>OX387318.1:8394996-9785060 GCA_947562085.1 Eudonia lacustrata
TTATTTTCGTAAAATTGTACAGTCAACATTAACCTAGAATAAGTTTTCCATTTGTTATATTTTTAATTTTTTATATATTTTTTTCACCATTACTATGTATTGTATTTATTTTAATTGGATATAGTTGTAGATTAGGTAAACTTTATCATGGACGCTTATTGTTAATCGTGTTGTGTACACATGTTTTAGATAGGAATTTAGCTCTTATACAATTTATCATACATTATTGTTATTTTTTAATTTCTATCTGCTTTGTGTACCTAATAAATAAATAAATAAATAAGTAGAATCTGATAACACTTGTCACGCAATTGATTATTTTTTTACAGTAGCGGCTGCTACTATGCAGTTTTATGTTCGAGTTCGTGTAAAGCAGCTCGTTTTTCAATTACTAGATGTATGAGAGCTGATTGCCATCAATTCCGTTTATCTGATTGTTGTCACATTGGCGGTATTAATTAAATCAATGATAACCGTAGTTGTAGTGGTTGTAGTCATTATCAGCGAGCGTTGATGTCGTATGCGTGTCGAGTCGAGCGCGTAGCTCGTAGCGTTATCGGGAAAGCCCGCCGTAGAGTCAGTCGGCTCACGTCCGCCGAGAGAGATGGTCGGTCCCGCGCGCTCGTTCGCGGCAGCACTCGTTGCGATCGCGCTCACGTCCGCGCGCGCCTTTATACCCTCCCAAGACAACATACTCAGAATACAACTTTGGGACGCGGAAGGGCTCAGCCGGGATCCGATTGCGACGCGCGATCTCACCGTTCCTGTGAAGCGAAAAGTCGAAGTCAACTTGGAGTCGCTGAACAACGCCATGCTGGAAGAATGGTATGGCAGCGGCAGGTTCACCCGGCATCGAGTGCGGCACAAGAGGCGCCGGGCGCGACACAGTGGCGACTTCCCATGGAAATTCCATTCAGGTGGCGACCCCATCAACGTGCTTGTGTACGATCCCGAAGTGCCATGGGAAGATATTGAAACGAAGGACATCGTGAACGTTAGTGCAGTGGAAGTGAGTGCCAGTTCGCAGCGGGAGGTGTCGCCGCCGATGACGCTGCGCCGGCCCGAGGAGGTAATGAGTGGCAAACAAGTCCTGTTTGTCCCGCGGAAGGGTTCCTTTCAGCGTTATCGTCGCCCGAGGTGGTTAATAGCCATTCATGAACTGATAGCCTGCCGGCGTTGCTAGGGGCATTCCTATTCATGCCACCTATTCAGAATGCCCCCTCGAGCGGCGATGCGTTGATAAAAGTGAATACGCTTCATTGTTTTTAAAATATTTTCACGCGGCTGCATGTAGATCGTATCGCTGTTGATGCGGGTGGGAGGGTTATATTTTCAAGGGAGCGTGGCCCTCGCTGCCCGTTATCGCGAGATATGACACAGGATTATCTCTCGGAGTACTCCGGCGCCGATGTTTGTTTGGATACTTATCTGAATGTACACATATAGGTAGGTGTTACACAAAATTTTGGTGATATCTTGGTTTTTATCGAAGTACGTGTAGCACGTTATCTATTCGTTATATATTTATAATTCTCGGAAGTGACAGACTATTCTTAAGGTGTGGAAAATAGTAGGATTTGTCGAAAGAAGAAATCCTGTAGACTGATAAGATGAGTCATTATCTTCAGTAACTTTAATAACTATTATTGATTGGCAAAACCAGCCACGATTTATAGTAACTCAATAGATGATAATTTATCGTATTTTGAAACTACTGCATGATAACAAATTTGTTGGTAACACATATAAATGTTGTGATGAATTTTATTCCAAACATCGAGTTCAAAGTGAAAAACTAAATAGGTTCCCTCTACCCTCTAAACATTTATATACCTATAAGCAGCTTCGCGTTGGCCTTTCACCTGATCGTTTAACCTTTTTCGTTAAACTAACTATAATTCGCTAAGCGATTCGGTCTTTGCACCCTTATTTTTGTTCATGTAGGTATAAGAAAAACTAGGACACTAAAAATAGTAAATAAAAAAATGTTTTTTTAAAAAATAGTATTTTGGTTTGTTATTGATTCCTATGTTATGATAATAATATGTAATTAGTGAGTCATACAAGTTAATGAGAAAAATCACTTTAATTATGTTAATACAGAAAAATATAAAATTTTCAAACCATCCTACAAATTACAGAATACTCTGCTTATAATTTATTTAAACCTAGCAAATATTATTATAAGACTAAAAATACACTTACCTATTATAAATTTTAAATTTTTCAAGGACTGTTGATAATTTTGCTGTCACTGTACGTTATCTATACGTTACCCGCTATTGTAATATTAAAACTAGATGCATAATGTTATTGTTGTATGATGTACTAGTAACACAAACCAATGTAAACAAACAAATAAAATTCATTTTCATTTTTTTTTTTCACTGTATTTTCCAGAAGAAAATAGAATTGCTAACGTACACACTGTAGCTACACAGGTACCAAATAAGTGGGAGCTAATACAAACACAGTAAGTATTTGTCTCAGATTTGGGTGATGCTAATTAAAGAATAATATTTACTTAGGGCGCTCCACGATGGCCGGTGCTGCCATTTTTGTAACAGAGTTAGGAAACACTTGTATTATGAAATGTAACAGGTTTCGTTTTTGATTTTTAAAAGTTTAATAACTGGCGTTGCTTAGAAAATCCATAATAATGCTGAATATTTGTTCTTACTGTACAACACCAAGTAATATTATTATTACTCCTAATTTTACGTATTTATATATAGCGATTTTTGTATTAATGAAACTAAACTAGAAATAGTTATTTACTATAGAGGATTGTAGTGAATCAAAAATCTATTTTAAAAACTTGAAGAAGTGAATCTACATTTATTTACGTGTTGAACTTGTTATTATAAATTATTTAAGCCTTTTTTGTATAATTTAATAAAGTTCTAGAAACAATAGAACCATGATAATACTGTTTTTGTCAAAGAGTATTAAATACCTCTACATCGAACCGTAATCATCGATCGCAACTGGAAATGTTTAGAAAAATGTCGGAGATATGCGTAAAACCTACTGCTTTTTTGGGAGTCGGTTAAAAAGAGCATTTAACTGTTTACTAAGATACTACTGGAATTGCAAAATGTCTTCTTTTATTTTGAGAATAAGAAACATATTTAAAAGTTCGTAAAGCGTAACTGCGCTCTCATTAAAAATCAAGTTATATTTACGCTTCGTCGCTGCGTCTTGCAAAACACAAGTTTATTACCGAGTAAAGTAAGTTACTCTACACTCCAACTCAATGAGCCACCAACTCTATATAATTTACACGTCCAAACATAAATTGAGAACCTGTGGCATACGTTTATTGCGAGTCACCGTGACTTTAAACCGAGTGGATGATGCTGAAACAATTGACTGAGCACTGTAAACTATTTCTTAATTGAAACTGTAGACGCTACCAGCTCTTTATTTATTTTATTATTGGAGAATTCGTCTGGTTGGCATATGTTTTATTCTATTAGCTAATTATATGCTTAATTATAGAGGGTAAAGTTATTTGCCTTTTAAGGTTTATCGAAAGTTTCTGATAATAACTAGTTCCTTTTTTGGTTTATATGGATAATATATGTGTTTGATATTACAAGTAGTATTTATCATTTTTATCTCGCTCTCTGTAAAGATAATTAAGAGAAATAAATAAATAATAGAACATTTTTATTATGCAATCTGGGTTGAATAATGTCCAAATCTCCATTCGTCTCTTACTTTGGCGGTCTCGAGATCGTTATATCTATCAAATATATATTAAAAAGCCTTTTTAATCAGTACTTTGAGGAGTAAAGTACACGTAGTAACACGTAGCCGTCTACTATACGCGAGGCTATTGAAATTTAGAGTTGGATACTTTGAATGGAGAGAGAGACATTGGTTCGAGTTTATCACTTGCCAGGGATCTCATTATACGGGTTAGTAAATCCCAGCACAGGCCCCGTGGTACCGTATGCACCATTGACCCGCACCATCAATGGTCTCAATCTCAAATCAATGAGCTCGCAAGGCTTTGGCTTCGATTGACAGGGTGTCTAGTGCATGTTTATTTGCCACTTTAACGAATTTGTATGGCATTTTCATTGAAGCAGCGCCTCTTGTTGACAAACGAGCAGAGCTAAAACTTTGCCAAACCTATAAATTATCGTTGTCAGTAACGAGATCGAATGACAAATAAAACTCGCATTAGTCACCTTCAACATATTTAATTAGGATACTTTGAAGGTTGCTTGTTACTAATTAATTTTTAGTCGACAAACACCTCTGCCTCCCTGTGACTACGGGCGCTGAAAAGGGTTCGGAACGCCGAAGTATAGAAAGTATTAATATGCAAAACAAACGTGAGTAGGTCTACGTTTTAATGTGTAATGTGTCCTTCAACCGGTGAGGTACTTGGCTACCTTACCTTTCACATTCGGAACACGACAATGCTAAAATCATTGACACCCATAAATAAAATGGTAGCTACGTAGTTAGCGACGCGAATTTAGAACGAAACATACTTTCTTTAAACCATCGACATTATCATCACACCCGAAAGACGTCCACTGCTGGACAAAGGCTTCGCCCCAAGGATCTCTCCTTTGGAGGCCTGCCTACGCTGCGTCTTCCGGTGCGCGGTCGCCACTCAAGAACGGTTCTGCTTTAGCAGCCATCAGTTCGTCGGGTTATGTCGGTAACTTTAGTAATTCTTCTACGGATCTATAGTTAGGTATATAACTGTTACCTATTTTCTTTTCGTATTTAAAACAAGGAATTAATTTTGGTTTATGAACTGAACGAATGAACGAATGAACTGAAGTGTCCTTTTATGATAGGGCATTTTCCAATATTTATGATGCTGTAAGGGAGAAAAGAGCTGGACACTTGCTGAGTTTCTTGCCGGTTCTGCTCAGTACAAGATCTCCCGCCCAGAGTAGATACACTTACGAACCGATGGAATAAAGTGACGTTCATAAGAGCTATTTGTAGCCTAAACTGAATAAATAATTTTGAATTTTGAATTTTGAATTTTGAACTTTGGCCTTCAACAAGGTGGACCGACTATCTGGTGAAGGTCGCGGGTAGCCGCTGAATGCGAGCAGCACAAAACCAATCGTTGTGAAGATTCGCGGGGGAAGCCTTTATCCAGCAGTTGACGTCGTATGGTTGAGATAGTATCTCTCGTATGTTGTTGAAGTACTTCAACCGCTGAAATGATGATGATAATTAAACAAACTTCATAAAGTTTATTTTCGTAAAATTTTAAAGTCAACATTAACCTAGAATAAGTTTTCAATTTATTATATTTTTATTTTTTATATATTTTTTTCACCATTCCTATGTATTTTATTTATTTTGTTTTTAATTGGATATAGTTGTAGATTAGGTAAACTTTAACATGGACGCTTAATAATAATCGTGTTGTGTACACATGTTTTAGATAGGAATTTAGCTCTTATACAATTTATCATGCATTTTTGTTATTTTTTAATTTCTATTTGTTTTGTGTACCTAATAAATAAATAATATGTACTGGAGAATGGTAGTGATTTGCCAATCATCCTGTGTGTGCATTTTGAGACCGTTCGGATCATGCTTAGTGGCGTGCACTTGGAGAGGCCTATGTTTAGCAGTGGACTTAGTATAGGCAGATGATAATGATGATGATGATGATGATGATTTGCATTTAGAACACGCAAAAGTCAAACATCTCATTATTAAAATAGTATCGGTTTTGGCGTGTCTAACTCCGAGTAGTTGGTAAAGTGCACAGGCTTTGAGTCGCCTTTTGTACAAGCTACCAACTTTGCCAGAGCCTCGCAAAGTGTGCGACAACTAAATTACTAACAATCTTACGCTTGAAAAACTTGTGTCGGCAAAGTCTGATTTTGCATACTTATCATGTTGTTCCTTTTTTTACTCCTTATTATTCCCCTCAGGCCAATACTGTTGAGCGGTATAATCAATCTATTATTACCTGTCTCAGTATTTTAGTCGGTGAAAATCACAAAACTTGGGCTAGATTGTTACCTAAGGTGAAAGTTTACATTAATTCATGTATTAATCTTGCGATTTCCTTTTCTCCGAATTTCTTAATGTTTGGTCGTGACGTCATTGTTGATCCGAGGTGTATTGATAATCAGACTCGAGGCACTAATTTAGCCGAAAGTCGGGTTTGTTACGCTACTGGTTTCTTTGCGGTTTAGTAGACTTAATTCACCTGGCTGATCTGGCCGAAGTTTATGCTAAAGTCGCAGATAATTTGTCCTTTTCTTTTCTGAACAATTCTAGATTACATAATAAGAACAGATGTTCTGTTTCTTTGAATATTGGAGATGTCGCAATTTTGCACGTTCTTCTGGCGCTGATGCTTTCTCTAGTAAGCTAGCGCCTAAGGCTTGTGACCTTAATGTTGTTACTCCTCAAGTCTATGAGTTGAGAGATGTGGATTCTCCCCATTGTGGTAATTATCACATTAAATATATTTTTAAATAGCATATGCTATTATTTTTCTTTCTTTCTTTTTTTTTCGTTGTTTTTTAGTTATTAATTTTGTTTTTGTTTTAGTAAGTTGGGGCTGGCTGTGTAGGTACTTATGCCGCCAGATTTCTATGATTGATTTTTAATTTTTCTTTCATCGTTCCTTTTTTTTTCCTTGTCTCAGTTTTTTCCTTTGGAGCGTTTTTGTTATCGGTTTTCGCAGATTATTTTCTTTATTGTTTTTTTTGGAATGCGTTTCCTTTTTTTCCCTAGTTCATGTCGAAAGCGGTGATGGTCCGTAGTGTTGGACTGCCAACGATTAGTCATCATTGGTTTAATGCTCTAAGGTCATCATGCGTGCTTGGTGGTTTAATTTATGGCAGGTTTCATCCGTTTCGGTTAACACTCGCCTCTTTTCTTCTTTCTTGTCTCTTGTTGCTCAATTCTCTTATTGTCTTGTGTCTTCTTTCGGGGTTCCTTTTCAGGTTCCTCTTTAGGCAACTTCTAATCAGTGTCAAATTTTTTTTTGGGTTCCGTTGGTCAGGTTTCAGATAATTTTTTTGTGTTGTTTCGGGATGTTATACCGTTCGCCACATTCAACCTTTTTATTTCCGTTGTTGTTTCTGTAGTTCTGTAGTAACTGTTTTTGTGTATTTATCATTTCCGTATCCCCTAAATTCTAAAACATTAGTAGCTCATGTTGCCGTTTTTTCCAGGCATATTTCGGCATTGTTTGGTGTTTTCATAATGTTGGTGTTAAATAATGTTTTTAAGAAGTAATATGCTGTACTTGCGTACCTACCGTAAGCGCGTGCACGTCCGGTTTTGCTTTCCTCTTTTTTAAAATAAATACAGTTAATTCTGAAAATAATATGTCAAACTTTTTAAAAAACATGTTGTTTTAACTAATTTGCTGAATTGTGTTATTCTGAACCATGTTAACTATTATTCTGATTTCCCTTCAAAATATTTTATTTTCTTTGTCTTTTCTCAATTGTCATATTTTGGAAAATACAAAATTATAACAGTTTGATAATACAGTTTTTATCTATCTTTTTTCCCTTGCTAACGGGTTAGACCGTTAGCAGGTATCATGTGTTTATATTTTGCACGTTAGAATACATAATAAGTATTGTATACGTATTTATACAGATGTAGTCATTCTACTTATTGTTCAGATTGACTCTTTTATTCAAACAATATCGTTTGTTCAACAAACGGAATTGTATAAATAAATGTAAACAAACAACAAACTTTGGTGTGTTTGTATACTGGCTTTATGCTGATATGTTCAATAATATGTTGTCAATAGACATTTTTTTTAAACTGACATGCGTATCTATTAATTTAATTAATAATATGATTTCAATATTATTTCTTGCTTTTTAGAGCTGTTTTTACTTTTTTAAGTTTCCTGTTTTTTGTAGTCGGTTTTTTTTAAATAAAAAGTCAGACATCTTTCCTAAAGTTTTCTTTTAAATAATAAAATGGCCAGTTCACATTTCCTCTGCGCTTCCTAAAATATTTTCTGGGCCATACTTTTTATAAACAAAGTTGCTTTTGTTGTCTTTGTTTCACTATTTAAATCTTATTAAGTTTGTCTACATTATTTGTATTGTTAAAAGTCGGTTGCAACAAAACAAGGTGCCTAGTACGAGTTTAATTCGCAATACGATCACGTTAACGAAGACGAGAATTTGGATGGCAAAATTTTGCAAATTTTTATGGAGGCGCTGCTAAAATGTTTATTGTTTATTTGCTTGTTGGAAGATTTACAGTCAAATATTAACTATTACTAGACAATGTGGGTTAACCAATGCCATTTACAAATCTCCACATATAGGGCATGTCATACTAATTTTCGTTTTCTTAAATACAATTAAATGGATACGGATAGTAAACTCAACTCAAACTAGGACCCAGTTGTATGCGCCTGATATCCGTACCGCTTTACAAATAAACAAAGAGTAAGGTCCGAATAGTTATTCCGTGTTTTGTTCATGTCATGTAAACGTCATTTAAATTAGAGTAAAAGAGACAAAACACAGAATAACTATTCGGACCTTATTATTTGTGTATTTGTAAGGGGGTTGGTGTCGCAAGCATCTTTGGGCCAGTGTAGCCAATTTTCATTAGGCGAGCCGTACCTATGCTTGTTGCCCGCTCAGTAACATAAACAACATTGCTGTCACTACTATCTTAAAAAAACAATGCCCTATGCTCTATGCGCAAAATGATAACGAAATACCATTACATACACGTAACTGGACTGAACATAATATTATCTTTTATAACTTTTTATAATCAAGACGTAGCGATGGCTGATTCATATGTCATACTCGTGAACGGGTGCCGCCTGTGGAGGCGGGTCTGCTCTTGCATACTTATCTTATTGTTAGTATTAATTACTATAGTTTGACTTTGTTTTTCTTAAACAATTTTTGACTTTTATTAGAGTACTGTAGTGGTACTGTATGACATTGTGGAAATTGAAACTTTTACCGGATGTAAATTTGATAACTTAGATTTGTTTATTTTTTTTTGTTTTTTTACATGTTGTAGTTGTCTTCTTTATTTTTTGTGTTTATTTGTAATGGAAAGTGTTCTGCTATGATAGGGCATTTTCCAATATATTTTTTTTGACGCTGTAAGGGAGAAAAGAGCTGGACTGAGTTTCTTGCCGGTTCTTCTCAGTACAAGATCTCCCGCCCAGATTAGACTTACGAACCGATGGCATAGTGACATTCACAAGAGCTACTTGTAGCCTAAACTGAATAAATGATTTTTGAATTTTGTATGGGGATTTATAATACATGAGGTAGTATATATGCGCGTTATAACTTACTACATTATGTACACTAGATATTTATAGTATAAGTATGCCACTGTCTCCCTGAATAAAATGTAATCTATTTTACTAAGCGATAGCGTAGAGTTTTAAGAATATGTTAAGAGCGTTTACGCCGCACACTAGCGCCACTAATGAAAAAAAAAACATATCTAGTAATTAGAGATAGAAAATCAAATTATGCTCAACAAACTATTTGAATGAAGTAATTTAGCATTTTTACGGCACCTAATGAACACCTCACATGTTATGGTTTAGTTAAATAAGACGTTACGGCCACTTTTAACTATAACGCCATATTTAACTAAACCATAACATGTCAGGTATTCATTAGGTGACGTAAAAATGCTAAATTACTTCATTCAGATAGTTTGTTGAGCATAATTTGATTTTCTATCTCTAATTACTAGATATGTTTTTTTTTTCATTGGCGGCGCTAGTGTGCGGCGTAAACGCTCTTAATGCGTTTCAGAAATTACCTCCCACATAGGAATATCAATAAAAAATTACTCTTTATTATATAAGTTTACCTAAATTGGGTTATAATTAGTGTACTAGGTGGCCACAAAACATTATTAATAGCTATAAAAGTCTTTAAAAATATTGAAATGCTTTTCCGTCAGCAATAAGGGTTGTTGGGTAGGGTTGGGTTGGTAAATGTTGATTCAATGTTTTTACGCAACCAAAGTTCTGACGTTCAGTTTGTCAGACGAATCACTGCAAGTGTGGGGTAATTGGTCCCAACAGTCTAGTTATAAAGTTCGCTTCTGAGTTGCTGGTAAAATCTTTCAAATGGAATATTTCATTCGTAATTACAAGAATCTGCAAAAAAATATGACACTTACATAATTTTACAAAGACATAAATGTCGGAAAAATTGCGTGGAATTTTTTTAAAATAAAATACAGTGAAACATTAAACGCCTACCCGACCTAGCCAGGAATCGAACCCAGGTCTTCCGCAATCCGGGCGGCTGCACTGACCGCTATGCTACCGGGAAGGCTGACGTAAGCGCTGAATTTTGTCACTGCTTTTGTAATTTTTGAGTGCTAATAGCGGCACAGTGCGCCATATATCCAACAGTCTATGCAACCGATGGCTACGCAGTTTCATCTTTGTAGATGAAATACCACAAATTTGATAACATAACGCTATAGTAACTTTTTACTTTTTATTTTTAGTTTAAATTTTTTAAAGTTATAGTAACCATGAACCGATCCCCACGACCCAGTCAACCTGAGCTGAGGTCCTGGCCTTTATTATCTGCTCCGATACGAACTTCTCGGAGTATCTAGTAGGAGCATCACGCAAGCGTCCCGCGTGATGCCATCCCTTCGAGAAACCCTCTGAGGATATTTTGATCTCACGACTTGAGAAACCATTTAAGTTTCTCTGTAAAGGGTTCTGTAAAGGTTGCTTTGTAAAGGCCAAAGGCGGCCGACAGCAATCTCTATTAAAAAACCGGCCAAGTGCGTGTCGGGCCACGCGCAGTGTAGGGTTTCGTAGCCCATCTTAATAATGCGGACTCTGAGAAGAGGGCTTTTATGAACATATATTTAATGTAGATACTACCGGTTTCACACACCTGAAAAAGTTATTTAAGTTAAAATAAATGAATTGATAATGAGGAATTTGTACTGCGCCAAGTACATTTTATAAGTTGTTCGCCGGTTACTCTTAAACTTGTAAAGCCTACTTAGCTGTGATAGTTGTCCTTTTAACTTCGTCATTTATACAACTACCGTGAATTTTTTCACGTATCCAAAAACAACCATTTGGCTGGCAGGGGGGACGACGACACTTGACTCTTACAAAATTTTGCACTTTAAAACTTAATAGTTCACAAACGGATGCCTCAATCAAAAAACTGTTTCCACAAACCCACAATATTTTTGAAATTGCTATCCAACAACACCCCACACTATTGGGTAGACCAGACAAAAAATTACATCCGAGCGGATGTAAGTTTTTCTTGTTCTTCACGTGTAGGAAAAATAACCTAAAAATAAAATATTTTTCAAAATTTTACTTTCTAGTACTAGGAGTCTATGGGCTAGGCTGGGGACAGACAGACAGACAGACGGACATGGCGAAATTATAAGGGTTCCTTGTTGACTACGGAACCCTAAAAAGGATGTTTATTTGAGTGAGTTTAGATTTAGTTTAGAGATTTTTGTGCTTTTTAATGTATATCATGTGACCCTGTTTTCGACGGTAATGAATAAGTAACTACTCATTCGGTCTAGTTTCGAGTTGTTGACAACAAATAGGTCAGTTTTTCGTAAATTTCGTATTTAACTGCTTACAGGTTCGCTAAATTCGAAAAAGTGATGAAAATAAGTTCCGCAAGTGGAATTCGAACCCGCAAATTCTGCCATATCGGGTCAGGGTCGCTATCAATTCAAATACCATGTGTAAATTTTTCCACACTTTTTTTAAATAGGTGGAATTTTTGCATTCACAATGGCTATAGCTAATATTCCTGACCCTAGTTGATTTTTTCTAGTAAAAAAATTTGGTTAAGTATTTTATTTTTTATTTTATTGATTTGTAATTTAATTTTTTTGTGTGTGCGCGTGTGTGTGTGATAAATAGAGATTACGTATTGTTGTCTGTTCAATGTAATTGTGGAAACTTTACTGATTTATGTGTTATTTTGTGTGTATAATTTTATATGATATTGTATAATTGTTTGTTTCCCAAATAAATAGAAAATAAAATAAATAAATTAAAAAACATTTCGTAAAAGTTATATAATTTTATCCACGTTTACAGACAACTACAACGTACAACGTTCCTATTTACGAATCCTCGTTTACACCACATCATCTGTTAGTTAATTGAGCACTTCGCCCTGACACGGCTTGACAGCACGACGTTCCAGTTGGAAGCCCCGACAACACTAATTGTGACTTTGCATAAAAATAGATTGTGTACAGTACAGTAACGCACTGCCTGCGAGTGTGTTCCCTGAAAGGTATAATCTGGACCTCTTCAAAGCCAGAGTGATAGGCTATTTCTAGGCAGGCATGTTCCATCCTCGACCGCACCGTCACTTAACATCAGGTGAGGTGTAGTCAAATGCCTGCCTATAACAAAAAAAAAAATAAACCGTCACCATCAGAAATCGATGTCTTAGTGCCATACCATGTCATAATAAACAGTTTAAAACATTCGCGTTACGTTTTAAACTTAGATGTAACGGGTATTAAATAACCTGCATCACATCGACATCAACATCATCAGCTCATTTTATGTCCCCACTGCTTAGGCACGAGTCTTCCCTTTGGATGGATAGGGAGAACGGGTCATAAACCACCACGCGGGCCCAGTGCGGATTGGTGTTTGTTAACGACTGCTAATGCAGCCGGAACCAACGGCTTAACGTGCCTTCCGAAGCACGGAAGAGCTCGAGATGATACATTTTTGGTCACCCATCCGATGACCGGCCTTTGCGAAAGTTGCTTAACTTCAGCAATCGCAGACCGAGCGCGTTAACCACTGCGCCATCGAGCTTACCTCCTTACCTCCTTAACCTGCATACTTATCAGTATATCATAGGCATACCTTTTTAATAACCAACGTTTCGCCCTTGACGCACAGCTTTCCAAACGCAACAATACCTACTACTTACAATGTTGTCATGTCGACTATACGAATAGCTAGACTTCAAACAGAGTATACCTAATAAATTTTTACTATATATTTTCAAGTGCTAATTGCTGCACTGAAGCTTACCTAAATATTTATAAAATTAATAAAAATACAGTGAAAAAATTAATTTATAAATTTTATAAATATTTAATTTAGCTTCAGTGCAGCATTAGCACTTGAAAATAAAAAGTAAAAATTTAAAATAGCGTTGTGTTATCAAATTTGTGGTATTTCATCTGCAAAGATGAATCTGCATAGCCATCGGTTGCAATTACCGTTGGATAGATGGCGCACTGCGCCGCTATTAGTACTCAAAGAATTAAAAAGCAGTGACAAAATTCAGCGCTTACGTCAGCCTTCCCGGTAGCATGACGGTCAGTGCAGCCGCCCGGATTGCGGAAGACCCAGGTTCGATTCCTGGCTGGGTCGGGTAGGCGTTTAAATTTTTCACTGTATTTTTATAAATTTTATAAATATTTATACTTAATAGTAATAATATATCTTTTAAACAAATTTTCGGACGGGGTTTAACGCCAACTAAGTACTTAGTATAGGTATCCTAGGCATACCTTTATACCCGACGTTTCGACCGAGAAGCACAGGCCGTGGTCACGGGCTGATTGACCAGTTTGCGTTGAAACCCGTTAAAAATGTTTAAAATGGAACGCCAAAATGAAAATGAAAATGAAAAAAATGAAAATGTTTTTATTGCAACAAACACCAATTTACAAATTAGTATTGCCCTGGCTTCTGTAAAAAAGTAAACTTGTGGAACAGAAGCCAGTTCCTTCCTGTTGACAAAACGAAAAAGTTTGAAAGTGTATGGTATATTTTTTTAACCATCCTTTCTCAACGTTCCGTGCAGTGCATGATCGCGCGCAAGCCTTCTACCCACCCGCAGGGATCACCGATCGTCCGGATATTAGGAACGAATTATGATTATGCTGCCATGTATACCACTTCTTTGTATTAGAAGTTATAGATATATACGACCAATACGACTTAGGAATCTTCAAGAAACGAGCCTATTCCTTCCTTAAAGGCCGGCAACGCATCTGTGATTCCTCTGGTTTTGCGGGTGGACACCGCCGCCTATGGACATAGGCGGCGGTGATTGCTTTCCATCAGGTGACCCGCCTGCTCGTTTGCCTCCTTCTAATATAAAAAAATAAAAATAAAAATATATAACTGAACTCTCAACTGACTATCTATCTTTATCTTTCTTTTAACTATAAAACAATGCTATAACATTGTTGGTCTCCTTCTACTTATATAAATAAAGAAATGAATGTTGCTAAACGCAAAACTCGAGAACGGCTCGATCGATTCGGCAATTCTTTTTCGTATGTTCCTTAAGGCACACAGAAAGTTTCAATTTTGTTTTTTTAATTTCTTTTTATTTTTTAGTTGAAACATAAATAACGTAATCATTCGGAAATACATATGTAATTTTTACTATTAACTTGACAGAACGAAGTCTGTCCGGGCAGCTAGTTATAAATAAAGATGGTTGTAGTCAGGATGATTTCGAGGCCACCAACCACACCGAATACAATAAGTTACAGTTTTCATTAATTTTTTTTGTAAAATTAAATCTTTTTAACCGTGCTCTTGATGCTCCGGCGTGCAGTGCATAACCGCGCTCACGCCCTCTGCCCGCAGCGATCGCCGATAGTCCGGATATTAGGAACGAATCAATAATTTCCCGCCAATACTGTCCACCTGCATCTCGCCCGCTAATGGAGTCTGATTGGGTTGCAGCAGGCTACTGCGACTAATGGAACGAATGGACTGCTCTTTATTGATATGTGATTTTTGCAAATTAGGCCTCTTTTATATTCAACTCGCAGATCGTTTATGAATACCGGGTACGGAGTCGTGCTTGGGATATACGAGTTATCGCGTTGCCACCATAGAGTCAAAAAGTTTTTTATTGTAATGAAATTTCGTGAGCCCATCGTTAAACCTGCTAACTAAAACCATAATTTTAGAATATTTTTTTTACGTTGATGTCCCTGATGTCCCGGATATGGCAAGCATTTTTTTTTGAACTACGAGTATAAGTTATTTAATTTTTTTTTTATTTGCTATAAACTTGCTACCTATTATTTTTTTCAACATTAAAAAAATCAGAATATAATTACGTAACTGGTTTTCTATGACTACTTAATGCGAGGTTGTTGGCAGTGAATGTTGAATGATACCTATTAGGTAACCATAGCAAAATATTTGAGCTCTATACGTACCTACATAGCAAACATTACTAAGATGATTTTTATAGCCCGAATCAGACAACATGGAATTGATCATCCTTAGAGCTAAAACGTGTAACAGAAAGTTGTGGTAAAAATGAAAAGATCCAAAGTCTATCCGATCTAGATTTTTTGAATGCAGAGTTACTATGACATAAGTAATTTTTATACAATTTTTAATTCATTATTTTTATTGTGACGCCACATGAAAATTAACAAGGTCTCAGCCCTAGTGGTTTATTAACCTCTGTGTACTTACATTTATGATCACTGCCTTACAATTGCGTGACAAATTAAAGTTAATAATTATATCTTAGTAACAACACATACAAGAACACAAATGTTGAAAAAAATTCCACGAGCAGGATTTGAACCTGCACCCTTCTGACATACCGGGTTAGGTGCTTTCCCAATTGAGCTATCGTGGTTCTAACCAGCCCGCCGAAAATATTCAACAATATATACTTTTTTACTATGAAAGCCAAAGGCGCCCATTCAATGTCAACAACTACCGTCATTAACATCCGATCATAATATTTTTACAAATACTAAAGATCAGTTAAGAAGTAGGCAAGCTATTTATAAAATGTTTTTGTTTTATTTATATAATTTTTAGCGCAAATTTTGTTGCGAACAAATTACAAAAACACAAATGTTGAAAAAGTTTCCACGAGCAGGATATGAACCTGCACCCTTCTGACATACCGGGTCAGGTGCTCTCCCAATTGAGCAATTGTGGTTCTAACCAGCCCGCCGAAATTACTCAACGCTATTTACTTTTTTACAATAAAACTTGCGTTAATTTTTTTTATTATTATTTGTTATTTACAAAACAAAAATATTTTAACACATACAAGATCTAGATTGGGTACACTTTAGATCTTTTCATTTTTACCACACGTTTCTGTTCAACGTTGTATACGAGTATACACTTTAGGCCGCTAATTGTCAATGTTTTGTAGTTTTTTATTTTCCTAGTCATAAAAACAAATGTTCTAATAAACTGTAACCCAACATATCGTGCTAAATGTATCCTATGTAGGTATTAATGTTTAAAGGCCATACTTTTTTTTTTAAGGTCATCGCGTGTTTGTTCTGTATAATGGACCGTCCTCTAGTTACACCATTGGCTTAGTCTTTAATTACTAAATTATGTGCGGTACACAACCCACACAATTGTGTTAGCTTTAGCCCGGAGGCTTTAATAAATTATCAAGCCAATAAACGGATCAAGTTCATTATTAGATCTGGCTGTAACGCGGCACCTCTCGGTCACATTTCGAGATACAGTGGGGGAAATGGCTAATTCTGTACAGTCAATGGCTGAAATTAATGATCTTTAGAAATTTTGTGTATTTTTTTCACAATAGGGAAATGCCTTTATTTTAAGTAACAATAGACAGTAGCGTACTTCAACAGGAATCGTCAACTAAGGATGGTCTGGTTATTTCTAACGTCGGTCGTAACCTTAACAATTCTATTGAAATTGGCTATAGCGAAAGATTTAAGTAATTCTCGTTTTCGTTCATGCGATAGAATGGTAAATAAATCTCGCACAGAGCACTCCGTCCGTCTGATGGTATCCTCCAAGTAACTAAGACTCCAAAGCCTTAGCTATCATAATGAACTTAATATATGCCTAGTAATTTTACTGGTCCTTAAATCTTAATCTTTCAAACCAGAAGACATCAATGCAGACTGCTGTTGTCTGGCTGCAGAAATCAGTATAAGGACTGTAGTCTAACAGTAAGCTCAGCGAACCTACCTGCCTAACCTAACCTGCCAAACATTTATAATAATAATAATAATATATTATTATTATTTTGTATTTTACTTTTATATTAATATTATAACAAACCTAGGCTAAGAAAAAAAAGAAATAAAGAGATAATAATAATAATAATTAATATAATAATAAAAAAGCAATTTATTTATCTGTCATAATAGTCACACTTAATACAGTAAGTTTACAATTTTTAGCGTGGCAGTATGTAGATATGAGAGAGCAGACCTTGCGCTAATCCTAGCGTATCCACCCTGGGTTACATAGTTCTGGCCCCTACTTTGGACTTGGCTTGTGATCTTAAAAGCTATTTCGCAAGTGTATTTGTAATATTTGTAGGTATCCTAAATTCATCTATCGCTCATGCACATTGTGCTTTACCTACGTGCAATACAATTAATTTCACCAAAACTTGTACAAGTATAAAAGCAATCAAGATTGTTCAACAAATTTCCTCAAAAATTTTTATTTTTATTTCCGCCCCATGATTAAAGGAGTTTTAAAACGAACTCGATCATCATTTACTGCGACGTCGACTGTACCCGACACTATCGTTACTCAGTTTTATCTTCATTACACTATTACTGGAATTTACGATTGAAAAGAATAATCCACTCGCGTGACAAATACCCCAATCCAAATGTTACGACTCATGAAATTTCCGCTTTCATTCCAATGGACTTTGTAAAGATATTCGAATGCTAATAATGGTGTTTCTTTTTTATTACAAGCGTTAAATCTTTATGAAATGTAAAATCTTGCGCTTTAATAGGTAATACGAAACTGGGGGTAGTAATGAGACTCCTTAAGGCGCTCGCTGCCGCCAATCTCCATTGCTTTATTTTGTTAGTTCTATAAATATTTTAAAACTACAAGAAAGCTCTGTCTTCACAGATATACTAGTTTTAGAATACAAATTATTGTTTCTGTTAACATGACCAAACAGCAATTAATACTCGCACAAGGCCACTGAGTGTTAAATGTAAGTTTTATTAACAGGTTGAACGCCGTCGGGCCCAGAGTCAGACACAATAGAAATTCAATTGTTTGTCGGTCAAATGGCGTTTAAGATGTTAACAATATTGCAACTCATCTAGCTAGTCACTAATGTCTAGTGCGAGTTTTATATAATCTCACCATTTGTCACGTTTACGAGAACTTGTATTGCATTGAAGCAGTGCCACTTGGTGACAAACGAGGAGAGATAAAATTATGGCATACTAATTTTCGTTAAAGTTATAGAATGACAAATAAAGCTTGTACTAGGCGCCGCTACAATGTACGGGAAATTCTCGTTTACGTTAACATAATCGAAGGTTAATAAAATTCGCAATTAAAATTCTGCTTGTTTTACATAAATCCATTAAATACTTCAGACGTCCTATCCATTCAGCGTGAAAAAATATCTTTTTAAACGTGAACAAAAAACTTCGTACACACGCGTGCACACCAACCTGTCAAATTTCCTCAATAGCCTTTGAAATTTATTGTTGAAAATGAAAAGTATTTTTATTCAATTAACATTGGTTTTCAATTTTACAAGTGGTTGGGACCAACCTGTTAAGTATACAAGATACCTGTACCAGGAGGCCCCGCTCTTCCTTGGCTTATTATAATAATGTTTAGTTGAGTTTATAACAAAACAAAAATCGTGTGATAAGTAAGTCAAGAGTAAGTGATATGATTAAAAATGTATTGGATAAATTTGACAGTTATGGATAAGTTGATGTGCAGGCAACTGTTTCCTTTTTAAGCATATTGCGCGCACACAGGAGTGTGGGACTTCATCATCATCATCATCATCAGCTCATTTAATGTCCCCACTGCTGGGGCACGAGCCTTCCCTATGGATGGATAGGGAGAACGGGCCAGAAACCACCAGGCGGGCCCAGTGCGGATTAGTGGTTGTTAACGACTGCTAATGCAGCCGGGACCAACGGTTTAACGTGCCTTCCGATGCACGGAGGAGCTCGAGATGATACATTTTTGGTCACCCATCCGATGACCGGCCTTTGCGAAAGTTGCTTAACCTCAGCACTCGCAGACCGGGCGCGTTAACCACTGTGCCATCGAGCTCCTCGAGTGTGGGACTTAGCGTAGTGTAATACGTGTTACAATACATTGTTGATACATTATATTTTCTGTAAATTTCGAATTTCGATCACTGGACGACCATTAGTAAATTTAAAAATAAATAAAGACACACTTTTAGCGTGCGAGGTGCCTTAACAGACACAAACAGCTGCCTTCAATACGTCGCCGGCAGTCATCTTGAATCAAATTAATTAGGTATCTCTGCGCCCCCCTAACCCCTAATCATAAACAGCGATGAAGCGTATTCTTGGCTAAAATCAATAGAATTATTGTGTTCCCGGCTTGGGATGGTTGGCACTTGGATTTTGTGAACACTGTTGGTTATAATTAACAATAACAATAATAAGAAAACATGTATTGACGACAATTTCATTCATTTTTACTATTTTGCTGACGGTACCTTTTTAATTTTATATGTATGGACTATTTTGGTCTGAAATAAAAATAAAATATTTTAAATTTAATTGAATAAGTCATCACTTAAACATACCAAATACTTAAGAGATAAAGAGAACAAAGATACAATTATAAAAAAAATAAACATGACAACTAAACATCAATTAATATAAAATTAAAAATATACAACGGTGCTATTTCACTAATGCCCATTTTCACAAACAGCTCCTAACTTTAAGGTAACTCCTATAAGATATTGCGAGTAGCTGAAAGTTTTACTACGACAGCCTATGGACAAATTGTGTGTGTAAAAGCCAAAGCCTGCCTCAGCTTGTGTCGTTGCATTGTTACTAATAGCAGACACCACCACAACGACGCTGGTATGCTGCCAGGGCCTGTGTGTCAATTTTATAAAATTTTATGCAAAGGTCGGGAAGGAGGCAATCTCCGTATACTGTCCCACTGCTAAAGATTCCATAATTGAAATTAAATGATGAGTCTTGGCTTGCCAAATGTAGGTTGGTGAGAACACAAACCCTTGATAAACACAAACATTTGATATGCATATAAAACGCACTGTGCCCGGCCAGGGTATTGAACTCTCACACCCTGCCACCGATGCGTGTAAGCGTTGAATATAGAGAGTGTTTGGTAACTTGCATAATCTCGATCAAGATAGGGTACCGTAGAACCTAGGAAAATTATGAACATGCCTAAAAAGCACCAAATCACTGATTATAATAGTGACAATAATGACCGAATATTGAGGTGGTTTGTTACGAAAAGGAGCTCGATGGTGCAGTGGTTAACGCGCCCGGTCTGCGAGTGCTTAGGTTAAGCAACTTTCGCAAAGGCCGGTCATCGGATGGGTCACCAAAAAATTAATCATCTAGAGCTCATCCGTGCTTCGGAAGGCACGTAAAGCCGTTGGTCCCGGCTGCATCAGCAGTCGTTAATAACCACCAATCCGCACTGGGCCCGCGTGGTGGTTTAGGGCCCGTTCTCCCTATTCATCCATAGGGAAGGCTCGTGCCCCAGCCGTGGGGACATAATAATGCGCTGATGATGATGATGATTGTTACGAAGGAAAATTGCAAAGTGACAACCCTAGGTCCAGTTGATACCATAAAGTTATTATACCAACGGAATAGAGCAACAAACACGAGCTGTCAAACGAAACCGAAATAGGATGACATTTGTGTGTGTAATTATACTGTATTGTATTATATTATTGTATTGTTTTAGGTACTTTAACAACAGTAGGTAATACATATTCGTACCATATCATAACCGCGTGATAGACAGTGGACACGAAATATCGATAACTTGATGCAGCCCTAGTGTAAAACGAAAATTATTTCTTTACACAAAATATTCGTAAATTCTGCATTACGTGTATTCGATCTTTGGACACTTAGTGCATAAAATTGACAAAAAGCGAAGCGCATTGGCAAAAATAAATCCTAGATCAAGAGGGGTCGATTTAGAATAATTTACCTGTGAAATGAACATTTTTCGGGGTTATTGCACTGTGTTGTACAACAATCAATCACTGAACAAGTCACCATGTTTCTGAAGCACTATTCCTCAAAAAATACCCACGATTTCACGTAAAATCATAAAAAATTCACAGAGCTCAAATTTTCAGCAAGCCGATAAAAGCAGACGAACTGTCAAACAGTTGCTAACAACAGTTCTGTTACGTCGCATCACGCATCTCTTTTTATCACACAGTGTTGCTGGTGGTGACATCTCGCTCGCTCAGCCCTTTGTTGCTCTATTCCGTTGGTATAATAACTTTATGGTTGATACATTGTTCTTGTTCGTTAACCTCATGGTTTAAAAAACAAAAGTAGGTTTAGCAAGTAAATTTGAGTTCATGTATGGAAAGTAAATCTACGTAAATATTGTTTGGCATATTATCACCGTATTCTTTTTCCTTGGTTGTATGGGTACATATCGGGGATATTACCAAACATTCTATATAATAATAACTGCGTATTTATGTATACAAATATATTATTATAAATTGGCGTGCGCAGTATGTTATATACCTCTTTTTCAGACTCGTATTTATTGATTATCGCTTTACCTACCAATAAAAAACACAATGTATGTATGTACACACGAATACGTCATCAGCAGCGAGTGGAAATGGTGACTACAAAAGCGTTTTATCTTCCGATCTGCCCGTTCATAAAAATATACGAATTGATAAAAAGATAAGGTGCCACACTGAAATTAGGAAAAATTATCTTTCTAATTTGATGGAAATATATGCCACTATTATTCAAGCGCCATATTAATCTCTATAAACATAATCAATAGAGATATTATTCAAGCTATCCATTTGTCCGAATTAGCGGTTATGGGCCTTACATAAATCAGTGTAGCGAAGTTTATCGCTTAATAAATCTTTATTACCGCGTATTAACTTTGTTTGGTATCGGCCAACAATATTTCCGAAGTTAGATACTAACCCTGATAGTGTTTTTGGGACACAGGACGAAGGGTGTGATTTATTATATTATAAACACATTTTTACGTACAATTTACTTGAACATTTTGATAAGCTTCGAAAACAGCTCGGATAAGAATTTTAGTGTGATTTTAGAAAATGGTTAAGCTGTTGATCACTGTGGTCGCCAGATTATAGTCGTTATTATTAGCTAGAACGGTTGGTTTCATACTTTTAGGGAAAAACCACGTATTGGCTTTGGACGAATAGGCTAGGTTTTGGCCGACATCTAAGGTGGCATGTAATAGTAATAGGACATACTTACTGATGAGTTGATTAGATTGAGTGAGGATGTCCCGAAGATAGTTTCGCACTTCACACGTAATCGTCACCGGCTATGCTTATTCTAAGTGCCGCAACAAAACGATGCCGCTAGCAATGTTGTCATGCATATAAACTATAGATAAGATAAGACTGGCGAAGTCACTCAATAAACGGACAAGTGGAAATAGAACAAGTCGCACATATCGGCAAATCCGCCCTGGTATCGAAACTACTACCTGATTGCATAGCACGGCTATTTTCACAATTCCATCGAATTAAAGTTAAGTATAATTAGTCCATATAAATAAATGAGAGAGAAATGGTAGCAAAATGCCTAGCGCGAGTTTTAATCGCCATTTTTTAATGTCTTACGGGTAAGAATTTCGCCTTCGTCTCACCTGATGTTAAATGATGATAAGGCCAAAGATGGAAGCACACTTCACCCGGAAACCTTAACTCCTTAGCACTGACTATCTTATCTCTGGCTGCCGGAACACAAGAATGCAAAACGTACATTTATTAATAAAATAAGAAATAAAACAATTTGATAAGAAACTTAAGTAACTAAAACTATTACTAAACTAAAATATGGCGTCAAAAAATTCCTCCGCGTCGCTGTCGACTGGAAATGTACCCAAGAGACTGGCGGCATTGCCTCGTTGTATGGCAACGCTTAGCCTCTGGCCAAGGTAAAAGCCAGCCTTTGGGTCATGGGAAGAGTCAACCAGCCGTTTGGAGATGTCATTAAATAAAACCCTCGGACCCCACGGCCCGAGGGTTTCAACCCCAAACGGCTCGAAAATATAATTGCCGATAAGGTTATTATACTTTCGCCGCTTGAGATTTTCTGCAGCCGCAGCAGCAGCACCAGCACAGCACGCTGTGCTAGGAAGATGGGATGGCGCAAGAGTATCGACACAAGTTGTATCCCACCCACCTTCCATGGAAATAAAGGCATGCCGTCCGGTCTCTTGCCGTCGTCGCGTGCCAAGCCATTGGGTTCTAATACAGCTGAAACGCCGACGGTGACAAGAGCACGTCGGATGATGTCATATGCTCGCGTGCCGGGCTAAGCGGCCCGCACTACGGCTGCAAGACAGGCCGTGGTGCCCGAGGCCGTTGACAACTTCACCACAGTGACAGCGATGGGGAGAACAACATGGAGCTCCTAGACGCAGGGAAGCAGCGAGGCGGAAAGTAGTATCGTCGAACAAAGAACCTAAGTTCAACGACGGTAGTGCATGAAGCCAAAGACAATGCTACAAACATTGATGTTGTAGCCACATATTTAGATAAGATGGTGGTGGCTAGCCAGGCGGGCAAACAATCTTTACCACCAATCGAACCGAGTACACAAACATGTACTCCCGCTGGGAATTGAACCCGGGACATCCAGGTCCAAACCGGTGTCAGAACCACTAGACCACTGAGGCGGTTAAAAAAAAATCGAAACGAGGAAATGACAATTTGTATGGCAAAATCGGCAACTCACCAACTGGTAACAACTCATCACGTGCTTGCGTGGCATTTCACCACATTTGACACCAGGAGCAGGAGGTACTGCTTCACACGTAAACTCTCCACAAAATCCACACAAACACTCGTAAGAAACGCACTAAGTAAGTACTTAGTAGGCCTTATAGCCTGTGCATTGCGAACTTCGAAAGTAAGCATATTTCAACGTCTAGGTATTCAGTATATACAAATGGGAGGAGCACATAGATTTATGGGGACACTTAACTGATTGGTGGAGGTATCAAAGATTCGCTGTTTCGCTTCATATATTTAAATGAGCGTTAAGTGTTTCATACGGCACAACAACAAAATGATGAACGAAATTTTATACATGCCAACAGTGTGAATGGTGGAAGCTTTTGGTTAACGTTTTAACACGTACACTGTACTAAATATTTTTAAAATATTTTAGAAAACCTTTGTTTTGTTAGTGTTAGATGAATTACCCAAATATTGAACAAACTACTCTGTTTTTTTGTCGACCTTCTTGGTCGAGTGGCTTGCACACCGGTTTTCATGGTGTCGCCATCTCTGAGGTCCCGGGTTCGATCCCCGGTCGGATCAATTTAGAAATACCTGTTTTTCGAAATTGTTTCGGGTCTGGGTGTTTCCTATGTATTTAAGTATATTAAGTAAGTTTATCCGTTGTCTAGTTAACCATTTTAACAAGTTTCTTTAGGAAGCTTTTCTTGGGGCTAGATAATTGGTGTGAATGTGGGAAACATTTATTAAAAAAAATAAAATTAAAAAAAAAACATATTTTATATACCTACAATAAGATGCTAACCGCTTAACAATACATGGAAGTGCGTTTAATAATTATATATTTTATTTTATTTTAAACGGTACTTAAACAGCCAAGGCCAATATATATGTATACAACTTTATAGCTTAGGTTGAGAACAAAAAGTTATATAAAAGTAATAACACAATGATGCTTATACACTACAACTAACAATAACTACATTATCCATAAACACATTACTTATATTTATAATTTGCTGTATTATTGCATTGCTTCTATTTTTAGAAGATTCTTGGTAACTAAACATATGGCATGCTGTAACATATCTGCTTAGATGTAACCACTTTTTGATGAGAATATTAAATATAAAAAAAATGCTACATGGCTACATGGCTATGGTATATGCTGAGGTAGGGTCCTGATTGGCTCGTTACTCTGTTGTGTTTGTTATTTTTTTTTTTGTGTGTTTTTTTGTTTTTGTTTTTCATGTCTTTTTTTTAAATATTATTTTATCTTTTTTTAAATGTGTGAGTCAATAAATGTTTTTTCTTTCTTTCTTTCTTTCTTTCAACCATTTAGCTAAATAGGAAAAGGAAACGATTAGTAAGAAACCTAAATTTTAATATCCTTTTCCTGGACTGTGTTTCACAAACTTTTTTTAATGAGGAGCTCGATGGCGCAGTGCGGTCTTCGATTGCTGAGCAACTTTCGCAGAGGCCGGTCATGAGATGGGTGACCAACAATGTATCATCACGAGCTCCTCCGTGCTTCGAAAGGCACGTGAATTCGTTGGTCCCGGCTTCATTAGTAGTCGATAACAACCATCAATCCGCACTGGACTCGCGTGGTCGTTTATGGCCCGTTCTCCTTATCCAAAGGGAAGGCTTGTCCCCAGCA
Source organism: Eudonia lacustrata (assembly GCA_947562085.1). Classification (NCBI taxonomy): domain Eukaryota; kingdom Metazoa; phylum Arthropoda; class Insecta; order Lepidoptera; family Crambidae; genus Eudonia; species Eudonia lacustrata. Next base: position 8,420,431 of record OX387318.1, read on the forward strand.
GTGGGGACATAAAATGAGCTGGCAATGATGTGATGTTTCTACGAAACATACATCGAATGTGAAGCCCTTAATGTCGAAATGCGCTACATCTTTATTAACATGGTTGTGGGTGCCACAGCGTCGGACAATGAATATATTATCTGCCAAACAATACCGTTGTGTACGATTTGAATTTCAATTTGGCCTATATGAGATTTCTTTGTAATTATTCACTAATTATGACTATTCGGCATTGAGTCGGAGTTATTAAAATAATTAACTTTAAATCGTGAATATAAAGGAAGGCTTGAAAATAATACTATTCATGTAGTTTTTTAAATGTTTATGGCTATGATTATCATTTTAGGTTAATTTATTTAGAATTAAAAGTATGATGCATCACCTATAAATATACTGCTAACAATTTTGGATGGTGACACAATATTTTATATACGAGTTTAAATTTATATTTTTTTCTGAAGCTCTTACACTTTTAATAGACTATAGATTTTTACAAAAAAGTTCATGCAAAAATTAATTCGTAGTCATTTGTTGTCAATTCCAGTATCTTACACATTTAATACAGTAAATTAATACTTAATACTTACTTCCCTGCGTATTTATTTAACATAATAATATAGCTCCTCGTTTTCTGTTCGAAGAACGCTTTTCGATATTAAGTGCACAATTAGCTGAATTCGCGTTAAAAACAAATATACATGAACTTAAATCCGGCAATGAAGATTTTGCGCATTTAAACGGTAAGAAATATCAGTCATCAGCAGCCATAATAATTTAATGGGTCTCTCAAAATAACGTTTATTAGTAATAACAGTAATGCAGGTACGTTTGACGGGATCATTGACGTCTGAATCACTGAATAGCCATTTTACATTTTGTTATCCCATATAAAATTTAAAGCTTTAGTACTCGCAAACGTAGTGTAGAACGCTCTCAGACTAGGTAGAGCGACGATCTTTGCAAGGTGGCGGCAAGAGCTGGATGAGAGTAGCCGCGTATCGTGCTTAGTGACGTGCACTAGTAGAGGTCTACGTATATATGATGATGATGATGACGATGATGATGATGATGATGAATACTTGCAAAACAATAAATAAATTTTATTGAAACTGTCTAACGTTATGTCCCCACTGCTGGGGCACGAGCCTTCCATATGGACGGAACCACCACGCGGGCCCAGTGCGGATTGGTGGTTGTTAACGATTGCTAATGTAGCCAGGACCAACGGCCAACTACATGCCTCCCAAATTTCTTTTTTGAGAGTGTTTCCTGATTGCCTCAAACGGCATTTTCAGCATCACCGGTCTCAAGCCGTGTGAAACGAATCACCTACGGAGGTTTTCTAGAGGGAACGGCATCAGCATTGCACTAGTGAGTGTCCGCGTGCCCTACTAGATTCTCCGAAGGGTTCAGATCGGATCGGGACTCCGAAGGGTTCGGATCGGATCGGGGTGCCTTCCGAAGCACGGAGGAGCTCTACATGAAACATTTTTGGTTCTTTTTGATGACCAGCCTTGGCAAAAGTTGCTTAAATTCAGTGCTGCGCCATCGAGCTCCTTAACTGTAATACTTAAGGAAAATACAGAGATGTTGACAGGTTGTATAAAACGTTTGTTTAACCGATTTCTTGCAAATAAACAATCGTACAATTTAAAACAATTTGTTTGGCATGGGCACATGGGTGCGTATCGCGATACGTACCCATTATTATACAATCATATTTTTTCAAACGGGCTTTTGATTAAACCTAATTTTATAATTTATTTTAAAACACCAATTAGTTTAAAAGCTATTACGTAAAAAATACAAGCAAAATCAATCACAGCGGAGAACGAAACATCTATCTTCAATATTTATTTTCCTATACGAAACGAAAGCTTGGGATATTCATCTTCCTTGGAAACGTCGACTTTGGAGGTATATTATGCTATACAATCAGTCGAATTGTATGTCAGCCAATAAATAACGTACCAAGACATGTTGAAGCAACTAATTAAGTTCTTGTGCGCTGGAACCTTGCGTGGGCGCATCGAGTCTGCCCCTTAACGATGCATTTCACAAAAGTGTCACGACATTCCACCTTACGCTCGAATAAATAAGAATGCATTTTAAACGAGCAAATTAAATTTATGAATATCTTATGCAAATCCATAAATATTTAGTGGGCAGCTTCATTTCAACAGTTGATAAGCCTAATGAAAAGTCAAGTAAGAAATATGCACTCAGATTATTGTTTACTAAATGCAAATCAGTTAACTGTAAGTCGTATTAAGTAACTTATGGTAATTAGATGCCGATGTAGGATATATTGGGAGGACTGTCATTTATTTTATTTGAGGTTGTTTTGTTTTATTACGAGGGATTAGTATGGGGCAATACAGGTTTCTATTGAAATGTTTTTTAACACAAAATTTTATGAATGCATTGTTATACTTACGTATAATATACTCGTATGCATCTCAACAACATTCTCTCTTTAACTTCAACAAATAGCATAAGTACAATAATGATTTAGCTAAATCTAGATTAAGAGTTTATTCTTCCTCATAAAGTTAATTAATCAAGATGCTAATAGATGCCAATAGTAAGTTTGTTATAAAAGTTTAACAATTATATTTCGTTGCAATGTCTAAAATTAGAAAACATTAATTGAGCTTTTCTGGAATCTAAGGCGGTAATTGTCTTTTTAATTTATACATTTCCATGTTTCTTATACTAATTAAAATAAATAAGCAAACTTAAAATGTTGAAATCGCCCGATTATACAAAGTCTAAGGCCTGATATCCTGGGTAACTGCGCGTCGCGTCGCAAGGTGGTACGAGCGACCGGTATACAATTATAATTATTTTCAAGATATGTGTGGGCTGTTAGTAACCACGAATATCTTTGAGCACAATCATTGTCATATTGAATTGTCCATTGACGATGACAATAGGTTGTGTTGTGGATGGACGAGTGGCTAGATTCTAAATGGATTCCTCACAATCGTGTTTGATCATTGTGTGTACTGAACTATTTGTCAAACAGCTTGTTACCGCAGCTATGATTTATGATGTACAAATACGAAGATGAACGGCGTTATGTATCAATTTCTCATTTAATTTTTAAGTAGCTTTTGGTTTAGTTTAAGGACGTATCTGATAATAGGTACTAGTGGTCGCTCAGAGGTCGAAATTCGACCGTAATTTTTTTAAGGTTGCACGGATTGTATCCTAAGCAATGAAAAATTAAAAAAGATAGAATGTGAGTTTGGATTGGTATTGACATGCTCTAAGGTATTGACAGATTTCAGCCGCTCCTCTTCCATTTTTGAAAAGAGTTTAAATACGTATGTATCTAATACATATGCGTGTGTGTAATGTTTGTTTTATTGATTTAATGTATTTTTATGCATAATTTTGAAAAAATATTAATATTAAATAAACTATAAGTGTGCGAAATTTCATACTCCTCCGTCCGTGCATTATTCGTAAAAAAGGGGTACAAAGTTTTTGCTTCACGTATTAATATAATATATAGATTTAGCCTATACGCTGTCCCACTCTTAAGCAAAGGCTCCATCAATGAAATGAAGTCATCGCTACATTGATAATTAATGTTTGAATCACCACGCTTGCTAAATGCGGGTTGGTAATCACGAGCATGCAACGAATAATCCGATAGATTATTAAATAAATAAATAAATAAACTTTCCAACACTCACACCAATTATCTAGCCCCAAGAGAAGCTTCGTTTTGAAACTCGTTAAAATGGTTACTAGATAACGGATAAACATACTTTTAAAATTATTAAATACATACATATTATACATAGAAAACACCCAGACCCGAGACAATTTAGAAAAACAATAATTTCTAAATTGACCCGACCGGGAATCGAACGCGGGACCTCAGAGATGGCGACACCATGAAAACCGGTGTACAAACCACTCAACCAAGGAGGTCGTCTAACAACATATACTATACTAACACTACTACTACTACTACTATTACTAACAGATTATTAGATTACTAATCTAGTTGTAAATAATCTATTACTAGATTTGACTCTAGATGTCGTGAAGTTTCCCTCAAGCTTATATACCAGAAAAGACAGTTTTTCACCACTTTCCAAAAAAATTACAGAGAACATTTCAAATAAAATGTTTTCCCGTGTGCGTAATTTTTGTGTTCATTGTTTAAAATGTATTCCGCATAGGTAGGTACCACAAGGCAAATAGTCCATTTCCCAAAATAATTATTGTTTATGCGGCTATGAAATGTTACCAAAAAACTTTTACTAAACTTTCGTGCAGATAATAAGTAATGACCGTGACAAATGTCCGTGACATACGGCTCCCGGGCAACAATAAAAAGGGTTTATTGGTCTTCAGGGATCGTTTGTCATGTTCGGTACACAACGAGATATAAATGAAAAATATGCCATAACGAGTACGTAATAAATTTGATATTGCTTTAATTTATTTATGGCACTTTGGACTTGAGAAGTTTCCTTTTTATTACAGTGGATATAAACACTATTTTAGTTGACAGTTTTCATTGATGTATTAAGCTCAAAGGTACTGGTCGCTCGAAAAGGAATGGGATCGGGTTTCGAACGAACGATCTATGAATTCCTTAAAACTTACGCAAGAGAGCGCAAGGTTACATTTTTCAAAAGGCACACATAGATAAAAATAATGGTTATTTGGAAAAATTTTTGAAACTTTTATAATAAAGTGAAATTGAACTTTAATACTAACGAATGTAAAAAACTAAAAAGACAACAAAAATAATAATAATATTAAAAACCTATAGCTCCTGTTTTTGTTTAGCCGCCATCATTATAATACTTACAACAACACTATTTACTCGTCTCGTTCTCATGACAAAACAATAGCGATCTCATAGTACTGCGTTTGCGTTGCATTTTACCAAAGTATTTAACGCTACTTATCTTTTCAACAGGTCTTATCGTCTCAATGTCCACTTTGCAAACTCGATTAGATATCTAGGAATGTCCATTACTCCTTAACAATCGTTGTAATGTACACTCCTTTTAAAAATATGTGAAGACAATAGATAAAAAACTTGATGATATAATGTGTCAGGTACTGCGTATTACACGTTATTTTCACAGAAATAGTGGTGTAAAAGTGAAGTGGGAGTGTGTAATAAGGCGTTTTATGTTACATACATACGTAGTACGTACATAAAAACCTTTATTCATACATATTCATCTCAATTTATACATACATAGCGTCACGCCACTTTACCCGACCTGAAAAATTAACAAATAATCCAGGATATCTCTGTTGTATAGTATAGCGGCCGTAAATACATACATATAATAGAATAGAATATTATAGATTAGAATAGAATGGAACACTTTATTGTATATAAAAGATACTCACGTTAAAATAAAATTAACAGTTAACATAAATGAACAAACACGACTGCCTCCCGCAGATATATATATATAGATATTTGACGACCTCCTTGGTCGAGTGGCTTGCACACCGGTTTTCATGTTGTCGCCATCTCTGAGCTCCCGGGTTCGATCCCCGGTCGGATCAATTTAGAAATACCTGTTTTTCTAAATTGTTTCGGATCTGGGTGTTTCCTATGTATAATAAATATGTATTTAAGTATTTTAAGTATGTTTATCCGTTGTCTTGTTAACCATTTTCTCGAGTTTTTTAAGGAAGCTTTTCTTGGGGCTAGATAATTGGTGTGAGTGTGGGAAGCATTTATTTATTTATTAATTATTATATATATGCAGAGATTACTTCTAGACACTTTCTATGATCCATGTATACTTTATTCGCTTAATAACTTCTTCATACTTATATAAATAAATAAAATAAAATATTAGACAACATCACGTACATTGTTCTGATCCCAAGGTAAGCAGCTAAAGCACTCGTTTTATGGAAATCGGAAACAACGACGGTACCACAACCACCCAGACCCAACAAAAATCGAAAAGTTCGTTTTCGACATTAATCCGACCGGGAATCGAACCCGGGACCTCAGAGTTAGCGCCGCCCAAAGTCCGGTGTGCAAGCGGCGGCTGCGGAGGTCCTCGAATACAATACTATACATACTCGTCGGTTTAGGGTAAAATCTTGACTGTATATGTGAATACAAAAATAACCTTACATTATAACTGTTCTTTACATTGTCTTTATATACTTTCCATTTCGATCGCTATATATATTAGTCGCAGCAGTTAAGTACGTTACACGCTAAATGGAATAGAGCTTGCGTCACCTGTCGACGATATGTGCAATGTACTTTGTCCACCTAACGTATTCATAAGCCTGTGGTAGCCTGTTGCCAGCTAATTTCGGATTATAGCGAATTCGGGTTTTTAGTTCAACTAATTGAGCAGCGCTGTAAACGTACAGAGTATTCATAATAATAAAATAATCATATCTTAATAACTAAATTAATTAACTTAAATAATAGTATGTATGTATTATGTTGTGTATTCTCCCTGTGTGGTGCCGGGGATAAAGAATTGCACCACCCCATCTCTTTCCTTGGGTGTCGTAAAAGCCGACTAAGGGACCATTCCAGAGGATGGGCAGCAGCATCTCTCTGAGGTTACCCTCGATCTACTGCGATCGCCAACCCGCCTGCCAAGCGTGGCGATTACGGCAAATGGCCCTCATATCCTTGGGGGAGGCCTTTGTCCAGCAGTGGACGTCTTTTGGCTGAGATGATGATGATGATGATGATGTATTATGTTGAGCTCGATGGCGCAGTGGTTAACGCGCCCGGTCTGCGAGTGCTGAGGTTAAGCGACTTTCGCGAAGGCCGGTCATCGGATGGGTGACCAAAAGTTTATTATCTTGAGCTCATCCGTGCTTCAGAAGGCACGTAAAGCCGGTGGTCCCGGCTACATTAGCAGTCGTTAACAACCACCAATCCGCACTGGGCCCGCATGGTGGTTTATGGCCATTTCTTCCTATCCATTCATAGGGAAGGCTCGTGCCCCAGCAGTGGGGACATAAAAAGAGCTGATGATAATGATGATGAATATTAGGTATGTCTTAACTCATTTTTTTAAAAAGGTAATGATATGTTTTAGTGTAAGTAATTTAGTAACGAACGGCTTCCACTGCAATAATTTGTATGAGGTGTTTACCTGTTATTGCATTCAGTTTGAAAGACAATGTAACGTACAGACGCCTACCACATCAACCTACCCAAAACTTTTTTTTATATAAGTAGGAGGCAAACAAGCAGGCAGGTCACCTGATGGGAAGCAATCAACGCCGCCTATGGACACCCGCAAAACTAGTAGGCTCGTTTCTTGATGATCCCTAAGTCGTAATGGTCCGGAAATGTCCGCCGCTGAGAGCTGGTTCCACAGCACTGTAGTTCGTGGTAAAAAATTACGTGACAAATTTCAGACTTTCTTCAATAAATGTTTCACCTTATGCCATAGACATAAAGTTCAAAATCCATTGAAGAAAATCGACAGTCTGTGGTAGACTAGTCTAGTGTACAGGCGTGTGTACATAGCACAGAACAATAAAAAGGGAAAGGAACCTTTTTTATTGCTCTGTGGTACATAGCGAATAAGTTTCAATGTAATACCTGTTTAGCATACTAATACTAATAGTAATAATATTATAAAGAGGAAAGCTTAGTATTTTTATATTTATGAATGTTTGCAACGAATAAACTCAAAAACTATTGGACCGATTTAAAAAATTCTTTTACCATTAGAATGCAACGTTAGCGCTGAGTAACATAGGCTATATTAAAAAAGAAATGTCCACCCGTGCGAAGCCGGGACGGGCCGCTAGTAAATTAAATAAATAAAATAAAAATCCATTTGTGCATTAAGTCTGCAATAAAGATTTGTATTTGTATTGACTCACAGTGGAGGTATACTCATAATACGTAGGTTCGGCGTCCATCTCGATGGTAAGTGACGATAAGACCGAAGATGGAAGTGCTCTTTGTTATGGCGACAGACTTAGATGAAGGTGGCTTACCAGGCGGACTTAAAATCTCCCTTACCTACCTTCCGGGTTCCTAAGAAGGTAAGAAAACAGTTAATATGTAACTGTTTTTTGGTTTTAATTTGTGTGTGAGCAATAAATTATCTTTGTATCTAGGTATCTATCTTCTTGGTGCCTTGGTATTATAAGGTATAGGCTTGGTATTATATTCAACCTTATTTTTAGTTTATACGAAAACCGAAACACGGGTCAAATATTTTTATTTAAAGAATCAGTACAAAAAAACTTAAAATAATATCTTGAAAACTCACGAAGTAACAAGCTTTTTGTGCTGCCCCGTTGTGTGTTTTTAGTAGGGTATAATTTATTTGAGATTTTGTAAAAATTATTTGGTCAAAATTTAACATGGTATAAAAAATATTGAAATCGATTCTATTACTGATTCTGAACAAACAGTTTTCAGGTTTTGTATAAACTAAAACTAACATTGTATATAATAATGTTAGTTTTCTTTTCTGACACCAATAAATGCCTTTCATTTCATTTTAAGTGATGTCGTTAAAGAGAGGTTTTCTAGAGCAGGTAATTAACTGGACGACTGTACCGTGTTACAGCGTTGGACATGTGTCAACACTAAGCGCTATGCCCTTTGTACGCTTTACTATTCAGTGGCGTTGCTAAGTAGGGTTGCTACAGTTATGTTACTACTAGCACTTTTTATATTTTCAGAACAATTTGTACACAAGAAATAAGTTATTGAGTATTGATTGAAAGCCAACTGTTTATATTATATCACATTACCAAACTCGTACTTCGCCGTTCTTTTTATTATAAACTAATAGTTTTTTGGAGGAATTACTTTTGTTATCTGTTTTAAGCCCTCCTAACTCAACCCTCACAATAGACCTTAGAGGAGTGGAAGCGGCTGAAAATCAGCGCTGTCCTATGTCAGCACTAGCTGAGCCGCCTCCATTTGCTTTCAAAATTTATTTGTTGATCTACCCATGTATGTTCTTCCATGAAATATGTATATCTTTGTTGTTTTTTTTTCTTTAGTTATCTAAGTACCTATGGAATTGTTACATAAATACTCGTTTTTTAAATCAATAAACGCATTTATTTTTATTTAAACTGTTTGTGAGAGATGTTTGTAATTCACAACAGCGTCACAGCAATAACTGGTAGAATGGCAGAGAATTATTGCCTCAGATTATTAGTTCTACCTTTTTCTGTGCAAACTTACAGAACTAATACTTTTTGCAACCAAAAAAAAAAACATAATATGGTGATATAAAATTAGTTTGTAATGGTTAATGTAATTGTTAATAATCTAAATGCAAATAATAATATAATTCCAAGTATGCTATAAAATAGACCTTCTGAAGTTTCTAGCATTAGTCAGTTAATCGGCATTAGAATCATTTTTAGCTTTTGTTTGAGAGAGGCAACGTTAATTTGTAAATCCTTTACTGTACATATAAAACACATATTAAAACAGACGTTACACAAGACATATACAAATATTATTACCTACATACATTTACTGATGTACTTTTGGCAGGCCTACATGTAGCCGACCTAATTTATCACTCCGATTTATGACACGGGCGAGTTTAAAATCAATGGAGATAGCTTTGTGTATTTTCGTTTGGTCACCTAACAGGTGTGTTTGATTGAGTTTAACAAATCTGTGATATGATTTGCAGCGTTTTTAAATGGCTTTATTTTGTTAAAAATTCTCTATTTGCATTTCTGATTAAGTAAAACTTTTGTTCAAAGAGCGATGTGGCACTTAATTTTTTATATTTTTATTTAGGAAACATAGGCACAGAACACAGGAACATCCATTCAGTTTATATAATCATAATTACTTGAGATATAAACATATTTTTAGTTGTTTGGAAGCATGTCTGATTTGAACCAACTTACATTGATAAGATAACCTAACATAATTCTTTATTTTTCACGATTTTTCTTATTTGACGTAGGTATTACTTACTGTTTTAGGACCTTTTTTGCAATCTTTTTGAGTGTAATTTAGAAAAAATGGTGTACGAGTATAAAGTAGAAATCTACTCCATACACAAGTTAGAAGGTTGCGTGCATAGATTCTCGTCATTGAGTGTGCCTTACAACTAAAATAACCATGGAGAACATTAAAATTTGGAAGTTGATTCCAGAACCTAGCGTTAAACAGCTTGTTTGTACATCTTGCACAACGAGAAGTAAGCTTTACAGCTTCGGGCATCTATCTAGTAAATAGGGAACGGACGTATCCATAAAGTTACTTATTTAGGGAACTAGAAGAGCTATGCGCAATTCTGATCTGGAGTTAAGACCTGACGTAGTTGAGCCTTGTACAAAGAGAAGTAAGCGAGCCTTACAGCTCAAGCCATCTATCTGGTTAATAGGTTATATATTTTTTTTCACCATTCCTACGTATTGTATATAATTAGTTTTTAATTGGATATAGTTGTTGGTTAGGTAAACTTTAACATGGACGCTTATTATTAATCGTATTGGGTACACATGTTTTAGATAGGAATTTAGCTCTTATACAATTTATCGTGCATTATTGTTATTTTTTAATTTCTATCTGTTTTGTGTACCTAATAAATAAATAAATAAGTAAATATGTCGGCGGCGAGGCTGGTTTGTAATAGGACGGTCGAGCAAACTTGGATTCGTCGATAACACAGTTCATCTTGGATCTTCAAAATAAAGACGCAGTCGTATTCCTTACAGACACTTTAATGTTATTTTAATATCACAACTACAATATTTAGAAACAGTTGCCCGATGCAAATGGATTTTAGAAACGAAGTGAGTTCTGCGCGTGCGTACTCTCCGACCGCTTCCGTTCAAATGTGTCCTGTCCAGTCCGTTGTCGCGCCAAGCCAACTGACGTTGACGTTTCGCGCACCATAAAGCATAGGCTGCGCAGACCACACTAAGTATAGACTATACTTGTCCTTTCTAAGTGATGCTAGCGCCAGGTCTCCGACAAATAAATAAATAGGGAATGGACGTGCCCATGAGTTAACTGATCTAGTGAGAGTTATGTGCAATTCTGATCCGGAGTTGAGGGCTGACGAAGATGAGCCCTGAGTGAGTGTATAAAAGCTTTCTGCTATGTTCCTAATAGGTGATTGGCTGGTTAGTCAAAAGAATAACTTTTTAGCACTTATCAAAATGAAAAAGTGGTCTTAGCCCAAAACTTGAACAAATTTATAAAAACAATCTCGGCAAATATATTCTCTCAATAAATATTTAATTTAGCTTCAGTGCAGCAATTGCACTTGAAAATTAAAAAAGTAAAATTTACTATAGCGTTGTGTTATTTAATTTGTGGTATTTTATCTGCATAGATGAATCTGCATAGCCATCGGTTGCAATAACCGTTTGATAGATAGCGCACTGTGGCGCTATTAGCACTCAAAAATTTAAAAGCAGTGACAAAATTCAGCGCTTACGTCAGCCTTCCCGGTAACATAGCGGCCAGTGCAGCCGCCCGGATTGCGGAAGACCCAGGTTCGATTCCTGGCTGGGTCGAGTAGGCGTTTCATTTTTTCACTTTTTTTTTCACCGTATTTTATAAATTTTATAAATATTTAATTTAGCTTCAGTGCAGCACTTGAAAATAAAAAAAGGAAAATTGTTATTCTCAATAAATTAGATTAAAAGATAATATAACCAATGGCGTATAGCATAAATTATAAACAATATTTAATATCAAAAATGAGGGTTCGTACCTACCCACCTACTATTTGAACCTTGTGGTATTACGTACTCGCTACGTGTTACTAGCTCTCTACTAGCAGGGCAACACATAAAAGTTCATAATCGGACCTAAGTCAAAACTTGTATAGATAATACTACGTTACAGCGCAAAACAAATTGTTGCAAAAATAGCTAGAGTCCAGGGCGAATACAAAAAAAAAAAATGTAATGTAATATCGCATGGGTGGGTTGTCGTCGGTAAACTAACAATTTATGCATGGGCCCTAATGGTCCGCTCCATCAGGCTTTGTTTGCGAAGCTTTCTGTGAAATTTTATTCGGTAATAGCCGGGCCTTTGCCTCAATTTCATGTCAATATGACTCGTTAAGTGATTTGGCAGGGAGATCGTGTTGCCTTACGCACAGGTCGCTTGGGGTTTGAGTGTGGTGTCTTATTAGGATTTAAAGTACCTTATGTAATGGCAGCTGATAAGTCTTTAAGCCGTGAAATTGACTAAAGGACAACCTATTGACTGAATTTAATTAGATTGTGTTGTTCTTAAGTTTACGTGAACTCTACATATTAAAAATTTTAATACTTTATCCGTATCTAAGTAGATTCGTAAAAGTTGTTTCATTTCAATACTTTTTATAGTTCAACCGTGTCTTTTTGCAAATTTTATAGTGTCATATCCAATGCTTTGCGGGGTCTGCATTACAGGAAGACAAACAATCGCGAGTAGACGCGTGTAAAGCGGCTCAATTAATTAAAATATTTTTTCGACTAAAATAGCTTTTATAGTTTATTTCATAGGCTATGGGCGCTTACCCTGAAGCGTTCTGTATGTCTAATTGCCACCACCGCACCGCCTTATATACCACACATTGGGGTATAATTATATAAACAAAGAAAATATAATATTTTTTACAAAAAAATGACAGTACGGAGACAGACGGTAACTATAATATTGGTAGGTATACCTACGATACAATTACAAAAACACAAGGGTTGAAAAAATTTTCACGAGCAGGATTTGAACCTGCACCCTTCTGACATACCGGGTCAGGTGCTCTCCCAATTGAGCTATCGTGGTTCTAACCAGCCCGCCGAAATTATTCAACACTATTTACTTTTTTACTTTGAAAGCCAAAGGCGCCCATTCAATGTCAACAACTACCGTCATTAACATCCGATCATACTATTTTTACTTTTATTTTATTTTTATAAATGTTTTTGTTTTGTTTATATAATTTGTAACGCAAATGTTTTCAACATTTGTGTTTTTGTAATTTGTTCGCAACAAAATTTGCGTTAAAAATTATATTAACAAAACAAAAACATTTACGATACAGTTATTTGTCGTTTTATAAAATATTTTATCGGTAACTAACACGTTTTATTTTTTTCCTTGTTGAAGCAACAATAGAAATATTTAATTACAAATCTAAAAAGTAATAATTGGACAGGTCAAACACAATTTATAAGAAGCACATAACAGGTCTAGGCGCAAAATGGCCATTTAAAAGGTGTCGGCAAAACTTAATCGAAGTGTACCAGTACCAAGGAACTTCGTCTCAGACGGGAATGCGTTGGATAGAATTTCTTCTATCGAAGCCTTTATCGGCTCTAGCTGCCGTCGAGACTCTGAAGGGTTGCCACTTTACACAACTCTATTTTTATTTATTATTTTTATAAACCAGTTTTTATTGCTTATAGAGCTCGATGGCGAATCCGCTTGCACGTTTTGGTTGATATCTTGTATCTTGTTGTAGCTAAGTAACTTTGCAATCTCGGTTTACCGAATGAGTGACTTTTTTATATCTATTTATTTATTCTTTTTTTGTTATTTATACGATCGCATAGCTCAATTACATTACTAATTAATTTACTTATAACAATAAAAACTAAACTAAACTCTAAGTGCCTTACAAACAAACAAAGAATAATGTCCGAATAGTAAATTCCGTGTTGTGTTCCTGTCATTTAAACGTCATTTCAAGTTAGAGTAAAAGAGACAAAACACGGAATAACTATTCGGACCCTATTATTTGTTTATTTGTAAAGCACTGAGTATAATTATTTATTTGCACAGAAAGAAATACATTTGAGATAATTGATCCCCATTAATGAGACAATAGAATGCAGTCTGGCTGTTGACCCAGCATTTAGTCCAATGTGCATTGGACATACTAGTGTGCGTGCGCAACCGTAAGGCTCATAAGCCACTCAAACAGTCAATGTCGACGGCAGGTTCGGTTTGTTTTATATCTCAAACTTTTCAGAGGGCATGTTAAACAGTTGGTTCCTTGTTGTTGTAAGTAGGAGGACAATCGTTACCCCACCATCCCGCATTGGGCCAACGTATTAGGATAACCCAAGGTCATAAGACCTATCATCCCTATTTGATAATGATCATGTGTGAAGGCCTGAGCCCATCTGATGTAATTCAACTAAGCTTGTTGCATCATCTTGAAAAGTATAATAACAAAATACAATGATAATACGTTATAACACCTTACTTAATGAATATGTGGTTACGTAGGTATGCCATATTCTGGTTCGATTACGGATGTCGTTTGGTATACTTCCCGTATGACATACCAACTGTTGCTGTCAAATAACAATTAATTAAGCGCAACATGTGCTTGTTCGAAACCAAAGCGGTACTTACTTTAAATAGTCTAATTTGATATTTCGATTCTATGAATTAGCATAGAAAATGCATGCAATAACGCATGTCTTATTAAAGAAATAATACATGGAAAAGATGCAATCTGGGCGACTATTAATTTAATTGATTGCATTCAAATACAAGTTTAACGCAAAAATTACTTCGTGTTATGCTCTTCTGCTGTATCACAATTTAGTACCCCGCTACATTTAGTATAACGCACGACCTTTCTATAATTTACTACCAGGCATTGGCTAAAGCACAATTCGGTCGAAACGTCGCATATAAAAAGGTATGTCTAGGAAACGTATATAGACTTGCGTTTAACCCCGGTAAACACATAGAAAAGAACAATTTTACTACTAAAATTTTCAGCCTCGCAATGACACAATCTAAGGCACCTAGTTGGCCTTCACACACATACAATTCATGTGCTATTTAATTATTATTTTCTTATTGTTGTTTTGTTATCATGTTTATTTCCTCATTTGTTGTACATCTCTTTTTAATATTTACATGAAAGTTAATAAATGTTTTCTTATTCTTATTTGTTATTCTTGAAATCTTCACGTCATGTCATCGCCAACCCTGCCGCTGCCTCCGGCCACCGTAATATTGTAGGTATTGAGAGGCGCGAGTTTTCACTGTCCCGATTGTCAAACGAGGGATTCTTGCGCGAATAGTGGACGGGTTGAATTTCATTGCCTGCCATTTCGAATTCTAATTCATTGAAAACGTTTTCTTGATTAAAAAGAGGGTACACTTTTTTTTTGATTGATACTCCTTTGAGGGATTTAGAAGAGAGTGTAGTTAAAAACAAAGAAGAAAAGAAAAGAAAGCACTGACACTGTTAGTTTATTTTTATTTATTTTAGTTAATGGTTTCGTGCGATTAGCACATTTAGCCAGTGTCAAAGTAATTTTTCTTACAAGTACTACATAAGTAGACAATATTTCCTTTATGATGATGATGAATGATAATAGAAATGAAAAGTGAGAAATGATATACCCCCAACCCCTCGAGTAGCTCAGTAAAGATGTGGGGCTTTACTAAGTCCTCACGCGGCGGACTTCTTGAGAGAATTTGAAAAGTGCCGTTACACTGTTTTGTTTCATTTGCCAACACTCATGCACACTCACGAACTCTTAACGTTTAATAATCCACCATTATTTCACATTAATATTCGACATAACACAAATTTTAGAAAATAAAACAAAACCGCAGACATGACTCTTAACTTTCCCGCCAAGAAGTCCACTGTTCGTTTATTCATAATTTAAAAAGTATTTAGTAAAAAAGGTTTCTTTCTATTATAAAAACTCTAGCAAGTATTTGACCGCAATCTCTCCTGATGGTAAGTGATGATGCGGCCTAGTATGTAGCATACTCGCTTAGAAGATGCTTTCTACTCGGTACCTATATATCGATGGAAAGATATTGATATAGATAATACTTTTATTGCAACACCACAAATTGCCATCTAGGTGTATACTCGTAAATAAAAAGATAAGTTGTAGAGAACTAACTGCGAATTTTTCATCATTCGATGATTTAACGAAAACGAGAATTTGTATTAGAGTAACTATTTACGAGATTCTTACAACGTTTATTATTTAAGAGTATTCGATATTTCGGCACAGTTGCATTAGAGTAATTATTAACGAGATTCTGACCATATTAGAACTTAGAAAAAGTTATAATTGGACACGATTATTGCTTTAAGGGTGCGCCGTCCATAAGTGACAAGTGTCATATGTTTTATTTGAAATGTCGTCGTCCATATTTATTTGATGCCGCGCGGCCATACTAATTTTGTATGGGGAATTTAGGGTGCTTAATAAAAAATAATTATTTAAATAACCACGTGATGAATCGAAAATGTAGTCTAGCAATTTGTAGTTTATCTATTGATGATTGTTTAGACAAAATCAGAGGTACAATAATTTAGATAAACTATAAGAAATCTACTAAACGCCGCCACTCGTTTTCATGATTTTTGCCCAACTTTAAATGATATTGTAGAAAAAACTATAGCGTGTTATGAATTTATGGTTCTGACAAATTGTAAACACGTTCCCTATGATACTAAATATATATTTTGTTCATTTAACCGTAACTGCATTTTTGGCATTTTTTTGTCGGCGCACCCTTAAAGTGATTTCTTACAGACAAACAGTCGCATGGAGAAAACTTAATTGTATCTCTAGAATTACACTTAACTTACACTACATAACGTACTAAAAGTACTAGGTAGCTAATTTATATTCACTAGAAATATATTTAAGAACACAATATTAAATTATTTACCTTATATTTGTTTGCTAATGGCTACATTACATATTTATAACAGTTAAACAGATTTTCCTTGTACTTTATGACTATTATGAGTTTAATTAAGTATGCGAGTGTAGGTAATCGATACGAAAACATTGAATGGACACAATTTTAGAGTTATAACTTAAATGAAACCATAACTATTACAAATTTTATAGTTGCTAGTTGCGGCAATAATGTTGTCGAAATTCGCAACTCGAGTTGCTATGTCTGCGCATGCGCAGTTTCAATAGGTTGCGATTTACCTGTTGCTGTAACACGGAAATCAAAGTTGCGCTGCTGCGGAGCGTCTAACTTTTTACCTGTCCTAAACAAAACTCTATTCAAAATGTTAGTTACATAAGTAGAGACAATCCCATAATATTCAAACTCTTTAGTTTTACAATCATTTCCGAACGTGTTTTTTTACACAATTCTTTTGGTACACACTGGCTGAAGAAAAAAAAAGATATTGCTGACGCTATTCACTTTAGCTAGCTCTAGGTCCTAATAAGTGAAGGCTGGATGTTTGCTTGAACGACCTAGAAAGCGGGAACAATTGGGGGCCAGGATATCGGTTCCATTATACACCAAACGTTCGAGCTCCCCAGAGACGCTGCTAGAAACAGAGGAACAGGCAATTCGAATCTAAAAGACGACGGTCGTTGATCTTTCTCTATGGTGAAACAGAATAAAAGATCATTTGAATTTTACTATCTCAAAATAAATCAATAATTCATGGGTAGGTACTTTGGAAATTTTAAGCATACAATATTTTATTTGGGTCCCTGTTAACGTTTAAGTTATCAATGTTGTGGTAGCTATTAAGTTATAGGGAAATGTTTGTATAAATAAATATAACCATGCCTCAAGCAATACCAGAAAAGACTAATAAAGCTCTTTTTGTCAGCTGGACTTCAACAATAATAATAAACAATAATAAATAAATTTTCCTACACTCACACCAATTATCTAGCCCAAGAGAAGCTTCGTTATAAAACTTGTTATATGGTTACAAGACAACGGATAAACATACTTAAAATACTTAAATATATACTTATTATACATAGAAAACACCCAGATGATTACTTTAGAAGTTTAGAATACACACCTTTACTGTGAGCGTCATATTTGCACTTGTTTTTATTATAATTAACAAGACTAGGTGTTTAAAAAACATTCTGACACTATTAATCAACTAAAACGGTATTTTAATTAAAGATCAAACTGTAACTTTTATTCGAAAAACCTTGAATATCAATCAATATGTCTTTCTAATAAATTATCAGCTTCCGTCAATTACGTACTCATACATACGGTAAGTAAATTTAAATAATTTTAAGAATTTTGACCGACCTCATTTAAAGGATGTTTGTTAATTGTAGTAAACTAACCATTCACACATACCTACTTAAAACTTATCCTCAGGGATAGTTCAGAAACAAATGAAGGATGAAATACAAGTTCGAGACAATATATCTTTTATATTTAAATAAACTAACACCTTTTGTATCCTACAACTTTACTTAAGTTCACCGAGTCATCGTCACTTTTTTATAAAGATTTTGCTTCTCTCCAACGTTAGCGGCGTTTATTTGATATCTTATAGTTATTGTTTATCTAAATTATTATACCTCTAATTATGTCTAAGCAATCACCAATGTCTTAACTACAAATCGTCCGTCTCACATTTTCGATTTATCGAGCGGTGTTTTAATTTTTTTTTTTCAAATTAACACGTTCAGAGCCCTATTACAAATCTCGAAGAATAGGGGTATCGTTCGTACGGGCGGCGCATCGCGTTTTGTAGTAATTTTGTAGTTGTATTTATCGTTTTTATCGAAATTGGATAATAAATTCATGCTTAAAAATTATAAAATCTTTATTCCTCATGAAGTAATAATTATTCTCTTAAAAATTTTGCTCAATAATATTATCGTAGATTGGAGAAATTCACAGTTAACTTAAAGTGATTTTCGAAGTTTTTTGGTATAGAATAAGATTTTTTTTCTATATAAAATCAATGTTATCTAAAAATTCCGAGGCCGCTACGAACTATACGACTATAAAAGATAATAAAGTTCGTTTTTTTAAATTTAATTTGTTTAGAACAGTAGTTCAATCTAGAAGCTCAAAAAAGTGCCTTTGCGCATTTTATGAACACTTTCTCTGAAATTTTGAGTTTATTTAAAAAGTTAAGCAAAATTTACAAAAAGCGAGGCCGCCACGAACTATACCAATAGCTATTCTACACTATTCAATAAGTCAAAATTGTTAATGTATTTTTATTTCTGAGATAACGCCAAAATTGGCCATTTTTTGCAATTAAATCAGAGTCGAGATGTAATATGGCTCTTAAATTCCCCATACAAAATTAATATGGCAGCGCGGCATCAAATAAATATGGACGAAGACATTTCGAATAAAATATATGACACTTGTCACTTACGGACGGCGCGGTGCACCCTTATATGATACCTGAAGCCTTTGTGAACGTACGATGTTAATGATCACTTTTCAAATATTTTCATAATATTCAATTAAGTATAAGATATAAGTATGATCTATGCTTTATGCCAACAAAACGCTCATCCTCTTCCAATCTAACACACACACATACACTGCAAACGACATTTTTTTCAAATCTTCTTGATATACCAAGAACACTCTTAACATAAAATCTTTGGTATTGATACTCTTTCGGCTCTACACATAGACTACGAACACAGTACGTAGATCTGTGCAACGAACGGACGAAGTTTTTAAATCAATTACGGTCGCTATTGTAATGCCAATCGGAAGTTAAACGTCACCGAAACTAAGGCGCAGACGATCGGCAGTATCGGCTTACGATACCAAAGCGAAGCCATTGTTGCGATGCTCCCGAGAGTCTGTGCAACTATTGGAGCGGCAGCTCGATTAGCCGACAAATCGAAGTTAGCCAATGAACACAAACGTTACAGACACCCGAGATTTAACAGCCAATATACTTGGGATTAAACACAATTGTGCTACTCGCGTTATTTAACACATCATTTCATGCGCGGTGGGAGGATTTTGCTAAGAAACCAACTGGACCGCGATCATCCCATTAACTGTTTTGTGCTGCCAAGCATTAATAGTAGTTTATGCAACTGTCATATAATGAAGGGTATTAAAACACGAGTGTGAGTTTATGAAACGAGCGCAGCGAGTTTCATAATAGTAACGAGTGTTTTAATACCCGTGTTATATGCAGTTGCATACAATACTTTATCTTCACTAATGCAATTAGTCAAAAAACAAGAGTAAAAGCTGACAATAGTTTATTTATAATAATTGTTCAAATTTAGGATGGTACAATTTTGAAAGTTAATGTTAATTATTGATCCAGCAGCTGTAGCGGTCGCGGGGCAAGCAGTAGAGCTCGTAGACGGAGTTGGAATATTTATAATTACTTCATTCGTCTTGTTTTCTATACTGTTCAAGATCGTATTTGAGACTTGAATTTTATTCATTAAAGACTCATCAATGTAGCTTTCAGTCACAGTAGAAGACTTCCACCCCCCGTGTCGTTTCAGTGCGGTCAAATCACCACCGCTATCTATGAGAAGGGTCGCCGAGGTGCGCCGGAAGCAATGCCCCGTGTACAACGCTGGGTTAGGCAGATTCAAAAAACTTGCGATAGTTTTTCCCAGAGCACCAAATTTATTAATACCAGTTCTTTGATCGACGCACTTCCCCGATCTATAGCTCAAGAAAAAGGCAGGGTTTCGACAGGGGGTGGGTCGAAGTTCCATGTATTTTTTACATACGGCATAGCAGTTGCCCGTCACAACGAAAGAACGATCTATTTTCGTTTTTGTTTTCGAAACTTTCACCATGATTGTACTGTCGTCTATGTTAGAGACTTCATCGAACTGGATGTTGTATAGCTCTTGCCTTCGGCATGCCCCCATTATGCCGAAGATTAGTGCAACCTGTAACAATAAACGATATAATAAGCTTGAGGTACATAGCCAAGGCAAAAACTATGATTTATGAAGTAGTAAAGTGTAGGTACCTACTACCTAATTTATACACAAAGCGCTTAAACGGAGTGTCTAGATAACTTGCGTGTGTAGTACGTAAGTACTAGGTAGATTAAATAACAAAACTAAAATACACTTACCTTTTCAAAAAGATACAAAATATCTGGTGAATCTTTCAGGAACATCTTTATTTGACCTGATGTAAACGTCAAGGACTTTTTTTCCTTGTGTCCTTCTGAACTGCGTTTCAGGAACGCTATGACTTTTGAATACTTCGTGATATCAATATTGTTGTAGATACTCAGTGTGGACTTGAGCATAGAATATTTAGCCCACATAGAAGATGGCTTGAATTTGTCGGAGAGGTCTTTGAGATACACAAGAATGACATTTTCAGAAAATGATGTAGTTTTCTTTTCGATCTTCCATGCCAAAAAGTTATTATATTCTTTTTCATATAATTTTCTAGATTTTTCTGGCAAAAGATTGTGCCAACTTTTGTTGCCAATTCTAGAATATCCGGAGACGTGCAAATATCATCGTCGCTGTCCATTTTTAACTTTTAATTTGTATTTTAAAAACAAAACACATTGCGAAACATTAAATTCACGCGTACGTGTATTGTCACAGTGAACTTGCCGCCATTAAAATCTAACCAATGAGAGCGCAGCTGCGCGCGCAGGGCCAATCAGGAGCGAGCGCGCGCTGTTCTTTTTTTATTTAATTGGCACAAGATCTTACCAAAGAGTTTTGTGTATGTAAGTTTAGTAGTTTCGACGAAGTTTTCACGTATAACCCAACTGTTTTCAAAAGCCAGCCTAATATCAAAATTTTATACAACTTGTATGAGGATTTTGACATAAGGCTCGCCAGGTTAATTGGTCGCGTTTTATTGATGTTATAATGAGATTTTACGATATCGATGTGGATATTATACCATCATGTAAAATTGCTTAAATTGAGTGTTTTGTTGTCTGCGCTATAACAGTAGTAATTATAAGTCAAGTATTGGAAACATAAGTAGAATTTTACAACATTAGTGTAGATAAAATAAATTAGACAACATCGCATACCTACATTGCTCTACTGACTCCAAAGGCAGCAGCTTAAGCACTTGTGTTATGGAAATCTGAAACAACGATTGTACTACAACCACCCAGACCCGAGAAAATGTAGAAAAGGTTCGTTTTCTACGTTGACCCGACCGGGAATCGAACCCGAGACCTCGGAGATGGCAACACCAGAAACCGGCGTGCGAGCCACTCGACTATGGAGGTCGTCAAAGGCATTGTTTTGTATTACTGTGTTGAAGTGTACTAGGTAAAATGAAGAGCTAAATAGCGCAGTGGTTAAATCCTACTAATATTATAAACGCGAAAGTTTGTAAGTATAGATGGATGTTTGTTACTCTTTCACGTAAAAACTACTGAATGGATTTGGATGAAATTCGGCATACAGGTAGTTTATAACCTGGATTAACACATAGGATAGTTTTTATTCCGATATTCCCACGGGAACGGGAATCATGCGGGTGAAACTGCGAGCGGCCGCTAGTGCAGTATAAAAATATCATCTCTAGCTCCGATCCGATCCAAACCCTTCGGAGAATCTAGCAGGGGGACACGCACTAGTGCGTGATGCCGTTCCCTCTAGAAAACCTCTGAAGGTGATTCGTTTCACACGGCTTGGGGCACCCTTTAAGTTTCTCACCGCCCTCAAAAAAGCCCGGTGAAGCTGAAAATGCCGTCTGAGGCAATCAGCAAAACTAAAAAACTAACTAGAATGGCGCAACGACCCAAAGTGAGTCCTGGCCTCCGATAATTACAGTCATTATCATCATCATTTTACTCTATATTTATTTTTTTCTTAAAACTAGATTTTTACAATATTTTAATATAAAAATAATAAAACATTATAAAAACTTAATCCCAGAGTACAGCCAGCAGCGAGGCAGGGCCCAAGCTACCGGTGGTCAGGACTGCAGAGTGAGGAATCTCCTAACAATACGTGCCGTGTCAAGGAGTACTGCCTTTTGCATCTGACCCTTGACCCAGTCTTTCAGCGAGAGCCTCTCTAGGTGTTGATCGAGGCTCTTGGCTAAAAGACCGTTTTCCGAAACGACTATCGGTACAATAATGGTTGAATCCACATCCCACACATTATTATTATCGTCGCCAATCACCAAACTCTCTTAAAAAAAAATCTCTAGCTCGTTTCCGTTGGCCCCGGCTGCATTAGCAGTCGTTAACAACCACCAATCCGCACTGGGCCCGCGTGGTGGTGTATCGTCCATTCTCCATAAGGTGTTTCCATAGGGAAGGCTCGTGCCCCAGCAGTGGGGACATAAAATGGTGATGACGGTGATGGAAGTGAATTTACAGGTCATAGAAGTATAAGAACTGGGCTAAACATAAGATGACATACAAGTCATGGTGCGTCCTAAACCTCAAGTTAGGAATCTAATTATTTCCTGAATTTAAGAAAGACATTGAAAATATTTAAACGCGAGTACATCTATACTAATATTATAAAGAGGAAAGCTTTGTATTTTTGTATGTATGTTTGTGACAAATAAACTCAAAACTACTGGCCCAATTTAAAAAATTCTTTCACCATTAGAATGCTAAATTAGTGCTGAGTAACATAGGCTATATAAATATTTAAAAAATGTCTACCTGTGCGAAGCAGGGACGAGCCGCTAGTTCGTAATAAGTGTGTAATTTTAATTTATATATTTGTGTTTTGTTTCCCTACTTTTTCAAAGTAGGTTATTTATTATTTAAATACAACTAGTAATACGCTTAAAATAAATAAATTCAAAAGTTGTATAAGGACGGAGTGACGTGCATTTTTGGTTTGTGGTTCCCAATTTCCTTATAATAAATGGATATGCTTGCTTCGTAATAGTCGTATGTTATGTTATCAAAATCGAAAATTTGTATGTTATTGAAGCAGGCTCCCGGTAAAAAATGGGAAGATTTAAATTTTTGTTCCATTTTTTTTTTGCATTAAGCACTAAGTAGACTATCTAATTTATGTGGAAAGACCCAGCTGTGGTAAGTTTATAGACTGATGATCATGATGATAATGAAGTTTATGAAAGTTATCTAAAATATTACTAACTTTCATTAGTTTTTCTAAAAAACATTATCATCAAGATAGAGTTGTACAGTCACGAGCACACACAACACTTTTGACAAGTTTTGACCCTTATTCCATTGTATTAAAAGTTTGTTTACATTGTAATGCTCGTGTACCTTGTTCTAGTGTATATACGGACCCATACATAGTAGATAGAGTAGTTTCTTACTTATCTATTTTGTGTTCCGGAGCACGAAATCGGGTTCAATTGTTTCCCCAGACGTCTGGTCCCGGGGGAGCTCCCTAGCCGGGACAATTGAAGTGGGCAGGTCCACTACTCGATTGATAATACGAGTTTCCTATAATTCAATTATTTTGCTCTAGCGAGTTGTTTCATGGATCTACTGCAGACAGTTAGGTACTGGCAGCGATAAATTAGTGGAAGCATTAAAATCTTAAGAAAAATAAATCATAATTAAATAAGTTTTTTACTAAATAAAAAAAAAAATTGGCGATGTTTTCCAAAACTTTAACGAAGTCAACAATTACTAGCGCTTGTTTCAAGTTGTCCCTCAACATTGGGTTCATTTAATTTGTTTTGACGAGACTTTTGTACATCCTAGCGCGTTACTAACAAAAGCGTGTTTTTAGTTTTGATGAAACTACCTATTTTATTTTTATTTCAGGTACAAAAATGCCCAAGTCATTTCGGGGGAAGTCTTTAGTCGACATGTGTCTTCGGACCCAAGAGCTTCCCTTCTTAAACAAGGACAAAGAATTACAGCATAATGTTGACATAAAACTTCGAGATTTTACTCATAGAAAAAATTACAAGAAATTACTGGGCTACCATGACAGACCAATAAGGCCCCCAAGTCCAAATTATGATAGTTCGATTTGGACACGATGCTACTCTTTAACAACACCAGTGTTTAATGAATTTAATGAGTTCCAGACGAGTGATATAAAGTCTATAGAAAAAGTAATTTCAAACCAAGATACATTAACGGAAATGTCAATTGAAAAAAAACAAAAATCTATGGATTTGATGTGCAATGAAGACATGGTACCATCGCCCGCTTCACCTAGTGAAGAATCAAATTTTGAAGATTTTGACTCCGATGACTCGGTCAAGGACAAAGACTATATGCCATCGATAGATATTTCACAAAGTATTTCAGACTCTGAAGATTCTAACGGCGCGACTGCCACATATTCCTTGCCACCAACAGTCCTACTTCCGAAGTCTGTTGAAGAAGAGTGTTTTGAAGTAAATCGAAGTATTAATAGTCCAGTTAGTCAAAAAATGGCTGATATAACTAAGCAATGTGGTGAAAATGAATCGTTAAGAATGGCTGTTCATCAGTCAACGGTAAAAAATACTGAATGTAAAACAGTAGAATCATTAAAATCTCTGTGTAAAAATGCAATAAATAGAGTTTTGCAACAGAAAAAAGGTACAGAAAGTCTAATAAATAAAACGTTGAACTTTGGAAGTGAAGAAAACAATGACGAAGTTATTGTAGTAATTGTAATCGAAGAAGAACAGTGTAATAGTTTGGAGGAAAAAAAACAAGCAGAAAATTTAGAAAAAGCTGACAAAAGTATTGAAAACAGGGAAGACGAACAAGTGGAAGAAGGAATAAATAAAGAGATTCAAAACAATAATGGAAACAATCAGGAAGACGAAGGAACCGAACGTGATTATGAAGAAAACGAAGGTGAAGAAACCGTAGACGACCAAGAAGAAGTTGACACATGTTCTGATTCTGAAAAAAATTCTCAACTGTACACAAAATCTGGGAATTTACGGAAAAGAAAAACATACGACACAAGTTTGAAATGCAAACAAGAAGCGAAAAGAATGAAATACCGAGAAAAATTTAACATTAAAGAAGGATGTAGTGACAAATGTGTAAAAAAATGTAAGGAGAAAATAAATGAAGACATAAGAAAGGAGATAAATGAAATTTTTTGGAAAATGACTTGGAAAGAACGTCGAATATTCATTCGACAAAGTTCGTGTGTTTCGAAACCAAATCGAAGAATCACGTCTTTACCACAAAGACATCCTAGGCGTCTATTTTATTTTAAAATGAATGACGAAAGAAAGATCTGCGTATGTAAGACGTTTTTCCTCACAACTCTTGGATTCAAGCCTACAAACGATCGAGTTTTATATAATGCTTTAAACGATGATAATAATTCTATGGAGGATAGGAGAGGAAAGAATTTAAAATCTGATTTCGTCAACAGAGATATTATTACTGAACATATTGAGTCTTTTAACCCATCGATTTCACATTATCGTCGAGAACATGCACCAAATAGAAGATACTTACCAAGTGACGTAACAGTAAAAATAATGCATGAAGATTTTTCTGTGAAACATCCTAATGTGCAAATATCATATGATCTCTACCGAAAACATTTAAAGTCTTTAAACATATCCTTTACTCGATTAGGAAATGAGGAGTGTGAAATATGCGAGGCTCATCATATTCACTGTGAAAGTGAATCTCATGACGAAGAAAATCTACCTGATGATTGTCAGACATGTAAAGGTTTTATGGATCATAAAATGCGGTCAGTAAAGGCAAGAAAATTATATAACCAACATAAAGACCAAAGAGACGACGACCCATCACATATATATTTTAGTACCGACTTAGAAAAAGTGATAATGCTACCTAGGTTGGAAGCTTTTAAAGAGGTCTTGTTTTGTTAACGAGTAGTGGCATACAATCAAACTTTTGCGCCTCTGGGGAAGTCATAAAATAAAAGACCTTACGCCGTTTTATGGCACGAAGCAATAGCTGGTAGAAAACAGCAAGACATCATCAGTGCCTCTAAAGCTTTTTTTCAATATAGACGGGATTATGAGTACATCGATCTATGGTTAGATAACTGCTCTGCGCAAAATAAAAATTGGCTTTTATATTTCTATATAATTGATCTGATTAACTCTGATGAAATATGCGCAAAACAAATAATTTTCAATTATTTCGAAAAGGGTCATACTTACATGAGTTGTGACCATTTTCACCATCAAGTTGAGCTCGCGATGAAAAAGAAGGGGAAGCTTTATGATTTTCAAGATTTCGTTGACGCTGTAGCTACAGCTAATTCAAAAAATGTCACAGTGAAAGAAATGCATGTCTCAGATTTTATAGATATCTCCGACCATACTTCAAACAGAAGAATTCAAACATCTACTCCCCGCGTTTACATGCGTGACATTGTTCAAGTGACTTTTAAAAGAGGAACACGGAACATATTTTATAAAACTGATTTTGACAGTGAAATGATTGAAGTAAGTTTTATAAAAGATTCGTACTTAAAACCCAAGAACGGACCTATTTCCGTGACGACAACACGTCATATCCAGAGAGGCATAAAAGAATCTAGAAAGGATAACATATTAAAAAAACTATCCAAACTAATTCCACCACATAAATTAAGATTCTGGGAAAATATACCAACTAGTAATAACGATGAGACTGATGATTAAGTGCATTTATTAATTATAATTGATTGATAGATATTTATTTGATAGAAAAGAAATGTTAATTAACATATTTTTGTACTAGTTACTTTATTCTCAGTTTAGAAGATGTTTTTGTTTTGATATGGTTTTGATAGATTTGTTAGTAACTGCTTTTATTTTACTTGTTTTTAGAAAGAAAAGACTTACTTTTGATCTCAATTTAGAAGATATATTTTTTTAATTAAGTTTTTATTTAATAACTGTTCTTATTTTTAATGTTTTTAGCGAAGAAGATACTTTTAAGCGATTTAATTCACAAGCAAATACATCGCAAAGCGATGCGTACCTAGTCGACTAGACGTACTAGTAATTTTAAAGTTAACATAATTAAAAGTAGTGTTAAGAGATCGTGATTTTGCATGAATAAATGTTTGTTTACAAATATTTCAAAATAATGTTTTATTTCTTAGTAAATCTTATCTCTAGTGCAAAGGAAATTTTCTTAAACGTCATTTTATTCCAATTGAGTAGATTCATTTTAAAACACATACTAAAGTAAAAGGCAGTTAATTGACATAGTTAGAAATTTAACTGCCTTTTACCTTAGTTTTAGTCATAAATTCAAATAAAAATATGGTTAATACTAAGCTAAAAGGCGACTATGTTACTTAACGGCGCTATTGCTTCCTTAAGTTTATTATTAAATTTTTTCATCGGAAGCTAAAAAGCAGTTAACGGATTTAGCTGCTTTTTATCGTATGATTGACATATCATTTTTAATGTTTTTAAATGCATGCAGAAAATACTACGCAAAAACGCCGCTAAAGTATACTTAACGGCCTTTCAAACTAGTATTGTGATAACCAATCGAACTAAAATACGAAGGTGAAACAGCAATCGACGATTTTTTAACTGTTAAATATGTTTAAATCTAAATTTGTAGGCAAATTTGGAACCTACATATGATTTTCTACCAAACACAATTAACAGATCTGTACTAGCTGTTATAGAATCCTAGAAATCCGGATTCGCGGGTTTTTTCTATTTTTCTCAGATCTTACATTTTGCAGTTAACGGCCTTCTTCCGTATCAGGGCAGTGTAGGCGTGTGTACGTACACACGGCGGCAGATCAACCTACCCAACACCGTCAAATTTCCACAATCAATTTTGATCTTTATCGTTTGGTTATAAGGATCAATATTCATTGGAGAAATTGGACAGGTTTGGGTAGGTTGACTTGCCGCCGTGTGTACATTGTTTTGCAGAGACTACGCGATACTACACATTGCAATGAAACAATGTTTACGCATCTTCTAGCGTTTTAATTTACAATTAATAATAATTATTATCCTGTTTCGTTTCGAACCAGATAATCTTTTCAGAGATGTTCGCCAAATTAATTAGTACCTATTTGGTGCGTTCCGTTTTCCGTAAAATGAGTTGTCAATATAGACGGATTTGGTCTATGGTCTTGATAGCTTATTAATTTTACCTATTAAAAACATGTGTGTGACACTAAAGTAAAGTCAAGTAAGTAAATAGCCTATAACTGGCCCACTGTTAGGCAAAGGCCTCCATCATTGAAATCAAGTCATCACTACAATTGATGGGTAATGGCTTAATCACCACACTTGCCAAATGCGGGTTGATGATCACAAACTCGGGCAATGCATTGAAAAATCCGAAACACACTTTGCCCGACCTGGTAATTGAACCCGGGACCGGGTATCGGATCGAGCGCTTGCCACTCGGCCACCGAGGCGTTATAAACATTGTAATGTCATTGTAAAGATTTATTATTATTATTTATATAATTATACTGTTACTATAATAGTAACAGTATAATTATATAAATAATAATAATAAATCTTTATTTCAGGCAACAAACAATGTTACAGATGTTAAAAATACAGAGCGGCCCATATAATAAATACCTTACAGACTAACATATATACAAAATAAAATCAATTTTTGTTAAAATCAAAGTAGAAAAAAAAACATAATAAAATAACTTAATTATTTGATTAGCACCTACTGTGCTAACTTGGTAGCAGCAGGCAACATTCCATGGAAGCGCCTGTAGACTACACCCTTCGGCCAGAAGTCCTCCTTTATGAAGATATCCAGCTTTGATATATGACCTATCCCGAACTACTAGAAGATACGGTTAAGCTCTTGCAACTCAATAAATGTCATGTCTATTTTGTAAAAGTTATTGTTGTGTGTCGTGTCGGCACCATTGAAGCAAGCTTTGATTGGCCTGCAATCTTCCTGCGACCGACGTGCCGTATAGCTTTCACTGCTGGTTTAATTAGTAGTAATACTACCTACTTTGAAGTGAAAACATTAATAAAGCTAGAACGAGTTGACATTATGCTGCCTAGTGCTCGTTTCATTGGCCATTCGATCACGATAACGAAAACGAAACTTAGTATGGCATTGAAATAGCGCCTCCTTGTGTAAAACAAGGAGAGTTAGTTATGATGACATACAATTTAGTCAAACCCTAAACATAAACTAATATAAACTGTACCTATTTAGTGTAAGTATTATTCTACAAAGTACATTGTAAAACAACATGTTGAAAATTAAATGATTTTTTCTTTTAAAACTAATCGTAAAAAACTACAAATTACTACAAAGAAAACTAATTTACAAATCATTGTCTCTTTATTAAATATTTACTTAAGTTAGCTGACACTTGATACGTTAATTTAAAAAGTAAAGCAAAGATAAGGTTTTTTAACTAAACACACAGCCGATTAGAAGTAAACATAACAAGCACGATTTGATAATTCAAACAAAGAACGAGTTTAAACAAAAAAGTATGGTTAATACGTATTAGCAAGACAAATAGTTAGAGGCTCTTTTATGGATATTGATATGCATGATTTGATAATCATGCATATAAATATGATTAAATCCTATCACCAATCACGAGTCACGAGACGCCAGCAATAAATAACAACAAGTTGTCTCCTCCAAACAGCTAGAGCATTATTCAACCTGACGACTTGTTATTCCCGAGCCATGCCAACCACTTTTTACTTTATGACGTAATCGCGTAATAAACGCCAGACAATGTGGTTGAGAGCAATTTACACATCCCCACGCGGGCGGCGTTCACCTTGTTAACAAAATCACACGTGTCTCCGTGAAATTTGGCCATTAGGGGCGCACGAACTACGAGTACAATGTGTTTTTAGGGCGGCGAGCAAAGAGTTTTATTGTGACGTAATTCTCTATGGTTTTGCTTGAAGCATACCGGCCGTACCGAAGCGGCCGCAAAGTTATTTCGGGCAGCCATTTTTCGCGGAAACGTCATGTAGATGAAAGACGGTTCTTGGCGGGAAATTGAAGTCATGTTTGGGTGTTGTCATGGTTTTGTCGATCATTAATGTGAAATGTGAATTTGGTTATGGGTTCTTGATTGGTAAGTATATTAACTTTATGGTTCTTGATACCTATGTGCACGAGTGTTGGCAAGTGCAATAAAACAATATTTAATTTACTCTAAAAGTCCGCCTGAGATCTCAGTTAAGGCTAGGGTTGCCAACCACACTTTAAAATAACGTATCGTACGTTATTTTCCATTCCCATACTTTATTCTTTTTAATAAAAATAAAGTATGGAAAATACTTAATTTACGACTAATGCGTGTGTTTGAACGGAATATTCCTGTTGACTTATTTTTTATACTACTGAATGATACTTAGACTCGGGTGAAGTGAAATGAAACGCAACGCTAATTTCTGAGCGCGCTATAAAACAATAAAAAAATATTAGATAGTGCCAAGAGTACAAAGAAATATGTTTTTAAACATTTAAATAAATAAATTTGGAAAATACTTTACTATTTCTTCAAATCCTTTTTTTATACTTATTCGTGGCTGGTTGCAGCTACAAACAAGTCAGCCGTTGTGCTTCGATGTGGACTGTATTAAAACTCGTTTCTTGATTATTTCTTCTTTATTCTTCATAGGTGGGGTCCGGAGAGCTTACAAAAATTTGCTCTGACCGGCCTGTATTTATACACTTTGGGTCATGCCCGTGAGCGTGGTGGGGGCAAATGCCGGCCCATGTAGGTATACAATTTTTTCCACTACCCACATGAACCGTCGTAATTTGCAGTTGTCCCTTTCGTTTTGGACCTCCCTTTCTTACATGTATTTTTATCTACCCTACGGTATCTCTCGTAATCTGGATACCTTACAATATTAAAATATTATATTTACTTTAAGATTTAATTAACTTATTTAATTATCTCTACTTAGTGAGGCATTAGGCCTCTGGGCACGTTTACCTGGCCCTCTTTAAAACATACCACAGTTACCTTGTGTTAAATAAAAAGACAAACATAAGAAATATTAATTAAAATAACATATAAACCTAAATATATTAACCGTATTACAATTATAAAGTTATATTCGCTAACTAATCCTATACAATACAATAATGAGACTTCTGTCCGTAACAATACTAGTTAGTGATAGATTTACTTTAATTTCCTGAAAAATAGTTGGCAACCCTAGTTAAGGCCCACATTTTTACTGATACTCCAGGGATTAAGGAAGAAAAACATTTATCATTAAACATTTCTATCATCACCTAATATCATCCATTACTGAGAAAGAAAGTATTTTATAACATCTAGCTACTTTGACATTGGCTAATGTGAAAACTGCGTCGAACTATTAATTACGAAAGAAATAAAGAAACTAAATTATATAAATTAAAATGTTGCATTCACGATGGCATATTATATTTACTAAGTCGACCGGACCAAGACGCTTTTTTGCTAAATTCGTATACGAGTATTCTTCCGTTCTATTCTATTAGAGTATGCCTGCCAAAAGTCAAACTGCATATTACTAAAAAGATCTTAATTATATCCTAATCGAGCGTTGTATCATTAGATGTACTGTCGACACGGAAACCTTGAATGGAAGCAAGGTTACTCTCTGAAAGCAATACTAAGTAACACAGTAAATATTGGGAGGTAACGACCTTGAACTGTGTTGTGATAATGGGCATTACTGACATAACCACGTTTTGTGTTGTGAACAAAAAAAGTTAGCTTTAAAAACCTTTTAATAAAAAAAAGGTTTGAATTCCTTTCTGGTTTATGGTGAGGAAGCACACTTTACTAGGACATTTAGAAAACTGCAACTACTATGGAACTAACTACGTTATCTCTAGCTAACGATTCAGAACAACGCACTTCTGTTATTGCGATACATAACCAATGTTTTATGTAACATTTAGGTGAAATTTACTATTTTGTAAATCTTAAAAAGGTTTTAACCGTTGGTAAATCTATTAAACAAGCAATATCTATCTAATAAATAAATACACCTTAGAGGACAAAGGTGGTAGTTAGCTAGACGGGACACTGAAAAGGCTCTCAGGTTATCATCAACCAAATCAAGTATAATAGATCAACATTCGCGATGAAAATAGCACATATCCGGAATATTCATGAATGAAAGTAATTTTTTTGGGTAACAGATAATAGATAGATAGATAGATAAAACAGATGCGACAACGGCATAACGTTAGAGGCATTTGAATATTGTATCTAGTAGATCATTTATCCTACTGTTGGGCAAAGGACTCCTCCATTTTCTTCTATCTCACCTGATGTTAAGTGATGATAAAGGCCAATCAAGGAAGCTAACTTCACCCGGGATCCTCAACTACTGAGGCACTGTCTATCTTATCTCTAGCTGCCGGAACACAACAATGCTACAAACATTGCTGTTATGGCGACATATTTAGATAAGATTGTGGTAGCTAGCCAGGCGGAATAATAAGTCAAAGGTTCGATTTCCATGTTTCACTACTGGGGTTAGGTGTTCCCACATTAACTACATTAACATTTGAAGAGATTGAAGTTCAACGGAAAAGGTTGGCCCAAGTCAGCTTGGCAGCAAACTTAGGTAACAGAACACATAATCTTGCCACAATAGATAAAAATATATATCTTAAGCATTTCTGATATCAAAATAATGAAGTCAATAAAATTATTTAAAACTAAATGGATAGTAAATTGGTGTAGCAATTTGTAAACCGTTCGGTATTCTTGATGGCGTTAAAAGGTAACAGTTTAACATGTAATAACTTCTAAGATAACGTAGTGTGTCGAAACGTTCCACAGCTTATACAATGATTTACGCTTCTGTATTGTGCACGGTAACATTTTTACGAGCAATCCAATTTTCTAGCCTTTGTCGGGTAATATACGTCGGCGCGTCGCACATTATTACTCTCCATATTTCTTTAATCTATGACAAGGGAAGGGTTGTGTAATAATAAGCCATCAGTGCATGCGAAGGTTGGAAGGAAAAATGCCTCGTATTTACTGGAACACACAGTCCTAATGAATATTTCATGGACGTGGTTTTAATACTGCCGACCGACGATGTAATAACATGAAGGTTGAAAGAAATATTTATGACTGGAAAGGTGAAAGTTGATTCATTAAAAAGCCAATGGAGATTACAGTCTTGGAATTGTTCCAAATTGTTACGAGGACCGGGTTTGTAGCAGTTTGTGTCTGGCTGCGTATCCTCTACAGCCAGCGATGTAAATGGTAAGCGTACTGTCTTAGCGTTAAAAGTATCTAGAGAGCCTATAATAAAAAAAACGAGTAAAATTAGCAAACAACCTCATTTGTAGAATTTTTAAGAAACTTATCGGAGAAAAATCTAGATAGTTTTGGTTACATATTCAGATACCAAATGTTGACTACGTACTTTTACAATACTCGTAGTTGCAAAAACGCTAGACCGCGCGATAATCTCCGTTTAGGCTGGAATAATATTAAACAAAATAACTTTTTACGCAAAATTTATTGACTTACAATATATAGGTAGTGTTAACTTATTTGGTCGGGTTGAATAGAATGAGCATTGCGCAATCAGTAGTTATGCCATATAAAATCACGTTTTTGTTAATATTATCAAAAATAAAGTAAATAAAAAACGCACTAGACACACAGATCAAAATACATGGGTTTCAAATTTCGTTCTTGAGATTTTTTCAACACCTTTATGAATTTCTAAACTTTTGAAAACAAAATTAAATTTATTAGAAAATCACAAAATAATACACTTAACAAACTCCGTTTGCACCTGCTCATAAAATTCGCATTGACTCCTTTAATGAATTATTTACAAAGGCCCGCGGAGTAATCTTCGGCGGGGCCCCAGAAGCTCTCAATGAAATTGAAATTACAGTTGACAAAGATGTCCATAAAAGAACAAAAGTGTACGAATTTTTCTCTCATTATACTCAGTTGGAAATCCAAAGAATCGGTCCGCAGAAAGGGAGTAGAGGCCAAATTAAGGAAATTAACTTTTTTATAATAAAACTCCGCTTTCTCGCTCTTGTAAATGACGGCCCATTAATTTGTGTAATGTAATTAAGCGAGGGAACAAACAGCCTTGATATTCGCCAAAATTTTTGTTTCACTTCGTCGATTATTTACGAAAACCTATCAATTTATGAAACGCAGTTCTGCGAATGATTAAAATGTTGCTGCTTATAATATCAAATATTTTCGGTATAACTACGGTACATGCCTACGCACATACTAGAATTCTACGGACCGTTTGCCCCTTAAGTTCCCTCTTTCCTTATATGCCATAACTAAGGTACCTATTTTCGTGTGTCATATTGTGTGTTAATACTGGGAGTTGTAGCCTATTAGCTACTTAGTTACAATAAAAGCTACTAAGTTAAAATCTCAAAATGTTTAACAGGACGCAAACTCCTTGGAGGTGTTATACGCATTGTTTCTTAATTACCCGACGGACGTTTTGGCCGACCGGCCGGCTGCGATTACGAGCTGACCAACAGTCCGATTTGCTTAGCCAAAGTAAAGAAAACGATAGCGAAGTTCGAAAAGAATAAAATGTATGGGATTGACATAAGCCGCGCTTTGTTTTGTTTATGTAATTTTAACGCAAATTTTGTTGCGAACAAATAATAATTACAAAAACACAAATGTTGAAAAAATTTCCACGAGCAGGATTTGAACCTTATTTAAACAAAACAAAAACATTTTATAAATAGCTTGCCTACTTCTTAACTGATCTTTAGTATTTGTAAAAATATTATGATCGGATGTTAATGACGGTAATTGTTGACATTGAATGGGCGCCTTTGGCTTTCAAATTAAAAAAGTATTTACTTTTTTAATTATCAACACTATTTAGTGTTGATTAATTTCGGTGGGCTGGTTAGAACCACGATAGCTCAATTGGGAGAGCACCTGACCCGGTATGTCAGAAGGGTGCAGGTTTTTTTTTTTTCAACAATTGTGTTTTTGTAATTTGTTCGCAACAAAATTTGCGTTAAATATTTTTTTAATTTTTTTTATTTATTTATTTTTATTTTACATAAGTAAACAAAACAAAAACATATACGAGAATTTAAATTAAATATTAGACAATATCACATACATTGTTCTGATCCCAAGTTGAGAACCTAATGCACTCGTTTTATGGAAATCAGAAACAACAACGGTACTACAACCACCCAGACCCGACACAAATCGAAAAGTTCGTTTTCGACATTGACCCGGGAATCGAACCGCCGCCGTCCAAGTCACTCGGCTACGGGGGCGTCAAATTTTATTATTTTATTTACAGCAACAATAACTTTACTATAACATATTCTATGATAACGCACGTCACCCTATCAAAGGGATCTCAATAGCCAAGATCGCGTAGGTTGACGTTTGTTAACTATCTCTCATAGCGGACATAAAGTGCCTACTTTATTTGTAACGCACGCACCTGGTACGCGAGTACATTAAAACTCGTATGTAAATTACAAAGTCGATATCAGCGAGAATTTATGCGCAAACTTTGAGATAACAGTCACGCGTCTCTCAATAAAGAGGACTGGATATGGGGTGGTGACTTGGCTTTAACGATTATGTATGACTTTGTGTCGTACTGTGAAATGCTAAATGGGAGACAATTAATGGAGCACTGAACGAGGTTGAATCGGTATTTGGGATAAAAAATCGACATGTGTCTACACTAATTTTATTTTATTTTTCTATTTATTTGGGAAACAAACAATTATACAAAATCATATAAAATTATACACACAAAATAACACATAAATCAATAAAGTTTCCACAATTACATTGAACAGACAACAACACATCTCTCAACAGACATCTCTCTTTATCACACACACACACACACACACACACGCACACACACAGCACACATTTGTTTGTATATGTATGGGATTATCTCTGAACTGTACCAATCCGTAATATTGTTTCGTTAATAGAAAGCTAAACGTGTCCTGGGTTATTTAGGATACCTTGTATGCTGGTCAAATATAATGTTTCCGGGGGCACGACACACGGGCTTAATCTTTTGTATTATAACGTAATTTTACACTTTATTCAAAGTAATTCATAAAAAATCCATAAACCGCATAAACGTTACGGTATTTTGTATAAGAATTTTAAAAATAAATACATAACAAAAAGTTCTATAAAATTTGTCCGCGTACCAACCGATATAGTCGGTAGGTATGCGTAAACTTAAAGATTTTATTAAAATTTTGATCTACTTCATTATCATTATCAACAGGTCATTATATGTCCCAACTGCTGGGGTACGAGCCTTACTTAATTATGTAAAATAATAATATAACGTTAACTTATATTTATTTATACAATAAACAAAAGTAATCACTACCGCTATAAATTTTCAAACACTTTTTAAAGGCCTACTAAAATGTTTTAAATGCTTTTAAATAATTTTATTGCAAGAAGTGTTGTCTGATCTCAAGGGTGATTGCCATGAATGCATTCGTGATAATTTCATTTACTCCTTCGATATTAATTTGAACATTGATTTTCGCGTCGGTTGATGTTAATAGCGTCTGCTTTTAAATTGCATCTGATGATATTATCGCCATTATCTTTTATAGCGAATGGCGACTTGAATCTGTTACTTCGGCCTGGGTAAATGATACTTTTATGCATGCCTGCTGCTTATGAAGTAGCCAGGATAAGGCCAGGCCTATTTGGATATTATAAGAAGTACTAGATTTTACATTCTACATTCTACATCTGCAACACATAGCTCGACAATAAAGGGCTTTCGAAATTCAGTCTAACTTTTTCATTAAGAATGTTTACGTCTTAATTAGAAAATCCTTAAAGTCAAAGCCAAAATAATTAATTAAACATAAGCCTTCACGGGCACTTATTGACGTCAAAACTATAAAATCCAAACTTAATAATAAAAATAAAAAATTGTTTTTTTTTTTTTTTTACTAACGGGTAAGCTTGATCCTTTATCTCAACTGATGTTAAGTGATGGTAAGGCCAATGATGGAAGCGCACTTCACCCGGGATCCCTAACAGTGAGGCACTGGCTATCTTATCTCTAGCTGCTGGAACACAACAATGCTAAAAACATTGATGTTATGTCGATATATTTAGATAAGATGGTAGTAGCTAGCCAGGCGGACAAACAAGCCCTACCACAAACCAAACCGAGTACACAAACATGTACCCCCCGCTGGAAATCGAACCCGGGGGCCTCTGGGTCTAAACTGGTGGTCTTAGCCACTAGACCACACAGGCAAAACTAAACTACCGAATCTACCACCAGTTCGGGTTTTGGAAGAGCCTTCGAGATTTAAATTGATTTCTTAGATTGTTTAATCAAATTAATTTTGAGACAGTAATCCATAATTCAGTTTATCTACACTAATGTTGTAACTTTCTACTTATGTTTCCAATACTTGACTTATAATTACTACTGTTATAGCGCAGACAACAAAACACTCAATTTAAGCAATTTCACATGATGGTATAATATCCACATCGATATCGTAAAATCTCATTATAACATCAATAAAACGCGACCAATTAACCTGGCGAGCCTTATGTCAAAATCCTCATACAAGTTGTATAAAATTTTGATATTAGGCTGGCTTTTGAAAACAGTTGGGTTATACGTGAAAACTTCGTCGAAACTACTAAACTTACATACACAAAACTCTTTGGTAAGATCTTGTGCCAATTAAATAAAAAAAGAACAGCGCGAGCTCGCTCCTGATTGGCCCTGCGCGCGCAGCTGCGCTCTCATTGGTTAGATTTTAATGGCGGCAAGTTCACTGTGACAATACACGTACGCGTGAATTTAATGTTTCGCAATGTGTTTTGTTTTTAAAATACAAATTAAAAGTTAAAAATGGACAGCGACGATGATATTTGTACGCCTCCGGATATTCTAGAATTGGCAACAAAAGTAACTCACAATCTTTTGCCAGAAAAATCTAGAAAATTATATGAATAAGAATATAATAACTTTTTGGCATGGAAGATCGAAAAGAAAACTACATCATTTTCTGAAAATGTCATTCTTGTGTATCTCAAAGACCTCTCCGACAAATTCAAGCCATCTTCTATGTGGGCTAAATATTCTATGCTCAAGTCCACACTGAGTATCTACAACAATATTGATATCACGAAGTATTCAAAAGTCATAGCGTTCCTGAAACGCAGTTCAGAAGGACACAAGGAAAAAAAGTCCTTGACGTTTACATCAGGTCAAATAAAGATGTTCCTGAAAGATTCACCAGATATTTTGTATCTTTTTGAAAAGGTAAGTGTATTTTAGTTCTGTTATTTAATCTACCTAGTACTTACGTACTACACACGCAAGTTATCTAGACACTCCGTTTAAGCGCTTTGTGTATAAATTAGGTAGTAGGTATCTAAACTTTACTACTTCATAAATCATAGTTTTTGCCTTGGCTATGTACCTCAAGCTTATTATATCGTTTATTGTTACAGGTTGCACTAATCTTCGGCATAATGGGGGCATGCCGAAGGCAAGAGCTATACAACATCCAGTTCGATGAAGTCTCTAACATAGACGACAGTACAATCATGGTGAAAGTTTCGAAAACAAAAACGAAAATAGATCGTTCTTTCGTTGTGACGGGCAACTGCTATGCCGTATGTAAAAAATACATGGAACTTCGACCCACCCCCTGTCGAAACCCTGCCTTTTTCTTGAGCTATAGATCGGGGAAGTGCGTCGATCAAAGAACTGGTATTAATAAATTTGGTGCTCTGGGAAAAACTATCGCAAGTTTTTTGAATCTGCCTAACCCAGCGTTGTACACGGGGCATTGCTTCCGGCGCACCTCGGCGACCCTTCTCATAGATAGCGGTGGTGATTTGACCGCACTGAAACGACACCGGGGGTGGAAGTCTTCTACTGTGGCTGAAAGCTACATTGATGAGTCTTTAATGAATAAAATTCAAGTCTCAAATACGATCTTGAACAGTATAGAAAACAAGACGAATGAAGTAATTATAAATATTCCAACTCCGCCTACGAGCTCTACTGCTTGCCCCGCGACCGCTACAGCTGCTGGATCAATAATTAACATTAACTTTCAAAAGGCCTTTGTCCAGCAGTGGACGTCTTTTGGCTGAGATGATGAACTTTCAAAATTGTACCATCCAAAATTTGAACAATTATTATAAATAAACTATTGTCAGCTTTTACTCTTGTTGTTTGACTAATTGCATTAGTGAAGATAAAGTAGTGTATGCAACTGCATATAACACGGGTATTAAAACACTCGTTACTATTATGAAACTCGCTGCGCTCGTTTCATAAACTCACACTCGTGTTTTAATACCCTTCATTATATGACAGTTGCATAAACTACTATTAACGCATCGCTCTCCCATACAATTAGTGTCTGCAATCGACATTCCCTTGTTATTAGACACACAGATAGCACAATATTTCATAGCAAACATCCCACTAAGCTGGCCGCCCCATAAATTATAAACCAGTGACATTCGTATGGAATAAAGGCATTTGGCGGAGGATCCCTAGCCCCGACGACGGACATGCGACCGAGCGGCCAAATTAATGAGATATCATATTACTTCAACGCAGTTATGTTGAGAATTTAAGCGTACATGCGCCTGTCAACAAGTGTGAAGAGTAATGTTTGCGTTGTAGCACTTTTTATAAGGTATACTGACTTATTTGAATATTTAAAAATGTAATATTGATAAAATTAATAATATTTTATTTATAAAAAAAAAGTAAAAATTTATTTAAAAATGTGTTAAAAAATCCACGAGCACAAAATAAGCATAAATTATTTAATAATATAACCATAATTTTTCGAATATGTTTTTTTTACGCTTTTGACATTTTTGAGATACGTTATGCATATTGTTTAAGTATGCTCCCGCGAAAATAATATCGCAATAATAGGTTGGTACAACGTAATTTTATTTATGAGATAGTTTCCTGATTGCCTCAAACGGCATTTTCAGCTTTACCGGGCTTTTTGGGGGCGGCGAAAACTTAAAGGGTTCCTCAAGCCGTGTGAAACGAATCCCCTTCGTAGGTTTTCTGGAGAGAACGGCATCACGCACTAGTGCGCGTCCCCGTGCCCTAAGTACTAGATTCTCCGAAGGGTTCGGATCGGATCGGGGTACAACGTAAGCTCTGATAAAGTATGAAATAAGTAGTTTAATTAATAAGGGGCGAATCATAAACCGGCAATATGTTAATCGGCATATTATTACAGTTGAACGAGTTGAACATTTTCTTTTCTTTTTTTAAACATAACACATAAAGCATTAAAGATATCTAGTAAGATAAATGTACGTAGATAAAATATTTTCTAAAGTCATTATTTTTCACATAAATCATAAAAAATATTTAAATTTATTCGACTTTATATTTTATTTATTAATAAAAAAATGCCTAAACCTTTAATGATTATGCTGTTAAATAAATAGGGCTTAATTAATAATACCTCCTATCTCACATTAGTAAACACAACTTTAAAAGATTTTCAAAACATTAACCCTATCCCCTTCAACCCTTTAACGGTCGCATTCTTGTGGTGAATCTGTTTTGAAAGGGCTCGGGACGGACGGAGCCCTACACATCGTGAGTGTTGCCCATATTAAGAAGGAATTAACGTACTGTCTCCGGGGCTTTGTATTATTAAAATGAATTAATGTTTTTATCGAATGAATAGGAGTTTTTTTTCCGCAATCTGGCAGTCTAGAAGTTTACAATAAAAAGGCAAATGTATATATTGACAACTAATTGTATCGCTAATACATTTAAACTTTCGCATTTACTATTCCAGTTAGACTGTGCAAACGGAGTTTAACTAGACCTCTTAAGTATAGGTTTCCGGGAAAATTAATCAGCCCGTAACCACGGCCGAGTCAATTTGGCCAAAACGTCGAATTTAACAAAAAAATTACTTAGAATACTAATATTAGGTTTTGCTGAGCCTCTATTGACCAATGACAGTGCGTTTATCAAGCTAATTTCTTGATTCACCTCATAAAAGTGATTTTGACCAACTTGGTCAGGACAATCAGCCCGCCACAATCTGTAAATTGTACCACTAACTATAATATTTTGTATGTTGATTGTGGTGTGAAATAAAAGTGACTTAATTACTTACTTCAAAGTCAAAGTCAAAGTCAAAGTTAAAGTTAAAGTCAAATCATTTATTCAATATAAGCCTTCACAGGCACTTATTGACGTCAAAACTAAAAATTAACATAAATCAGTACTTACTTACACTATGGAATGACCCCGTAGGTTATTAAAATATTACCCTATGGGGTCATCCCATAGTGTCCTGAATTTACAGCCTCCTAGTTTTCTTAGTTAAAATAAAGGAATATAGTTACACTAAAACATCATATATATCGTAAATCCCTTGACTGCTCTTTATGTCTAGTTGTATCTATAAGACACAAATGTTGAAAAAATTTCCACGAGCAGGGTTTGAACCTGCACCCTTCTGACATACCGGGTCAGGTGCTCTTCCAATTGAGCTATCGTGGTTCTAACCAGCCCGCCGAAATTATTCAACACTATTTACTTTTTACTTTGAAAGCCAAAGGCGCCCATTCAATGTTAACAACTACTGTCATTAACATCCG
This sequence comes from Eudonia lacustrata, assembly GCA_947562085.1. Lineage (NCBI taxonomy): Eukaryota > Metazoa > Arthropoda > Insecta > Lepidoptera > Crambidae > Eudonia > Eudonia lacustrata. The sequence goes on from OX387318.1 coordinate 8,462,674, forward strand.
ATCATAGTATTTTTACAAATACTAAAGATCAGTTAAGAAGTAGGCAAGCTATTTATAAATGTTTATATAATTTTTAACGCAAATTTTGTTGCGAACAAATTACAAAAACACAAATGTTGAAAAAATTTCCACGAGCAGGGTTTGAACCTGCACCCTTCTGACATACCGGGTCAGGTGCTCTTCCAATTGAGCTATCGTGGTTCTAACCAGCCCGCCGAAATTATTCAACACTATTTACTTTTTACTTTGAAAGCCAAAGGCGCAATTGTAATTTGTTCGCAACAAAATTTGCGTTAAAAATTATATAAACATTTGTATCTATAAGGTTTAAATAAATACTGTATTCCTTTTGATCTAAAAACGTTTGCCTTTGCACAAAACAAGGATTGATTTGTCACTTTTTCACAGGCCCTTAATTTACCTATGTTTACACAGACAACATTGCTTTTTAGAAACATGTAAACACACCTTTTGGATAAGACTGGCAGCTTCGCTGTCAGGTGGAATAAACAAGAAATATTAGATTTCTGATGGAAACCTTTCGTCGCGCTCAAAGCGGCAAAGATGTCAAATTTCCACAAAAATAGGGCATGTCAAGTTGGAGTTAAGAGTCCCAATGCCCGGAGCGGTGACGATTATGTAACCAAAGCCTACGCGATACTCAGGGTTGGCACTAACTCAAACTTTTTACATTAACTAAATGGCAATCACAGAGGCTTTATACGAAGCGCGTGTTACTGTTCAGAGTTCTAGAATGCCTAAATCAATGGCGCATCGTTACACGAAATGTTATTTCCAGACGCTCGTTAAATCTCTTCCGCCGCCCTTAGTCGTCAGTTGTGTACAGGAGACAATGAACATTTTCAGATACACTAAACTACAAGAGAAGAATAAAAAATATATTTCTAATAATGTTTTTCAGTCTATTATTTATACGAAGTAGGTACAATAATTTAATTGGTTTAATTGTGGAGACTTTACTGATAACTGTGTTAATATGTCCTTTGTTTCCCAAATAAACTAAAATAAAATAAAATCAAAAAGATAACAGTGTGACCACGGGTGCAATGGTTATGAAATAAAAAATTACGAAATGAATTAAAAAAAGTAAAATCAAATTAAAATTATTTAACTAAGTTCACTTTTGAATCTATCGTTTTATTGAAAACAGCTGACTTTCACATGTAAGCTTACGGCATGATCTCGGAGCTAGGCAGACTGCAAAATGAGTCCACGTTTTTCATCTTAAAAAAAAGTACTAATTTATAATTATTTTATAATGATTTGCGGCAGCCCTACGCAGAACGCGTCGATGGGCGGCGCGCGGCGCGGAATGAAAGCCCTGACGACCCTCGTCATCTCAAGGAGTGCGACGCAATGCTCCACATTTCACCGGAATGACCGCAACAACCTTATGATATTACAAACGATTTATTTGCTATAAACCCCTCTTTGGTGCTCGATTCGTTGACCGCTCTATTAAATGGGTTATTGAATAGCTCTGATGACGCACGAGTATTACACGAGCGACACTTTTGTTCGTGCAAATACTCTTCGATGCTTCCAAAGCGTTTATTTTTATGATTCTCTAACGACTAATTAATTATTTGGACCGCAAAACTAATTTCCATTTTGTTTCTTTTGTCATCAACATTTTTATTATACCTACGTGTTTTTACGTATCATTGCGGAACTTTAAAGATACATATCAGTCAGCCCGTGACCACAGCCGGTGCAACTCTTTAAGTAGTTACATTTTTAGTACTTGTGGTCGCCTAATGGTGAAAATTCGACCGTAATTCTCCAAAGAACATATGTTGTACTCTGTAATTCTTCTCCACATATACTTTAACGATGCCAAATCTTACCGCACTCCTTGCGCGTAATGTACTTAAAAAAATAATGGAACACCAGCATTTTAAAGTAGAAGTACCTTATCCAAATATTATTGTTTGTTATTTATAAACATAATACACTTCTGCTAGCAATTCGATTTAAACTGGCCAGTATCTCCGCCATCGCGGCTTATTTCCGTTCGCGTCTCAAGAGAACATTGCTGATGCCAGATCTTTGACTTAAATTTGTATTGTGATATTGCATATCTCAGTATGCGGCGGTGCAATCTATTGATTTATCGTTTTGTTGCGCGCTTGATAAATCATACGCTGTATTAGGTTTATGGTCGGTGCGGGTTTATGTGCTATACCGATTGTGATCGGCTAACGGATGTTCAATTATTGGTTGTAGGCGTTTTCATGATCGTGAAATCGATTTTACTGCTATTGTTTAAGGGTCGGAACTACATGTGTTTAAGATAAAGTGTGTATGGCGACTAGGGATTGGTTTAGTTGTGTTTTCGAGTTGGAATTGAAATACAGTGGTACAGTTTTTGTTACATTACTGATTTTAGACAAGCTATAAAATTATTATTTTTGTTTTGTATTTGTTCTCAGGCACTTAAAGCCAACAAATAACGATCTTGAGATTGATACTGTACAAAACCATAAAAAATAGTACATAAAATATGCAATACTTATGCCCATTTTCACCATTGACCCCTAAGTTTTAGGTGACCCCTAAGCCATTTCAGGTGACCCAACAACTGTCACCTAACATGGCTTAGAGGTCACCTACAACTTAGGTTAGGTCAATGGTGAAATCAGGCATTATTGTGTTATTTTAACTTTATTTTGTCGCATCGGCGGCACTAACAGGCCGTTTTCCTTGAAAACATCTATAAATCTCTCCCATTTGACTAAAAGTCCCCTATTTTCAAAATTACCAACTATATAATTGGACTCTCACTATAAATTCCTACGCGCGGCTTTGCTTCTTTGAAGGGTTATATCAATTTTAATGCAAGTGTAACATTGTAAATGCAAAACAAATAAATGAAATAACTTATATTGGCAACTAGGTATTATTATTATGTTTTTGGTAGAAGAATGATTTTGATTCGGTGTCGTTGTTTTCTGAGCAGATGTCAAGAGACTTTTATTCAAAAACACAAATGCTGAAAAAATTTCCACCAGCAGGATTTGAACCTGCACCCTTCTGACATACCTTCGGTGGCTTCTGACTTAATTTCGGCGGGCTGGTTGGAACCACGATAGCTCAATTGGGAGAGCACCTGACCCGGTATGTCAGAAGGGTGCAGGTTCAAATCCTGCTCGTGGGGTTATTCGCAACATTTGTGTTTTTGTAATTTGTTCGCAACGTAATTTGCGTAAAAAATTATATAAACAAAACAAAAACATTTTATAAATAGCTTGCCTACTTCTTAACTGATCTTTAGTATTTGTAAAAATATTATGATCGGAAGTTAATGACGGTAGCTGTTGACATTGAATGGGCGCTTTTGGCTTTCAAAGTAAAAAGTAAATAATGTTGAATAATTTCGGCGGGCTGGTTACAACCACGATAGCTCAATTGGGAGAGCACCTGACCCGGTATGTCAGAGGGTGCAAGTTCAAATCCTGCATTTTGTAATTTGTTTGTAACAAAATTTGCGTCAAAAATTATATATAAACAAAACAAAAAGACTATTATTCATTTTCTCATTTTAGTACCAGCGGATATTTTCCGATTAGTACCAACCAACCGACTTTGTATCAATGTCCAACCAAGTACCAACCAACCGACTTTGTATCAATGTCCGAACGAACAATGTCGTTATTACCAGGTTCAATACAACAGTTCATAAATCTTTATAATTGACGTGACTTGCGCGTTTTGTTTGCATCACAATGAAAGGATGGTGTCATGTCTTATTGTTATGTTGTAAAGATTATATCAAACCTCATTAGCAGATAGGCGGTAAAGTCATTAACGTGGAAACATCTTAAATGGCTATTAGTTGAGATAGAGTCGGGTTAATAGTTAAGGCTTTTATTAGAATAATGTTATATTATATTAATGAGCTGGATGAGAGTAGCCGTGGATCGTGCTCGGTGGCGTGCACTTGGAGAGGCCTATGTCCAGCAGCGGACTAGTATAGGCTGATGATGATGATGATATTAATGTTGCCAGTAAAATTGTAGATGCACCTTTTTTTTTGACAGTGAAAAACTCTTCGCGCGAGTTCTACCGCGCCCGGGGAGGCGCGGATGGTTATGTGGAGTTCTCCCCTCACTCCTGCCTCCCTGTCCAGACCCGAGAGTCTCGATAGTGATTCGGGTTAAGGAGGGGTCTATACCCAATTAAAACCACTGTTCATCCACTTCACGTGCCGCTAGGGTGAATGAGATCACCGGTTTGGCAATCACAAGTGTTCGTTCACCCTAACGGAAATTGTAGATGCACCTACAGCAGAACCAAAGAATTTTATTATATTTATTGACGACCTCCTTGGTCGAGTGGTTTGTACATCGGTTTTCATGGTGTCGCCATCTCTGAGGTCCCGGGTTCGATTCATTAATGTTTATTTAAAAAAAATATTGTTTTTCTAAATTGTCTCGGGTCTGGGTGTTTTCTATGTATAATAAGTATGTATTTAAGTATTTTAAGTATGTTTATCCGTTGTCTAGTAACCATTTAACGAGTTTCATAACGAAGCTTCTATTGGGCTAGATAATGAGTGTAGGAAAGTTTATTATTATTTATTTATTATATTATTGTCACAAAATAAGAAAAATACAGAAGTTAAGCTTCAAACAAACGCGCTCGACCAACGCACACCGAGATCCGTGCGTGGGGTCTATGGCACAGAATAAATAATAGTACTACGTCTCTATGGCTGGTTTCAGAGTCACGATGACGCCCACGCGGGTGGTAAGCGACGCGGGCCACGAGCTAGGTGTTGCCTTGTACCGTTCCATAGTGAAAACTACCCGCGCTTACCACCCGCGCTAATTACAATTCAAACGCGGTTAGTCGGCGCGTCTCAACCGCGCGCTGTCGAGCTTAGCAACTCTTCGGGCTATGTCGGTTGCCTTTGTTAAAAATATATGTAAAATTATATATAACCATAATCGATAAAAACCGTGTTAAAATATGTGTTTGTGAAACTTTATGTTCATCACCCGTCGTAGGCAGTATAAGTGGAGAACGGGCATTTACCATAACCAATCGAAATATATCCTGGTGTGCGTCACATTATGACTAATCCGAAATTGCAATCTTAAGGTAACTATGTAAAAAATGAAGTAAAATAAACAGCCTGTAACTGTCCCAATGCTGGGCAAATGCCTCCAGCATTGAAATCAAGTCATCACTACAATGGGTATTGGTTTAATCACCACGCTTGCCAAATGCGGGTTGGTGATCTGATCAATGTAATTATTATTTTATTTTTTTGTTTTTAATTTATTTTATTTGTCTTGTCACTGTACCATAAATATTCAGGCCCTGTCAGAATAACAGCGCTTCTGTGTCATTCTGAACATCCATGAATGACACAGCAGCTTATGCTGAGACAGGGCCCTTAACTTCACAAACTACCTGCCTATTTTATTTTTTACTACTCATCTGATCTTTTTTTTTCTGTCTATCTGTTTTTTGTTTTTCCTTTATTGTTGTATAATTGTTATAACTAAGTGTGTATGTTAATAAATTTTTTTTCTATTTCTATTTCTGTTCTAAACCCGGGTTAAGCGTCGCAAAAATCCGAAACACACTTTGCCCGACCTGGGAATTGAACCCGGGACCTTCGGGAATCGGGCCGAGCGCTATGTCACTCGGCCACCAGGCGTCCTACGTACAATCGAGTTCAATAATATGTATACACTTTAGTCAGTTAGTAACCTTTATTTACCTTGTAATAAGAATCAACATCTGTCAAAAGTGTAAACATATTATTGAACTCGACTGAACCTATACCGTACCTATATGTATTCCAAAATTAATTTGTACACTTAATCATTTTATGAAGATCATCACACTAATCACACTAATATTATAAATGCGAAAGTTTGTGTGTATATTTGTTGCTTATTCACGCTGCAACGTGGGCATCTTCGGAAGACCAGGGTCGTAGCATTACTACAGTGCCATAGCACATGCTGAGAAGATGCCTTTTCAGTATCATATACCATGTACCTATCTTAAATTATGAAGGCGTTACTTGTTGAGTGTTGTTTTATGATACTGAATAAATGCTTTTCTTTCTTTCTTTCTTCAACGGATGGATGGATTTGGATGAAATTCGGCATACAGATAGTTTATAATCTGGATTAACACATAGGATACTTTTATCCAGATATTCCCACGGGAACGGAAACCACGCGGTTGAAACCGCGAGCGGCCTCTAGTAATATTATAAATGCGAAAGTTTGTAAGTATGTATGTTTGTTACTCTTTCACGTAAAGACTACCGAATGGATTTGGATGAAATTCGGCATACAGATAGTTTGTAACTTGGATTAACACAAAGGATACTTTTTATCTCGATATTCCCACGGGAACGGGAACCACGCGGGTGAAACCGCGAGCGGCCGCTAGTAGATAATAAATGATGCTAACGAACCAAGAGATGCTAGAATGCTAGAAATCGTTGTTATAGTGACAGAATCGAGAATTTGTATGGCACTGAAGCAGTGCAGTTCTGTTGAAAAATGTGCACAGTTAAAATAATAATAATAGGTATTTGTGACCACTGAGGGCGATCACACGCGACTTTGGGAATTTGGTATGGGAAATAAGGGACTTACTTGGTAGGTACTTTGGGGAAACTCGAGCAGACGTTGATGGCGTTGCCACGTTACGATTGTCGTGGCGATGGGGCTGAGCTGGTAGAAGTCTCTTCTTCTTAATAATGTCTACTTACAACTATAGTACCTACGTATCAGTTCGCGCACACATACACACGCGCACACGCACTTTATGGCGGGGTTTTCACCCACGCAATTGAGTCTTGGAGCTGAATGCACTATCAAAGCGCTTATATACCGGCCGGTAGGCTATCGAACGAGATAATCTAGAATAATCTAGCAGGTTTGAGCGGAGAACTTAGCGGATCGGCACTCACGTAGTTACACGTCACGGGTCCAGCAACACACTCGCGCCGCCGTCGGTTTGTGCGGCGTATCTTTGAGTTAATGAGTGAGCGGGCAAACGAGCGAATGAGACCGTCGCGTTTCTGGCGCGAACAGTATTTATAATATGGGCCTCTATGTAATTTACCATCTGTACATAATTTGTTGCCTGAATTAAATGATTTCTATTCCCTGTGTGGTGCCGGGGATAAAGAATTGCACCACCCCATCTCTTCCTGTGGGTGTCGTAAAAGCCGACTAAGGGACCATTCCAGAGGATGGGCAGCAGCATCTCTCTGAGGTTACCCTCAACCTACTGCGATCGCCAACCCGCCTGCCAAGCGTGGCGATTACGGCAAATACCCCTCATATCCTTGGGGGAGGCCTTTGTCCAGCAGTGGATGTCTTTGGCTAAGATGATGATGATGATGATGATTCTATTCTAAAATTTTGCCATAACGAATTTTCGTTTTCGTTTACGTGATCGAATGGTAAAAGAAAGGGTTATCCGAAGAAAACGAACTTTCAAAATGTTTGAGTCTATAGTATTTGATTGGAATGAGATTGAAATCAATTTCACCAATTACCTACAAGGATTACAGACGTCCTTGTAGAACACTAGTCAACAAATCGTTGTTTGAAGTCTATATACACTGACTGGTTCAGCTTAATTGGGCTTCCTATAGATAAAGACAAAACTACTAGGGTTGTCAATTAAACTAGACGTAGTTGTATTGTATGCACAAGGGCTATCTGTTATAATAACAGAGAAGAAATAAGTCTTTTTGAAAGAGACTGACGGTACTAGTTTAATTAAATTTGCCAATATTGTTTTCTAAAGTTTACGCGAACACTACACATTGAAATGAAACAACTTTTACCACGTACCACGGCTTTGTCACAGAAAACGCAATAAACCAACCACAGTCAAGTGCCAACCTGCTGTACTTCCACATATGAAAGGTGTCACTGACAAGATTGGACATATCTTAAAGCGAGCTTCAATCAACACTTACTTCGAGCCGCCGAAGAAGATCAACCAATTTTTACGACTTGTCAAGTGCAACATACCCCTTCAAGATGCAGGCGTGTACAAACTGGACTGCGACTGTGGGCTCTCTTACATCGGGCAAACAAAGAGAAGTGTAGGAACCCGTGTTAAAGAACACATAGCCGACGTCAAGCATAGGCGCGAAAATAAGTCTGCTGTATGCGAACATTCCCTAGAGGGGCCCAACCATTACATCAGATTTGATAAACCACAAATACTCGCTAGAGAACAACGATTCATCCCCAGGATGATACGCAAGGCTATTGAAATTCAAAAACATCCTAATTTTAATAGAGAAGATGATTGGAATCTACCACCAGCCTGGGATCCCATCATACAAAATATTAAATCCCAGCCCCGACACCATACTGCCAGACCAAAAGATACTGTAAGCTCTTTCTGCGTAAAACGGAACGCACCTGATTAAATTTAAATGAGGGTATACAAGCTACCAACTAATTATGAGATGACCAACACCTCAGTCTCCCTGTGACCACGGACCCTGCAAAGGGTTCGAAACGTCAGGATAAACATTAAATAAGTAATGTGTAAGTAAACGCGAGTAGATCCGTAAAAGTTGTTTCATTTCAATAAATTTGCCAAGGTAAACACAAAAAAACACAAAAAACCAATACTAAATATTACAAAGATAACTTTTTAAACATTAATAATTTTCAGCACTGTTTGCTAAATATATTCATTTTTTCGTACAAGTAGCTAGGTACATTTTTTATGACTAAGCAAAGTAGTTTGTGTTATAAACTATAACACTATTATTATAAACTATAATATATTTTTTTTGACTAATCCAATGTTATCGTACTAATAAGTGTCAGAGGTTTTCATATTTTGTTGACAACCCTACACGGTACAAGCGTAAACCGGCAATTAGATACTGCTAATGTGGCTAATGAGGCTTTAGCTTATTAGGTGGAATTGAGGAAATTATACGGTTTGCTCAAAATAATGCCAGTTCACACATAGCCACCTCCACCATATTGGATTTGGGTTGAACGTGGAACGAGTTTCGTTCTTAATTAGTATGTAAAATAAGTTTAAATCCGCAAAATTGCTCAATAAAATTGTACGATGTGATTGTTATGTACGACGTGACGCTAAAGTGTTCAGATACTTTCAATGCTGACTGTACTTTCGGGCTTCTTTTGGCTGTGCGTCAAGTAAGGTTTGCCCGACCTGGGAATTGAACCCGGGTCCATCGGGTATAGGGTCGAGCACTTTGCCGTACTCGTAGTATGTATCAGTATAAAGAGTCAGCGAGGCCTCCATAAAATGGTCGTGGCGTAAGCGGAACAAATTTGTTTCGAATAACGGTTCTCAGAACTGTAATAGAGAATAATGATAAATTGTTCTTCGTGTAGCTCGCCGTGATCATGTTTGACGATTTCGCGAGAAATGTACCAAATAAATATTTGAATCATCCCAAAGTAAACGTTATAGCGGTGATATTTGTACAAGTTATACTTGACAGTCTTTTAAATATACTTTTTTGTAATAAATAAATGTGTGTGTACCTCAAAAAAAATCAATCAAAAATATTTTTATTATTAACTACAAGTAGTTTTTTACAAATGTGTGGGTCTCTTCGGTTAAGTTTGAAAAAACCTGTTTTAGAAGAGCCCTCTTTTTACTAAATAATCAATTTTTTTGTAGTTAAGTACATAGGTAGGTCTTATAGGTTAGTGGTTCTGTGATTTGAAAATAGTGTATGTGATGTACCTGGAGGGACAGTGTTAACACGTAATGTATTTTAGGTAATGGCGAACAAAAGCTATAATGTGCAAGATATCCAGCCGTTTGTTCTGATTCGAATATTGTAAATGCGAAAGTGCCTCTTACCCACCAGACCGCATCCTGTGTAGCCAGGCCTTACACAACCTTTATATTATGATACAAATTGATGTTGTGTATTTTTACTTGTCTGAAGAGCAAACAAAACGAGCTTCACGTTAAAACGAAGCAATGGATCTACATTATTTACTCCAAGTAAAATAGTAGAAGGATACGCAAGTTGTAGGTCACTTTTCATCCCGGTCAATACATTGTTCCCTGAGGCAAGCGATAAGGATTTTTGGCGACATACGATCCAACGCAGGTGAAACCGCGGGTGGAAGCTATTCAAACATGTTGGAAGCGATCCATTAACTTGTTTCAACATGCGTATTTATAATACGCACGGCTACATAGGTTGCTATTGACAGGTATGTATCAGATAATCGCGTGACGTGTTCTGTACGTGTCTGGTCAGCCCGTTCGTCCGTCGATAACTCCAATGTCGTGATGTCATGACGAAATAAGCAGGTGCATGCATCTTTATCGACCTCCTTTTATGGTGCGCGCGAATTCTTCCGTCGATGGTTCATTAAAAACTACTGCGTGGAAACTTTTGTTTTTTTTCTGTTAATTATCGGAATAGGCAGGTGTTGTGAATGAAAATAGCCAATGTTTTTGGTTAATTCGAATACGTTAATGTCTGTACTCACTATTTATTATTAACTAGTGATTATCTGCGATAATTAAAAATACTTTTTTGGTGAAATAAGCTGGATGAGAGTAGCCGCGGATTGTGCTCAGTGGCGTGCACTTGGAGAGGCCTATGTCCAGCAGTGGACGTGTGTAGGCTGATGATGATGATGATGATGACGACACAAAAGTGGCAAATAGTCACAACCTCTATCAATCTGTCATAGCCTACTATGTACGGTCACGTCCTAAATGTTTAAGGTTTGTCAGAAACTAGGCATGATTATAAAATAAAGGATAAATAATGTTCAAAATTTAATGAGATCCCTTGGCTAAGCTATAGAACAAGAGGCTACATCTGAAAAGTTAGGTCAGTACCTATTCAGGCAGCCTGGAAGATATCGATGTTTATAACTTTGCTTTTGTTGTAAGTTATTTCTTCAAAGTAAAGTCTTGTTTTATTAACCTTGTTTTATTTACCCAGCGTTTATATCTAGAAGAAATTCTGCCTATTTAAATGTGGTGTGTAAAGTGGTGTACAATAAAGCAAAATATAAGATTGTTTAATAGGTAACTACTTTTTAGGTAAAACAAAACAAGGATTTGAAATTAAACATCTTTTACAGATGCACTCGTGTTTATGACACACATTTGATGTTATTTTATGTCATCTTGACGTTTTGAATCTTTGTTTTCATCAATCTTCATCATCAATTTTATCATCATTGAACTTGAATTAGGTATATAATTCGAATACTTTATAGTAATTATGTAATACCCACATCAAGTCGGCCTTGAAGATGTATTACGTTACGTGTATTCAATTGTTCCTTCGATTAAATTGCTCTCAGAATGATTTGTGGCTCGCTCCGAGCGACGCGGTTAGTCATCAGTTTTTTGTGACCGCAAAACTCATGTTCTGGTTACTGACATTAGTGTAACAGATTTCATTGGAAAAAAAAACTTCCGAATTGATAGCATCCTGGTTCTTTGACGGTTCTTAGGAAGTGTGATAAAGTATGAGGTGAAGCAATGTTGTTTTTTATTAACTATTCAATTGAGTTTATTGTGTGGTTAAGGTGGCTAAGGCACCGATCTCAGACTTAGGAGTCCCAAGTTTCAGGCTGAATAAAACAGGTGGCTCGTTATTGAGTAAATGTGGTGGTAACAAACTTCCACAGAATATTGCTAAGATGCCTTTATATAAATAGTGATAAAGCTCGTTATTAGTCCAACTTACTATATTTTACTATCTGATTCGCATTGGGCTATAACCCTATGAGTCTGATACCGATGGTCTCACATGTCTTAATATTATTAAGTTAAAATACAACGAAACGTCAAAGGAAAAAAAAGGGATAAAAAAGTTATTTTTTACTAATTGAAATTTAAAGATAAGTGCTTATGAATTATTTAAAAATAAACCTACAACCAGTTCAGTGGCGGTAGCCAAAGTAACATTAAGAAAACGATAGCGAAGTTCGAAAAGAATAAAATGTATGGGATTGACATAAGATTGACCACGTGATTTAGCGCGGCTTATGTCAATCCCATACATTTTATTGTTTTCGAACTTCGCTATCGTTTTCATAATGTTACTAAGGCTAAGCCTACAGGACGTCTTTAGCTGTAGAGAAGAATGAACTCCTTGCGTTCATTCTTATAGTAACTATATAGCTTTTGAAGAAACGAAATCAAAACAATAAGCAGTTAATATGCCAGTATCACAGAGTGTGATAATTATTCACACCAATCACCAGTCGTAACAACAATCTGCATTATAAAAACTTCATAACTTAATTTTTCACTAGCATACGAATAACTTTACAGTTTTCATGGATTCCATTAGTAAATGCACACAAAAGTAATAGCAAATTTTATGGAAAACGTTAACTAGGCACTCTGTTTTATACAAGTGCCGAGAATAACTTTAAAAGTATGGTTAAAATTACTTATTAAATATCTACTTGACATGGAAAACACTACCACTACACACAACACTAGCTTTTTATGTATTCTTGACAAATATTAAGCAAATTAAACTGACGTATCATTATGACACGAATTCTTCTCTTCTTGATAAATTCATTAATAAATATCTTGATTTGGGCAACACATTTTTGACGCTTAAGTTAAATAAAGATCGGAATTGATTGATATAAATACCTACTTGAATTGACTGAAATCTTGTAGATTTTATCCTCTTAAAAAATTATCTTATCGCTGGTCGAGTGGCATCCGAATCCGAAGGTCCTAGTTCATTTCCCAGATCGGGAAATGTATTTTTCGATGCATAGGGTTTGTGATCACCAACACAAGTTTTGCAAGCGTGGTGATTAAGCCAATACCCATGGCATGGATGCCTTTGCCCAGCAGTGGGACGGGACGGAATTAAAAAGGCAATACAAGTTTTAGTGCATATACACGCTGTGTAATTAATTGGTAACTTAGTGTCTACTGCACTAATAGCTTTACCAATCAATTAGTATTTTTTTCTAAATAATGAAATTAATCACGAATCCAATTACGTAAACTCAACAAACTACCTTCCGTTGTTTTCATTGAATTCATCGTATGACTATTGCCATCGCTATCATACGTGACTGTAATAATAGAATGTAATAATGTAATACTCGTATGATTGCTGATTTCCTCAAACGGTATTTTCAGCGTCACCGGGCTTTTTTGGGGGCGGCGAGGTACGTAAAGGGTACCTCAAGCCGTGTTGAAACGAATCACCTTCGGAGGTTTTCTAGAAGGAACGGCATCACACACTCAAAAGTGCGTGTCCCCGTGCCCTACTAGATTCTCCGAAGGGTTCGGATCGGATCGGTACTTTCGCGTGGTATAAGTTTCGAAAAATAAGATCGGTGTATTGGTGAGATGTCACTGTTAGTCGTTGTTACTTCGGAATTCTATTGATAAATAACAATCATGTAACGTGTACTTGTAATTGTAATCGTATAATGTAATGTAAACAAACTTAAAAATACAAATTTATCGATTTATGAATCACAGGTATGCGTTTTTATATAAAATGCGTTATTACATAATTTGACAACCTCTAATGTTCAGCCTTAAGTTTACCTTCAGTTTACATTACGAGTATAATAAATTACAAACTTATTATACTCGTAATGTAAACTACATTACGAGTATAATAAGTTTGTAATTCCTTGCGATTTTTTATAATTAAACTATCAAATTCCCTTTTGGTGTCGGATTATTTCAACTATTCCATATTCGCGGCATTTCCACCAAAATTATCAATATAATGTTTTTGTTGACTATGCGACAGTGACAGCCGTCGACTTTCGTCAATTCGGCTTACGTAATATGCCTCACTTTATCGTAATGACGAGTCATTTCAACTTACGTCATGCAAGATAAAGATAACGGATCCAACTCCAATTGGAAGGTTCAAGGAACTTTGTTGGCGTAGTTTTCGGAAATGCTATGGTACACACGGCGGCAGATCAACCTACCCAAAACTGTCAAATTTCTACAATCAATTTTGAACTTTATAGTTTGGTTATAAGGATCAATATTCATTGGAGAAATTTGACAGATTTGGGTAGGTTGATCTGCCGCCGACTGTACAATCGTAACAGCAGAACTGAGATAGATGTCCGGATACCTCGTTTTGATTTACAGGTTTTCTGTGTGATTCATCAATCATTATCATCATTTTATTTCCCCACTGTTGGGGCACGAGCCTTCCTTATGGATGGATATGGAGAACGGGCCATAAACCACCATGCGGGCCCAATGAGGATTGGTGGTTGTTAACGACTGCTTAATGCAGCCGGGACCAACGGCTTAACGTGCCTTCCGAAGCACGGAGGAGCTCAAGATTATTTTTGGTCACCCATCCGATGACCAGCCTTTGCGAAAGTTGCTTAACCTCAGCACTCTCAGACCGGGCGCGTTAACCACTGCGCCATCGAGCTCCTCCTGACTGTGACTAAACAAAAAGTCATTTAAAATTTGTACGAGTTTAATTATTTTAATTATCTTAATCATCATTATCAGGCGTTTAACGCCACACAGCCCGAGGTATTCCTACATAGAATAACCGAGCCATTTTTTTTCTGGTTTACGGGTAAGCATAGTGCCTTGATCTCACCTGATGTTAAGTGATGATAAGGCCAATGATGGAAGCGCACTTCACCCGGGATCCTTAAGGCGACGCATTGGAAATTTCCGTGGCGGAGATCTTGAGTTTTCCCAACAATTACAAAACATATGAAAGTGATATTTGATGATATGATTTTTCTTTTAAATGACTTCATTTTGCTAGTTGCAGAAACACGATTTGTCAACTTTTATAACAGAGAAAAAAATATCAAAGTAACCTCTTTTAAAACATAGATTTGCATTTTACAGGCAAACCAGACCGATTTAAGCATCTAAATTTTCTTAGTAGATTAGTCTTAACATACACTTCAATAGGCTAGTTAATTTTTTAAAAATAATTTGTAGTTTTAATTTAAGGAAAAATACAGTTTTTCTTATGGTACGGGGCGCAAACGCTCCGTATTAGATTAATAGTGCGTCGGCTCAGACGTAACGTTAGAGGCATTTGGATATTGTATCTAGTAGATCATTTATCCTACTGTTGGGCAAAGGACTCCTCCATTTTCTTCTATCTCACCTGATGTTAAGTGATGATAAAGGCCAATCAAGGAAGCTAACTTCACCCGGGATCCTCAACTACTGAGGCACTGGCTATCTTATCTCTAGCTGCCGGAACACAACAATGCTACAAACATTAATGTTATGGCGACATATTTATCCCACTACGATTGCCCAATGCTGATTTGTTTTGGGTGAATTTTCGATAAATATGAGTACAAACAGCTTAATGCACTTACCTAAGCAGGGAGATAAATAAAAGTTCAAAATAATTTGAATTGATAACCATTCGAGGACATGCCACTGTAAAAGTTGCTTAATTTGCACGATTGCGCTAGCTGCTGCCAACGTGCTCCTTTAGAAGGTTTTAATATGGCAATTTGTCATTATGTCATAGAAATTCCCTGAACGTAGATAAATATTGGGTCCAACAACAACCGGGATTGTTAGTGGTAATAAAATCGTTATAGCTTTGACACGAGCCACCGCGAACAACATTATTTAACTCCTAATGGACGGTACCTTGACGGTATCTACCGCATCACTAGATAGTGATTTCATTGACCAGTATTCAAAGTCAAAGTCAACAATTTATGCGCTTACATGCAGTTATTAACGTCAAAAACTGTGTCAAAAACTATTAACCAAAAAAGTTAACTAAGTACTGAATTTGAAATTAAGCATATACTTTTTAAAAACACAGTCATTAGATCATATATTTAAATTTCCTTTTTCCGATTGCTTCAGAACTCATATAACACTTAACACAAACACACACACACTGTATTTTGCTACAAGAAAAAGTAAAGTTTTCTTTTTTGTACACGTTAGATCATATTTTAAAATCTCCTATTCCATTTGCTTCAAAAGTCACAGAACACATAATGTATTAAAAATAATAATAAAAGAAAGTACACGAATAAAAATTCAAGTTTTGATGGACAAATTTTCTTTTTCCATTCATTTCACCATACATACTTGTATAATATTTTGTATGTGGCCAGCCGTAACTAACAGCGTTTGTAGCCATAACCATTCTGAATATACGCCAGATTCCAGGAACAACGTTTACCGACCAGCAGTGCTCCGAGCGGGCCGGCAATTATGACAATTGTCTCCACTAGCGACAACTGACGGCAAATTGAGACTCAACTATTTTGCATTGCTGGCTGGCCATCTTTGTTATAGTCGCATTAATAAAACCTCATTGTGCGTGAACCACTGGCTGACATGAAGCTGTACCTTTACATAACTGGAGAGGCCTGTTGTTAAAGCAGCCTAGAACTGTACTGTTTGGTGACTGTATTCATATTCAATAAATCAAATCTACCGATAAATGGGTAAACTAAAATAAAATTACCACTATTTGTCCAGGGTAAACGTGATATTAACGGTAACGATTAAACGGATGTTTATTTTTTTTCGAGCCAATTATCATAGTGTGCAGGTGTATTGAGGCACCCTTTTTACACATAATTTTGATATTTACCATGACAGAACATAAAAACGGGGCTCACGATAATAATATGTAGATTTTACCTTGTTAAAATTAAAAGTATTTTCATAACATTACCCTGTTCCGTGAACTGTATGTAATGTACAATATATACCACTTCTAGGAACCTAGTCATGTGGGCAATACTGGCCGCTATTTAATATTTTACCACTCATGTTTAGTTGTCTACTCAAGTTTTTATATTGATAAATTTCACGTAATAAATTGTAAAATTATCCATAAATGTGTATGTAGTGCGTGGTTGTGGAAATACATGGTATCCATATCCATATTCATTCATTCATCTATTTTATTGTACATCCATATCCATGGAATAATGTGCAATAAAATATCAATTCTTAGTGATAAATAACGATTTTATAAAACTATTACTACAGAAAGAATATTATTGGACTATATCCTCATATAGTGTTGAGTTAAAGTTTTTTCCATACGTTAATTAGTCTTGAGTTTAAGTTTTAATAAGTTTTAAAGTGAAATAGATTGATTTTTGTATTCATTTAAATTTGTTATCATACTTAGTTATCTAGGTGTCAGTAGTGTAGTGTGACCATGAGAGAGTTCTTTGAGTTTCTTCATTTTGGGTGGGAATGGGAAAACTTTTTAATTTGGTTTTTGAAATACCTACCTATATGTATAAGTTTCAGCTTAAAATATGATATAAATGTGACTAAAAAAATATATTTTCGATATAAGCACAGAGGCATGCTTCATTGCTGCGAAGATAAATTTCGAAGTAAGTTGTTTGAAAGGTTCTATACAATGTTTCTCTTTTACGCAACGATAAAAAGAAATTAGTGCTTGGCTCACTGATCAGAGCGCCTAATGCGAGTTTAAATTGCTATTCAAAATTTAATCACGTTGATGAAACGAGAATTTGTATGGCAAATTTTAGTTCTCCTGTTTGTCATAATTATGTTAGCAAAATTAATAAGTAGGTATTATAACTTTTAATATACGAATCGTATCGAAGTGATATAAAAACAATTGGTATTGCAATAATGAGATCTATAATTCTATTCAAAATAATATTTATTTAAATTTGTGAGTTTTTTTGGGACAATATTTCTAGTTTTCTTGTTCGTTATTATCAATATGTACATATAGTGTGGATACACTAAAGAGTTTTAGGGTAAAAATTTACTCTTTTATTGTTTTTCTTCAGCTCATTGTATTATATTTAATTATACTTATTTTTCTTTAATAAATGATTTGAAATGGGTTTTTTATATTCGTTTACTTTCTTTCTCTTTCATCTTTACTTCACTTTAAAGTCCTGATTTTTATGAATTAGTAAGGGTTACCCTATAGGAAGAGAGGTGTCACCAGAAGAGTGAGAAGGCTATATAATAATTGCTTATTTCAACTTACAGGCCTTTCCAGTTATAAACCGCTGGACTTACAAAACTGAAAATTTCTAGTCCTTTCATGATGTATGGAGGAGATCAGACGACGACTTTCATGAATTTTCCCTAACGTTTACGCGATGAACGTTACGTGGCTAGACAGCCTTCAAATGTCCAACTGCTGCCTTCCCACATAAACAATTGGTGGGTTTTGATGACTGTAATCTTACGGAATCAACGGCCCTATCGTGCCTTTTGAAGCACTAACTGCCGTACTCAGAGACGTCAATTACGTTTTTTTGACAATTAAATCTCTTGCTGTCACTTTTCTTATGTGTAGTGCTAAATAGAGAAAGACAGACATTATTAATTGCCATTAAAATTAATTGACGTCTCTGAGTACGGCAGTTAAAGCACAATAAGTATTAAAGGTTTCCTTAAAGCTGACTAGTGACTGCTATTGGCAAAATATATCTGAACACATAGAGTTATATACATATAGTGTTCACACTTTCAAGTCTTACATTATAATGTTTACATTCTGTCCTAATCTATTTTTTCTAATTGTTTCAGGTAAACATTAATCTAAGGATTGTCTTTGTGGCTTGGGCTTGCCTACGCTATCTTCATCCCGAGAGCGTTTTAAAGGCAGTTGAAGTAGGCACGTAAGTCGGTTATAAGAGTGTGAAAATATGTGTTATTAAATATGAGATTGTTAATATGCAATTTCACCGCGCCAAACCATCGACTTGAGGTTACCGCCCCAGGATACTTTTAAGATATCCAGAGCGCCCAGTTCGAGTTTAATTCAGTCTATCAAATTCGTTAACGACAACAAAAAAAAAAAAAGGCCAATTAGTTATTTTAAAGTTGGCAAATGGGACTTCTTGGCGGGAAAGTGAAGAGTCATGTCTGCGGTTTTGTTTAATTTTTAAAATTTGTGTTATGTCGAATATTAATGTGAAATAATGGTGGATTATTAACCGTTAAGTGTTCGTGAGTGTGCATGAGTGTTAGCAAATGAAACAAAACAGTGCAACGTCACTTTTCAGATTCTCTCAAGAAGTCTGCGTGAGGACTTTCTTTACTGAGATACTTGAGGGGTTGGGGGGTATATCATTTCTCACTTCCCATTTCTATTATCATTCATCATCATCATACAGGAAGAAAATATTGTTTATTTATGTATTACTTGTAAGAAAAACTACTTCGACACTGGCTAAATGTGCTCATCGCACGAAGCCATCAACTAAAGGAAATAAAAAAAGTTGGCAAATGACTCCCCTCTACCAGATTTCAAGCAGAGTCAGAGTCCAGATGCGAAAGCAGCTAGTGGGCAGGATTGCGTCTTACTAGCCCTTGTCTGACCCGAAGGTTGCTTCTTCACACATCATGTAAGATGTAAGAGGCGCTGCTTTAATGTCATAACTTATAATTTGAGTTAACATATGCACAATGATTTTTTTTTGAGAGTGGTTGCTGATGGTTTCAAACGGCATTTTCAGCGTCATCGGGCTTTTTTGGGGGCGGTGAGATACGTAAAGGGTACCTCAAGCCGTGTTGAAACGAATCACCTTCAGAGGTTTTCTAGAGGGAACGGCATCGCACACTTATGAGTGCGTGTCCCCGTGCCCTAGTAGATTCTCCGAAGGGTTCGGATCGGATCGGGGAGCGGAACCCCCCGATGGCGCCTCTAAAGGCACGGACCTCGGCTCGGGTAGACTGGGCGGTGGAGGAGGAGAGAAGCTCCCAGGTACATGTCTGTACCTGGTATAGAGCGCGTGTGAACCGGTTCTACGTACCCTTGTTTTACGAGTACGGTGTCTTGGGCCTAAACTAGTGTGCATGTTTAGTGTACTCTGGAAATGTGTAGTGGCATTTAGAGGATCGGGCGGGTATGCACAATGAGGAATAAAACTCGCATTGGGCACTCGAGTCGGTCGGCATTTTACCTTAGCTGGCAGTTTTTGTAAATAGCACGTAGTTTTCATTTCATCGCACTATCTCCGCTGACCTTGGTAAACACTTAACACAGTAGATCACTATTTCTCCTTACACCTCCAAAAGGTAAAACTTATACCTATATATAACGTCACGGCACCATGTGGGCGCCAACGGTGAGCAGCAACGCTAACACAATTACAATTAATGGAGCTATTCGTTTGTTTGTTCCAGCAAACACCGAAATGTACTATTTAAAACTTTAATCGTAACTCATTGTCTCACTTTCGAACTTAAGCGTAACGTGTTAGGTGCCATGTTCGCTTGAGCACTCGCCGGTTGTTTACGTTGAATAGATAATGATTAGTAAGTATGCATGCACGTGTGATGGAGACCGAAACGTGAGGATCGGCAATGTGGACAGGCGCACTATGACGTTTTAATGCAATACTTTTTCGGCGTTCACTTGTTTAAAGAGAAGGCGAATGTTGTGTCTTTTTTAAGAAGTAAAATAATTCACTTGGAATAGAGATGAATCAAATGGTAAAGGCTACACTGACAAGAGCGTGCCGCGTTAAAGAAGACTTATTTTACTCAAATATTTTTTAAGTGACGTTGTTATAGTAACCTGGGATCAGAACAAATGTTTTAATGTGTAAATTAAACAGTGATACATGCATAGCAAACAATCTTTTGTTATATTCCAATTGTTAATAGGCACTTAGCATGTAACTGAAATTAACTCCGATGAAATTTCCGTACTCACAGTTCGAGCTATTTATGGCACAGTATAAATAATAAGGGAACATAATGTTTCCAAATGAAGATCCTTGGAGCTCTCGCGGTCAAAGCTCGTGTTATTTATAAGGATGTTGAAGCCCTTATTTGCCTTCACACGTGTCTGAGAGCTTTAACAAACAACAATTGTGTGTTTGTCGGGTTGGCTTCCGAACGTGTTATTCCGTGGTTTCTCGAAATGATTTTTCCTCGTTATACCACATTCTGAATTTTGTGGAAATAGCATTTGGTGCTTTATCGATATTGAAATAGGGGTGACTTTTATATGCCTTAAAATAAAATAGGAAGTTGTTATATGGTCGTCTGTTAAACATACTTATTGTGATGCGAGATTTTGCTTTTTTTTGTTAAGTGAAAAAAGTATCTATCTGAAAATTGTCTCTCGCGTTTTTTATAAAGCCTTTGTCAGCTATGTCTTCTTCATTATATTTTCTTCGATAATAAGTAGCACTTATAGGTTCCTCCAATTGTATGTAAATTAAAAACACAATCAACATAATATTATACATAAAGTCAACTAGGTTGCTATTTGACATGTTGGTATCAGTAGAAAGTTGTATGATACATCATCACCGACCAATTTTTATGTGCCCACGGCTGGGCGCTAGCTTTCCCTACGGATGGAAATACCACAGGAAGAACGGGCTTTATTACCACGCGGGCCCAGTGCTGATTGGTTGTTGTTAACGACTCCTTAGCCGGGAGCGTTTGTCCTTTACGTGCCTTCCGAATCACGGAGGAGCTCGAGATCATAAATTATTGGTCACCCATCCGATGACCGGCCTTTGCGAAAGTGTAGCCACCTTAGTGATAGCAGACCGGGCGCGAGGCGAGGGTTTCCAAAAAAACGGTGTTTTTAAATGAGTTTTATTCGAAATGTATAAGGATTTTAAATCCGAAAAAAATATATGTTATTCATTGGCCTTTTATCTAGTAATTACGGCTGATATTTTCACGATACTTTACAATTTCCTGCATCGAATATAATATCAAACATACGTCTTATTCACTAAATATCATTTCATTCAGGCTATACACCGTTTCAGACAAAGAAAAATAAACCAAACCAATTGTATTTGAATATGTAATAGTTGTCAGGCATTATAATTTTAATAATAAGTAAACGTTCAATAAAATCCACATTATTGCCTAATTCGACGCTCGCGCCATCATTCAGTCCCGAGCGGAACGCCTTGGAAATCTCACAGTCGGAAACGCTCGCCTTAACCACTGCGCCATCTAGCTCCATATGATACATAGAATCCGTATACATACTCGTAGGCTTGCATAAATTATCGTCAATCATGCTAACAAATTGCCTACGCCAATATTTGTTTTATTTTTTAATGGAACGTTGATGTATGCGTTTGAACAATATTGCTTTCGGTAATGTTTTCCTCGTTTACTTGTATGTAATCTGCAAACATGTCATACAACGTTATATAAACATTAGGTAGGTAACTAATAAGATAATCACCAGGGTCAATAGAGAAACTATTAAGCACCTACTGATGAGAAGTTCTTTCATAGAAGTTGTATGGAATAATGAGCTATGACGTTTCTGTTATGTTCCATGGATTGAGAGGTCTTTAACCACTTTTTGGTTCCAGTAATGTTTTGGAGAACTTTTAAGTACTGGATTCATGTTTTAGAAAAAGTGTTGACAACATCACTTTGACCAAAATATTTACTAGAACTGTTTAAAAGTGCGCCGTCCGTAAGTGACAAGTGTCATATGTTTTATTTGAAATGTCGTCGTCCATATTTATTTGATGCCGCGCGGCCATACTAATTTTGTATGGGGAATTTAAGGTGCATAATAAAAATATATTATTTAAATAACCACTTGATGAATCGAAAATGTAGTCTAGCAATTTGTAGTTTATCCATTGATGATTGTTTAGACAAAATCAGAGGTACAATAATTTAGATAAACTATAAGAAATCTACTAAACGCCGCCACTTGTTTTCATGATTTTTGCCCAACTTTAAATGATATTGTAGAAAAAACTATAGCGTGTTATGACATTATGGTTCTGACAAATTGTAAACACGTTCCCTATGATACTAAATATATATATTTTGTTCATTTAATACGATAGTATTTTCAATTATATTTACTTAACCGTAACTGCATTTTTGGCATTTTTTGGTCGGCGCACCCTTAAATTTACATGATATTATTTCATAGTTATGTTTCGAACCTCTAACAGGGTCCTTGGTCACAAGGAGAATAGACAATTGACGTTAACAGTCTCCTGAGTTTCTTGCCATCTCTTCTCGGTCGAAGGGTCTCCCAAAAATCGAACTGGTGAAGATTCAATACGAACTAAATTATAATTCTTTTATTTGTATTTTATACTTAGTTTTGAAGTCAATAAGTGCATGTAAAGGTCTAGATTGAATAACGATTTGATTTTGACTTTGTAACACTTTGAATAAGTCACTAAAGTAAGTTTAGAATGAGCTAAATAGGTTTGTTTATTTGTACAACCTTTACGTTAAAACTAAGCAACAAATCGACGTGATTCTTTGCGAAGTTATAGAGCCCAAGAGTGCCATACAATTTGTGAGTTGATATGCCATATTTCTCAAGCAAGACATAATATAAGCATTTATACTACTCTATTGCTGGGCAAAGAACTATAGCATTGAGATCAAGTCATCGGCATTGCTACAGTATTGACTTACCTAATCACCACGCATGCCAAATGTAGGTTGGTGATCTTATGGCTACTAGGTAGGTATATGAGTATATACAATTGAATAACGCAAATCAGTTTGATTGTATGGAGCGACGGGGTGTGGTGTTGCCTCAATAAGCTTAAGTTCAGGCGAGCTGTAAGCTGCTTACAATGGCTATTCTCAGTGACAAAGAAATACACAGTTCACTCACTCATCAAACCCTAAATTTGCCAATTACTATTATCATATTCCGACGAGGGCCGCACAATAAAAAATATTTTCTCATTTGTCTCATAAGCCTCTCCTTTGTGAAATATATTTTTCTCCAACAAATGTCAGGTTTTATTAAGGTTTATTTGATTGCCAAAGAAATTGTTATTGTACACGTTCATGGCATATCTACTGTCGCATAATCATTCAGTAGATTAGTAGTATTACCTTGTATACTTCTGCTTTTTTAACCTAAAATTAGATAGGGAAATCCATGGTCTACCGTTATCTGGACGGGTCATAGGATTCTCACACACCACAATTGAGTTTTTCCTTAACAATGGTTTAACGGTCCTGCTAATTTATTGAAAAATATAGGTAGGTTAAAAATTTATAGATAGAAGTAATATTCATTTTAGCATTGCTATCCAACGTCGCAATGCTGCTACTGCAGCTGCGGCACTCTGCCTGATGGGGATGATTTAGGGAATTTTTTTTTTATAGTTAGTATTAGTTATGAGGAGCTCGATGGCGCAGTGGTTAACGCGCTCGGCATGCGATTGCTGAAATTAAGCAACTTTTGCAAAGGCCGGTCATCGGATGGGTGACCAAAAATTTATCATCTCAAGCTCCTCCGTGCTTCGGAAGGCACGTAAAGCCGTTGGTCCCGGCTGCTTTAGCAGTCGCTAACAACCACCGATCCACACTAGGCCCGCGTGGTGGTTCATGGCCTGTTCTCCCAATCCATCCAAAGAGAAAGGCTCGTGCCCCAGCAGTGGGGACATTAAATGAGCTGATGATGATGATGATGAGAAACATGTTTTTACTCAGTTGACGAATATTTAAATGACCGATGATGTGAATAATGATAATTAATAGTGGTTATAATTAATGCATGGCTTGTTGAAATTAATTTTATCCTAAAATCTTATGTTATTTGTATTAATATTTATGTTCAGTACGATATTGTTGTTTTATGGAATACTTATAAGTTCTAATGACTTATTACTTAGTCGATATCTTTATGAAGGAGGCTTCTTGCGGAAGGGCGTTCTGCACTTACTAGCACTTCCGTGGGTTATACTAACACAGTTCAGTTATAAATTATAATATTTTTACACAACATTGTATTCGATTGCCTAGAGGCGGCGGAAAAGAACTCGGCGATAGTGGCAGATAGGCAGCACTGCAAGCTACACGTCCCATCCTCGTCGCCCCTAAACTGTAGAGTAGAGAGTGGAGATAGAGTTGCCCACCATACTTTAAAATAACGTATCCTACGTTATTTTTCATCCCCATACTTTATTCTTTTTTAATAAAAATAAAGTATGGAAAATACTTTATTACCGACTAATGCGTGCGTTTGAACGGAATATTCCTGTTGACTTAATTTCTGTACTACTGAATGATACTCGGACTCGGTGAAGTGAAACGAAACGTAACGCTTAAATAAATTTGGAAAATACTTTATTTTTTCTTAAAATTCTTTTTTTTATACTAGTTAGTGATAGATTTACTTTAATTTCCTGAAAAATAGTTGGCAACCCTAGATGGAGACCAACGAAACAACTCATCGTTATCATCAGCTCATTTTCATGTCCCCACTGCTAGGGCACGAGCCTTCCTTATGGATGGCCATAATACACCACGCGGGCCCACTGCGGATTGGTGGTGGTTAACGACTGCTTATGCAGCCGGGACCAACGGCTTTACGTGCCTTCCGAAGCACGGAGAAGCTCGATGATAAATGTTTGGTCACCCATCCGGTGACCGGCCTTTGCGAAAGTGGCTTAACCTCAGCACCCGCAGACCGAACGCGTTAACAACTGCGCCATCGAGCTTCTCCCAAACAAAACAACTCACGTCTTCATTATACAACCATTTATTCTAGACAGTTCTTTATATGACAGGTATACCCTCAATACAGTTTGATAAAAATTACGAATTACCTACAATACTAAACAATCACGGCCTTAAGTAACGCAAATTTTCTGTTGTTTTCAAAAGTATTTTTTAAAATTTACTTAGTAGTTTCAATTTTTTAAAGCGATATCTTGTCTGCCTAAATAGTTTTTAATCACAGATACAAATACAAACTTACTCCGAGGATAGAGGCGCTGTATGCTGCACAGGACTAACATCCAATTTCGGTAGGAGATGCTACAATTGTATACAAAATCTACATAGCATTAGTTATAGGCTTCAAGTTGGTGATTCCATTTTGTAAATGTTTCTATTAAAAATAATATTATATTATTATTATTAATACTGTAATATATTTGAATGGGCCATTGTGGCATGACATAAATCATACTAATATTATAAAGAGGAAAGCTTTGTATTTTTGTATGTTTGCAACGAATAAACTCAAAAACTACTGGACCGATTTAAAAAATTCTTTCACCATTAAAATGCTACATTAGCGCTGAGTAACATAGGCTATATTAAAAAAAGAAATGTCCATCCGTGCGAAGCCGCGACGAGCCGCTAGTATTATTATAAGCATTAAAGTGAGCAACAGCAAATAAGAAAAGAATAACATGAAAAAGATGATTAGTCCCTTGTGTTACCTATAACCGAGATAACTGGTAACATAAAACCTGTCTGATGCACTCGATGCCAGGAGCCGAGCCCTACCACGAGTTAGCACACAGCCTATTTGCTAGGGAAAAAGTATGAAGGTTAGGCATATAAGTCAAAATCAAAATTTTTAATTCAAATAAACTTAAGAAAAGTGCTTTTGAATCGTTTAAAGATTTTTCCACCTATCTATTTTCTTACTATCTAGACTATCTTGTGAGAAAATTATTTTAAATAATAGAGGATCATTTAACATTAATAGATGTGCGCGAAAATACATAAAAATATGTGTATGTAACACAGACGTATTGAGAACGAAGTTGGCGGAACCTTTTTGAAGTTGGTTACAAATGAATTGAGTGCTAAGTTCGAAGTTTTCTTCACTGTTCGGTAGAGTTCAAGTGACCTACAAATTATATGGAATCAAAGCAGCGTTATCTAGCGACAGACTTGTGAAACTAACTGCCCTTTAGGTGTACACTCGCTACTTCGATGACATCTTTAAATTAATACGTGAAGCAAAAACTTTTTACGAAAATTGCGCGGGCGGAGGAGTATGAATTTCGCACACTTATAGTTTATATAGAGAAGAAGTACAGGATGTTAATATTTTTGTTAAATTATGCATAAAAATACGCTAAATCAATAAAACGAAAATAACACACACTACCATGTATGTGACACACACGCATATAAACTCTTTTTAAAAATTTCAAAAATGGAAGAGGAGCCGCCGAAATCTGTCAATGCCAATTCAAACTCACATTCTATCTTTTTTAATTTTTTATTGCTTAGGATACAATCCGTGCTGCCTTAACAAAATTACGGTCGAATTTCGACCACTGGGCGACCACTAGTAAGCATAATTCCCTGATTTGATCTAAACCCCTCAAAGAATCTGTAGGGAAAGGGGATATTACGCTTGCGTGATTCCATTCCCTCTAAAATACTTCTGACGGTGTTTCGATCACACACGGCTTTAAGTATCTCGCCATCGGGCGTCCTCCCATTAAAACCGGAGACGCTGAAAAGGCAGCCTGATGCCATTAGCAAACTCTCTTCAAAGAAAAAAAATTGGTAGTTGCCAATTGTAGTCAACTTTAACTCGGCCGAACTGTAAAAAACTTGCACCTAGAACTCTGTTTGCTCTATTGACAGCAAAGAGGTTAATACCATCATCGTCATCATCATCTCAGCCAAAAAACGTTCACTGCTGGACAAAGGCCTCTCCCAAGGATCTCTACAACGACCGGTTTTGTGCTGCTCGCATCCAGCGGCTTCCCGCGACCTTCACCAGATCGTCGGTACACCTTGTTGGAGGTCTGCCCACACTGCGCTTTCCAGTACGCGGTCGTCACTCAAGGACTGTTCCGCCCCAGCGGTCATCAGTCCTGCGAGCAAGGTTGATAAACTATACGCTAGGATGATACTGCCTACAGTAGTGAGGTACACCTTTAAAAGACTATACAAAAAAAATGTAGTGCGGTGCGACACAGTAAATGTAATTAAGTTTTATTGATTCATATTATTTTCATATGATGTACAGACGCTTGCACATCAACATATCCAAAACTGTCAAACTTCAATAAATGTTCAACCTTATGCCATATACATACAGCTCAAAGTCTATTGAGGAAATTTGACAGTTGGTGGTAGTCTGATGTGCAGGCGTGTGTACATTTCAAGAGTAATAGCATAAAGTAATAAAAGGTATTTGACACATTCAGCCAATAGTGAGCGACCATGTCGCCCATAGTGGTCGACAGCCCACAGTGGTCGCTCACTATGGGCCTTATCAGAAGGCTCAAGGTCACTCAAAGAGCAATGGAGAGGGCTATGCTCGGGATTTCTCTGCGTGATCAAATCAGAAATGAGGAGATCCGCAGAAGAACAAAGGTTACCAACATAGCCCGAAGAGTTGCTAAGCTCAAGTGGCAGTGGGCAGGGCACATCGCTCGCAGGACTGATGGCCGCCGGGGCGGAACAGTCCTTGAGTGGCGACCGCGTACCGGAAAGCGCAGTGTGCGCAGACCTCCAACATGGTGGACCGACGATCTGGTGAAGGTCGCGGGAAGCCGCTAGATGCGAGCAGCACAAAACCGGTCGTTGTGGAGATCCTTGGGGGAGGTCTTTGTCCACCAGTGGACGTCTTTTGGCTGAGATGATGATAATGATGATGATGACACATTCAGCAACACCCTGACAGGCTTAAAGTACTTAAAACTAAATTATACTAATAACAACGGCAACGTGAGCATTCCATTCCACTTCTGATTTTGATTAGATATTGCAAATATTGCAATTATTAAGTTTCAGTTAAGAAACGCTGAACACAGCCTCTACCTTAAGCGAGTACTGTTAATAAACTCGTGGTAAGGCTAGATCGAAACGGGGCTCGTTATCTTGCGTAATATCAGGCTTTGGGCGTCACTAAACTGAACAGGCAACACAGTATCCCGCCTTCGTAGTCATGATAAAATATCAAGTTAGCTTTTATACGATACAAGAGCTTTAAAGCACGGAATATTCATGACTTACTAAGTGTTTGCTGTATTGATTGACAAGCAAACAGACCAGTGAGCTATCTGCCTCTGTGTTGTCTTAAGTTGTAAGATCGTCGTCGGTTTCAGATAATAAAGTCCCAGGTTCCGTTCTTTCATTTTGCTAAGTGTTTTGAATATTGAAATTATGTTATTTTTTTTTATTATGGACTACCAAGTGGTCTTATGGGGTTTGATAGTTCGATCACCACCGCTCTCTAAATAGAAATCCTCGGTTAAATATTCAGAGGTCACATTGTGCTGGGTTGGTTTCAGTACTTGTTTTAAGGGCGCCTATCAAGCTAGTTAGCTAGGTCATTCGTACCTTTGGTTGATTTATCAACAATATTAACTGCGTTGTTATGTACAGTCGAGTTCAATAGTATACACTTTAGACAGATATTGATTCTTATTACAAGGTAAATAAAGGTTACTAACTGTCAAAAGTGTATACATATTTTTGCACTCGACTGTACATCAATTAGACAGACAGCTTTATCACCACTTATCACCAAATTACAGCCAACATTGCAAAAAAAAAGTTAATTAATTAAAAATTATTAAAACTAAGCTTTGTCAGTGATATCCGCAGAAGTTAGATTATTCATTAAACAATTTAAAACATGAGAAAGGTAATCAGCAGCCAAAATGTTTCATTCAAATGAAAATGATCTATTACGAGATTAGGAAAGACCTTCAAAATTTAATTTGCTTTCATCCGCCCTTCGAGCCTTCCCATTACAGGTAATTCTATATAAAAAAAGAAAACATTTCATGGGCCGCCAAGTATTTAATCCCATTTGGTGGGCGATATCAGGGAATAATTCAATTTCTGGTCCGATAATTGCACCGGCTCGCCGTCTTATGGGGTGCTCAAACACAGCGGCGAAGGGGACGCTGACTTTCACTATAGGTTTTATTCGAAATGTATATATTGGCAACTTGGTATTTCCTAGTTGTTTATTAGAATGTTTTTTTTTTAACTGTAACAACCAAAAACGGGGAGATCAGGTCACTATAACTTTTATGCCCTTCCCTCTCGCCCTGCTACCTTTTGTCCAGGAAAAGTGAGACAAGAGAGCCGCCACATAACATTCGTCGCCTATAGTAGCCGACATTCATAAGGAGGATTAAGTAGGTAAAAAACGCTATAACACCTCAATGCCCGGGTTATATTAACCAATCTCCCCGTTTGCAACAACGCATCTTACCCGGTAAACTGACAGAAAATAGGCCAAAAGAGATTACATAAAAAACGACAATATCGAGATTCAGAGAGATCTCATCATTATGAATGTAGGTCTACCATTAAACGTAATTCCGAAGTTTCGAACTTTCGGAAATAATAATTTTACCACAAAGCAATATCTATACAAAACAAACCGGACGGAATGCGACGTCTTGTTTGTCCTAAGCCCTATTTTACGAAGAAGCAATTCTTTAGCATTAGTATCTTCAGGTTTTCTACGGTTGGTTAGATATTGTCGTGATAGAACTACCTGGATCGAAACATTGTTTATTTTTTTCGAAGACTCATAAGATGGACTGTAATAAAACTGTATCACAGCGCGTAGCTACCACGATCGTAATTCATACGCGCTACACCACTAAGCAAATGCCTCGGCAAAAGGAAACTTGCCACCTAAAATATCCAATGATTGATGAGCGCCCCGAGCTCCAAAAGAAATTATGGACTTTACAGGCATTTATCCGATTAAGCATTTTAATCTCCAATCTCTTGCGAACATTTTTTCCTGGCCTTCGGTCGAAGTAATTAATTTTGTTATTTGGGATTATCGAAAATCGGGAGGGGCGTTTTTATGCATCACTAATTTATTTGAAATGCTATAATTGAAGCTTTGTCGTGGGGATAAGATATCTAATTTGAAGACTACAAAGTTCGAAATTACAAAATTCTATCTTTGGAAGCATTAGCATTATTGCTTTCCTAAGAATTGCATTAAACAAGATTTCTTATTTCCTCCAGTAACTAACGAGCACTAATTGCTAATTCTATATTGAAGTTACGTGTTCGAGTTGCTTAAGCTTACACCGAAAAAGCTTCTAGAGAATCGGGTATTCGAGGGCCATAATATTTTCCTTAATTATTATTGGCTTACACTACAGATTGCTCAATTAAAGGCAAAAGCAATTTGCTGTGCCACGAGAGGATTAAAAAGAGTAAAGAGACGTGTTGACTCAGCAAACACCACATGCGGGATGGAATGAAACGGGCGAATGTGGCCAAGTGTCGCCCCCTAGTGGACCGTGTCGGTGGTTCCGTCAATATTTACCTTCTATTATCTCTTGAGACTGAAAGTATCAGGGGCTTTTGAGGACTTGGCGTCGTTGTTGAATTGGAGAGGGGCCCTTAAAATTTATGCTCTCATCTATAAAGCGATGATTCTATAGTTACTGCTAGGACATATATGAGCTCGAAATGAACTCGGTGCTTGCGATCCTGAGTCATCCTCGTGGCAGAGAAGAGATACCTAGTACTATTTTTTTTGTGGGTATACATCACTTCCCTTTTTCGAGCTTTTAGTAGCTGGACGAGGGAAGAGGAGAAAAGTCCCACATAACCCAGGGTCACCCTTAGCCCAAGTGCATATGCAAGGCATTTTACATAGTTAAAAATAATTATGTTATGACACAGGAATTGCTGCGAAATTTTTATATAACTGTGGATTTACTTTTGGTCTTACTGCTAATTATCACTTCCATTAACGTTGCACAGTGCAGGGGATATAAAACCCTAATAACGGAGAAAGATTGCACCACATAAACTATCAACCCTAGTCCCTAACGGTCTAATTCGATTTGTTGGGTGTTAATAGTAATTGCGGAAGTGTCACGTGCTAGGGTTTAGAAACAAACCATAGCCAAAGCACAGAGGAAGTAAAACTATATAAGTTTTTTTCTTAGTATGAAGTAGTTAATGTTAGCAAAGATTACCTACAGTAGTATATTAATATTTTGTGGGAGACTATTGTCTTAAATAAGGATAGATTGTCTGTAATTCAGGCAAAACGCTATAGAATAGAATAATTTATTAATTTCAAAGCAGGCTTAGACCTGGTTTACTGGAGAAATAAAGTTAACTATTTTCTACCAACTGAGGCTTGAACCAACTTGAAAATGCATGATTGGGACCCCAAAGTGTCCAGATATTGTCAAGATTCCTGGAATGCCTCCGTAAATTAATTTATTATCCTTTGCTTTGATTCGGTTTATTGAGTTGAGACTTGTTTCCTTATTTTCGTGATAAAATATTTTCACAACTCCCCGTATTTAACAAACGCAATTAGGTCCGACACAACAAATTCTCGTCTTGTAAACGTAAAATGCTACTAGTAAAAGTAAATAGCAAATATACTGTCCCAATGATGGGCAGAGGGCTCCATCATTAAAATTTAATCATTGCTACAATATATCAATATTTCAATTGTGATGGGTTTTAATCATCTGTCTGCCACTGACCACTACCTACTGCAACGCTTGTCAAATGCGGGTTGGTAATAGTGTTGTTGAAAGGCACAGGCCTCCCGAGTCTCAAACTTATTTATGGGTTGAGTCTCATTAGAAGGCTGGAGTCTCATTAGAAGGCTCGAGTCCTATGCGGCTCGAGGCCCGTGTGTGAAGCTAGCCTTATCATGAAACTCGAGTTTGAATGAGTTTTAGACTCGGGAGGCTCGAGTTTTATGAACATTATTGGTAATAATAAACGGGCTTTGCATAAAAAAAACCGTAACACACTTTGCTCGACCTGGTAATTAAACCCAGTACTTCCAAAGGTTAAGCTGAGCGCTTTGCAACCAGTCACCGAATCGATTCAATGCTAACAGAGTTTGTAAAAATATTTAATTGTACTATTTATCGTTATCGTTATCGTTAATATTCATTGAAGGTAATTTTAAAATATTCTTTAACATTGTTTGAAGCTTGGCTAGCTCGGTTTATTGAATTTTTAAACTTTTTTTAAATCGTTTTCCATAATGAAATGTACATTAGGATGGTTACAAATTATGATTTACTAGTGGTCAGCCCGTGGTCAAAATTCCATTATACTTCGTATCTCTTCGAAGATAATTATCAGTTTACATGCAACAGTAAGACATGTATCGTGCCTATAGTGGCGTGCACTTGGAGAGGCCTATGTCCAGCAGTGGACTAGCATAGGCTGATGATGATGATGATGATGATGATGCAGAAGCAGTACGTAGTATTGTGCCGTCATGGTCACATAGTTTAAAAATACTAAAGAAAAAAAATGCTTAAAAAGAACTTTTTACTTTTTGCTTATATAGCTTAATGTACTTTTTTCTTCTCGTATTAATAATATATAGATGTATTTTGTAAACGCAATATTTTGTTTCAATAAAGGATTATTTAACACGTTAGAAACATAAGGACTTCCAAGTATCCGAGACTAAACGAATACCAGTGAATAAATAAACAAACGCTCGTCATGTTTCAAAATGGCGAACACAATAGTGTTTTGTTATACAAGCGGTTGAAATAAAGAGAAACAGCTGAGATAAAGCCCGCTCATTCCTCGCTCGCGGTACACAGCGTAATCTCTGCAATCAAAACCTATTCAATTGCACGCTCGCGTACCCGGGAGGTGGGTTAGAGTTTAACTGATCGTAATGAGCTATTCGAACCGGAGTAAGTAGGATGCTTGGTCAATTTAAATAATAAATATGGAGTTTCTAAGTCTACGAACTCACAAGAAAATAACTAATGTATTTCTGAATAATGTTCTGTTCCGTTTCTTTCTGAATGTTGTAATTTTTTTACATTCAACATGGACAAACAAGTTTACAATGGTTCTTGTGTTATTATCTACCTATATCACAGGCAAAGGTAATTGTTAATTAAACATACTTAGCTGGTCACTGATTAATTAAGATTACAATATAAGTTGTGAAACGCATAAAAAGGTAGATGAATGATGACAAATTAATAGTACATTAATACAGCGACCGGCAAAACAGGCATTGACGGACGAACGTGAAAATGTGGGCCGAGGCAAGCCGATGCACAATATACGGGAGTGTCTAGTTTTGGCCAAACCTTGTATAGTTGGAAATTAAAATTTAATAAAAGACATATTGTTTTCAAAAGTTTACACGAACACTACACATTGAAATGAAACAACTTTTACGGATCTACTCGCGTTTATTTTACACATTGCTTATTTAATGTTTATCCTCAAGCATAGGCGCGAAAATAAGTCTGCAGTATGCGA
The DNA here is from genome assembly GCA_947562085.1 of Eudonia lacustrata. Classification (NCBI taxonomy): domain Eukaryota; kingdom Metazoa; phylum Arthropoda; class Insecta; order Lepidoptera; family Crambidae; genus Eudonia; species Eudonia lacustrata. Next base: position 8,496,679 of record OX387318.1, read on the forward strand.
CATTCCCAAGAGGAGTCCAACCATAACATCAGATTTCATAAACCACAAATACTCGCTAGAGAACAACGATTCATCCCTAGGATGATACGCGAGGCTATTGAAATTAAAAATCATCCTAATTTCAATAGAGAAGATGGCTGGAATCTACTACCAGCCTGGGATCCCATCGTACAAAATATTAAATCCCAGCCCCAACTGCCAGACCAAAAGATACTGTAAGCTCTTTCTGCGTAAAACGGAACGCACCTAATTAAATTTAAATGGGGATATACAAGCTACCAACTAATTATGAGACGATCATCCCGATCGACCCTGCAAAGGGTTCGAGACGTCAGGATAAACATTAAATAAGTAATCTGTAAAATAAACGCGAGTAGATCCGTAAAAGTTGTTTCATTTTAATAAAACACACCTAACGTACGAGTAGAATATCTATCAACACCCACAGACTTATTAGGGACTAGCTTTTCCTCGCGGCTTTGCTCACGTCGTGTAGCCCCGACTTGTGATTGTTTGTAATAAAAGCCAAATTTTTTAACTGTAAAGTCTTAATTTTTCTAACCAGGCCAAACACCGAAGGATTTAACTTTTAAAATTACAGATTTCCACAAACTTTTCGACCTCATTCACCTCTTTAGGGGAGGTTTTTCTAAAAATGCTAAAACACGCCATTCTTTATTTTTATTGAAATATCTATAGATCGATTGAATTATTCATTTAATTGATTACTTTGAAAATAACGATTTCCCCAAAAAAACCTTCGTATCTTTTTCTCCTTTAAAGGAAAATAAACGAAATTCCTGAGACATATCATTCTTCGTTTCCCTTCAAAAAGCCAAATACCAATTTTCATGTATTTAACTTCAAAACTGACGGACATACAATTTTTTACCCCCTATTTAACCCCCTAAGAGTATGATCTCCGTAAAATTCTTTCTTAGTGATGACGTCATTTAATAATTAACCTACAGGCCAAATGTCATCTAATTAGCTTCAGCGGTTTCGGCTCGGAATCAGAGTCAGGACAAGTCATTATATGTACATAGATAGATTAGTGTGGTGTCCCTGTGTGGTGCCGGGGATAAAGAATTGCACCACCCCATCTCTTCCTGTGGGTGTCGTAAAAGCCGACTAAGGGACCATTCCAGAGGATGGGCAGCAGCAGCATCTCTCTGAGGTTACCCTACCTACTGCGATCGCCAACCCCCCTGCCAAGCGTGGCGATTACGGCAAATAGCCCTCATATCCTTGGGGGAGGCCTTTGTCCAGCTGTGGACGTCTTTGGCTGAGATGAGATAGGTTAGACTTTACCAGTCGATGAAGTAGAAGAACGTTTTGCACGCATCAATTTCATAATTTGTTTCTTTTTACAAGCTTTTATTTAGTTTCACCTGTCCCGATGTTTGTGCTTAATCAAATCTTGCATTAGATTTGATCCACTTCCCGATTGAGCTGAAATTTTGCATGCATGTGTAAATCGGATAACAATGCAAAATTATTATGACGTGGAGCTGATCTGATGATGGAAACGGAAGGTGGGCATAGGAACTTTGTTGTTAAATGACACAACCGCATCGAGTTTGGACTCGTTTGATCCGTCTTGACGAGTAAGACGGATCCCTTTAGCTTTGTCCCTATCTACTGACCCTGATAGGTAGGGTATGGCAGCTGGAACTACGGGTCCGGCTGTCTTTTCAAGGGTACCACGGGAGTTCCGGATCCTAGGCCCCCTGCCGGTTATGCCTTCGCGGGCGTCTCCGGCAGGCCCCGGACATGGGTTGGACTCGTGGTGGCATGTGGTTAGCTATAGAAGTGGGAATGTTCGTCTGCCTGGTTGGTCTGGCCAGGCTTCCATTTCGTGCATAGCGAGCGGGTCTTAGTAGCGGTCCGGTGGGGGCCTGAAGCGAAAAGACCTGCGGGGTACGTGAGTTACCCTTAGTTGGTGTGGTGCTCGGTGGTTTTCACTGAGTAGTTACTCCAACATCTCCGGTACTAGTCTGGAGAACTAGTAGAGGTGCCCGCTAGATGCAAAGGCCTCCGGTTTAATCAGCTGCGTAGGAATTTGGAATTGATCAGGTGCCTGGATGGGTACCGAGAAGTGAGTGTGCTTACAACTCCGCCACCAAAGAGGACATTTGGTAGTTGGCTTTAGAGCTGACGGCCCAAGCAGTGGTACACTGCGAGTTATGCTCTTAGTGCAACGAGAAGTGAGCGAGCTTACAGCTCCGGTGACCTATCTGAATATTAGGTAGTGGACTATACGTGTCCACGGGGCGACTAGCTTGAGACACTAGTCTTAAAAGTACTGGATGAAGGATGCGTACCGGCGTGTTCTGATCTGGCGTTATGACCTGACGTAGATGGTCCCTTGTGCTTGCGCAAGGTTATTCTGACATCTACTTTGTAACCGGAAGGTTGGTAGGGGGTGTCAGTATAAACTTTAAAGTAGTGTATAGCGGGTTGGATCCCTTTAGCACTAAAGTTAGTGCTAAATGGTAACCAGGGTCTGATGATGGAGCTGGAATATGGCCATAGGGACTCGATAATTTAACGACACAACCCCATCGAGTTTGGGCTCATATTATTCGTCTTGATGAGTATTTTGGTGCTAGATGGTAACCAGGGTCTGATGATGGAGCTGGAAGATGGCCATAGGAACTCGGTAATTAAACGACACAAACGCATCGAGTTTGGGCTCGTATTATTCGTCTTGACGACTACCTTGGTGCTAGATGGTATCCACATTGATTGATTGATCTGATGATGGAGCTGGAAGATGGCCATAGGAACTCGGGAAAATAAGTTCGTTCGTTCCGTTTGTTATGAATGTGGATTCTGTCTTTGATTAGATGGGTTAGATGGATGACTCAATGCCAAGGTGAGGACGTGCCGAGGACTGAATGGTATGAGGGTGTATATATACATGTCATATCGTTAAAGTTGCGCCTCAGGGTACCAGGGTGAACCCTGTTGTACTGAAACCCTTATCCCCTTACAAAAATACTAAAAAGTTAAAAATTTAATTAAAAGAAAAATAATCTTTTTCTTATTATCAAATTTAATTAAAGGTTTAAATTATTTTTAATTTTTTAGTTCCTTTTTTTATTAACAAGTAATAAAAGCTTGTTTTTAAATAGTTTTATTTTTCTTTTAATTTTTTACTTAGAACAGCTTTCTATTTGCAGCCAGTTCGAAATTTAAATAAAATATTTGATTACAACTAACTTTTTGTTTGTCATGTTTCGGAGTAAAGTTTTTGAAAAACACGCTAAATATCATGGATTTCTATACGTACATTGCTAAACGCAAACGCGAAAGATATGGATTTTCATGCAAACATTACTGGCCGCTGCTCGCGTGTATTTGGCCAGTACAGTAATTTCGATTTATCTCGAAGAAGGTTGTCAAAATAACGACCTTATTTTCTGTTTGAGAAAAAGGTAACTTTAGTTATGTCGATGTTTTTTCTAATGTTGTGTTGAAACTTGTCATGCTGGATTTCAAGTTGGATAACACTTTTAATAACTTTCGTAGGTATAACTCCTAAGGATCTGTTATGTCAAGTTTAGGTTATCTGCAGTGGATTTATTTTAATTCACTTTAATGCTTTGTTTTAATTAATTGTCTTTATTTCTAAGCATGCTGTGTTTACCTGTAATTAGTTGTTATTAGCTTAAATAACTTGTAAGAGTCTTTAATAGTATTAATGTAAACAACTGTTGGTAAACCTATTAAAATAAATATATAAATAAATACATTATTTTTTTGCCGACACGATAGTTGTCTTCCCCTTCAGCAATATAACTTCGATTTTTAATTATTTATGCTCTGCTTAGAAACGAAAGAGTATCGTGTATATATAAGTATATATATATATATAGTATATATATATATATATATACTACTACGATATTTATAATTTACCTCATACCAGCATAAAAAGTTTAATTTATTTATTTATATATTTCAATTACCATGCCTGCTTACAGTTTGGTCCAAGACAAGTCATACAATTAAAATTAACAATACAAAATTAAAATTAAATAAATTCAAATCAATAATAAAATACAAATCAATAAAATTAATCATAACAAAAAATAAAAATAAAATCCAAAAAAATTCATATCAGGTATAAAAATAAATTATAAACAAAGAAAAGTCATTAAAAATGTGATAAAATGTCAGAAAAATAATACATTATTAAATAGGTCAAATATTATAAAAGTTAAGAAATTGATGGGTTAAGAGTATAAATCGCTCTAATCCATCAAAGAACAAATCGAGATCATCGTATTGAGCGAGCACGTCACCGATCAGGCGCAGCGCCCGCACAGTAGGTGCTTGAGCGGCGTGGATGGTTCGCGTGGCTGGCCTTTGCAGAAGGCGCGGCCGGCGCCGCGGCGCCACCAAGCCCCCCGCGTCACGAGCAATGCGGGCGGGCACTGAGAGGCACACTCTCTCGAGCACATGCGGGCAATCCACCTTATGGTAGATCACGGCGAGATAGTGTGTGACGAGTAGCATTTTTCTCCTAAAGGAGAGCGTATCGAGGCCTACCATACCAGACACGAACAAGGAAGGGTACAGAAAGGGATAATACCCGAAATTCTTTTTATATAGCCACCTAGCAAACTTTCGCTGTATTTTCTCAATATTGAGACTATGTTTTTTTCTCATGGGGGTCCCAAATGACCGCCCCATATTCAAGTTTGCTACGAACGTAGGCATTGTACAGTACTCTGGCAACTGACAAATTACTTAACTCCGAAGATGTTCTAATAATGAAACCTAAGATTCTACTGGCCGACTTGCAAATATGGGTCACATGTTTGTGAAAGTTAATCTTATTGTCCAATGTCAAACCTAGGTCACGGATATCATCAACTCTTTCCAAAGGAGCGTCAAGCATAGTGTAATCCGTCTGTAATATGTTTCGTTTTCGTGCAAAAGTAATCGTTTTGCATTTTGATTTATTGAAGAGCAGGCGATTACCCACGCTCCACGCGGCCACGGCATTTATATCTCTCTGCAGAGCGTCTGCGTCTGGTTTTCCACCTATGCCAATAAATAGTTTGAGGTCATCTGCGAATAAGAGACACTCAGCGGATCGGACAATATGTGGCAAGTCGTTGATCATTATTAAAAAGAGAGTTGGACCCAGAGTACTTCCTTGACTCACTCCTGATCTCGTATAATAGTTTTCAGTCTCGTACCCTTTCAACCTGACAAACTGACACCGATCCTTGAGATAACTTGCAAAGAAACTTAAAAGCTTTGGAGTAAAACCTATTATTGACAGTTTCTGCAACAGTCTGTCATCATCATTATCAACAAAGTCAAAGGCTTTTTGAAAATCAAAGTAAGCGGCATCAACTTGTCTACCGGCATCCATTTCTGCGGAAACATAATCGACCAATACAGTCAAGTTTGTAGTTGTCGATCGCGCCTTACGAAAGCCATGCTGACAGTTATGCAACTGATTACCTACCTGTCGGCTAATGTGACTGTTAAGCATGGTCTCGAAGAGCTTAGCAAAAACAGACAGCACAGCAATCGGCCTATAACCCTTAACGTCGGGTCCTGGTTCTCCTTTTGGTATTGGCGTAACTCTAGACAGTTTCCAGCACTCTGGGTATCTGGCCTGAGATAGAGAGCGATTGCAGAGATACAGTAGCGGTTCAGCAAGGACCGACATGCAATCTTTAGTCAGAAATGCTGGAATGCCGTCAGGACCGCACGACAATCTACATCTAAGGCGCTTAACAGCTTTATTAAGATCAGCCTTCTCCACAGTTAAGACCGATACGGATCTTGCATCGGCACTTGAAGACCCCTCATGTTGAGCCAAAATAGGATCTAAACGAGGTACTTCGTCCAGAAACACGGAGCTGAAGTATCTTGCAAACGACCAGCTGCTGCCTGCCCGGTTAACATGCCATCTTCAGTGCCATTGGTAAAATAATCTACACGCCTTCTGTCTTTTCTCTTATCCTTTACATATTCCCAAAATTTTACTGGTTCGTCAATAATACTAGATTGAATAGTACGTATATGCAGCTGATAGGCATTTTTAATTAGGTGTTTTGCATTCCACCTATAGTACCGATATAATTCCTTATTGAATTCCTTACCCTCTAATTTATATTGTTTTAGATAAAAATGCTTACTTTTTAAATTCTTTATAATTTCTATTGAAAACCATTTTGGATATATGTATTTTGAGTTACTCGGTGAGTTACATTTAAGCGGTACATTTAAATTTATACATTCATATATGTGGTCATAAAATATTTTTAAGGCAGTGTCTACATCTTCGATTTTGTATAAATCAGACCAATCGATTGCGGCCAGAGCAGCGTACAACGCCTGAAAATCCGCTTTGTGCCAATTCCAGTCAGGACAGGCGCTCGGACCAGGACCCGGTGGGTGCGGAAGCTGAGGCCGAGGCTCTGCTCCGCTCTTTAGCCTTATAATTACGTCAAGAGAAGGGTGATAATCATCGATTGCCACCAAAGGATCAGTATTAACCGATACCATCACCTGATCGGAAACGAGATCACTCAACACCAGATCTAACATACCACCCCGGTTATTTAACACATGTTTATGCTCATGTAGTCCACAAAATACACAAAAATTGTCAAATTGCATTTTTACATTTGCGCTGCATGAATTTAAATTAAAATCTCCTACTAGCAAAATTTTCAAGTCAGGATACAAACAAATAACATTTTCAATGCATGTTAAAACATTTAAATATTGGTCATCTTTATAGCTAGGAGGTAAATACACTACACAACATAACAATTTAATACATTTCCATTTTATAATTACACAAATTAACTCTTTGTCCGGCGTAAGGCCATCAATGTCATCGATGACTTGTACAGAATAGCATTCGCGTACCGCCAGCAGAACTCCCCCCCACCCGGTGTCACCGGATCGGTCCTTACGGACTACAACGTAACCAGCGGGAAAAAGTTTGCCGTCGCATACTGAGCTTGTAAGAAATGTCTCTGTTAAAGCTACAATATCATATTCACCTCGACTTATATTACTATGAAACATAACAGTCTTTGAGCGAAGGCCACGAACATTCTGATAGTAACACTGAATTTTTTTGCAACTACTTTTATTACTGTTGTGTTTGCTGACCACGAAAGTTCTGCCGCCAAGGTTTAACACATATGTCAATTGACCAAATGGCAGGGGACATTACTTGTTCAACAAGCTTGATTGGCACCCCCAGCTTAAAAGATGCATAGTTGCCTCGTGCCTTAAGCGCCTCCACTGAGCAGACGTCTTCGCCGCACACTGAAGTAAGATAGGTACGTACTTGTTCGACTGTGGTGCCTTCTTGCACGTAGTAAAGGTGTAGAAACCGCTTCCTTTCGGCCGCCCGCAATAAGGTGGCTCCCGGGGTTGCAGTGCCTCTTAGGACTCCAGGTAATGTAGTTCGTTGCCGTTTGTGTTTCGCCTCCGTCCAGCTTTCCATAATGGATCCATTGTTTTCAATAGGTCTTAAGTTAGGAACCAATGCTGATGTTGAGCTCTTTTCGCTTTTTGGTACGGAATCCTTTAACTGAGAGTTGTCTTGTGAGTCCAAAAACAACAAAGGACTAACCGGTGGAGGCGGCAGGACACGGGCTTCAACAACAGTTTGTTTCCTTTTTTCATGTTAACTGCAGGTGCCTTGGGAGGTTCCTTTGCAGCTGGTAATTTCAGTGGTGAGCGTAAATTGGATTTCTTTTCGGGTGTGGCACTTTTACGTATCTGCCTAGTCTGGTCTCCGATAGCCTCCAATTTATTTATTTTCGCAAGTAAGGATGTTTGAGCGCCTGTGATTGTTTTCATAGCAATGGTTTGTTTCTGCGCGTCATTGCATAGATTAGAAATCAACATCAAAGGTTCTTTCATAATATCTTGTAATTCCTCTCTTATAATTTTCCTAAGTTGCGTTAAATCACTACAAACGTAGCTGGGAACCTTTTCAGAGTTTCGTCCACGCCGTATAGTAACGTTTTCCAAGCCGTACCCGGACATAGAATTGTCTGCTGTGTCTGTAGAAATGTCATTAATACTGCTCGCTGTACTCACAAGAAGGCGAACGGGAGTACTTAAGTTGTTGGACTTAGGTTTTTTGCAATTGCATGACACACAAATCCAAGATTGCAAAACATCAGGAGCAAAGGATACAAAGCTTTCTGAAGCAATTCCAGCGCATATTAAATCATAAATGTTATTACATTTTGTGCATTTCATAAAATGTACGCCGTCGTCGTCAATTAAATGATTGCATCCTGAACACTTAGCCATATTAGTTGCTAGCTGCAAGCAGCGCGCAGCGCTTTAAAACTTCTGGCAGGCGATATAAAGTGAGCGGTATAAAGTGAGCGGCGCGGCGCGGCGCTTACCGAACAGCAGCAGATGCGAGCCGGGCGGGTAGATGCGGGCGGACGCCGTGCGCCGAGTAGATGTGCGGTAGACGGCGACAGCGACGGCGCGGGCGGCGACGACCGACGACCGGCGGAACCGGCCGGAGATGTGCGAAGCTCGATGAAGCTCGCCCGACTCACGTCAGCGGGCGCGCAGCTCGGGTAGTGTTAACGGTGTGATCCAAAACTTATTCTTATGATATCTTGAGATATAAACCGAATTTTAAGTTACGGTTTTCACAGTTAAACTGTGCACACTTCCACCTTCACAATAATGTGTAAAACTGCTCAAATATTTGATTTTTTATGCATTTATAAACAAACTAATGACGGAACAAAGTAAAACACAGCGCAGCGCGCACTCCGTAATCGCACTCGTTAATGTTGAATTAAAATGAGGAAATGTTTAACGATCAATGATCTATTTCTTTGGCTATGCTATAATTTGATCCATTGGTACATTAAAGGTCTACCATAAAAATTGGATTAATATTATTTCATGACACACAAACACAATGACTGATAAGACATTTACTTACTACGAGTATATATCTGAACAATGATAACCATTTACGCATCAATCCTTTGCAGAAAGTGTAAATAACATTTACCTACCTATTTAATGGGTACGTATCATAATGTATAAAATTAAAATATATAAGTTTACAATGCATAAGTTCAAAAAACTTAAATTCAAAAATATAATGGTTCGAGCAACTAATAACCAAAATCCATAAAGTTGTGTCCAAAATGTATAAGTTTACAATGTATAAGTTTAAAATAAGTAAGTTGAGAAAAAGATTGAGGATTCATGATTCATGATTGGATGATTGAGAAATTCAAGACGATCGCTACGCTGCGCTTCGCGGTGGTCTTAAATTTCTAGCCTATCACGTGACCTACAGGAGTAGGGCAGCTAGTATTGCTAGAAATTGATAGGTAAAATTAATATATAGGTATATATTGTGGTAGTTATGAATTTCAAACTTAGACTATTTGATAATTATGTATTCTAAGCAGTATATATTTTAATTTTTACTATTAAAATCCATACGTGTTAAAGCAATCATTACTGGTAATTGATGTCTGTGAATTCGGCATTAAGTTTTAAAGAAAAATAACGAAAAGAAAAGAAAACAAAAGATTATTAATCTCAAGTCTCATGTTTGAAAATGGAAGTGTCAGATACTGATGTTTGCTTATTCTATGCCATAGAATAAAAAAAGGAGCTGTCAAACTTAATATGTAGCTCCACTTGTAAGGTGATGAGTGTTTATTTATTTACGGAGCCTGTGACGTGGGAAGCTTCTAAATAAGGCTCGTTAGTTAGGGACGTGTTTCTCGTTATCGTGCTTATATAACTTCGTGCATCGATAGCCTTATTTATATTTTATAAGAAGAAGTGATGTTTAGAAAAAGGGTAACGTTTGGTAGTTTGAAAGGTACTATAAGTCTTTGGGATCGGTTCTCGTTGGTTATTTGGTTATTTGGTATTTATTATTATGCAGTACATGATAGTATAGTAAAAGTAGCTATATATTGAAATGAAGCAACTTTTACGGATCTACTCGCGTTTATTTTACACATTACTTATTTAATGTTGGGAAGGTCATTGATCATTAAGATAAAGAGCAGTGGTCCAAGTATAGATCCCTGACTTACTCCAGAACGCGTGTGATAGGACCGAGACTCATACTGACCGTGCCGGACAAACTGCTGGCGGTCGCGAAGGTAATCAGCGATGAAACGGAGGAGGCTGGGGGCAAGGCCCAGGGCACTAAGCTTTTCCAGCAGTATGTCGTTGTTGACCCTATCAAACGCTAATGTGTTGTCAATATATTTGAGTGATTTCAAAACAAATATTATAGATTAAGTAATTTCATTGTAATATTAGCATTCATGATTTTTTAGAGGTGTTTTCGTAAAGAATTATGATCGAGTCAAAATTGTACAATCGTGTTTATGAGCAAGGGTTTTAATGACAAAGGCATGAAGATATCTATATCAAAATTTTAGATTCGTTAGTCTTATCATACTCTTAAAACTTTCGATGAAATTGATGTATTTTTTTCAAGTGTCGCCTTAACATCAGGTGAAGTGGAGTCACTTGCCCTGTTAGATGTTTAAACAAAAAACATACATGACAAAAAATGCTGTAAGTATATTTAAACAAATGCAGTTTTCTTGAGATCTCACTGATGGGCGAATGAATCATTCAATGCACTTTTACTACGTTGACTACGAAATAATTTTGTCTTAAGTCTAAAAGAGCTTTTCTATTATTTTCTTTTTATTTATTTTAAAACCGGTTCGGACGGAAGATCAGCGCTGGTCGCAAGGATAGCAAAATGCTGAGTAAAAAGTTATGGGCATAAATTTTATTTGTGACCTTTTGTGACTCTGTATATTCTTTTGTCCCAAATACATGATTTTTTCTTTCTCTCCTTCTTTATTTCTTTTTTTCTTCTATATTATTATTTCGTTTTTTGAATCACTCGAGAGTTGTGGTCGTATGAAACTGTTGTTGACTGTTTTCACCAACCACTAAGTCAAACATCCTTGGAATTATTGGTAATATAATCCTTGGAATTATTGTTAATTATTATTATATAACATATTAAATTCTAAATAAACTTTATTAGTTATCACAAATCTAATATATAAAATTCTCGTGTCACAGTTTTCGTTGCCATACTCCTCCGAAACGGCTTGACCGATTTTGATGAAATTTTTTGTGCTTATCCGGTATCTATGAGAATCGGCCAACATCTATTTTTCATCCCCCTAAATGTTAGGGGTAGTCCACCCCTAAATTTTTTTTTATTTTTTAGACAAAATTTTTAATTTCTATTTTTTTATGATACAACATACAAAAATACATACAATCCTCAATTTTCACCCTTCTACGATCAACCCTTATTTGTGGTACGAAGTCCGCCGGGTCAGCTAGTAATTTATATAAACACAAAACAATACCAACCAAAGTATCAAAAGTATTGTCAACATCGTATTGTTGACATCAATATGTCAATTACTATACAAAAGCAAACGATTGACCGTAGCTACAGTCGCCTGATGAAACGAACGGTGCGACTTATGAGAGTTTATGATGTATGAGTTTATGTTTATGACATTACGGCGCCCCATACGAACTTCAAAGTGCATTTTTTTTCAAACCAATGGACGAAATTTTTTAAAACTTTATATAATTGAGAAAAATGAAAATAATAATATATGGTCAATAGAAAACTTTTAAATCAACTATACATACGTACCTATGCGATTTAGGGATTGCGCAGACGGCGGATTTTTTTTCCAATGTTTTCTACTATCTTTTTAGAGCTCTCTGTTTTTATTAAGCGTAGAAATATTCATTTAAAACAGCTCAAAGGTTTGAAAAAATGAAACCTTTTATGTTTGCATGGGACACCGAAATGTATATGTATAAGGGGTCTTAGGACGCGCCGTTGTCTCTGTAATTTCATTAGGCCTAAAAACATTCATTAAAACCGGCTGTTAGGTTTTAAAAGTTTTGAAATTTGAACTTTTTATGGGTTACCGGAAGGTATAAAAAGGCTCTTAATAGGCCGGCCTTATCTCGTAGCGATATATGAAGCGTCTGCGCGTCGGCAGTAGCTCGCGACTGACAGCTGCGATAGCGCCACCCACTCGCGTCGGCTTAGAAATAAATTCAACTTAAACCTACTTGATTGAGCTTCATTATCTTTAAGTTTAATAACGGAACGGGAATCGTTGCTAAACTTGGAAGTTTCAACCTTGGTTATGTAATAATATAAAGCTTTTGTGATTCTATGGTTGGAACGCCAGTTTTTAGATACTGAGGTTGCGTTCGATTCCCAGTTAGTGATTACATTCCTCCACATAATGTAATTGTGTATGTTTATTTAGTTTTGCTATAAATATAAGAATCGTACATTTTATAGCCTTCTCGACACTCAATAATCTTGTCAGGGCTTCTTCGAAATTCTTTCCATCAGAGCATGACCTAGAGAGGTACTACCATCTTGTCTTAACCGAAATACATTAAAAACATTAAAATTAAAAAATGATATCAAGTAACAGCTCTTAAATACTAACTTTTGTCCTAAACATGAACTAGGTACTGTAACCAAGGATTGTAACCTAAAAATGGGTTAATCAATGCTCAGAAAGAACATTCAATGTAATATACGCGGTGTTATTATATTGTCTATGATTCATAGACGATGTGGTCTGTGGTTCATAGACTCACTCACTCTCTTCATTTTTGAATTCCCGTCACGGTCGGTCGATATAGCTCTGTACAAAAGAGTAATAATTTTAATAAACCTGATTTTTACCATCAATCAATTTTCATATAAGTTCCCTCACAAACAATCAACATTTAATGGAGTATAACGGTGACATTTTTATAGTTCACGATTGTTACACATTTTTTTATGATAAATTATAGTTTGGTCAGGAGCTAAAATTATATCTATTGTATGCAAAATGCAATTTATAAAGCCTCACGTCACATACCAAAACATAGGCAGTAGGTACAATATCCAGTTTTATTAGACTAGAAAATATTCACCATTAACTGTTTCCACTTTAGATGTCTGCAGATAAGCAGTCGTTTATACATACGGACAGGAACTGGCACGGCAACAGAACAATGCAATTTCCGTGAAGGACACTAAGGCCGCGCGAGAATAAATAACTAATAAGGCCGATAAGGCCGTCCCAACGGGGGCCACTTAAAGAGATTGCCAGAGGCCTACGCTTACATCCATTCTCCGGAGATGGGATTCTGTTGATGCTAGTTGAATTCAAGGTTTGTGTCGTTCTGTAAAGCAATAAGATAAGTAGGTATACGCTTATACAATTGCTTAGATTTTTCGTTATAAAGGCTTTAAATAACGAAAATTTAAGACGTTTTATTTTAAAACGTTTTTTTATTTATTAATCGGAAATATTGGAGCCTTCAAACAACTAACGTATCTGTCTGTCACAATAAATTTCCTTGTATACTACTGAATTTGTAGACTTTGTCACAGAAATAAAGAAAATAAATAGCCTTCCCCGTTTAATTTTTTTCCCCCTACGAACAGCGAAACTTTATATTTTTGAAACATAATTATACAGGGCCTTGCTCTGGCTAAGTACCCTCTGCGCGCTAGTTAAGTCTATGGGTAATAGGTGCAGCATTGTAACATTTTTTATTGGTTTGTAACATTGTGTGGTGTCCAAATATCGACAGTTCTGTTAAAAATAAACTCATACATTGGAACTATCACTATTTGACTGACGTCAGCTAATAGATGAAATCACAATAAACAAAATACATTTAGGTAAATTATTAGGTAAAGTTTACATTTCAGTAGAAGGTAAGTATATTCTATTCCTAGCTGAGCTTAGGCAAACAAGTGCTGGCAAAGAAAAATTCCTCTGCACAGGTCTTTCAAATACACACCCTGACACACATGCACACTCGCACGCACGCACACACGCGTTGTAAAAAAAAATAATATTATAATAATTTATTCCGTAGATCATTAGTAAACCATTAAATTCATTAGGTACGTTAATCATATTTGGCCGCCGGCGCCGGCGCCGCCGCCTTCATCGGCAGTATGGAAATGGTTCCAATTTAATTGAATTTAAATTAACTGTATTATATTTCAAAATTATAACTTATTATGCTACCATAATAATTAAATTTATATAAATTTATTAAAAGCAAATTATTAAAGTATCACAGAGTAATTGTAGATCATAAATTTTTGGTCACCCGATCCGATGAACGGTCTTTGCTAAATATGCTTATCTTGTCGGGCACTTTAACCACTGCGCCATCCTCCTCCTCCTTCAACCACCAATCCACACAGGACCTGTGTGATGGTTTATGTATGACCCAAGAGCTGGTGATGATAAAAAGTGAATAGTGAATATGAAAAAACACAAATGTTGAAAAAATTTCCACGAGCAGGGTTTGAACCTGCACCCTTCTGACATACCTGGTCAGGTGCTCTTCCAATTGAGCTATCGTGGCTCCAACCAGCCCGCCGAAATTATTCAACACCATTTACTTTCCACTTTGAAAGCCATAGGCGCCCATTCAATGTTAACAACTACCGTCATTAACATCCGATCATAATACTTTTACAAATACCAAAGATCAGTTAAGAAGTAGGCAAGCTATTTATAAATGTTTATATAATTTTTAACGCAAATTTTGTTGCGAAATTACAAAAAACACAAATGTTGAAAAAAATTTCCACGAGCAGGGTTTGAACCTGCACCCTTCTGACATACCGGGTCAGGTGCTCTTCCAATTGAGCTATCGTGGCTCCAACCATAAAAGCCAATAAAAGCCATTACTTAAAGGCTTTTAAATATAGTACTTTTTTACAATAAATATCAAAGCGACAATTTCAGAAGAAACAACATTATGACCTCTTGCACAAATAGATATAAAATTCGTATACAAAACGGTAGTAGAGATTGGTATGGAAGTTTCTGAACCAATTTCCATTCTGCCACAATTTCCGTAAATGAAAATGTCTGTCAATTGATACATACGACATTTAATAGAATTTACGACGTTATGACGTTGGAGCTCTACGGAACAGTGGCTTGTACGTTTGCGCTGCGATCGCAACGCTTAACCACCAGATGGGTGACCGACTTAAGAATATCTCGAGATAAATAATTAAATCAGGCGTTATTTTGCGGAAATCCATGGTACAAAAAAATGTAATTGAAATAATATGTAGTGCTTATTCCGCTAAATCACTCGTTTATCCAGCTTGGATGCAGTACGCGTGCACCGCCCTCCCACCCACAAAAAATATGCACATGCAGAGAAAAAAATGCGAAGATGCACACCGACACCGATACTCGACACGTGTTTCGCCCTTCCACGGGGCATCCTCAGGAGCTGTTGGCTGGTCGAGAGCTGCGCACCGGCTGTCAGTACTTTGCATGTGCATATTTTATGCGAACGGGATGGCGGTGCATGCATACTGCACCCAAGCTGGATAAACGAGTGATTTAGCGGAATTAACACTACATATTATTTCAATTACATTTTTTTTCCTCGAGTTCCCAAGCGTTAAGATTTTTGATATCGTTGGTTGTTGTAAGATGGCAGTTGTTAAAAACCACTAACAACAAGCGGAACTTTTTTAAACGTATTATATGGACGGCGAGAGGCTTAGGTTTCTCAAGTCATAGTGATCGAACAATCCTTGGAGGTTTTTTAGAGGGACAGGTCCTCGTCTCCTACCAAACTCTTTGAGCCGTTCGAGTCGATTGACGAGAGCGGAAAATTCGAAATCGGAGGACGGGCCAGTCTCACGCAAGGCTGGCCGTCCATTGCCCAAAACGCTGATTCTCCTCGAAAAATTGCTAAATAACGCGTAAAACAAACGCAAGTGTCAATAACAAATGAACTGTATCAAATCACCAGCTCATTTATGTTCCCACTGCCGGGCTTGATACGAGCCTTCGCTATGAAAGGATAAGGAGAACGAGCCATAAACCAACACGTGAGCCGAGCAGATTGGTGGTAGTTAACGACTGCTAATGCAGCCGGGACCAACCGTTTACCAACCAGCTTTACGTGCCTTATGAAGCACGAGATCGAGATAGATACAGTTTTTGGTCACCTATCCGGTGACCGGTTTTTACGAAAGTTGTTAAACCTCAGCAATTGTAGACCGGGCGTTATTTCCGCTGCACCATCGCGCTCATGTACAAACTATTTCATTTGCTTCATTTACACATTTTGAGCAATCTTAAAAAACCTTTGTAAATCTTTGTATTAAGAACACCTACACACGAAGAAACAGCAACAAAGGGGGGAAAAAATACCCAAAAGAGAATTTCCTCCGACAAGCCGGTCCCCAGCCGATATAAATATCGTTAAGTACAGCAGTGTCTGGCGCACGGACGGCTGCGATATATCAGGAGCAGCAGCTGATAATGCTGTCTGATGTTAATAAGTTGCCGAGATTCGGGAGTAAATATCACACACCAACACAATAAAAGTTTATTGTTGTATTCAATTGCGAAATTCTGGAAAGTGTTTCTGGTACACTTAATGCTTTTACCGTAGTAGTCGTAGGTAAGTCGTAGGTATTCGCTAACAGAACCGATAGTTGCTTCTAGGGGCATTGGGTGCAAGCACTAATAAACCTTAATGTTAGATTAATAAAAAATAATAACCTATGACAAAATTACGTGCACATTTGCACATGGACATTCTGTCAAAATCATGTCAGTTTTATTTGACAGATCTAGTGATGCGACAATGTAACGTTCACTTGATATAAGTATAAAATTTATCATCATCTATCATATTAATTAATTAATTGATTAATTCTGTCTAGCAATAAGCGATTTATCTTTGTTTATTTATTTGTATTGCTAACATAAAATAAGTCAACACTATCAAATTGAGTCATCATCATCATCATCTCAGTGAAAAGATGTCCACTGCTGGGTAAAGGCCTTCCTCAAGGACCTCCACAACGACCGGTTAAAATATAACCATATGGTTACTTGAATAAAATATTATTACAATATTGATGGTTTTTTGCCTTGCACCTGGACATATATTTGGGGGAAAATTTGCTCAATATCCTCGATTTATGCGCATTATGTCCTCGACCCATGTAACTAGCAACAGCAATTGCAAATAATTTATTGACCCTTTTATTACGTATAGCTACGCTGCAAGCTCCTACATCCCTAACTCAAGTATGCTTAGTGCCTTTATTGCTCAGCAACCATATATTGATATTTCTTTTATAGTATATATTTAATTTTTTTGCTCTTTGTTTTTGAGTGTGTTTTTTATTAAAAATTACACTGTAAAATTTATTTTTATTTTGCCTAAGCTGTAACTGTAGTAAGCAACTGATAGTAAAAAAATTAACAACTGTAAAGCTTTTCCAACACAAAAAAAAATAAGGGTTAAAATTCAACGGCGAAGAGGTATGGCGTCGCTACATAAATTGTTTTGAATCGAAAGTGCCTTATTGGTGTAGCAACTTAAAATGTATCGCATCTCGTTACAGCACGTATCGACAAATATTTATTTTCTATTACCTTTGAGCTGTTGGAGTTGTCGACAGTTTTGCCTTGCCACAGAGTAGAGAACACATAGAAGTGCCAACACAAATTAATATTGTCTTGATATAAAGAATGCATTGACTACGGATTTATATCGTGTTTAATCATGATGTGAGCATTTGGGCAATTAGCGTCTCGATTTACTGTACCTATAGTATGTGTACTAATAATATTTTAAAAAACCCATTAGCTTCCTACTATTGGTATTTTCAGCTCCATTTAGTATTGAACTCTATTTGTACTTTATAACAAACTAAAGTTAATAATTATGTCTCAGTAACTCTGCATACAAGATCTAGATCGGATAAACTTTGAATCTTTTCATTTTGACCATAACTTTCTGTCACACGTTGTATAAATAAAACGAAAACATATAGTAGCGTCCAAATGTGGGCCTATCTCAGTAACATCTCTTCCAGCCAACCCAGTGGTTAATTAACTTATTAATTATATGAAACTCATATTTCATATCATAACATATCTTTGTTATAACATTTAATGAAGTTTTAACTCTTGCTTTTTTAGATATATAAACAATTACACCACTAAGACCAATTAGAAAACAATTACCAGTAAGAAATTCTAACTGAATAAGGACATTGTGCATGACTAGTACGTTTGTCTTATCTATGAATTGTTTAACTCTATGAAGTGTTAAATGATTCTGTCGCATCATCCCACCTGCTTATCTCTACTAGTACTATTTTTTATTCTGTGACTCTACTGCATGCCTGGTGGTGACACCTCGGAACGAGTCATCCACTCAACACACTTCCAAGAGTATTGAGAACGTTTTATGAATACTGAGAAAAGTGAAGCACCCTTTCTTCATTGTGTTCTTTATTTATAAGAAAAGAAGTGTTGGCTACCCAAACGGACCTATAACTCGAATATTATAAATCTGGCTAAATCGAATCAAATTTTAATAGCTCGAAATTATTATTGAAATGAAACATTTTTTACGGATCTACTCGGTCTGTTCGTTTTTTTTTTGTGTATTGTTTTACGGTTCCAGATGAAATCCATCAAGCCTATTCGTTCGTTCTAGACACTTCTTGTCTGTCTAGTTTCTATCTAATTTCATTAGTATTCTTACCTTCATGTATGATGATGATGATGATGATGAATGAGAAGTGAGAAATGATATACCCCCCAACCCCTCGAGTATCTCAGTAAAGATGTGGGGCTTTACTAAGTCCTCACGCGACTTCTTGAGAGAATTTGAAAGTGCCGTTGCACTGTTTTATTTCATATGCCAACACTCATGCACACTCACGAACACTTAACGGTTAATAATCCACCATTATTTCACATTAATATTCGACATAGCACACATTTTAGAAAATAAAACAAAACCGCAGACATGACGCTTCACTTTCCCGCCAAGAAGTCCCGGTCTGTTCGTCTGTTTATCCTGACGTTTCGTACCCTTTGCATGGTCCGTGGTCACAGGGAGACTCAGATCCAGCCTCAGTCTCCCTCCTCTCAGTAAAAGTTGTTTGATTAAAAAGTTGTTTGATTGTGTAAACTAAATTAACTAAATTCGCGTAAACTTTAGAAAACAATATCGAAATTATTATTTAGGACCTAGATTTTAGGTCGTCTGTAAATCAAACCTATGTAAAGTAAAATGTAGTTGGTGTGTGAAATTAGAAGTATATTGTTTGTAGTTATTTATAAAATGGTACAAAAAACTGTTTCTTCAAAATTAAAACAAAGGTCCGTCTGTATCCCGGCATCTCCTAAGCAAGGGTACAATCTAAATTGCGAAATAACACAGTGAAACAAAGCAACAGAAAAAAAAGAAGGCGCCGGCAAAAAATAAGCATTCCCCAGCCTAAACATAAAACTGTGAAAAGAAAAAAAAAAACGCGCCAACACAGCGTCTAAAGTCCGCAACTTCCGCTGGTATTTGCAATGTTAAAACAATTTGTTTTATAAGGTTAGCGGGGATTCCAGGGCTCGGCGGCTGTGACGTCACTAACTTCGGGACGTGGAAGGCCTGACAAATATTTACTTTTGTATGATAGCGCTGAATATGGTGGAGAATATACATGTGCCTCGACGGAAACGTGCTTTTGTTATTACTCTCCTTCGCCGCATACATTAGGAATGTACTGTTGGCAGCATATCAAGACTAGCAGTTACAAAAATGAGGAAGTGATAAAAAGCAAATAAAAATACTGCACTCGACAAGAGCTCCGTTAAAAGGGTACTTACTGTCTTACGATTCTGTTCTTGGCAAAAGGAAAATCTACGCCGCGCCGGCTTACTACATTAAAAAAAAATACTGTGTTGTATTTAGTGCAAATATTATCCTTCCATTTTATTATCTTACCATTTTAGGCGGCAAACTTAGGTAGCGCTTGCTTTCAAATTCTTATTATTAAAGTTTGTTATTCAAACCCATAATGTAAATTACTATATTTAAAACTTTTTTTTTTCGAACTTTTTTTGTTTAGTGGCTAGACTACCGGTCTCAGAGGTTCCATGTTTAGTTCCCGGAGGTACACACGCCTGCACATCAACCTACCAAAAACTGTCAAATGTCATCAATAGACTTTGAAGTTTATGGCTTAAATATATATTTAACCATATGGTTGAAAATGTATTGAAGAAATTTAACCATTTTTGGATAGAAATGAAACAACTTTTACGGATCTACTCGCGTTATTGATGTGCAGGTACTGTCTGTACGTACTGTTCTTAAATTGGTACATAGAAGTTTAATATATTTTATTTTTAGTTTATTTTATAAATTATTTTATTTAAAATAAAAAAAATACATTACAAGTGGTTGAGGATTCCGTGTAAAGGAATTGAGTATTTTACAAAATTATTGCCACAATTCTACAATTATTTTGTAAATTATCCACCATGGCACTAATGTAGGCAATTTCAAATTTTCTTTGAATAAATATGTAGAAACATAAAATGTAAATTATTATTGTAATCAAGTTTCCTAACGATTATAAGATTAGTGATGTGGCCATCAAATAGAACAAATAAACTCTCTTTAGATTAACACAACGCTTTTGTAAATAATGTTGCACAAAATAATCACAACAACCTGACATCATTGTTTGAACAGAGAGAGATATCCTCTATTTATCTAACCTTGGCTTAATCAAGAGCTATTTGATATCTTTCGAAATAAAAGGTATTTATCTTCATTTATTACTTTGACAACCACTAATAGAGTGAATAAACAAACTAATGGTAGCGGCCGTGCCGAATCAAGATTGATTTGAGCAAATTAAGATCATGCCGAAACGATTTCATATCATAAGTCATTGTTTACTTGCTAACCTACAAGGACAAATTTAAAAAGGTTTATTTCATTGACCCTTACGTAATTAAGCTGATTAACTAATTTAAATGGTTCAGTGGCCGAGTGGTTAAGAGCTAGGGTCGATACCCAGAGGTCCTGGGTTCCAGTGCCAGTGGCGGTAGCCAATGTAACATTAAGAAAACGATAGCGAAGTTCGAAAAGAATAAAATGTATGGGATTGACATAAGATTGACCACGTGATTTAGCGCGGCTTTTGTCAATCCCATACATTTTATTCTTTGTTTTTACGACGAATCGCCCTGGTATGTGATCTCCAACACGAATTAGGTAAGCGTTGATTAAACTAATTAAAACCGATGCATTGTAGCGATGTTTTGATTTCAAAGATGGAGGATTTTGTCCAGTTGTGGGGAATTATAATAATAGTAAATTCATTTATTTGTCTCTAAAACAGTTACAATAGACATACACTTACATGAAATTTATAAAAGCCCTCACAAAACATACGAGTAGACGCCATAAAAGACTATGCCGCAGAGGTTACAGAACAATCTATAACCTCTGCTATTCTGACATAGCCTTTTTCCGTATACCATACACACACACTTTTTCCATACACTATAGTACCTACATATCGTGGCAGCTTATTATAAGACTACACTATAGCTTATAATTTTGAAGTGTATCAATGCATTGTTTTGGTGTATGCTCTTACTAGCTGTCCTTAAATAAAAAAAAAAAATATATAGGTACAGTGACGAGCAAAAATATGTAAACAATTGTAACTCTTAATACAATGAACTAAGAGTTAAAGTGTAGAGCTAAAGTGTACACATATCAGTGCTTGTAAAATTTAGGCTATTTACTATTTCTTACTTAATTATATTGCCCAACTTCGAAGCTAATTACCCGATATTTCGGCGCAGTTGCATGCAACTAATGGTGCAAAGAAATTACCGTTCTAGACAATGTTTTCAACATTTTACTACGGTTTTGAATGCGTTCGAAACCAGTACTATTTGTTCTCAAAGTCACTACTTACTCGCACTTGCTCTGAATTTACCTATAGGCTTGACTGTATTACCTGTGGTATTACGTTGCATCAGACCACAAACACAAATATCGTTTGCTCAACAGATTCTCATTACATTGTAAATATTCTGTTAAGGCGTAGGAAGATGGTTGGGTGACATAAACCTAATGAAAAATACAAAGTAATTTTTTTGTTTTCTTTTCAATTTATGTTAAAAAAAAAATTGCCAACATCACATACATTGTTCTGATCCCGAGGTAAGTAGCTAAAGCACTCGTTTTATGGAAACCAGAAACAACGACGGTACCACAATCACCCAGACCCGACACAATATCGAAAAGTTCATTTTCGACATTAACCCGACCAGTAGGCTTAGCCAAAGTAACATTAAGAAATGGATAGCGAAGTTCGAAAATAATAAAATGTATGGGATTGACATAAGCCACGCTAAATCACGTGGTCAATCTTATGTCAATCCCATACATTTTATTATTTTCGAACTTCGCTATCGTTTTCTTAATGTTACTTTGGCTACCGCCACTGGAATCGGACCTCAGAGTTAGCAGCGCCCAAAGTCCGGCGTGCAAGCCACTCTGCTACGGAGGTCATCATATAGATAGAGCTAGTTTTCAGTAGTTCTCAGACTGTTCTTAATCTACCATTATTACTCACCGATAAGCAAATAACATAAATTAAAAAGATCCCTAAAAAGTTTTTACAATTAAGTAGATCAAAATTAATAAAATTGAGGTAATCTTTAGGTCTTTCGTCGATTCATGCCATTTGCGCTTAAATTGTAATATACCCAATTGTATTAATATGACGACTTGCCTTAGCCCATCGGAAGCTATTGAATGGCCGTGGGTTCAAATTCCACCTGCGTTTATTCTATTTTTTCAATTTAGATCCTACTCTATATCACTTACGGACTGATTGACTGACTAATCATGAAACTTTGAGAACAGCTTGTGGACTTCACTATCAAATCAATCAAACTTAATTGGTCGGACATCGTGAAAGAAAGGATTTTTAACACAGCAACAGAAGGACGAGAAACTGGTTAATACAATCGAGGTTTTTCTATTCTAGGTAGGTCCTATTTCATTTTAGATCCTACTCTATTCTACTCACGCACTGATTTAATGAGTATACAATCATTGAACTCTTAAAACAGAGCTGTTAGTTCAAGAAAGGATATTTAAAATTGCAGCAGGATAAGGGGATCTTGCTTTTACGCAATCGGATGCTATCTTTGATATAAAATCCAATAAACATAATAAATATACCGTAATCAAAACTCCTAAGTCTCGGTATGCTTACCAATTGTTTGTTCAAACATGAAGGCTGTTCGATACTTGTTTGCTCACGAAATTACAGCTTTCCCTATGAATGAACTACAAATAAACGTGATCCTATATTTACCATTACATACCGTTTATCGTGGCCATGATATTTACTTTGTGGACATATTACATTGGTTTTAACTTTCTTGTGCCTGGAAAAACGGTACCGTTATTCTGTTGAGTCAAAATAGTCGTACCTACTATACAACATAGACTAAAAACAGGTGAAAGTTATGTATTTTTTTTTGTTTTTTTACTATATTATTATGTCATAGCCAAAGCTTTGCGTAGATAGAACTACTAGCACACGGCTCAAACAAAAACACGAAGACGAAACGTCGTCTTTATCACTTTAAAAAGGGGTTGTCGTAATTTTGTTACTCGAACACAGAGAATATTGAAATGCTACGGACTCCATCGAGAAAACAGAAAGAAAAGCAAAATGTATATGTTATAAAATATACATTATGCTTTAACTTTTAACACACCTACTCGACATATGTCCTATCTATGTACCTATGTCCATATTGAAAAATATTTTATCTTCACTAATGTTGTAACATTCTACTTATGTTTCCAATACTTGACTTATAATTACTACTGTTATAGCGCAGACAACAAAACACTCAATTTAAGCAATTTTACATGATGATATAATATCCACATCGATATCGTAAAATCTCATTATAACATCAATAAAACGCGACCAATTATTATATTATTAACCTGGCGAGCCTTATGTCAAAATCCTCATACAAGTTGTATAAAATTTTGATATTAGGCTGGCTTTTGAAAACAGTTGGGTTATACGTGAAAACTTCATCGAAACTACTAAACTTACATACACAAAACTCTTTGGTAAGATCTTGTGCCAATTAAATAAAAAAAGAACAGCGCGCGCTCGCTCCTGATTGGCCCTGCGCGCGCAGCTGCGCTCTCATTGGTTAGATTTTAATGGCGGCAAGTTCACTGTGACAATACACGTACGCGTGAATTTAATGTTTCGCAATGTGTTTTGTTTTTAAAATACAAATTAAAAGTTAAAAATGGACAGCGACGATGATATTTGTACGCCTCCGGATATTCTAGAATTGGCAACAAAAGTAACTCACAATCTTTTGCCAGAAAAATCTAGAAAATTATATGAAAAAGAATATAATAACTTTTTGGCATGGAAGATCGAAAAGAAAACTACATCATTTTCTGAAAATGTCATTCTTGTGTATCTCAAAGACCTCTCCGACAAATTCAAGCCATCTTCTATGTGGGCTAAATATTCTATGCTCAAGTCCACACTGAGTATCTACAACAATATTGATATCACGAAGTATTCAAAAGTCATAGCGTTCCTGAAACGCAGTTCAGAAGGACACAAGGAAAAAAAGTCTTTGACGTTTACATCAGGTCAAATAAAGATGTTCCTGAAAGATTCACCAGATATTTTGTATCTTTTTGAAAAGGTAAGTGTATTTTAGTTCTGTTATTTAATCTACTTAGTACTTACGTACTACACACGCAAGTTATCTAGACACTCCGTTTAAGCGCTTTGTGTATAAATTAGGTAGTAGGTACCTACACTTTACTACTTCATAAATCATAGTTTTTGCCTTGGCTATGTACCTCAAGCTTATTATATCGTTTATTGTTACAGGTTGCACTAATCTTCGGCATAATGGGGGCATGCCGAAGGCAAGAGCTATACAACATCCAGTTCGATGAAGTCTCTAACATAGACGACAGTACAATCATGGTGAAAGTTTCGAAAACAAAAACGAAAATAGATCGTTCTTTCGTTGTGACGGGCAACTGCTATGTCGTATGTAAAAAATACATGGAACTTCGACCCACCCCCTGTCAAAACCCTGCCTTTTTCTTGAGCTATAGATCGGGGAAGTGCGTCGATCAAAGAACTGGTATTAATAAATTTGGTGCTCTGGGAAAAACTACCGCAAGTTTTTTGAATCTGCCTAACCCAGCGTTGTACACGGGGCATTGCTTCCGGCGCACCTCGGCGACCCTTCTCATAGATAGCGGTGGTGATTTGACCGCACTGAAACGACACGGGGGGTGGAAGTCTTCTACTGTGGCTGAAAGCTACATTGATGAGTCTTTAATGAATAAAATTCAAGTCTCAAATACGATCTTGAACAGTATAGTAAACAAGACGAATGAAGTAATTATAAATATTCCAACTCCGTCTACGAGCTCTACTGCTTGCCCCGCGACCGCTACAGCTGCTGGATCAATAATTAACATTAACTTTCAAAATTGTACCATCCAAAATTTGAACAATTATTATAAATAAACTATTGTCAGCTTTTACTCTTGTTGTTTGACTAATTGCATTAGTGAAGATAAAGTAGTGTATGCAACTGCATATAACACGGGTATTAAAACACTCGTTACTATTATGAAACTCGCTGCGCTCGTTTCATAAACTCACACTCGTGTTTTAATACCCTTCATTATATGACAGTTGCATAAACTACTATTAGGCTAATTGACAGCGCAACGACGACAAACGGTAAAACAAAAGACAGTTGCCAGATTAGGTATTAAAAATATTTACATAAATTATGAAAATATTATTAAGGCATGTGACGGTAGAGCAACATCAGCAAAACAATAGACATTTGACAGATTAAGTAAAATTAAAAAAAGGATGCTATTATTATAAAGTATTTACTTCGTAACACACGTTGTTCTTCTGATTTAGTCAATTCGAAAGTTCGCAGCACCTGCGGCGCGGCATCCCTTTTGCTTTACACATTGTAACGCGCAAAGGTTTCTTTCAAAGTCGATATGGGATGACAACGGCACGTGTAATGTCATTGACAGCGAAATGTTCCCACGGATGCGCCTCGTTCTACAGAAAATGCTTTGTTATGTGGAGCGCGCATCAATTGGGGTTTAATGCGTAAATCGATAGAAAGTTGTTGATGCGTGTGGTGAGATATGAAAAAGATGAATTATTTTTTAAATTTAAAGAACTTTTTATAAATTGCAGTATACAACGTGTAACAGAAAGGTGTGGTAAAAATCAAAAGATAGTGTATCCGATCTAGATCTTCTACGCAGAGTTAATAATTATTTCTTAGTAACATCACATACGGATGGATACATCGGAGTCACCGCTTCACTGTCCAAATATCCCATCGCGCACAAAGAAATTTGGTGACTCGTTTCTTTGTCGCACCTCTAAAAGATGGAATAGTCTACCAGCACACGTTTTCCCTCCTTCCTATGATATGGGGTCGAAGGACAAGGAGCACCTTGTGGGCCGGCAGAGTGAAGTTAATTGATGCTACGTGTATACATTTTTGACATAACTCTGGTAACGACCATCAACTTGAAGGAAGGTGGCATGAAACGCGTACTGTCTATGCGAAACCCGCACACGTACCTACATTATTATGCTGGCCAGCAACATTTTGTGCTTCCCGAGATGATATGGTAATATCATATTACGTCACACAGGGTATCTACTACGCCAACGTTGCAACACGACTTACAATAATTTTCCTTGTCTTTTGTTTTTGATAAGAGATGCTATACATATTTCGTGAGGACAACAAAGTTTTTCACTTCGCGCTTTATGGTTCTACTGATGCGCGCATTGTTCTCAAGTATCATTACGCGGCGCACACGTCCTTAACAAGCAACCGACGCATGACACTCCACACTCATCTTTATTATCGGCAAACTCTTTGCCTATGTCATATTATTTAAAAGTAGCTGTGAGAAACGGAACGCATCCGAATAAAATAGTTGACGTTAGCAAGTAACGAACTTATTTAAGACGACTGGCACCGCAGTCGCTGTGATTATCACGGATCCGTGCATAGGGTTTAGACGGTCAAGATAAAATGTTATCTAAAATAAACGCGAATGGATTAAAGGGTTATATTTCAAGTGTTCGCGAAAAACTATGAAAACCGCACGACAAGATAATTATGATATGAAAGAATAATAGTATAAAAATAAATGGTTAATCGTGTATGGCATATCTTTTTTTCTAGAACACACCGCATAAACAAATTAAAATAAAATATGAAAAAAAAACCGCTTATTTCATTGAATGATTGTTTATTTATAGGCCTATATCCAGCAGTGGACTAATGTAGGATGATGATGATGATTTAACTGAATTTATGTTACTTTTAAACTTTCAATAGTGGACTTTGAATCACATAAAATTTGATCAATAAACGATTATTTCCAATGTTGTCTACTAACTCCCTAGATTTTGTATTTTATGTAGCATTAAAAAGGTTTACTAGAATATTATTAGTTGATTGGTTTGAAGAATATTGAATTTTGGTATGGAATGATCTAGAAAAGCTTTTAATAATTTACTTAGTTATGGTTGATCCAACATGAGCCTTCTTTATGATTTCTTAAGTATCCTAAGATGCTCTCCACAAAGTTACTTTATAAATCTTTCATATTCTCAAACTTATAAGGATGTTTATGTTTACGGCATTTAAACGGAGCTGTAAGGTTTGAGAATATTACCCACGTCATGACTTTATCTCACCTCGGTGAGACTGAAATAGGCAGCGGAATAAGGAAGAATTTTCTCTTTAACCCGCCCGTGTATGAAAATTACCTTTATTAGAAAGAAAAGTAAAGCTACAGTCGCGCAACGAGTCCTCATTGTTCACGTCTTCTTTAATACAAGTATTATAATGAAAATAGAAACTCCGCCACGGCTGAAACTGCATAAATACTCGTAAAGCACTTTTAGTAAACTATGGTAAATACTCAAGGAGATTTAACCTATTTTTTTAGTTTAGTTGAACTAAGATATATTGTACTTGCCCGTGTGGTGCCGGACACAAAGAATTGCACCACCCCATCGCTCCCCGTGGGTGTCGTAGAAGGCGACTAAGGGACCATTCCAGAGGATGGGCAGCAGCGTCTCTCTGTGATTATTTTCACCTACTGCGATCGCCAACCCGTCTGCCATGCAAATTCGTCTCATTCTTGGGGGAGGCCTTTGTCCAGCTGTGGACGTCATTTGGCTGAGATAAAGATATGTTATATTGGTGATTTTTATCCTTATTTGCTTTGAAAGATCCAATAAATTTTTGTCACATGAATTATATTTTGTATATTGCAAGCAGGAATATCTTAATGTATTCCTGTGATTCGTTTTGACAGCAATTTTTTCGTAAAGTCCTTTATTAGGCAGGGGTGATTTGATAATTGGTTACTTCTCATAAGCTGCTTTATCATCATAATAATCATAATTAGCATACTGCTAAATATTGGCTTCTCCCAATACAACTGATCTTGATCTTCGGCTATTCTCATCCAACTTCTGGCTGACATTTTGCGTTTACTGTATGTTGCTTTGTATGAGCCTATTCATTATCTAATTTTCCTATAGTTGTTTATAACTACTGCACCCAGAGTCGCCTATAAACATTATTGATTATTTTGCCCTTATAATTTTTTATATTATAACGAAGTGTGAAAAGCAACTTTTTTTAAATATTTTACGGGTCAGCACAGTGCCTTGATCTCATCTGATGTAAAGTGATGATAAGGTCAATGATGGAAGCACACTTCACCCGGGAACTTCAACTAGTGAGGGCACTGGCTATCTTATCTCTAGCTGCCGGAACATAACAATGCTACAAACATTGATGTTATGGCGACATATTTAGATAAGATGGTGGTAGCTAGCCAGGCGGACTAACAAGCCCTACCACCAACCAAACCGAGTACACAAACATGAACCCCCCGCTGGGAATCGAACCAGGGACCTCTGGGTCTAAACCGGTGGTCTTAGCCACTAGACCACAGATGCGGTTAACTTGACTTGCTTGACTTGCGGGACGGCTAGGCGCGAGGACGGCTAGTGAAGCACAATCGTGCTGGTGTCCTCGCATCTAGACTCTGCTTCTGGTTAACATCAGGTAGAGCAGAGCCATTTCTCAACTCCACAATAAAAAAATATATGTGAAATTGTGTAGAAATTATGTCCGAAACTTTTTTAGAATTAAGTATACATTTTAGGTTCACTCATTGGGGACTTGCTCATTCAATGTGATCACATTCACATATTTGATCGTGATCCTGATCGTGTTGAATACATATATATGTAGGGAGGCTGGCACATTTTTAGAATTAGGTGACATTAATTTATGATATTGAATTCGTGTGAAAGTGTATGTCTGTGCTAAACATTGCGTTTTTTCTGTCAGTGTTTATTTTATTTTTATTTTTAATCGATTTATTTTTAGTATTGATATTTGTGATGTAAATCATATTTAAAGAATTGTAATTAATTATGGATTTATACTTTTGTCACTAGTAAGTTGTTTAATAGGATTTTAACTTGTTGTTTTTGTAACTTGCTGGTGTTTTGGAAACCTTTTCTGTTGACCTGCGTGTGTTTGTAATAAATAAATTAATAAATAGATACCCTACTGTAATCAATAATTTATATTACTGACTGCGGCAGTGACAGTATAGTGATTGGTGTTGGTATTCTGAACTAGTATTTTTTTTCTATTGATGCACATCACCTTCTAGGTAACATGACGTAAACAATTACGTGACCAATTTGTAGGCATACCGCCAGCAAGCCACAGCCGAATTTCTTTTATGAATAATGTTAAAGTTCAAACGTTTGTCTTGAATTTTGATTAGAGTTCATCAGGGCATAGTGCAGTGTTCAGTAGCAAGTTATCGTTGTCTTTAAGATTGTGTTCAAGTAACAATTCAGTGGATAATGTTTTCATATCATTACCATATCACCAACTCATTGTATGTCTGATTATTTACATATAATTTTACGCAAATATTGTTGCGAACAAATTACAATTTGAAAAAAAGACAAAGTGTTAAAAAAAAACTCGAGCGGGATTCGAACCCGCACCCCATGACATGTCGGGTCAGGCAGGACTTTTTTCAACACTTTGTCTTTTTACCCGACTGCGTCAGAATGAGAGTTATATTTTTCGAGTGTATGCATGTATGTATGTCTATTTCTTTGGCACGCCCTACAGCTCAAACGGCATGGTGGATTTTAACATATGAGGTGTCGTTAGATTAGTTTTGACTGTGGAAGTGACATAGACTGTAAAAAAATCCGGATATACTTACTTAATAATAAAAAAAAAGTAAAAAGTTTGAAATAAAACAAATTAATAAAACAAAACAAAAATCCCGACTGCTAAAACAACTATATTAAAAACAAATATATACTCGTAAAAACCGGACTAACATAAAAAACAACTCAAAGAAAACACTGAAAAGAAAAAAAACAAGCTCTACGATCCCAGAATTCAATTTGAGCAATGTTGAATGCAACGTGAAGTATTACCTTGTCTGATACCTATACTTAAATAATAAAATCTATAATAAATGAGTATTTATAAATACATTGAATATTGATAGTTGTCGCAAGTGGGGACAATCATTTATATTTATTTATATAATATTTCACGTTGCATTCAACATTTTTCAAATTTAATTCTGGGATCGTAGAGCTTGTTTTTTTTCTTTTCGGTTTTTTTTCTTTGAGTTATTTTTTATGTTAGTCTGGTTTTTACGAGTATATAATTGTTTTTTATATAGTTGTTTTTTTCATTGTATGTCCCCAATACTGGGGCACGCGCCTTCCTTGTTGACGGGTAGGGAGAACGGGCTATAAAATACCACGCGGGCAAACTGGTGATTGTGAACGACTGTTAGTGCAGCCGGGTAAATTTTGGGTCACCCATACAATGACCGGACCTTGCGAAAATTGCTTAACCTTACCTAACCGTGTCAACCACTGCCATCGATCTCCTAACAATGTATTGCCGTGATATAAATATAGTGCTAACTCGGAAAAATGATTTTTCATCACAAGTAGGAGCTTGAACCCAAACCCTCAGATAAACCGGTTTACCACCAATTAGGCTATCGTGGTAAGGTAGAGGGCGCAAATAAGCGTCCCCCGTTTTTGTGTTGTGTTGTTGTTTATTAAACATTAGTTTTTAAAATGGCGAAATCTTTGCGATTTACATTATTGTAATGATTGTAGGATCCTATCACTACTGAAATGCGAAAATTGTTTATTCCTAACGAATCATACTGTTGACTCTGTATTGGCATTACATCTTCAGCAATTTATCATCGTTTGAATGACTAGCGTAATTAACTTGTCCTTACCTTGTACTGGGGCTTTTATGACAAGACCCAATTTAAAATAATACGTCGCTCAACTCAATCTGGAGGGAGACATGGAGGCTTGTGTCCTATTAACATATGCCTGCTTACTTAATAACTTACGACTACATACTGTATATAAGAGGCACCATTTATATGGTAATATGGAAATATTATACTTGAACGGAGTAGCTAAATGAAAAATAACTGCAGCGTCGCGCTGTACGCATTATCGGCAATGCAGAGGTCACTAATACTCTCGAACCCCTACAATTGCGTAGAGATATAGCGCCACTCAGCGTTTTCTATCGCTTGTACCACGGCGAGTGCTCTGAAGAACTCTTTGACCTTATCCCACCTTCTCCCTTCCTCCATAGAAGTACATGTGCTGCTCTCCGAAGTCATCGCTTTACTGTCACACATATCCCATCGCGCACAAAGAAATTTGGTGACTCGTTTCTTTGTCGCACCTCCAAAAGATGGAATAGTCTACCAGCACACGTTTTCCCTACTTCCTATGATATTGGGTCCTTCAAACGAGGCGTGAAGAAGCACCTTGTGGGCCGGCAGAGTGAGGTTGACTGATGCTGCGTTGTTTTCACGCTGCACCAGTTGTCTTCGCGTCTGGACTCCATTTCCACTTAACATCAGGTGGTATGGAGTCATTTGCCGTGCTAAGTATAAAAAAAAAATAAAAAAAAAACTGAGCTATAATAATCTAAAACAAAATAAAACTCAAAACTGATAAACATTAAAACGCAAGGATGAGATTATATTTTTTTATATTTGTATGATTCTAAACTGAAACCTGAAAATAGGGCTTGTAAGAAATCGACTTGCCTCAGGTGGAACTTGAGCCTAGATCCTTTCGCATTCCAGAGAGCTTTTCCAATTGATCTAACGAGAAATTGGTTTCCTCTCGACTACGCTCTATCGGGTGCTGACCCGATACTGTCAAGAGGTAACAAGAGGCAAAAGGTAGCTTTGTAACATCATTCCATTAGAGTTTTTTTTAACATTACCCATCTCTTTGTTCTAGGAAGAAGAAGCCAAGCAGTTGCCAGTGGTCCCAAAATGCTGCGCCAGCGGTCAAAATTTGACCGTGAGCTTTGAAGACGGCAAAGTGAAGTCAGCCTGCACCCGCTCCAGCCTGACCTTCCAGCCGATCTTCCACCAAGCCAACGAAACGCACATGTGGAGCTACGACAGCAACGTCTTCGAGACAATCGTCGGCAACCCCTGCTCCTACGACAGGTCCTTGTGACATGTAACTGCCTTCAGAATATAATTTTCGGAGCATTTGTAAACCCATTAGGCACTTGTTTTTTAAAGGAAACCTTGATAGAAAAGGTTAATAATTTTGCTCAAAACGAAATGATTTTGACTAGAATCTGTCGTTTTGCCTCCAATTAGTCCAAAAAATAGTTTTTGAAATTTCGATTTTCAATAATAATCCTATATTAGATTAAAAACCTTTTTAATGTACCTTACACATTCACTATATTCTGAAGACCAATCTACGAAATATTAGATTTCTCCATCGTATTAGTTTTAGTGTAGGTAATGTAATAGACTCCTAAAATTGTATAAATTTATTTACAGATACAAATTAGAACCCGACAAAGTGAGCACAGATGAGTTCTATCTACTAGGAAATGGTTCATTATTCGTGCCCTATAATAACCCTCCGCTATTGGGTTCAAGGGATTTTTGCATGGAGACCTTTTGGAATGAGTCAAACCCAGCTGGAATTACTTTACCATTAGTTTGTTTCACAACACCTTTAGAAGAAACTAAAACATCTGCTACATTAATTGCTTACGCAATGGGTAAGTAATACATTATTTTTCTTAAATAGCAATTAACCTTAATATTGACTAACATAGTATGCATTTATCTTTAAGTTGACTTTGTATAATTGATTATGCAAAGTTATTTGGTTTTCTATAGTTAACACAAACATTACTCGTGGAAATAAAACACTTTGTTATTATTAAATACCATTTCTTTAGCTCGACATTTCGAGTCTTTTGCGAGGTCTGTGGATACAGATTGAAGCGTCAAGCTTAAATATTAATAGTAGTTAACCAAACGCAGGTGGCTCTGTATAAACTGATTAGCTTCGACAAAGATTTGCATCAAAAATCATTGAAACCATAAACTTGCCTATACTTGTCTGAATATTTCCACATCTAATTTACTTGCTGTAGTTTATAACTATATATTAATACGTGAAGCAAAAACTATGTACCCCTTTTTACGAAAATTGCGCGGACGGAGTAGTATGACATTTCGCACACTTATATTTTATATAGAGAAGGAGTACAGAATGTTAATATTTTTTAAAATACATTAAATCAATAAAACAAACATTACACACACTACCATGTATTTGACACAGACGCATTATGTGTTTGACACATACGCATATATACTCTTTTTAAAAATTTCAAAAATGGAAGAGGAGCGGCTGGAGTCTGTCAATGCCTCACATTCTATCTTTTTTATTATCCTTAATAATGGCATTATGGTCGAATTTCGACCGCTGGGCGTCCATTAGTTATATATTACTAGCTGTGCTCGCGACTTCGTCCGCGTGGAATAGTGACTTTCGGCAGCATTTTTAATTTTTTAGGCTCTTTTCCCGTTTTTGCAACATTTTTCACTGATGCTTCGCTCCTATTGGTCGCAGCGTGATGTTATATAGCCTAAAGCCTTCCTCGATAAATGGACTATCCAACACAAAAAGAATTATTCAATTCGAACCAGTAGTTCCTGAGATTAGCGCGTTCAAACAAACAAACAAACAAACAAACAAACAAACAAACAAACAAACAAACAAACAAACAAACAAACAAACTCTTCAGCTTTATATATTAGTATAGATTACGTGCGACTTCGTACGCGTGGATTTGAGATTTTAAAAAGAAATATTTTTTTATCAAAATTAAATATAGCCTATGTTACCCACAAGGTAACATTATATCAGTGAAAGAATTTTTGAAATTGGACCAGTAGTTCCAGAGATTAGCCCCGACATACGAACAAAGAAACAAAGTCACAAACGTTACCTCTATAATAATAGTATAGAGTATAGATGTGTAATGTTAATTTCATTTTGTTTCAGGTCTAATAATTTCGGTGCCATTTCTACTAGCCACGGCCGCCGTGTACATTCTTATCACTGAATTGCGGGACACACATGGCAAAGCTTTGGCGTGCCATACAATTTGCTTGGCAATTGCGTTTTCGTGTTTGGCGGCCACTCAGCTGGCAGGCCATGCCTTCCCAGTAGCTGTTTGTTCAGTGATGGGTAAGATTACATTATATTTAAGTAAATTCATACCGTGGAACTGTGTACTTTTGATGGAAGCGTAACATCGATCACTGTTATCCGTAAGTTGTAGAATGAAAAGAGCATGAGTAATTTTGTTTACAAAACTTTGTAGTTGTCTTCTCCACATGTTATAAATGTTGTCGGTAGATGCGATCAATGTAACACTTTATTTAAATTCAACCCCATTCGTTGGTACTTACAATGAGTTTTTTAACAAAATTATAATAGATACTAATTTATTTCGTTTTTTTTCAGCTTACCTTATCCAGTTTTCGTTCGTGTCTTGTTTCTTCTGGTTAAACGTGATGTGTTTTGATACTTTCTTAAATGTCAGGTATGTATAGGATTGATTTCAATACTTTTTAATAACGATAGTGAACGCACCTGATTCAATTTAAATGAGGGTATACAAGCTACTAACTAATTATGAGACGACACCTCAGTCTCCTTGTGACCACGGAACGGACCCTGCAAAGGGTTTGAAACGTCAGGATAAACATTAATTAAAAGTAATGTATAAAATAAACGCGAGTAGATCCGTAAAAGTTGTTTCATTTCAATGTGTAGTGTTCGCGTAAACTTTAGAAAACAATAAACGATAGTGGCGTTTAAAATATTACATTATTTGTTCAGAATATAATATAATATAGCCACCTACTTACGATCACAAACGTTGGTAATACGAGTACTGTGCAAGCAACATGGATTCCGGGTAGGCTTATATTTATGCTCAGCAGGACATTCAACAATGTAAAAATAAAATAAATTTTAATTTAAATTATTTCGTGTCTTTTTGTTTCAGACGATACATTAATTCGTCTGTGAGCAGAAGAAGTATGCGTCGCCGCTTCGCGTGGTACTGCGCGTACGCAATACTGTTACCAGTGATTTTATTAGTTGTCACCGTAGTTATGGAGCTGTCTCCAGCGGTGCCCAGCACATATTTAAAGCCTAATTTTGGAGTTAAAGGTTGCTGGTTCAAAAGTAAGTTGCACACTACAATGGGAATTTGGACTAAAGACAAAATTGCAGACCAAAAATAAATTAAATAACGAAAAGTTTCTAATGATCTCATATTATTAACCTTAGTTTATTACAGATTAAAAATTGTATTTTTTTATTAGATCAAATGTCCAAATTCGGCAACTAAGACACGATTTTGAATTTATATAATTATCCGACTAAAAATAAATGGTAACGTTTATTTTCAGCGGACCAAGCAGCACTGCCTTACTTCTATGGACCGGTAGCCGTGATCCTCATCACTAACCTGTTCATATTCTTTTTAACCTCAAGAGCGTTTGCAAAGCATTACGACAAACTAAAAGATATAACACGTAAGTAATTTACTTGTTTTCTAATCAGATTGCGTGAAATTCGGTCTGCCACAAATTGCAATTTTTCAGGGAAGAATATCATAGACATGCAATAATCCAGGATATTTGCTACTTGTGCACCGAGTTTCAAGTTTCAACCAAATCATACCGGTTTTTATAAAAGAGAAATTTTGGTTACTCGTTGTCGAAGAGTACGAATGGTCCTGTTCACATATTAACTGGGCGCTTTTGTTTTCCCCACGTCATGGTCAAGTCGAGGTTCTAGCCATTAGAAATCTTCTCAGGTTATCCTCTTTAGTCGTCTAGCTCGTCCTGGAGAATCTAGTATGGTACGGGCACACGCTTGGATGTAGTTACAACCTGTGGTTATCTAAAAATAATTTAAATTATTTGGTATCGATTACAAAGAATCGGCAATTTGGCTATAAGTATGTATCTAAAAATATATTTTTCTGATAAAGTGTTGTTGCCATGACCATAGTTATTAATCAGATAAAAAATGCCAATTGCAATGACAAGAATACATTCAACAAATTATGATTGGCATTTACTATTACGTAATATATTGAATTCTTGGAAACAGCGTTCGTGAAAGTGGATAACAATAAGCTTAAATGTATATTATAGTCAGTGTAGTGCTTCAATGTTGCGTTGTAAATACGATTTCAGCTCAAATGTTTTAAAATGCTTAAAACGAATTGCATTTAATCTCATGTTTTTCGTTTTTAGCACTAGATATGACACACTCAGATTTAAGCACGACAGATGATTGGGTGCGCCTAGGCACTGTACTTGGTCAGACTATACCAGCGCATGAGAGGACGTCGTCACCTCCGAGAGGAGCACACGATAGCTTCAGTTATCGGCTAAAGAAATATAAGAAAATGTAAGTCGCTTATTTACCATATTTCTTTTTAAGAGCGTCATCGATCAATTTGTATGACAAATAAGGATATCCAAACGAAAAACAGAAATTTCAAAGAATCCTCAAATAATACAAATTAGAAAAGATACACAGATACACAAAACATATTGATAGAAAAAAATCCAAAGTCACCTTTATGCAATATCTATTCACATGACTATCTTTTTATTTACTAAAGTAATTATTGAAATTGATCAAAATATGTACTGCCTAGTGACCGCTCGCGGTTTCACCCGCGTGGTTCCCGGTTTCACCCGCGTGGTTCCCGTTCCCGTGGGAATATCTGGAAAAAAGTATCCTATGTGTTATTATCTGTATGCCGAATTTCATCCAAATCCATTCTGTAGTTTTTACGTGAAAGAGTAATAAACATCCATACTTACAAACTTTCGCGTTTATAATACATATTAGTAGGATTCGTAATAGTTACTTATGACATGTTCTGTTACACACCGTCTATCTTTACACGCAGCGCTTCCATCTTCAGCCTTATCGTCATGACTGTGATGTTAAAAGATGAAAACCTATAAATGGCTCATCATAATCATCATCATTTCATAATATTTTATTTATTCCTTACGGGTTAGCTTGGCCTTCATATTATCTAATGTTAAGTGATGTAAAGACTGAAACTGGAATCCTCAATTAATAAGGCAACCCAATAACTTTACATTATATCGTTATGTTTATGTGTATTTACTGTAGTCTATTAATATGTTCCTTTTGTTTTCTTCTATAAAGCAGACAAACCATGATCGAGTGAACTTTTTTGAAACTAAAATACTATTCGCAGATTTCGGACCTGCTGCATACTGTCCCTCATCATGGGTCTATCCTGGGTGCTGGAAGTGGTGTCATGGGCAGCTGGGGCAGGTACCACCGCAGTCTCAGTCTGGTCTGTGTTCGACCTTATCAACGCCCTGCAGGGTGTCGTCATCTTCGCCATTTTTGTGATGCAGCAACCTGTGAGAGCGAAGGTTAAAGTACGTATAATTTACTGGTATTGTTTATTGATGTTTCGATAAAGCATGTGTTTGACCAAATTATATTAACCTTTTTATGTATACTAAGTGGACATACAATGGTGGTAATGATATCCCTTTGTTTGTCACTCGTGTTGTTGGTGACATGACTTTAACGTTATTGTTAGTACTTAATGTGGAATGTGATGCATATATTTTGACTGTTTCCGTTGAGTATCTGTTCGATTCTCTCAAAATATACACGTACAAATAATTACATTTGAATTAATGAAAAGCAAGAGGCAGTTTCTTTCGACTGCACATCCGACTATCCAAAACTGTCAAATTTATTTAAAAAATGTTCAACTGTATGCCAAGATAAAGTTCAAAGTCTATTGAGGAAGTTAGAATAGAATATATAGAAAAACATTAACAACACACATAAATAAAAAAAGAAAAAAGAAGAGGCAGACAGTATACACGCAAGAGGAAAAAATAAGATGAAACAAAAAGAGGAAGAGATGATTGAGGTAGTCTGATGTGCAAGCGTGTGTACATAGTGTATTTGTTTTAATTTCCTTGGCTTATCAATTTCTTTTTTCATCTTTACACAGTCATCAAGCCTCTTCAGCAACTGCAAAAGGAAAACAAACGGCTCTGAAGTTTCGGTGGTGAGTGACAGGAACAGCATCATCGGCCCTGGAAGAAGAGATTTTGTGTAGTAGACAATACGGACTATATAGTGGAAAGTTTTACGGGAGTTTGCAATGCTTTGTAGTCATGTGCAATGGCAAGAGCTATTTGAATGTTTTTTTTTAACGTTTTGCTGTCTAAACCTTTATCCCCATAATCAGGTTGATACCCAGAATAAACTAACTAACAAAACGAAAGGAACTAACATGGAACTAACATTGTGCTTAAGAAAAGCACGGAGAAGTTCAAGATATTTGAAAGTGATCTATTAGAAATCAGTCGCTTCAGAGATTATTTGACTATTGAGAAAAACGCTGCAACATCAAGCTCCATTTATTCACTTTGAAGTACAAAAAAACTAGCTAAACTTCATTCAATAAAGATGATACAGCGTTATTTATAAATAATTGATCTTGGGCTATTGAACGTGACTACTATACATAGCAGAATCGTGACGTTTTTAACAATTTAACGCGAAAGTGTAAAACCTTTGATTGCTAACGATGTTCGAGACTGATAGGACCAGTATTATTCGCTGACGGACAAATGCTCATATCAAATGCAGTTAACTACGATGTTGGTACTCTTATAAACAACGAACCTTTGTCTTATCAAATAGCAAGGGACGATAACGCTAAAGATAGTAGTGAACATTACAAAGATTCCTCAAATATTAAGGAAAAGGTCCTTAAAGTTTTGACCTTGAATCACGGCATTACTGCTAACATTGATGTTAGTGGCAGTCTTGGATAAGATATTAAAAATATATTGGGCAAGCCCAAGAACTAACCAAATCTACTATTAAGAACTAACCAAATCTATTATTATCAGTACAATATGTATACCCCCGCTGAGAGTCAAAGTCAAGATCTCTAACTACTTAACAAAGTAAGCAGGTGAGGTTTCCGCCATATGCTATCATGGCTCTAGTTGGTAGTGCACCTTGCCCTGCATGTCATGGGGTGCGGGTTTGAATCCCGATCGAGGATTTTTTTCAACACTTTGTCTTTTTAAAAATTGTAATTTGTTCGCAACAAAATTGACTTAAAATTATATACAATCATAATCTTTCTTATCTCAATTTAAAAGAAGTAATAAATAATTAAAGCCCAACTTTTAATGTGAGAGTCTATAACAACCAATGAAATTGCGAAATTTTATACGTGAAGCAGTAAATGTGCTTTATTATGAGTATTTTCAGCGCAATACGCTGTTCACGATTCGAAATTCATATTAAAAATATAACGTAGTCGTAAACTGCATCTGATATGAAGCATTGAACATCAAAATTAAATGGAAGATAAATTATACTTTCATAGTTTTACTCCTGTGATAGCGCCTTACGCAATATTAATTGGCTGAGATTCCTATACTTACTTGTAAATTTATTTTGCTAGATTCCAATTTGGTCTTCAATTTTATCGACACGAATTTAGAGAGTGAATGTTTTGTTAACAATCAATTTGGCAGAGTTACCAATTTAATCATAAGGCTGAGTTTATACGTAGGTAAGTTTTTCGGGAAATTTTGCAGTAATCGCTCGCTACACATTTGAACTATGCAATATGGTCGAACTAAATTGATAATTTGAATACATTTAAATGCACATTGCCAGTGTAATCTCAGCCTTACCGCTTGTTATTGCTACGGTTGTTAAAAATTAGTATAAGAAAATGAAATATTTTTGTAAAGATAAATAGATGAACTTACGCATGACCAAGACAATTGTTTTCACATAGCGTTTTTAGTACAGGATCGGCGAGAAAGGTATATAAAAGATATATGCTGGGCCTTTATTCACTAATCATGTTCACAAAAACCATAAAGTAAAATAATTGTTGCTTAAGTAGATAATAATAAGTAATGAAAGAGAGACAATTCATAGTTTTCGATTGGTAAAATCGGACTAAAAACGTTTTTGTGAATAGGATGATCGATTCCTTCAATTCCACGAATAATAAGCTTAAATAAAGACGAAATTAATTTGCCTCTGGATCGATTGTGGACATATAATATAAAAAATGTAAACGAGAAAGTTCCATGTCAACTCAAAATCGTAACTTGCAATCTTTCGTTAACGTTTTGAATTATTTGATGGATGTAGCCTGACCAGTTAACTGTAATTAAATTATAATAAGAAACGATACTTTGTACGCTAAAGAAAATATAGAAATTGAATTCCTTAACAAATTACTATTTTATTTTTAATTTAAGGTGAGCAGACACACCTATTTCTTAATTAATTAATTAATGTTTTCTTTTTAATTATAACGTAATTTTCGTTTTTGACGAAAAATTAAAAATAAGCCAAGCCATACTTTGGATACCTACGTTTTTATAGGAATTTAATTCGATTCTCTGTCTAGTTAGGTACCTCGCACACTAGCCGTGCGTTCGTACGGAAATGCATCCAACGTGCGGCTGGTGTAATGAGTCATACATAAAAATGGCGTATAAAATACTTTTCATGGATAGCGTTGTCAGTCAATGTTAAACGTAACTTAAAATATGTTTTCACAATCTACTGGTCAGACTACAATTATCTAATTAGTTAATTTAAAAACTTGTACAGTGCCATAAAAAGTAACTGTAGAATATAGGCTAAAAAATATGGTGCATTTCTTCATTTCTTTGAGAAACTAGTCATTAATGAATGGATGTTATAAAGTTACTATGCTACTATTTATTTGAATATTAGTTTACTATTACTGTTATTTTTGTATGAACTTTATTCCCTTGCGATTTAGTTATGTTATATATAAGTTAATAAGTTAAGTTAGTACGAGGTATATATTTTTGTTGCGTTTTGAAGTGGAGACTGCGACTTGGCAAATGAAATATAGGACAACTTCCTGTTAACTGAAGCGACGATTTACACGGAGTTAGATGACAAAATTGGGCTTAGGAGCAGAAACGAGGTTTAAGGCATATGTCCAAAGTGGACTGACACGGCCTCATTATGATGATAATATATTTTTGTTTAATTATGGCTAAGTGCGTGTAAAAAATATTATTTGTTATATGCAAAAGTGATCGCGTAGTTTGCGTAGCAAAAACGTTGGTAAAGAGACTCACCATTACCTTTATTATGGTTTTTACAGAAAATTATTTTTTAATTCTAAATTTTTTTGTAATCACGTTAAAATTAATTGATATAGAGATTTAAAAAAAAAGATAAACCTTATTAAGCTGTTTAAAAATGATCACGACGATTAGAAATAACCTGAATGAGTTAACCATACCTTAAAAAATATTATCTGACACGAAATGACAGTATTTCAAAAACATATTCATGTATAATAATGTCACAGAATTTTACCGTTTGTAATACATGTCGTATTCTAGAATGATCGTATTTAGGAACGAATATCGGAACGTGGATACGTAATCAAGTTATTAAAATGCTATTACGCGTACCCGATAAGGGTGAAAACGTTGGCGACGCGCCGACGAGAATTACGTTCGATTGGGACATAATTCTTTCATTTGGTTATTAACTGCGACGTCACCTTTCGATAAAAAAACTTTTTTAAATAAAATATAATTATAGGGTAGTGGCATCAGTGGTCGACAGGAACTTGAATCGACATTTCTTTCCTGTTACAAAATAAGGGTGAGCAACTGATTTTAGCAACAATTAAACACTAGATGTATCATAATGTGATACTTTTAAAGTTTAATTTACAACCACACACAAACGCCTGGTCAATTTAAATGGGTAGCTACTATACGTTAGTCAAAAACATACGAACAGGAAAGTGAAGAGTCATGTCTGCGGTTTTGTTTTATTTTCTAAAATTTGTATTATGGCGAATATTAATGTGAAACAATGGTGGATTAAACCCTTGTATACCTCGGCGCAATGCTCGGTGACCTCAACAGAGTCTCTCAACAAGTGGGCCTTAAAATGAACATGGAGAAGACGAAAGTTATGTCGAGCTCACGTGTCGTACCCACTCCTTGAAGGTTGGGGACTCTGCCCTTGAAGTTGTGGACGATTATGTATACCTGGGACAAACGGTCCAGCTAGGTAGGTCCAACTTCAGCAAAGAGGTTTGTCAATCGTCGAATCCAATTAGGCTGGGCAGCGTTTGGTAAGCTACGAAATATCTTCTCATCCGATATACCGCAGTGTCTCAAGACGAAAGTCTTTGACCAGTGTGTGTTGCCAGTGATGACATACGGGTCTGAGACGTGGTCGCTCACTATGGGCCTCATAAAAAGGCTCAAGGTCACTCAAAGAGCAATGGAGAGGTCTATGTTCGGGCTTACTCTGCGTGATCGAATCAGAAATGAGGAGATCTGCAGAAGAACAAAGGTAACCGACATAGCCCGAAGAGTTACTAAGCTCAGGTGGCAATGGGCAGGGCACATTGCTCGCAGGACTGATGGCCACTGGGGCGGGATAGTCTTGGAGTGGCGACCGCGTACCGGAAAGCGCAGTGTAGGCAGGCCTCCAACAAGGTGGACCGACGATCTGGTGAAGGTCGCGGGAAGCCGCTGGATGCGAGCAGCATAAAACCGGTCGTTTTGGGGGAGGTCTTTGTCCAGCAGTGGACGTCTTTTGGCTGAGATGATGATGATGATGATGAATGGTGGATTATTAACCGTTAAGTGTTCGTGAGTGTGCATGAGTGTTGGCAAATGAAACAAAACAGTGCAACGGCTCTTTTCAAATTCTCTCAAGAAATC
This sequence comes from Eudonia lacustrata, assembly GCA_947562085.1. Lineage (NCBI taxonomy): Eukaryota > Metazoa > Arthropoda > Insecta > Lepidoptera > Crambidae > Eudonia > Eudonia lacustrata. The sequence goes on from OX387318.1 coordinate 8,540,014, forward strand.
CGCGTGAGGACTTAGTAAAGCCCCACATCTTTACTGAGATACTTGAGGGGTTGGGGAAAGGGGGGGAGGGGGTATATCATTTTTCACTTCTCATTTCTATTGTCATTCATCATCATCATACAGGAAGATATTGTTTATTTATGTATTACTTACAAGAAAAAATACTTTGACACTGGCTAAATGTGCTAATCGCACGAAGCCATCAACTAAAGGAATAAAAAACAGACCACCTGTTTCCCAGCTGTCATCCCGTAAAATTTCGACGAAAATTGTGTCGAATACTGGGCCTTATGTGTCGAACACTGGCCACTACCCTATATCGATATGCAAAATATAGGTCCAGAAACCGCTGTGAGAATTTTATTTCGAATGAGATAAATCGAGTTTATATTTACTACATGTTGTTATGTATGGTATCGACCAGCCACATCTAGTTACGAACTTGGGAAACCAACTTGTCATCAGGTAACGCTGTTTGTATCCAATAGAAGTCGTAACTTGATCAAATATGAAAAATCGCATTCTGCACTGTAATTATGTACTGCTGGACATCAATAATGTGACACAGCAATCGAAGTAGAATCCTTTGTAAAAACAAAGCAGCTCAGCGGGGTATTACATTGTTGTCGTGCAATTTGTTGTCTTTGATTATTGCATAAAGCCTCTTTTATGTTAGTGACTGGAAAAAAAGAATGTGTCTAAAAATGTAAATAAATCTAAAAGCTAACCTATTCGTGTTTATGTTCAAATTAATGACTCCACGACAATAATTATACTTACAATTTCAGTTGATTGGTAGGTATTTGGTTAATTTCGATTTAATAATGTGAATCTTGTGAGTTCCCCAAATTATAATTAATGTAAAGAAAAGTAATTATAATGTATTATAGTATTTATAGCGCATGAGCAATTAAGGCCGATGTTTAGATTTTCCAAAGATAATCTTATTATTTTTATACGTTAATTTGTAATTTTTATAGTCTAGCTTTGGTTAGTTTTTAATAGAAGTGTTTCATCAACATTTTGTCTACTTATGGTACCTACAACAATACGTAAAATCTGTATACGATCAAATTGTAATAATATATTATGTTAGAACGTAAACTGCAAAATATATAGAAGTGACAAAGGAAACGTTTCATGATTATTCTGAATTTAATTGCACAAGGAAACCATTTATGCCTTAATCTTTATAATAAAGTTTGCGAATATCTTGAGACTAATGTTCTTTCGCTTTGCGTTTTATATAAGTATAAATAGTATAAAAGTAGATTTCTGATGGAAATACGACACTTTATACGGACCTATTCAGTTTTATTATACAGATATTTGTTTTTAATATATTTTAGGGTCGACCCCGGATCACGTCTGTGACCTGTGACACAGACATAGGTTTTTAGTATGTTCAATGTTTATGATATTTAAATCCTCGCACAAACAGAGGCGGTACTGGTCACGGTCAGTAATTCAGTATAATATGAAGTATTTCAAGTAAGCGCGGGCAGGTCGCGGACTTCAGGCAAACGCCCGCGTCGGCTCGCCTCGCCCTTTTCGCCGCCGCTCGTGTCGATGGTGACGCGCGGGCTTACCAGCAATATCTCGAGCGGTGGTCAGCTGATTCTCCGAATCCTTCGGAGAATCTCTTATGGTAAGGGAACATGCTTGCGTGATGGCATTCCCTCTAGAAACTCCCTGACGGTGCTTCGATCAGACGGATTGAGGAACCCTTTAAGTGTCTTGCCGCCCCCAAAATGCCGCCAAAGGCAATCAGCAATTCTCTCTAAAAAAATATTAGCGGTAAGGTCATAGGCAGACCGCGACCGTGACCGTACCGCCACCGCTTCTGTTTGGACGAAGCTGAACAGTAGTATGGTCCAAGAAGTATTTTGTTTATTTATTATTGATAGAGGCTGTTTCTAAACATCGTTGTCGGATAGCTCAATGTGTGCAAGTGTATTATTGTAATGTAAGTTTGTAAATTGTAATTATTTATTTAAGTTAGTTAAAGCTCGTGTGTAATATGTATTATACTATTGTTAAATGTTGATGCGTATTTTTTAAGTGAAATGACGATTTAAAATGATGTATATTTGTCTATTTTGCAAAACATGACGTTAAATAAACAAGCTTTATATAAAATGGTGTTTTAATTAACAACATAAAATATCTTCTTCTGTGAACGTGACATTTAGCGCAAATGGAACGTATGGAATTCTATGTTGCAACGTACACGTCCTACGGAAAGTCAGTCACAAAATCGATGATAAAAACTAGACAAAAACTAAAACAAAAAACCCGACTGCTAAAACAACTATATCAAAAATAACTGCAAAGAGAAAAAAACTGAAAAAAAACAAGCTCTAAGATCCCAGAATTCAATTTGTGCAATGTTGAATGCAACGTGAAATATTTCTAAGTACATTGAATATTGATAGTTGTCGCAGTCGGGGACAATCACCAACCAAAGAGAGTGCGCATTTAATTGAGCTAGCCACGGCCGCTTGGTTTATGATTGTCACCGTCTGCGACAACTATCAATATTCAATGTATTTAGAAATATTTCACGTTGCATTCAACATTTCTCAAATTGAATTCTGGGATCTTAGAGCTTGTTTTTTTCTCTTCAGTTTTTCTCTTTGCAGTTATTTTTGATATAGTTGTTTTAGTAGTTTAGGTTTTCTGTTTAATTTAATAATTTGGTTTATTTCAAACTTTTTAGTTTTGTAAAGTAAATAACCAAGAATTTCATAACTTACATAATATAATTATATTAAAACGCCTTACTCTTTTAAATAACAAAGTCATGCGCATACACCAATTGGCGTAAAAACGAAACTTTTAACCTCTAGTACTTTTGACTGACAAGTTCTTTGAGTTTTTTTAAACATGGGAATAAAATTGCTAATATTCTCGAATTAGCTAACCCGGTCAATGTTTTTACTTTTTTTTTAGTTTTTTTTTTATAGCCTATATCACTTCCACAGTCAAAACAGACATACATACATACATACACAAAAACATACATACATACACTCGAAAAACACAACCCTCCTTCTGACGCATTCGGGTAAAAATAGGTCCTATTGTCAGTCCTACAAACAGTCGGTCGTGGGCGCGCTTAATGGAACTCGTTTTTATTGTTTTCTTTTTATTTTTTTTAGTTTGAACACTTCTTTTTATAGATGTGACAGTCAGGCTATTTTTATATCTACTTATTTAAGTATGTCAAATGAGTCACTTCATAAAAGCAATGACGTTATTTTATATAAGGGAGTGCGCAGACGACAGACTTCTTTCCCTAGACTTTTGTCCGCTTGCATTGTTACTTTCAGTCCCTCGTGTGCTTTAGTCGATGAAGTTGTAAGCGATCTATTTTGAAGGAGTAAACAGTCAGCGAACAAAAAACCGTCGTCTGCGCAATCCTTTAGATTTGGTGTTAAAAATCAGTAAGAAAACCAGTGTAGTAGATGAATCGAAACAGTTGTACTGGATACGAGACCCGCTTGATTCAGACGCTTTGTACACCTTTCCAACTTTCCTTGTGATTGTAGAGACTAGAGCTCACTTACTAAAGACCGTTTACTTACTTGCAAAACTTATTAGTTTAATAATCGTTTTTGGGTATTTGTGAATTGCTATGAATGTTACGGTCGGTTTATTCTGACAATCGGCATTTCCAATAACAATGGGTCGAACGGAATGTGCGAAAGCTCATAATCGGACTGAGGTATTGGGGAGAGAGGCAAGCAAATTCTATATAGCACAATTTGAATAAGTGTAATGCTAAGCATACTCGTATAGTAAGTAACTAATTAAATTAAATTAATAAAAATAAAATGTATTTATTGAGAACAGATATTGTTAGAACGTTTGAAACAAGGATCATAAACCACCACGCGGGCCAATACGGATTGGTAGTTGTTAGCGATCGACTCTTAATGCAGCCGGGATCAACGGCTTTCCGCAGCACGTAGGAGCTTTAGATGATAATTTTTGGTCACCCATGTGATGACCGCCGTTTGCTAAATTTGCTTAGCAACAGCAATCGCAGACCGGACGTGAAAATCACAGCGCCAGCGCCATCGAGCTAATCGCAACGACAATAATGGTAATAACGACAAAATAAAACATCGTCAAGCAAAATACTGAAACAGGTAGAGGTATACGCTGTAAACCTCAGAATAATAACTAAAGCTATAGAAACCGGACTAAAATAACAACACAAATTCATCAGTTCGCACTATTTTAACTAATGAACCTAGGTGATGTATTGGAAAGAGATCGATTGGCCCTTTTCTTCGTTATTTCGAAGGTGTCACCAGATTTGTGAAACGAACTGTCAGCTTTTAAATCAATGTACTTCTGATTTTGGCCGGGCAAAAGGACTCGAGATTTTATTTTTCTGACGACCGAATGATATAACAATACAAAAAATAAAAACTAAGTGTCAACCATTTGTCGCACTCCAACCGCCTTTTCTAGCCATAAGGTAGAACGGAACTAAACATAGTTGCACGTTTTTTATTTTAACCTTCCTTCTATAGCTTTAGTTATTGTTCTGAGCTGTAAACAGCCCTTCGTTGGAGATTTCTATCTTTTTCTTAGTGAACTAAGTATGACGCGGCAAACGTTATCGTCCGGAATTCCGCTAGATGGAGAGAATCAGATCGACAGACGCCCGCTGCCGCAACGCCGCCGTCTCGAGGATTATATCAAAACAAACATTATTCAATGAGGTAATGAAGCTTGATAATATAACGCGCTATCGATTAACTATAGGATTTGCTATGATATTTTGGATTAGTTTGTCTCCGAATGGGCTACCGAAAATATTTTTTGATTTATTTGAATAAACTGGAACCCTCTCTGTTTTTGCATGATTGGTATCATTATATAAAAAAGTTATATATTATAATTAAGTTAAATAAGGTTTGGTAAAATGTGAGACGCCTAAAAAATTTAACATTTTTACCTACCACATTTACAGCAATAAAGAACTAAGTATTCTATTATTCTAATAAATTTCTCCATTCTATTCTAAAGATGAAATATTGATGTCTGCACGTAAAACGTAAAGCTCTTGAAGCCGGTTTTAAAATTAAATGACAAGCCTTAACATGATTTGAAATACTCTTCTCTACCCTATGTTACAGTTAAACAGAGCCAAGGTGCATAATGTGCCCAATCGCGAGGTCATAGCCTCCAAAAGTGCTCCCAGGTTCGCCGCTATCGTAACCCTGCTACAACACTCCGAAGAATATTAAATGTTTATGCCAGCCCCTTAAAAACTTCTGAGTTGTACAAACTCAGAAGTTTTTTAGGACATCTACCAAGATTCTTGCTGTCCATAGGAACTGTGTATTTCTATGTACAATAAAAGATTAATATTTCAGCTACCTATTTATATTTATAGCTGCCATCAGCAAGATCTTTTAACAAATGTATTACAAAACGTGAGGGCAACACAACATTCATATTATTTTGCAATGACTAAACGGTACAACGCTTGCCACTTTGTGAAACTGCAATATTGCCACTTGAGCTAGGCAGCGTAGGAATCTCGCCGATTGTACGGAACAGCAAAGAGCACAACACACGGAAGGCGCAATATCCAGCATTGCACATGGAAACGCATAAACTCGTATGCTACAAGAAATGGATACAAGAGAGTTCGCTAGCTACGAAGATTATAATGTTCACATATTGTATTCCAAAGTGAACTGAAAATGAGAGTTTGAAGCGTTCAGTTCAGAACAGTTAGATGTTGGTACTCGGATTGAATGCCAGATCGTATCGTCGTTCAATCCGCATAGCTCCGTAAGATTAACGTTAGTATGCGAACCCATACCTAACACGAGCTTACAGCTTTCTAAATGGGTTAACGTGACTGTCATTTATGTGTTAATATAGCGTTTTACTAATATTCTTTACTAAAAAACCCTGTTTTAGTAATTTACTCATGTTTATTTGAACAAAAGTTGAAATTGACTCTTGCTTAATGGAACAGCTTAACAGGACGCTACGAAGCCTTAATAGGGTATGTAGTCGAAGGTTGAGATGTTGATCGTCACAACTGTCATAAATTATCTTGCGCAAAATTGTAAAGGTTTTGAAACTTCAGGACATAATAATTATGTTCTCAATAGTTTACTATTGAGTTTAAGTTGAAGAAGATTCATATTTTAAATTGGAAATCCAATGTAGAACGCTGCGGTTTGGCATCGGCAACGGTTTCCATGCGGGAACTGTACAACACCACCGTCCTGTAAATAAGTAAGGCAAACACAACCCTCCAAATCTTCCAAGACTGCCGACATAGACTCCCAATAGGCTCAATGCTGATAAGACATTTATAATTTGGAAAAGTGTTGAAACTATAACCACGAGCGGGACTCGGACCTGCACACTGAAAATCCGGGTCAGGTGCGCTTTCAATTATGCTATTGTGGCTCTGTTCATCCCGCATTAATTTATCAACACAAACTTCTCTTACTTTGTAGGCGAAAGGAGCCTTATTCAATGTCAACAACTGTCATCAACATCCGATTATAATATTGTTATTTAAATTAAAAAACAGTTAAGAATTTAGCAGCAGTTAGAGCTGTTTTTATATAACTTTACAAAATTTTATTTGCATAAAATTCGCAATGACAAGCTCCTCTTCAAACCATGTGTACAATCAAGGATATTTCAAATCACGCAAAATAAACAGCCCCCAGCAAAATGGCGTGATGATTATAAACTTAGACGAGTCGTGAAATATTGTTCGCACAGATCCATAGGGTGAGAGGGGAATGCGGGTTGTAATGCGTTTACCGCTCGTAAGAGCTATTATTGTAACCATTTTTACTACAATACTAGCTGCCCGGCGGACTTCGTACCGCTTTGGCAGTTTCTATGTCAACAAAACAAATATATCGTTAAATAGTTTACGCGTGAAAGCGTATCAAACAACAAACAAGCTCACTTTTGCTTTTATAATATTAGTTAGCTAGTATAAAAAAATCCGTATATATACGTAATTTTAATTTGCAAAAAAATTAAGACAATCGCTTTAGCTAACAGTAAATAAGTGACTTTGCCTGAATAAAAAACTTTAAATTAAATAAAATTTGATTACGCAAAAAGCGTCAAAATAATAACTAATTTACTAACCTATGACTTTAGTTAAAGTTATTATTATTATCTCTGAGGTCCCGGGTTCGATTCGATCCCCGGTCGGGTCAATTTAGAAATTATTGTTTTTCTATATTGTCTCGGGTCTGGGTATTTTCTATGTATAATAAGTATGTATTTAAGTATTTTAAGTATGTTTATCCGTTGTCTAGTAACCATTTTTAACGAGTTTCATAACGAAGCTTCTCTTGGGCTAGATAATTGGTGTGAGTGTAGGAAAGTTTATTTATTTAATATTATTTATTTATTTGCAAGAGAGCGTCTCATGTTTGTAGTTCTAATAATAATAAAATATCAATAAAACACATTAATTGATGATTGATTGATGATTGATTGATGTCAATTAGAATCAATAATTATGTCACATCGTATCAGGATGACATATTAATTAATTAACTATCAATCACACAAGAAAAACAATTTGAATCAAATCAAATTTTTCAAAAATATTATCAACAATAAGAATAGTGATAGCGACGTCATAAAGAGAAATGATCTTAGTTTTTTCGTCTTGAGTATTTGGAGGGAAAGAGCGTCGTCTTAGTGTGGTATTGTCGAGTGGTTTCCGTATAACCGCCCTGTCCTTTTCGTACTCTGTTTATAACGCAAAGTGTGATTGATGGACTCTTATCTGAGGTGCAAGGGGACCTTCCAGCTTGAAATATGGAGCTTCGCTGCATATTTTGGGATTAAAGGAAAATGAGAACGAGCATTAGGCGTAGTGCTTTTACATGGGCATTTTGGGATTACCTTTGAAGGCATAGGTTGAATATATTATCTCCAACGCATGATTACCTCACGTTTTCTTACTTTTTACACAAAAGATGGGTAAGATTAAAGGGTCTAATGTATATGGAGAAAAAAAGGTTTTGCATACAGAAAGTGGCATTAGAATATACAGCGAAATCAAAAAATGGTTTTCTTCTAAATAAATAATGAACTTAACTGTTTTTATCAATATATTGATACGAGAAGCAAAAACTTTGTACCCCTTTTTACGAAAATTGCGCGGACGGGGGAGTATTTCGCACACTTGTAGTTTATATAGAAAAGGAGTTCAGAATATTAATATTTTTTTAAATTACGCATAAAAAATACATTAAATCAATAAAACAAACATTACACAAACTACCATGTATTTGACACACACGCATATACTCTTTTCGAAAATTTCAAAAATGGAAGAGGAGCCGCCGAAATCTGTCAATGCCAATCCAAACTCACATTCTATCTAAAAAGATAGAATGTGAGTTTGGATTGGCATTATTCTAAGCAATGAAAAATTAAAAAAATTTTCATTGCTTAGAATACAATTCGTGCAGCCTTAATAAAATTACGGTTGAATTTCGACCACTGGGCGACCACTATTAATGTTAATGAGACGACAAAATGGACATACGGCCGCGTGATACGTGGACGCTTATTGCCCTATGGGGATTAGAAGAGCTCGATGGCGCAGTGGTTGACACCCGGTCTGCGATAGCTGAAGTTGAGCAACTTTCGCAAAGGTCGGTTGTCGGGTGGGCGACAAAAAATTTGTTATCTTTAGCTCCTTCGTGCTTCGGAAGGCATGCAAAGCCGTTGGTCCCGGCTGCATTAGCAGTCATTAACAACCACAACCTGCGTGATGGCCCGTTCTCCTTTTCGTCTATAAAGAAGGCTCGTCGTGCCTCAGCTGCGGGGACATAAGACATGTATATAGTCAAAGCATAAAACTAAGGAAATAAGAAAAGTTTAATGCGTTTGAAAAAGTATGTCCTAATCACGTCATCTTCCAAGTTTCATACATAAGGCTATGCTCTTAAATTAAAGTTAAAGAATTTTTTTATTTAAATAAACATAAAAATAGTTGTTTTTGGATCGTCCAAAAAATTTTTTACCTTCTACCCATTCAGTACGTCTATTTTTTAGGCGGTAATAGTGTACCTAAATAAAAGGCATTAATCATAAATGTATTGCTAAGTGAATAATATGTATAACAAAAGGGAACACACCATTTATCTCTACTTCGCTAACGCTTCAGTGTTAATATATCACTCAGAAAGTAATAAGCATTATTGTGTAACAAATCAAACAGCCTAATCGAATGATATTTCTTTGTAAACTTAGCGCAATAAATCTTTAGTAGTATCTCAGGGGTGAAATATCTGGAGATTAATAAATTATGTAGATCGGTCAATTATGCTCGAGCACTTCTAATCGATATCACCGAATCTCGGATTTGCTCTACTCACTACATTGACGATATAAGAAACTGTTTACCCTTACTATAAAGACGTTTTCGCGAAACTAATGATTTTGTTTTTGTTTAATATAAAATAAACGCGAGTTCCTAATTCCGTAAAAGTATTTCATATCTTATTATAGTATCTTATATTCCCTTCTGAAGTTGGTTCAATATTGGTTTCCACAGTTCTCAATCAAGGATATTACAAATCACACACAGTCACTTTTATTAATTTGTAGAGGCGATTGGACAACGAGTTTGAAATCGCTTGTCTTGACATCTAACGGACCAAACACGACAATGTTATTAATGTTATTAACGTTATTATGATCGATATTATGATGATTCATATGCAGGTTGCATTTCAGTGCCACTAGTTTTAATTGCTTTGAAACCATTGTTTGAACTTTATGTGACCTTTTCTTTTTTAATGTTTTTTATTAATTAATTTCGTAGTATTCCTCTGACTTCGAACTTCGTACTTCGATTTATATAGTCGAACTCATTTTTTATAAGCGCAATCTGCATCGCAATAGTTAAATGTTATTCTTAATTTTGCGACATCGTTACGCGGATCTGGCGTAAAAACGTCTCCCATTATACGTCTCCCTCGAAGACAAGGCAGAATCTAGAAGCGACATAATTTCGAGCTCACTAATGCATGTATCAACACCAGTAGTAACGGCATTCAGAACGTGACTTATCTGTGTACTCGCGACATCCCTCATCGATTCATTCCGCTTGGGCACATAAAGCCCGATCGTGAACACACAGCTAATATTCTGCGGAGGGGAGCTCTTGATGCATCCCAACCACTTTAATGGGAAAGGCAGTACTGTGTTGTTTGTTATACCGAGAAAAGGGAAGATTCGGTATGGATCTCGAGCATTAGGGTGGGTCAATGGTAGAGCCTCTGAATTAGCCTCCCTTTTTACATGCTTTTATTTAACTTTGACAATAACGGAACTTTGTTGATCTCCGTAGCCGAGTGGCTTGCAAGCCGGACTTTGGGCGGCGCTAACTCTGAGGTCCCGGGTTCGATTCAGATCTGATCCAGATTCAGATCCGGATTCAATTAAAAGGATCTTGCCCTGTTAGTTAGTGTGGGTCAAATCTTGGAAGCTATATTAGAACCACTTCCTGACGTTCGATTGGACTCAAATTTGGTATACCTGCGTATCTTCGGAGACAATATACGTTTACCGTTTGTAGTATTAGTATGTGTACTAACCTTACCAACTCTATCATGAAGCTAGAACAACCACCGCATCGGTTACAGATGCAAAAGTCCCGGATTTGATTTCTAGTGGGAATACATTATTGTTCTTTTGGCTTTGAAAATACAACGCTTTTCGTTTGTCCCACTTCTTTGCTGATGTCGTTATTATAATGCTGTCAAGACCCAGAGGTCTCGAGCTCGATTCTCATTCATCTCAGCCAAAATAATCATAATATGTCCCCACTGCTGGGGCACGAGCCTTCCCTATGGACGGATAGAGACCGCGTGGTGGTTGCCCATTGCATATTGTTGCTTGTTAACGACTGCTTATGCAGCTGAGACCAACGGCTTTAAGTGCCTTCCAAAGCACAGAGGAGCTCAAGAAGATACATTTTTGGTCACCCATCCGATGACCGGCCATTGCGAAAGTTGTTTAACGTCAGTAATCGTATACTGGGTAAGTTAACCACTGCGCTATCACCTTTCTTACTTTTGTAAATTTGATGACCAAACTGATAAAAACTGTCAAAACTCCGGAAACGCTACCAGTGACTATTATTAATTTTCTTATTATTTCTGATTATTTACTGGTTGCAAATTGCAGTTTATTGTCTCTTTCGTTTCAATGGACGTCATATAAGATCGCAACTGACCGCATACAGTTTTTTCACAAAGACACTTTGAATGCCGCACTCCAACGGAATTCGAACGTATTGTCATTTGCACTCAATAAAAATGAATAATGAGCGAAATTGTTGTACGGCAGAAATACGGAGAAATTCCACTTTAATGAAAATTTTAAGTGCTCTTCTGTGTGTTCTTTGTTTCAGCTCTGTTTTTTGTTTTATTGTAGGTATGTCATTGTAGTTTTAAGTCATTCTTTCAAATTAATTTCAATTGATTCGAAAAGAATGTACCTGGACACAAATGTACCTGTAGTCGCATTTCTCCGCAGTTTGTCACAGTGTGCTTCGTTAAGAAACTATTCTCCTCCTTTATTCATTTGCTTAGAAACTGTAGCAGCAAATTTTCATAATATATTCCTTAAGCCAACCTAAGCTCAGTGGGTCACTCCGCCATCTCAACGATCCTCAAATGCCACTACACATCCACATGACACATTAAGCGTGCACACTCGCATAGGCCCAAGACCGTACTCTAAGAACAAGAGTACGAAGACTCGGTTCACACGCGCTCTATACCAGGTACAGTCATGTACCTGGGCGGTTCTCCCCACCCCCACGACCTGGGGCCCGACCGCCTAACCGATCGCTTTGACTTCGTGTGTGGTTTATGACGTCATCTTGTCGCTTCGTGCCGCCTATGGAAACAATATCGAAAGCTATAGCCTTTAGCTTTTGATATTGCTTTCATAGGCGGTGCGAGGTGGCAAGATGACGTCATAAACCATACGCGTAGTCAAAGCGATTGGTTAGGCGGTCGGGGGGATAGTCAACCTAAGTCGAGGTTCTGATCATTATAGGCGCCCTCGGGTTGTTCCGTTCCCGTTTCAATCCGAACCCCTAAGAGAACCTGGTAGGAAATAGGAACACGGTTGCGTTATTCCATTCCCTTTAGAAACTCTCTGACGGTATTTAGATCACATGGTTTGAGGAACCCTTTAAGTTTCTCGCCACCCCTAATATCTCCGGTGATGCTCACTGATAAGGCAACATGAAACCAACAGCAAACTCTTCCCAAAAATAAATAAATAAATAAATAAATAAACTTTCCTACACTCACACCAATTATCTAGCCCAAGAGAAGCTTCGTTATGAAACTCGTTAAATGGTTACTAGACAATAGATCCTAATAATAGGATAATCCTGCTCGTGGAAATTATTTTCAACATTTGTGTTTTTGTAATATGTTTGCAACAAAATTTGCGTTAAAAATGATATAAACATTTTATAAATAGCTTGCCTACTTCTTAACTGATCTTTAGTATTTGTAAAAATATTATGATTGGATGTTAATGACGGTAGATGTTGACATTGGCTTTCAAAGTAAAAAGTAAATAGTGTTGAATAATTTCGGCGGGGTGGTTAGAACCACGATAGCTCAATTGGAAGAGCACCTGACCCAATGTGTCAGAAGGGTGCGGGTTCAAATACTGCTCGTGGAAATTTTTTCAACATTTGTGTTTTTGTAATGGATAAACATACTTAAAATACATACTTAAAATACATACTTATTATACATAGAAAACACCCAGACCCGAGACAATTTAGAAAAACAATAATTTCTAAATTGACCCAACCGGGGATCGAACCCGGGACCTCAGAGATGGCGACACCATGAAAACCGGTGTACAAACCACTCGACCAAGGAGGTCATCAAAAAAACCAGTAAGTCGTTTTTAAAGCTAGAGATTTCGCGATGGTCACAAACTTTTGACTTTAAACCACTAACATTTAAGTTGGTAGCACTTACACGGTTACAAGCTATGCTGTTGTATAAAAATATGCGAACAGTGTCGCGGGCGATTATGTCCCGGATGTTGTTCCTGGTGCGGAATACATGAATAATTCGTGAATTAGTTCAACCGCCTCCCATTTTTACAGAACTATTAATTTAAGAATGAAGATGATAGGGCGCTGTTTATATCTTCCATTATCTTATTTACTATTGCGACTGAGCTTAATCAGAAGAACCTTGCATAATCTTTCGAAAGACTGCACTTTACATCTTCATTATCATGATCATCTCAGCCAACAGACGCCCACTGCCGGACAAAGGCCTCATTACATAAAACCTAAATAAATAAATAATAAATAAATGTTTCCCACACTCACACCAATTATCTAACCCCAAGAAAAGCTTGAGAGAGATCTTGCTATTCCAGAGGATGGGCAGCAGCATCTCTCTGAGGTTACCCTCAACCTACTGCGATCGCCAACCCGCCTGCCAAGCGTGGCGATTACGGCAAATACCCCTCATATCCTTGGGGGAGGCCTTTGTCCAGCAGTGGACGTCTTTTGGCTGAGATGATGATGATGATGATGAAGAAAAGCTTCCTTAAGAAACTCGAGACATGGAATACATACTTATTATACATAGAAAACACCCAGACTCGAAACAATTTAGAAAAATAGGTATTTCTAATTGATCCGACCTGAGATCGAACCCGGGACCTCAGAGATGGCGACACCATGAAGACCGGTGTGCATGCCAACCAAGGAGGTCGTCAAAATAATACCTAATAAGAATTGTGACTAAATAATAAAACCCTCTTAATGGTTATATAATAAATTAAATGGTTGGTTACATAATTAACTGAAAAAACCAAGCTTAGCAGCGTGTTGACGTATATCTATACTAATATTATAAAGCTGAAGAGTTTGTTTGTTTGTTTGTTTGTTTGTTTGTTTGAACGCGCTAATCTCAAGAACTACTGGTTCGAATTGAATAATTCTTTTTGTGTTGGATAGTCCATTTATCGAGGAAGGCTTTAGGCTATATAACATCACGCTGCGACCAATAGGAGCGAAGCATCAGTGAAAAATGTTGCAAAAACGGGAAAAGAGCCTAAAAAATTAAAAATGCTGCCGAAAGTCACTATTCCACGCGGACGAAGTCGCGAGCACAGCTAGTGTTTTTATATAAAACTTTGTGGGGTCTACTAATAATCAGTCAGAGTATAAACTTGAAATAGATATTCCGTATTTTATTCCTGTCATGTGAATTTCATGATACGTATGTATTGTTTTTATATTTTTTTTATTGACTAACACTCGCATTTTTGCCTAGGTATCGTATTAATGATAATCCAGTTCAAGAATATTGGTTAACTAATTTCGTTAACAATAATAAAATTGTAAACGTATTTCAATAAGACTTATATTATTTTAATGTAGCCATTTAAGTAATTAAGTTTTTAGTGAATTTAGTCATATAGGGTCAGTAAAGTTTTTAAACAAATATTTATACGTCCCAAATATTTAAGATCCCTCAATAAACCTACGTGGGAGGGAAACTTATTCTATAAGGGTTTCCTTTTTTTCATTATGAGGAACGGAAACCTAAAATATACAGTAGCCTTTGATTAGGTAGACAAAAATGAATATAACATTTTGCCAACGCCTACTGGGAATAGGATGATTCCAATTCTGTGAGCCGAATTGACTTAATTCCAAATACTTACAATCTTGAGAATATCTTATCTGCAATATCTAACTAGCACTTACTATATAGATATTATATATATATATAATTTTTCAATAAATACAATTATAGGAATTTACAGTGTAACAATATTTACTCATCATCATCATCATCCTCATCGTCATCATCAGCCTATACTAGTCCACTGCTGAACATAGGCCTCTCCAAGAGCACGCCACTAAGCACGATCCGCGAAAAAAATATATAATTATATGTCACATGAGTACCTACATAAAAATAACAGATCAACAAAAAGCTATCCTGTGTTTAGGAAGATAAAAAAAGATATCAAAAAAAGATTTTTTTAAAATACGTAGCACGGCAAATGACTCCATCCTACCTGATGTTAAGTGGAAATGAAGTCCAGACGCGAAGACAACTGGTGCAGCGTGGAAACAAACGTAGCATCAGTCAACTTCACTCTGCCGGCCCACAAGCTGCTTCTTCACGCCTCTAAGGAACCTCTAAGGACCCCATATCATAGGAAGGCGGGAAAACGTGTGCTGGTAGACTACAAGTTACCCGTTAGCTACAAACAATATAATTATTATGGTCTAAGTTGGGTTCAAGTAAAGCCTCGGTGGCCGAGTAGCAGAGCGCTCGGCCCGATACCCGAAGGTCCCGGGTTCAATTCCTAGGTCGGGCAAAATGTATTTTTAAATGGGTTTGTGATCACCAACCCGCATTTGGCAAGCGTGGTGATCAATTGTAGCGATGACATGATTTCAATGATGAAGGCCTTTGCCCAGCCGTGGGACAGTTGTAGGCTTTTTTTTTACTTTTTATTTTCAAGTGCTAATTGCTGCACTGAAGCTAAATTAAATATTTGTCGGAGACATGGCGCTAGCATCGCTTAGAAACGACAAGTACAGTCTATACTTAGCGTGGTCTGCGCAGCCTATGCTCTATGGTGCGCGAAACGTCAACGTCAGTTGGCTTGGCGCGACAACGGACTGGACACATTTGAACGGGAGCGGTCGGTCGGAGAGTACGCACGCGCAGAACTCAAAATCCATTTGCATCGGGCAACTGTTTCTAAATATAGTAATTGTGATATTAAAATAACATTAAAGTGACTGTAAGGAATACGACTGCGTCTTTATTTTGAAGAACCAAGATGAACTGTCTTATCGACGAATCCGAGTTTGCTCGACCGTCCTACTACAAACCAGCCTCCCCGCCGCCATATTTATAAAATTTATAAAATACAGTGAAAAAAAGTTATAGGTTGTTTACTTACTGAGTTTAAGTGAAATTCGCGGGTAACCGCTGAATGCGAGCAGCACAAAACTGGCCATTGTGAAGATCCTTGGGGGACGCCTTTGTCCAGCAGTAGACTTTTTTGTCTGAGATAATAATCATGATGGTGATGAAAGAAAATTTACAGTATAGTATAACATATCTCATACCTACGTGATTATACGAAATGAGTTATTCCACATTCTGCAATTTGATTTAAACCTGACATAATTTTTTTTACTTGGACTATGCCTTTAAGGTAGTTTTTATAACTAAGAAATTTAGGCGTCTACATCTAGGCTCTACGTGAATAACACTTATGGGAATAATTGTCACAACATGAATTTAGATTAACCAAGAAGTTGTTATTGTAACGTAACTATAGCTTTTCTTTATTTCATGGGTCATAAAATTAATAAAGTTTTATTGCTTGTCACCAAATAAAAATAACTGAATTATATGTAAATTAAATATTTATAAAAATATAATGAAAAAATTAAATGCCTACGCATATGCCTATGCATACGGTAGCATAATTGCCTGTGCAGCCACTCGGAAAGCGGAAGACCCAGGTTAAATTCCTGCCTGGGTCGGGTAGGCATTACATTTTTTCACTATATTTTATAAATATTTAATTCAGATTATGTGTAGCAATTAACACTTAAAAATAAAAATAAAAATTTAGATTATAACTTAGCAAACGTTGTAATAATTCAGTATCAACAACACCAAATCTATAGCAATACAAATTCCAAAGGCGTGATTGCAAAAATTAATGCGTCCAGTGTCGCGGGCGATTATGTACCGGATGTTGTTCCGAGGGCGGGCGCTGACTTCAATTTCCGGTGCGGGTGCCTGCGCCGGAAGCTGCGAAAAACACTCCATATGATTATAATAGAGGCTCGGAAAGGAAGCTGAAATTATTGTTGGGGGGTAAATTGAATATTTTTGTGTTGTTTTTGTTATTTCACTTCCGATCAGATAATTGTAGGTACAGTATTTTTTTTGTAACAATTATCTCTAATTATCATGATGATGATGATGATCTCTAATTTATTTTAGTATTTAAATTTCTTATGTTTACGCGAATACTACATATTTATTTTTTTACGTATCTACTGCTACTACTTGGATTTATATTTACTTAATATTTTATTCTAACTTTTCTCACCTTTTACGGGTTTCATTTCAATATTAATTTCTTTGTTTTCGGAGTAGTAGTAGTAGTTGTGCTGTGGAACTTCTTGCCTCAGTCTGTGTTTCCTATCAAATATAATATTGGGTTCTTCAAATCACGAGTGAATACTTTCTAGGCAAACATGTTTTATCGTAGGCTACATCTTCACTTATCATCAGGTGAGATTATAGTCAAATGCAAGCCTATCTAATTATTAAAAAGTATACTTGCTTTAATGATTGAATTTTATTATTTCGTTGGTACAGCTATAAAATTCAATACGACGAGTAATTTATAAATAACGTTTAAAAATTTGTTGTTGATGAACAATTGAAAAGCCCGGGTTTGTGATCGATCACCAACCCGCATTTGACAAATAGCCTTTAAATATCGAAAACTTTGCTAAGAGTTTAAGGGGTGAAAACACAAACTTGCAAGCAGTGGTGGGCGTTGTTTTTACTATCTAACTTATTTAAACTATTACACGACTATCATTTATGTAAAGATGAAATCATTTCTCTTTTTCACGTTGTATTAAAATTAATGTATTACTACAGCAATTCTCCTGTGAGGGTTGGCGTGGTGACCTGTAACACTGGTTTCTCTAAACCCATCACAGGCGCCGGCTTCTCTCGCATTGAAATTGCTGTGGTAGAATTTGTTAATTGGTGTAACATTACTATAGTTTTAGATTAAGATCCTTATTGTGAAGAGGAAATAAAGAATTTTTATTATTTATTATTATTATTATTATCTAAGTTCTTTAAATAATAATAATTATTCACAACGTGGAAAATATTTTATCTTTCCTGTTTCCTGGAAATCTTTATCGTTATAACAAAGAATATTTAATCCTTTATTGCACTTATAAAACACACATTAAAACAGATGTTAGACAAGACATATACAAAGGTGAGCTTATCTCTAGAAGAGATCTCTTCCAGCCAACCCTAGCTGTGGTGTGGAACGAAAGTTTGCGGTATTATTCCAAGAACTAATTACTGATACATATACATACTTAAACTAATCATAATGTATATACATACATACACATGCACATATATACATTTAATAATTTAAATTTATAATTTTAAATAACGTAACTGATTACCAGTGTTGAATAATAAGCTGTTACTTTCAAAGTTTTGTGATTTGTAGTTATCTAGAACATCGGCGTAGGGTGGCTCGTCAGTCGGTTTTCTACAGGATTCATTTCGGGGAGTGCGCGAAGGAGTTGCACGACCTAATCCCACCATCCACTTTCCGCTATCGGAGCGCGAGGCGCGAGTTCCATCCCTATGTTGTAGATATGCCACCTTATCGCAAGAGCCGATTCGGTTCAACTTTCTTAGTGCGTACAGCTAGGGAATGGAACGCGCTGCCTGCGAGTGTGTTCCCTGAAAGGTATAATCTTGACCTCTTCAAGGCCAGAGTGAATAGGCTATTTCTAAGCAGGCATGTTCCATCCTCGACCGCACCGTCACTTAACATCAGGTGAGGTGTAGTCAAATGCCTGCCTATAACCAATAAAAAAAATAGTCTGTCAAACTCTATTGGAATGTCGTGAGTGGTTAGGGAAGAAGTGGCTTAAAGGTTTTTTAATAAATAAATAAATAAAATTCATTTATTTCGGATTTGCATCCATAGTGTTAGTACTAAACAATTTACTTAATTCTATGTTAGTAGCTATTAAATATTATTGTATTGTAACTTATCCTAGTGTCTTAGCGATATTATATAATAAGATATTACGGGTAAGCACTTATTCTTCATCTCACCTTAAGTTAAGTTATGATAAGGCTGAAGGTAGAAGCGCACTTCACCCGGAATTCTCAACTACTGAGGCACTGGCTATCTTATCTCTAACTGCCGGAACACGACAATGCTACAAACATTGATGTTATGGCGACATAATATTTAGTTTATATAATATACAGTTCACAGTTGTCGCAATTCTAAATGAACTATTCAAATCCTTAGTCAACAGTCAGTGTTACCCAGTTGGGAAAACTAGCAAAGTGTCGCAACTAGTACAAATTTAACAGTTGCTAGTTGCAGCAACTGAAAACTGTTGTCGGTCATCGTCAACTATAGTTGCTATGTCTGCGCAGATTCTTAAGATTGTATGGAAACAGCTAATTGCGAGTTGCCTGTTGCCGCAACATGGAATTCAAATTTGTTCTGTCTCCGGGGAGCCAATAAGTTTATTGGAATTATTGTTAACCATTTATGCCTTTACCTTATGTAATCTTACCATTGAATAGAATAAATACTATTTATTAAATAAATGAGAAACTCAGAATGGCCTTCTTAGTTTCACGCCCTTTATCACGACATTCGATGACAGACACATTCATTTGCGATTTTAAATTCATAAGTAATAACTAATTGATAGATGGCAATAATATACATAGTAACAAGAAAGTACCTTTTCATTTGCTGGGTAAAACAAAACAAAATATAAACGTGTTTTTACTAACCGTGGGCCACGAACGTGCTTCTAAACTAAATATTTTTTTCGTATGTTGAAAAAAGGACCTATCGGACGTAGATTGATCTTTTTTCGTTGCGGCCATGTTCAATGTTCAATATTTTTAGCTAACACAATAAGGGAGGAGCGGTACTGATTGATATACTGTTTAGAACAAAATACTGACGCTGAGCAATTAATTTTTGCCTTGACATGAGTAGAAGAGTACGTCATGAAATATTGCGCTATAGAATGATACAATTAAAAACTTTTTGTTTTAGCCTTTAGATTCCTAGCCGCGATATATCGATTTATGTGGTGGTTGGGCTTGTTTAAAGTTCTCCTAGCGAGCTACCACTGTTGTAGTTTAATTTAAGAAATACCCTAAAGAGGTGCCAGTAAAATGAACTTTTAAAATATCTGTAATAACGGGTCACAGGTACTTGAACAACACAAAAGAGTTATCATCTCAGCCAAAAGACAATGTATTTATACTCATAATACTCATTCATTATAGATTTTTCAACATTGCCCAAATTGAATTCTGGGATTGTAGAGCTCGTTTTTTTTGTTTTCAGTTTTTTCTCTTTGCATTTATTTTTTATATGTTAATCCTTTTTTTTTACGAGTATATAATTGTTTTTATATAGTTGTTTTAGCAGTCGGGTTTTTGTTTTATTTTAATAATTTAGTTTAAGTATTTCAAACTTTAACTTTTTTTTTACTAAGTATATTCCGAATTTTTTTATAGCCTCTGTCTCTCCCACAGTCAAACAAATCTAACGACACCTCATATGTTAAAGACCTCCACCATGCCGTTTGGGCTGTAGGGCGTGCCAAAAAATAGACTTACATACATACATACATACATACATACATACATACATACATACATACATACATACATACATACATACATACATACATACATACATACATACATACATACATACATACATACATACATACATACATACATACATACATACATACATACATACATACATACATACATACATACCTCTTTCGCTTAATTTCTTCATACTTGCCTGTGATACATACATACATATATACATACATACACTCGAAAAACATAACCCTCCTTCTGATGCAGTCGGGTAACAAGGAAATTCTTTGACGACGTGTAATTAGTTTGCAAATAGGTTAATTTTCTTTGTGTATGCAATTTCTTACAGCTTTCTAATGATTAATGACTGTTCTATGTGCGCGTTGCAAGGTACTCACCAAATGTTTGTAATAAGGTTGATGCTGAATAAAAGTTGAAGAAGTCAATGAAATTTTCTTATTTCTTGGGTTTAAAATACTGGTTTATTATTTTAACATAGTCTAACAGAGAGGTGACAATATAATATGTTGTATCATTACATTACATCATCGGTCTGTGTGTAGTCGACCCATGGCTAGGCCAAGCCTTTCATCTCAGCCAAAAGTAGTCCACTGCTGGACAAAGGCCTCCCCCAAGAATCTTCACAATGACCGGTTTTATGTTGCTCGCATCCAGCGGCTTCCCGCGACCTTCACCAGATCGTCGGTCCACCTTGTTGGACGCCTGCCAATACTGCGCTTTCCGGTACGCGGTCGCCACTCGAGGAAGAAGAAAGAAGAAAGAAAATTTGGTGACTCGTTTCTTTGTCGCACCTCCAAAAGATGGAATAGTCTACCAGCACACGTTTTCCCTCCTTCCTATGATATGGGGTCCTTCAAGAGAGGCGTGAAGAAGCACCTTGTGGGCCGGCAGAGTGAAGTTGACTGATGCTACGTTTGTTTCCAAGCTGCACCAGTTGTCCTCGCGTCTGGATTTCATTTCCACTTAACATCAGGTGGGATGGAGTCATTTGCCGAGCTTAGTATAAAAAAAAAGAAAAGAAGACTGTTGCGCCCCAGCGGCCATCAGTTCTGCGAGCGATGTGCCCTGCCCACAGCCACTTGACCTTAGCAACTCTTCGGGCTATGTCGGTAACCTTTGTTATTCTGCGGATCTCCTCATTTCTGATTGGATCACGCAGAGAAACCACGAGCATTGTCCTCTCCATTGCTCTTTGAGTGATCTTGAGCCTTCTGATGAGGCCCATAGTAAGCGACCACGTCCCAGTCCCGTATGTCATCACTGGCAACAAACACTGGTCAAAGACTTTCGTGTTGAGACACTGCGGTCAAGCCTTTCAATACATACAAAAGCACGTGGTTATATTGGGCCATAACCTACTATGTTTAACAGAATTAGGACGTATTCTCCGAAGAGAAAAATTACAAATAAAAAAGGTTATTCTACATTTAATTCTTTGTATTTTGATGTAAGTGCCATTAGGAATATTTTACTACGCTCCCAAATGCGAATATCTATTAACATATACTTTGAACCCGACCATTCCTGATCCGATTTTGGGGTAGCTTGTGTATGAAAATTACTTATAAAGGCTGTAAGCTGGGATTCCACCTACAAGCGTTGACAGTAAGCTGATTATTAAAAAATGTTTGCTTTATCTTGTGTGTCATTTTAGCCAGCGTTGTTACATTAATTCTTTGTAAATAAGACTGTTTTTGTTAAAATAGTAAATCTGAACGCACTCTAAATAGATTTAGTGTCTATGTTTTTTGTCTTTGTTTCCGCTCTCTTCTCTTGGAAACAGCTTTGGTTAACAACATGGCTTGGTGCCTATTATTATATATAAATAATAAAATACTGATTCTCTGTAAGTTGAAGTGTATTATTTAACAGGTTATGGGCCCAGCAGAAAACCATAACAGTAAGTCAGATGACAAAGAATAGAGGTAGGAAAGTTTATATAAAATAAAAAGTGTTTTTTAAAATAAAAAAATGGCGTCATCTGAATATTCCAAGCTTTCACCAGAAAATTTTAGCAATTGGTTGTACCGAGTAGAGTGTATACTCGATGAAAAGGAACTCTTAGATATCACGAAAACAGACCTGATTAAAGTAAAAGAAGAAGACAAAGAAAAATTTAAAAGAAAGGATGCAAAGGCAAAATCTATCATAATTCAATGTCTTCTAGACAAACATCTCAACGTGGTCAAAGATGCTTCAACAGGAAAAGAAATGTTACAAATTCTTAAAAATCAGTTCCAAAGAAAAAGTGTAAATTATATATTCTATTTTTCTTATATACCTATTGAAACGATCGTCACCTCGCACAGGCCTTGCCAGAATACCAGCGCCGTTGCGATGTGATTTGCTCACACCGTAGCGGCATATGCTGAGGTAGGGTCCTGATTGGCTCGTCACCTGTTGTCTTTGTTATTTTTTTTTTATTGTTTTTGTATTCCATGTCTTTTTTTTTTTCTATTTTTAATCATATTATGTGATGTGAGAGTCAATAAATGTTTTTTTCTTTCTTTCTTTCTTTCTTTCTTGTATCCAAAATTCATTTACGTCGACAGCTTTTAACTTTAAAATGCAACTATAACGAGCGTCTGGAGGATTACTTCATGAGATTTGACAATACTGTAAGAGAACTAGAATGTACTGATACAAAAATAGAAAATATAGACAAAGTATGTTATTTACTCATCGGTTTACCAGAGAAATTCAACTCTGTCATCACTGCCATTGAAACTTTACAGCAAGAATGCACTTTAGATTTTGTCAAAGCTCGACTCCTAGATGAAGAATTAAAAACAGCCGATAAAGGTAATAGACAGTCTACTCAAGAAGAATTTTCTCTCAATAGTGAGTCATTTAAATGCTACATCTGCGGTAAAGCTAATCATTTTGCCAGAGATTGTAAAGAAAGAGGGAGAAGTCAGTATAGAGGAAGAGGAATAAATAATTATAGAGGGACAGACAATCACAGAGGAAGAGGAACAAGTAATTACAGAGGCACAGACAACTACAGAGGATCAGGATACTACAGAGGAAGAGAGCAAAATTTTACAAGGCCTAGAGGGTCAAGGTCAAGAGGTAGAGGTTATTCAGTACACTCAGCACAGACTGAAAATAACTATGAGGAAGCAGCTTTATATGCACTAACGTCAGAAGTTAAAGAAAATTCAACTCAAGAAGTAAAATTTATAATCGATTCAGGAGCTACAGATCATTTAATACAAGAAAAGTATGAAAAATTTATGGTAAATATAGAAAACTTGGAAAAGCCAATAAGAATTAAAATTGCAAATGGAAGTTACTTGACGTCTACAAAGAAAGGAAAATTATGGATATACACAAACAATATTAGTGTATCGGTTAAAGGTTTAATAGTAGAAGGATTATCCAATAACCTCTTGAGTGTTATGAAGATGAATAAAAAAAAAAATTATGCAATATTTTCCAAAAAGGGATTAAAGTTAACAAATAACACACACACATTTTATTTAAAGAAATATGAAAGACAGCTTTATACACTAAAAGGAATAATAAATAAAGAACGAAGTGAAGAAATAGCATATGTAACAGAAGAAGACTTATGGCATAGAAGATTAGGCCACATAAATAAAAAATCCTTGAAGATAATGAATCTACCTTTCAGTCAAAAGATATGTGGTACATGTATCGAAAATAAAGCAACAAGACAACCATTCAAAAGAATACTACAACCAAAGTCTGGGGAAATAGGAGAACTAATCCACACAGATCTTGCTGGTCCAATGAAAAATAAAACAAACGAGGGCTACCATTATTACCAAACAGTGATTGACGATTACTCTCACTACACTACAGTGTATCTACTAAGAAACAAATCCGAAGCTGCAGAAAATCTGAAAGATTATATTATTAGATTTAAAAATCAAAAAGGAAAGAATATAAAAAGAATAAGATGTGACAATGGAGGTGAGTTTACATCAAGATGGTTTAAAGATTATTGTGCAAGTCAAGGAATTTCACTAGAATATACCTACCCGTATAGCCCACAACAAAACGGCACTGCAGAAAGGATGAACCGCACACTTACAGATAAAGCTAGAACAATGTTGAATGACTCAAATTTACCTAGACATTTATGGGGTGAAGCAATAAAATGTGCAGCATACTTAATCAACCGTTCACCATCTCAAGCGATCAACAATATCATACCAGTAAAAGAGATTTGGAAATAAGATGAATCTTGAGAAAATTAAAATTTTTGGAGCCAAGGCATGGGCTACAATTGTACCTAAAAAGGATAAATTCGAAAAGAGAGCAAAAGAAGTTAGAATGGTTGGATACTCAAACACAACAGGATACAGATTATGGAACCCTACGACAAACGAAGTAATATAATCAAGAGATGTTAGATTTGACGAAAATCAATTAAGATACAAAGAAATAAAGGAAGGAAATTTCAAATATGTACAGGAAGATGAAAAATGTGAGGAAGAAGAAAGTGAAAATAAAATTATACTACAAGATATAGAAAAAGAAAAAGAATATGTAGAAGATGAACAACAAGAAGAAATACCATGTGAAATAAATGATAGTGAAGAGGAATCACAAAGAATATTAGAAAGACCAAAAAGAACTATAAAAATACCACAAAAATTACATGATTATGACCTATACATGGCTTATGTTTTGATATCAGAAATTGAAGGAGATCCAATTACATATGAAGAAGCTATTAAAGATGAACAATGGAAGGAACTATAAATAAAGAAATTAAATCATTGACAGATCTAGAAGTATGGCAAGAAAGCAAACTACCTATGGAAAGTAAAGCAATTGAGGCTAAATGGATTTTTAAAACAAAACAAGACAACACAAAAAAAGCTAGATTGGTGGCACGTGGCTTTCAACAGCAAAATGTTGATACTAGCAACATATATTCACCTGTTGCAAACATGAGTACTATAAGACTAACACTATCTCTGGCAGTAAATAATAACTTTCAAATAAGACAAATGGATATACCTACTGCATTCCTTAATGGAACTTTGAAAACAGAGGGTTATATTAAAGTACCTCAAGGAATACAAGTACAAGGAAAAGATACAGTTTTAAAATTAAAAAAAGCTTTATATGGTTTGAAAGAGTCTCCAAAGTGTTGGAATGAGAGATTTAATACATACTGTGAAAATAAAATTAAACTAAAAAGGTCAAAATATGACACATGTTTATATACAGGAAGAGGCATATGGTTAATTCTATTTGTCGATGATATATTGTTAATAGGTGAAAATAAACAAATAAATGAAATAGTAAAAGATTTTCAAAAGGAATTTAAAGCAAAGGATATGGGATATATTTCAAGATTTCTAGGAATTGACATACAAAGAAATGAAAATACATTGAACCTTTCACAGAAAACATTTATTGAAAAATTATTACATAAATTCAACATGAATGACTGCAAACCTGCACTTACTCCAATGGAATCCAATTTTCAGGCAGCTGAAGAAAAAATAATTCAAGTACCATTTAGAGAGCTCATTGGCTGCTTGAACTACTTATCCATGATCTGCAGACCAGATATTACATATTCTACAAACTACTTGAGCAGATACTTAGACAGTCCAACAGAGCAATTGTGGAAGGCTGGAAAGAGAATTCTCCGCTATCTAAAAGGATCAATGGATTATTCACTTGTTTATAAGAAAAGTGAACAAAATTCTATTTTAGCATATTCTGATGCCGACTGGGGTAGCGATCATCAGGATAGAAAGAGTGTGAGCGGTATGGTTGTTTATCATAATGGCAACCTGGTCTCTTGGAGTTCAAAGAAACAGCAGACTGTCTCACTTTCATCTTCTGAAGCTGAATACATCTCTGCATCTACCTGTATGAGTGAACTATTGTATTTAAAAGGCCTAACCAGTGAATTGAGTAAAGAAAGTAGTGCAGTGTTATTAGTGGACAATCAAAGTGCAATAAAAATTATGCAAAACTGTGAGAACACCAAAAGATCAAAGCATATTAATATAAAATTTCATTTTGTAAAAGACATAGTGTATAAGAATTTAGTGACTGTAAAATTTGTTAAAACTGATGAGAATATCGCGGATATCATGACGAAACCGTTGAACTCTGTAAAATTTAATTATTTTCGTAAAAATATGTTAGCTTGTTAATTTTGTTTAGATTATTTTGAGAGTTGAGAAAGTTGTTGAAATTGAAAATTTCATTTTTTTTGTTTTTCTTTTGTCGTACCAATTTTAAGTTATTTTGTAAAGATGAATGAGGATACTTAAAATTGAAGGGGGGTGTTAAAATAGTAAATCTGAACGCACTCTAAATAGATTTAGTGTCTATGTTTTTTGTCTTTGTTTCCGCTCTCTTCTCTTGGAAACAGCTTTGGTTACCAACATGGCTTGGTGCCTATTATTATATATAAATAATAAAATACTGATTCTCTGTAAGTTGAAGTGTATTATTTAACAGTTTTTTCATTAATATAAATGTACTCTGCCAATTAAGCTTACCTACCAATATTCTGCATTAAAGTTTATATAATATCTAGTTAGTGTAGTGTGTAGTGTATAGTAGACCGACAATCTGGTGAAGGTCGCGGGAAGCCGCTGGATGCGAGCAGCACAAAACCGGTCGTTGTGGAGATCCTTGGGGGAGGCCTTTGTCCAGCAGTGGACGTCTTTTGGCTGAGATGATGATGATGATGATGATATATAGTTTATTTTATTTATTTATTTTTATTTTATTTGTTTATATTTTTTTATGTAGAGAATGTTATTTTTTAAATGTATCTATAGCTTTTATGTTTTTTTTTTAAATATATTTTGTTATAAACCAATGATCTGCTTGGACTTTGTTTAACCCTACAAATTCAAATTCAAATATACTTTATTACCAAAGCGCACTAGGGAAAACTGTTTCGTGGGCACCCAATTTATTAAGGTAAACAAGATGACACAGATCAAACTGAATTAGGTGTGCGTACCTATTTAAAGAGTGACATTGGCACACCAGACTTTTAGTACAGCTAAGTGGAAGTAAAGTATTCAAAACAAAACGAGTATAAAAATAATAAGGAAACTAAAATCCTTGTGGACGGTAAAATGTGTCTGTACGAGTGTGTGTGTGCGCATATGAGTGTGTATTATATGTGGGTGTGTGAGTAAAGTGTAAAAGTGTAGGTGAGAGTTTATCTTGGGGGTTAGTTCCTGATTCGCCGGATTCCTGATTCGCCGGATTCTTGTTTCGCCGGATTCTTGTTTCGTCGGATTTTTTTTCGTCGGAAAATTAATATACAACAAAATAACTTAAGTAAAGAAAACATGTAATTCTATTTATTATTGTATGAATTACTATTTTGTTGCCACTATCGGACATAACTAAAATTACCTACTTAGAAATGGGTTCAATTCATATTTTCAGCTACATTGCCCCGATGTTAAAAAGTTGCGTCGAATTAACATGGCAAGATATCGACAAGAAAGGGCCATAGTCAATGATTCCTGCCCAAGATGATTACATCTTGGGGAGGGAGGTGTGTTTGTATTTACCCTAAGTGGTAATTACGATAGGACTGTAAAAGAGCACTCCAAATGTGAAGCTACTCGTAGCTATCTTTCTCAAACTATCGAAACAACAAAAAATTTCTCGGATAGTGTTTGTTGTTGTCCTCTGGCTGACCTTTTAGCATCACCAAAGGGTTCCAAGGGTTCAAGCCGTATGATCGAAACACTGTCATAATGAATTTCTAGAGGGAGTGTCATCACGCTAGCGTTTTTTTTTACTAGAATCTAGTTATTAGTTTACGAGATATTAATTTAAACTAATTGACAATCGAACAAAAAGAATAACCTGACGCTTACATTCACAACGAAATAAGTAAACGCGCATAAAAGACGCTTACAAATAAAACTATATTTCAAAGTAAGTTTAAAGGTAGGTATTAAGTTTTTAAAAATATGAAAAAAAAAACATCAGTAGGTGATTAAAACGGCACTGTATTCCGGGTGACAGAATAAATTTCACTTTATTATTTCACGCATAACATTCCTCTCATTTATCAGTTCACGGCTCAAAGTTCATGCAAAACAAAGTGTTGGTTGTGATCCGTGAATATTAATGGAGTACTACGACTGATGACCAGATTTTAGTTCAATGTAATTTCGAAAAGAAATTCCAGTTCTCTTCAAGGCTTTGGGGATCAACAAAAGTTTGTAACTAGACTAGTTTCATCTGTTGTGTTAGAAACATTACAAAAAACATTAAACAAAGGTGTTTCTGTTAGTATACTTTACGGATCTTATTTCCGAAAGAGTGTTGCTGTCATTTTTGCGGTTCCTTTGAATTGCTGGCTTTTAATAAAACTTCATCTTTATATTACTTTTAATATAAAGATGATTCCCTCTACCGGGTAACGGAACCCCTGGTCTCGCGCTACCCGCCGGCGTCTCCGGAGGCAGCTCCCTATACGCGCCTACCCGCCTGCACCTCCGGAGGCAGCTACTGCGGCGAACCAGCTTCGGTTCCCGATTCTACCGGCGCAGTCTACGGCCCGGGTCTAGGCTGACCTAGGAGCCGAACTGCGCACGCGTCAAGACTTACCCCTAGAAGCTAAGTCCTCTTATAAATCCGCGCGACAGAACTGAATTGTAGCGACCGACGTAACCCACCCCTGGGGAATAAATTGTTTGTTAACAGTTTACACTCTTTTTATTTAATTCTCTATTCTGAACCTGGGGTAGACTAATCACCCAAGTGCTTCAGTGGCAAACTTCATAAAACTTCATCTTTATATTACTTTTAATATAAAGATGAAGTTTTATTAAAATCCAGCAATTTACTTAATACATAACATGTAGGGTAGTGCACCAGTTAGGGCACCAGTGTGCGACACTTTAAGGAGCGATTGCTGAGGCTAAGCAACTTTCGCAAAGGCCTGTCATTAGATGGGGGACCAAAATTTACCATCTCAAGTTCCTCCGTGTCAGTCGTTAGCAACCACCAATCCGCAATGAGTCAGCGTGGTGGTTTATGGCCCGTTCTCCCTATCCATCCATAGGGAAGGCTCGTGCCTCAGCAGTGGTGGCATAAAATGAGCTGATGATGATGATGATGATGATGAAAGACTAAAATCAGTTACTGACCCCTATTTTTTATGATTAAAAGAAAAAAATCGATCACGGTTCCCGTCGATCACTAGTGCCTCTACCCTATTACAAAACTAAAATAGAATTACTAAAAAAAATATTTTTCATTGCAACATTGGAAAATTCCAACGAAATTCATTAGGAAGAAAATGTCTAAATATTTATTAAATATTTATAAAATTTATAAAATACCACCAGACCCAGCCAAGAATCGAACCTGCGTCTTCCGCAATCCGGGCGGCTGCACTAACCGCTATGCTACCGAGAAGGCTGACGTAAGCGCTGAATTTTGTCTTTCATTTAGAAATCTATTTATGAACAATAAGATATTCTTATTACAATATCTCGCTCCGACACTATAAGCCCTGATTTATAAAGTAGCTATTATTATCTATAATAAATAGGTGCGTATAATAAGGTAAGAGTTCCTTGAAACAGTTATTGCGACGATAAACCAATTAAGCGTCTAATTAGTAATATTATGTTACAGCTAAGCACACAACATTTTCCCGAAACAAAATGTTACTCTACAAACGAATATTTACCCATATTTGTAGTCAAAAAAGTTTGTAATAATAAATAGGCCACAAGCCCCGGGGATAAAGCCGCATGTAGCTGCTACAAAATCTATGAACGCTATAAAAACGGAGAATATCAACTTATTTGCTATCGGTCTAACTAACAAATTGTAACAAAGAAACGAACATGTTTTTATAATAATAGTTTTGTTATTTATTGAAATCCTACAGTGTTTTTTATTATTTAGAACGCCATCCTCTTACTAAATAATAGTAAATATTCTTAAGGCTAATACATTTTTTTAAATCTATTTACATACTAAGTATACTACATATTTATATACAATGTTTACTTAAATTTAAAACACCTTATATAATTGTAACACACACATTTATACACTGTAAGTGTAACTTGCTACACTGTGTTACTGACGTACTGGTCGTATTGATATTTAAAGTGCAAAAAAATAGTTATTCGACCAATGCACACAATACTGCGTCTGCAAAATAATAAGAAAAAACAAAGAACAGAATAAGAACATAGTCAAAATAGAAAACAAATAACATAAAGCGAGAAATAACAAATGAAAAAGATTCAACATAAAAGATTTGAAAGGCTTAGCAATACAATAATAAATAATAAAAAAAAACATGCAAAAAAATACTATTCATTGCGTTACACATACAAATATTGTATGTCAAATATAAAATGGTAAGAACCCCTAGCACGAGTTCTTACAACTGCTACTGTCCAGCTATTTTACATATCTTTTGACAATATCTTCATAGATGTTATCAAAGAGAAAATGCGAAAATAAGGCCACCGAGTCACAAGCCCAATTCCGGGAAACAAAATAAAAGTAATCCGCTCAGTGATCTGCTGGAAAACAGAGGCATGCTAATAAACTGGATTTCGACCTTCAATACATTAGCTGCGTATGGGCGTGGGCGGACGTTGTGTCATGCGATATTCCAAATTAGCTTTTTGTCTCGTCACGTGATATCGAGTATAAGTAAAAAAGACTAAAGATTTTTGTTTTTTAAACTTTTTGTCCGTGTTGTTTTATCTAAAATTAGAGGTAAACTACTTAAAGTTCTTACTTTCTGCTAACATTAAAGTAATTTCAAATTGGCACTAGCTTATAAACGTACGACAGTTTTACTAAAGGTATTAAGTAGATTAAACAATTATTTAGACGCGACTTAAACGCATTTTTATAGTGCTTAGTTACAAAACGCCCTCCCTTTCACAAAAGGACACTTTCATCACAAACCAACATTCAAATAAATCTAAGAGTATTACCTTTTTATATTTTTATAAATGTAGAACCTTTTTTGTTTTAATCTTTTTGTTACAATATTAAAACAAAAAAGGTCTTCTGTTATTTTAATATCAAGTGATATCACTGGATATTTTTCTAGTTGGCTCAAGTTGTAGCAAAGTTAAAAACGTAGCGAGTGAGCCGTTAAAGCCGGGCCAGCGGCTCAACTCCAACGAAGCGCGATAACACCGCTTACATATTGTCACGGCGTGTCTTCAATTACGTAGCGGACGACTGCTATGGTTAGACGGTGTCTGGTTTATCGTGTATCGTTTTATTTTTTGTACTTACACGAGCACGAGCCTTCCCTATGGATAGGGAGAACAGGCCATAGACCACCACGCGAGCCTTGCGCGGATTGGTGGTTGTTAACGATTGCTAATGCAGCCGGGACCAACGGCTTTACGTGCCATCCGAAGTACGAATGAGCTCGAGATGATACATTTTTGGTCAGCCATCCGATGACCGGCATGGCCGGTGTCTGGTTACCTCACTCTTATTTGGGACGAGCTTTGGGATTTGACAAGAACAGACAGACGCACATCAAGCTATTCAAAACTCACAAATTTCTAGATCCAATATTCAACCTTATGCCATACAGGTAAAGTTCAAAGTCTACTAAGGAAATTAGACAGTTTATGGTAACTGCTGTGCAGGCGTGTGTACAATAGTGCGTACAGGGTTACTTTCGAAACTGTTCTAAACGAAGCTAAAGCACTAATGGCGGTAAAGTTAATCTCAATTACGCTTATGTAATGTTTAATCGTATTCACATATGACTATAGTTCTATATAATTTTACGCAAATTTTGTTGGAAACAAATTACAATTTAAAAAACGTGTTGGAAAAATTTCCACGAGCAGGGTTTGAACCCGCACCCCATGACATACCGGGTCAGGTGCTCTACCTTTATGCTATCGTGGTTCTGTCACCGTTAAACCGTCACGTCGCATGAGCTTCGCACAGCCCCGCTCGGCTTCGCACAGCCCCGCTCGGCTTCGCACAGCCCCGCTCGGCTTCGCATAGCCCCGCTCGGCTCTGCATAGCCCCGCTCGGCTCTGCATAGCCCCGCTCCAATGGATTTGCGAATAAAGCAGCTCCGCCCAGCTCAGCCAAGCTCAGCTCAGCTTCTGATAGTAATTTCAAATGTGGAATGAAACAAAAATGTATACATAAGCATACACTTGACCCACTTTAAAGTATTTAAATAAATTTAGACAGCTCCGTATTCACACTACACACTGTTTTTATGCAAAATTGCGCGCTTGCAATTCACGGAGGCTTTTGTGGAGTTTGCGTAACTTTGCCGGTGCGGAAACTTTGCAGCACGGATGGCGAGGGTAAATTTGACTCATAACCATTGCCGAAACTGTGCTATTGTCTTCCGGGCCTCCGTCTGCATTTGCGAAACAAGGCCGTTTTAAGAGGTACAGCTAATTTCACTTCGCAATTGTTGTTTCTGCTATACGAGACTCGGGTTAAACAAGAAATATTATTCCTTACAAGTAAGCTCTCGGCCTTCCACTCACCTGATGCTAAGGATGATAAGGCTGAAGGTGGAAGCTTACTTCACTGGAATCTTATTTCTAATTTGCAGACCTCAGCAATATGTTAGCTGTGCCTTTAACTGGATGAGCACAATGCGTGGTTGACCTATTTTGGTATTTTGTTGTATTTTAGTTTATCATCTGTTGGCAATCCTTAATCCATATATTAAATCGTGAAGCAAAAACTTTGTACCCCTTTTTTACAAAAAATGCGCGGACGGAGGAGTATGAAATTTCGCACACTTATAGTTTATATAGAGAAGGTTATTCGAATGTCAATATCTTTTTTAAATTTTGCATAATAATACATTAAATCAATAAAACAAACATTACACACACTACCATGTATTTGACATACACTGACATACATATCATCATCATCATCATCATCAGCCTATACTAGTCCACTGCTGGATATAGGCCTCTCCAAGCACACGCCACCGAGCACGATCCGCGGCTTCTCTCACCCAGCTCCACACGCCTAAAAGCAATGAAAAATTAAAAAAGATAGAATGTGAGTTTAGATTGGCATTGAAAGATTTCTGCCGATCCTCTTCCATTTGTGAAATTTTTGAAAAGAGTTTAGGATACAATCCGTGCAGCCTTATTAAAATTACTGTCGAATTTAAACAACTGGGCGACTAGTAAAAATAAATAAATAAATCTTACATTGATGCTATGGCCAGATATAAGGATGAGATGGTGGTAGCTCCCCCGGCGGACTTAAAACAAGCCCTACCACCAATCAAACCGAGTACAAACATGTACCCTCTACTAGAGTCGAACCCGGAACATCTTTCTTTTTTTATACCTGACTAGGCATATGACTCCACTCCACCTGATGTTAAGTGGAAACGGAGTCCAGACGCGAAGACAGCTGGTGCAGCGTGAAAACAAAGCAGCATCAGTCACCCTCACCCTGCCGGCTCTCAAGGTGCTTCTTCACGCCTCGTTTGAAGGACCCCATGTCATAGGAAGGAGGGTAATCGTGGGTGAAAATCTGGGTCTCAAACCGGTCAGTGGTCTAATCACTCGACCATAAAAGTAAATAATAAATAAATAAATGAGGTGGTGCTGCTAATTTCAACTCGCAAATGTTAAATCAGCTATGGATAAAAACACCAGGGGTATACAAGAACTCCTTTTAAATCATCAAAACATTGAACTAAAGTGAAAAGTTAGTATACGCAAAAGCATGCGCTTGAATATTTTAAGGATTAAGATAAGATTTTGCGAAAGTGCTTTGCAACTGGAAGCTATTGGCTTACCTAAATAGGATAAAGTAACAGAGTAATTTATATCATTACATTTCTCGTGTGTACATATTAAAATATTCTGTATGTAATCTCAGAATCCTGCTTATAATATATTCCTTTGCAATGTTTATGGTACATATACCTTAAATCTGTAGCAAGAAGTTAAGGAAAACTTCTTGCTACAGATTTAAGGTATATGTACCAATTTTACTTTGGGAGACGTACTTGTTGGAAATAAAACAATTTGACTTTTTAAAATCATCATCATCATCATCATCATCTCAGCCAAAAGACGTCCACTGCTGGACAAAGGCCTTCCCCAAGGATCTCCACAACGACCGGTTTTGTGCTGCTCGCATCCAGCGGCTTCCCGCGACCTTCACCAGATCGTCGGTCCACCTTGTTGGAGGCCTGCCCACACTGCGCTTTCCGGTACGCGGTCGCCACTCCAAGACTATCCCGCCCCAGCGGCCATCAGTCCTGCGAGCAATGTGACCTGCCCACTGCCACTTGAGCTTAGCAACTCTTCGGGCGATGTTGGTTACCTTTGTTCTTCTGCGGATCTCCTCATTTCTGATTCGATCACGCAGAGAAACCCCGAGCATAGCCCTCTCCATTGCTCTTTGAGTGACCTTGAGCCTTTTTATGAGGCCCATAGTGAGCGACCACGTCTCAGTCCCGTATGTCATCACTGGCAGCACACACTGGTCAAAGACTTTCGTCTTGAGACACTGCGGTATATCAGACGAGAAGATATTTCGAAGCTTACCGAACGCTGCCCAGCCTAATTGGATTCGACGATTGACCTCTTTGCTGAAGTTGGACCTACCTAGCTGGACCGTTTGTCCCAGGTAAACATAATTGTCCACAACTTCAAGGGCAGAGTCCCCAACCTTCAGAGGAGTGGGTACGACACGTGAGTTCGACATAACTTTCGTCTTCTCCATGTTCATTTTAAGGCCCACTTGTTGAGAGACTCTGTTGAGGTCACCGAGCATTGCGCCGAGGTCTTCCAGGGTCTCAGCCATGACCACTATATCGTCAGCAAACCGAAGGTGAGTGATGTATACGCCGTTGACGTTGATGCCGAGTCCTTTCCAGTCCAGAAGCTTGAAAACATCTTCCAGTGCAGCAGTGAACAGTTTCGGAGAAATCACATCTCCCTGTCTCACTCCTCGCTGCAACTGGATAGGTTTCGAGCTCTGGTCTTGAAGACGGACTGACATAGTGGCGCTTTCATACAAACACCTCAACACTTCGATGTACCGATAGTCAATTTGGCACCGCTGGAGAGACTGTAGCACGGCCCATGTCTCAATCGAATCGAAGGCTTTTTCATAGTCCACAAACGCTAAGCAAAGAGGCTGGTTATACTCTTCGGTCTTCTGTATAACCTGCCGCAGCGTATGTATGTGGTCTATGGTGCTGAAGCCTTTTCGGAAACCGGCTTGTTCAATAGGCTGGAAGTCATCAAACCTGCGTGCGAGACGATTCGTTATGACTCTCGAAAACAGCTTGTAGACGTGGCTTAGAAGTGAGATGGGCCTGTAGTTCTTCAGCAGGGTTTTGTCGCCCTTTCCGCCTTTTCCGTCAGCACCTGGTGCCCTGCCGTTTTTGAGCTGTTTGAGAGCCATACAAATCTCGTATAGGCTGATGTCCGGGATGTCTTCGGTATAGTGCCGGGTTAACTTAGCTCTAGGGTCTTTAGCTAAGCTTTGTACAGGTGGTCGTGTGGTTGTGTAAAGCTGTCCATAGAACTTTTCGACCTCTCCCATAACATCGGACCTGGTCGTGACAGTTCTGCCGTCATCGGTTTTCAGCGTCGTCAGTTGGCACTGCCCAATACCCAGATCTCTTGCGAACACTTTTGAGCCTTTGTTCCGCTCAATGGCCTCTTTAATACGGTAAGTATTAAATTGGCGCGTGTCGCGAGTCATAGACTTCGAGATCTGCCTATTTAGCCGCCGAAACTGAGACGCATCACCTGAGGAAAGCAGAACCATTGCGCGCCGCTCTTTCATTAGTTTTAGGGTATGGTCTGAGAACTTTTTGGTTCCTTTTGCACGGTGGGTTTTAAAGAACTTGGACCCAACCGTTTGGACAGTTTCCACAAACCTGTTGCTGTATTCGTCCATATTTTCACAATTATTTAGGCGCTCGAAGCGATTCTGCAATTCGAGCTGAAAGCTTTCGGGGTTTTGGATTTGGATGGGTGCAGGACGGAGCGTAGACCTTACCAATCGACGTCTTTCCAGCTTAACGTTGATATTCAATGTGCCTCTTACCAACCGGTGATCGCTGCCAGTTTTAAACGCATTGATCACAGTGACATCATTGAATATTTGCTTCCTCGTCGACATGATAAAGTCAATCTCGTTTTTTGTTGCACCATCGGGACTCATCCAGGTCCACTTGCGGTGTTCAGCTTTCCTGAAAAAGGAGTTCATCATAAAGAGGCCCTCCCTCTCAAGAAAGTCCGCCAGCAGTTGGCCCCGGGAGTTCCGATTACCAACCCCAAATCGTCCCACTCTCATCTCATCGCCGCTTCGTTTGCCCAGTTTTGCGTTAAAGTCTCCCATGACAACGGTGTAATGAGTTTTGGAGGCTTGTATGGCTCTAGAGATGTCCTCATACGTAGCTTCCACCTCATCGTCAGGGTGTGTCGTAGTAGGAGCATAAACCTGTATGACCTTCAACGAATACCGTTTGGTTATTCTGAGTATAAGGTACGCTACCCTAGGCGACACACTCCCGGTCTCGACAACGTTGTTCACGAGGGACTTGTGGACGATGAACCCGACACCTTCTTGGGACAGTTGTTCGCCCTCCCGGAAATAGAGCAAGTTACCGGACTTGAGGATTATCGAGTCCTCCCCCTCTCTTCGGACTTCAGATAATCCAACTATGTGCCACCGTATCTTGCTCAATTCTTCCTCCAGTTCGTAAATCTTCTCGTCAGTCCGTAATGTGCGCGTGTTAAATGTTGCCAGGGCCAGAGTTCGTTGTTGGCGGTAGCCAGGTCTCTGCCGGAGATTCTTAGCACCCCCTGCCCCGTCGCTGCCTTGGCCGCTACCGTAGCTAGGGCGAGCGGGGCCGCCGGGGACTAGGGGCCGGTTTTTGCTGGTGTGCATGTCATGGGGGGTATTTGTCATAATCGCCACGCTTGGCAGGCGGGTTGGCGATCGCAGTAGGTTGAAGGTAACCTCAGAGAGATGCTGCTGCCCATCCTCTGGAATGGTCCCTTAGTCGCCTTTTACGACACCCACGGGTTGAGATGGGGTGATGCAATTCTTTATCCCCGGCACCACACGGGCAAAATCACTCAATACCTATTACTTTTTTAATATAATTTCTGAGAGAGAAACTGCTAACCTGCTTATTGTGTAATTTCAAATAATACCGACGAATACAAAAATTAGGGTATCAAATTAGCTGTCCCGAATAGAAATGAGAACTCCAAACACAATGGTAGTTTGGCAAATTAAAGTGGGTTAAGAGTACCAAACTATTTACAGAACGAAGTTTTCGAGCCGACAAACTTGTTTAACCCTAAGAAACCAGCGAAGCATTTGTAAATAAAACAACAGTTATAGCACAAAATGTTTTTGTTTTGTTTATATAATTTTAACGCAAATTTTGTTGCGAACAAATTACAAAAACACAAATGTTGAAAAAATTTCCACGAGTAGATTTTTTTTTAACATTTGTGTTTTTAGTTATAGCATAGCATCGATTTAGAATTTAAATCGATGTAGCACAGTTATTACGATACCTATTGACTTCTGTTTCAAATTGCAAAGACAAAATCTCAACTTTTTATGTCTATATATTTGTCAATTCGTCTACAATGATTAAACCAATAATAATAAATAGAGTATAATTTGAATAGTTATTCCAAGTTTGTCTCTTTTACTCAAATTTGTAATGAAGTCTACATGACGGGAGCAGAACACTGAATATCTATTCCAAGCTTAGTAGTACATTTTTTGTTAGAACCATTCGGATTTTTTTCAATCATCTGATATAGAAGAACAAATAAATGTTCTTTTACTAAAAGTTACATAAAAACCGCCTTTCTTAAGTTTCCACCTACACTAATTAGCCCACTGTTTTGTGCATACGGTCCAATCATTATTCCGACCAGTCCTTGAGCTTTCTGCGGAATATTGCTGGCAGGCAAGTTGTACTGCAAGTATCACGAACCAATTTGCACTATTCCCGTTGGCCAGACAGCTTGCTATGACGAAGTCTTCATTTCCACCATTTCCACTGTGAAATAAGGAACAATTTGCGGTGGTAATTAAATTTCCTTTACAACTGCACTCCGTTTCTACTTTACTCTGTTTGATAGGGATTGCAACTGGAAATAAGGGTACAAGGTTGCGGTTATGTGTTTGGAGTACTAGGTAGTTCTTTTCATCGGTTGTTTTTGTGGGCACCTCCCCGCTTTGGGCTAGGTATTGACGGTGATGGTTTTGTGATTGTGATGGAGGCCCGACGATCTGGATTTCGCCACTACCTCCTACCTCTAAACCCCTATAACTTTTTCTTTTTTATAGCTAGGCCCAATTTTAATTTTCTTAATTGTAATCTTAGGGAATGGTAGTTCCTAAAAAAATTAGTATTTGTTACAGGTTATTGCTAAAAACAAAGTTGTAGTTTCCCAAACCTAAAAAAAAAGTTGAAATTAAATTTAACGCTCAACTTTGCGTTGCTTTTTAAAAAAAAGTAAGGTGATGGAAGGCTTCGGATTTTCTTTCTCTAAAGTGTAGGCTTTTAATGGTATGTTATTTGTTTCGATATCATTTTTGTGACCGGAGTTATTAATTTTTTTAAAGATTTCGATGAAATTCTACTTATGCGAAATAACGCATGACAGGATGTAAGTGGAGGAACACCACATATGGCTTTATAACATTTCTTCTGAGCAATAAAAGCTCTATTGACACTTGTACCATTACCCCAAATGATTAAGCCATATCGTATTAAAGACCCTACATAGGCATGGTAAGTAGAAATGGCTGTTTTTACATTTGTCACATTCTTGACTTGTTTAGCGCATACAAGAACCTATTAATTCATAAACAATTGTTTGTATCGTCATGAGTTTTCCAATTAGGTCACAATCTACAGTAAATCCTAGAAATTTTGTCTGTTTTACTTCTTCTATTTTCACAGTTTTATAATTAAAGCTTGATACTTTTGTGATTATTGAATTGGATATAGTTAGTTTTAGCCAGATTTATTTTTAAATTATGCATGTCAAGATAATCAATTAAATTATGAATAGTGCGATTAATATCATTTTCATGTTCGTTGTTTCTACAATTTTTATTATTAGTTCCACCACACTTCTTAAAAGTTGCAAATTAAAACTCGCAAAAATAACTTTTCCGTCCCAGGATCGAACCGCGGGCCGCACGATTTCTACCGCGGGCTAAATACGTAACACTCTCCGGGAAACCAATAACAGTAGCGACGAGATATCTAGTGGTTTGAGTTTGAAGAGTCGGTTTGAGTGTATTTAGAAATTAATAAAACGTTTATGAACTACCACTGTTACATTTAGTTTACTAAAATAAATAACTAATTTAACACTTTAATATAATAATTACTTAAATGCCTCATTGTATAAGATAAATACTGTTCTATTTGTTATCCAAGCAAAACCCTTTCAAGTTTATTTTACTTTTAAAATTGTTTTTTGGCTCTTGCACTGCACATTTTTTTAGATTTTCAATAACACTGTTCGCTTTGATAGTGTTTCTGACCAACATTGTCACATAACTATTGCGCTTCTAAAGTAATAATTTTAATGCTAAATTATATAAATGTGAACTGTTTATATTTTTTAAGATACATTTTTACTGAGACGTTGTTTACTGTAGTGCTTGCTTGATAATAACGAACCTAAAATATCTCATGGTTTATCCCACCACAGCCTCTTTAACTATCTAAAATGGTGGTTTTACCGGCCGCAAGATCCTGATCGATAGGCAACCAAAGCCGGTCAATTGAAATTGATTTCAGTTCTCAACACTTTAGTCCGATGTTAGCAAAGAGTAAACTTTACTGGTGACATGTTTCTAAAAAGGTAAGGCCAGCGTAACAAGGGGAAATACAATTTACAGTTACGTTGAAAACAAAAACAAACAAGGCGTTAGTCTTTTTGATGTGAAATAAAATATATTTTTTCATGAAAACTCAATTTTTTTGTTATAAAATATTGAACGAATAACGTTAATTTTAAATGTAATCCTACTCATATTATAAATGCGAAACTTTGTAAAGTATGTATAGGCATACAGATAGTTTATAACCTGGAATAACACATAGGATACTTTTTATTCCGATATTCCCACGGGAACGGGCACCACTCGGGTGAAACCGCGAGCGGCCGTTAGTTATTTATAAATATATTATTATTTTGTTATATTATTTTAAATAGACAGATTGCAGCGTCGCGCTATACGCATTATCGGCAATGAAGAGGTCACTAATACTCTCGAACCCCTGCAATTGCGTAGAGACATAAGTAGCGTCACTCAGCGTCTCCTACCGCTTATACCAAAACGACGCTTTGAAGAACTATTTGAACATATCCCACCTTCTCTTCAATTTTATAGTTTTTCTTGCTGTCTCTCCCGCAGTTACTAGGTGATCTGCCCGTTCGCAGCGGAATCTTGTCAGAGTTGGAGGGTACGGACGAAAGTTTGGACGGGCGGCGTTGTCCACATTTCCTACCGAACGACGCCATTGTAGTTCACAGTGGTGTTACCCTATACATTTCTGGCATTAATAAGAATTTGGAAGGTTCTATGTTTGATAGATACTATCTCTTTATCGTCTATTAAGATCCGGAATTATTGACAATTTGGAAAGTGACAATGCTGCTTATACACTTTTGTCCTAGTAACACATAGATTATTAAGTAAGAACAATAGCTAATTTAACATCTGTGTATTTACACTAAGCGACTCGTCATAATTATATCATCACAGGGCTATCACAGGCAAGTATGAAGAAATTAAGCGAAAGAGGTATGTATGTATATATGTATGTATGTATGTATATATGTATGTATGTATGTATGTATGTATGTATGTATGTATGTATGTATGTATGTATGTATGTACGACATTTTACAACCGTTGTACAACCGTTGCCATGGCATCGTTTTGGTATGTCCCTATTAAAATTATTTGTAGGTATTTTTTAAATTCTAGCCCCAATTACGTATTCTCTGTGCTTGAAAGTATACTATTATTCTTTTATTGTTTCGATATTTTCTTCTTTGTAATTACGCTATTAATTAACGTATGTGTGTCGTTAATAGATTTCTTATTCATATTCGATTTTTATGTTATGTGATGTAATGTGTGTGATTTTATATGAAAAAAATAAACTACTATTATTATTATTATTATTCTCTTTATTAAAAATATATATCTTAAGAAACTTTTTTACAATATTTTATATAAGTAAAGACATACGATATAAAATATTATAAAAAACTTAACCTAGGTTGCCACAGGCAGCGGGGAAAGACCCAAGCTATCGGTGGTTAGGGCTGCAGAGTGAGGAACCTCCTGACAATACGTGCCGTGTCAAGGAGTACTGCCTTTTTATTATTATTATTATTATCTTGAAACAGTTGTTTATTATTTTTCACTAAGAATGTATAATAATGCATAATAACGATTAAGTTTGCTGTGCTGTCTAACAATTAAATTAAATTAGACAAGACAACATCACATACATTGTTCTGATCCCAAAATAAGTAACTAAAGCACTCTTTTTATGGAAATCAGAAACAACGACGGTACCAAAAACACTCAGATCCGACACAGTATCGAAAAATTTTGTGTTTTCGACATTGACTCGACCGGGAATCGAACCCGGGACCTTCGAGTTAGCGCCACCCAAAGTCCGGCGTGCAAACCACTGGCTACGGAGGTCGTTATAATAAAGTGATCCTGTAACGTTAGTGACAAATTTTATTCGAAGAAAAGTTTCTCAGAACTTACATTACTAGCTCATTTACCGTTCTTGATAGAGATTGTGAGGACTAGGAACACACGCTTACTACAACAATCCTAGGGACTTCTTGGCGGGAAAGTGAAGAGTCATGTCTGCGGTTTTGTTTAATTTTCCAAAATTTGTGTTATGTCGAATATTAATGTGAAATAATAGAATAGAATAGAATAGATTTTTTTTTATTAACATACACACTTAATTATAACAAACAACAATAAAGAAAAAAGAAAAAACAGATAGACAGAAAGAAAAAAAAAAAAATAACAAATTGTAGTAAAAAAAAAATAAAGTGTGAAGTTAAAGGGCCCTGTCTCAGCTTATGCTGCTGTGTCATTCATGGATGTTCAGAATGACACAGAAGCGCTGTTATTCTGACAGGGCCTGAATATATACGGTACAGTGACAAGACAAAATATAAAAGAAATTAAAAACAATAAAATAAAATAAAATAATAATTACATTGAAAACCACATTTAAATATACCATAAATTACTAAGTAAGGCTCCAGTGAGCACGATTCCTTTGCCGAACCCACCGGAAAAACTTAAGCTATTCCCAACCCGAGCCAAAGAAAAATAAAATTGTCACAAACATAAGATGGTAGAAAGATTTTAAGTACTAGGTACGCTGTCTAACAAGGCACGTGGCAGCTAATGATGATTAGCATCCTGGACGCGGCATTGTGGCATGCGTATATTAAGTACACCGTCCATTCCCCGCGTGCCTTCATGCCAAGACCAACAAGTCAAAACAGTGATTGTGAAGCTATTCACTGGCAGAGAAATTATGGAGAAAACGAAAAGATGGTGCTCCCCAAGAGGGCGGCCCCGGTGACTGGACCTCCAAGCACGTCGTGAAAACCCTGATCGTACGTTTTTAATAGATTTTAGTAACAGCTAGTTTCTAGCTTTTAGTTTCTAGCTTTTGTAATTCAATGAGGTAGTTTTTGAGGTGTTTTTTAAAAATTACTTTGGTTTTTAGGTCACGCATTGGGGGTGGGAGGTCATTCCAGCACCGAGAGGCCGCATATCTAAATGATCCGCGAAAAGCCATAGTGCGATGCTTGGGAGTAGAGAAGATGTGAGTACATGCTCTTTTTGGATATCTACTATGTTCCTGTGCCCATACCAGCTTGTCATAGAGATACTGCGGCCTCCCTGCATCAACAATGTCAAACAACATTGTAGCAAGATGAAGTTTTCTACGAGCTTCCATCTTTAGTAGACTTGCGGCATTAAGGAAAGGAGTCACATGTGTACGTGGTGGTATATGAAAACAAAACCGGGCACAGGCATTTTGCACGCGTTTGATGAGCTTTCTAGACCTGGATAGAAGACATGGTCCATACACAGTGTCACAATAATTCATTTTAGACAAGACCAGTGACTCACACAACCGAATCCTGAGGTCTTCACACAAGTAGGGTCGTATTTTATATAATAATTTAAGACGATAAAAACAGTTGCGGGCACATTCAGCAATATGAGTCTCAAAGTTCAGGTGACCGTCCAGGATCAGTCCCAGATTTCTGACTTTCTCTACTCGTTCAATGCTTTCCCCATTGAGAGTAAGATTGAAAGATGTACAGCTGCCAATAAAGTTGCGAAGGTTGTATTTTGCTCCAAATAAAATAAATTTAGACTTTCTGGGGTTCAGGGTCAGGCAATTCGACTGGCACCATGAGGCTATTCGGGATAGATCATCATTTATTTTCACCACAGCTGCGGCATGATCTGAAAGTGGAAAAGATAGGTATAATTGCAGGTCATCTGCATATAAGTGACACTTACAATGAGTTATTGTTTTTGTTATATCTGCACTATATAAGATGGTATAATGGTGGATTATTGACCGTTAAGTGTTCGTGAGTGTGCAGGAGTGTTGGCAAATGAAACAAAACAGTGCAACGTTACTTTTTAAATTCTCTCAAGTAGTCGCGTGAGGACTTAGTAAAACCCCACATCCTGAGATACTCGAGGGGTGGTGGGGTATATCATTTCTCACTTCTCAATTCTATTATCATTTTAATCATCAATCATCAGTTTAATTTTGAGAAACGTATAAATTAAGTTTTCGACTGAAGGACTAGTATCCATGGTCATGAACAAAAAAAAAAGAACAACAATCCTGGTGTACATGACATAACTTCTGATGGTATTGGTATATGACATGTTCCTTTCTTAAATTAATTCGAAGGATAACATTTTAAATCCTTCCCATTTCCCCCATTTTAGGTTATTAATATGAATTGCGTATGGAAAAATAAATATGGGAAATGAATGACAACATGAAAGGACAAAGTAAATATTCACACACCATTAGGCGGACTGTCTGTTTGTGGGTAAACTCGATGTCTGACCCACAAGTCGTTATAATGTATAAAGTACATGTATGCTGCTTATACGTTTCTAGGTTATGGTAAACACATTTATTTTTCCCAAAAATAA
Organism: Eudonia lacustrata; assembly: GCA_947562085.1. Lineage (NCBI taxonomy): Eukaryota > Metazoa > Arthropoda > Insecta > Lepidoptera > Crambidae > Eudonia > Eudonia lacustrata. The sequence goes on from OX387318.1 coordinate 8,584,818, forward strand.
TAAAAATTACATGTGTTTTAGATTAAGATTATACGTCCACATCATCATGGTTAGTAACGTTGTTGCTTCCCATTTTTATCTTCATTTAACTCCTACCTAAAATCCCGTCATACAGGTTATTAAACCATGAAAGTAGTTTGTTCAAAATCGGTTACTGAATCAGTTTAACTCATTTTTAGGACTGGCATTTGCTAATAAAATCCCAGTGCCACACCACACTGGCTTTCAAAAGTTATTGTAAGTGTCTCACACATTTTGTATGAAATCGTCTTCTTCTTGTTCTTCAGCCATCGCCTCCCAATGCGGAGTGTAGGCCTCTTCCTTTGCACGCCATCTCTCTCTCTGTTTGTAGTCTTGCATAAAATGGTAAGCACCAAACAAGAAAGTTGTATGTTACATATGAATCATGAGTCGACCTACACCTCAGTCTTCCTGTCACCACAAACCCAAAAGATTCAAAATTTATTCGAATAAAAAAAACATGATATAAACGCTCGCCAATATACATAAAGTTCCCCATTTCAGACACAAAATAATTGATTAACTTAATAAACATTCAAACTTAATTAAATTACATGGGAGCATCGATAACACGTCGCTTATCTTAATTGTCGAAGTTTGTCATTTCATTACAGATTCAGTGCGATCGGCAATGTCAACGGCAAAGTCGAAACAATTTAGATGAACCCGTTAAATTATGCATCAGATTGCAATGTCTTTTATTTATGCCTACTGTTGAATTTGTTAGTAGGATTGATAAAATATTTGTGGATAACTTTCTATTCCAATTCGTTGAACGCTGATATAAAGTTAAGTTATCGATTTATTTATTATTTTTTACAAAACTGACAAGAATCATCAACCATATATAATTTGAAATAAGTTAAGCAGGTACCGGATCGCATCTAAATATTATATGTACACATTTAGTTTAAATCAGCAGCGTACAAACGATTTTTTTATAATAAAAACCAAAAAAAAATTATAACATATAAAAAAATATTAATGAAATTGACATTAAATTTCCTATTTCTATTATAGCTAAAACTGAAAAATTGGACTTTAATCCAAAATGGAAACATAAAAGAAGATTTTTACCAAGTTGCACATCTTAGCATTAGACATACGAGAAGCTAATTCATATATAGAGGGAAACAAAGCCGTCCGGAAAAGAAGTTATCCAAAATCCATAACAAAAGCAAAACAGAAAACAATTTCGTCTCGATACTATCGCATTACGTAGCGATGAGTCATCAGGCGATCTGGATCGACACTGCGCGGCCGCCACAGCATACTAGACATAAACGGTAATATCACTCATAATAAAAATAAATAAAAACATAATTATACAATAAACATAATTACATATAAATTTTAAGCAAATTTTGTTGCGAACAAATTATACATTAAAAAATTATATAAATAGGGCTGCATGGCTGAGTAAGAGTAGATAGTGTTGATTAGTTTCGGCGAGTTGGCTAGAGGCATTATAGCATAGTTGGTAGTGCACCTGACCCGGCATGTCATGGGGTGCGGGTTCGAATCTCGTTCGTAGAATTTATTCAACACTTTGTATTTTTTCATATTGAAAAAACGTAGTCAATAAATCGGTTACAGGGTTACTGTTAACCTGTATTATACCATTGTCGAGCAAAGGCCCCCAATAGTCTTAATAATTCTTATAATATTATAACAGAAGAAGCGATCCACATTATAAAAAACACAGTTTTTTTAAAGCGAGAATTCTTACCTTAGTGGTAGGTACCAATCAAATAATCATTTGTGTCTGTTGGCATTTATATTAAATACCATTACATGAATAAATAAATGATACGTGAATAATTTAAATATTGGTTCGAAATTTTTTTATTAGAACATATTTGGCATAATTACGTAAAGTAAAGAATAAAGTTTATATTCAAGTTACACATTCTATGTGAAATAAATGATATTTATTGCAACATCCTTAGGCAATATCAGAAATATTTAAAACGCTTATATTTAAAGGGCTTTCATTGTTAGGAAGCAATGTGATTTGCTTTCCCGCGAGTTTGATTTCCTTTTTTTTCGGAACTATTAGTTGCTGGTACCCCGTTCCTAGGCAAGATATTAATATAGAAAGGCTAATACATTCTAAAAAGTCATATACTATTTTATTCAAAAAGCAAACCATAACAGCTGGTGAAAAGACTCTGTCATCATCAAAACAACTCCTCAGAAAGGTTTTATTGAAATATTTTTAAATGGAAACAAGTTACTATCTCTCTTTTTCTACTGTATCCCAGCCCAATGTGAGAGCCAAAAACTCGGCATTATCCATGACAACGCAACGGTGAAATTGAAACCAATAAAATACTTCGTGAAACGTTTTCCGTGTATCGGCCGGGGAGTGACAGCCCTAGTGTTTGACAAGGGTTGTCATAAGTCTTCTTTCCGTCCGCCCGTCTGACTATTTGCGTGTATCCAACCGAGGCGAAGTGACGTGACAAGCGTTTGACAAGTAAGATAGTAAGCTTGATGGTACGGAAAAATACAGCTTTTACTATTTTTCTTGGAAAATAGAACGTATTTTAATGTAAGCATTGTTTATGTTTTGATAGTTTTTTATTTATCCTTAAACTACTATTAGTACCAGTAGTACGAGTATACGAGTGTAACCTCTATGTTAACATAGGGCCTAAACAAGTGGTATAACGCTAGTAGAATAGAAATGGAATAGAAAGACGAACGGATGGGATTGACTTAAGCCAATCAAGCGTCATTACCTAATAATTTATCGTTGGCTTATCAATCACATGCGTTAATAATTCTATTAAATTTCTATTCTATTAGCATTATGCCACTTGTCGATTCTGCAATTACGGAGAAACTATCTTATGTCAAAGAGCTTTTTAAAAATTCCTGAAAAAAAAATTTGGAGAGGAAGTTTAGTGTAGAAGTTCATTGTTAAAAAAGTTGGAAGAAATACTAAAGCTTCTATTAACAATAATAATAAGTATGATCGAGACATTTTTTTCATAACCCATTTCGGTAATGAACTTGGGATAGTTACTCAGCCTTCATGATCCTCCTGTGCATATTCACCTACTTCAATACCACCAGAATTGACAAGCGAGTGAATAAATAATGACAGTCGGATACGAATTACAGGCGTCAGCCTTAACGGGCCGTCACTCCAATCCAATAATACATAGTTATTATAATTATTTATAGGGTAGTGGCGCCAATGATCGACAGAAACCAGTGACCGAATTTTTTTTTCTATAATCATTAAAAAAGGGGTGAGCAACTGATTTGAGTCTTTAGCAATATTGAAATACCAACCACCTGCTTCATAGATGTCATCCCGTAATATTCCTCCCGTAAGTTCATCATCATCATCATCATCTCAGCCAAAAGACGTCCACTGCTGGACAAAGGCAAGGATATGAGGGGTATTTGCCGTAATCGCCACGCTTGGCAGGCGGGTTGGCGATCGCAGTAGGTTGAGGGTTACCTCAGAGAGATGCTGCTGCCCATCCTCTGGAATGGTCCCTTAGTCGGCTTTTACGACACTCACGGGAAGAGATGGGGTGGTGCAATTCTTTATCCCCGGCTCCACACGGGGTCCCGTAAGTTGGGTATTCTCAATAAGGTGAGGCTGTTTTTCACTCCCGAGCAGCGCTGTTTGCTGTACAAGACTCAGGTGCGATCGAGTATGGAGTATTGTTCCCATCTATGGGACGGCTCCGCTAAATACCTCCTCGATGCACTTGATAGACTGCAAAGGCTAGCGGTACGTATTATTGAAGATGCTGAGGTTATCTCTTGAGGACCTCCAGCTGTGTAGAGACATTGCTTCTCAGTGTCTTCTACCGGAATCTCTACGGAGAGTGTTCTGAAGAGCTTTTTTATCTAATCCCGCCCTCTCCATACCTCTCCATACCTTTCCCGGACTACACGTGCTGGTCTTAGGAACCACCATCATACTGTACAGACAATCAGTACTCGTACCAAAAAATTAAGCAAGTCGTTCCTCTGTAAGACTATTCGGCTTTGGAATTCTTTGCCGGCGCATGTTTCTCAGTTCCTATAGTCCCGGGTCTTTTAAGCGGGGCTTGAAACGGCATTTATGCAGGCCGTCATGAATGGGTGCGCTTGTTACCGTACTTGTTCCACGGTGGGGAGCGCTCTTATTATTTTGGGCTGCATCGGCTGCTTATCATCAGGCAGGATGTAGTCACGATGACGTGACTACATCCTATATATATAAAAAAAAATCAATGAAAATCTATGTTAATTTTTGGCGACGAAAACTCTGTCGAACAGTGGGCTTAAAACGTCGAATACTGGTGCCATTTAGACCAGTGGGCCATTGGAGAGAAAACTGTTGAACGCAATGTAAAAACAATGTATTGTAGTGATCGGAACTCCTTGCTTCGGGCAGCTCTGTGGCAGACGACGCGACCTGAGTTTAAAAGTAGAACCTTAGAAAAAAGAAGAAAAACAAGAAAAACAAGAGAGGATGTTTTTTCAGTCCTTGGGTCAGCAAGCTAGGGCATCATTGTAAATTGTCTAAAATACACAATTCCAGTTATTTTGCGTTTTATTATAAAGCTCTACATTATGCACATATTGATTTGCTGTTAGTTATTGTATAATTACATTACTTATGCATGGTGCACCGACGCGACGATAAACCCACTATTATCTTAAATCTCTCTTGTCTATCCAAAGGTTGACTGAAAGAGATTTTTTCTTTTTTTTTTAGTAACAAGACCGCCATTTGTACGTGTATTTTTCATGTAATTTTATGTCAAAATGTCTTATATTTGTTTAGTGTACTACCACTACCACCAGCTCATTTTATAACCCCACTGCTGGCCCCAGCAGTGAGGCCAGAAGTGGGGCTCGTGCCCACGAGCATTCCCTATGAATGGATAGGGAGAACGGGCCATAAACCACAACGCGGGCCCAATGCGATCTGGTGGTTGTTAACGACTGCTAATGAAGCCGGGACCAACGGCATTACGTGCCTTTCGAAGCACGGTGACGCTTGAGATGAAATATTTTTGTTCACCCATCCGTTGACCAGACTTTGCTAAAATTGCTTAACTTCAGCGATCGCAAACTATATATATATATTAACCACAGCGCCATCGAACTCCGCTTGTTGCAGTCTTCCTGTGACCATGGACCTTGCAAAGAGTTCGAAACGTCAGGATAAACATTAAATAAAGTAATGTGTAAAATAAACGCGAGTAGATCCGTAAAAGTTGTTTCATTCCTCTTGTTGGTGTACAATAAAGTATATTTATCGTATCCTATCTTATCTTACGAGTATAATACAAAACCTACCGTTCACTAGCACAATGGATTATCAATCTGAGGAATCGCGACTGGAGCTAAACTAAAACTGCGGAGGCATTGATTACTCAAAGGGGCAAATTGTCGGAGTGAAATCACTTGCCGCTGCTAAATTCACTGGTCCGTTTTCTTTGTAGGTTAAGCACTTTACAACTGGAATGAAACTCTTTTTGCAGATCTACTCGCGTTTATTTTATTTGACTTTGAATTGGCCGTGGTCACAGGAAAGCTAAGGGGCTGGTTGTCTTAATATAATTTTTAAGCTCGGTGCCTTGATCTCACCTGATGTTAAGTGATGATAAGGCCAATGATGGAAGGGTACTTCACCCGGGATCCTTAACCAGTGAGGCACTGGCTATCTTATCTCCGGAACACAACAATGCTACAAACATTGAATGTTATGGTGACTTATTTAGATAAGGTGATATAGATAATATGGTGGTAGCCAGCTAGGCGGACAAACAAGCCCTACGACAAACCAAACCGAGTTCACAAACATGTACCCCTCGCTGGGAATCGAACCGGGGACTTCTGGGTCTAAACCGGTGGTCTTAACCACTAGACCACATTATTATTTATGTTATGGTCGACAATTGGTCCCGCAGACTTTCTTTTCCAACTACAGCTAGGGTTGGCTGGAAGAGATCTCTTTTAGAGATATATGTTTTTTATAATGTAATTTAGACTGTAATTTCAAAGGATTTATTAATAAAGGGACAGCGGGTCCTAGCGGTGTAGCAGCTGTCTATGTCCAGGCTTGGACTGGGCGTTGATGAATCATTGATTGATTGATGAATGGTGTAGGACTTTTATTTTTATATGTATTAATGATAATCTCAATGTATCATATATATAAAATGTTTTTGTTTTGTTTATATAATTTTAACGCAAATTTTGTTGCGAACAAATTACAAAAACACAAATGTTGAAAAAATACTTCTTAACTGATCTTTAGTATTTGTAAAAATATTATGATCGGATGTTAATGACGGTAGTTGTTGACATAGAATGGGCGCCTTGGGCTTTCAAAGTAAATAGTGTTGAATAATTTCAGCGGGCTGGTTAGAACCACGATAGCTCATATGGGAGAGCACCTGACTCAGTATGTAAGAAGGGTGCAGGTTCAAATCCTGCTAGTGAAAATTTTTTCAACATTTGTGTTTTTGTAATTTGTTCTCAACAATATTTGCGTTAAAAATTATATCATCATCATCATTATGTCAGCCAAAAGACGTCCACTGCTGGACAAAGGCCTCCCCCAAGGATATGAGGGGTATTTGCCGTAATCGCCACGCTTGGCAGGCGGGTTGGCGATCGCAGTAGGTTGAGAGTTACCTCAGAGAGATGCTGCTGCCCATCCTCTGGAATGGTCCCTTAGTCGGCTTTTAAGACACCCACGGGAAGAGATGGAGTGGTGCAATTCTTTATCCCCGGCACCACACGGGGAAAAAAAATTTTATAAACAAAACAAAAACATTTTATAAATAGCTTGCCTACTTCTTAACTGATCTTTAGTATTTGTAAAAATATTAAGATCGGGTGTTAATGAAGGTAGTTGTTGACTTTGAATGGGCACCTTTGGCTTTCAAAGTAAAAAGTAAATAGTGTTGAATAATTTCGGTGGGTTGGTTAGGACCACGATAGCTCAATTGGGAGAGCACCTGACCCAGTATATCAGAAGGGTGCAGGTTCAAATCCTGCTCGTGGAAATTTTTTCAACATATTTTGTGCTTTTGTATCATATATGTATATGTACGTACAAACAGTAAATTGGCAATTTAATTGAAGATTTGTATCGAAGCATTTAGCAACTATTAACGAATCTATTCGAGAGATCACAGCAAAGAAAACAGTTTATTTAAAATAACTCAATAAAATAATTTTCTAATCACGTATTTCCTTCCATTATTACCCCAATTACTTCTCCAATATCAACCGAAAGACAACGCTCCGTTATCTCAACCCTAACAGGCTAACAAGATAAATCCTTTCAATTTAATTTGAGTTTAATAAGAAAAATAAGCGGCTAGGCTTGACGTCTAACAAGGCTTGCCGAGAGGTTGAACAATTTTCTTAAAGGTCCCTCACTGTCTCGTGATTGAGCCAAGTGCTGCGATATCGAGGGATTTGTTATTTGAAGTGAGAACTTAATAAAACAGTGACTTTTCGAATTTAAAATATTATTTTTGACTTCCTAAGTTGTAGACGCTTCCGCGCCACTGAACTAAGTAAAGAGTTCTTTGACTTGGAAACCAAAACAAATGAAGAATTCTTTTTCTGTTTATTCGGAGAATTTGTTTAAAGAGACAATTTGTTTGGATCAAAAGAGTAACTATGTGGTTATCGGATGGGTGACCAAAAATGTGTCATCTCGAGCTTCTTAGTGTTTCTGAAGGCACGTGAAGACGTTGCTCCCGCCTGCATTAGCAAGCAAGTCGTTAGCAACCACCCAACATACGCACTGGAAACTGGTGGTGGTTTATAGCCCATTGTCCCTGTGATGTTTTGTCCATAGGGAAGGTTGTGTCCCAGGACATAATAATGGATATAAAAATGATGATGGTGATGAGAAGCGAGAGTTAAAACTTAGTCATTAGACGATCTCCTTGGTAGAGTGGTTTGTACACCGGTTTTCATGGTGTCGCCATCTCTGAGGTCCCGGGTTTGATCCCCGGTGGGATCAATTTAGAAATTATTGCTTTTCTAAATTGTCTCGGGTCTGAGTGTTTTCTATGTTTATTAAGTATGAATTTAAGTATTAAAGTCTAGTAACCATTTAACGAGTTTCATAACGAAGCTTCTCTTGGGCTAGATAATTATTGTGAGTGTAGGAAAGTTTATTTATTAGTTTACTTATTCTGTTGAACTTATTCTGTAATCACAATGTGATCTCGGGATTTTTGAGCGAAGAAACCTCAAGTCGAGGAGCCGAATCAATGTGGTAAGTTATCCCATCCGGGAAGATTGAAATAGTTTGAGCGTGTGTGTGAACCGGGGGAACTTGTTGCAACGGTGACCTACATTCTATTCCCTTTTGATATTCATTTACTTAAAAACTGATTTATCAAATATTTTGTTTTTATATATACACTTTGATTATATACACCTCTAAATCAAAGAGTTGACACTATGTCGACAATAGTCTGTCTGTTAATTATCTTTATAACTGACCGACTATTGTTTGTATTTATGAGAGAGGAGTCATAGTCATAGTAAGTAGTAGTCGTTCTACAAAGATCTTACAAAAACAATATTAATCCCCAAACCCATGTTATTTGCTTACCCATGTTATGCCCTTGCAGGGATGGCTCTGCAAGTTCGCGAAAAACGAGGATATCTTTTTCAAATACTGGATTCCACGCTGAAGATAGTTTACGGCCGTCTTCCCGATTGAAATTATTAGGGTGCTTCTTTATTTCAATCGCTTCACGCACTACTCTTGAATAAAAGTGGCGATCTGTGAAGAGGACTTGCGCACAGTAAAACTCAATCCAGTGATTTGTGCCTCTTTCAAGTAGATGTTCTGCAATCGCTGATTTATTAGACTGCCTGTTCTTTACAGCTCCGATATGTTCTTTGACCCGCTTATGTATAGTCCGCTTTGTTTGGCCTATGTAGGAACTACCAAAGCTGCAGTATATCTTGTATACGCTTGGTGTTTGAAGTGGCAAGACATCCTTCGGAGTGCCCACAATGTTATGTTATGGCCATAAACTATCATCTTCAGCGTGGAATCCAGTATTTACAAAAAAACATCTTCGTTTTTCTTCGCAGTTGGTAAACAACCAGAATAAGGATTGTATACGTAATAGGGACACCGTTAGTGTTGTGTGTGGCGGTAGTTGGCAAAATAATGTGACTGTGGATGAAGACTCTTTTTTTTTTGTTTTTTATACTTAGCACGGCAAATGACTCCATACCACCTGATGTTAAGTGAAAATGGAGTCCAGACGCGAAGACAACTGGTGCAGCGTGAAAACAACGCAGCATCAGTCAACCTCACTCTGCCGGCCCACAAGGTGCTTCTTCACGCCTCGTTTGAACGACCCAATATCATAGGAAGGAGGGAAAACGTGTGCTGGTAGACTATTCCATCTTTTGGACTATTCCACTCTGCCGCGCAAACGGAGGCGCAACATCGCGACAGCGTCAGCCCGTGACCACGGCCGTTGTAACTCGGTCGAAACGTCGGGTATAAAGAAGGTATGATACCTTTTTACTAATTAGTTTGCGTTAATCCCCGTTTAAATTTTGTTTAACTATGGAACGCGAAAGTTTAAAAGTGCTAAGGTGTTTTGTTTTAGCGGGTCTGACTGATAACCGTGAAACACCAATCAGTGTCACATGCCAGTACCTATCCTAACGATGTCAATTAGTAGAAAGGTTTAAACCACTGTAATCGTTGTTTTCTGGCTTAACACAGAAACATATAAATTAGTCATAAGAAAGAACCTTAACTGCTACGATAGTAAGCCATACATGTTATCCGCTACGGCACCGAGCTCGTAACAAACAACGCGTCTCAAGTTCATACATCAACATCCATACTCATTACGTCGTGACAGTCGATTTCATCACCTGTTACCCTTAAATATAACACAATTCCTCACATCCCCCAAAACAATACACGGTGCACTCCCATAGATCAGCGGCAATAAATCAACAATTTACGCGGCAATTTCCATAATTCACACAATATCAAGTTACCCGCGAGGATAAAGAAAAATCCAATTTCCTTTGACTGCGAGGGGAACGCGCCTTGAAATGTGCGATCACACTGGAATACTTCAAAAATAGTTCTTAGGTCTATGGTCGATATACAAAATGAAGGGTCTACTGCAATAATGATGAATGTTCAAAATTATTTTAATTCTTAATGAGTTCTCATTTTGACATTATGAGGATATTAGAGCCCTTGACATTATGTCAGCTACTGCGCGATACGTTGACTCTCAACGTTAGGAAACTGGGTCTTTTGTGGCACTACGATAATTTCATTTACCTTATGTAAGCACTCAATTAGAATTAAAATCATTTTATTCATTCATTATTGTTGCAGTGGACCCTTCAAATGCTAATATCACAATTATCAAGACAATGTCGTCTACTACCGAACCGAACGGCTTTCGTTACAAATTCTCAAAAATGTTTACAACAACAGTAATTTTATTTTTTTTGTTGCTAATCTAAAATGAAGACCTTGCGCAACCACTTTGTTGCAGGCTTGCCTGCACTGCGTCTTCCGTCACATACTTTACTTACTTACATAGATAATTATTGTTAAGTATTGAGATAAACAGGTGTCTTTATAAATGCTTTCAATATGTCAATAAGTAGCTATTTATTAGTATTTTTATTAGTATATCTAATAATACATACTAGTATTATAGTATGTAGTACTAGTGGCCGCACGCGATTTCACCCGCGTGGTTCCTGATTTCACCCGCGTGGTTCCCGTTGCCGTAGGAATATCGTGATAAAAAGTGTGTGTAATATCAATATCCTATGTGTTAATCCAGGTTATAAACTATCTGTATGCCGATATTCATCCAAATCCATTCAGTAGTTTTTACGTGAAAGAGTAACAAAAATCCAAACAAACTTTCACGTTTCTATAATTAGTAGAATTTGATTCAGCTGTCTTTGTATACACTTTATGTTTCCTTTTCTGGGCGAAGTAGCACTGCTGTCTCTCCTGTGAATAAAGTTAAATTGATAAACAAAAAATCTTACTTATTTTAATTTAAATATATAGCCGAATTTCAATAAAGATAAGTGAAACTTTCAATTGTTTCACATATATTGCTGTAGTTATACAAAATTAGAGCAGCGACGAATATATTTCAATTTGTAAAATGATAGTTATTACCTGTGAAATTTGTACTTAATATTTATACGTAATTATGCTAATTAGGTATGTTAATTGGGAGCTAAACTCACAGTCGGCTTTAAACAGTATTTCATGCGAGATAACAAAAGCTCGTTTATTTCCACCACGCTGATCGCCGAACCGCTCTGGGTTTTGTATTTAGTTCCACTATTTTGACAACAAACAGTTGTAGCAAAATCGTGGGTTGTTATTATTTTATTTTATTTACTAGCGACTGCCGCCAACCTCATCTTTAAGCACCCGATCCAGTGATTCTAAGGGAAATTCGGAAAATTCCGTAGTATCATTTGTCTATGCCATGAAAGGTTGCTTGCAAAAAGTCCGTATTCTAGGAAAGTCAGTCATTAAGTATAAAACATGCTTACATCACAATCATAATTACTGCTGCTGTTGTAAATGTACTGAATTGTATTCTGTAGTTGTGCCAATTAAATAAATAAATAAATAATTTTCACACTACACAACCATCTTTATCGATAATCGTTTTCTGGGTTCAGCTAATAGGCGTTATTACTATTATCATCATCATCGGCCAATATCAGTCCACTGCTGGACGTCGGCCTCCCCCAATCATCAATAACACATTAATTCGTGGAAATAGACATTCGCGGATTAAGACATTCGCGGATTTAGACATTCGCGGATTTAGACATTAGCCGATTTGGACATTAGCAGATTTAGACATTCGCGGATTTAGACATTCAGGGAATTAGACGTCATCAACCAAACCGCTTTCGTTCATGATGACAAGTCTTCTTCTTAATCAAACAAGTATACCTATGGAATTATTGCTATAAACGTGCTTCTGAAGCACGTGGGTGACCTATCCAAAGACTGCCATTGGCGCAAGCCAACAATTTTAAGGAAAATACGCTAGTCGTCAAGGTACCTACTTCTTTACCTTGTACTGAGAAGAACCGGCAAGAAACTCGTTTCTTTTCTCCATTGCAGCATCATAATATTAAAAAATGCCCTATCATAGAAGGACACTTTCCATTACAACTGAACACACAAAATATAAAAGACAATCACGGCATTTAAAAAATAAATTAAAGAGAAATAAAAACAACTAACTCAGTTAGCAAAATACATCAGGTACCAATTTAAATTTCCACAATTTTATACAATACTGGTAAAAGTAAAAAATTGTTTTAGTAAAACAAAGTAAAAATTTATAGTTAATAATAAAAATAAGTCGTCGAGCTTGAACTTAAAATGTTCCATAACCAAGTGTAAAGTAATATTAAAAGGAAAAGGTGACTATCAATAACTAATTTAATTAAGTTGAAAGCACCTTCAAGCTAAGTGTGTCGTTCACGGCTTAAAAAGGTTAATAAAAATGAAAATGACGATCCTTTGTAATAATTGACTTTACGCCATTGCTCCTACGGAGTGCGACTAACGGCTTTGCCTTTCCCATATTAATGTGCTGAGAAGCGAAGGATATGTTTTTTTTAACTTAGAAAAAATAATGTCAAATCTGAAGGGCCAGACACGATATACTAATTCAGTAGGAATGAGATTATATGGTAGGCCCAACTCTACAATTTGTAGATATAGCAAAAGTTATATGAGGGTGGGTGGCCCTTTCAATTCGGACATCTGGATAGAGGTACCACTTAGAACAGTAACTATGAAAGTTCTTAATTAATTAATTAAAATATTGTATAGGAATGAGTAGGTGTTGCATAGGGCTTCTTCAAAATAGGCTTTGTACAGCCAATATTCAATAATCTACAATATAGGTAAATACATGAGGTACAAAAGACCGAAATATAAAGGTAGGTGGCACTTCAACTCCGCACATACAAAAGTTACAAAAGTATTTGAGCAGGCTACGTTTTTTTTGTTAATGACTAGTTGCCTGATTTAATGACGCAGACGTGTCACATTCAACATCATCACCATGATCATCGTCTGATGATGAATGAACGATCTAACACTTTGGTCATACAGCGTCCCGTTGTTGGGGTCAGCACATATGGAGTTCAGGCTACCATGCACCATGACAACTACCGTCACTAAAGCTCTGGTTTCCTAGTATAGCGGTGCCGTCATGTAGCGGCCGTAATATAACGTTGTCTATGTAAACAAAATGGCGCGGTTTCCTAGAGAGCGGTAATTGACACCTTAACATCAAAAAGCGGTGCCGACATTTGTATGACGGCCGTCTTGACGGTGGTGTCGGATAGTTTTGTGAACGTTTTTCGATAGCAGTGAAGGTATTTGTGGTTTTTTGACTGTACAAAGTGAGTACAAAACGAATTTCTCTTCATTACTCAGCAAAGGGCGACATACTAAAATCTCAAATCATCTCATCATCATCTTCCGCCATACGACTATTTTCCTTTTCTGATGATAGTTCATCCTCCAAGTAAATTATGAAAGCTAAATCAAGGTCGTCCATTTTCTCTCCTGGATACGTTTCCTTTGACGGTTGTTTAAAAAAAATTACGTTGTGTGAAACTGACGGTGTGACAGCCATTGAACTTTCCACATGTCGTCATCGTAAAGACGGCCTTATTTTTGCGTCTGTAATATTACGGCCGCTATATGACGGCACCGCCATCCTAGGAAACCAGATCTTTAGGCCGCGACGTCTGCGGTAAGCGGGGCGGGAGCAGTAGCGGTGCTGAGAGCGGTGACACTCTACGCATACATTGACAAGGGACCGTCCTCGATGATAGCGGGAGTAGCGCGACAAGAGAGCGGAAACAAGCGGCAGCGACCGACTGTCAAGTGTTTCGAGTCTTATTTTGACCCAAGACACCGTACTCGTAGAACAAGGGTATGACGAGCCGGTTCACACGCGCTCTATACCAGGTACAGACATGTGGCGTTTCACCCCACCACCACGGCCTGGTCAATCCGAGCCGAGGTCCAAGCCTTTAGAGGCGCCCTCGGGTTGTTCCGCTCCCCGATCCAATCCGAACCCTTCGGAGAATCTAGTAGGGCACGGGGACACGCACTAGTGCGTGATGCTGCTCCCTCTAGAAAACCTCCGAAGGTGATTCGTTTCACACGGCTTGAGGTACCTTTTAAGCTTCTCGCCGCCCCCAAAAAAGCCCGGTGAAGCTGAAAATGGCGTTTGAGGCAATCAGAAAACTCTCGCAAAAGAAAAGTCTTATTTTGACGCTGCTGTAGTTTCGAGTGTTGTACCCGAACGCTGACGTCGTACCGCCCCGCTCTTTGCAGACATCGAGCACGCGGCCTAAAGGCTGAACGTGCCTATAGATGGGCGGCATGACTTGGGATATTTGTAAACCTGAATGTCAATGTCAGAATCAAAACTTAATATCAAATAAACTTAAAAATAAGTAGGAGTTTCATCCGAGTTCTTTCCGTAATAACACGTGTTGTGAGACTCCATGTTAAACTTAATCTACCGTAATAGAATACTACTTGAAATTGGCTTAGATTAGCCTTTAAATTAGATATAATAAAATAAGTACTTTTGAATCGTCAGAACATTTTTTTACGTACTTTACCCATTCAGAACATCAAATTTAATTGTGGAGAAGAATGAGCGCAAAAAACTAGAGTGCTTTATGATCGTAGAGCAACGAAATTCACAAAAAAAGTATGTCGTTTTACCAATGTGATCCGGCATTGGGAATCGAGCTGCTCATACTCTTACTTGATTCAATTAGTTATCTGTTTTGGTTATTCAAAAACTTTCGAGTACTAAGACAAACAATTCAATAGAATTAGAAGTCCGTCATTACAAATGAAGCAGTAAGTCCAAGGGATAATGTTAGTTTTGGCTTAACGTGCCTCAAAACTCGTTTATTCTTAACCGAAATTGGCTTAAATAAGCTACCGTTCTCTTTTGTTTGCGTGGAAGCGTCTTCGGAGGGGTCTATTGTTGCCTCTTCACGCATATTTTTAGGCAGAATTTATTGCAAGTCTGCTATGGGTCTTTGAAGCTTATACGTGTGGGGCCTCTTAAAGTACAGATAGATCTTATAATATACCTGTACCAAAAAAGTTGGCCTTTTTTCATGTTTTTGTACTAATCATTAAATAGAGCCATTAAGGATTTACTTGTAATGCAACATTCGCTAGAAAACTAAAATAAATGTTGAAATTACTGTGTTTATAGTAGCGCTTATATAACCTTGAGCATTCAATAACTTTAACTATAACAATATTTGATTTTTTATGTTTTTACGTGATGTTCCTTTAACATTATATTGCCAATGAAAAGGATTTCTACATTAACTTTCTTAGTGCAATCCATTCCTGTCAGCTCTGATAAAACTGGCGCAGCTGTAAGAGGCAGTGGTAGCCTCCCAGGAAGGTGTTTCGGATATGACCGATTATTCAGACCCGATAACAATGGGGTAATAAATTATGATTGATGAAAGCCTACCCCTGTGCCTGCACCTCTTTAGTTTAACTATAACAATAATTCGGTGATCTTCTATAACATTGTTCCAGTTAATTTGAGTAATTGAGCTGGAATTTTAGTAAAATTGGTCTATGTGTAACCAACATACTACAATGTAGTGTTGTAAATTACTCGACATCTATAGTCACAATTTTTGAACCCAACTCAATATTGCTAGGCTTAAAACACTAACGAGTTTAGCCGACTCGAGTCTAAAAAGATTTGACTCCGTTCATACGTCAAATCAAATGGCGCGCGCTTGCGCGCTCCCCCGACTTCCTGTTACACACTTCCGTCCCATTTTACGAAATCGCTCCCACAAATTGCAAGAAAGCGAGAGGAAAGATGTTACACATTAGAAACACAGGGTGGTGCTGGTTCAAGTTTAATTACAAACACGTAAAAATTTAAGCATACAAATTCTAGTTAGCCGAACTCGAGTGTTAGTAACAATGTTGTGATCTGACAGATAGAGATAAGTTAGCCAGGCCTTCAGTAGTTGAGGATTCTGGGTGAAATGCGCTTCCACCTTGGCCTTGATATAATCACCTAACATACGGTGAGATGATGGCGAAGTGCTAACCCGTAAAATACATTTAAAAAACACATTAAGTACACATAAAGTAACCACGCAGACATTCTTTCGTCCAGTAGAAACGCTGTTTCCACAGATAGGTATATGAAAACCGTTTTGGGGAGAGTTGTTAGTCAATGTCATCTATAGATAGTAAACAGTTCCACTAAGGATGGACGACCCCAAGTAACATTTGTCATACGTCAGACGGTACCCTTCCGATTGGGCTCCCACGGGGGTTTTAGAAGCGATTGGAATATTTGTGAAATCTCATATGTTTTCTGTAGCACGATGTTTATCGTTTATATCTGTTTCGAGGTAGCTACATATGTACTGTTGTTATAAATAGAAAGTTATTTATATGTAATCGATTATGTATGGCATTTTCCCGTACATTGGATTATGTACGGGAAAGTTTTTGGGTTTCGCACTACATAGTAAGTGATGATGAAGCTGAAGGTGGAAGCACAGTTCATCCGGAACGTTGAACTACCCAAGAATTAGCTATCTTACCCCTAATTGAAGGATACAAACAATACTAGGTACAGGGCCTAGGCCTAGGGCCGATACGTCAGACTAAAAAACTGTCAATTTTTTTCTGCAAATGTTCAACCATAATATGCCTTAAACGCCTTTAACATAAAGTTCAAGGTCTATTGAGAATTTGTGGAAGTCTATTGTGCAGGGTGTAATAACATTGTTGTTATGGGCGAAATACTGAAATACCCTTATGTTATACACATGTTTAAGGAAGAGCTTGATGGCGCAGTGGTCATCGGAAGGGTGACCAAAAATTTTTCATCTCGAGCTTCTCCGTGCTTCGGAAGGCACGTAAAACCGTTGGTCCCGGCTGCATTAGCATTTGTAAATAACCACCAATCCGCACTGGGCCCGCGTGGTGGTTTATGGCCCGTTCTCCCTATTCATCCATAGGGAAGGTGCCCCATCAGTGGGGACATAAAATGAGCTGATGATGATGATACACATGTATGTTATGTACATGTATGTTAGACTGCAGATTATCTGCGGTGCCTACTTTTAGGGCAAAGAAATGAAATAAAAACATAACTTCGATAGTTACTCGTACATCCTAAAAAAGAATAAACAGTGTGCAAATACCTAACATAGGACATACATATATTATTATGTTTCTCTAACATTTATTGAATTACAAATAAAAAAAAATAACAAACATAACACAAGACAATTATTGTCAATCAGGCCCCACCTCAGCTTGTGTTGTTGCGAACGAGGCATGTCGCACTAACGCTGGTATTCTGGCGGGGCCTGACGCATACATACGCTATACTCGTTGAACCTCCATGTAGCTAATGAAATTGGAATAGGTACTCCATTATTCTGTATTCATTAGTCAACACAGTTTGTCAACTAATCATTAGCTTTGTTATTTCAGAATACACAATAAACAATGTCTATTCATTCCATTATGCACTTATACATACATATGACACATACACATGCACACTTAAATGACATTAAGCTCACTTTCCAGTGATTTGATGACATGGTATTAATATTACTAATTAAATGTTTAAATATTCGTTACGTGATTTATGTAAATTATAATAAGCGAACTGTGAATATTTTATTAAAACATACATTAACATTATTGACTGCGGTCCGCTTTCAATGTGTGTCGAGGGAATAGATGGAAACTTTATAGCTGGCAAAATTAATCAATTTAATATAAACTCTTTGAAAAAAGTGTAGAAAAAGTTACTACACTACTACATTATACAACTCACACTTTTCATTTTAAGTATTTCTTTAAAATCACACACCACCCGCCGGTCGATTCGTGCAACGCTTTCAATATCGAATGTACTCTCCCTCATATTTTCATAGCGGCAATTCGCTAATAAAGAATGTCTGGTGCAGTTGGAAAAATAAAATCACTGTTAATTTTCGAATTTCGATATCAGTGATACAGTTCAGTGAACAAATCATTCCGATGGACTGACCATTTACAGTTTTCAAAATGCTTTCCAGTTTCTATTGTCTAAGGTATTTCGGTTTCATAGTAACAATAAAAAACTTGGTCGTCTCGACTCTTTCTTTATGTATATAAATCTTCTGTGCGTTTGTATGTCACTGAACTCCTTCTAACTAACCGGCTGGACCGATTTTGATTTGACCGATGAAATTTTTTGTGTGTGTTCAAATGGATTCGAAAATGGTTCAGATTTACAATTGGACCCGGTAGGTGCGCTGCAATAGGTGTCCATCATGGGATACGCATACGGGTTTTCTCAAGCGGACGAAGTCGCGAGCTGGCCACTAGTTTCCAATAAATCTAAGATCTCCATAAAAACTGCGTCTTCCGGTGCGCGGTCGCCACTCGAGAACTGTTCTGCTTCAGCTGCCATCATTTCTAAGAGCGACGTAGACAGGAAGATGGAACAAGATAAAAAGTCGCAGTCTAGCCAGGCCTCCAACAAGGTGGACCGACGATCTGTTGAAGGTTGCGGGTAGCCGCTGGATGCGAGTAGCACAGACCCAGTCATTGTAGAGATCCTTGGGGGAGGCGTTTGTAGACTTTTGAAGCGTTTGTTTGTATCTTTTGGCTGTAATGACGATGATGATGATGATGATGATGATGATCCATTAAAACGCATGAGGGTAGTGAGGAAAGAATAGTACAATGAACTAGAAGGCAATTTGAACATTTCTGCGAATTAAGAAACAAAGCTGTCTGTGGTCAGAAGTGATAACAAAGTTTGAAGGTAAACAAGCTAATGATCTACCTAATAATCATGGTTGTAACAAATGCAAGCCAAGATTTCCCGCAACATGATCAGACCACTTCGTTTAAAAAATTCAAAGAAAGAAACCTCCCCGAGCCATTATGGTAAGTGCTAACGCCGTTGCAAAGAAAATATTTCGTGTTAGAGCAACAACTTGGAGTTCAGAGATGGTGAATGCGCGTTTAGCGTTGCCAAATTTGTGTATAGAGCCGAATTTAGAAGGCGCAAAGTGTTCTCGCTAAAGTAGAGAATTGAAAATTAAGTATTGCATAAGTTGTTCTATCAAAGTTTTGTTTTTTTGTTCCAGTTGAGACTGCTAAGAATATAATGTCAGTGGAATGCCTAGTGTGTTTTTTATAACGAAGAGTAGAATTTGAATGGTATTGCAGCAGAGTCTCCTGGCAACAAACTAAGAGAATTAAAATAAATTCGTAATAACCTATTTGTAGTGTATATATTCATCACTATCTGATGAAACTGAAACTAATGAACCTCAACATCACCGACCAATCACGATTTTAGAAAACAAATTAATATGTACTGATGCTGTTTAAAATCAACTGTCTTATGTCTAAAGTTAAACTCTTGAGTAGATTTATACTAAGAATCTATTTAAACTTTAGGTACCAATATTTTATTATTATTCAAAATTAGTTTTTCCCGACAAGTAATTAGAGTAACAGAATTTTACTAACGAACTACATTTAGCTGAGTTGCAACGATGTGCCCTACAAAACGTAGGCAATGGGGTCACTGTTGTGCTACTGAATATCTTTTTAAGTCGAGTTGAATAAACTTTTAAGCACAATGTATAGTTGATGTATATATCCAAGAGTCGTACCGGTTTTCTTTATTCACTACGTCTGCACGTTTTTAATATTGGAATCACTGGACAACTAAAACGAATAAAGCCCACAATACGGGTCATTTAATTAGGAAAACTTGAGTCTCAGGGTATAGTATCCACTAAAGTCTATGGCGGGGGTAGCTCAGGATCACGAATGGCAGGCACCGAGTACGATCGCCCGTGACCCTGTATAAGGTTAGGTTTATAGAAACTTTACTCTCATAAGAATACAGAATTCACTTAAATGAGATTAATTATTCTAAAAAATAATTAAATTGCATTGTAAACTACGTGTCGATAAAATGCAAAACAAACAATTATTATTGTCAAATTAAGTGGAAAGTAAAATATTGTAGCAAGTCGTTGGTTGGCCGGATCATTTAACGAGACCATCGAAAAGCCACTGAGATACCCTTAATAACTCATTAAAAATTACAAAGTCACTGTGTGCGTGTTACGAACACTGCGCAATTTGAGTATGGGGCGTATGTGCGTGACAAATAGTGTAGTGCGCTTGCCGCGGTTCGGGAACTTGCTTACATACTCCTTTTTTGAAGGACCCCATGCTGTACTCCTTTAAGAAGTGTTTGTGTAACCCTATAAAGGTGTGAAGGTATGGTTCACGCACAATAGTTGGGCCGAGGCGAGCGCCCCAACGCTGCTCACTTTCACCGACAATCAGCGAGCAACCGGCGGGCGTTAACCGAATTCCACTAACGAACTCGACTAAACTGGATAGTAACGACGTGCGCCCCAACTTCTAATTAGGCCGCCCGATGATTGTGAACTCTTTCATTGCACGGCTCGGTGTTTGGTGTTGTTCCTAATTCATTTGTTTATTATTTTAGTATATATACTAATATTATAAAGCTGAAAAATTTGTTTGTTTGTTTGTTTGGTTGAACGCGCTAATCTCAGGAACTACTAGTTCGAATTGAAAAAATATTTTTGTGTTGAATAGTCCATTTATTGAGGAAGGCTATAGGCTATATTACATCATGCTATGACTAATAGAACTCGGGTGAAACCGCGGGGCACAGTTAGTTAATGTATAAAAATATGGTTTTCAAACTTTTTAGCGGCTACACCAGGCATTTATATAAGTAGAACAAAGTTATATAAATTTTATGGATTAAAATCGATATCCTAGGATCCTTGTTTTATCGAATATGTAAGAAATTATTCTTAGATATTTAAAAGAGTCTGTATCAATGCTTAAGCCAATTTTATTTCTAAAAAATCTTTCTTTCTGATAACAAAATATTAATTAAAAGTCGAGAGTAAAGCAATTGAATCAGATGACGCAGTCGCTGGTGCATTTGAGGGTTTTTTCTACCTATAGATATTACTAGTAACATAATATGTTCTTGTTCGCATCCTGCTGTCGCTCTCCTAGGATCAAGTGTTGATGAGTGCAACGCCAGTTTTAGTTTTACACATATAAACAGTGACATAATTTAAAAATATTTTAAAACAATAAATATTAAAAGTACAGAAGATCTGTGGGGTCTACAAGTGTTATTACGACAATATCAATTGCTTAGCCCCTCAATTGGCCAATATTTTTAATAGATGTCTTGAAGAAGGTACATACTTCTCCAATGAAACATGGCAAAATAATTCCTTTGTTCAAAGCTGGTGACAAAAAAGCAACCCCACTAACTTTAGACCAATTTCTATACTTTCATCACTTAGTAAAATCTTTGTAAAATTATTTATAGTCAATTACTTTCTTATTTTTCAATTAATAAACTATTTCACGAAAAACAGTTTGGTTTTACTAAAGGTAGATCCACTACAGATGCTGGAGATACGCTTCTTAAACACATTTTTGATGCTTGGGAGAGTAAACAGAATGCAATAGGTATTTTCTGTGATTTCTCAAAGGCGTCAAGTTGTGTCAGTCACAAAACTTTAGTTAAGAAACTAGAGCATTATGGTGTCTTAAAAATATCGTTAAGCCTCATCCAATCATACTTATCGGATAGAATACAAAAAGTTATGATTAACGGCGCTGAGCCTTCTGGAGCACCCATTACTATGAGCGTGCCCCAGGGTTCAATATTGGGATCACTACTTTTTCTTATTTCCATAAATGACCTTCCTTACTTTACTAAAGACCTGTGTACTAAACTCAAAGAAAACAAAGGTCCTAAAATTTTCTTTACCAAATGTAAGACAGGTCACAAATAAAAATTAATAATAATATTGTCGATTTTTTAGATTCCACTGTATTTCTAGGCATTAAACTTGACCAATGCTTACATATTGATGACTTGATATGAAGACTTAGTTCCGCTGCATACGCAGTTAAGAAAATAATGCCCATTTTCACCATTGTACCCCTAAGTTTTTGCTCCAACAACTGTCACCTAACATGGCTTAGGGGTCACCTAAAACTTAGGGGTCACCTAAAACTTAGGGGTCACCTAAAACTTAGGGGTCAATGGTGAAATCAGGCATAAGGCTCTTCTAATGTTGAGACGACAAGAGTAGTTTATTTTAGTTATTTTCACAATGTTATGTCATATGGCTTGTTGTTGTGGGGAGCAATTATTAACAATGTTTTTATATTACAGAAAAGAGCAGTCCGCGCAATATACAACGTTAAGACTAGGGAATCACTTAAAGAGTTATTAAAGAAAATAAAAAAATTAACTGATGCATCACAATATATCTTTGAAAATATTATGTATGTCAAAAGATTTCATAATACATTTGTTAAAAATTGTGACCTTCATAGTTTTTACACTCGCGATAAGAATAAATTTGCCGTCTCAACTTTCAGGCTTCATAAAACAGGTGACTCGTTCGTGTTTGTGTAAGCTTACCTTCTACAGTCTCTTTAAGTTTTAGTAGTATAGCTAGCAACAATGTGGCAGGATATTGGATAACCGCAATTACACCCATCAAGTGACGCGGCATTGCTAAAGTTGCCTGACTTGTAAGATTACAATCGAGTTATTCTTTTTATTAATATCAAAGTATCAGGAATATAAAACATACCAGTAAATATTTGTCGTGGGTGGCTCACTGATAAGGAATAATCGATGTATTCGTACTCGTAGATATTAAATAAATTCGAGAACTTTTGATACTATAAAACTAATAAGATAAAAGAAAGCATTAAACTTAACCCTTGCCGTATTTTCCAATTATGCCGTTAACTCATTGAAAATTGTAGGCTTGGAAAAACTTTCGTACCTATAGGCGCTTGATGAGTTTTAACTTAATTACCAATATTCTGCTTGAAACAAATTGCTTTGTTTTATTTGATAACGTAGTATTCGGCTAGTAATTTGTCAGCTTTAAAAGGATTATTCCGCAATGATTATACACACAAAAGTAAGCAATGTCTGCAAGTTAAGCACAATTAACTTACACAATGTCAAATCAGCGGATTGGTGACCAAAATAAAGTAACTCAAGATTATGAAGGAACGCGCTACGAAACACATGTGTCGTTGTTGTCGTTAGATAGCTTTCCTAATAGTACTATTATTATTATTGCCTTTATTTATTTTTTCTCATATAAATTTACATTTTTAACTATTTTCTAAATACAAAATAAATAAAACATTTGAAAATATATAAAAAATAGGGGTCCGCCGACATCGGGACCAGGGCACAGATTAAAGAAGAGTTACCAGGGTCCAAGCTACCGGTGGTTAGGGCTCCAGAGACAGGAACCTCCTCACAATGTGTGTCGTATCGAGGAGAACTGCCTTTTGAATCAGGCCCTTGATCCAGCCAGCCGCCTAACGAGAGCCTCATTAGACGTTGATCGAGGCTCTTGGCCATCAGGCCGTTGGCCGTAACAACAATCGGTACGATGACAGCCAAATCCACATTCCACATGTCGACAACCTCGTGTGCTAAGTCGAGATATTTGATTTATTTCTCTTTCTCAGCTTTCACGAGGTTCTCGTCATGGGGAATGGTGATATCGACAATCATCCTGCGGCGCGCTAATCGATCTATCACCACAATGTTAGGTTTATTGGCTACTATTATTATTACCTCTTTATTTCTCTTTTTTCTTAGCCTAGTTTTGTTATAATATTAATATAAAAGTAAAATACAAAAGCACATACAAAACATACAAATATTATAAAAAACCTAGCCTAGGGTGCCGCCGGCAACGGGGCAGGGCTCAAGCTGCCGGTGGTTAGGGCTACAGAGACAGGAACCTTAGGACTATCCGCGCCGTATCCAAGAGTACTGCCTTCTGTATCTGACCCTTGATCCAACCATTGAGCGAGAGTTTCTTAAGGTGTTGGTCGAGACTCTTGGCTACCAGACCGTTCGCAGACACGACTATCGACACAATGATGGTCGAGTCAATATCCCACATGGCGGTTACCTCGTGAGCCAAGTCAAGGTACTTGCTGACCTTGTCCATCTCGGCCTTTACAAGGTTTTCGTCATGTGGGATGGTGATGTCGACAAGCACTGCCCGGCGTTGCGATCGATCTATCAGTACGATATCAGGCCTATTAGCTAGAATAGTCCTGTCCGTGATGACAGCTCGATCCCAATAGAGCGTGGCACGGCCGTTTTCGAGAACCGGCGCAGGTGTGTACCTGTAAGTACGACGCTTCGAAGTCCACAAGACCATATAGAATAGCAAGTTGCTGGTGAATAATCCTAGCTAACAAGTTATGTCTGTGCAAATACTCGCCGTTAGCAAGATGAGAACAACCGGAGATAATGTGCCTGAGTGATTCCCCGCGACGGCGGCATGCCCGACAAATGTCGACCGTACCGTCCTTCAATATATATCTCCGGTAGTTCTTTGTCATGATAACTTTGTCCGCAATTGCACAGACAAAACCTTCGGTTTCTCCAAAGAGGTCCCCGAATCGTAGCCAGTTCACCGACGCGAGCAAATCTACATCGGGGCCCGTGAGCACCTTGTAGAACGCCCGTGTAGCTCCTTGCTCCTCTATACCGCCTTGCGGTCCTCTGTGCTCAGTACCACTGGCCTGTGCCAGTTCTCATTTGCCAAGGAAAGCGGGGTAAGACCCCTGTCCATTGCTACCACATCCCGATGCATCCCACACTCGTTGTTGAGGAAATAGTCCCTATTATCCCCTTAGTCCCTATTATTAGTCCCTATTGCACACCTCGTGGTTGTGGAGACTTTTGGCATTTAAAAAGCCACGACCACCACACCTTCGCGGGATGTACAATCTTATAACAGAAGAGTGTGGGTGTAGCATCCGGTGTGTGGTGAGCAATGCACGGACCTTGCGATCCAGGGCATCCAGCTCAGTCTGGAGCTTCACCTTAGTATGCCAAAGGAGTATATTAGTAGAGGCATCACCCAGGCGTTGAAAACACGCACCTTATTACCCCCTGACAAAAGGCTGTTAAGCACTTTTGTCAAGCGGCAGCAGAAGCGCACCTTATTATTATTATTTTTTTATTTCTCTATTTTCTTAGCCTAAGTTTGTTATAATATTAATATAAAAGTAAAATAGAAAATCACATACAAAACATAAAAAATATTATAAAAAACCTAGCCTAGGGTGCCGCGGCAACGGGGCAGGGCTCAAGCTGCCTGTGGTTAGGGCTGCAGAGACAGGAACCTTCGGACTATCCGCGCCGTGTCCAAGAGTACCACCTTCTGTATCTGACCCTTGATCTAACCACTGAGCGAGAGTTTCTTAAGGTGTTGGTCGAGACTCTTCGCTACCAGACCGTTCACAGACACGACTATCGGCACAATGATTGTCGAGTCAATATTATTATTATTATTATCTCCTCTGTGGAAAGGCTTCTAGCCCAATCTCCCATGTAACATTAATTTTGCCCAGCAGTGGGACGTTTATAGGCTGATAATAATCTTGTCCCACAGTCCACACATACAAAAATTAAAAAAATTTCACATACAAATTATGTCTTAGAATAGTACCCGTGAAATTATAGGTATGCATGTGGCTTTGCTTAGTTACTTCTTTTATAACCGTACAATGTTCTCCCCTAAGGGTCGTTTATTTGTATTGCCTTCAATTAGTAGCCTATCACGACCGGCAAAGGATGAAAGCCGAGCGTCAATTACCTCAAAATGACTTAAAAGGATTACCTTGAAGACAAAGAAACGGCGAAAATATTGTCTCCTAAGGAAGGAAGACGAATTGAAATTTCACAAGTGTCTGTTATTCTTTTATCGCAAGGGCCAATTACGGAGTTTTTTTTCCCCGACTACGAGCGATCGAGGAGGTCTCGAATTGATTTGATGAATAATTTTCCAATTCAGCTGACACGAATATCGTAGAAAGGAAAACTTAGGATGCGATCCTCGTGAGAGGACTCAGCATATTTTCGAGTGCGACTGCTCCAAGCTTAAATTATTGTTGGGGAAAGGAAGTATTGTTTATCTATTGACGATTTGTTTTTGTTTATGCTGTGAATAAATCTTTTTTATCTGTTCTAAGATTGAATATGTTGACTTTTTGATCGTTCTCTTGAGACTTGGTGGGCAAATAGAGAGTATAATTTGGAACTACTTTGTTTTATTATCAATACAAATGTGTTTTTAGGTGTATAACTGGTGGATTATAATACGTTAACTGTTTGCAATCAGTCATAAGTATGGCTGGCATATATGAATCAGACTAAGGAGCTCGATGGCGCAGTGGTTAACGCACCCGGTCTGCGAGTGCTGAGGTTAAGTAACTTTCGCAAAAGCCGGTCATCGGATGGGTGACCAAAATGTAACATCTCGAGCTCCTCCGTGCTTCAGAGGGCACGTAAAGCTGTTGGTCCCAGCTGCATTAGCAGTCGTCAACAACCATCAATCTGTACTGTGCCGGCGTGGTGGTTTATGGCCAATTCTGCCTATCGATGGATAGTGCCCCAGCAGTGGGGACTTAAAAATGAGCTGATGATGATACAAATAGGGTGGTTTGGCTTTTTAAAATATCTCTTGAGGTCTCAGTATGGACTGCAAGGTTACAGACACAGGTGGATTGAAGGAATAAGACTAATTACTTATTTATCTAATCATTCATATCATCATCTTACAAATACTGTTTAAGCTAAATCACTTTCGTAACTAGGTACCTACTCGTATATCGTAAAAACAGTATCTTATAACTTAGGCCTTTATTTGGTAAGCTAATTGCGAGATTCCTATCGCATTGAAATGTTTACATCGCATTGACCTCCGCAGAAGGTCCAATTTATCTACGAGACAAATGAGTAAAAAAAAGCTGTCCCTTAGCGGCCCACACCTATTCACTCGCGTTTTTTTCGCGTTTTCACAACAAAGCATTAGCATCTCGTGGGAAATTAATGGCGCCCCCTCCCCATTAAGGTTAAGTGCTATTTTGGCTTATGTGACTTGACAAACAGTGGAAAACTTTGCTCCTCTCCAACGTTTTATTGTCTGATGGACAGTGAAGGCGGCGGCCGTCTCCTTCAATAATGCGGTTCGTAATCAAGATTTTGTAAGACACAAAGTCTGCCCGCGACTTGACTTTTATTAGTAAATTCGGTACCCCGTGATGGCTTTGCGTCAATAGATACCAACATTGCAAAGTCCAGTTCAGTTAAGTGGGTCTAATGATGAATATGTCCAAAACAAAAGTGATGTCGAATATTTGAGGTTTCTCAACTTCACCGAGTTGGGGGCGAGAGGTTGGAGGTGGTTGACCATTACGTGTATCTTGGACCTGTTCTATCTTTTGGAAAGGAGTATCAGATCCGGGAGATAAACAGCAGGGTGCAGCTCGGCTGGGCGGCATTCGGTAAGCTGGAAGATGTTTTGCGCTCGAGAAAAATCCGACAGTGCTTGAAGACCCGGTTTTATAACCAATGTGTTCTGCCAACTATGACGTATGGTGCCGGGACATGGACGCTTTCTAAGGAGATCTTGAACAGACTAGACGTAACACAAAGTGCCATGGAGCGTTTCATGCTCGGCATCAGACTCCAAGACAGAGTCCTAAATACCGGAATCCGACAAAAAGTAAAGTCCAAGGCATCAAAAAAAGGGTGATGGGACCCAAGTGGAGTTTGGCAAGACACTTAGCTAGTCGAGGTGATGGTAGGTAGAGCAAAGCAGTTATTACCGAGTGGCGGTCAAGATTTGCATTCTCTGTGTTTTGGACCAAACTGTAAGCAGGCATGTTAATTGAAATATATAAATAAATAAATAAGACTTGGACACAGAGGCGTCGGTCGTCCAGTGGCAAGGTGGACTGACGACATTACCCGGATGGCGAGAAAGCCGTGGAATACGCATCCACGGCTTTCTTTCTATTTATATATTTCAATTAACATGCCTGCTTACAGTTTGGTCCGGCTTGGGATAAAGATGAGTGGCAGTTAAGAAAGGAGGCCTATACTCAGCAGTGGGTATCTCCGGGCTGAAGATGATGATGAAAGTTCAGTTCGGGTAAATAAAACTTCTATTTATTTTTTTTAATTTAACTCAATTTGGCATATTTTTGTGTTAAATATTCATGGCACTGAACATAATTTACACAGTGTTTTTGTTTTGTTGATTATAATTTTAACGCAAATTTTTGTTGCGAAACAAATCACAAAACTTGGCTTTCAAAGTAAAAAGTAAATAGTGTTGTATAATTTCGGCGGGCTGGTTAGAACCACGATAGCTCAATTGGGAGAGCATCTGACCCTGCTCTTAAACATTTTTTCAACATTATTGTGTTTTCATAATTTACACATTATTTAAAAAATTGTAATAAGCTTTTTAAATGTCGGTCGCCACTTATGCTATTTTGATATTTATCGATATACTTTTAACAACTCGGAAAACTTTGCACAAAGAATATCAATAAAGTTTCATTGCAATGGGATGAATTGTATAGAAAAGCATAAGGGGCTAACTTGAAACATCCATTATCAATATATATGTTTATATTATTTTATAGTTATACATTAAGTATTCTGTGGTTATACCTTCCTACTTCGTCCGCATAAATACTAGCATCCCGTGATCCTTAAGGAAATCATAATCATCATTTTATACCTAGCTCGGCAAATGACTCCACTCCACCTGATCCAGCGTGAAAACAATGCAGCGTCAGTCACCCTCACTCTGCCGCCGGCCCATAAGGTGCCTCTTCACGCCTCAAATTTGATTGTTCTTGTTTTTATACAGAAAAATGATACAACCTTCTTAATCTGAACTTGTTTTTCTAGAAATATCGATTTACATAATCATTAATAACAATAGGTATCGCATTAGGGACTAGCTGCTAGTCTCCGACGCGCTTAAAGTTAATTCTAGTAAGAAGGCAACGTTAACAAATTATTTATTTTAATTTTTTAAGGATTACCTCAGGTCTCAAGACGAAAGTCTTTGACCAGTGTGTATTGCCAGTGATGACATACGGGACTGAGACGTGGTCGCTCACTATGGGCCTCATAAAAAGGATCAAGGTCACTCAAAGAGCAATGGAGAGGGCTATGCTCGGGGTTTCTCTGCGTGATTGAATCAGAAATGAGGAGATCCGCAGAAGAACAAAGGTAACCGACATAGCCCGAAGAGTTGCTAAGCTCAAGTGGCAGTAGGCAGGGCACATTGCTCGCAGGACTGATGGCCGCTGGGGCGAGATAGTCCTGGAGTGGCGACCGCGTACCGGAAAGCGCAGTGTGGGCAGGCCTCCAACAAGGTGGACCGACGACGATCTGGTGAAGGTCGCGGGAAGCCGCTGGATGCGAGCAGCACAAAACCGGTCGTTGTGGAGATCCTTGGGGTAGGCCTTTGTCCAGCAGTGGACGTCTTTTGGCTGAGATGATGATGATGATGACTTTCAGACTGGTATTGCCTAATTGGTAAATCTATGATAACGGAAATTTCATACGCCATCTACACGTTCAATTGAAAACAGAACCAACACCATAATCAGGTTAAAACTTAACTTTTAAAACGATGTGGGGAAAACTCCTAGATTTCTTTTGTATGAACGTGTTCGCAAATAAATAAAGCTGCATCGCCAACACTCGCTCCAAATTGGCTGCGGACCATACAATTACGAATAGTGATGTGCAACCAGATAAAGTATACCTATAAGTAATTAGAGTCTAGTATTTTATATCCGTGTACCAGGGTATTTTTTGTAATTTTTAAAGTGTTTTTTCTCTTTCAAAACAGTTTTAAAAAAGCCTATCTAATAAAGCTGCATCGCCCACACTCGCTCCAAATTGGCTGCGGCCCATACAATAACGAACAGTGATGTGCACGCGAACCAGATACGGTATTCCTATAAGTAATTAGAGTAACTATGCAGTATTTTATTTCCCCAGTTTGTTGGTATGTTGCTTTTTTATACAGATTATTGTTCCTTTCTAATATATTGTGAGAAATTATATATCTTATCCTAGTATTTACCGATTTTCGTGATAACAAAGAAAAGCCTTTTGTACCAGTGATCTCTTTCACCGTACGTTTGTAAACTAGATTAGAGAGCTATAGAGTTGTTATATCCATTCTGCAAAAAGCTTTTTAAACATAGCTTTCGAAATTATTGACTTAGACTAACTTATTAGTGTACAATCGTCTAGGGCTATGATAAGCGCCTTCCACCGGTAATCCACGTGCTAAGTGCAGAGTATGCGTTGTATTCACGATATGATCACAAAAGTTTCAAACAATAAAAAAATGTTATAAAATTAATCAAGCGTAGGTAATAATTTCCCAAATAACGTTTATTTATGAAACAAAACACGATTGAACTTTTCATAAAATTACCCTCGGATACGTTTGCGCAGCACAACACTAAAGTAAGTAACTTGTTCGGTTAAACCGCAACTTTTAATTACCAAACTTAGAAGTCGCCTTGGAGACACCGAAATATCGTCATTAAATATTATTGCGCCCTCGGTTTTTATTAAGACAATAAAACTCCTTACGAGCTGCAAACTCGTCGACTCGGTTGAACTAATTCCTCTCAGACTACGAATTGCTACAAACTGTTTGCTTACTATCATCATTGTGTCCCCACTGCTGGGGCACTATCCATCGATAGGCAGAATTAGCCATAAACCACCACGGAGGCACAATACAGATTGGTTGTTGTTGACGACTGCTAATGCAGCCGGGACCAACAGCTTTACGTGCCCTCTGAAGCACGGAGGAGCTCGAGATGATAAATTTTTGGTCACCCATCCGATGACCGGCCTTTGCGAAAGTTACTTAAGCACAGCAATCGCAGCCCAGGCGCGTTAACCACTGCGCCATCGAGCTCCTCCTCCTTACTTACTAACTATACCACAACTGGGAGGCGCATGACCTTCGTTACTTATCAAGATCCTATAATATTGTTTTTAAGCAAATAAAATATTTGATTTCATTTGATTTGATTACCATCAGGTTAAATGAAAGCCAAAACCAATAAGTATGTGACTATTTTACTTAGGCTTCAGTAATAAAAATGACTATTAATTTTTTGTCTTTATCGCCAATTTTTTTTTTAAATTGACTTCTTTTTTTGTTCGCAGAATTGTCTTTTGTTTCACTGTTGCTTTGAAAGGACTTGATTTTTTTCTTTTTAATGTCTGCTATATTTAGCTAGTGAAACAAACACACTACTCTACAAGTTTTATAGTGTTAAAATAAATAATAATATAATAATAATAATAATATAAATAATAATAATATATGCTAATAAAATTTTAAAAAAACGTTAGTATGAAAAATAAAATTTCATAAAAAATCTTCATACAAAACTCCAATTTCATAGGTAAGGACCTATTACAATATTCAAAAAATTCAAAATTCAAAATCATTTATTCAGTTTAGGCTACAAGTAGTTCTTGTAAATGTCATTATGCCATCGGTTCGTAAGTCTAAGTTCGTAAGTCTAATAAACACTAGGTAATGGATTAGTGTACGATTAGAAAATATTATTTGCGAATAATCATACTGATGTAACATATACATCAGGCAGTAAGTGCGCCATGTAATACCTATATGTTGCAAAAGTTTAAATAAATAAATATATAGTGTGGATCATTTTTATCCACCAGCCCACTTTTTTATTATAAATCTGTTTAATACCTCCAAAGGCCTAAAGAATTAGTGCTATCACCACTCTCTGTACGTCAACTTTCTTTGTCAAAATGGTTATCTGCATTGATGTTTCTTATATAAATTTATATACCTATTTATTGAGTATTTACGACTTTACGTTACAGACCTAAAAATTTTGAAAATAGTTTGTATTTGCAAACAGCATTTGTTCTACTACGTTGTTTAACTGGATTTATAGCAGTGAGTGTAATTTAATTGGCAACTGGAGAGTGTTAACTGCTGTTTATTTTAACTAACTTATTAAATTGGAAAGTGCTGCCAGTTTTAAACGAAGCTTGGCAAAAGTGCACAATTTAATCCTTTATTGCACATATAAAACACATATACAAAGGTTCTTAAACTTTTAAAGACTTCATCATTATCATCATCATCATCAGCATATATTGGTTCAATGATGGACATAGGCCTCATCTAGTTATTACCAGCGACCTTGCAAAGATCGTCGCTCCACCTAGTCTGAGGGCGTCCTTAATACTTACTTAATGTTAGCAACTACGTCATCAACATCAGTCATCATCTCAGCCAAAAGACGCCCACTGCTGGACCAGAGCCTCCCCCAAGGATTTCCACAACGACCGGTTTTGTGCTGCTCGCATCCCCCGGTACCCAGTACCCTTCCGGTATGCGGTCGCTCCTCGAGAACTGTTCCGCTGCAGCGGCCACCAGTCCTGCGAGGGATGTACCCTGCCCACTGTCACTTGAGCTTAACAACTCTTCAGCTTTGCTCTTCTGCGGATCTCCTCATCCGAATCACTTCATAGCTCTTTGAGCCTTCATATGAGGCCCGTAGTGAGCGACCACGTCTCAGCGCCGTCTGTCATCACGGCAACACACACTGGTCAAGGACTTCCCTCTTTAGACACTGCGGTATATCGTACGAAAAGATATTTCGTATCTTACCGAACGCTGCCCAGCCTAATTGGATCATCAGTTATTTTGTATAAAAGTCTTTTTAGCACGGAAGCCCATGTGACCACTTCAGACTGTAATATTAAAACTGGCAGATTTTTTTTATAGCATGATGTGGAATGGACGGTTTCCGACAGAGCGACCGAAAACGTCCGCTACACGATATCGACATCACATAGAGAGGACACACCAATTAAACATAGTGCAATGCTGCGGTCAAACTGAAAATAGTGGGATTTATTTTAATGGTTAGTGCGAATGATCATTGGTTTGGTACAGCTCGATAAATATAAATTACATTTACAAATACTTCGGTTTTCGATGGGTTTGAATAAACTACTTTTAAGCAAATCTTCGGTATGTTGGCACTGTTTTATTCCGTCCCTTAGAAGTAAGATAGCTAGTACCTGATGAGAATATTGGTTAAATAAAATGTTCGGCGAGACAAAAGCTTTGTAGGTAAGTAGGTAGGTAAATAGGCAGGTTGGAATTTATAAAATACTTCTAAATAGTCTACATAGATAATAAATAGACTACTAAAAAGATGCTGAGAAATAAATTCGTTACCAAAGAAGATATTTTGGAGGTTGACTTTAGGAGAAAACGATCTAAGCAATCAAACCTGTAAATGCATTTAACAGCTCCGGTCTGGATATTAGGGAGTAGACTCGTGTCCAGTAACTCACACACGAGGAACGGATGAAAAACGTGGGACTGTTTGATGGTATTAAGACCCATACGGAAATGCTTTTCTGCGTGCTATGACATTTATCATATGACCTGATTGTTGGTACATAGGTACTGTGTGATTGGGACTCCTTGCAATAGCAGCTCTATGGTACATGACGTAATCTGAATTTGATTATATAGAAGATAATTAATCGAGAAGGAAACAAATGAAGAGGGATTCGGTGACAGTATGCCGAAAAGCTTAGGGCTGATTTGTAATACTTGTCTCAGTAAAATATATAATTCAAGTTATCTTTGCCTTCTATTATTTACCCCGGGGCGGCCAGCACTATATAAACTGCGAAAAGAGTACTGAGGTTCTCGTCAATGCGACTAATCTTTATCAATCAAACACAACTTTCATAAATCACGGGCGATAGTATTATTTTTTTCATTCAACCTATCTTTAATGTTCGTTTGGTGTAACTGCTCAATAAAGATAAGCATAGTAATTCACAAGCTCAAACACCGCACTCACTCGTGGAAAAAAATAAGGGGACTGCAGAAAGGAAGCTTCATACAAACGAAACACAAACAATATTTTATAAATATTTAATTTAGCTTCAGTGCAGCAATTAGCACTTGAAAAACAAAAAGTGAAAATTTATATTTTTTTTTGTTTTGTTTATATAATTTTTAACGCAAATTTGACAAATTTGGCAAAGGATGTTAATGACGGTAGTTGTTGACATTGAATGGGCGCCTTTGGCTTTCAAAGTAAAAAGTAAATAGTGTTAGATAATTTCGGCGGGCTGGATAGAACCACGAAAGCTCAATTCAGAAGGGTGCAGGTTCAAATCCTGCTCGTGGAAATTTTTTCAACATTTGTGTTTTTTTAAGTAAAAATTTACTTTAGCGTTGTGTTATCAAATTTGTGGTATTTCATCTGCAAAGATGAATCTGCATAGCCAACAACCGTTGCAACCGGCAACAACCGTTGGATAGATGGCGCACTGTGCCGCTATTAGCACTTAAAAATTTAAAAAACAGTTACAAAATTCAGCGCTTACGGCAGCCTTCCCGGTAGCATAGCGGTCAGTGCAGTCGCTCGGATTGCGGAAGACCCAGGTTTGATTCCTGGCTGGGTTGGGTAGGCGTTTAATTTTTTCACTGTATTTTAAAAATATTCATACAAACGCTTTTTTTTGTTTTTTTTTTGGAGTGAGATTGCTGATTGCCTCAAACGGCATTTTCAGCTTTACCAGGCTTGTTTGGGGGCGGCTAGAAACTTAAAGGGTTCCTCAAGTCCTGCTGGGTTTCCTCAAGTGAAACGAATCACCTTCGGAAGTTTTCTAAAGGGGACGGCATCACGCACTTAAGTGCGTGTCCCCGTGCCCTACTAGATTCTTCGAAGGGTTCAGATCGATCGGGGAGCGGAATAACCCGAGGGCGCCTCTAAAGGCTCGGACCTCGGCTCCGGTTGACCGGGCCGTGGTGGAGGAGAGAAGCGCCCAGGTACATGTCTGTACTTGGTATAGAGCGCGTGTGAACCGGTTCTTCGTACCCTTGTTCTACGAGTACGGTGTCCTGGGTCTAAACTAGTGTACATGTTTAGTGTATTCTGTAAACGTGTAGTGGCATTTAGAGGATCGGGCAGGTCATACAAACGCGCTCGAGCAACGCACACATAGATAAATAGTGGTTAAGCTCGTAGCGGCCTCTGAATTTTGAAATATGAATGGAATTTCTACAAAAAAATTCCATTCAAAGACATAAAACGTTCAGAATTAACTGTAAATATCTCCTTACTCCATTGAAATTATTAAGTAAAATGTACACCAGAATTAACGTTAGTTTATAAGATTTCAAATAATGTACTTTTTTTGAACGATAAAAAATGATTAAACTTCAAATAAATGTAATTACAACTGCACAAAATGCTACTTTTGCTATGCGTCGGCCGCTCGTAGTACTGAGAAAGCGCGAGCGCGTGTGTTAGAAACACATAAAAATTTCTTATTTAAAAAAAAAAAAATTGGCCACGCGGGCCACTGGAAGTTTTATTTGAAGTAAAACCTCGAAAGCTTTTTAATGCTTTTATTAAAGCTACATGTATTTGGAAAACAAAATGGTATTTAAATTTAGTCAATATATATTTTAACAAATTAATTAAAAGGACGTTACAAAATTCAAGTAGTCAAGGGCTATAGCTAGTGGTCGGATGCAAAGAGTAAGTCCGTTGGATGGCGGCGATGGCGGCTCTCTTGACGTCACAACCGCTCGCCGCGACGTTCCATTTTACGTGGCGCAGACATAATTCCCCCTCCTTGAAGACTGAGGTCTTCAAGCATTTTGCTCTTCAGCGGTAGGCAAGGGACAAATTTGTGTGAGGGCCCGGCGAATGCGACCTCTGGGAACAGGCTCGTGATGCGACCCATTCGCCAGTTTAGAGGTGCAGTGTTGTCCTCACTAATTAGCACCAGATCGCCAATTTTCAGCGTGGAGTGGTTAGTACGCCACTTGGAGCGTTGTTGCAGCTCGCTGATGTACTCCTTTTGCCAACGAGTCCAAAAGTGCTGGCGAATCTGCTCAAGCCGCGCGTGTCGACGAAGTGAGGTTGGGTTGGCGTCCTCCAAGGCAGACGACGGCAGCGCAGTCAACGGCCGGCCAATAAGGAAGTGCCCTGGAGAGAGAGATAGGAAATCGTGATTGTGAGGACTAGGTGATAATGGGCACAGGGGGCGGCTGTTGAGGATAGCTTCCACCTGTGCAAAGAGTGTGGACAACTCTTCAAAAGTTAAGTTAGTATTGCCCATACACTTTTTAATAATAGTTTTAGAGGATCGGATTCCTGCTGACTCCCATAGTCCACCAAAATGAGGAGCGTAAGGAGGTATGAAGCAAAATTTTATTTTTTCGTTGGCGGCAAAATCAGTAAAAGAACTAGAATTGAATTTGATGAACTGTCCAATTTCTTTGGCCGCTGCGACAAAATTACGACCATTGTCGCAAAAGATTTCCAATGGTTTACCCCGACGGGCAATAAACCTGCGTAGTGACAAAATAAATGCGTCTTTAGACAGCTCGCTAACTGCTTCAAGATGAACGCATTTAGTTCTAAAACAAATAAATAAACACAAATAACATTTTAAGGTTTTAGCACCCCTACCCTTTCTGTCTAAAATTGAAAATGGTCCAGCAAAGTCCATGCCCACTGTTTGAAATGGGAATCCCGGGGTAATACGCTGAGCGGGTAGGTTGCCCATCTTAGGAGCTAGCGTTTGACCTTGAAGGCGCCTGCACGTGAAACAGTTGCGAAAGGTGCGTCGAGCTAGTTCTCGACCGCCGATTGGCCATAAATATTGTCTAATTGAATATAACAATAGTTGAGGCCCTGCATGCATTTGTTTTATGTGTTCGTGACGAAAGATTAGTTTGGCTAAATGATGTTTAGAGTCCAGTATGATAGGATTCTTTATCTCAGAACTGTAAGTGGATACGTTGAGTCTACCACCTACTCTTAAAATACCTTGTTCGTCTAAAAATGGATCTAAAGGCAGAAGCTTGTTTTTTTTGGTGTAATTGTTTTGATTTTTTTAATGTATATATTTTCTCATTGTACGATTCTATTTGTGATAATTTAATTAATTGTAAATAGGTATAATTTAATTCACTAGTTGTTAAGTTTCCTGTAAATATAGAATTAGGGTTTTTTTTATTGTGTATATAGCTAATCCACGTAATAATCTTGTGTAGTTTGAAGCATTTTCAAATTTTAAAATAGGTTCTAGTAAAGTAACTGTGTGTGATTTTAATTCAGGTAGTTCCCCCTCGGTTTGTGTTTGTAGTGTAGGCCAGTCTTCTTCGCAATGTTGCAAAAAAGATGGGCCCCACCACCATAAATCTAAGCTGTTGGGGAAACCCACAACAGACACTAAAATTATTGCTTAGAATTACACATTAAAATTACACATTAAAATTACATTAAAATTAACAAAGTCCACTCACAGTTCAATGCTGCTCCCGCCGTCCTGAACGGGATCCATATGATCCGATGGGGCCCGAATCCGGCTCCGGGTCTTCTGGGGTTCCTAAACACACCCAAACTACCCCAAAGTGCACTTCCCACGAAAAATACCTTTTATTTCAGCGGTGTGGCCGGCATCCCGGCTAATTGTTTTCCCGAAACAATTAGTTTACGACGCACACACAATTTGCACTATCCACTTAAGTAGAATAATACGGCTCCAAATGCCCTTATTACTACATAAAACTATTTAATTATTCACACACAATAACCTATAATCCAGCCATATTTGCTTTCCAGAGACAAGAGTATAAAAAAAGAACAACTAGTGATGGGGCCATTCTGCCACCAAACAAATTGAATCTCGATAATCGATTCGTCCATAATATAAATCAAAGTTTTATTCCTAACAAAAATAAATGCCTGTTTATTTGCAACATCCCGCCACCCAAAGCGGACGTACCGCTTTCTAGCCTGAAACTTTAACTAGTCAACCGGTAATCGAGCTAAGGTCGCGACTGCGCGATTTAGCACCGATCCATCAACCAACACTTGCGCCACACGCGGAGTCCCGTCCGCGCCCCAGATTAACTTTAAAATGCGACCTCGTCTCCAAAATAACGATGGCAAATTAGCCTCTTTTAATAAAACCAGATCCCCCTCCGAAGGGGGCGACGTCCGGTCTGTCCACTTTACACGCTGCTGCAATAAATGCAGATACTCCAGTGACCAACGACGCCACAAGTCCTGACTCATTTGTTGTATCATTTGAAAACGAGACATCCGGTGTCTGCGTTCATCCTTCCAGGGATACTCAGGCAGGGCAGTGAGTGGCTGACCGACCAAAAAATGACCAGGGGTCAGGACTTCCATGTCATTTGCGTCAGAGGAGAGTGGACAAAGCGGACGCGAGTTGAGAACCGCCTCAACCTTACAAAACACAGTTGTAAGTTCCTCATACGTGAGGGTAGTTTCCCCGACTACCCGGCGCAAGTGGGTTTTTGCCGATTTTACCGCGGCTTCAAATATCCCGCCCCAGTGGGGACAGGCTGGCACACTAAATCGCCATGTGATTCCCCGCTGTGCGAGAGCTTGACTTATGCTATTACAATTTTTATCCAGAAAATCGTTCACATCTTTTAAGTAGTTGGCAGTGCCTCTGTAGTTGGTACCGTTGTCGGACCGAATGAGAGAAGGTAAACCCCGTCGCGAAACAAAACGATCCAGCGTGGCGACAAAGGCTTCCGTAGACAGAGCTGAAACCACTTCCAGGTGGACGGCCTTAGTGGCCAGGCAGACAAAAACGCACAGGTATGCTTTCGTGACCCTAGTGTTACGATAGGCTGTGGTTTTCACCAGAAACGGTCCAGCAAAATCCGTACCGACCCCGTCGAACGGCCTAGTTGTCTGACAAACCCGGTCAGAAGGGAGATCCCCCATCTGTGGCTGCATAGTGGAGGCCTTCACCCGATAACAAGCCACACACTTAAATAACACGCTGCGAACCACTCTCCGAGAGGACAAAATCCAGAACTCCCTCTGTAATATCGCCAGTAACGCATTACACCCCGCGTGAGCGTTTTTCAGGTGTCTATCCGAGACCACCAGTTCTACCAAAGGTCCTCCTTTGGGGAGTAGCAGAGGATGACGGCTACCGAAGGGCAGGTCGGCATTTTTGAGGCGACCTCCAACGCGTAACAGTCCATCCGTCAAAAACCGTCCGTAGTTTTCCAGATGAGGCCTTCAACACCGCGTGGTGAGGCAAGAAAAAATGATCTGTCGTTGTCCAGTCGACAGTCGCCCGCGACATATGCCCCAAGGTCTCGTATTCTCGCATGAACTCGATAGACTTTTCCCGAAGTACCGGATCGCGAGACATACGACACTCCATGGACAAGAGTCGTTTCTCTGCCAACGCCCTCGATTTTCCCAAGAGAGGGGGACAGTCGATAAAGGGCAGTCGAGTTTCGATCCTACCCGACGCCATCCGGCGTGTGTGATTCTTATAAAAGGTTTCGCACTCCACATGCTCCGGATCCAGACGGGAGACCATGGGAGGCTCTTCCAGTTCACAGAATTTTTGCATCGTCCTAGCGATGGAGGTAGTAGCGACGACAGGTGAGACATCCCGCGTCTCCTGGTCGAAAACCGGTCCCATTAAAACGTGTCCAAAGATGGTAGGTATAGCTACCAACGAAGAGCGGCCCAGACTCCGCTGAGGCCCTAAAAGGATCCAGCCCAGTACATCCGCTCCCAATATGAGGTCCACCGGAGCCGGCTCCTCGAAATGAGGGTCTGCCAGCATGAGACCTGATGTGTCAGGCATTGCGTCCCGCGGAATGTCTGTCGGTGGATGCCAACCCAGCAGATTGTCGAGTACGATCGCGGCCGCCGCAATCCGTATCGAAGCGGAATGCACAGGAGAGAAGGAAATGTGGGTCTGACCGGACAGACCCCCCACTTCTGTATCTCCGACTCCCCGAATCGGAACTGAGGGAGGCGCGCACTCCAGACGTAGGCGCCTCGCTACCCTCGTAGTAATTAAGCAGCCCTGTGCCCCAGTGTCTAGGAGGGCTCGTATCCGGACGAAGTCCCCCCTAGGTCCCCAAACGCGTACCTGCGCGATGGGCAAAAGAACCGTCCTCGGTTCCGACGTAGCCCGACCACAGGCTAGTCACGCGTCAGAGCCAGCAGCCGACCCTGTCGAACCGTGATGACTCGGCCAGTAAGTCGGACGCGTGCAGGCCACCATCCGGGGTGGTGCGTATCCAGCTGCCCTACCACACCGGTGATAGGGTGGGTGGTATTCCAACCTCGGGTACTCGTGCAGTACCGGTGAGAACTGTTGACGGTTCTCATGTCGCTGTTGTTCCGGCAACGGCGGCGGAGGATACGCGTACGAGTATCCGGGTGTTGGGTCCGGAGGTGGGGCTCCCTGTACCCAGTGGCCCTTAGAGGCACCAACTCCTGGTGTTGGTCGCGCCGGGTGCCGGGTTGTAGCCAGAACCTGGCTCCGTTCCGGCGGTCCCCAACTCACCTGAGCCGGGGTGTACGAGGGGTTGTAGTGTGGCGGCCGTGGCGGACTCCGTCTTTCCGGAGGCGGAGTTGACCCCGGCCCCAAACCGCCACCCGTGGGAGATCCCCTCTCCCGAACCGGTGCTGAGCCCTCAGCACTACGGGTGCACAGTAAGCGATGGTGCGGTCCGCCGCACACATCGCAAGGCCTCGCTTGGGGACACTCATTATACCTATGTCCTCCCAGGCAGGCATAACACAATCCTCGTGTCCGAACGAGGTTTCGGCGCTCTTTTATGGGCAGCCCGAGAATTGCTGGACATAGCTGCTCCAAGTGCTGCTGTCCGCAAATCCGGCATCCAGAGCCGGGGTTGATGGCGGCCGCAGCCACCAGCCTGCCGCGACCCCTCCCTGGGTTGCGTGGCGGCTGGGCGCCGTAGACTCCGGAAGTGCGGGCCGGCGCACTTGTCGGAGCCTCCTGGGAGGCTAGCTGGTTTTCCAGCAGGCCAGCCTCCTCTTCCAGGAACTCCAGAAGTTCCCCTATGGTGGGCAGAACGCTGCCGAGATCCTTGTGGACCAGTCGATTCCGCTCGAACTTGTCCCTCATCTCCTGCGACAACTTGGCCAGAACGATGTGCAGAAGCAGGAAGGACCACTGGTCGACGGGCAGTCCGAGCGTCCTTAACCCGTTTAAGGACACGGTGAGCGGGGTGATCAGCTGCGCCCTCAGCTGAGCCCTATGGTTGACCCTCGGCAATCCCAGCAGATGGGTCACGTGCGCGTCCGCCTGAAGACGCGGCTTCTCGTACCGCTTCTCCAGCAGCTGCATGGCGGTGTCGTAGCTCGCATCCTGCAGCTCCAGATGCTGTACGAGCTGTCTGGGTTCTCCGTCTAGGAAGGAACGGAGATATGCCAGCTTTTCGGCCTTGGTGAAATCCTTCCGAGTATCCACCAAGGCCAAAAACATGTTCCGGAATCCAGCCCAGTCCCGCATACATCCGGTGAAATGCGGGACCTCCAGGGCACCCAATCTTCCCATGGCGCTGGGTCCAGGGGTGTGGAGCGAAGCGGGGCGCGCAACAGGCTTCCCCTCCCGCAGTCGCTCGATGTCCTTCACCCGCTGAAGGACCTCGTCGTAGATGTCTTGGATGTGCTCCAGATCCTTGACATATTGGGCGTGGAGGGCCAGCTCCTTCTCCCCGACCGGGTCGGTTGACAATAGGGCGGTTACCGACCGCTCGGCCAACAAGAAACGAGCCTGCATTTCCCTCGAACGCATCTCCAAGGCGTCCTCCCGGTTAGGCCGATCTACTAATGCAAGCAGCCCGGTGAACCACCGGAGCTGCTGAGCCAACTCCTGCCGTGACGCTGTCATTATAAATAATTTAAACTAAATAAACCTAAACACAAAATTAAAACGAGTCAATGAAAACACGGAATTGATTATCCCGAATCAACTCGATGCTTTCAATTGAACGAAATTAAATTAACGTTCTGAGAAATGTCCCAGCCCAAATGAATGAACGAACAAAACAACGGTACTACCAACCTTACAATTTAACCGCACCTGTCCCGGAAGTGCGATTTTACACAAAATGAGCTTAACCTATTACGAACTAACAAAAAATACACAAAATTACACCGATTAACCTAGAGGTCCGGTATTAACTACGCTCTGCTACCAAAATGTTGGGGAAACCCACAACAGACACTAAAATTATTGCTTAGAATTACACATTAAAATTACACATTAAAATTACATTAAAATTAACAAAGTCCACTCACAGTTCAATGCTGCTCCCGCCGTCCTGAACGGGATCCATATGATCCGATGGGGCCCGAATCCGGCTCCGGGTCTTCTGGGGTTCCTAAACACACCCAAACTACCCCAAAGTGCACTTCCCACGAAAAATACCTTTTATTTCAGCGGTGTGGCCGGCATCCCGGCTAATTGTTTTCCCGAAACAATTAGTTTACGACGCACACACAATTTGCACTATCCACTTAAGTAGAATAATACGGCTCCAAATGCCCTTATTACTACATAAAACTATTTAATTATTCACACACAATAACCTATAATCCAGCCATATTTGCTTTCCAGAGACAAGAGTATAAAAAAAGAACAACTAGTGATGGGGCCATTCTGCCACCAAACAAATTGAATCTCGAT
The DNA here is from genome assembly GCA_947562085.1 of Eudonia lacustrata. Lineage (NCBI taxonomy): Eukaryota > Metazoa > Arthropoda > Insecta > Lepidoptera > Crambidae > Eudonia > Eudonia lacustrata. The sequence continues at coordinate 8,627,489 of OX387318.1, forward strand.
AATCGATTCGTCCATAATATAAATCAAAGTTTTATTCCTAACAAAAATAAATGCCTGTTTATTTGCAACATAAGCTAAGCATTTGGATAGGATCAACACCCCTAGAAATAGCATCAGCGGGGTTGCACTGAGTTGGTACAAGACGCCATGAAGATACCTGAGTGATCTCAACTATTTCAGCGACTCGGTTGGCTACAAACGTTTTTAGAGTGCTAGGCGGGCTGCGTAACCAACCTAGCACTACAGTGGAGTCACACCAGTGAAATGGCTGATCTTCAAGCGCAGAGACTCCTTTACAGACTGGCATAGGCGCGCAGCTAATAATGCACCACATAGTTCGAGTCGAGGGATCGTAGTGGGTTTAATAGCTGCTACTTTTGATTTAGCGCAAAGTAACTTGACACTAACCCTGCCCTGAATGTCAGTGGAGCGAAGATACACGCATGCTCCATAGGCTGACATAGAAGCGTCACTAAACGAGTGAAGCTCAATGGAGATGGGCGCGTCACACACAGTATGCCTCGGAATTGAAATAGATTTAAGATTGTGAACATTAGCTTGATATCTTTCCCATTGTTTACACAGCTTACTAGGCACAGCCTCGTCCCAATCCAATTTGTGGATCCATAATTGTTGAATCAACATTTTGGGGAGAACTGTGCGGGGACTTAAGAGCCCTAAAGGGTCAAATATTTTTAGGGAACTAGAGAGTATAGTTCTCTTTGTAATTACTGTTGGCTTATCTGGGAGCCTAATAGAAAAATGTATGTTATCACTAGTAGGATTCCACCCCAAACCTAAGGTGCTGGTGGAATCGCTAAGACTTAAATCGCCCTGCAAGTCGATTTGAGTTGATTTAAATATTGAAGGTAAATTAGACCTAAATTTTCGAAGTGGAAAACAACCCAAGCTTAATGTTTTGGTTACAGATTCCATTATGAAATCGGTATAAGCTTGTTTCAATAGGGGTTGATTTTTCAAGCGTCTTTCTAAGCCACGAAATCGCTTTACAGCAAGCTTGTAAGAATCACCTAGGCAATCAGGTGAATCTTTCAACGGCAGTCTGACACAAAACTGCCCGTTAGATAGACGAGTGGTGTGCTTATTAAAATGTTCAACACATGCCTTCTCGCTTTCACTTAGTAATAGTCTTTTGGGTAGTTCTTCCAACTCCCAAAAGCGTGAAATTTGCTTTTCTAGGCTGTCACCCGATTGTGGTGAAGCACTTGATGAAAAATTGCAATGTAGTTTTCTAGGTTCACAACTATTCAAAACAATAGGACCGGTCACTACCCAGCCTAATTGTGAACTACGTAAAAATGGTTTGTTTACTCCTAACGATTGCTGTTTATTGCCAACAATGTCCCAAAACAGGTCTGCGCCTATAAAAAGTTCGATAGGAGATGGCTTATAAAATAATGGATCAGCTAATTTAATGTTACTAGGGATATTGAACTTGTGTAACCCAACAAAGAATTTAGGGAGGTCTCCTGTGAGCTCCGGTAACACTCAACACGAAAGTGTAACATTGAAATCAGTCTGCAATGAATTTAATTGAATGACGCAACGCTTTTTTATATAATTACAATCTGTGTTCCCGATACCTACCACCTTTATAGGGATGGTTGGCAAACAATCGAGCCCTAAACGCTGTTGCACAGATTGAGAAATAAAACTAGTTTGACTACCGCAGTCTAACAGCGCGCGAATAGTTTCCGACTTGCGCGTCGAAGGATTCACAACATCAATCAATGCAGTGGCTAAATAAACTTGACTAGTAGGCTCACTGCAAAAATTAACATTAACATCTGTTTGTGCGGATGACACATTAGTCTTTTCGGGCAAAGAAGAAACGACCTTATGGCATAGTGTGTTGTGTCGCTTCTTGCACTCGCGGCACGGACCCAGCTTGCATGAGAACCTATTATGGCCGGGGCGTAAACAATTCAAACACAATTTAAGATTGATAACTTCTTTTATGCGTTGCTCAGGTGATTTTGATAAAAACGTAGGACAGTCGTAAATACGATGAGCTTGTTTGCAAATGACACAATTAGACGATTGATTAAAATTATTCGTGTGCAATTTATTGGTATCTAATTGAGCAGTATATGAGAACGACTTAGAATGAAAGTCTTTCGTTTTGTGCGAATTGCTTATACTGGGGATTGGCGTGCGCTTATGATTGTCTAACTTATTATTATTTATGGTTTCTAAAACATCCGCACGATTTTTTAGAAACTGATTGAATTGTTCAAGTGTTGGCATGTCTTCAAGCGAATTACGATGCTCTTCCCATTTCAAACTAGTATGAGTATCCAATTTTGAAGAAACCATGTGAATTATGAGGGTGTCCCATTTGTCTGTAGGCTGCCCTAAACTAGACAAGGCTCGTAAATTTTTACCTACATGGTCGATTAAAGACCTTAAACATTTTTCAGACTCCCGCGAAATAGGTTTAATATTGAACAGCGAATTGAGATGATTGTTTATGAGCTGTCTTTTATTGTTATATCGCTCGCATAGCAAGCTCCATGCTTTGGTGTAATTGGCGTCAGACATTTCGAGATTGCTAATAACACGGGAAGCATCACCCTCTAGATATGACGATAAATAATGGAACTTGTGAATATTTTGAATGCGTTCGTTGTTGTGGACAAGTGAAATAAACATGTCTCGAAACTCAAGCCACCGATAGAAGGATCCATCGAATTTAGCGATCTGAATTTGCGGTAACTTAAAACCAACGCTTTGTGACTCAGAACACTGATGGAAGCTGCTACACTGACTATCAGCCCTGCCAGTTTTGTTTGGAACTTGCACATTGGAAATCTCTTGCGCAGTGGCAATGCATATTGACAACTCAGTCTCAATATTGTCGCGTTCCGTTAATTCGACTTCCAAGCCGGAAGGGTTTAGAATCTCGATTTGACTTTGAACGGTTTCAAATATAGATGATAATGACTCAATACGCGACAATTTAATATTTAACTCGTTCACTTGTATGGGACTAAGAATAGATATCTTTGAGAGCGAGTCTAAATAATTTTTAAACTTAGTGATACGTCCCTTAATTGAACTACGCTTAGTTGCGAGTTCCTTTAAACTAGACTCAGCCATTGTAATTTAAAATATTTATATTTGCAACCTCAAAAGCAAATTAAATGCGCACCAAAGAAATAATGAACAGCTGATCATGCGCCGATTATGTAATAATCAAATAGCCTACGCTCCTCCTTCGTGAGATACCGTTACTGTGTCCGCAGCTGGGGTCGAACAGGAATCGGGTCACTAGGCGAGGGTGCTCGGGCGCAGGCGGCCGCACGTCACTCTCCAAGCTGAAATAGTCGGCCAAATACTTTGAACAAAGCGAAATAGTACTTTATGGATAATAGACGTTAACTAGAATAGTGATTGTGGGCAATACTTTCGATAGGCCGTAGTGGAAAGCTTAAGCGGCTTAGCAGCATTAATTTAAAATGGACAGTGAATTTATGGTTATTATTATTGTGGGCTCAAACCAAAGCGATAGATTGAGTTGGATGAAGCGTAGTGCGTAATTAACGAGGTTGGTACGGTAATTTTTTCAATATAGCTGGTCATTAACGTAAGCAGAGAAGTGATTTGTAACCTAATATGATGATAGTAATGTTGCGAGTTTTAATTTGTAGCAATATAAAATAGAAATATACAAAATGTGTAGCAATTATGATGGTGATTTGCATTGATTTGTTAATAGCATTGAAATGATCGCGCAAAATATAGAAATATAACGAAATCAATGCAAAGCAGCGTGACACGTGCACACGTCACTCTTTGCCCTTGACTAAACTTAAGCACTATAGGCGCGCTTAAAACACAGTTCTTTGCACTAGATTTTAGCTAGGATGGATATAGATGGGAATCAATGGAATGGAAGATAGTGGAATAGCGAGATTGATGAAGGATAGGACACTTAGCTTATTGGCCTGGTCGCGATGCGGTTGGCTGACCGACGACGTGGGCGGTGTCTTCAACTCGTTCCTGGGCTTGATTCTTGGACTCGATGGGCTGCCGGGGATGACTCGATGGCTGCCGGGGATGACTCGATGGCTGCACTGCGTGGCTGGGCCACGGAGTTCCGGCGATGTTTCGGAGGCTGGACCTGGCGGACGGCTGCGGCGCTGGGGGCTGACCGGCTGTAGCTCAGGCGCTCCGTAGAAATAATCTAGGGACTTAGCTTAGTACGCTAAGTCCTGTCACGGTCGCCACTTTATGGCCACGCGGGCCACTGGAAGTTTTATTTGAAGTAAAACCTCGAAAGCTTTTTAATGCTTTTATTAAAGCTACATGTATTTGGAAAACAAAATGGTATTTAAATTTAGACAATATATATTTTAACAAATTAATTAAAAGGACGTTACAAAATTCAAGTAGTCAAGGGCTATAGCTAGTGGTCGGATGCAAAGAGTAAGTCCGTTGGATGGCGGCGATGGCGGCTCTCTTGACGTCACAACCGCTCGCCGCGACGTTCCATTTTACGTGGCGCAGACAGAAATATTATGCTATAAACACAAATTTTCATCATTTTATATGTATTGTAACTTTAAAACATCAATTAGCTTTTAACAAGAGTATGGATAGATAATACTCTATTTTGCCATTAGGCATTATCTAACAATTTAAATTTATCATAAAGCATAATAATTTGTCTCTTTAGAGCAAAAACAGGATGAAGATAGCTAATAAACTGTAGTAACGGAGGTACCTCCGTACAAACAAACTGTACAAACTATTTATTTTATAAAGCAATAATAATCATATTTACAAAACATTTATTCACTTCATAGTATTATTAGCTGTAGCTTAACAATTAGCTTTAAATAATAAACACAAATACTTATCTGAAAATAGCAATGGTTGGTACTCAGAGCCAGACACACTGACAGAAAGCGAAAATAGTAACCGATCGCTTCGATTGCCACCGATACAATGAAGCCTTCCCGCGCTGCACTGCCCGTGGAAGAACAAAGATGGTGGACGGTTCACTAGCGCCCCACTTCTGACTACCGTAGTTGACAACACACAAACATTATTCCCGAAATATTATTTATATTAATTTACGTATTTAAGAAAATCATTGTTAAATTAAAACTTATTTTTAAACTTCTGTACACTATTTCTAAACTGTATATTTTTTTACTTTTAAAAGTCACTTCCCTCCATCAGCCACAAGTCTAAATTTGCTACAAACCTAACACGGCCATTCTGACACTTTCTTCGCTCTCGAAGAAAGCAAAGTTGTTAAACAGTTCTCTCGTTTGTCGTGTTCAGCCCCATCACTAATTCACAGTGATGTCCAGGCCAGATGTTATACTAAACCAACTCCTCACTCAAATTATATGTCGTACCTGTCGTATCCTGCCGTGATAAGTAACACAGACTTTACTCAAAGCCGAATACCAGCACACACATCATATTTTTCACAACTCACAAAACACCAAGTCGAGCTTGTCGTGATGAGTCACATCATCTGCTGGCCATGATGTTACAGACTTTACACCAAGCCGAATACCAGCACACACATTTTTTTTTACAATACACAAAACACCAAGTCAAGCTTGTCGTGATGAGTCACATCATCTGCTGGCCATGATGTTACAGACTTTACACCAAGCCGAATACCAGCACACACATAATATTTTTTACAACACACAAAACACCAAGTCGAGCTTGTCGTGATGAGTCACATCATCTGCTGGCCATGATGTTACAGACTTTACACCAAGCCGAATACCAGCACACACATTTCTTTTTTTACAATACACAAAACACCAAGTCAAGCTTGTCGTGATGAGTCACATCATCTGCTGGCCATGATGTTACAGACTTTACACCAAGCCGACTACCAGCACACACATAATATTTTTTTACAACACACAAAACACCAAGTCGAGCTTGTCGTGATGAGTCACATCATCTGCTGGCCATGATGTTACAGACTTTACACCAAGCCGAATACCAGCACACACATATTTTTTTTTACAATACACAAAACACCAAGTCAAGCTTGTCGTAATAAGTCACATCATCTGCTGGCCATGATGTTACAGACTTTACACCAAGTCCGACTACCAGCAGAAGCAACATACAAAACAAGAATTTATTACAAAAATATTCACCTTGTTCTTTATCAAAATTCTGCTCAATCCACTCGCCAGGTCAGCGATGAAACTATTCATTCGCAATAATAACATCCTAAAGCCCCGCTTTACCCTTCAAAAGGTATTTAAACTTTGCTGAATCTTTTACAAAACGTTCGGCCATTCTGTCCCTTCAGAACAAGTGGTCTATAACATATTTTTGACAGTTGCAACGTAACGGTCGATTAAGCCTTTACAACGTGGCTTTCTTTTTTTTTTTAAATCAAATGATGGTCCACATTCTATTCCTTGAAGAAAGCAGCCAAATTTAAATTAAATGTTTATGGTTACGGCCTGCGATAATTATGGGAAGTGGTTCCGAACATAATCAGAATATCTCGAATAACAACCAATATTTTGCTTCCGCTCAGCCTCTTTAGAGGCTTTATGCAATATTTAATGTAAGTATCGGCTGAATTGGAGGCGTACAAAACCGCTTAGGTATTCTTTTTTCTATAAGACTTTTTTTGTATAAGACAAATTGGCGCGACAAGTTTCCCAATCATGGTTGTTCGGCTCCCATGCCTCGAACCAAATAAAAACAGAGCCCCGAAGGGCCTTACCGGCCATTGCTACCATTTGCAAACTGCTTTACTTGAACTCGGCACTCAGGTTCTCGATACACTTGCACCAGGCTCCCGCACCACTGTCCATTTTTACCGCGCGCCGGTTATATGATGTGGCATCCTTTATCGACTGTAGTAACTGTGTTGCGAGTTTGCAGATTCATAGTTTTGTTTACGCCACACACTGAAAACAGCCAAGATAAATCATCAGTATGTTGAGAAAGGACATTCGATCCCACTTTTGATGTTAGAAACACATAAAAATTTCTTATTTAAAAAAAAAGAAATATTATGCTATAAACACAAATTTTCATCATTTTATATGTGTCGGCGTCGAGGCTGGTTTGTAGTAGGACGGTCGAGCAAACTCGGATTCGTCGATAACACAGTTCATCTTGGATCTCCAAAATAAAGACGCAGGTGTATTCCTTACAGTCACTTTAATGTTATTTTAATATCACAATTACAATAATTAGGAACAGTTCCCCGATGCAAATGGATTTTAGAAACGAAGTGAGTTCTGCGCATGCGTACTCTCCGGCCGCTCCCGTTCGAATGTTCCCCGTCCGTTGTCGCGCCAACTGACGTTGACGTTTCGCGTACCATAGAGCATAGGCTGCGTAGACCACACTAAGTATAGACTATACTTGTCGTTTCTAAGCGATGCTAGCGCCACGTCTCCGACACGGCCATCCTGATGGAAACACGTCCTCGTGTTTTTCTCTGTAACAAAAGATAACCGAGCACAGTATTTCCCGTTCGGTCTATACTGACCAAACAACAATTGACTCTTAACATTTGGCTCTACATTATGCACTACATTAGGCTCCACAGTAGGCTCTACATAAAGTTCTACAGTAGGCTCTCCATAAGACCCTACATAATTTTCACATAAGGCTCCACATAAGGCTCCACATAAGGCTCCACATATGGCTCCACATAAGGCTCCACATATGGCTCCACATAAGGCTCCACATAAGGCTCCACATAAGGCTCCACATAAGGCTCCACATAAGGCTCCACATAAGGCTCCACATAAGGCTCCACATAAGACTTTACATAAGACTCCACATAAGCCTCTACATAAGTCTCTACATAAGTCTCTACATAAGACTCTACATAAGACTCTACATAGGACTCTACATAGGACTCTACATAGGACTCTACATAGGACTCTACATAGGACTCTACATAGGACTCTACATAGGACTCTACATAGGACTCTACATAGGACTCTACATAGGACTCTACATAGGACTCTACATAGGACTCTACATAGGACTCTACATAGGACTCTACATAGGACTCTACATAGGACTCTACATAGGACTCTACATAGGACTCTACATAGGACTCTACATAGGACTCTACATAGGACTCTACATAGGACTCTACATAGGACTCTACATAGGACTCTACATAGGACTCTACATAGGACTCTACATAGGACTCTACATAGGACTCTACATAGGACTCTACATAGGACTCTACATAGGACTCTACATAGGACTCTACATAGGACTCTACATAGGACTCTACATAGGACTCTACATAGGACTCTACATAGGACTCTACATAGGACTCTACATAGGACTCTACATAGGACTTTACATAGGACTCTACATAGGACTCTACATAGGACTCTACATAGGACTCTACATAGGACTCTACATAGGACTCTACATAGGACTCTACATAGGACTCTACATAGGACTCTACATAGGACTCTACATAGGACTCTACATAAGACTCTACATAAGACTCTACATAGGACTCTACATAAGACTCTACATAAGACTCTACATAAGACTCTACATAAGACTCTACATAAGACTCTACATAAGACTCTACATAAGACTCTACATAAGACTCTACATAAGACTCTACATAAGACTCTACATAAGACTCTACATAAGACTCTACATAAGACTCTACATAAGACTCTACATAAGACTCTACATAAGACTCTACATAAGACTCTACATAAGACTCTACATAAGACTACATAAGACTCTACATAAGACTCTACATAAAAGTCTACATTAAATGACTAAAAACTGAAAACGGAACCTTTTCGACATAGAAAGATAATAAATCAAATGTAGCTTAACAAAAAAAAAAAAGGTAACCAGGGTCATGAACCATTCGTCGTCACGGTGATTCTGACAGTCGCTTGTCCTCGAGCGTACAGTTTTTATCTTAACTAATGCTGGTCTAGATCGTCATTTCAAAATAAATGAGATCTCTACAGCAGATCTTTGCTGGACTAGACCGTCACCCACATATGTAGGTGTGGCCCCTACAGCAGGCTATTGCTAGACCAGATCGTCACCCACAAAAGCAGGTAAGATCCCTTCAGCAACCATTCGCTCCACAAATCAAAAGTCACTATTTACAAGTTATGTAAGTTCTAAAATCACCTCGAGTTAGTCTTCTAATGCCACGGCTCTCACAGCCAAACAGCGATCCCAGTCGCTTACGCGCGTCCATCTCAGTGGAACCCTGCGCACGTGTGCATCACCCTCTGACTACACACTACGGTCATTAGAGCACTAACTCGAGTTCACAGAACAACTTTATTCGTTATCAATCGGGTCACAATGTACCTCCACCTCAACCTCGACTGGTACATGACCTTCTGGCATCCTTCTTAATCTATCGTGTACGTATTTGTAAGTTCGCTTAGAGTTTAATGCTTTCAACGTATCATAATCATGAGCTACCTCGATCAGGACCTGCACACTACTTATCATTTAATAAACTACTGGCTCTCTCTATCAAAGTAAACTCAGTAGCACTCATGCTAACACAAAACCCTTTATTTAAAATTTCACGGCCTAGCAAAATGTTACTTTTTAAATAAGCATCTGGCAAAACTTGAAATAAAATCTCGGTCGCAAAATTATTAATTTCTACCTGAAATAATATTTGCAAAGTACAGTTTTATTTTTATTGCCATACCAATTAATGATATCAAATTATTAATTCGTTTGTCTCTAAATTTATTATCTTACTTGGTTTGGTTTCGTTCACTATTAAAACAAAATCACTTGTAATCAGAATATAAAATAACCAAACATTATCATCTCTCTCATTTTAACTTTCAGTCACGAATGAAACGAACCAACCTCAAACACTGTATACAAGTCCACATTAAAGCTATCTCATCATAATATCTCATTTCAATTACTTATCACGAACAACAACACAGGTATCGATTAACACTCGCCAAAGCTCCGCACCACGCGCTGGGGACCGACACGCATATAGCGTGCGGCAGGCCAGCGGCTTGCGGCCAGCAGCGAGATGTTACTTTATGTACAGTCAACACCACACTCGGAGTCAGCTGGTTCCACGACCACCGCTTCATTATCATCCTCACAGTGAACCTGCACCATAGTTTCACCCACAACTACATCACCTGGTGGTCGGCTAGTCCCTTGGACTACCGGAACACCATCCTCGGTCATTACGACCTTCACTTAATGCGTCAACTTCGCTTAGCGTTCGGCTAGTCCCGTGGACTACCGGAACCCTACCATCACTCAACCTATGTACAGCTGCGCACATGTTGAAACAGTAACTCCTTCAACAAAACCAGTACTACCTTCACCAATTTCATCGTAAAACTTTCTAAGCATCATAATCATAATGAAACATGAAAACATCACCAGAAACAGTCAGCAGTCCAGCAGCGTTGCCGATGCAACACAGGTTTCTCTACCCGATGACGCTGGTTGTCGTTGCTCGCCACGCCCCGGTGTCGGTGTCGCTGCTGCCGGTTGCACCACAGTTGCTAATAGCGCCCTTCCCCGCGCCCCTCAGTGATGGTATGAGCACGTGGGCACTTGTTTGCAAAGGGATCCATGCCTCCATATCTGAAACGTAACACCAAGAGCGTTTGGTCGATGTTTGACAAAATAATTAGCACTAAAAATAACGGAACGATTACATGACCTTTTATTATATGTCCCAGTTTCCCATCCCATGAAGCATCGCGTGGGACCAGAAGGTCCAGCAGGCATAGGTGCATGTAGAATGTAGCAATCCATACGTCGACTGTAGCTACGCACGCGTATAAACTCCAGTAAATTAATCTCCTCATATCGCGGTGCTTTAAAAACTTCAAGTAACGCCATACAATTCTGATATTGCTGTTCCAACATCCATTGTCATTTACGATAAAACTTGGCATCGTTTTCTTCTAGTGGTCGCGTCGGTTACATCTCACTTCTGATGTCGGCGTCGAGGCTGGTTTGTAGTAGGACGGTCGAGCAAACTCGGATTCGTCGATAACACAGTTCATCTTGGACCTCCAAAATAAAGACGCAGGCGTATTCCTTACAGTCACTTTAATGTTATTTTAATATCACAATTACAATAATTAGGAACAGTTCCCCGATGCAAATGGATTTTAGAAACGAAGTGAGTTCTGCGCGTGCGTACTCTCCGGCCGCTCCCGTTCAAATGTTCCCCGTCCGTTGTCGCGCCAACTGACGTTGACGTTTCGCGTACCATAGAGCATAGGCTGCGCAGACCACACTAAGTATAGACTATACTTGTCGTTTCTAAGCGATGCTAGCCCCACGTCTCCGACATATGTATTGTAACTTTAAAACATCAATTAGCTTTTAACAAGAGTATGGATAGATAATACTCTATTTTGCCATTAGGCATTATCTAACAATTTAAATTTATCATAAAGCATAATAATTTGTCTCTTTAGAGCAAAAACAGGATGAAGATAGCTAATAAACTGTAGTAACGGAGGTACCTCCGTACAAACAAACTGTACAAACTATTTATTTTATAAAGCAATAATAATCATATTCACAAAACATTTATTCACTTCATAGTATTATTAGCTGTAGCTTAACAATTAGCTTTAAATAATAAACACAAATACTTATCTGAAAATAGCAATGGTTGGTACTCAGAGCCAGACACACTGACAGAAAGCGAAAATAGTAACCGATCGCTTCGATTGCCACCGATACAATGAAGCCTTCCCGCGCTGCACTGCCCGTGGAAGAACAAAGATGGCGGACGGTTCACTAGCGCCCCACTTCTGACTACCGTAGTTGACAATACACAAACATTATACCCGAAATATTATTTATATTAATTTACGTATTTAAGAAAATCATTGTTAAATTAAAACTTATTTTTAAACTTCTGTACACTATTTCTAAACTGTATATTTTTTTACTTTTAAAAGTCACTTCCCTCCATCAGCCACAAGTCTAAATTTGCTACAAACCTAACACGTGCATTTTGTGATAGGCCTCTTAACCACTACGTGGGCCCAGTGCGGATTGGTGATTGTTATCGACTGCTAATGCAGCCGGGATCAACAGCTTTACGTGCCTACCGAAGTACGCAGGAACTCGAGATGATAAGTTTTTGATCACACATCCGATGACCGGCCTTTGCGAAAGTTGCTTAACCTCAGCACTCGCAGACCGGCCGCGTCGTCACTTCGCCATCGAGCTCCTATATAGCATAATTATATCCTACTAGTGGCCGCTCGCGGTTCCACCCGCGTGGTTCCCGTTCCCGTGGGAATATCGGGATAAAAAATATCCTACGTTATAATCCAGGTTATAAACTATCTGTATGTCAAATTATGTAAGCTTGTATGTATGTCTTTATTAAGTAAGCTTGACCTTCTGGCGTCTCTTTATTTGTGCCCATGGTCGTGGTGTAAACAGAATGGGGAGGCTTTATCGGCACAGCGACCGCAGGTGCTATCGCTGCGCATCATTTACCGTAGCGCTACCAAATATTTTCTAGATAAATCTCACATGTTACGTACCTAGTGTTCTAGATAAAAAATAGTACGGTTGTTCGAGTGAACATATAGGTATTTATTGACGTTGCGCATTATACTACTGAAGTCTTAGCCATCATTAATAGAAGAATGCAATAAACAAAGAAATCGCCGCAGCTGTTATCCAGTTCAGAGCTAGTTGAAGGTTGTCAGTATATTTCACTTTGCCCGAAATCGTCATCCACTGAGGTGCTAGTTATCTTACCTTTTACTGACGTAACACAACAACTCTACCAACATTGTTGGTATGCCGTAGCACTATTAGCTATTCTGTGGTATGGTGACAGCATGCTGTCACTGATACTGTCTACCTCAGAACAATACCTAAGTTTTTTTTTTTTTTCCTTTAGTTGATGGCTTCGTGCGATTAGCACATTTAGCTAGTGTCAAAGTAATTTTTCTTACAAGTAATACATAAATATACAAATCCTTCCAGTACGTACATAATGATGATGAATGATAATAGAAATGAGAAGTTAGAAATGATATACCCCCCAACCCCTCGAGTATCTCAGTAAAGATGTGGGGCTTTACTAAGTCCTCATGCAGACTTCTTGAGAGAATTTGAAAAGTGACGTTGCACTGTTTTGTTTCATTTGCCAACAGTCATGCACACTCACGAAATCCACCATTATTTCACATTAATATTCGACATAACACAAATGTTAGAAAATAAAACAAATACGCAGACTTGACTTATTATTTTGGGCTGTCTACTGAGATATACTGATATACAACAACTAAGTTGAGCATAAATAATAATGCGTTTGTAAATAAGTTGGTATGTACCTTTTAATGACTAGTTACCTGATAATGGACGAACTACTACTTAACCACAGACTACCTACGTTATGACAGACTAGCGGCCACTGGCGGTTTCGCCCGCGTGGTTCCCGTTCCCGTAAGAATATCGGGTTAAAAAGTATTCTATGTGTTAATCTAGGTTATAAACGATCTGTATTCCGAATTTCATTCAAATCTATTCAGTAGTTTTTACGTGAAAGAGTAACAAACATCCATCCATACTTACAAACTTTTGCGTTTATAATATTAGTAGGATTACGTACCTATTTATTTACAAGCTGAAACACCGCCCTCGCCGATACAAACAGTGAGGGGAGGATATCGTCACAGCAACCGCAGGTGCTATCAGCGCGCATCATTTGCCGCGGCCGCGTGTGCAATATTTTAAATGGAGTCGCCATGTTGCAGATTTATCTTTGAGCTGTTGATAAGAATAATGTGTTATTAAACTGGTAAGTTAAAGATAATGTTTCCGCAACACATATTTTTTAACTTTTTATATTCATCTAGTATGTTTACATTTTGCTTCTCTGTCTTTTTTGATAGGCTGGTGAATATAGGTATACCTTTTGGAAGCGGTATTTGTATTGTATACTGTACTTGCATTTACGCTGTGGTTGTTAACTATACTTTTGTCTATTTTGTAATGTGTATATTAACGTATATCTGGGGTGCGAGTAGCAATTTCAATACATTATCTAAAAAACTAGATCTAAAAAACTAAAAGACTAGACTAGAACTAGACCTTTTTAACACAAGCGATGCATCAGCGAAACGGCTCATGAGCCAGTTATTTTTTGAGTAGTTTAATGAATAAATTTAAGTATGTGTTTTTCTTGTTAAGAGCATCACATTGTTATTAATTCTGTAGTGAGGACTTATAATTGGCTGTCTGTTGTTATTTTTAAGTTTTTAGGTTGTGTCATAGCTGTTGGTTGCCTATAAATAAATCAATAAATAAATAAATAATCTATTGAAATGAAACAACTTTTACGGATCTACTCGCGTTTATTTTACACATTACTTATTTAATGTTTATCCTGACGTTTCGAACCCTTTGTAGGGTACGTGGTCACAGGGAGACTGAGTTGTTGGTCATCTCATAATTAGTTGGTAGCTTGTATACCCTCATTTGTTTACGCTTGTATACCACGGACCCTGCAAAGGGTTCGAAACGTCAGGATAAACATTAAATAAGTAATGTGTAAAATAAACGCGAGTAGATCCGTAAAAGTTGTTTCATTTCAATGTGTAGTGTTCGCGTAAACTTTAGAAAACAATATGTAAATAATCTATGTTTGCATTTATACTGTTCTGTCTACTTTTGTTAGAAAATGGCCCAGCTAACGTGCTGTAGGTAACTGATGCCTAATAAATTTCTAGAGAAGAAAATAATTCTGATTATATTGCGTCTTCCTCCAAGTACCTACTGTGTATAAAAGCACGGTCCACTGACCTATGAACATTTGTCAACTTTGTTACTTTGTAAACCAAAGGCGCCTTAGGTTCAAATTCCGCTTCTGGAATATTAACAACACTTTTAGCGAATTGGTGCTAGATATTAATCCAGCTAAAGAACCTAACGAGTGTTTGTTATGGAGACTATAACCGTACTTACGAGCACAAGCTAGAATGTGGAGGTTTATCGACGCGTCGACCGCAGGTGCTATAGCCATGCATCGTTGCTCGCGATTAATTTCGTGGTCGCGCCCGTTAAAATGGGTGTAGGCAAGAGTAATTTCGAATATATCATGGTTATATTTCATAATATTTCAAGATATAAATATGTTGAATATACAATAACAATAACTAAGTTACATCAAATTCAAACGAATGTACGTAAATATACTTGCTGGTACATTTGTGGTCCTTCGAGCTGGATTTTGTGCTTTTTCTCAAAAATGTCTCTTTTAATGTCTCTTTGACTCTATATCGTTATTCACATTTTTAATAAATAATTAAATCAATTCAACAATCATCAATTAAATCTTTATAAATAAGAAACTGACCAAATACTCATTTAGAAAAAAAAGTTAAGTTAATCGTAACAAACAATAAAAAAATATAAATTACCTACATAATTTTTTGGATCAAATCACAAAACTTGCTCAGTAGCACAAAGCTTGCTCTCTTTGCTTCAAATGTCAAATTAAAAAGTTAATAAAACGGAAAGAATCCTTAGACAAAAGAAACACTTTTACATTCGCAAAGGATAATGACCACATAATTCAGAATTATAATTTCAAAAGAGCGTTTTCGCAGGGGGAGTCGCCCGCTCTCGTTATAAATGGTAAATCACGATAAACTGATGACACTACTTAAAACTCCACTGAGTATCGGATGATGATAAGTAGCATCGTGGAGCGGAGTTACTTTTAAACCAAGTGTAACATTGATCACAGCTCTATATAGATAGTCGTTTCGCCTACAAAAAATTGTAATGTGTTTTTTTCATACATTTAGATTTTCTAGTTTGTTTTGATGCTTTCATTAAAACTGTTAAAACCACCATACATGTGATAACTTCAAGGCGTTTTTTTTATAGATAGCTCGGCAAATGACTCCTTCCCACCTGATGTTAAGTGGAAATGGAATCCAGACGCGAAGATAACTTGTGCAGCGTGAAAACAAACGTAGCATCAGTTAATCTCACTCTGCCGGCCCACAAGGTGCTTCTTCACGCCTCTTTTGAAGGACCCCATATCGTAGGAAGGAGGGAAAACGTGTGCTGGTAGACTATTCCATCTTTTGGAGGAGCGACAAAGAAACGAGTCACCAAATTTCTTTGTGCGCTATAGGATATTTGAGACAGTGAAGCGGTGACTCCGAAGAGCAGCACGTGTACTCCTATGAAGGAAGGGAGAAGGTGGGATGAGGTCAAAGAGCTCTTCAGAGCACTCGCCATGGTATAAACGGTAAAACACGCGTTATTGGTAATTTTATATATCGTTTTTGGTTTTTATCTTTATGTTACGAGTGAGGAGCACGATGGCGCAGTAGTAATAACGTTCGGTCTACGATTGCTCAAGATAAGCAATTTTCGCAAAGGCCGGTCATAGTATCAACTCGAGCTCCTCCGTGCTTCAGAAGACAAGCAAAGCCGTTGGTCCCGGCTGCATTAGCAGTCGTTAACAAACTGGCAGCACTGGGCCCGCATGGTGATTTATGGCCCGCTCTTCCTATCCATCCATAGAGAAGACTCGTGCCCCAGCAGCGGGGGCCAGTTTTAACCAGAATAAAGAAGAATTTTAAATAAACAACATGTTAATATTTAAATTAAACGCTTACCCGACCCAGCCTGGAATCGAACCTGGGTCTTCAGAAATAAAAAAATAAAAATTTAGCTTCAGTGCAGCAATTAGAACTTAAAAATAAGAAGTAAAAATTAACATGTTTATAGTATCACGAAATAACTTTAAAGTCCCGCCCCTTGCATTGGACTTCAGCGATATGTATCGACACGTCCGGGAAATTCATTTCCGGTCACGTGCCGACTTCCGGCGTCTTGAGAGCGCAAGCCTTCACTCTTATCACTTGGCGAATATTACGTAAATTGGGTTTCCGTTTAAAATTCCATGCGTGCTGTTTGTTATTGTTACCTATCTGGCATAGTGGGCTACAGTCAAAGGGATGAGCGGTAAAATAAGTCTATATTAAGTGACTTATTGTAAGGAATAGTTTAAAAGTGCGTTCATAGCATTAGTAAATACCACATAACCAATACATAAACATGGATAAAGCAAAATATTGAAAGCTCTTTACACTATGATTGACGTAATTGTTACAGAAAATTACTTCATTATTATACGCAGGAGCTAAAACAATTGCTATGTTCTAACTAGTACGTATGTACGTACTTTTAACCGCCTCTGTGGTCTAGTGGTTAAGACCACCGGTTTAGACCCAGAGGTCCCGGGTTCGATTCCCAGCGGGGGGTACATGTTTGTGTACTATTTGGTTGGTGGTAGGGCTTGTTTGTCTTTTGGCTTGTCCGCCTGGCTAGCTACCACCATCTTATCTAAATATGTAGCCATAACATCAACGTTTGTAGCATTGTTGTATTTCGGCAGCTGTGATAAGATAGCCAGTGGCCCCAGTAGTTGACGATCCCGGGTGAAGTGCGCTTCCATCATTGGCCTTATTATCACTCATCATCTGGTGAAAAGAAAGTCACTGTGCTTAACCGTAATATATTTAAAAATAAAGTTTAACCCCTGAGTAATTAATTGAATATGATCAATTTGCTGTTTTACACTTACGCCTTATTCACCAATACTTTTGAACCTTCCCCGTCATTAAGTGAAAGAAGCGATCTTCTTATTAAGTTTAAATAATACTCCATTAGTAAGGTGATGTTTGTAAAAACAATGTGTGCAGTGGAGCATTTCTTAATTACATTTTAAAAATGTGAAAATATATTAATTTGTAAGGTTAGTTAATAATAGGTAGTCTGAAAAGAAAAATGTCGCTTTGAGATTTTTCACTTTCTTCCGACAAGAATGCCTTTGGCCACACGACATAACGAGCGTTAAGAATATTTGTAACTGTTTTCCTTCTGTGTGTAAGCAATCAAGTATTTATCTATCTATTTATCTATTAAATATAATAAATTTTGAGAAGCTTGATGGCGCTCGTTAAGGAAGTGACCTTAGAATATTCGCTATTGCAGGTCACCGAATGGATGTTCAAGTTCCAATATCAAGAGCTCCTCTGAGCTTCGGAAGGCTCGAAAAACCAATGGTTCCGATAGTTTTCATAGGAACTTGAAGGTTACGTACTGTTACCATTTAGGTATAGTCTTTATTCTGTTGAATGTGGGAATTATGAAAAAAATTGTTTACGTGTTATTAGTGTACGTGAGCAAGTCGTATATTGTGGCTGGCTGCTTAGCATTTAAATTTTGGTGTGTGATATGAATAAAAGGGTAAAAGCAAAATAATACCACATAATAGCTATATTGTGTCAAGGATTTAGGTATTCGCAATATCCATCTCATTTAATTATTATTAACATTACCGTGAAGCTCTTGGCATTGTTCACACTTGATAGTTACTGATGTAGATCGAAGAATGAAGAAACTGGCTAGCAGACCGAGTAACGCCCACTGGGCATCGGAACCTAGGACCTTTGGGTACTAACCTCGAGGCCATAGATACAGTTATAAAGGGGTTATCATACTAACCCAAACTAACTAATTACTAACCCCAGCTAACCTCAACACGAGTATTTTAAAATTACTTACCTTTGGTTGTTTCTCAGTTATTTGTAATTTAAGAGTGTAAGGTGGTTAGGAGTACTTACAGCGGACTTAAACCTCAAGGTGTAGCCTCTTTTCGCATACGGCCTGACTATTGGTAAGTGGTTACAATAACCTTAACCTCTAGTCTGCTTATTGCTAGATCCGTCGTACAAACAATAAAAAATATAATTATGTCTGTATTCACAGCAGACGACAGATTAAGGACGAAATGCAAGTAGATCAGTAGTTTTATTAGGCACAATTCGTAAGTTAGCGTAAACTATTTTAAACGTACAAGTGTCTAGTCATTACCTCTTCAAAAAACGCTGTTCAAACATAGACTATCATTTTTACAGTGTCAAACATCACACTAACAAAAACAATTACTTAAAAAAACAAATAGTCCTTTCTCAAATGCCATCCATTCATGCCAGCTGTATGAAAACTGTCTATAAGGTTATAATAGCTTTGCGTTAAGAGGTAATGGTAGGTCCCTAGGGTGAGTACCGGCTCGTTCAGGATAAATGCATGGCAAGCGGTAGGCACTTGTTATTCTTACGTCGTGAAACATTTTGTGCTCATCGGGCCCCGAGCTTGCTCACAAGTGCGCTTCCTATATCATGTCAGAGCATAGTACAAACAGGTAACTTAGCAATCAAGTTAATACCCTGTGGTTTAGTCGTTAAACTACTGGTGTCAGACCAAAATATTCCAGGTTTGATTCCATTTTGACCAACATTTTTTTACTTACTTGGTTGGTAAGAAGGGCTTATTCTAGGTTAACGATATAGAGATAGATAGATATTGTAGTTACAATGTTTTATTAAAAAAACATGATAAGGGACTCTAATAAGAAAAAAGAGATTCTACCTACTTTATAACAAAATTATTAATTAATGGAATCAGGCGTTATTTTGCGGAAATCCATAGTACAAAAAAATGTAATTTAAATAATATGTAGTGTTAATTCCGCTAACTCACTCGTTTATACGCTATATGTTATATAGCGAAAATGCACACCAACACCGATACCCGACACGTGTTTCGCCCCTCCACGGGGCATCCTCAGGAGCTGTTGACTGGTCTCGACCACGAACACGTGTCGGGTATCGGTGTTGGTGTGCATTTTCGCTTGCACGCATTGTTTCTCCTGCATGTGCATACTTTTTGCGGGCGGGAGGGCGGTGCATGCGTACTGCATCTAAGCTGTATAAACGAGTGAGTTAGCGGAATTAACACTACATATTATTTAAATTACATTTTTTTGAACAAAATTATTGCAATTTTACAAGCATCGCCATGCCATCGCATTGTCCATGTCATATATATACATATAAACTAAATGTTTATATGTATGTATTCAATTTATATAGTAATATTATGTATGTAGATATATATATTTGTAGATATATTCATTGTATGTATGATAATTAAGTATATTTCAAATCCAACCAATCTTTTAAACTTTATGGGGCTGGTAGTACCGGCAGTGGATGCTGGGGTGCAGGTGGACGCGGCGTACTTTGATTTTAGAAAAGCATTTGACACCGTAGATAATGATGTCTTGTAAAGAAAGCTTGCTAAAATTGGATGTACGCCGCATATGCTTAAGTTTTTCGTCAGCTATATGAAGGACCGACAACAGTATGTGGAGTACAATGGGTACGAATCGGAGCTGTACTATACCAGATCCGGAGTGAGCCAGGGCAGCAATTTGGGGCCTCTCAAATTTATTATAATGATAAATGACCTACCGGAAGTCGTCAGGCATAGTACATGTTTATTGTTTGCCGATGACCTTAAGTTGCTGCTCCAGGTTGAGGACACATCTGATTGTAAGCGCCTGCAGGATGACATTAACAGAGTGGTAGAGTGGAGTCACCAGAATAAATTATATTTTAATGTGTCCAAGTGCTCGGTTATGTCATTCACCCGCGCGCGGACCCCGGTGAATGGTGACTACGAGGTGGAGGCGAAGCCGTTGAAGCGAGTGTCTCAGGTACGAGATCTCGGGGTCCATTTAACGCCCGATTTAACTTTTCGCGAACACATAATTAAAGTTTGTAAGAAGGCGTATAGAAACCTCGGGTTTGTACTGAGGCAGTCACGGGGGTTCACAAATATTACAACACTAAAGGTGTTGTATGACGCTCTGGTAAGGAGTCACATGGAGTATGGGGCAGTCATATGGGCTCCACATGAACAGAAGTACAGTTTAATGTTAGAACACGTCCAAAACAAATTCATGAGGCACTTGTACTTCAAGCTGTATGGCGTGTATCCGTTGTACCCGCTAATGTACCCTACACTGTTCGTACTCGGTATGGTCGGATACAACGAGCTGCGAGTGCGACGGGACTTTGCGCTCGCCGCGTATTTGTTGAAGCTGCTGCGTGGAGTGGAGCACAACCCGGGCGTATTGGGCCGGCTGCGGCTGAGGGCGCCGGACGGGTACGTGTGGAGGCGACGTCGCCCGCCGCTGCTGGCCGTGCCGGTGGCCAGGACCAATCTCCTCGCGAAGACGCCCTTTGTACGGTCAATCCTCATAGTGAACAAAGTTCATGAGAGGATTGATATCTTTTCGTGTAATTTGAGTGAACTCGCAAAGGTAGTCTTATACATAGTCTGTTATATGGATTAATAATGGTAATGTATGTAATGTGTACTTAAATAATTGTTAAAATGTGTAAAATTTAATTAGTAATATATTTAGTAGATAAAGTTAATGATAACATGTTATTAATGTAAGCATAAATGAAAGCAACTATCGCATTGGATTAGTCTCTAAGGATAGTTGTGTATATAAATATAATAAATAAATAATAACAATAATTTATATTGTCTGTAAATAAACTTATAATTTGAAAAGCACCATAAACCACCCATTTCTTAGTTTTTTTTGTCCAGTTCAACAGATGGTTGCCTGGAAGAAATTGCTTTTTAGCGATAAGGCCGCCATTTGTGCTTTTTCTTGTATTGTCCTCTTTTTGTATTTTGTATGGTGTACAATAAACTGTATTTTCATTTCTGTTTCATTTCATTTCATTTCATTTCATTTCATTTCATTTCATTTCATTTAATTTCATTTCATTTTCATTTCATTTCATCGCCATGCGTAAGAGAGGAAAACAATTGTTTATTAGCCAAGTAGGCGTGCCAAAACATTGTAAAATTACGACGATAAATATAATGCTCTTTATCTACCATAAACAAGTCAAACCGTTGTTTATGGGGAGGGGTGCATTTTTGCAGCGGGACTACAGATTTGAACCTGGAGTTGTTGATATTCGCCATGCTTGAAGTTTAAGAAAATATCTACTAAGTCGCTTTATTCAATTCAATACTTAATATAATGTTTCGAACTGTATCTAATGCGAGACGATTCGTTATGAACAGCTCGTAGACGTGGCTTAGAAGTGAGATGGGCCTGTAGTTCTTCAGTAGGGTTTTGTCGCCCTTTTTGAAGAACAGTACCCCCATACCTACGTGTGGGATAAGGGTCACCGGCTTGAGTAGTAATTTAATTTAGTAAAGCGGATTCAGTAGTGCCATAATCATATGTTTTTTTTCTGCCACAAAGGCAGCAATTGTCTTCATTCCCATTTATTCATTCAGTAGCTTAAGGATGTTGGTAGAGGTATCAATCACGCGTTGCTAACCGTGTTAAAAACTGTTAATAGCAACAATCGCATAAGTAGGTACTACTATGAGTGCGATCTGTACTCGAGTACTCGTATGGATAATGGAGACAGATTATGCTTCTCGAGATCTTTCAATCAACAAAAAAAATAAAATAATAAATAAACTTTCTTCACTCACACCAGTTATCTAGCCCAAGAGGAGCTTCGTTATTAAACTCGTTAAATGGTTACTAAACAACGGATAAACATACTTATTATACATAGAAAACACCCAGACCCAAAAAACAAAAATAAAAGTAAAATGTAAAGTAATCATTGAAAAAGTCATCACTACCATTGATGAGATTACTTTATACTTTGCCTTTTTGATGTAATATGGTACTATATTGTATTTACATAACGCTGGAAATTACAAATATAGGTAGGTAGCAAAGCCCTATAGTATTGTTATTAATTTATATATTAGCACAATAAAACACATTCTATTTGAAAGGTGTATTTCTTCCAACAACCATTACAGCTCAAAAAACAACCGTCCACCACGAACGCTCCAGCCAACGTGACCGTCATCTAGTGACTCGATTCGCCATGTTGTTTTCCAGCCATTCGTTCCCGCCAACACTCAGTGTTGCCAGTGAAATAAAAACATTGAGTTCGTTCGGATAAGAGTAAGTATCAATTGAAATATAAATTACTAAATTATTAATCAACCTAACAGGTACCTCGTTAACTACACGTTCGTGTGATGCGTCAATTATACTAAATTGGCAGTTTAACCATCTCAAAGAGAAGTGATTTGAAAAACCATAAGTGAAATATTTTTTTCTTAAATCACATACACATAAAACATTATTATCACCTCCAGCTCATTTTATGATTGACGGGTGTTAACGATTGCTTACGCAGCCAGGACCAACGGTTTACGTGCCTTCCGAAGCAAGGAGGAACTCGAAATGATAAATTTTCACTTTGCAAAAGTTACTCGCAGAGAATTAGCTTAGGTACTCTTCAGAACTAGCACAGACTAAGGGGTTAACGACTAAGCCATCGAGCAAAGTCGCAATGTTTAAACGGTCAATCGTGCGATGCTTCAACTACATTTCGCAACCGGCTAAAATATGGACTTCGCACATTTACACCCCCTAGAAATCATCCCCTATCTGCACAAAGTATCGCTACGGGACCTTAAAACATTCGTTCCGAATTTCGATCTTGATTTTATGTCGTGCGTAATAAAAATATGAGAGAACCCTTACTTTTGAGCGAAATACAACTACCGGCGGAAACATAAAAAGCGCTGATACGGAAAGTTCATGCGTAAATCAAGGGTTCTGTACGGTGAACATAAATCTAGCAATATCTAATAGATTTGTTATTGCTTAGGTGACAGATTTAAAACTATTTGCTTTATTAATCCCCATCTCTTCCCGTGGGTGTCGTAAAAGCCGACTAAGGGACTATTCCAGAGGATGGGCAGCAGCATCTCTCTGAGGTTACCCTCAACCTACTGCGATTGCCAACCCGCCTGCCAAGCGTGGCGATTACGGCAAATACCCCTCATATCCTTGGGGGAGGCCTTTGTCCAGCAGTGGACGTCTTTTGGCTGAGATGATGATGATGATGGCTTTATTAATACTAATGAATAATTCTATGTACGTTGGTGTAGCTGTACTTAACAACTTTTTTTACAAATAGAAACAGAAATAGAAAACATAAAAAATAATAAAACTTTAAATTGTCGATGCTTCTAAAATCATAATTTAAATAAAAAATAAAATACAAAATAGTTTAGTGTTAATAATTAGCATATTAGCGTCCCACTGTTGGGCTAGAGCCTTTCCACAAGTACATATTGAAAGATAGGGTAAAGGGCAATTAGATTGGTTAGTTTTAATGAGTTCCATTTTTCAACAACAATCGAGGACATTTGCTTAAATCAAAGAGATGTCCTCAAATTTTGGAAGGTCTTTACCACGAAAAAGGTTATCCTGTTGAATTATATTTGGTCATTTAAACAGGTAAAGGGTCATAAAGAACTGAAACCTCAAAGACAACAACTCGCGCATGATATCCTTGGTGTCGCAAGCTTGCATGGGCTATGGGTAGTCGCTTTCCATTAGGCGGCCCATATGTTAGATTGCCGCCGCAATATAAAAATAGGGAACAAAAGAGACTCGGTAGGTTGCAGAAGTCACTTAACATCCACGATCACCAAACCTTAGACCAACCAATAATTATTTTACTTATGTTCTGTGAAGGTAGATAATTTGTTACTTCTTGTAAGGTAGATTTTTATTTGGACTTCAGTTCTTATGTGTTCTATATAATGGTCGTCGGTCGGTGCGCGATACAAAGGCTTGTTTAATCGGTTATTTGCATAAATTGCATCGGTTATGCGGAACAATATATAAATAAGATATATTACTTATGAAATTTACAAGAATGATGTAAGTAACGAGTGCTAAGGCGTGTGTGTTTCTCGTCAACAAGGAGCACGGGGCTCTCATCGGACTACGGTCCATCATTCATAAGGTCAGGATTATTATATATATATAGGCATTTGCTATAGTTCTTCTAACACTGCGTACCTGATACAACTTATTACTTTCTTAATACTTGATATCTCAATGGAAAAGCCCTCAGTACTTCAATAATAAAATACAGCCAGTGTATACGGAACCCCAATCACGGCAGGGGTTGATTCACGAATCACTCGCCACGGGGGCGTACATACAGGATGTTTGCCTTCCGGACTCGCTAGATAAATGTTTAAGATCCGAGGTGGAAGGGATGCGGTTGAGTTTCGCTTTCCTTTGTACCTATTTCTAAGTTGAAATAGTCGTTTCGGTAGATTTAATGGAACACTCGACATACTTAACTACTGAACTTGGAATAGATCTTTGTTACAGATGTGCTAGTTACTGTTTGGATTGGGGATAAATAATTTGTTATTGTTTATAAAGGAGGTATAAATATATTTATGTAAAATTTATTATTCTGAGTGATAATTTGCTCGCCAGAGCATTTCAGTTTGAGTAGGGATAATTAGATGTAATAGAAAATACATGGTGAAATACAAAAAATTATGAAAAGCTGACAACCTAAAAAAAAACTATTCTTTATACCTTTACTGAGTCATTGAAATAATTTACTCTTATCATTATTTCTTACATAGAAAGTCATAATATTAAAATGGCTAGCACACCAAGAAAATGACAGTTAGGTCATGACATGTCACCCACAAAACACCATAAAAAAGTAAACGTTTTCAAGTGTCACCGATAAAACAAAGCATATTTTTATAACTCTTTCCCTCTGTGCATGGGCAAATAAAAATTGCTTCGTCGCACTCATAGCTGTGGTGATCGTAAAGACTCGCTTTTACGACGACGTCATGATAATATTGTTTTTATCCGTTGCAGATTTACGAGGCTCACTCTTCTGGTCGTAATTTTTTTACACGTTTCGCACAGCATGCGTTTACGAGATTTATGTTGGAGTGATATGAATATGCTTAGTACAATTCATAAAAAGAAACATTACGATCTTGTTGTATAGGCTCACAACTAACATGTTCGACTATTGTTTGAATAGCCTTCAGCTTTCACAGACGCCAGCACATCAACCTATCCAAAACAGTCAAAGAAGATGTTCCATTTTTGTATGGAGGCTGGGCCCCCTAATTCTTACAGTGATGAAATTATATTATAATTTCCAACCAAACACATTGTATTATATAATAAAAAAGTCAGATAATAAAAATTCATAAAATAACCCTAAACTTTTTCTATCTTGGCAACTTTGCTTTTCTAATGTATGTATTTAAAAAATATAACTTATTTTTTAAATTAGTAGTGGTGGTCTAATGTGCAGGCGTGTGTACACGTCCCACTTTTTTTTGAGATAAGATAAGATAAGATTATTTTTATTGCCATAAAATTGTGTAAATACATAGCAGGTGTTAAGCATATTATAATTGGGAACAAACAATTTACAGAGAGTGTGCTAATTGCCTCATACGGCATTTTTAGCTTCACTGGGCTTATTTTTAGGGGAGGTGGGAAACTTAAAGGGCCTCAAGCCGTGTGAAACGAATCACCGTCAGAGGTTTTCTAGGGGGAACGGCATCACGCACTAGTCCCCGTGCCCTACAGAATCTCCGAGGGGTTCGGATCGGATCGGGGAGCGGAAGCTTGAAGCGAAAGCTCAAACCGAGGGTCGGACCTCGACTCGGGTTGACCAGGTCGTGGTGGACAGCGTCCCACTGTCAGGCTCAGGCCTTCTTAAATGAGCTAAATGATAGTACATAGAGAAATTAGGACTATATCCACCACTCTAACCCAAAGGATGTTTGTGGGTTTAACAGCTGCTATCTAACGACAACAACTGGGACCAGCGGCTTAACATTCTATTGGAAGCACGGAGGAGTTAAGGATATTTTAATTTAGTCATCAATCAATTTTTTTTTCTAAATAAAGATTTAGGCTACATCGATCATTCATTACAATAAAAGTTATCGTCATTTATTAAAAGATTTTTTACAAAAGACATTGAGTGACAAATCCATAAAATCTCATAACTTGGATCAGCGAAAGTTGGTCTTAAATCTTGCTAATATCTACAGATTTATTCAAATATTATTGAATTTTATTTATACCTGTATTTTGGATTGAGCCACAATAGCATAGTTGGCAGTGCACCTGACCCGGCATGTCATGGGGCACGGGTTCGAATCCCGCTCGTGGATTTTTTTCAACACTTTGTCTTTTTTTCAAATTTTAATATGTTCGCAACAATATTTGCGTAAAATTATATGTAAATTATCATAAATATACCTGTATACTAAATTTGATACTGCTTGTCTCTTCCCCCCTAACACATTTATTTTCACCATGTATAAGTTTAAAATAAGCATTTGAAGAATTATTTACGAATAACAGTGACTCGCTTAATTGGAAATACCGTCTTTCAGATTGCGAATGGTTAGGATCCCACTTGAGGCAATAGTTTACTCAAGTGATTTATCGTGTTATTCCATAAGTGTAATTGTTCCAACAAAGGTTAGATTGAGTCCGAAAGTAAATGTAGATCTCAAAAAGGTAACACAGAAGTAGGAGGCTAATACGATCCAGACAATAGCAATGTTAAACCCCTCGCTTCACATGAATAAAATAAACCGTTAGGTTTATTTTATTCAATGTTAATTCAACAACAAATATTTGATAATGTTAATTCAACAACAAATATTTGATGGCTTGTCAACAATTAGAAAAGTGATAAAAAAGCGGAATTTTTCACACATAAAATTTGTCCGCAGTAAAGCAATCTCCACCCTTCCGCGATGAAATACACGACGATTATTGCTTGTTTACGACCAACTCTTTACAGGGGCAGTGGCGTACTCAATAACGGGACAGTACCCGCATTTCGTAAATAGAAAATTTCCAACCATATTCTACTTACTTATCAAGGAGTTTTACCCGGTAAAAAAGAGATTATGTGGTGGTAGACTAGTGGAATTATTGTTTAACAGGAATCATCTACCCATTTATATTAGGTCCTTACCCATAAAATTGCCGTTTTGTATGAAGATTTTTTATAAAAAAATATTTTTCATACTTAAGTTTTCTTAATTTTCTTAGCATATATATATGTTACCACTATAAAAATTGTAGAGTAGTGTGTTTGTTTCACTAGCTAAATATAGCAGACATTAAAAAGAAAAAAAATAAAGAGCCTTCAAAGCTACAATGAAACAAAAGGTCAATTCCGCGAACAAAAAAAGTAGTCAATTTAAAAAAAAAATTGGGCGATAAAGACACAAAATTAATAATCATTTTTATTACTGAAGCCTAAGTAACATAGTCCTAATTAAAGGTGTAAAATAATCGGTATTGACTTTTAGAAGTAATACACCTATTAGTAAGTGAGAAAAAAACGGCAATTTCATAGGTAACCTATTATTTAATCATTAAAAATGGGTTAGCAACAGATTTTTTATTTTAGCAAGAATTGAATACGGAATACTGCTTCCTAGCTGTCTATAGGTATTATTTTTGGTGACGATAATTGGTGCCCCTACGATACCGGTTTACTTTTGAACTGTTACCACCAGGCTGTGCAGAAGCTGTGTTGTGTTGACCCCAAAAAAAATCTGCGGAATATTTTCAGAGAAAAACATTTAAAAAGAATATTTAAATAACTAATAAACAGAAGAAAACACGAAAGTTTAAAGTTATAGTGACAAAGCTTCATTCAACAGTTGGTACTAATAAGAAACAAAATTATATTATAAATAATATTGAAATTGAATGAAAGAAAAAGTAACAAAACAAAATGTAGTTTCAGTTTCCTTAGCTCAACTTATGCCCGCCAACTTCGCTCTTTAAATAATCATCTTCTCGCCACTCCTTTGCATCATTCAGGATTCGTTTCAGACTCCTTCACGGTTCAGGCCATCGATTATTGATCGCTCTCCCCGAAAAAATTATGTTCTTATAAATTTATGTAGTATCTATTATGTTTCATTTAAGTTCTTTGTCGCACCGCTTACCAACTTTTCTGCCTTACTCCTAGGTCGACTGGTAGAGAATGCCATTTGGCATTAAGTCCGCCATTTGTAGTTTTTTTAAATTTTATTGTGCAATAGTAATTAAAAAAAAATAAAAAATGAAACAAAATCTACCACCTGCCTCATCATACAGGTTCAATATAGTAGTTTATGCAACTGTCATATAATGAAGGGTATTAAAACACGAGTGTGAGTTTATGAAACGAGCGCAGCGAGTTTCATAAAACTAACGAGTGTTTTAATACCCGTGTTATATGCAGTTGCATACACTACTTTATCTTCACTAATGCAATTAGTCAAACAACAAGAGTAAAAGCTGACAATAGTTTATTTATAATAATTGTTCAAATTTTGGATGGTACAATTTTGAAAGTTAATGTTAATTATTGATCCAGCAGCTGTAGCGGTCGCGGGGCAAGCAGTAGAGCTCGTAGACGGAGTTGGAATATTTATAATTACTTCATTCGTCTTGTTTTCTATACTGTTCAAGATCAAGACCCATCAATGTAGCTTTCAGCCACAGTAGAAGACTTCCACCCCCCGTGTCGTTTCAGTGCGGTCAAATCACCACCGCTATCTATGAGAAGGGTCGCCGAGGTGCGCCGGAAGCAATGCCCCGTGTACAACGCTGGGTTAGGCAGATTCAAAAAACTTGCGATAGTTTTTCCCAGAGCACCAAATTTATTAATACCAGTTCTTTGATCGACGCACTTCCCCGATCTATAGCTCAAGAAAAAGGCAGGGTTTCGACAGGGGGTGGGTCGAAGTTCCATGTATTTTTTACATACGGCATAGCAGTTGCCCGTCACAACGAAAGAACGATCTATTTTCGTTTTTGTTTTCGAAACTTTCACCATGATTGTACTGTCATCTATGTTAGAGACTTCATCGAACTGGATGTTGTATAGCTCTTGCCTTCGGCATGCCCCCATTATGCCGAAGATTAGTGCAACCTGTAACAATAAACGATATAATAAGCTTGAGGTACATAGCCAAGGCAAAAACTATGATTTATGAAGTAGTAAAGTGTAGGTACCTACTACCTAATTTATACACAAAGCGCTTAAACGGAGTGTCTAGATAACTTGCGTGTGTAGTACGTAAGTACTAGGTAGATTAAATAAAAGAACTAAAATACACTTACCTTTTCAAAAAGATACAAAATATCTGGTAAATCTTTCAGGAACATCTTTATTTGACCTGATGTAAACGTCAAGGACTTTTTTTCCTTGTGTCCTTCTGAACTGCGTTTCAGGAACGCTATGACTTTTGAATACTTCGTGATATCAATATTGTTGTAGATACTCAGTGTGGACTTGAGCATAGAATATTTAGCCCACATAGAAGATGGCTTGAATTTGTCGGAGAGGTCTTTGAGATACACAAGAATGACATTTTCAGAAAATGATGTAGTTTTCTTTTCGATCTTCCATGCCAAAAAGTTATTATATTCTTTTTCATATAATTTTCTAGATTTTTCTGGCAAAAGATTGTGAGTTACTTTTGTTGCCAATTCTAGAATATCCGGAGGCGTACAAATATCATCGTCGCTGTCCATTTTTAACTTTTAATTTGTATTTTAAAAACAAAACACATTGCGAAACATTAACTTCACGCGTACGTGTATTGTCACAGTGAACTTGCCGCCATTAAAATCTAACCAATGAGAGCGCAGCTGCGTGCGCAGGGCCAATCAGGAGCGAGCGCGCGCTGTTCTTTTTTTTATTTAATTGGCACAAGATCTTACCAAAGAGTTTTGTGTATGTAAGTTTAGTAGTTTCGACGAAGTTTTCACGTATAACCCAACTGTTTTCAAAAGCCAGCCTAATATCAAAATTTTATACAACTTGTATGAGGATTTTGACATAAGGCTCGCCAGGTTGATTAATCGCGTTTTATTGATGTTATAATGAGATTTTACGATATCGATGTGGATATTATACCATCATGTGAAATTGCTTAAATTGAGTGTTTTGTTGTCTGCGCTATAACAGTAGTAATTATAAGTCAAGTATTGGAAACATAAGTAGAATGTTACAACATTAGTGTAGATAAAATCCATAACACACTCTGCAATACTAAAAGATACCGTAAACTCATTTTGCGTAAAATGGAACTTGCCCGAAAAGTAGTTAATAGTATTTGACGGTAGCAAGTTAACTACAAATTAGACACAACGAACACCTCAGTCACCCAGCGTGACCATGGACCGTACAAAAGGTTGGAAGCGTCAGGACAAAATAACAAATGGAGACGTCGTGACAGCAGTCAGTCCGTGACCAGAGTCGGTGTAACACGGTCGAAACGTACGTCATAAAAAGGAATGTAGGATTCTTATGGTACCTAAACCTACTAGTTTATTTGTTTGTTTATTTAAAAAACCGTAAATGTTAAATAATATATGAAAGAGTACGTAGAATAAACACGTTATTAACGACTGCTAATGCAGCCGGGTCGGTTTTAGGTGCCTTCCGAAGCACGGAGGAGCTTGAGGTGAAAAATTTTAGGTCACCCATCCGATGACCAGCCTATGCGAAAGATGCTAAACTTTGGTGTAGGTCGCAGACCAAGTGTGTTAACCATTGCTCTATCGAGCTCCTCATCTGTGTAAATGGTTCAAAAACCCATTAATTTCAAGAAGTTTCATATAATGTGGATCAAAGTGCCTTGTATGGACTTACGCCGTTCAAAAGATAATCAACAGCCTGCCGATACAAGAAAACTGTTGAAACCAATTTTTTTCAATAAAATAAATATGCGAACATGACGTTTCACCTAACGCTGCACAAGTTCGGTTGTTTTTACCATATATTTGTTTAGAAACAACGATGTTTGCGTTCTATTCGCGGCGCGCACTTCCGCCCTGACGAATCGACGGCTGTTGTCGTAAAATAGCCTTTTTTGTTATACCTATGACAAAACTTTTCCGTTTTGATAAGCTGTCGCGTTCGCGTACACAAATTGTTGTGCAAACAATAATGTGTGATGTAAAACATGAGTGCGCAATGGAATATGGAAAACTCAGGCTCAGGGCTACGGTAACGGCCCTTACTACAAAAATACTTTTTTAGTTATGATTGTGAACAAAAAGTAATATCTCTAAATATAAAATCTTCTGTGCGTGAGTATGAAATTGAACTCCTTCTATACGGCTGGACCGATTTGGATGAATTTTTTTGTGTGTATTCAAGTGGATTCGAGAATGGTTTAGATTCACAATTGGACCCGGTAGGTGGCGCTGCTATAGGAGTTCATCATGGGATACGGGTGTTCTTATAAGCAGACGAATGTTTGTTTGTTTTGTGTCATGGAAACTGTCAAAACGGTACGAAGTCCGCCGGTCAACTAGTATTATATATAATGTTATTTATAAAGATCAAACAGAATTAAAATACACTGTATATTATTTTAGATGACAAAGTGGTCTATGACTTCCCTCTTTCTCTAAAGGGAACGGCATTACGCAATAGTGACGACCTCTGACGGTGCTTCGTTTCACACAGCTTGATGAACCCGCTAAATTGCTCGCCGCCCCCAAAAGTGAAGCTGAAAATAACGAGCATTTCAGCAAAGTCTCTTAAAAAAAATTCTATGACACATTATTGCAAATATGTAGGTATGCTTATAGAAGCTGCATCTCTGTCACAAAAAGACATTAAATAAAAAAATAAAAATAATAATAACGGTAGTTGTTGACATTGAATGGGCGCCTTTGGCTTTCAAAGTAAAAAGTAAATAGTGTTGAATAATTTCGGCAGGCTGGTTAGAACCACGATAGCTCAATTGGGAGAGCCCCTGACCTGGTATGTCAGAAGGGTGCAGGTTCAAATCCTGCTCATGGATTTTTTTCAAAATTTGTGATTTTGTAACTTGTTCGCAAAAAAATTTGAGCTAAAAATTATATAAACAAAACAAAAACATTTTATAAGACATTAAATAAAAATCGACTTGTGTAGTGATACGTCTTAGAAGTTTTTGTATTAAATATTTCGGCTCGTGTCACACATCATGCGCGTTTTATTTGAATGAATGGCCCGAAAAGTACTAAGTTTAATGGCGTAGTCGAGTAAAAAAAAGCTCTTTTAATGAAGAGTTATGGTCACTAATTCAGAGCTATACTTAGCTTTAATCACTTTAAAACTTAAGCGTAAAAAAATGACAGGGTTTTCATTTACTCTACGTATGCCTTTCATATATTATATCATATAATCGTTACCAAAACGCTCTTTATTATCCATTCTATTGATTTCCTATTACGAACACTTCATTAAATTGACATGGAAATAATAAAATAATCCAGAAAATACGTTCCACTTCAAATGCCAAAGATATATTTATATTACCTTACGCTTTTTGAATGGAAGGACCTCTAGGAATTCTCTAAATGAATCAAGGTAGGTATTAATTTATTAGACCGGAATTCGCCGAGTTATTTCTCGCTGCAATTTCGTTGAGAATAATCCCGACGCTTGTTTACCCCCCTACCTATAAATGAATGACGGAAATTAAATACCTACCGTCTAAAATAAATTCGGTCCTCAATGCATCCGTGAGAGGGCGGTAACTCCGTCAATACCTTTCTTCATTACTCAATATTTTATTCATATTATAACTGAGGACAGCGGCTTTTGTTCACGTGGAAATCGATTATTCACGACACATTTTCGTAGTGGAGTTCTTTTCCGATTGAAGTTAGCCATTGCTGTTATAATACTTGTATACCTACTGGAATTAAGAAATCTTGGTCTGTGCACTCAACAAACTGAACAAGGTACTGTAAAGTTTTCGTATAACTAGTAACTAAATATTACCATACGAAAATGATAACTCATTTATTTATTTTAATGGCACAACTACAGAATACAATTCAGTACATAAACAACAACAGGTGTTTCTCAAATTAAAATTGAATTCCGGTGATTGACGATAACCCTGAGGTAACAGATTCAGAAAAATTTAATTCTTACATGTACATACATAAGGACTTATGTAAGCTTAACCATAGAAACCTATCAATCTGAATTGCACCCGAAACATAATAGAAATAACTGAAAGTCGGAGAATCAAACCGAACTCTTTAAAACACATCGGGCCGGTACTATCTATTCAAATTCAGCCAGGCAGGTGCGTATCAAACTTTCGGGGTGTGGACACGAAATACAATAATCCGGTTTCCAATAGAAAAAGCGGAATCAAAATTCATTCCGTTGACCCGGTCTAACCCTTCCGAACTATTTCTGCCCGAAAGGGTCGGAGCGGCCGAACTGAAAGGCCCCGTAATTTAAAACAATCTCTCAAATTAAACCGTGGGTCAATGTGTAATGCAGAATGTGTTAATTGTTGTACTCACTGGTCGCGGTCGGGTGACACTGATATGCTTTTAGCCACCACAGTAATTTATGGTGGATTAAATAAACAAGACTGCCGCTGTTAAAATAACAACTCTTATAAATACGGTGTCATTGTTTCAAGTGCAGATATTTTCGGGTAAACTCACTCATCAAATAACATCATTATGTAAGATAAGTATTTAAAAAAAATCATCTGTTTTCCAGTGCTATGTTCAGTTTTAAAATATTATATATACAAGTAAATTTAAGTACATTCAAAAACAAAATAATACAATATAATCAATCTTATTTTTTTTTTTTGACGCTGTAAGGGAGAAAAGAGCTGGACACTTGCTGAGTTTCTTGCCGGTTCTTCTCAGTGCAAGATCTCCCGCCCAGAGTAGACTTACGAACCGATGGCATAGCGACATTCATAAGAGCTACTTGTAGCCTAAACTGAATAAATGATTTTTGAATTTGAATTTGAATTTGAATAACATTTTATCTAAAATTTGCATTAAATCACGAAAGAAAATGATAAGGTCCAGATTAGGTCGAGACAGAAAGAATAGACTGACTTCAGACTCCGGCCGATTAAATCCGGTCTGGTAGGTATCATCATCATCATCATCATCTCAGCCAAAAGACGTCCACTGCTGGACAAAGGCCTCCCCCAAGGATATGAGGGGTAGTTGCCGTAATCGCCAAAATATAAATTAGGTACACAATCATAATAAGATTACAAAGTTACACAGTAATCACAATATCGAAGGGCACGGAAATGACGTGACCCACACGAGCTCCATATACGGTCGAGAGCGAGACGGAGGAAGAATCCAATGATCTCAGACTGGAACAGATTTAACCAACAAGACAAAGAAATTTGGTGACTCCAAAAGATGGAATAGTCTACCAGCACACGTTTTCCCTCCTTCCTATGATATGGGGTCCTTCAAACGAGCCGTGAAGAAGCACCTTGTGGGCCAGCAGAGTGAGGTTGACTGATGCTGCGTTGTTTTCACGCTGCACCAGTTGTCTTCGCGTCTGGACTTCATCAGGTGGTTGTATTACTCGTAGATATGCAAAAACTTTAGTAAAAATAGTTAGGTACGCAATCATAAAGAGGTTTGAAAATAAAAGGGTAATAGAAACGTCGAAGGGCGCAGAAATAATGAAGTCCAGCTAAGCTGGGAGAATTGACTGCATTTAGACGCAGATTAAATCTCCTATAAAAGGTATTGGTGCGCTGTAACGGCATAATTAAGGGTGGTTGTACATTCGCCACAAAGTTACTTTGCCACGTTTTTATAACTCCATACATTGAAAGTAAATTTGCCACAGGTAGGTAAGTA
The DNA here is from genome assembly GCA_947562085.1 of Eudonia lacustrata. Taxonomy (NCBI): domain Eukaryota; kingdom Metazoa; phylum Arthropoda; class Insecta; order Lepidoptera; family Crambidae; genus Eudonia; species Eudonia lacustrata. The sequence goes on from OX387318.1 coordinate 8,663,004, forward strand.
AACAGCCTATAACTGCCCCACTGCTGGGCAAAGGCCTCCATCATTGAAATCAAGTCATCGCTACAATTGATGGGTAATGGCTTAATCACCACGCTTGCCGAATGCGGGTTGGTGATCACAAACCCGGGCTATGCATCGAAAAATCCGAAATACATTTTGCCCGACCTGGGATTTGAACCCGGGACCTTCGGGTATCGGGCCGAGCGCTCTGCCACTCGGCCACCGAGGCGTCGCACAGGTAGGTAAGGGTTATTGTAAATTCGCCACAAGTCTTCATAGTACATCATTTTTGCATAAAGTACCGCTAGCAAGGAAAGTTCGTTTTGAGCGCTCGAAAATTATAGGTAGTTATTTTATTCTAAAATGATTATATCTGCCGTCCAGGCTGTGGCCTAGACGGCAGATATACCTAAGCAAAATTATCATCGTCACATCATCACTAGTTAATTTTATGTCCAGTCCAACCCATAAGGGCGGAAATGCCACAGGGTCACAAGCGGGCCCAGTGCGGAAATTGGAGATAAGCAAAACACTTTTATTTTTGTATCTTACGAGTGAGCACTTCGTCGTCATCTCACCTGATAGATAGATAGATATATAAAACTCTTTATTGCACACACACACAGAAAAGTAAAAACAAAACAATAAATTTTTTATAACGGGGTGGGCAAAGGCGGTCTTATCGCTTAAAGCGATCTCTTCCAGACAACCTTTGAGGTATAGGAAAACTGAAAGGAAAATAAAAGGTAGTGCACTAGTTTAATGCAATAATAATAATAATAATAACCCCTATTTTTTATATTTTTAAATGTTTGTTTTGTTTTTTAAAAAATATTTAAAAATGTAAATTAATATGTAAAAAATAAATAGAGAAATAATAATAATAATAATCCTTGACACGGCACGTATTGTCAGTAGGTTCCTCACTCTGCAGCCCTGACCACCGGTAGCTTGGGCCCTGCCCCGCTGCTGGCGGTACTCTACGATTAGGTTTTTATAATGTTTTATTGTTTTTATATTAAAATATTGTAAAAATCTAGTTTTAAGAAAGAAAATAAATAAAGAGAATAATAATAATAATAAAAATATTGCTTATTGAAGTATACACATAAGTATATACCTATGTATGCATATATATACTGGTAAGATATATATGCATACATAGACATACATACATAGACATAGTACTGACTGATGTTCTCTAGTACTAACTATCATAGTACTAACTGATCTTATCTCTAGCTGCCGGAACACAACAATGCTATAAACATTGATGTTATGTTATAATTATATACTTTACTATATCGAATACAAATTAGGTATACAACCATAATGAGGCTTGGAAGTTACACAGTAATCGCAATGTCGAAGGGCGCGGAAATGACGAGGTCCAGATAAGGTCGGGGCGGGGAGAATCGACTGATCTCAGACTGCAGATTGAATCTCCGCTGGAAATCTTGGAAGTCGCCGCAACATTAACTAATGACACTCAAGAGGGGCGATAGCACCGACTCGTTTCAGTTCATTTGAGGGACTGAGGGCAATCAGCATCGGCATTTTAAATAAGTAAAGTAGCGACCGGTTGTTAAAATTAAATTATATTGGCCTACTCTATTCAACACTTAATAACGCACAAAACACGTTTCAATTTTAAGATATCCGTAAATAATATATGTCAATTAAATTATCATCTAAATTACATCAAAACATTTTTGGGTAACCATTCAATAAACCAAAAAATAATTAACTTAATAGATTTTTGTTTATTGGTTTCTGTCATTATACAAAACAACCGATACTTGACGTGCCACAGAGCAGCTCTGTATTGCAAAAGCTGCTTATACAGATCGCCATCTAGCTTCTTTTGATTATGAATGACGAAAACAATTTCATTTTAAAACGGTGATGTCTAACGTAGGTGCCTATCACCCCTACAAGTAATTTAGACGCGCGCGTATTTTACTATCAATTTGAAAAAGAAATCATGTTGAAAAATTTCCACGGGCCGGATTGAAACCCGCACCCCTTGACATGCCGGGTCAGGTGCACTATCAACAATGGTATCGTGGCTCTATGTCTATAGTCACCACATAGTATACACCATATAGTCACGATAGCTTATTTGGTTACTACCAATTATGCTATCGTGACTGACCTGACCTGTCATGGGGCGCGGGTTCGAATCCCACTCGTGGATTTTTTTAACTCTTTGTCTTGTTCGCAACAAAATTTGTGTTAAATTTGGTATATACAGGATATTTTTTTTATCAGTGCGCAAATTTTCTGAGGCGACTCAGAATCGGTAAGTAAACAACTTTTTTTTTTATTTTTTTTTTTATTGTGAGATGGGCTTGCTCTTGGCCTCATTCTAATCCCTAGGGCTAAGAAGAGGCCGACGATGGGACAAGCTTGCCCAGAAATAGCCTATTCACTCGGGCTTTAAAAACTTTAGGGTTATATGCACTCGGGAACACAGACGCCGGTAGGGAATTCCACTCTTTGGCTGTACGCATTATAAATGTAGAAGCAAAACGCTTAGTGCGCAGAAGAAGAATATCGACCAGGTAAGGGTGGTAGCCAGCCGTACGTCTGGATTCTCGATGGTAAAATGGGGAAGGTGGAATGAGCTCATGCTTTCTCAAACTTTCTCAACATTAACATTTTGGACTTCCCATACTTTAGCGAACACTTGATAGCCTGATTTGTATGAAGAGTCTCAAAATGTTTGACATATTTCAACCCACGTTACTATGAGAAAATTGTTTTCTTACCGATTCTGAGTCGCTCCAAAAAAATTGCGCACTGGTAAAAAAATCCTGTATATCCATAATAATTTTACTATCAGTAACACGGTTTCTACTTAGTTAGGCCCCGCAAAGCTCATTACAGATAACAGAAGTTCGTTACTAGGACACTATAGCCGCGTCCGCGTCGGTTTCACGTGTGTTTGCCCACAACTTCGGAGGCTTGGGACTGACTTTAATTAGAACCCTTTGGCCTTTGGCTTTCGGACAAACGGGCGTGCTGATCAAAAATATAACAACACTAGGTGTACCTACTTAAAACCTCGACCTAAACCTTTGACGACCTCCTTTTAAAAGATATTTAAAAAATAAATTGTTGGGAGCTTCAACTGAATGTAGGCGCTTTTAAGTCAGCTATGAAAAGTTTCATATCGCATTTCAGATCAATAAACATTTTTTAATGTTGTCATTAGATTTGACTTTTACTTTGAAACGTGTTGTTTGTAAAAATATTTGTATAATGAAACATTGCAAAACGTTTGTGAAGTGAAGTGATATTTAGTCAAAAGGTAGTTTATCCAACATTAAGACCCCCTAGTCGTACTAGACATCAGTCAAAGGCGCTCCACAGACACAGCCATTTTAATTGCAGAAACTATCAAATCATTTGAAGAAACCATCAAATTTTTAGAAGTTCCCGTTAAAGGTTGTTGCAACAACAGTTTACAGGTGCCGCAATTTTAATCTGTTGAAGTCCATAGTCAACAGTCAGTATAATTGCCAGTTGGGGAAACCAGCAACTTGTCACAATTAGTACCAATTTTAAAGTTGTTAGTTGCAGCAACTGAAAAATGATTCAATCATCGAGTGCATCGAAAGTTATGGTAACCTCTAGATGTTACTTGAATTGCTATATCTGCGCAGTTTCTTTAGGTTATATAGAAGCAGCTAGATTCGAGTTGCCTGTTGCCGCAACACAAAAATAAAAGTTGCTCTGTCTGCGGAGTTCCTTAGTCATGTTTTCGGAATTAAACTGTCCTATTTCCGTCGTCATTCTTTCGTCGACAAAGTCAACAACCTATAAGAGTTTCAATATCGGCTTCTAATAACGAATTCGATACTTTATAATAACATCCCACCTTTGATTTGTTTATCGAATTTCATTTCTCGGCATCGAACAGTTACCAGCAGCTGCCAGAATTCCCACAACTGAACCAACTCTAGGGAAATTATCCATTAATAAACTTAATTGAACGCTATCATTTTTATTGGAGTGGACTACTGAATAATACATCCATTTGTGTTGTTAAAGTCAGTAGAAATGTCAAAGTGTTTTCTTAGGAGTTGACGGTATTATTGCTCTAGCTAGCGGTTAGCGACTTTACTTCGAAACTCAGGGGTGCGGTTTCCAATCCCGTCGCAAAATTCAAACGTTTGTCTGTTGAACTTAATTCATTGAAATGAACCACTTTTTATATGTAAGATGCGATTAAGTTTTACATATACGAATCTACTCGTTATTTAGTATTACATATTATTAAATAGTTTAATATCATGATTTTTTTCTTTTTAATATCTGCTTTATTTAGCTAGTGAAACAAACACGCTACTCTACAATTTTTATAGTGTTAACATAAATAGATGCTAAGAAAATTAAAAAAAACTTTAGTATGAAAAATATAATTTTATAAAAAATCTTCATACAAAACGTCAATTTCATAGGTAAGGACCTAATACCTACTGATGTTCATGTTCATTGATGTTAAGTAAAGGGAAGTGACTGTACATGTGACGGCTGATAGAGGATAGTGGAAGAACTGGACATTTTGCGTCGACCCTAAATAACATGAGACAAGTACAGGAAGAAGAAGAAGTTTATGTTAATTAATTTGAATGTGTAGCGTTCAAAGTCAGAGTCAAAGTCAAAGTCCCTACTACTTCAGAAACAGATCAAATTTACTATTTATTTGAATCCTATAATGTACATTAAAATTACAGTCTAAAATACATTATAAAAAACATATACAAGGCTGAGCTTATCTCTAAAAGAGATCTCTTCTAGCCAACCCTAGCTGTAGTTGGAAAAGAAAAAATGCGGGACCAATTGTCAACCTAACATAAGTAAATACCTTACATTATTTACTTAACTTACATAAACATAACCTACTAACAACAGCTTAACCACCTTGTCTTATAGTTGTTAGACCACCGATAACAGACCCAGAATTACCGGGTTCAATTCCAGTGGAGGGGCGGGGGCACACGTTTGTTACCGGTTTGACCTTAAATAATTGTATTCAATAAATTTACGTCGTGTTTGTTACAAAAACGTACTTTCCCATAACAAAAGTTCACTAGGTACTCTCGTCTAAAATATGATGCTATATGTTATTATTGTCTTCTAATTAAGTTATCGCCTTAATGTATGTTTTTTATTAAGGTAACTTTTGAATCATGTTTTTTTTAAATTTTAAGTTATATACGTATTAGTAACTGATCACATGTCATATACCTATTACCAATATGTATGTTAACAGCAGGAATATCAAACATATTTAAAATATTATTTACTCCGAAAATGTATAGATTGAAAAGAGTCAAGCTCCGAATACGGTAGCCCTTTACAAAGACCCCTCGTCTGTCGTACAATAGGACCTATACAAGTATCCCATTAGATTCGTGCGCTGTACTTAGGGCTCCGGTATGTATATGTTGTTATATATAATGAGGGCCCTCGAGTTTGGGAGTTCTAACAACGCGGATCGTTTCTATGAAATCACAGTACGTATTGCTTGAATAGCTGTTCCTATTTACATAATTGTCAATTGTCGTGAGCTTATTAGGTATAATATATAATCCGGCAATATGTATACTCACCCCTTTCAAAATATCCAAACCATTTGATGTATTGTAATATCACTGGTTAGTTACCAAAGGAACAATTTTAGTAAATTACCTACAAAATTACATACTTAAATGTAGCATTAATAAGGAATTACAGTATTTTTAAAGGACCGTCATTAATTATTTAAAAATGTGCTTTTCAGCAAATTTTGATATTAATTCTTTTGACTTTGTCATTAAAACACTTTAAAACAAGAAAAATACTTCAACAGCCATGGGCGTAGAATTAAAAAAAAAAAAGATTACGCTATAGCTTTGTTCAAGACCTAATTCTTGAAGGTTCGTATTGTTTGCATGCTTTTATCCTAAGCGGACGTGCTGAGGCCTGAAAGCAGCATTGTCTCGAACAAAGCGATACACTAACGCATTAGCAAGTGTTACAAAAAGTGGAAAACACGGGCGGGTGTTTCGTGATGTCACGAAGCGGTTACTTCGACGTAGTAAGAAACAGATTCTAACGCCTCGGAGAGACGATGATTGTACTAGAAAGGTAGTAGGGGACTGGGGCATGCTTGTGTGATGCCATTTGCTCTAGAAACCTAAGAAAAAAGGAAAGTAAGGAAAGGAAAAGAAAAAAGGATTTTTTGGGCCCTACGGGTTGAGGCTTCGCTGGCCCCGTGAAAGAAATGGGAAGGGAGGATGATGGATGGATGGGAGGACACGTGAATAGAATGGGAGAGATTCGTGCTGCCAAAAGAGCGTATTTGGGGCAGCCCACTGGGCGAGAAGTGTGAAGTCGGCAAGGATCTGAAGGAGATCAACATGTCTGAATGGTCTAAAGTGGCAAAAGACCGAACAAAATGGCGTACTTTAACGGCGGAGGCAAGACCCACTTCAGGTCGCTAAGCCAGCGAAGTAATTAAGTAAGTAAGTACGGATTGAGGAATCTTAAATCTTAAGCTTCTATCTAAGACCATGAGTGCGACTAAAAAGATATTCCGCGACTGACAGCATTGTACAAGACTTAATTCATATTGTTTGTATGATTTCATCCTAAGCGGACGTGCTAAGGCCTGAAAGCAATGCCTTGGGCATGGCCATTGTCTTTAACGCAAGCTAACGCATTAGTCAGTGTTACAAAAAGTGAAAAACACGGGCAGGCGGTTCATTCAGCCCCGCAGCGGTAACTTCGCCGTTGTAAGACACCGATTTAAACGAATCGGAGAATCTTTTTTTTTGGCCTTCCTTTCTTTACCTAAAAGCGCACTTCAGCCGCATGAGTCTCAGGTAAAATTATACGAGTGTGAAATAAAAATATAATCAAATGAGTTTCAGTTTTTTATAAATTCAAGACATGACGATAGATCATTTATAACATACATGTTAGATATTGTATGCTGTGAATTCAAAATGTTTGTCTATAGGTATGCTGTTCCGCTGCTGCTGGGCATAGGCACAAAATAGGCCTTCATCATTCAAATCAAGCTCTCGCTTACTATACCCGAATGTCCCGGGTTCAATTCCCAGGTCGGGCAAAGTGTGTTTCGGATTTTTCGATGCATAGCCCGGGTTTGTGATCACCAACCCGCATTTGGCAAGCGCAATCACCAGATTAAGCCAATACTCATCAATTGTAGCACTTGATGACTTGATTTCAATGATATTATTATGAGTATTTAGGCTATTTACTTACTTTACCTATTGGTAGTTAGCTTTCCCTGTACCTACTATTGCAAATACCCTTACCATATACTCGTAGTATTATTATTAATTTATATATATGCACAATAAAACTCCCTTTTTTTTAAAAGGTGTATCTCTTCCAACATGGTGTCCTTCTCCCTTCCTCTATAGGAGTACACGTGCTGCTCTTCGAAGTCACCGCTTCATAGTCTCAAATATCCCATCGCGCACAAAAAAAATTGGTGACTCGTTTCTTTGTCGCACCTCGAAAAGATGGAATAGTCTACCAGCACACGTCTCCTTCCTATGATATGGGGTCCTTCAAGAGAGGCGTGAAGAAGCACCTTGTGGGCAGGCAGAGTGAGGTTATCTGATGCTACGTTTGTTTCCTCGCTGCACCAGTTATCTTTGGGCCTGGACTCCATTTCCACTCAACATCATGTGGGATGGAGTCATTTGCTGAGCTGACTATTTAAAAAAAAAACCAACCAGTACAGCTCAAAAAACAACCGTCCACCACGAAAGCTCCAGCCAAAGTGACCGTCATCTAGTGTCTCGATTCGCCATGTTGGTTCCCGCCAACACTCAGTGTTGCCAGTGAAATAAAAACATTGAGTTCGTTCGGATACGAGTATCAATTGAATTACTAAATTATTAATCAACCTAACACTACAAATAAACATTGTATAAGCTTCGAGTAGATTTTCCGAGTTTTGTTCCTGTCAAGAAATTTATCGAAGTTTATTCGCTATTTATATACGAGTACCCTTTATCCTTAACAAACAAACAAAAAGTATTTATGGCATAAAATATTTTTAATAAAAGTAATAGGCTAATAACCATCGATGTTTTAACCACCGCTCGTCTGTCACAATCTGTCTCCAACACAACAACAAAAGTCCATTAGTACCCAACCGCGCTTCATTCGACCCGATCGCACCCAATAATTAATTAACTCTTAGCACGATCCCCGTTTACCTTTTACCTCGACCCAATACTACCTGCTGAGATAGCCATCAAACTATGAGTGGCATTTCAATCGTACAGTATCGATTTTGAACTTGGAAACTAAGAATTGCTATTGTTATCTTTCTGTCTTCGCTGTTCAGCTGGCCATCTGATCATAAAACGGCCACCGTTAAAACGTTAGGTCCAAGAAAGTTTAATGTGTATTTTAGAGTTTACATTCACGTTAGAGCTTCTCTTAATTTATAATAATTCTACTACATGATTATCTAACATAAATAACTTCAAAATAAGCTAAGTATTGGCTTGAAATAGTTATTCAGTATTTTGTCCCTCGTCATACGAATTGTAGTATCCTTCTTTTTTTTTTTGAGGATATAATGAAACTTTTAGCATGCTAAGTAGGTATGTGGTGTGACAAAACGATGATGCATACGGACGTGCCCGTATGCATCAACGCTTTGCTGACGAGTGAAGCGGGAGGTTTTACCCCACAAGCTGACGCCTATGTATTTATTAAACATCAAACGTCACACGACTCTATATTATATTTGAGTGACATGACAAAATACTGAATAACTATTCGAACCTTATTCTCAGTTTGTTTGTAAGCGATAATAGGTTAATATTATTCTTTCCCTAAAATTACGTTATTGTAAAGGTCCATAAATTGATCTTTAAATTTCCTTTCTTTTGATCTTTTTGTTTTGTTACCATCCTTAAACACATTTAGGCTTTGCATTAAAAATATTAAATATTGGATTTTGAAATGACTATACAGCAAGTTCTGTCACAAAAAAAATAATTGCCGATCTGAGACTTGACTAATTAATCGGATAGCAAAACGAGTGTTTGGTTACCGGCATTTCATTTGTTTCTTTGTTGATGAAATGTCCCTTTAGCTACTCGTACACTCGAGAGCAATAAATTCAGGTCACCTAAATAAACCTATAAATCTCGGAAAGTAGGAATGCTAGCTTATTGAAATAATTTGTGTTTTATAGACAATTAAATACTCCTTAAATGAAAGTAATAACATTTATGAGTCACTACATTTTATTTAAAGTATTAACGCTATAAGCGAATCGTTCCGGCGAGTTGTGGTGACGGGTGGGGTGACCATCGTTTCAAACTGCTGGACGATGTAAGGCAACTATTGAGGGCTAAGAACGCGGCCACGCGCGCGTACGACTCTTATCCCACTTCGGACAACCGAGTTCGTATGCGTTCTTTGCAGCGCGCTGCTAAAAGCGCATAAAAGAGCTCCGCGATACGAACTGGGATGGCTTACTTAAAAAAATCTCGCCCTCTCACCAAGCACATTGGAAGTTGGCGAGAGCCTTTAAGTCGGACACGGTCACTTCTATGCCCCCGCTTAAAAAACCCGATAACTCAATCGCTTTTGACGACGACGACAAGGCCGAATGCCTCGCCGACAGCCTCGAGTCTCAATGCTCGCCTAGCACTCTCCCAGCCCCTCAGGACCATGTTGAAATATACGATAGCGAAGTCGATAGACTCTCGTCCCTCCCTCCCACCGCAACCCTCCCGCCTGTTACGAAGGATAAGGTGCAAACACTAATTAGACGTCTCAAACCCCGTAGGCCCCCGGGGCAGACGGTATCTCAAACAAGATCCTTAAAATCTTACCCGCTCAGCTTATCCTTTTAATAGTAGCTATCTTTAATAGCGCCATGACAAACGCAATCTTTCCCGCTATGTGGAAAGATGCGATTGTCATAAGTATTCATAAACCTGGTAAACCGCGTACCGCCTCCTCTAGTTATCGCCCCATCAGTCTTCTCAAATCGTTGGAAAACTGTACGAACGCGTTGTGGTATCCCGATTAAGGGAATACGTTTCCTTTTACAATATCCTTATAAATGAGCAGTTTGGGGTCTGCCCCAAATACTCGTGTACCCATCAATTGCACCGCCTCACAAACATATCCTATCCGGTCTCAATAGAAGCCGTCCCATGGGAACCGGAGCTCTTTTCTTTGACGTTGTGAAAGCATTTGACAAAGTTTGGCACAACGGCTTAATTTATAAGCTGTACAAATTTGGCATGCCAGATAAACTCATGCACATCATACGAGACTATTTGTCGGATCGCTCTTCCGCTTCCGCGTCGAAGGAACGCTGTCCGCCCCTTATCCTATTCGCGCCGGCGTTCCGCAGGAATCCGTGTTGTCCCCAATCCTGTTTGAGCTTTACGCAAACGATATCCCCAAGATCCCACGCGTAGAGCTAGCTCTATTCACGGATGGCACCGCGCTATATTCGTCCGGTAGAGACTAAGCCGCGGTTTCCAACCGACTCCAAAAAGCCGTTAACACCCTCGGCGTTTGGTCTCGTAAATGGCGGATCGAAGTTAACCCCGAGAAAAGCGTCGCCGTGTTCTTTTCCCAGGGCATCGACGATCGTCGCCCTCCTCAGCCCAGCCCAAAGGTGGAAGTGCACTTCACCCGGAATCCTCTACAACTAAGGCACTGGCTATCTTATCTCTAACTGTTGGAATAGGTACAACTGCTACTAAATTTTTTTTGGCGATATACTTAGATAAGATGGTAGTAGCTAGCGAGGCGGACTTAAAACCAGCTCTACCAAAAAACAAACCTTGAACAGAGAAGTAGCCCTCACTGGGAATCGAATCCAAGACCTCTGGATCTGAGACCGGTCGGTGGTCTTAACCACTACACCAAAGAGGCAGAAGTGCGATTCAATAGAGTTTGGTGGCTTGCATCACAACCCAACACAGTATACGGTAAGTCAAATCAAATAATAGCCGCGTAATATCCAGGCGGGTGCTAGCGGCAATCATTCTTCGCTAATGACAGACTGGCGTCATTGTTTGACGTTGATGACGCTGCCCGTCCGTATGAATTATGGCAGTCGAGAATTTTATCGAAGTGCTTTTGTACATAAACTTACGTGCTCGTTTTAGCTTTGATGGCGTTCTGATTAGCTAAAAAGTTTAAGTTATAAATGGTTATTTTCTACCGGGTATTATAAAGAAGAAAACTCCTTCAGAGGAGCACGATGGTGCAGCGGTAAATGCGCTCGGTTTGCAAGTACCTTTCGCAAAAGCCGGTTATAGATGGGTGATCGAAAATGTATCATCTCTAGTTCCTCAGTGCTTCGAAAGGCATAAAGCAGTAGATCCTGGCCGTTGAGCCTTAGCAGTAATTAACAACCACCAATCCGCACTGAGGTTGCGTGGTGGTTTGTGGCCCGTTCTCCTTGTGGTGTTTTCAACCATAGGGAAGGCTCGTGACCCGGCAGTAGGGACATAAAACGAGCTGGTGATGTTGATGAGAAGCACAATATCAAAAAACGAGTGAGCCTTACAGAAGTCGCATATGATGTGTAACATTTGAGATGTCATCTTAGTAATAAGCAATTTTAACATTATATCCTGAAAAAATGGGTCAGGTATTATTTGAAATGATTTTTCATAACATAGAATAATTATTTTTAATGAAAATTGTATTTTATTTAATTGACACTAAGAGCTATACATTACCGCGCGCTCATTCGTCAAATCAAATGGCGCGCACTTGCGCGCTTCTCCGACTTCCTGTTACACACTTCCGTCCCATTTCACGAAATCACTCCCACCAATTGCAAGAAAGCGAGAGGAAAGATGTTACACATTAAAAAACGTTGATGTTGCCAAAGCACGCCTCATTCCCTTAGTAGGTATCGCAGGCGTCGCTGTCTCTTTTGCCGGCTTATAGTTTGAAAAATAAAAAGCTCAAAAACTTATAACCTGAATGCCTTCAAGGCGAGATTTAATAGGCATCTTCTGGGGCAGCTCGCTCCACCGTAGACCTCATCTCCGCTCACCATCAGGCGAGATCAAGGTCAATACCTGTCTTAAAGCATAAAAAAAACATATGCATCGGCTTAATGCAAATCCGTCTCAACACTGCAACGATATCATGCAAATTAACATATTCAACGAGCGATATTCATAAATAACGACTTGTTAATCCATTGGGTACTGTTCAACAAAACGAAAACGGAATCAGTATGTAGTTTCAGCTACATCGTCGTTAATATTCCACCCACTTGAAGGGCCGATACGCGCCGCGGGCACTCATTAGTCGTATGTTGGCACATTGCAATTTCTTAACAGATTTATAGGTACGATATCGTTCGCAATACGAACATAATAGTCACCCCCCATGGAGGTATGTCTTCATTCGTATGCGTGTGTGGGACGGTACACAGATTGTACGTCGTTACTTAGCATTGTAAAATGCAAAACCAAAGAATAAATGCTAAGATAAATAAATATTGGAAAATAAGCTGGACAAACAATGAACCAGCGAAAGAAACACTAGGAAAGGACATTAGCTTGATCCGCACTTGGTGCTAGGATGTCGATCGTATGTCTTGAGTTCCTCAGATTGGTCTATCTACTAAGAGTCGTCAGCTTTTAGTATATACTTATTTATATACTTCGGAATGAACGTTAAGCCAATTGGTCTCAGTAGTTGTAAGATATCAGCCGTTAAAACACCACCAACCTATCAACCTGCATTAAGCTAGCGGTAAAGGATAAGGCCCAATCATCTAATAATCCTATTGTTGATCTGGAAAGACCGAGCAATAGGTAGTACTTTTATAGACTGGTGATGATGTCCTGCAGTTTACTGGCTATTAAAACTCTCATGACCAAACTATTATAAAACAAAAACAAGTTAAAAAATAATCATTGCTAAGTGCATCATAACGAAAGCTCGAAGGACATTTTTAGTACTAGCAATTGTGTGCGAAACATATTTCGTGTAAGTTAGCGAGGGCGCGTCCGCGGTGACGAGCGATTAAAACTGTTTACACGGCTAATGAAAACGCCATTTCCCGGCAATGATGCGGCGTTATAGTAGGGAGGGGCGGATTGAGTAACACTTATGTACCTATACTTTTTCTTGGAAAAGCCGCTACTTGCTGTTGCACGCCTATGGTAGAGTACTCCAGTACTTTAGTGGCCCGGTAGACATGCTGAAAGAATTTAGAGACAATGTTTAAAAGTAGAAAATAAAAATATAATATCCAAAAACAATCAAAAGTCTAGATGGCCACGCAGCCGCTGCCGCCGGTGCGGTGTCCTCTCAACGAAGTACCCCACGGCGCTCGATCACTTTCGAAGTAAAACTTTTTTGGTAACTAGCGAAAACAAAGAAATGTCGTCTGATCTCAACTTTGTAAGCGTAAACAGGGGTGTCCCGAGAACTCCATCAAGAAAAAACTCCATCTTGTCTCTTCCCAACGTCATGAACCAAATTTTAGCGTTTCAGTTGCAGCGGTTTGGCTGAGCTGAGCAATGTTGATCATTCTTCATTCAATACCTCTCTTTTATATACGTTGTGTAGGTATAACTTTTATCGAGGACTAGCGGACATGTAAAAATATTAAAAGACTAATTATTTGCATTCTAAACAGTTTAATCCACATCGGAACATTCTTAAAACCTCAGTTGTAATATTTCTCTTTGAAAAAGAAAGTATTGCGTTGCAAGTCCATGTCTGTCGTGTTGTGATAGAGTAGGTAATTAAAATTCTAGTAACATAAATTCGGGGAGTGTCCAGGGCGGGTTGTGGGTAGAAAGATTTTTACTAATGAAAATTCTGGATAAATCAAAACGTAATTCCATGAAAGCCATTAAAATGACACCTTTGTTCGTAATAACAAGGATTAGAATTATTAGTTAATTAATAATTTTATTCGAAGAAATTTGAAAGTTGGAAAGAGTCACCTTTAAAAGGACACTGATATTTTTAGAGGCATTTAATTTAATTGCAAACCTACTAAAGTGTATTTTATTATTGCATGACGCAGCAAAGTAGGCATACCATTACTTTCTTAAAGGATTTAAACGTAATAGTATTTTATGAGTTGACGACCTCCTTGTTCGAGTGGTTTGTACACCGGTTTTCATGGTGTCGTCGCCATCTCTGAGGTCCCGGGTTCGATCCCCGGTCGGTCAATTTAGAAATTATTGTTTTTCTAAAATGTCTCGGGTCTGGGTGTTTTCTATGTATAACAAGTATGTATTTAAGTATGTTTATCCGTTGTCTAGTAACCATTTAATGAGTTTCATAACGAAGCTTCTCTTGGGAAGATAATTGGTCTGAGTGTAGGAAAGTTTATTTATTTATAAGTGAGTAGGTATCTTCTAGGGCGTTGAAGTCATGAAAAACTTAACAATTTAAAATATATAACTTAACATATAAAAGTTTTGTGTTCTAAATAATATGTATGATTAAATTACCTACCTCTAACCAATTCACGAATTTCTTAAGAGATAACATTATCATTATTTATCACTTTAAGTTTGTTTTTACTAAAGTGGTAGAATGAAAATGTATTTTTCTAGACCTTAATATTTACTTTGAACATTGAACTCAACTATCTTCTACTAATAATTTATTATACTGAAAATGTATGTATATTTGACACATGAAAGCGGCTATGAAAATTCATAGCGAGGTTTAATTCAAATTATGCTGAATCTTTCATAAACACCTCCACTCAAAGTTTAATAAGTCTCTAAGATCTTTACTCTATGTGATGAACGCTCAGCATATTTATGCGTGCGGCAAGAAAACATTTGAACAACAACTTCTGCTTATGACTCGCAACAAGGGGAATGTATGAATAAAACTTTAACAAGCCTTGTTATGCTACTCATCAGGATTCCGGAGGCGAGAACTCGCAAAGACCTTGCCAATTCGTGAAAGACTCTTTGAGGTGAGGTCTATCTCTCTTAAGTGGCGTAAATTAAGGAAGCGCTTCAGGATTCAGCCTTAATTTTAGGTAGCATTTGCATTTTTTTTCTCTATAGAATAATTCGGAAAAATGTCTTTATCTTGTAGCTATTATGTAACAATATATACCTACTTACCTTATTTATCAACGCGTTTCCTATGTATAATAGTTATGTATTTAAGTATATTAAGTATGTTTATCCGTTGTCTAGTTAACCATTTCTCGAGTTTCTTAAGGAAGCTTTTCTTGGGGCTAGATAATTGGTGTGAGTGTGGGAAACATTTATTTATTTTATTTTATTTACTTCTAAATATAATTTAAATGATTAAACAAAAGCTAGATCAAAAATATATAGATAAAGAACATTTTGTCCAATTACATGTATGTATAAAAATGAAACATGATAGATGTTATCTAGACGAAAAATAACAAGCATTGTTATTTCCTAATCAGGATTCTGGAGGTGAGAATTCGCAAAGCCCTTGAAAATTCGGTGAAAACTCATACCTCCAAGTGATGTCTACCCATATTTTTCCTAACGACAATATTATTTACACTGAAAGTAGGTACAAACATTACAATGATATTTATATAAACATGCATTATTAATGACTGTACCATCGAGGTGGTTTTCGTAATTACATCAAAGGTCTCGTGATAATTTTGTCCAATTAATATGTCATTAACATGCATGCAGTTCATTATTAGTAGCGTGAAATGTTTGCCTATTGCACTGCATCTAGGTAAATGGTTTATACTCGTATGTAAAGCATTTCGATCCTCTAAGTTTCTCATATTTTTTTCCATGCTGGACTGGGACTTGAAAATAATATATCACTTCCCGTATATGTCGTGAGAGCCGACTAAGAGACAAGGGAGTCTAGATGCTCGCATATCAGACGATCGGCTAAGAACCTATCTATATAAATAAAAAATGAATCGCTAAATGTGTTGCTAATCGCAAAACTCGAGAACGGCTGAACCGATTTGGCTGATTTCTTTTTTGTTGTGTTTGAAGAAGTCTAAGGAAGGTTCTTATGGAGAGAAAAAACGTAAAAAATACGAGGAGAACAGTAAAAACAACAATTTTCTTTTCCCATACTAACCACTCTATCCCTAGCTGTCAAACATTTGACGTCAATCAAAACAAAACAAAGGCGCGTTAGGATTATCTTTGGTATTCCTCCAAGTTGATTAGAAGTCAGATTTATTTATTTACGCACCAAGTAATCAAACAAAAAATATCTTGTACAAGATATTACTAAAGTCTTTCAATGTTATTTTATTTCTTTTAGACTGTGACAGGCCAATAACTTTTGACAGAACAAAATCTGTCGGGGCAGCTATTAAGGCGACGCATTGGAAATTTACGTGGCGGGGATCTTGATTTTTCCCAACAATTACAAAACATATGAAAGTGGTATTTGATGACATGATTTTTCATTTAATTGACTTCATTTTGTTAGTTGCAGAAACACGATTTGACAGCTTTTATAACAGAGAAAAAAATATCAAAGTAACCTCTTTTAAAACATAGATTCGCATTTTACAGGCAAACCAGACCGATTTAAGCATCTAAATTTTCTTAGTAGATTAGTCTTAACACACACTTCAATATTCGAGTTCATTTTTTTTAAATAATTTGTAGTTTTAATTTGAAGGAAAAAAAACTGTTTTTCTTATGGTACGGGGTGCAAACGCTCCGTATGAGATTTATTGTTTAGCGATGCGTCGCCTTAACATAATAAAATCAATTTAACATTGTTTTAGACAAATAGGGCAGAACAAGGTCTGCCGGGACAGCTAGTCACTGATATTATCTGTTCCACCTAGGAGCCCTACTTCAATTATGCTAAATGTGGCGTCGAGGTCACTCCCGGCGACTTTACTTAAAATAAGTGATAATGCTATGTCGACCCCTTTTTCGGGACGTGAAAGTATGTATGTATGTATATATTTTTACACAAGGTCGAAACAATATAACATTATTGTTGTAGCGACAGACTCATACAACATACTGGGAACAAGTCCGGCTTACTTATTTATATATTAATACGTGAAGCAAAAACTTTGTACCCCTTTTTTCCGAAAATTGCGCGGACGGAGGAGTATGAAATTTCGCACACTTATAGTTTATATAGAGAAGGTTATCCGAATGTTAATATTTTTTTTAAATTATGCATAAAAATATTTTTTTAAATTATGCATAAAAATACATTAAATCAATAAAACAAACACTTTTGACACACACGCTTAAATACTCTTTTCAAATATTTCAAAAATGGAGCTGAGGAGCGGCCGAATTCTGTCAATGCCAATCCAAACTCACATTCTATCTTTTTGAATTTTTCATAAGATACAATCCGTGCAGCCTTAATAAAATTACGGTCGAATTTCGACCACTGGGCGATAACTAGTAGTATTTAATAGTCATGCTTCAAACAAATGGTCACCAATATTGTATACTCGTAGTCGGTACTTTGCTAAACATTAACTTTAGCTTTAAATTCCTTGTCACAAATGTTGTTTTAATGCTAACAAAAGAGCAGGGACGAAACGGCTGCCGTGACCCTTCTTAATAAGGCCATTATCATTCGTACCAGATTTTCCTACCCCAACCATCTTGGCGAAAATAAGTTTACCCTTCGATAAGAACACAGATATAGCACTCCACCACATTAACCTTTACTTCTTTTCGTGAACCTTAACGCGTTGCGATAGAACTCACTATTGAGCTGAACTTCTAAATGTGTACCTACACCAGTGAAAATGGAGATAGCCTTAATCAAGACGTTAATAAATTCTTTCGACATCGCGGTAGCTGGTTTTACCGCAAGCCAAAAAAATCATTAAACATGTTACGTAAATCTGATAATGATATGAGCAAGAAATATTCTGACGGAAAGCAATATTTTCGTAGATTAGCTGACTGTGTAGGATAAATAGTAGAAACTTATTGATAAGATGTTTACTCAACAGCTTCATAATTTAAGTTCTGAATGGCTATTAGGATTTTTAGACTATAATGGGAACTTCTGTCACTTCTGTAGTATGTTGCGTAAACCCAGGCATAAACCCCATCACTGACACAAGCTTATTTGCGTTCTGGATGAGTTAAAACAACTAATATTATGTTAATAATAAATAAATAGTAATCTCACTTTGAAACATTTTGTTCGTAATATTTTTACATTAAAGAGTTTTTTTTATAGAACAACGTCTATCATGTTTTAATATTATTTGTTTTTGGATAGTGTATTTTATTTATGTCTACATATTTTTGTGTTTCTCGATATAAATTACGCTGAACCATGATGTTTCTACGTGTGCCGTGTATATTGATTGTTAGTAGTTAAAACATAGTTTATTATCTCTTGTTTGGAAATATGAAAAGGTCTGGACTACCTGCTTTCACCATTTTTGGTGACAGTTGATAAGATAAAACAGTCAACCAACAAGGAATAATAGGGACATCTTAAAATATTGTAAGTTAAATTAGGAAGTTAGACGCTGACAAAGTGAGGCATACCTACTGAATGTTAAAAACATACAAATAACTTTATAAAAATATATACAAAGCAGTAACCAGGTGAGCATGTCGTATTCAAATAAGACGCTTTGATTGCTGTTTTACTTATTGTTTTATTTATAGTTTACACTAATTCTTTTATTTCTTACTAGTGATTGACCGCGTCGTCGTTGGGAACGGGGACACGCTCGAGATTTTCGCTCGTACTAGTTACGAGAGAAAACCTCTGAAGGTGTTTCGATCAAACGGCTTGAGGAACCCTTAAATTTTCTCACTGCCCCGAAAATAGTCCGAAAATGCCGTTTGCGGCAATCAGCATACCTAATAAATAAAAAACCCGTTGTTACGAATTATTACGTAACTTTTTTTGTTTCTTTTCTCCTTATTGAAGTTAGAGATTGTTGTAAGTTGCATGGCTAGGTATTTCGTTAATATTTTTTTGAGTTTAAGCTTAAAAAATATAAAGTATACCTATAAATTTATACCTATTTCCCATTAATCAGCGCGGGTATAAGATTGTTTCCCACTAATCTTATATTTTACTATGCTCGCGACTTCGTCGGCGTGGAATAGTGACTTTCGGCAGCATTTTTAATTTTTTAGGCTCTTTTTCCCGTTTTTGCAACATTTTTCACTGATGCTCCTATTAGACGCAGCGTGATGTTATATAGCCAAAAGCCTTCCTCGATAAATGGACTATCCAACACAAAAAGAATGTTTCAATTCGAACTAGTAGTTCCTGAGATTAGCACGTTCAAACAAACAAACTTAGATTACAGTTCATAGTGCGTAGCACCTGTTTCCATGTATTTCATGCAGTATTATATTGTTCGATGCTTATTTTAGCTATCTAACTCAGCTTAGCCAATTTCGCTTTGATGATTCCTCTAAAAAACTATAGGAAATAGTCAAATGTGATCAACTGCTATTGCCGCAGGGTATAGCACGCGCAAAAAATCTAACTGTGAAGTAAAAGCCTTTTTGTGTTTGTTGCGATCTGCTGTTACGTTACTGAATCCGTGAGAGGTTTGGTTTATTATTGAGAATAACATTCACTGTCGCTCTTCCGAAGAGCTTTTAAAAGAGTGTTCCTATTCTAATTGATTATAGGTGTTACCCGCTATGACAAAAAACATGGGAATAAAATCTTCTAATATTCCCGAGAACATAACACCACAAAACATTGCTGTAAATGAAAATTATTAACTACATCTACGTCCATAGAAAAATTAGCCATATCCTTTAAATTCCGTAGACGTTGTAGTTCGTTTAAAGAAATTTGATCGAGTGGACGATCTAACAATATTTTGGGGTCAACACTACTAAAAGCTAACCCGGCCAATGCTTTCACTTTTTTTTTGTTTTTTTTTATAGCCTATGTCACTCCTACAGTCAAAACAAATTTAACGACACCTCATATGTATGTTCTGTTAATACCGTTTGGGCTGTAGGGCGTGCCAAAGAAACAGACATACATACATACCTACATACATACATACATACATACATACATACATACATATATACATATATACATACATACATACATACATACATACATACATACATACATACATACATACATACATACATACATACATACATACATACATACATACATACAGACAAGGGGGTAGTTGCCAAGTTAACTACAAATTTCTCTTGCTCCGTTTAATTTACCTTTTAAAATTATTTTAACTTAATATTTACCGGCTTTGTTGACATGACCTGCGTATTTATTTAAATAACACTAAAGGGACTAATAAATAGTGGAACACAGTGCAATGTAATAACAATTTATAACAATAACAGTGTTTTCGGCCCGAAACGTTTCTTAGAACAATAAATCAGTGTTAGCAACAACAATCTATCGCAACTTTCAACAGACATTAAATATAAGTGCAGTTTTATTATAAAAATAGTGAAGTAATTGCAAAAGTTAATAATATAAACACGGTTACGAAAAATATTTTTAAAGTTGACTTTTGGACTCTCATCAATGCACGACAACTAGCGCCATTGCGGCGCCTAGCGGCGAATAGAATAACCAATCTACTGGCGCTACTGGACACCAGAGGGCGCAAAATCACACTTGGGGATACCATTGCAAAAAAATATTTTAGGAATTGGTCAATTCACAGGAAAAATATAAAATACAAATAAAAAAGGTAGTAAAATGAATTTTCTGGAAAACATAACATTCCGCCGAACCAGAACAAAGTCGGATTCTATCCTAAACGACAGTGACGCAGTTTCTGCACAAAAAGTAAATGAAACTGCAAATAGTGTCCCGGAATTGTCGGATGACGAAGATGTGGAAGTTATCAAGCAGTTGCGTGACCAAGTA
Organism: Eudonia lacustrata; assembly: GCA_947562085.1. Classification (NCBI taxonomy): domain Eukaryota; kingdom Metazoa; phylum Arthropoda; class Insecta; order Lepidoptera; family Crambidae; genus Eudonia; species Eudonia lacustrata. The sequence continues at coordinate 8,683,893 of OX387318.1, forward strand.
ATGAATCTCACCAAAGAATTACAGAGCGCTCGTTCAGAAATTAAGGCTCTTTCTTCAGAAAATAGTAACCTGAAGAGATTGAATGAAAACTTCATGAAAAATAATGAAATGATAGCCACTGCTATTTCTCCTGAAATTAATTCATCTACTACAAAAAAACCCTTGAACAAGAACAAAAAAACTAAAAAGCAGACTCAATCAGACAGTCTAGAGAACGACAATTGGGACAAACCAAATGAAGTAATAACAACAACGCAAATTGGATCCGAGATAAAGAAAAATGGTACTAAGAGCTATAAAGTCTGTATCCTCAGCACAGACAACAAAAATAAACTACTTGACATTGCAGAAAATACTTTATATAAAAGTGATCTTTGCCATTATATCACACCTTATGGCAATATGCAATGTCTTTTGAATGGGATTCAACTGAAACTATTAAATTTCACATTACAAGATTATTGTATAATACTACTGGGTGAAGAAGACTTTAATTTCACAAACAATTATTTAGATTGTGTATTGCAGATTAGAGAATTATTGCAGGAGATGACTCATACAAACATAATTATTTGTACTCCAACATTCAAGTTCTTTAATAACAATTATTTGTTTAATTCAAGGGTGGAAACCTTTAATAACTTGCTCTATCTAGATATTATAACACATGGGCACGCCTTTTTCCTGGACTCGAATGAAAACTTAAAATACGATGACACTATGTTTGACAGACGCACTGGAAGAATAAACTATTTTGGACTTCGAGCTATTTTTAAGGACGTACACAATACGATTATGTCTATACAAACGAATGTAAATCATTCCTCTGAAGATTCTATTAAGGACAAAACAAAGGAATTGTTATTTCTCTAATGTGTATCTCAAAATATTTCATCAAAATATTGCAGGCTTAGTAAATAAATCAAATGTCCTCACTGTATGTTTAGATGAATTGTCTGAAAAAAAGATGAATGTAGATGTTCTGTGCATAACAGAACATTTTATTATGAAAGGTTATCAGCATCAATTATATATGCCAAATTACAGTTTAGCAGCTTATTATTGTAGAGAGGGTAAAAAAAGGGGAGGGACATGTATTCTTGTGAGAAACGACCTTCAATGGAAAGAATTACCTAGAATATCAAATTTATCTTCATCAGGCATATTTGAATGCTGTGCAGCCGAACTTACAAATTATAAGATAATTGTTGTTAGTATATACAGAGTACCAAATGTAAATAACCTTAACTACTGTCTTGATAAACTTGAAACTCTTTTGCAAGATATATCGCGTATGCGATATAATAACATTGTAATTGCTGGTGACTTCAACATAGATATGCTTAAACATAATAGTCACACAAAGGCATTTGAATGTCTTTTAACGGGTTATAACTTGAAATTAGCATTAAAACAGCCAACTCGCTCAGCCAGTATGACATGTATAGACAACTTTGCGCATAACTTTAGCAAATCGTGTAAGACAGATGTTTTAGAACTAGCATTATCCGACCATACGGCACAACTACTTCATTGTCCAGTTCAAACTATATGTGCTATAAAGTATTGGTATTCAGCCAAAAAAGATTATAGTATAGAAAACATATCAAAATTTAAAAATTACATAAAAAGTCTGACATTTTCAGAGATCTATGACACAGATGACCCGAATGTAGCTTATAATAAATTCCTTAATCTATTTACATTGATATACGACCAATGCTTTCCAGCTAGATTTATTAAAGTGTATGTTATAAAAAAAACCTACATGGCTGTCTAAGGGTATTAAATTATGTAGTAGAAAAAAACGAAAACTTTTGTGGCAGTTTAGATTAAATCCAAATATGAATAATAAAACATCTTTTTCTAATTATTCTCAATTACATAAAAAAATTATACACTTAACGCAAAAAGCGCAAAATAACCACAAAATAAAATCATCAAAAAATAAGTCTAAAACTACATGGCAAATAATCAATCGTGCAAAATATAACTTGCCTAAACTTAATATTAATAAAATTAAAGAAAACAACTGCCTTATAACTGATCCCAAGGACATTGCTGAAGCATTTAACAATTACTTTATTGATAAAGTTCAGGGGAAACTTGAGGTAACTAGCGAACCTAAATGTTCTAAAATTAATACAAATATTAAATCAATGTTCATGGCGCCTAGTGTACCATTAGATATCCATAAAATAATAATGTCATTAAATAATACAAGTAGCGTAGGATATGATGGCATCAGTACAAAAATTCTTAAATGTGTATCAATGGAAATATGTGGTCACTTAAGTCATTTAATTAACCTATGTATCAGCGCAGGCATCTACCCAGACGCCTTAAAAATATCAATCGTAAAGCCTCTGTTTAAGAAAGAAAGTAGAGAACTTATGGAAAATTACCGACCGATCTCGCTGATTCCCGTATTTTCTAAAATATTCGAAAAATATATTTATAAAGAACTCTGCAATGTCATTGAGAAGAATAACATTCTGTGTGAGGAACAAAAAGGATTCCGAATGCATAAGACTATTAATATGGCCATATATGATTTTATGTACAATGTCATTAATAATGTCAGTAAACGTAATCCTGTGTGTAGCATATTTTGCGATATGATCCAGGCATTTGACTACGTGCATTATGCGACACTCTTAACGAAACTTGAAGCCTACGGCATTAGAGGCAATGTCCTTAATCTACTTGATACGTACTTAAAAAACAGAAAACAAATGACTGAAATTAACAAAATTAATACACTAAACAAACGTGAAGATAAATTTCGATCAACAGAACGTGAAGTTTTATTTGGAGTACCGCAGGGGAGTGTACTGGGTCCCTTTGTATTTATATTGTACATAAATGACCTACCGAAATGCATTGAACAACCAATAACATTGTTTGCAGACGATAGCACCATAACAATACCTTGTGATAGTATGGAGACGTATGAGACTGATGTTAATAATAGTTTAAGGTTGGTTGTGAATTGGTTAAATGAAAACAATTTAAAAATTAACTTAAAAAAAACAAAAGTTATACATTTTAGACAGAGGATTCCTAGCATAGACCTCAAAGTTCAGTACGCTAATGATAATGATAGAATAGAAGAAGTAGAAAATACAAAATTTTTAGGACTCGAAATAGATCAAAAGCTAAATTGGGAATCACACATCGATACTTTATGCAAGAAAGTTAGTAAGTCCGCATACGCTCTGCATACATTATCGCCTATAATATACACGGATGCACTTCTTACTGCCTACTACGGCATAGTGGGATCACACTTACGATACGCTATTATATTTTGGGGTAACTCGACCGGAAAAGAAACAGCATTCAAGGCACAAAAAAGGTGCATAAGAGCGATGTTTAGGCTTAAAACTACTGATAGCTGCGTTCCATACTTTAAACAATATAAAATATTAACGTTGCCAAGTCTATACATACTAGAAGTAGCTGTCTTTGTTAAGTCTAACCCAAGTCGTTTTGAACGCCTAGCCAACGTAGTCCCACGGAATAGGCGCGACAATAGTCTGCTATGTCGACCTCAAGCTAAGACAGCACTTATGCGCAAAAGTGTCTATTGCATGGCTCCAGAAATGCCTCTATTGAAATTTAAGCATAAACTTCGAACTTTATTAGTAGGTAAAGCATATTATAGTGTAAGCGAATTCCTAAATGAGAAACAATTAATAATTGATTAGTTATCTTAATAATATAATTAATTCGAATTTATAATAATTTAATTATGTTTCACGTATTATATCACTTGTAGTATATATAGTCCACCTGTCTTAGGTTATCTAAGCCTGTCGTCATAACAATATCATTAGTATCGTGGTTGTGTTCCGACAGTTATAGAGCTTCATGAGTACGAATACATATAATAATAAAGATAAAAAATTTGGTGCTCTCAGATTTTTTTTATGATGATTTCTGATGACTAGCCCTATTAGGCACAGCTAGATAGAGAACAACTTATCAACGAAATAGGAAACTTTTAACCCTATTCTTGGCATAGTGGATTATTTGAGACACTTACCTTACAAAAAAATTCGAATAGTGAAAAAAGAACACATTTTATACAAAAAATATTATATCATTCCACAAAAAAAAACTCTGCCAAGTATAGGGTTAAAAAGATTTGTCAATGTTAAAAATATGCACTGAGTTTCTTTTCGGTTCTTTTCAGTACAAGCGTATTCACTTTCATAAGATTTAAATTCCCGCCTAAAATGTATGAAGAATAATACGAAGCATTATTTTGGTTATCGCAAAGGGATTATCCGCTAAGGTTGTTGTTGCCCATAATTTAAACAAAACCCGCGCTGCAATAAGTCGTTTGTTTACATAGGTGCCGGTTGGCTTTAAATATTCATTATGCGATGTACATATTTCGTGTTTGGGTCAGTTAAACCTTTCTTCGATAATGCGGATAGAGCTTAATGATGATGAGATGACCCTTAAAGGATTAAATGTGGCGAGGATTGTGAATGGAGCGTACTGAAAGCGTATAATAAAATAAATAAGCTCCCTTTGTCTCTTGCAAAAGTGAATTCAAAAAGCTCACAATAGAGCTTGGAGCAGCGTAATGATATGTGTTAAAGATACTTTTTTTTTTGTTCTTTAGGGTTATTTACTCAAAACCTGAAAACCGTTTATTCTGTTTCGGGAACTAAGTTAAACTCGCTGGTGCTTTAAGGTAAATTCCGAAATTAATTAGGCCCCTCCAGAATACCAGCGTTGCAGCGGCTCTATGTCGCTGTAGCATGTGCTGAGGCTGGGGCCTAGTTGGCCACACTTTGTCTTTTGTCTTTGTTTTGTGTTGTTATTGTGAATACCGTGTTATTTTGTAGTGTGTGCAATAAATGTATTTCATTTTCATTTCTTTTCATATTTGTTGATTTTATTGCATTAAAGCAATTATTTACATCAGGAAATTTTTACTTTTTATTTTCAAGTGCTAATTGCTGCTCTGAAGCTGAAAGCTGAAGGTTCGATTCCTGGCTGGGTCCGGTAGGCGTTTAATTTTTTCACTGTATTTTATAAATTTTATAGATATTTACTTAGGAAATCAGCATTATTAATATGCAGAGTTTTTGTAAACGAAGTATTGGGATTTGATACGTTCAAGAAACTGAAAAAAATCGTTATCAGTTCTTGTGCTTTACTAAAAACTAGTGTTCGCCCAGTGGTTGAAATTCGACCGTAATTTTATTAAGGCTGCACGGAGTGTATCCTAAGCAATAAAAAATAAAAAAGATAGAATGTGAGTTTGGATTGGCATTGACAGATTTCGGCCGCTCCTCTTCCATTTTTGAAATTTTGGAAAAGAGTATATATGCATATGTGTCAAATACATGGTTGTGTGTGTAATGTTTGTTTTATTGACGTAATGTAATAAATACTTATAAAATTTAATGTGTTTTTATGCATAATTAAAAAAAAATATTAACATTCTGCACTCCTTCTAGAGAAGGAGTATAAACTTTAAGTGTGCGAAATTTCATACTCCTCCGTCCGCGCAATTTTCGTAAAAAGCGGTACAAAGTTTTTGCTTTACGTATTAATCTATAGATAACATTGTCATATTATTACGAATATTATATTACACTATAATATAATATGTATCTATTATCGCCTCTTTAAAACTGCAAACTGAGTATTAAAGTAGCAAGAAATCGTTATAGCAAATAAAATAAGGTGGTCCCTCACAAAATGCTAGCCTCTTAATCATAAAGTATCGACAGGATGAAAGTAGCTATACCTCGCCAATATGTCCACTTGATACCGCAAATAGAATCACGATTTCTCTGAAAAATATTAATGTCGCCTTGTGCAAGGAGTGACAAGCTCTTAGCACTGGAAATTTATAATAGTAGTTTCCATTACTGGAAGTGGTGACGTCAATGGAACTGAAATATGACGCACTACGAAGGAATTTATTTAATACCTAAGCAGCTTAAGCCCGCGATGCTTGCCTGGACTTACCATATCCGGTTGAGAGAACTTAGGGTTAAGGGGATATGTCAAAAAATCGCTTTTGAAAGCTCCAGATATCGTAAAATATTAAGTTTAGATGTATTATATTTGGATATGTATTAATTGAGCATAATATATGTACGATTAAGAAACATTTTCTTGATAGAAGAAAAAACCAAAGTAGCTTCAGCTTTTACCTTATAACGCTTCTTACATCTAAACGATAGTAAATAGACATTCAGAATAAAATTTTGAAAAAATCACTTTTTTATTTTAATTAGGCTAGAGTTTCACATAATTAAATAATAGGTACGAAGAACGACTGGCGTACGCGCCCTCCCACGTCTCTTTCTTTTGCTTGGATACAGTTACATAAGCTATACCTTTATTTTAATTAAAAACAATTAAACAAACAGTTTTTAAAATAATTTTCACCTCCTGTACGTTATTTCCCGCTCTTCATCTCAGGGTAAGGGGGAACGGCTGAAAAGCAGCGCTGAGGAAATCTCAGTGAAAGGTGAGCCATTCCCTTTTGCCTCTGACCCTGTGTTACTTTTTATGTATTTTTTGTTTTAATTTTTGAGGCAATAAACTATTTCATTTGTTATCTATATATTAATACGTGAAGCAAAAACTTTGTACCCCTTTTTTACGAAAATTGCGCGGACGGAGGAGTATGAAATTTCGCACACTAATAGTTATATAGAGAAGGTTAACCGAATGTTATTTTTTTTTAAATTATGCATAAAAATACATTAAATCAATAAAACAAACATTACACACACTACCATGTATTTGACACACACGCATAGAGTACTTATTTGACACACGTATCTAATACTCTTTTCAAAATGGAAGAGGAAAAGCTGAAATCTGTCAATGCCAATCCAAACTCATATTCTATCTTTTTTAATTTTTCATTGCCTAGGATACAATCCGTGCAGCCTTAATTAAATTTCGACCACTGGGCGACCACTAGTTATTATTATTATCAAACATTTCTGAATACCTATATAAAATTATCAGCAACTCTATTGCGATTATTTTTATGAAAATATGTTGGAAAATTTCCACGATGAGACTTAGCAAATCCCATTCACTTACTTCGTACACCGATACGTTTCGCCAAACATTTCTGCTGAACGATTGATCCCGTTCGTATTTTCATCAAATACACACCACAACAATTAAAGTTTCAATTTGGGCAAACACCGGCCAATACGTCAGCGTAAACATAAGCGCTTAATCAACGGTTTAATACCGGACTAGTAGAGGCACGCCACAGTGATGCAACATTTTTATTTTTATTCCCAACGGGGAAGCACTTTAGCTTCGTCTTCTGGTAGAAATGGATGATAAGGCTAGACAATGCTTAATGGTAGATTTGCTCTTGGAAACCTAAACAACAACCTAACAAGGATGCTTCGACGGCCTAGTAGGTATTGCTATGTAAAACTCAATTTTCATTAGGTATTATTTTTGTACGAACTGAACATTTTGGCATAATGAACCGTATGAAGTAAGCTCAACAAAAGGTAACGGCTGTAAATCGGTGTAGAATTCTCTCGACTGTCGATGGTCTCCATCATCAGACCTGTAATAGCACTTATATGGTGCAAAGTTCTCATCAATAGAAATGAATTAAGTCCAAACACAAGATAGCTACTGTAAAACGTTGAGGGGTTCCCTAGACTGTCCTTCGTCTTCATCATCAGACCCCTAATGACAGTCATAACCCATCTAGGTGCGAAGTTCTCATCAATACAAATTAATCAAGTCGAAACACTAGGTAAATGCTGTAAACCGTTGAAAAGTTCCCTCGACTGTCTTTCGGCTCCATCATCAGATCGACTCCAGTCTAGTCGCCACTACGATATTCGAAGGTCCCCTTCGATTTTTTTGGGATGTCATCATCAGATCCTGGTTTCTTTATCATGGTACCACCCTTGGAACATCTCATTTCCAACAAAAAAATAATCATCAAAATCGATTCATAAACGACGAAGTTATCCGCGAACACACATAAAAAAATATACATATACGGTCGAATTTAGAAACCTCTTCCTTTTTTGAAGTCGGTTAAAACAAGAAATCTTTTTCTCAGATAAGGACAGTACACGCACATTACCAACATTGAAAAACAATTATTTTTTATGCTTTTATGCAGAACACATCAACGCAAAATAATGCTGCTTATGAACAGAAATAAGTATATCATCACCAGCACCTCATTATATGTCCCCACTGCTGGGACACGAGCCTTCCCTACGGATGGAGAGGGAGAACGGGCCATAAAGCACCACGCGGGCCCAGTGCGGATTGGTAATTGTTAACGACTGCTAATGCAGCCGGGACCAATGGCTTTACGTGCTTTCCGAAACACGGAGGAGCTCGAGATGATACATTTTGGTCACCCATCCGATGACCAACCTTAGCGAAAGTTGCTTAACGTCAGTTATCGCAGACCGGGCGCCATCGAGCTCCTCCATCCTCCTCCAATAAGTATATGGGTGGTCGATATCAAGCCGTATTCCGGCAGTATAGCAGGTATTTTCTAGCATTGGAACTTATCATGAAAAAGGTTCTACGCGTTAGATATCATTGAGGTACATTGTCACCAATTAAATGTAGATTACTTTAAAATACCCATAACAGAGGATCGACAGAGTGGCGCTCATTCCACACTGATAACGATAGTTAACTCCCTACCCCGGTAACACTCAAGTACCGAAATTGTAATTAAAATTCAGTCACGTCGCATCATTATGGCTGATCGGTCTTTAACTGTGGGGAGTACTGTAGGCGCCATATTAAGAATAACATTCACGCAGATGTGTTAAGAATGCCAACTCTATCCCGCTGTAATAAGGCTCACAGTACTGCCAAGAGCCAAGCAAGCTTATATATCTGTAGTTCTCAAGCCGTTTGGATACTAGGTGTTCTGGAATGGGATTAATACGAGTACCATATCAGTGAAATAGGAACTACAGATTCTGAGGTCTATAAGTGGATATGGGTTTTATAACTACATTTATTGTCATCATCATCATCATCATCATCATCACTCTATAAACGTCCCACAGCTGGACTTAGGCAAAAGCACCTATGAAACTTACTGATTATGCCCCGTGGGCGTATGTTGTGTATACCGAAACATGGCAATGCATAAGGATATATTTTAAATAGGTATAAGAGTGATAAGTATACAGTTGGGTGCTGTTCTGGGAAGCTAATCAGGTAGTTAAAAGAGTGATAGCTATACAATACAGTTGGGTGCTTTTCTGGGAAGCTTACCCTGTCGGCTAAAGTTACTTCCCTAATACATTTAAAGTTCCATAACGTCAATACAAAAAATAAATACTAAATTAATACGAGTAGATTAGTTTTTTTAAATACAGTAAAATCATACATTGTTAATAATTAAACCAATTAAACATATTAAAACCGTTGATTAACCGTTTGATTAAACCGTTATTTTAAATATATGCAGAAACAACAACAATTCAGTTTCTATAACATTACCGTTTTTCCATTAACTTCCGTAGAAGTGCCGTAGCACTCGCCAAAATAATCTGTCAACATATTTTTAATGGTCTAACAAGGGAAAAACGAGCTTTGTAGTACGTAATAAAACACATGTACATCTGATATAGGACGGTACACAAATAAAGGACGTACTTTTGGTCAGAGGGTAAATAATAAATATCAGCGAAGGGTTGAGCACCCATGATGGATGTCGTACCGTCGCCGCGCCGGTCAACGATACGTAAACGTAACAAAAGAAATATAATAACACAATACCATTTGTTTTGGGTAATTTTTTTTATGGGTAAATCTTGGGAATATTGGATAAAAAGATAACCGCGGGGTTACAATAACTGATAAAGATGTCGTTTGCTGAGAACCTTTTACTTTAAAATTTCATTTTACTTATTATTTTTACATCCATTACTATTTGAGTAATTATTATTAACGGGATTCTTACAATGTCTATTATATGTTTAAATAGTTAGTACCTGGATGACCGGTAGTATTTTTTTTGGTAATTTTCTTAAAATGAAACCTAGCTAGATCGATTTATCGCCCCCGAAACCGCCTGCATACCAAATTTCATGAAAATCTTTGGAGCCGTTTCCGAGATTCAGATTATATACATATACATACATATATACAAGAATTGCTCGTTTAAAGGTAATAGATATCCATAACTATATCGCAAATTATAAAGTACTTGAACGAAGCGACTACCTTATAAAGGACTCAAGTCCTTGAACTTTTGCAATCCACTGGGGGACTGCAAACGTGTCTTTAGAAAATCATGAAAGCAGCATTTGAAAATTCGACTTTCGTATCAATGCTTTACTAATGGCTACCTACTAGATAAAATAACATTAGCTAATAGAGCTCTAAACGACAAGGCTACAATAGTGTGCTACTGTCAGAAAAGCCAGAATCCCTGCTCGAAAACTAGTAGTTAGCCTTTAAAGAAACCCAGCTCATGTTAAATAGTATCGCGACCGTAAATACATACACCTATAATAAATCTGACATTATTTTTCACAGTAGAAGATAGCCGAGTCACCGTCATCGGTCACGACGAGGAGGGCATCAATCACTTGCTGGCATGTCTGTCACCCACAACACTTTGATCTGGAAACTTCTGGGTAGTTTCACTATAGGTTCCAGAGCCGCGGTCAAACAAATTACTCACACATCACCAGTCACTATCCGAATAAAGTTGAGACGGAAATCTCAATTACAACTTACATTGCTACTACCTATATGTCAGTGGACTCTCCGAATAATTTCAACTCAAAGTTCACGTCCTGCGGTTTCATATCCATTATTCCGGGTACAAAGTTGTAAGAGCCGAACCCTTCGGGCCCTAAGAGCCTGATTCAATTCACCTGTTAGACGGTCACTTTGGCAGCTGGCTCTACTGGAATGAATCATATTGGCAGTTTCGGGTTGGTTCTACGCACAGATTGGTTTGATGTGCTAAGTTTTGAACGTGAATATTAAACGGCAATAATCTTATTTTACCTTGACATGCGGTGTATAAAATGAGGAAACGAGTGGAAACAATTAGGGATAGCGACCTGTAAGATCCTGTGTCATTGTTTAAATTAAACAACTTTTACGGATTTACTCGCATTTATTTTTCATCTGGATTAAATAAAATGAAATCAATGTGTAAAATAAAAGCGAGTAGATTCGTAAAAGTTGCTTTTTAAAATGTTTAGTGTACGTGTAAACTTTAGAAAACAACCTGTGTCGTCATCATCATCATCATCAGCATCGGCAGAGGCCTACGAGTATATCCAGCAGTGGACGAGTTTTGCAGAGCCAAATACACGCCACTGAACACGATCTGCGGCTACTCTTGCCAGTCACCTCGCTCCACCTAATCTGAGAACCTGTATACGTAGTACCTAGTAGTTTATTTTTATTTTATTTTATTCATAGCTCGGCAAATGACTCCACTCCACCTGATGTTAAGTGGAAACGGAGTTCAGACGCAAGGACAACTGGTGCAGCGTGAAAACAACGCAGCATCAGTCACCATCACCCTGCCGGCCCACAAGGTGCCTCTTCACGCCTCGTTTGAAGGACCCCATGATAAAGGAAGGAGGGAAAATGTGTGCTGGTAGACTATTCTATCTTTTGGAAGTGCGACAATGAAGGAGTCACTAATTTCTTTGTGCGCGATGGAATGTTCGAGACAGTACAGCGGTGACTCCGGAGAGCAGCACGCGTACTCCTATGGAGGAAGGGAGTCAAGGTGAGGAAGGCTTAAGGCACAATCCTGCTCCAACAGGTGTCCTCGCATCTAGACTCTGCTTCTGCTTAACATCAGGTAGAGCGGAGTCATTTACCAACTCTACGATTATAAAAAAGTAAAAGAGTTAAAAGAGGAATGTCTCAAAAGTTTTGACAAATCTAGATGATAAATTATTGCAGAATATTTATTTATTTCTATTTATTTATTTATTTCTTGGTACACACACAGAGATACAACAACAACACACAAAGCAAACGACAAAAAACAAACACGTTATATTGCAGCTCCAAAACAATTGTGTACTCACACATGCTGAACAGAACAGTAATTTTAAAAATAAATAAGGATATAAAATTCAATTGATTGCTTCATTACATTCACAAAGCTATATTACAAATTAAATTATTATTTGCACTGAAATTACAAATAATTTATAAAAGAATAACAATATAAATATACCTACCGATGATAATAATAATCATAATAAAACAAGAAATGTAAATTAAGTTAATAGAATAATAATAGAATAATAGAAGTTAATAGTGAATAGAATTAAAATTAAAATTAAAATTACGTATTAAAATTACACTGGCAGAAGTTTGCTGGCATCCTTATAATATAAAAGTGTTATGTTGCTAAACTTCATCACACCACTCAGATCAAGTTGATGACGATGTCGTTGTGTGGCAAAATGTTGGTAATTGTGATTTGATTCACATAGTTAACTAGTTTCCTCTTTGCATGCAAACAAACAAGGCGGATCATAATGGCAGATTAGGGTTGGCCGGGATACGTGCCGATCGTTCGGATATCCAAAACAAATGTGTGGGTATTATGTCGGTATAACGAATTATAGTTGGGATTGATTGATAACGTAATAACAGGAAGATCTTAATACAAACAGTAAAGAATTAGGTTAGATGCTTATATCAACGACTCAATCGACGTTTGTCTTTTCTTGTTGATATGTTCGAAACTTTGGAATGTCACACTTAATGTATTACTTTCTAAAGTTATCGTATTTTGCGTCTACTAACATTATGTTTTAAACTTATATTTAAATTGTAGTCATTTATCTTAAGAGGTATACTGTCGCTTCTTAACATTAAAGTAAAAATCCATTTTATTTGCCTTACTGCCCAATACACGAATATCAAGGACACTATAGATTTCAAAGCCCTGCAGATGAATATTTATTCATTTCAATTAATATTTGGGATCAGTTAGTATTTTTTATTAAATAAATAGAGTAGCTTACAAGTAGGTACATCCTTTACAATTGGTATACGTACCTACATTTCTAGTCTGTCTGTGTTCTATGAATACACAACATTGCAGAGAGTGTGCAATGGAACTTCACTATCTAGGTATATCCGCCGGCCCCCTTCCACCATCGTGGCATTAATTCCAGACGCATATCCGAACCATCCGTACAAAGGGATTTGCCAATTCGTTCCTTATGCGAACAGCTATGGAGTGGAATGTGCTGCCTGCTGCATGTTGCCCTAACGTTACAATCTTGGCCTGTTCATGGCTAGAGTAAATAGGCATTATCCAGAAAACTTGCGGGGTCAGCAACAGACGTAACTACACACACGATGTCATAATAATTTTCTAAAAGTTGACAAGCGCATGCTTGAATATTTCACTGCTGTGACAAAATAGTAAATTAAGCATGTCAGACCACAGGTAATGGTCAATTGCTTGATATTTAATAATAAGCCCAGATATTTACCTACTGTTATGAAATAGGTTATGTTAAAAAAAATGAAAAAAGGCGTAAATTTTTAATGAGAAATTGAAGAGACAGCAGCACATGTCCCGCTAATCTTTAGATTATCATCGTGGTTTAATCCAGTAATATCAGAAGCATCGCTTATTGTTTTGAGCAGTAATCAATGTAAACTGATTAAAAATAGTGTGAACTAGTTATCAATCGTATTATTTCAATGCAATATAAGCCACAATTATGTTGAATAACGACAGCAACCCTTTTGATCTACCGACATATTGACCTTTCTCGCCAAATAAATCTGACTTCCTAAATTGTTGTACCCAAAAAAATTTTTTACCACAAGACCGATAGGGACAAAGAAATATAGGATTAATTTTATTAATTATCTACCCATCTCTCTCAGCTCAACGAAGAGAGATTACCATTGTTCGCTGAATATTTAGTTTTAATATAAAAAATAATTATGTACTTTCAAGAAGAGCAAGACCCTTCGACGGGTGAACATAAATTATTCTCTAGCAGATACGACCAAAAAAATAGTTATTCAAAAATGGAATATCAAAACAAAAGAAATGCCGTATGCTCACATAAAAAACAAAACAAAAGAGGGCACAGCACAGTCAGTCAGTACGCATCAAAAGGATTCAAAAACATTTGATCAATAAAAAATTACAATCCGCTCACAATGTTTGTTTACGCACCCGCACCCGCCGCACCAACCGAGAATCTCTTTGCGTTCAAAGCAATAAGACAAAGGTACAAACCAATTTGACTGGCGTGAACCCGATACCGCATTGTTTGGCTAACTCGATGAGTTAAATGGAAAGCAACTTTTGATTGCACCCGTCTGTTCGGTCGCGGTGCGGAATATTGGAACTCTTTTTGGCGCGCGATATTTTGGAGCCGTTCGTTCGTTTGTTTTAAAAATTGAAGTGATAGTCTAAGGTTTTTCGCTCTCCAGCCTGGTGGCCAGTGATTTTACATATTTAAACAAAAAAGTATTTAATATTTTTATGTTATTTTTCTGCCTGTGAGAGCGTGTCGATAATAAACTAAAAGACAGACAGATAGTCAATGTCTAAAGCAAATCTCGGTGTCGCAGCGATAATCACGGGTTGTTTGTTATCTTGCAAATTAAGCAACTTCCCAATGCCGGATCTCTTGATGGGTGACCAAGTAATATATTTGTCAAGCTCTTCCGTGCCGTGGTTTTTGTCATAAAATAGCAGTCGTTAAAACCTACCAACCTGCTTAGGGTCACCATGGTAAACTGATGATAACGAAAACTTATTGCCCGCAACTTTTTACCGTAGTAGGTATATTTAAAAATAAACAAATACCTACCTATTTTGAATGCGTGTGGAAAAAAGGATAAATTGAAAACTTTAAACACCAGCTAGTGTTTTGTTTATGATTTGCTACATTTGTAATGAAAATAAACTTTGATTGGACCTTGCTGTTTGATATTTTAGGTCACGCATAAACCATAAAATATGGATTAAGCCTGCGATTTTGTTATCAAAGTTTGAACAGTTCATAATTGAGTTTGCGCTATTATTGTTTACCATTATACTTATGTGAAACATGGCTGGTGTTAAGCACCGCCATGTTTCCAATGCACTAATTAATAGAATAATTGGCATGGAAAAGGTATTGAAATGCAGTGTTTATTTAGTAAAACATGAAGGTTTATAAATGAAAATTGTTTTAAATTATAAAAGGCCGTTTTATTTAAACTAGGCAATTTGAACGGTAGAACCAATATTTTTGAGGTATTCCTCGAAGCGCAACCATTTTCAAGCGCACCTATTGAAGCGCAGCTAAACGGGTTCGTTTCAAGCAAGTTATTCCTTTTTTAAACTAAAAAACTGCCTTTAACATGGTAAGAATATGCAAATCGCATCGCAATCGCAGAATCTAGTAGGGCACGGGGACACGCACTAGTGACGGCTTGAGGAACCCTTTAAGTTTCTCGCCGCCCCAAAAAAGCCCGGTGAAGCTGAAAATTCCGTCTGAGGCAAGCATCAAACAAAGAAGATAAGCTTATACCTGAATACATTACCCGTGAAACATTATATACTAATTAAACGTTTTAAAAGCCTATTTTAAATTAAGATTGTTTATTTGCAAAATCAAAATGGTCTTAAAATTAATTAGGTGCTCATAATTTAATTACTCCTTTTGAATACAGCAAATTTCAGAAGAAATTATTTAAATAATAAACCATTTTCAAATTGAAATGGGATACTAATAAATTGTACAAATTTTATTTTATAGAACAAAATTACAAATGTAAAGTAATATAATTCCAATCAAATGTAAATGTTGATTATAATAATCATTGTTGTGGTATTGAACATATTACGTATTTACTGAAATATTATTAAATCTAACTCGGTAATATTTTCTCTAACATTTTCCAATTGAAAAGATTTTTGATGATTATAAATAAAGACAAAGCATTTTTTCCTAATGAAAGGTTATTGAATTCGAGCTGCTAGTTCGTGCGTCACAAACTTTTTCATGGGACAGTTTTCTTTCGCCAATGCAAAAAATAATATAAGTTGAAGGCCCCTAAGCTTCTCTTGGAAGCCTGCCAAGTTCAGCCAAAAAAGTAATATTTAGCTGCGGCTCCACTTTTAAATAAGAATTAGGCATTTGCTTTATACTCATTGGATATTAGGGATATAAATATGTTTGTTTTTAATTGAAATTTTAATACTTGTATATGTAATGTGATAGTTGCCCATTTTGCTGTTGCCTTGCCCGTTGGTTGCTGTTAGCGTTGCCAGGTGTCCCGATTTGCGCGGGACGTCCTGGTTTACAAAGGTCTGGTAACAGGTCCCGATTTATCCTTGAACGGGACACCAAATGTCCCGATTTTTCGCCGACCTCCTTAGTGTGTACTTAGATCGATAATTTTGACAACAAAAATGAGAGAGAATTCATGTCGTTAATTAAAATATGTAGAAGTTTATCTAGTTTTAGTTTCGTAAATAAATGACGATTCACAAAAACCTGCATCTTTTTTAGCAATTGTAGCTGTCCCGATTTGAAATCCCAAATCCCGATTATTTTTACCTTCCGTCCCGAAATTTCACACACTGGACCTGGCAACACTAGTTGCTGTGCTCTTTGCTGTACTCTATCTATAATGTAACAACTTCTTGTAACTTGCAATAAAACTGACATCAAACTAAAATAAATATAAGTAACCTCACCGGAAAGTGGCTTAAAATCTTACAATAGTTTTACAACTATTTAAGATTTTTAAAATAGTTGTTTAACGGAGCCTCTATCGAGTTTCTACGCTAGCCCGTTCTTACCACCTTTTACCTTACCAGTTCGTTTGCATGTTATTTGAAATAAATGTAAGTTACTCTTCCGGTGAAGTTGACTTATATTTTTACTTAAATTAATTTTATTTTGATTTCAGTTATTCAGCATTTCATATTTTTTTCATAATTTCATATGAAGAAACTTGATAGAGGCTCCGTTAAAACATTAAAAACTACTTTAATTTTATTTTGATCATAAAAATTACTAAAATAAAACGATTCTAACGTAAAATCTGTGCAGATCTTAAAATAATGTTCAGATTTTCAACAGTAGATAAGCGCTTTCATAAAGCGTTCAATTAGCGCTGCAAACCATGATAAAGAATTGGAGGAATATCCAATCAATTTCTATATTTTGTTGATTGTTATTGTAAGCACTTTGCAAAACACAATAAATTAATGGTAACATAACCCTTACTAAGGAAGCACATTAGATTTTACGGCAATCCAATCTGTTTACCAGTATCGACAATTTCCATAACGATTTCACTGAGCCTGTTGAAATATTAAACTTTATCGGAAACCCTTTCACAACAATATTCCCAAATTTTGTGAACTGGCCCGAAGCAATTAGGACTAAATAGAAAGAATCGATTAATTTATTGCTTAGTGACCGTTGTTGGGACCAATTTTAGACGTTGGCAATGATTTGTGTATGTAATATTTAATAACAATGTCGAATATTTCAAATAACTTTAGTGTAGTAGCCAAAAATACCAAAAAACGCATTCGGTGGACGATCTTGCAAGTTCAGCAATTAAAATATCTGGTTTTTAATATAATAAACATAAGTAAGTAAGTAAGTAATAAACCTCTTTAAAGGCAAATAATAGTACTTTTATCAGCGACTCAATTATCTGTAAGTAGGCTCATTAATGAATTCGTGGAACACAGAGATTAATAACGAAAAAACCCCGTATAATATTGTATTATCCACTCTAAGAAATTGATTTTGTTAATTGTAGATTTTTGTTTTTGAAGATTCCAGGCTATCTTGTTCTTAATTGATCGTTTTAATAAAATTTGGTAAATAAAATGGGAATTCGGTGAATGGCTTCTCACAAAAAAACGAACATTTCCCTGCCGCCCGCATGTACTGAGAGAAATTCGTATTGTTCTTATCATACAGTACCGGGTCATATTGCTCGTCTAAACTGAAACAACGTGGAACAAAGTCAAAGCATTTATTCAACGTAGCATAAATTTGACTTCGGTTCTATATTTTATAACATTGTTACGACGAATAGGACCCAACTCAGCATTTTATTATGCTGCAGCTTTAAGAAACTGCAACACTGATTTTCAGTGGAGCCTGTCATATGTCTGTGCTTAGTAAAAGGTAACGATCATATTTAAATTATTTTGCTATCAATAATGATGTACCTACCAAATATTTTATAACGCCATCGCCTACGACGTTCTTGGAAATATAATTATATGGGTAGTTCATTATTTATATCAAAAGAAGGGTGCGTGTTCATGTGAAAATTTGTATGTATGAGTTAACAGACGGACAATTTCACGTATTTGTTGAAATATTTTGCAACAATTTGCTCCAATTTGACTTATTCGATTTCATGTCAAATACTATACAGCAGTAATTTTAGAACACTTAACTCTTTCACTTTTACATAATTTTGACCTATATAGTATCATCATCATTTAGTGCCATCTTCATACTGAAGTTTGGAGATCAGTATAGGCGTAGTATCTATATAGTATGAAAGAGACAAAAGTTGTGTGCCACCAAAATTCAAGTTCAGTTCAGTTCAACTAACTTTACCCCGCGAATCTGATGCTATGAACTCTAAGCCAGGAATCCGTTGTGTTACAAGAAGATACATTTACGAAGACAGACATTAACAAAATAGCCACATCTCCATATAAGCTATCTACGAAATACATCAAGTACCTTATTCCTAGCAAGGTTCTAAAAGCTACCTAGAAATAAGGAAACTAAAAGAAGGTAAAATATAAAAATGCATCTATAGCAAAGAGTTTTTAGTAGTTTGACTATTTTTATATGTAATGTTAAGATGTAGTAGCAAGCAAGAAAACTATTTACTCTTGGCTTTAACAATCCTTATCTATAGCTGTCATAACACAGCCTTGCAAATAATTCCACTTCCATCACAATGAAAAAGTTGATAAAGAAAACGTCAACTACATTTAACAAAAACAAATGAGAATAGTATCTCCGTTGACATCCTTGAACAGTTGACGGTACAAACGTTGTATATTTCCATGCCGATGCCGCCCCTAAGTCCATGTTTATGTTTCGAAAGCTCAACCGTTCAGAACCGCGAAGAATGCATTTTCCTACAGTGGCCAGACGGACATCCGCTACGTGATATATTATTCTGTTTATGCGTTGCTAAGGCGCGATTGAGTAGCGGTCTCCTACAACTTTGTTCGCGTGTTCCGTTAAGACTGCAGAAATAGAAGTTAATGGATACGTTAGTTGAGGCTAGGAAACAGTTGAATGTAAGTCTGCAAAATTATTAAAATTTAACTGTACAAATCTGGCTCGAAGGACCAAACTCTGAAATTGGTTATGTACTTTAATATTATCAAACGAAGGCTAAATGCAAACTCCTGTTCCTTCAATTATTAAGTTTTCTATACAGGGTCACTTTTTTATCACCGTCCAAACCTTCTGATTTGACTCCCGTGATACAAACGAAGAACTCTTACTATTGGACCAACTCCCTAACTCGAAAATAAAATTCAGCTGTTCCATACAAAACATCAATATTCATTCGACCAAAATGAATGGAACAGCTGAATTTTATTTTCGAGTTAGGGAGTTGGTCCAATAGTAAGAGTGGTTCGTTTGTATCACGGGAGTCATCTCAGAAGAAAACTTCTAGGCTAGGTTCTTTCTAACCTGTATAATGTTTTGAGAAACCAGTTTTATTGAAATTAAATGAGATATTCATATTTCAGTGTTCATATTTTATAATTAGTTATGAATTACCTAACATAACGTAATATCGGCAATAAAGTTAATATCGTCAATTAAGTGGTGCTTACATGCCTATTCACGTATGCCGTTCCGGTAAAAATTTTAGTTACTCCACCTATGTTTTTCCAAACCCTTCCGTCCTTTACACAAAACCCCTCAAGTGGTTGAAAGCGCAAGAACAACGGGCATTGTGCAGCCGGATCTCACGTGCGAGTCAACAGAACGAAATCGCAGGAGCCACAGAAATTGGATTAGCCACGCCATTGTTCCGAAGCGATAAATTTCTCCATTCTGGCTGACTAAGCCCCGGTATCGCAATGTTTTACAGCAGCCGAGCACTTTGCGGGGTTAACCAGCGCCAGTGTATTGTTTTCGGAGTGTACTTCTTTCCTTAGATCGGGCACTGAAAAGGTGTTACGTATCTGTATGTAGAGTTAAGTGCTTTTGTTAAGATATGCGATTTTAGGTGTTGCATGGTTTTGTACTGAGTGAGACTGAGTGTGGCTGAGAACGTCAATCAACCACTAAGCAATAGTGGTTGATTGATGTTCTTAGCCAACTACTTATGTTATTACTGTAACGATTAAAAAATTCTAAGCATCAAAAACGGACAAGTTAAAGGTCAGCTTTCAAACTGTTAGTCTATCACATGGAAAAAAGGGACTCATTATCACAATTATGTGATATTTTATGTACCTACCTAGTATCAACATAAACATTTGTAGACACAGTTGGCCTGTGCCACCATTATTAGAAAACGGTGTGACCGACGCGACGGACGTTCCGATCCGATCCGAACCCATCGGAGAATCTAGTAGGGAATGGGGACACGCACTAGAGCGTGATGCCGTTCCCTCTAGATAACCTCTGACGGTGACGAAACACCGGCTTGAGGAATCCTTTAAGTTTCTCGCCGCCTCCAAAAAAGGTCCGGTGACGCTGAAAATGCCGCTTGAGGCAATTTGGAAACTCTTTCCAAAAAAAGGTATGATAGACGCTTAATCAGTGTATCAAATGGGTCCTCAATTGCTATTTGAAGAAGGTGAAATCTATTAAGCATATACGAGATAGCATAGCATATCAAATAGTATGTAATGACAAAGTGATACATCCACGGCAGAAACTTATATCTTATGGTCGAGGTATTCCACGAAGCACACCCATAGGTGTGCTTCGTGGAATACACCCATAGGTACACCCAAAGGTGTGTTTTAAATATAATTTTAAAATTATTAATTTTCTATTCCACGAAGCACACCTATCTTATAAAGTAAATACTTTCAAATATTTTATATTCTACTGAATCCGCAGTAATCTTCTGCCTAGTGATTAGCCGGTTGCAGCAACATATTGACGTTCATTTATGTGTAATACCATGTGTATGTAACTTGCTAATTGCTGATCCTAGGCTAGGGCCTTAGTTATAGTGCCTATAAGCCCTTTAATTAAAAGGCGAGTGTTGCACGAGTAGTGGTGTTTATAGTTTAAAGTGAATTATGTTACATAACTAATAAATATATTATAGAATAACTCAATGTATAAAAATAGAAATAGAAAAAATCTTTATTTAGTACAATACATTACACATATAAAATCAAAACACAGAAACATCACTTCCGCATATGAAATTTGCAATACAACTGGATAAGTTAAAATAATTCAGCTCTTGATAAAAGTGCCCTGATCGCGTCGACTACGGCAGACCTCAAATTAATGTGAAAACAAACGATTGCATTCGCTACGATGAATGAAGTTATAATAACATTACCACATTTCATAGCCATTATCAAAAAAATCATATAACACTAAACAATATACTTAACAACCGGCTAATTAATTAAAAACACTACATGTGTATAGAATGCCATTCTGGGAGGCAGTGTATTGTACAACAACCGTTACAACATGACCCGCAGGGTTACAGTACGTCCTTGCTTTTTGTACTAGCTCGGAGACATCGAAGAGTTCTTTTTATATTGGCAACGGGATAGTCTGCGTGTGGTGAATAAACCATGAGTTGTTTTCAATTTAGCGTAAAAGCGTTCTGTCATAAAAGCCGGTCGGGTCTCATAATTAACATTTTATGAGTGTGTGACGAATGTCCGCGGTATACTCGTAGCAAGTGCATTGACATTTCTCTCTTTATACCAACCACCTACGTGGCAAACGAGCATACGGTATGTTTGATGGGAAGCTGTAACCGGAGACTACACGCTTGCATTCAACAGCCAAGGCTAATATGTCTATCTGCCTAAATATGCCTTATAGCTAATGTTCCGAGCCACCAACACTGTAAAAACCTCTTTTCTCCTTTTTGAAGTACGAAGGAGTTTTTATTAGTTAAAAACCCAAGCATTAAGAGCGTTTACGCCGCACACTAGCGCCACTAATGAAAAAAAAAACATATCTAGTAATTAGAGATAGAAAATCAAATTATGCTCAACAAACTATTTGAATGAAGTAATTTAGCATTTTTACGTCACCTAATGAACACTTCACATGTTATGGTTTAGTTAAATAAGACGTTACGGCCACTTTTACTAAAACGCCATATTTAACTAAACCATAACATGTCAGGTGTTCATTAGGTGACGTAAAAATGCTAAATTACTTCATTCAGATAGTTTGTTGAGCATAATTTGATTTTCTATCTCTAATTAGTAGATATGTTTTTTTTTTTCATTGGCGGCGCTAGTGTGCGGCGTAAACGCTCTTAAGGTAAAAACCTCTTCACTTTTTTTAAGGTCTAAGAAGGCTTTATTAGTTATTGTTCTAAGCACTCTCGCATTGAAGAAACAGTCAAAGCCTTTTTACTCCTTTTTCTAGTTATCATAGTCACGCCACCTCCATTTCAGTTTACCACCTCGCTTTTTCACATTCAGTAGAGTTTACTCGGTCGTGATATTTGTCATATTGAACACTTTATTTTAAATTAAGCTGTTTGTTTAAAAGATGAAGTAAGGTAACACAAAAACTTGCATCACCTGAGCAGACGCTGTCTTCGGAAGCTACGTTCGCAACGGAAGTCCATACAACTTTTGATCTCCCTCCGAGTTTGGGTTGTCCCAAACTTTTACCATGAGACCGTAAGTCTGTTTAAAATTTTATTTTTCTTGTCGCGTTTCATATTATGTAGCATAAGGAACGAACTTGTTTTCTACTTTAAATATAGTACCTGGATTTGCTCGGTATTTTTTTTTGGTAATTTTCTAAAAAAGAAACCTTGCTAGATCGATTTATCGCCCCTTGCATACCAAATTTCATGAAAATCGTTGGAGCCATTTAAAAAAATATGAAACCATTTTATTACTTTATGAGAGAGGCTAAATTAAAGCTCTTGTTAATAAAATATTACAATAGTCATTAATTTTTTTTTGTGTAACCACGGACCCCGCAATGGTTACAAAACGTCAAAAAAAATTTTAGGGAATATAAAATGAACGCAAGTAAATCCGTGTATAAACTGATTGATTGATGATGACTTTGATAACATTGTCCGATTTGGCAGACCCATTATTGTACAATATTGGACAACGAAGCGAAGGAGCTCAAATTTGCAGTGGCTACTTTTGTAAAGGCCGGTGATCGGATGGGTGACCAAAATTGTATCATCTCGAGCCCCGTCATGCTTAGGAAGGCACGTACAGCCGATGGTCACGGCTGTATTAGCAGTCGTTAACAACCACCGCACCATACTGGGCCCGCGTGGTGGTTTATGGCGCGTTCTCCCTATCCATCTATATGAAAGGCTCATGCCCCAGCAGTGGGGACGTAAAATGAGCCGGTGATGTGTTGAAAAATGAAAGCTAAAAAGCATTCTAAACAAAAATACAACTGTAGTATGTAAAAAATGTCCGCTGGTCCAAACTGAGCATTGTATACAAAGTTCGAAATAGAATAGACAATTTTAGATCGACACCGGCGAAGTTTCGGTTCGGCAAGTTTGCCGATTTCCGGCTTCCTTAGCTAAATGGCAGTTGCGGTGTCACCTTGGCAACTTTGGCAGCCAGTCTCAAAACTGAAAGTATCATCGGCTAGTAAGTTTTCGGTGTTGGCGGACCGTAATACCGATGCGGATAAGCGGTGCGTTGAACCTTAATGCTTGGGTCCAGTGAAGTTTCACAGGTCACAAGATTGTACATTTTCATAATCGGTATTGGTACAGACGCCAGTACATCAACCGATGCAAAACTGGCAAATTTTTTTAATAAATGTTAAACCATATCGTCGTTGAAACTGCAATACGGCATAACCAACAGTTTCTAATAACGCGTAACTACAAAAAAAAACAAAATTGAGATTTCGCGTGTATAGGTTCTAAAAAGCCATTGGCGTCATCCCGTGTGCTTTCTCTTCTCTAAATCTTTAAATATATTTATAGTTTAATCAGACAAAGATGTAGTAATCCTACTAATATTATAAATGCGAAAGTTTGTGTGTATGTATTTGTTTATAACCTGGAATAACACATAGGATACTCTTTATCTAGATATTCCCACGGGAATCACACTATAAATATACTAAAAACGACAATTTAATTTTCCAATACAAAATGATTTGTTTCTTTTGTTGTCATGAAAACCAAAGAGAATTTAATCACTTGATGGAAACTGTCAAAGCGGTACGAAGTCCGCCGGATCCACTAGTAAAGAATATAACCGGGTTTTTTCGCTCTCCTGTAAAATTGGTCATTACCAAGTTCCGCGGTAATAACCACTGTTGGCTCCGCGATATTGCAGTATCAACGACGATATGTCATAGGCATAAAGTTGAAAGTCTATTGAGGAAGATGACATTTTGAGGTAGGATAATATGAAGGCGTGTGTACAATGTCTCTTGGAACAGTTGTGAAATTTGGATGTGGTGTCGGTAAATACTGTTGATTGGTTGATAAAAAATATATACACTTTTAAACTTTCGCGTTCTATTTTAATCAAAAGATTATAATGGAAATCAACGCAAGTAATTTTGAATAGGTATCAGACATACTCGACACCAGAAGTATCAATTAACGGTGGGGACATTTTGGCCAAAATGAGTTTAATATATTTTAGGATTCAGAATTATCCGCTCTATCGATTGGTATACTTAGAATTGCTCTATCGTTCAAAAATGTCCCTTACGTTAACCATTTTCAGGCAACCTAGAACGATTTTCGCAAAATATTTGATTATTATTCACTTACATTAAATTTCACCACTAAAATTATTCTTTACAGTAAATAAACGTATATTTTTCGAACGCTTTTAGCCACTTACATTATTTTTTATCATTTATTTTTTATTTACGCCTTAAATTTCAGTAACGTAAGAAGCATGTTAACAGTTATTTTAATGTAAGTTTGTTTGTTGTTTTTTAATGTATACTACATTAAAAAACAACAATATGTATGTCATAGTTACTTTTATGAAACTTAACAACAATGATAACAAATAGAAGATAAAATTAAGAAACTTGGTTCTGTACATCAATAAAATCGGATAAAACTCTAAAAAGTTACAGACAGATATCGAAAAAATATACGTTTTTTGGCTCTCCTGTAAAATCGTGGTTTGTCCCTTACATTAATTGATACTTCCGGTATACTTGGAGTCAGCCAGTAACGCGGTCAAAATGTCAAGTAGGCATAAAAAATAATTCTTTTAAAAATACGAATAGCTTATATTATCCAGTCCCACTGCTAGGCAATAAACTTCATCATTATTAATGGGTTTTGGAAAAATCACCACACTAATCGTTTTAATCGCGAGTTGGCAATTACAACCCCGTGCTATGCATCAATCTAAAACACTTTTCGCCTTGGACTTGAACCTAAAGGTGAGTCCAGATTATATGACAAAACATGTTATAATAATATAGCATAGTTAAGTAGCATGTATTTTTAATGAGGACGATAAGTGACAATAAAACAACCTTAAACTAAAGTTTTGTAGCAAGTTATGCCTAATGTCGACTCACCTTAAGACGGAAACGGGCCGAGCACTCTATAGTTTATAGTTATAAAGTTAACTTTATTCATGAAAAACATTACAAAGATTATAGTAAAAATACAACTTAGACTAAGAAGCAAGTAATTTTACATTATTTTTGTTTTCGTTGCTGAGCCAGGAAAAAACCCGTAATACGGCAAGCTGCACTCTACCTCATGACCACGGAGGCGATTATATTTAGTACAATATACTTAATTCCTGTAATTCCTATACAATACGGAATTCATTTCTGTGCGAGTCCTTCTCGCTCTTGCTTAGTTTTTTTCCTACCGGACCATAGGGGATTTAACTGTCCCGTCACGTTGTTCGTTATAAATCATGGGATCTCAATGCCCGCTGACCAGTCGTCAAGCCATGTCATTTTGACAGTCTATTCCATGCGTTCCGGTGGTGAATTTTGCAAGTTAAGCAACTTACACAATATTCCTACAAACTGGCATTTTGATTATTTTATGAAACTCTTACGCGGACATTGTTCGTAGCGCGTTTGAAAGCGGCCATGCTACATACATGCTACATGCGTTCGGCTACATCTCAGAATCACATTAATATTATAAATGCGAAAGTTTGTGTGTATGTCTGTATATTTGTTCCTTCTTCACGCTGCAACGGATGGATGGATTTTGATGAAATTCGGCATACAGATAGTTTATAACCTGGATTAACACATAGGATAGTTTTTATCCTGATATTCCAACGGGAATCACACTATAAATTTATTAAAAACGACAATTTAATTTTCCAATACAAAATGATTTGTTTGTTTTGTTGTCATGGAAACCAAAGATAATTTAATCACTTGATGGAAACTGTCAAAGCGGTACGAAGTCCGCCGGGTCCACTAGTAATAACTAAAGCTATTGTTCTGAGGGCTATATGATCATTTTGCTTATAATGAAGCGTCAATCGACGTGCCTACTTGACATAATAATATCTTATTTCTATGATCGGAGTCTTAAGATGGCTCTCGTCCAATCATGTTTTTCAAAGATTATTATTATTGCGCTTCTAACGTACACGCTTGCTCAACAATCTACTTTAAACTTTATGGAAATGGCATAAGGTTGAACATTTATTGAAGTATTGGACAGTTTTTGATAGGCTGATGAGCAAGGGGTAATCACGAGCTCTTATAGCAGTAATTATTGCAGTTGTGAAAAAGAGACTCGAGTATATTCGCCGCTACACGCGTCTCGTTTTCACAACTGCATTACAGCCTCTGTGGTCTAGTGGCTAAGAGCACCGGTTTAGACCCAGAGGTCCCGGGTTCGATTCCCAGCAGGGGGTACATGTTTGTGTACTCGGTTTGGTTGGTGGTAGGGCTTGTTTGCCCGCCTGGCTAGCTACCACCATCTTATCTAAATATGTCGCCTTAACATCAATGTTTGTAGCATTGTTTTGTTCCGGCAGTTATAGATAAGATAGCCATTGCCCTCACTAGTTGAGAATCCCGGGTGAAGTGCGCTTTCATCTTTGGCCTTATCATCACTTAACATCAGGTGAGATCAAGGCACTGTGCTTACCCGTTAATATTAAAAAAAAACGACGGGTTGCACTCCGGGAGTGCCAGCAGAAGTGAAAACTTGAATATTAACGTTGTGCATTTTTGATATTTTGGAATGGTTAGGGAATAATTTTGCACGAATTGCTTCAATTATCAGTATTAAAGTACTATCATTTATGTGGTAGAATACAATATTTATTTATTGCGCTATCGTACACAAACATGACAATTTATATTACATTAAAAAGCACTCGAACATTCGCGCAAACGCCCTGCGCCGCCTAAACGAAACAGCAGGCATACATTTTCGCCGCGCCGTAGAAAGAGAGGGGGATACTTCCTCTCCTACGCCGCGCCGGCTGTCATCCGTCTTACGAATTTTCGATTAGGCCACGTGTCCTGACGGTCACGTGTCCTGACGCGAATTTAACATTTTTTACCCATTACAAAAAAAGTGTACGACGCCGCTAAAGAAGTTTTCACTTCAAAAAAAAAAAACTACTGCTATAAGAGCTCGTGGTTACCCCCCAGGCGTCTACACAACGAAGTGATTCTGTACCAGCAGCGGGGTTTGAATAGATAGCCGAATTTTTATTTGCATACCACGATCTCGATTAAAAGTCTTCACTCTTCACAAAACCCGTTGATTAACATGTGCACGCACGCGCCTGCGTGTGATAAGGCTTTAGCGTTGGCACGTACTGCACTGGGAGGATTAAAACGCGATTTATCGGGTAGCCGGAAAAAAAATGTTGGTTGGTTTTTACGTTACCCTGTGTAAAGGGTTCCTTTTTATTTAAGAAGAATATTAATTGTATATTTATTGGTGGAGTTATAGAGGTTACAATAGGTTGAAGTGGAATCTAATCGTATATATTGATATATATCGTATATATTGATGCATATGTGCTTAGTTCATAAATGTGCCAACCACATAACACTATTTTTATAAAATGTTTTTGTTTTGTTTATATAATTTTAACGCAAATTTTGTTGCGAACAAATTACAAAAACACAAATGGTATGTCAGAAGGGTGCAGGTTCAAACACTACTCGTGGAAGTTTTTCCAACATTTGTCTTTGTAACTATTTTTATAGTGAAAAAAATAGATATAAAACAGTGCTAGCAGAAGATAACGAATAATAACCAAATGAATGCAATAGGTAAATCCATTTGTTTGTAAAAAGTGACAACTTAATTGTATTCAGTACATTTCTTGTGAACTAAGCTATCGATATAAAGAAATATGTTGTGTCCGTGTGTTCAAACGTGTACATATTAGATAACTCCTTAAAAAAATCAACAAATATTTAGTATGTGTACCTTTATTTTACAAAAAAAATCTAAAATATATATTTTTTTCATTTGTTATTGCAAATAAAGTGTCTTTAATCTTTTATATTTTTAACAATTTATTTACTAAGAGGCTCGCTATATTAATGATATTGAGCGTTTTAAGTTTCAACGATGCGATCGACATTGACCCCTAAAACTATTTGGTTGGTGAGTGATTGGAATTGATGTCACGTCATGTTGACATTACCTGTTCGCCATGTTGTTGTAAATGGCCAATTTCAAGAGCTTCGTCATTGGAACATATGTAATCTTTAGGTACTATTCTTCTGTGTTATCGGCTACAGACCCTTATTGTCCTGAGTGCAGAACTTAAGCTTTTGTGGAAACCTAGGATTGCGTCAATTTGCAGTTACTTTAAATACAGTGTGTGCGCAAATTCATTTCAATAAGTTTTGAAACACCTTATGATAATTTAGCCATTCTTTATTTGGATGTTCTATACAGCACTTGTAAGCTTATATGGGCAACTAATACATAACTTAAATTTATTTGATTTTATTACTTCTGGGCACAGCAAGAATGTAAATGGTGTGGCCGTACCAACTAGACTAACTATGCAGAGAGCCATCGTTAGACGATACAGGATACCGTCAAGAGGACCTCCCTTCAAGAATACGGGCACATCATCGTCTGTCTGGAATAGCTCCTCCTGCTTGCTGATTTTCTCCGGAACAGGCGGGTATGGGATGTTGGTGCCGGGAATATTCCTCCTGCCACCGGGGGCTGCGCAGGCACTCGCCTCAGTCACAGTTGAAAGGTGGGCAGTAGTGTAATGGATCTGCGGAGGCTCCACTTGTTGCAAAGCTATTGGTACAACTGAAAATAGTGCCGATTGCAGATGCAGTTACTAATCTTCCCGAAATTTTGCTGAGTTGGTGATACATATTTGTATTTTTATAATAGAAATGGTTTGTAAAAGTGCCTCTTTCGGAAAAGCGAGCTGTTACGAAACAAGTGCTTTATCGGTACCCATCAGTTGTAGCGATGACTTGACTTCAATGATATAGGCCTTTGCCCAGCAGTGAGACTGTTTTTTATTATTATTTTTATTATTTTGTTTTGGGTTCTTTTTCGATACCTCATTTTAGGTAATATAGTTTATTTCTACAAAAAATAGTTTCTTTAACGTAGGTATATTGTAATTTTTGCATATTTATCGTAAACCTTGTATTTAGCAAAAAGAAATGCAAATCCCCCTCCGCAAAGGTAGCATAAATTCAACATCAATCATGAACTGAAGTATGGGATCACAATATAGAAATTAACGGTAGGGCAATTTTGCTTAACACATCTCAAACTATCTCATGTTATCCTTGTTATTTGTAAAAAACTTTGAAAAATAGATAATATAGTAAAAAAAGATAGAGAAAAAAGTGTAAATAGATAGTTTTGAATTTTGTACCTACTGGTTGAATAGTGGCATTGCTTCAGGGGGATTTGTATTAAATACAATTAAAGGAGAATGGCCAAAAAAAACCCAGGCCCGGCGCAAAAGTTTCATACCTCAGATTTTTAATTGAATTTAGTATACAGTAATTTATTATATCAGTAGTCATCATTACTGAATTTAGTGGCTAACATGCTTTTTTTGTCCATTAAACATAAACATTTTTTTATCATAGGTAAGCCTGCAGACAGTTAAAGGAACTGGGTATTATAAAGTACTTAAATGTAAAAATAATGTAGTACAATATGTATAAAGGTATAATCTCATAATTACAACTGTCATTATCATTAAGCACAGTAGGTATCCGATAATAATGATATAATTGTTATTGTTAAACCGGCGTATACGAAATAGAGGTATACCGACATTCAGAACAAATAGAAATCGTTAACAATATAATCCGTCGGTCCGAGATAAATTCTAACAATGTAATTATTCGCTGCCGAATAAATTTACGGCATGTGCGAAGTAAAACTTACTACACTTACTTGCTACACAACAGAGTCGTTGAAGGCATACAAATCATACAATCCATAAAAGAATGCTACTGTTCATGTATCATGGACAAGGAACACTAGGATGCTGAGCACATGTGATGAGCATTATTTACTATCTAGGTTATGGAAAACATAACAACGACGGATATATTGATCACCCTGCCGATAATTTGGAATATGTACACACGGCGGCAGATCAACCTACCCAACCCTGTCAAACTTCTCCAATGAATATTGATTCTTATGACCAAAAAATAAAGTTCAAAAAATATTGTAGAAATTTGACAGTTTTGGGTAGGTTGATCTGCTGCCGTGTGTACTTATTAGTAGATTTAGAAAACTTCTAACAGAAAAGTTTTTTATTTAGTCTGTCGTTGTTACCTTTGTTGTTGTGCAATATAATATTGGTTCTATCGGTTACTACGCTTAATTATAACAATGGCTGTTGTAATACCATTGTGAAAGTTTACTATTTTAGACAATTCTTTTGTTTTATTTATACACATATATTTTAGTACTAAAAGCATTATTTTTTACTTTCTACAGCCTTTCTATATAATAATCTTAGAAATAATGTCAATTATTGACAGATAAAATAAACATTACGTGCCTTACAAATAAACAAAGAATCCGAATAGTTATTACGTGTTTTGTTCATTGTTCCTGTCATGTAAACGTCATTTCGAACTAGAGTAAAAGAGACAAAACACGGAATAACTATTCGGACCTTATTCTTTACTCTACATTACGTATTTGCCTTGAGCGCCTACGTAACTTTAATGGGCAAAAGAAGCATGTTAGCAACTGGATTTGGCAATTATGACAACTGATAATAACTATACTAGTTTTAATCTAAAATCTGAGATATAAAACTTTTGCGTTGGGCCTGGGTTTTTTTTGTATGGGTTATGGCCATTCTCTTTTTGATTAGTTTTTGTTACGTCCAAGATTGAATTACCGAGCTTAGTTACACTGTGGTGCTTTTACCACAATTTTTCTAACGATAACAAATTCAATGCTTATACATACGTATAGAAAAGTATAAGTAATCTAAAGATAACGGGAATATTATGGGCGTAGGCTGAATTCATTTAGACCTAACAGATCAACCGTCTAGGTGATGTAGAGGTGGTTTATATTAAAACAAATAAACCATAATATATTGCTATGAAACACCTAGCCTCGGTTTGGTTGGCGATAGACTTTCCTTTAAGTTTGGCTTTTATCAACTTCTGTCGTCGAAACAACAATGCAGTAATGAAGCATTATTGTGTTCCGACAGTTAGTAATAATTAATACAATAAATAGATAACCATACTTTATTATCTCTTCATTTGATAGATTAAGATGAAATCGATCCTAAATCTAAGTCACGGCAAATATTTTCCAAAATAAGAGCTTGGTTTTCAGCGGATATGTTAAAATACGATGTCTTTAATATTATACATTATAATGACATTAAATACGCTATTTTGCTTTCAATTATGAGTCTGAAACGTTGTTATCACATATGAGTAATACACAGCTATGTTTATCGCAAGAGTTTCGGATTTAATTTTATGTTATATATCTGAGGCATGTTACTGTATACGAATGAAGGCTTAAAACCACTTAACAAATGAATTTTACATTGCTTCAATAAAAATCGTAAATGTCCACTTTTTTTTTCCTTAAAACAAGGTTCATTTTGACCCTTGTTCTAGTAAATTCTGAACTGTTCAAAAACATTTTTTGCAGCTCAAAGGCAGTGTGTTTGAAAAAGGGCAATCTGCAACTGTAGCTAATATCCCTAGCGGACGTGTTGATGGCTTCCGTGAAAAATGTTTTAATATTTTTGTTAGTTCGTCACAGTCTATTGATAAACAGGGTGAACAATTTTTTTGCAAATTCTATACTACTGAACTAAATGAGAATAAAGACTTTATTAGGTTTAACTTGTATGACGAGGCGCTCGATGGCGCAGTGGTTAACGCGCCCGGACTGCGAGTGTTGAAATTAAGCATCTTTCGCAAAGGCTGGTCATCGGATGGGTGACCAAAAATGTATTATCTCGAGCTCCTCCGTGCTTCGGAAGGCACGTAAAGCCCCGGCAGTGGTGCGGTGATGAGCTGATGATGATGATAAACTTGTATGACACGCATTGGGCCAGACAGTGGGGATGGTGACTATATCCCTAATCTAATCCCGATTTGTCCATGTCTAAATCCATTTGCCTTGCTTGACGATGAATTAAAAGTAATTCTAACAAATATAAACCAGATAAATCCAAAATTAAAGAGCCTGTAATAAATTGCCACGTACGGGAAGATAAGTCATTACGTAAAAATATAACGGATCTTAATGAAAGAAAGAAAATATATTTATTGACATCACAACAAAATAAAAATAAAAACAAATAACATGATAAAATAAAGTACAAATAGAAATCAAAAAAACATACCGAATATATAGAAAATAAAAATATAAATAAAAAAAAGAATTATCATAAAAAGTTAAAAACGCAAAAAAATAAAAAAAATAATGTTAATAATAAAAAGGCTTTACAACAAACAAATAAAATAAACATAATTTTAATATTAACACTATAAACTTAAAGTAATGGTGTGGCGCCAACTAGGTCCCTACCTCAGCGTAAGCTGCTGCGGCATAGTGAAACATGACCTAAGTAAGAGCTTCAAAGTAAGAGCATTACTCTAGGCTGTGGCAGTGTGTAGAGTGAAAAACAAATCTGACACATCTGTCGCCTAAATTCACAAGACACGTACTGGAGTTACGCACTTTCATGAGATTTTGACATAGTTTATTATCATCGGAGGCGCCACACGCCCTTTCTGTTGGAGTTGAAGAAATGTTTTTGCGTAAAAGCCGCCGTTTTATATTTCGGTATATAATTATATATTTCACGGTTTATTTATACTTATATCCAGAGGCTCAAATTATACACGTTTGTGAGCAGGCATTGAGATTTTCTCAGCGGCAAGTTTTTATTGTAAGTAATTAGTCTAGTTTTGACCAAAATTTTATTTTGTATTTTAATGTATATTATAATAAAAATCGTTATAATGTTTAAGTAATAAAGAGCATGAATGAAAAAATTGTTTGTAGTAGGTACTCTTACATGAATCCTGATAGGATATATCTTTTTTTTTTACTTTAATTTATCACAAAACAAACTAATACTAATTATTGTTGTTGTAAAGTTACATTTCACAATTTAAATTGCTTTAAAAATTGCAATTAAAATTTCATTTTATAACAATTATTTTGACATTATTGTTATGTTAATTTGAAAAAAATTACGTTAACTTACGGTTAACGTAATTTTGGTTTTGGTTAAATATCGCTATTAGATACTTGCCAGTTACACAGCAGGTGTATTTTCAGGGTACATATCGGGTCGTCTAATTTTTTGTACTTCTAATTGGGAATGGCACACAAACGGTTAGCCTATTTTTTTTTCGCATAATTTCACTCTTCATAATCGTGTTTGGTCTAATTTCACTTCGCCTAACTTTTTATCGCCATATTGTTATTTACCAAATGCGACATTTGGCGGAACAATTTGTAATCCCTAAAGTTTGCAATTACTAAATATTAATTCATACAAAATTAAAAATCACAAAGTATAGGAGCTATAAAAAAAATATTTTTTGTATGGAGCTAGGTTTTATATACAATACTATACACTACTCCTACTGACATAAAATACGCGATAATATTTTACTAGAAAAAATCAACCTGCCTCATGTTATGGTTAATATTGTATACATCTGTCACTGTGTAAAATTTTGAAATTCATTTATGGAGCTGCGCCTCCCTCCCTCTCTTACTGGTTCCACAGAATATCAGCGCCTTGGCACGTCAATGTCATGGCATAAGCTGAGTGGTGACCATTTCGGTTGCATAATTATAAATTTAAAATGTCCATTATGTCAAGTTGTCATAGATGCTCCGAATAAATATTTTTCATTTCATTTCATTTCAAATCCTCAGTAAGCTCGAGTGGGAGTCAAACCACGGCCTTTGGATACCCGGTCCAATACATAATCTAGTAAAATCTTATCTCGTAACCAATATATAAGGTCACATTTTATAAACCGCAAAAATTTTGAGGATAAATTCAACAACATTATATAAACAATTTTTATGAAGGAACCTTAAATTTTTATATGCTAGTTTTATTTATTCATTAATTTATTTATGGGCATCCAACAAAGCATACACCAAGACATTCATTACATTTAAAACCCTATAACTATTACACAGGCGCTGCTTTAATTAAAGGCTGCCACGGCATGCTTAATTTCAAACTAGTATAGGTACAAAAGTAACTTAAAACTAGAGATAACAGAGCAAAGTTATTCCGCTTAGCTTATTGTAAGTGTTGTCTAATATATATTTTTTTAACTTATTTAGGAACTAGACGTGCATTAACAATGATCTGTGAAAAAAGTATACAAACAAGACTTAAATTTACGAATTGGAGACAACATTTTCAAGGAAAACCTCAAAAGACATTTTGATTAAAAAGTAAAATAAAGCAATTTCGGTAGTTTAAATTCAAAGGAGCCGAAACAGAGAGGCCGCAATGCCTTCACCGCTTACACGTGTCCGTAGTTTCATTCAAAAGAGCCGACAAAGAGGCCGCTCCAAAAAATATTACAATTTTTGTGTCAGGAAAAGTAAAAAAAAAACTAGCCTGATTTTTTTTAATGCCTCATTTCTCTGATATAATTTGATGTTTTGTGCAAATATTTGCAGTAGATAAAATGTGACCTTATGTAGCATTGT
Source organism: Eudonia lacustrata (assembly GCA_947562085.1). Classification (NCBI taxonomy): domain Eukaryota; kingdom Metazoa; phylum Arthropoda; class Insecta; order Lepidoptera; family Crambidae; genus Eudonia; species Eudonia lacustrata. The sequence goes on from OX387318.1 coordinate 8,719,287, forward strand.
GAATACAAAATTTAAAAAAGAATAAAAACAAAATTACGCGTTAAAAAAATATAATGTCTGGATCTCCCAAGGTATAAGCAAGTTTCTGAAAATTGGGGTCCTAATGAATTTCCCGCGGACACTGCGGAAGTCGACTCGGTACAATCCGGTTTGACAATACTGTCGCATTTGTACCGTCCGACAATAGGAATAAATCCGGATAGGGCCGGCTGTAACTGGATTTGCAAGATCTGTTTATATCGGGTCTCTTTCTATACGTCAATTTTTTTAACAATACAATTGCTACGAAAAACTTTCAAACATAAATATAGATAGTCGAGTTGAAATATAACGCTCGGGTAGAAATCACACAATCCATAGGATATCACCGAATCAACGTTTGAATATAATTTTATAAACCCACTTTGTCAGCAATACCATATTTTATTTAGCTTATAAATCACTTTGATGATGATGATGATGAAATCCTTGGATCCTTTATCAGGGACATAGGGCTCGCAGTAGGGACTGCAATCTCCTTCTCGGCCGACCGCCTCCAGGTAGTAATAAATCATTATCACCGTATAATATTTAGTGTGTAACATTATTCGTTCTCTGTGATTGGTACCATGATATTTTCTCTGTTATACAACCAACTTCTTATTCACCTTTTGACTTTTGTAGAAAGCAAAGTTTTGGACATAGTGTGTTTAGTTAATTTTTTATGCATAGTCCAAATCACCAATCCACATTTGACAAGTGTGGTGATTAGGTATTAGGATTAGGATTTTGGGACAGTCATAATCTATTTCTTTTTATTTATATTAATATATAAAACATATACGTTTAAAACTGAATGATAAAACAAACATGTAAGAATTTGTTAGTTTACCAAATGACATTAAATTATCGTGCGTGCATTACAACAGTCATCATATGGAATTGAATAATTTATGTCAACTTATTACAAGTATTGGCGCCTGTCATATTAACGTCATGGGGCGGTTCCAATCCAAAGTTAGTAACAGTTCACCCGAGCCAGTGCTGCACGTAAACAATAAAAAACATTAAACATTCTAAATGATACCGCTCTATGATATATAAATAATGTTAATACTATATAACAATAATGTGTACCTACCTATAATTAATTCAATTATGCTTAATATTTTCAACGTATAATTATGATGTTATAATCAATTGTAAGATAGGTTGGTTGGTCACCCAATTCATCTATGATTTCACTGCGCTCAACAGGGTATGTATATTATTCTAGCTTACGTATTTTATGTATTATATGTAGCTAAAATGTATAATGTAATAAAATATTGACAATATGATCGGATTAAACGATCATGACAGATCCAAAGAAAATTACATTCTATACTTACACTGAAATATCTATATAAAAAATCAATGGGCCTTAGAAGAGGCTAATCAAGTTCCTCAAAGCTCCCCTAAGATCTTTTTATTATGCCCAACAGCGAACAGTATCAGAAAACCAATTGTACGACTCATTTTAATCAGTGGGATCCACTAGGATTTTGTACTTGGCCGATAGGGGAACTCCATCTCATTTCTTGCGATACGCATGTCCCCTCTTGTTGCGTGTCTAAGTAAATAATCCTCGTGTATATAATTTACTATCTACCGTATATTTAGTAATAGTAGTGTCGCCCAATGGACAAAAATTCGATGGTTACTCACAAAATATACAATGTTTTTTCATTACATCGAACTTACCTTTCCAAAATAGTCTTTCTACCTCCATGTATACTTAATGTAGGTATGCAATAAATGATTTCATTTAATTTGTTTCGACAGAATACAAAAAAAATGTTTCGGGACACTCTTTCGTGTTCGAAATGTGCTTAATAACGGGTACAAAGTATTTTTCCACGTATTTACATACGAACGACCTACTTGTCCATTGAGGCTTAATACGAGATATTTAATGTGGAGCTACCGTAAGCACCTTCTCTGTAATTGGTTCGTAAAAGTTTTAGGTATCTCCCTACAGGCTCAGGCTTTCTCAGATAGACTATTACCATATGACGAGACTGGGCCAGAGGTGCAATTTTAAATCGGCGACACTTATTATTCTTAATTATTCTTGATATCGATTTTACCTACGAATTTTTTCATAATTGTAAGTCACTGGTATATTGACTAGACTGGTTAATTGACTATTTCAAGACCATAAATTCTCGTAAATTAATAAAAATATTGGCAATAAAAATACTCCTCACAAACACTTATAACATAGTGCTAGAGGAAACTATACTTCCTATTGGAACAGACGAAACTTATTAATAAAAAACGCAAAGAAATTCACCCAAGTTAACTTGCCAGCAGTACTGGCCAAAATGCAAAACACTACACAGATTGAATAAATGCAGCTGAACCATTTCACATTTAATTTTAAGATATATACAACCTTATTTTTAGTTTATACGAAAACCGAAACACGGGTCAAATATTTTCATTTAAAGAATCCGTACAAAAAAAAATTAAATAATATCTTGAACCCTCACGAAGTTACAAGCTTTTTGTGCTGCCCCGTTGTGTGTTTTTAGTAGGGAATAATTTATTTGAGATTTTGTAAATATTATTTGGTCAAAATGTAACATGGTATAAAAAATATTGAAATTGATTCTATTACATCAGTATCATCAATCATCTGAACAAACAGTTTTCAGGTTTCCTATAAACTAAAAATAACATTGTATATACCTATTATGTTATTATAAATTGTTATTTTGCGTTAACTATGCTATGTTTATGTCGAATCGAAAGGCCGGCAACGCATCTGTGATTCCTTTGGTTTTGCCCATGGGCGGCGGTGATTGCTTCCCATCAGGTGAACGGCCTGCTCGTTTGACTCCTTCTAATATAAAAAAAAAACTGAATAAAACACTTGAAATGAAAACTTGTGTTATGTCCCATCAGTGGTCTCACGTAGTAGCTATAGGGATTGAAGCACGATTTCTCACATTCAATATGAGCATTCGGCGTCGAATATTATTTTCTATTTTGTAAGTTTTGTTTAACGAAGTTAGGCATACATAAGTCACCTTTTTTCCGACATCAGTTCATAAAACAACAGATTTATTTGTTGCTACAGATTTATTTGTTGCTGCTGCTTTAGAGTTTCACTCAATTAATTCAGGATCCTATACGTGTTTGTTGACGGAAACTTTGATTATGTACCTACAATCTTTATGATCAAAGGTCGGACTACCATCGTTATAAAATCATCTTTGTTATTTTCATCAGCCCGAGGGCGTATCTTCAGGATACTATTACTATTTGTGTATATATTATTATATAGCTTAGTTTATTATACTCCTCCCAGGCCTTCCCACATGAGGAAATCGAACCGTAAACCAATACGTTGGTCATCGGGTTAAAAGTTAAGAATTTATTTGTTAACCTTACTAAAGTCAATTGGGTTTTCGTATACTCAACCAACGCTCTTAATACAATGCGGCACACATCTAATATACCTACTTTTAGGTTTGTAGTGAATCTACTGTGTCAACAATTACCCTGTAACACTGCAGAAGACTGCATAATTTCAACAATCTCATGAATACAGCTCGTAGAGTAGGGAACTGAAGTTCTTTTGTCTTATCAAAATCTGGAAACGTCTTAATGAATCTGCTGTAAAATAATCTATGACAATGCAAAGATTTGAATGCACTTAAAGCAAAGATTCACAGATTCAACTTGTTCAGATATAACTTAATGATAACGATAGACTGGGTTAGTTTTGAATCCATTGTTACATTAAGCTTTCGATCTTTTAATTCGACAGCAATAAACGGCATGGCCTCGGAGCTAGCTTGTTTATTAGGGACGGAAAATTCTAGATTCTAGATTTTGCTAGACTGATTAATAAATGTCTAGATATAGGTTACTTTTTATTCGTTACAGATATAGAACAAAAGTATAATGTGAAAATAAATATATTGAGTTAACCTAGCCTATCAGAATTAAAAACATTTTTTTGACCTATAGGTAGAAAAGATAATGGAAATAACATTTTCATAGGCAAACAAAGATGACATTGTCCTGTCTTTTAATTTAAAGTATTCATTAAATAAAACTAATATATATTTTTTTTAGATAAGACTTGGGGGTCCCAGCACTCATTATTGTGACACGACAGGAAATACTGATTTCAACTGATAGTTCAATGAAGGTAACGTCGAAAAGTGAAGAGAGAAGTGTGCTTCTAGCACACTTAGATAGCCCGGAATCCTTAACCTCTAAGGAACTGAATTATACTTCTAATTGTCGGAACATAATAATGCTTCGAGCATTATTATTATGGTACCAACCTAACCTCTATAAAAACATTTTCATGCTTGTAATAATCACCGGGGGCATGTGGTCAAAAAGAAGTATCCTTATTTCTTACGAAACGAATACGTTGAATACTAAGGTTGAATAAGATCTAGATTCGAATAAAATATTTATCTACACTAATGTTGTAACATTCTACTTATGTTTCCAATACTTGACTTATAATTACTACTGTTATAGCGCAGACAACAAAACACTAAATTTAAGCAATTTCACATGATGGTATAATATCCACATCGATATCGTAAAATCTCATTATAACATCAATAAAACGCGACCAATTAACCTGGCGAGCCTTATGTCAAAATCCTCATACAAGTTGTATAAAATTTTGATATTAGGCTGGCTTTTGAAAACAGTTGGGTTATACGTGAAAACTTCGTCGAAACTACTAAACTTACATACACAAAATTCTTTGGTAAGATCTTGTGCCAATTAAATAAAAAAAGAACAGCGCGCGCTCGCTCCTGATTGGCCCTGCGCGCGCAGCTGCGCTCTCATTGGTTAGATTTTAATGGCGGCAAGTTCACTGTGACAATACACGTACGCGTGAATTTAATGTTTCGCAATGTGTTTTGTTTTTAAAATACAAATTAAAAGTTAAAAATGGACAGCGACGATGATATTTGTACGCCTCCGGATATTCTAGAATTGGCAACAAAAGTAACTCACAATCTTTTGCCAGAAAAATTATATGAAAAAGAATATAATAACTTTTTGGCATTTCCATGCCAAAATCGATCGAAAAGAAAACCACATCATTTTCTGAAAATGTCATTCTTGTGTATCTCAAAGACCTCTCCGAATAATTAACATTAACTTTCAAAATTGTACCATCCAAAATTTGAACAATTATTATAAATAAACTATTGTCAGCTTTTACTCTTGTTGTTTGACTAATTGCATTAGTGAAGATAAAGTAGTGTATGCAACTGCATATAACACGGGTATTAAAACACTCGTTACTATTATGAAACTCGCTGCGCTCGTTTCATAAACTCACACTCGTGTTTAAATACCCTTCATTATATGACAGTTGCATAAACTACTATTATTTTTTATGTATAGTATTCGCGTAGTAGTAGTAGAACCATAAAAACAAAAAACAGTGAGCTTTTCAATTCCAAAAACAAATTACAATCGCGAAATAATAATGGCGGCTCGATGTAGGTTATTAAAAGAAAACATCACGTGCCGCGCAATAATCATTGTGCCCACCGTACAATTATCCCCTAACCATCATGCATAAAGTTATAATTTTCCGAAATTGAATCCCCACTAATGCCGGCAATCTGCATAGTAATGAAAGTGATTAAAGTTTTTCGACGCAACATTCACTTTTTGCCACAAGATTAATTCTCGATAGCAGATTCGTTAAATGGAGACCGTGTTATCGCTACCGTGGTCGAATACTGAACGCCGTTAATGATTAGTCGATTAAAACCGCACTAAAAATGAGTGAACCATGTGAAATATGTGATCCGCTTAAACATCATAATACACTCGTGGACAAATAATACGGGTCAGTACGAAACATTTGAATATCTCTTATAATAATAGAGCTAGCAGCATGAATTAAACTGTATGGTATTGATAATTTCATAGTTAATAATAACGACACTTAATGATGGAAACGTTTTTTGTTTATTTATTAAAATTACATGAAATAAAATATCAACATTTTTTGCGTTGAAAAATTAAAGGACACACCACTTATAAACGAACTTTAAAGCCATATTAATACTTCGTATTGCCTCCATGGGCTCTTCTTACAGCTGCCAGACGATTGGGTATGATGTTTATTAAGTTTGTTAATATTATTCCATTCTTCCACTAACACATGTTTCAGATCTCTAAGTGTAGCTGGGGCGGGGTTCCGATTTCTCACATGCCTTCCGAGCTCGTCCGAAGCGTGCTCAATTGGATTTAGATCCGGGCTTCTCGAGGGCCAGTCCATGCAGTTGATGCCAACGTCCTGAATATACTCATTTACAATTTGAGCTGTATGTGGCCTAGCATTGTCATGCATAAATATGGAATTTTCACCCATGTTAATCAAGTATGGGCCGACATACTCATTAAGGATCTCTTCTACATATCTTGCACTAGTTATCGTACCATTTTCTATCAGCACTAACTCCGTGCGACTCTCTGAAGAGATTCCAGCCCAAACCATAACAGATCCACCGCTGAAAGGTACTTTTTTTTCAAAACAAGTTGGAATAAAACGTTCCCCTGGCCGTCGGTAAACTCTTCGCCGCCCATCCTGTGCATAGAGCATAAATCTATATTTATCAGAAAACATTACTCTTGCCCATTCTTCGTCTCCCCATTGTGCATGTTCGCGGGCATAACGTAATCTTGCTACTCGATGTTCCCTTGCAAGTTTTGGGCCATTTGCGGGTCTATATGGGTTCAAATTAACTTCTCGGAGCCGCCGCCTAACAGTCCGCTCGTTTACCTCATCTCTTCGGGTCTCTCGAAATTGATTTGTTACTTCAATTTCGGATTTACGATTTCGGAGCATGGTCGTAACAATAAGTGGATCCTCTCGAGCCGTAGTACATCTCGGTGTGCCGGTTCCTGGTCTTCTAATGTTAGCCCAGTTTCTCGAAAACGTTGCACGACTCTTTGCACCGTAGAAAGTGACACGTCTGTTACTCTTACTATACTTCTCTGACTTCTGCCTTCTTCTAGCATAGTGACGATACGTGCACATTCTTCTGGCTCAAGCGACATGATAGTAATTCAATAATGACTGTGAAAGACGATGATGAATGCCTTTTATCATTTTGATTTAACAGATTAAAAACAAAAGGATTCAAATTTATTACCAAATTCGAATTTTTGTTAATTTTTTTTTAAAATACGTTGTACCTATAACATTTAATATAAAATACGATATTAAAATTCTCTTTGATATGTATATACAAAGTTATTATATATAATACTATACAAAGTTTGTTTCATGCATGTAACATTATTAATTTACAAGATACATAGGATTTTGTCACTGACCCGTATAATAGTCCACGACTGTAATATTATTCTTTAAAACTTAACGTGAAATTACGAGATTACAACATCTCAGTCTCTTTTGTGGTGATTACGAAGCGTAAAATAACATGAAAAATTAAACGCGAGTACATTGCTTGATGGCGCAGTGGTTAACGCACTTGCAGACAGGCAAGTGCTGAGTTTAAGCAACTTTCGCAAATGCCGGTCATCGGATGAATGACCAAAATGTATCATCTCGATCTCCTCCGTGCTTCGAAATGCACAAAGCTGTTGGTCCCGGCTGCATTAGCCGTCGTTAACAACCACCAATCCGTACTAGGACCCGCGTGATGGTTCATGGCCAGTTCTCCCTATCCTATGTTAGGGAAGGCTCGTGCCCCAGCAGTGGAGACATAAAATGGGCTGATAATGATAGTGATAATTATCACATTGCCAAATAGTGCGTTTCATTTCAATAATATTTTTTGAGTTTATAAATTTTGCATAACTCAATTTAGTATTTAGTCACTCATACAAATTATCTTTATGACTCCAAAACGTAGACTAATATATGGAATAAAGTTATACTTGGTGTTCGTGGCTGGTTGCAGCTACAAACAAGTCAGCCGTTGTGCTTCGATGTGGACTGTATTAAAACTCGTTTCTTGATTATTTCTTCTTTATTCTTCATAGGTGGGGTCCGGAGAGCTTACAAAAATTTGCTCTGACCGGCCTGTATTTATACATTTTGGGTCATGCCCGTGAGCGTGGTGGGGGCAAATGCCGGCCCATGTAGGTATACAATTTTTTCCACTACCCACATGAACCGTCGTAATTTGCAGTTGTCCCTTTCGTTTTGGACCTCCCTTTCTTACATGCTTCTTATCTACCCTACGGTATCTCTCGTAATCTGGATACCTTACAATATTAAAATATTATATTTACTTTAAGATTTAATTAACTTATTTAATTATCTCTACTTAGTGAGGCATTAGGCCTCTGGGCACGTTTACCTGGCCCTCTTTAAAACATACCACAGTTACCTTGTGTTAAATAAAAAGACAAACATAAGAAATATTTATTAAAATAACATATAAATCTAATATATTAACCGTATTACATTATAAAGTTATATTCGCTAACTAATCCTATACAATACAATAATGAGACTTCTGTCCGTAACAGGCTCCCCCCGGCGCAGCATCCGCGTAGCCTCTTCACTCCATCGGCAGGACAGCCAGTCTCGTCGTCGGTCGTCGGAACGTGCCGCCCTTGGTGCGCACCTCTGCGTTGCGTACTTCGTTGTCAGGTCCAGGGAATATCTTCGTAACGACGCCTCTGGGCCATACATTGCGGGGTAGTGTGTTGTCCACAATTATGACCACGTCGCCCTCTTGTACGTTGCGTCGCTCGGAGTCGCGCGTGCCGCCGCGCGGTATGAGTAGTGGTAGATACTCGCGCAGCCATCGTCGCCAGTACTCGTTCGCCAGCGCCTGCGCCGCCCGCCATGTGTTTCGGTCGGCGCGCTCGCACGGCCCAGTGGTGGGCAGGCCGCTCGAGCTGCCCAAAAGGAAGTGATTGGGCGTCAGCGCTTCCGGGTCGTCGATGCTCACAGAGACGTGTGTTAGAGGTCGAGCGTTGACAGTGTGCTCGACTTCAGCCAGTAGTGTTATAAGTACTTCTTCACGCGGCGACTTCTCGTTGAGTGTAGCGCGCAGCGCCGTCTTTACGGTTCTCACCAGCCGTTCCCATGCGCCGCCTTGGTGCGGCGCGCCTGGTGAAATATAGCGCCACTCTGTGCGTTCGCCCTCTTGCTCGTAATACTCCGTCTTTGTCGATGAACACGTCGAGTCGCCGTAGTCTGCTGCCCGCGCGTAGTTTGCGGGACGTTTTGAGGCGGTCGATGTCGTCTGCGAAGCTCTCTTGTTGCGATTCAATTATTAGTAGGCGCTCGGCTTCGTTGATATGTTCAATCGTCATTTTACTAGCGCGGCGGCGGCATCTCTGAGTGAATAGTAGCACGTTCGCCATCGTTCTTACTAAACGCTCGTAGGAGGAGAAGCGTTTAGCGTTAAGCACTACTCTACTATCACTCTGCCACATATGCGTGTGCGTTACGCAGTGTTCACTCTCCGCGCTGTGTTCGCTATTGATGTCGTCACTCGCAGGCCATTCAGTTTCGTTTTCGTATAAAAATGCCGGTCCGACAAACCACCGATCATTTTTCGTTTTCGTAATCTCACTGCCGCGCGTTACGTCGTCCGCGACATTGTGAGCCGTAGGGACCCATCGCCATTGTGACGGCATCGTCGTTTCTGTGATCTCAGTTAAGCGATGCGCTACATAGGGGGTGTAGCGCACCGTGTCGTTGTTAATCCATTTTAACACTGTTTGTGAATCGGTCCAATATACGACTCTCTCAGGTTGCCATCTTTGCTCATTCAATACTGAACTTGCTAGTCGCGTAGCTATCAATGCCGCTTGCAACTCCATTCTCGGAATACTTTGTTGCCTTATCGGTGCCACTCTGGCCTTAGCAGCGGCAAGTGCGACTCTTATTTTGCCATTTTCACCCTTCATTCTCCAGTATACTGCAACGCCGTAAGCGACCTCGCTGGCGTCACAGAAAATATGTAGCTGCTTTCTCGTCACTCCCCCCGTATGTAGACGCCGGGGTAGACGCAGACTACGTAATGCTCTCAAACCGTTTAACCATTCGTGGAACTCGCCGGCCTCGTAATCGGGTAAGGCCTCGTCCCATTCTATTTTTAACCGCCATATGCCTTGTAAGATGATCTTCGCTCGTATAGTATAATAACTCAGTATGCCAAGCGGGTCAAATATTGACATAACCGCGCTCAACGCCTCTCGTTTAGTAGGAGCGCGCCTCATTTGCTTCACGTCGTCGCACACGCGAACCATCTCAGTATTAAACGCCAACTCGTCTGTAGCAGCGTGCCATAGTAAACCGAGTGTCCTTCCCCATTGCTGATAACTAGCGCCGAGCTGTCGGGGTGCTGTGTCACGGCTTTCTGCTGGCAGCTCACGCAACACGCGCGGTCTGTTAGAGTTATAACCGGCCAGCGTGAATCCTGCCTGCGCGTGAACCTTCGCGACCTCCTTTATTGTTGCAATCGCTTCTTGTTCGGTGTCGTAGCAGTCGACGTAGTCATCCATATAATGGTTTCTCGTAATCGCTTCGTATGCTCGTGGATACTCGGCAGCGTGCGCTGTGGCGTTCGAGTCTCTTACGCTGTGCGCTAAGAAAGGTGAACTTTTTGCTCCGAATATCATCGACGTCATCTTGTAGCGCGTAGGTGGCTTCGTTCGGTCGGCGCCCCTCCATAGAAACATCTGAGCGGGTTGGTCATCTTTACATATTTTAACTTGAAGAAACATCTCTCGTATGTCGGCCGTAATCGCGATAGCTCGTTCGCGAAATCGTAGTAGCAGGCCCGCCAGGTCGCGTAGTAAGTCGGGACCCTCTAAAAGCTCGTCATTCAGACAAACTCCATTTGCTTCGGCGGCCGCGTCAAAAACAACTCGTAGCTTTCCGGGCTTATTCGGATTCGTTACGGCGAAGTGAGGTAAGTACCATAAATGCGGGCTCATCAAATCGCTCTCGCTACTTTCCTCGGCATAGCGTTTATCAAACAGATTTTCTATTATTACTCTCCATCAGCACGCTTGACCGTGGCGCTGATCCGTGTATTACCCACCCCAGCTTCGTGAGCGATGCGATCGGTTCGTCTCGCTTGCCCTGTAGCAATCTTCGTGTGACTATGAGATGCCAATTGTCTGCCCCAATCAATATTTGAGGCTTGACATATCCGTAGCAGACGTCGCTGTTTGATAGCTCTTTCATGTGTGCGTATTTCAAACAATCGTTGTGCACCGTCTGTCCGTTGAGTGATAAATCTTTCATCGTTCTAGCTTTTATGTCGAATCGTTGTTTATTCGTAGTAGCAATCAACTTTATATTCACCGTCTTGGTTTCGCACGTCATTTGTGTATTTACGCTTCGTATTTGCAAATCGTTCGCCGGCCCATCCGCGCCTACGTGGTCCGCCAGGTCTTGATCGATTAGTGTGACAGTTGACCCCTCGTCGAGTAGGGCGTATGTGTCGATTGACCCCTTCGGTCCCTTGATGGTAACGGGACACACTTTCAGCAGTACCTTAGTAGCATCGGTCGAGTGATTAACCGACGCTACCATCTCGGTTACATTCGGCCTGGTGCGGTGCTCGTGTAGTAAGGCGTGGTGGGGATGGCGACAACCATCAATGCCGCACAGATCGCGTTTATCGCATTGTAGGCGACGGTGTTTCTTATTGGCACAACGGAAACACACTCCGCTTTTCTTTACCCAATCCCATCGTTGTCTAACCGTCATGGTTTTAAAGCGATCACATTGCGGCACGTCGTGACGTCCTCCACAACATAGACATTCTTTGTTTATGACGTCATCATTCGTTGCGTACACAGCTGTGCTTTTCTTTCGCTCGATTCGATGTTTCACGTTCGCTCTCATCTCGGTAACAACGTTCTTTCTCGTAGGGTTGTAGCTCACGTATGCGTACTGTAGGGCTCTGTCGGCTTCTCTCATGAGAAAGTGGGACAGTGTAACGATCTCAGGCTCGGCATAGCTTCCGTAATCAATTGCATAGTCGCACCACCTTGAGCGTAGGTGCGGTCCGAGCTTGTCCACAACTTCTCGCGTCAACATCGGGTTCCGTAAGTAGCCTCTGTTGTCGATATTATCGAGTATGCACACAATGTTTTGCAGTTTGATTGCGAACGTGTTCAACTCGCTGGCCGTCGTGCCGGGTCGCGGCAGTCTTCTAATGTCATCCAGCGCTCGATCGATTATAACTTCCGGCCGTCCGAAGCATTGCTCGAGTGTTTTCATTACAACTTCCGGGTCCACGGCCGTATATAAAAGAGCGGACACCGCTTCCTTTGCTTCATCTTTAAGACAGCTTCTTAATCGTGCCAAGTTCTCGGCTTTACTAAAGTTGAATTGTCTAGTCGTATCGCGCATTGCCGCTTTGAAAGGCAACCATTCGACCGGCGAGCCGCTGAATATAGGCAAATCCAGTGCTTGTCGTGCAATCGGTCGATTTTGCATCATTTTCTCTAGTGTGAGTGCGAGCTTAACCATTCCCGTGTCGTCCTTGTTCGTTTGGTCACGGGGCTCCGCCTCTTTCACTGCGTTTTCGTTTTCGACATATGGCGAGTCAGTGAGGTGGCGACCTCTGTCCATCTCATTTGCACGCGCATCCTTTTGTCCTTGTCGTACATTTCCGACTTTATTCGTATCGGGTCCATGCACGTTCCGACGCCGATCCAACCAGTCATCCAGTTTCAGTTGGGTTATATCGGCGGGTAAGCTCTCCGGTTCTATATCCGTATCATCTTCGATAACGGCGATTTCGTATGCAAGTCTCTTATTAATCATTTCCGCTTCCAATTGTATCTCTCGCCGACGTACTTCGGCAAGTTGCATCTCCGCTTGAAATTGCGCATGCTTAATTCGTGAGGCGACGCTGTTGATCGTACCGACGGTGGCCCGGCTCTGGGCGCGTCGGGTGGGGGTGCGTCGTCGTTGCGTCTAGTTTCCGTAGTGGCGGTGATGCCGCGTTCAGCGGTCTCTGGGGGCGGTTCCAATGGCGTCACCGTTGAGGCATTGTTTGAGGGTGATTCTGGTGGTTTGTCAGGTGTTCGTAGTCCCGCTGTCGCCTCGGCTTGGCCTTGTCTTCGGGTAGTCGGCATCTTCTTTCTTGCTGTCCCTACCAATCTCAAACGGGCACGCTATGTGGGGAGCCCGTCCAAGGATGGAGTTCGTGCGGGAGTGGAAAGGAAGGACCTACCCAGCAGAGAGTCGACGTGGACAACGGGGCGCTCGCGCATCGGTTGGAGTGACCGACTTAGGCAGTGCCTACAGAAAGGACCCCCGCTCCACGACAAACCGTACTGGCGTAGCCGGACTTAAGCTTGCCTTGAAAAAGGCAAACTGACGACCCCGTCCGATAAGTCGTCCCGCCTTGAACGGCGTTTACTCAGAACGCCCACCGTTTGGCACCGCTAGGTGGTGGGACGTTTTTGAGCCGCGGTCCGCCCGCGTTAGACTTGTGGCAGAACACAAGTGGTACAATGCGTTGGTGGTTACGTAAATGCGTTGGTGGTTACGTGAATGCGTTGGTAAATCTTCCAGCCGACGTTAATGGATGAAAGCTTCTGTTCTTCAAATGGTCCGCTGATCTTCTAAATCCGGCTCAGAAGGACCAAAGGAACTGTTCGTGGCTGGTTGCAGCTACAAACAAGTCAGCCGTTGTGCTTCGATGTGGACTGTATTAAAACTCGTTTCTTGATTATTTCTTCTTTATTCTTCATAGGTGGGGTCCGGAGAGCTTACAAAAATTTGCTCTGACCGGCCTGTATTTATACATTTTGGGTCATGCCCGTGAGCGTGGTGGGGGCAAATGCCGGCCCATGTAGGTATACAATTTTTTCCACTACCCACATGAACCGTCGTAATTTGCAGTTGTCCCTTTCGTTTTGGACCTCCCTTTCTTACATGCTTCTTATCTACCCTACGGTATCTCTCGTAATCTGGATACCTTACAATATTAAAATATTATATTTACTTTAAGATTTAATTAACTTATTTAATTATCTCTACTTAGTGAGGCATTAGGCCTCTGGGCACGTTTACCTGGCCCTCTTTAAAACATACCACAGTTACCTTGTGTTAAATAAAAAGACAAACATAAGAAATATTTATTAAAATAACATATAAATCTAATATATTAACCGTATTACATTATAAAGTTATATTCGCTAACTAATCCTATACAATACAATAATGAGACTTCTGTCCGTAACACTTGGCTTAAAACTGACAATACCTATAGGTATCCGCCTTTATTAACAAAATGGAACAGCATGATTTTTAAACCAGGATTTGGAATATTATAAGGTAAACTTTCAGCTTGGAGAAACCTTACTAAAAATATGAGAAGATTTACTTTCTTCTCGGGAAATCCTCCGTGATAAGGCAAGCTCGAACAGAAATCCATACCTCCGGTTTGAAGATTTTAATCCGGCTAGGACTTCCTAGTAATATATTGTCAGAGAAAGGTTTTCTCTTTAAATTTCTCTGGTCTTATATGCTCATGACTCAAAATTCATTGTATTAAAGAGAGAAAATATTTGCTAAACTTATTGCAGTGTCTTTTAATAGTATGGATATGAGTTTCCGCGCCGTAGAATTAAAAACATTTACTAGTAGCTACTAATAATTTCCTTAGTAACTTTAAAAGAACACAAACTAAAATAGATCTTAATTTATTCCATTCATAATTCATTTTCATTATCCTGAGTCAAAATCTATATTATAAATTCATGTCAGAATAATTTAAAATACTCTCAACAGTAGTGTTAAGGCAATCTTCAGACTACAGCCGATAATTCCACAAAAAGCAGCTTTAGAATGAGGAGTGTTTACTTAAATATAAGCGCAAATGAAAAGGATAGGCTTACGGCACCCTCACGTCTTCGAAGCCATAAATTCTGATTATTTGCCTAAGCGTTTTCAAATACTCTTCTGCAGATCTCGTTTCAAAGAGGGAAATTTAATTCGGCAGCTAATTAAACGTGAGTCTGGGCTTGTTTCAACGGAAATATGTTCATTTATCTGGAGGAATCCGATTTCAAATAATTTCCAGGGAACGACAATGGCTCTTAGCGCTGTAACACAGTTTAGACTGTGGACGGTATAACATTTTTCAATCAGCCTGACGCTTTATACAAAGCTTAAGTTTACGCTTTATACACTGGCAAACATGGTTGGAACGTTGTGGAGATCCTTGGGGAAGACCTTTGTCCAGCATTGGACGTCTTTTGGCTAAATTAAGATGATGACGATAGGTGAAAATTGGTGCTTGTCTAGTGTCAAGCCCTCCCTGTGGCACAAAAGGGATGGTACTAGGGTTTTTAGTGACAATAGAGACCCACTAAACCCCTCGGCCCGTCAAACATTTCGTGGCTGAGCGGGAGAGAGACTGAACCCCGATGAATGCTTAAAACAACTATTTCCCCACTCTAAAAAGGGGTAAAGGCAATCAACTTAGTAAAAAAAGAAAAACTTGCTTACACTTACACCTATTATCTAGCCTTAGAGAAGCTTCGTTATGAAACTCGTTAAATGGTTACTAGACAACGGATACTATTTTCAAGTGCCAGTATCGAATTACAACCCTATTACATTACAACAAAAGAGTTTCCAAACAAACTTGCGCATTAGACATTGAAGAGACACATAGTGCTGTTTAGGCATTCTGATTTGTAGACAAAATAACATTTAGGCAATTACAAAGTCTAGGCATTCACGGTTAGGCAATCTGCATCTTAGCCAATTAGCGTTTTAGGTATTATAGCAGTAGTGACATCTTTCATTGTAGGCAATCTGCTTCTTAGTCAATTAGCGTTTTAGGTATTATAGCAGTAGTGACATCTTGCATTTTAGGTACTGTGCTCATAATAGGAGCGCGTGTGAACCAGTTCGTCGTACCCTTGTTCTACGAGTATTGGGCGTTTTGAGGCTAAACTGGTGTGCATGTTTAGTGTATTCTGTAAATGTGTAGTGGCATTTAGAGGATCGGGCGGAGGCGAGAATTGGTGATATCGAGACTTGGTGATAAACAACCTTGAACACCAAGTTGCTATAAACTGTGCTAGTATGAAAACGTTCTAATTACCTTTCCTTCGTTGCAGATACGATGCCATTAGACAACAAAGGGCTTCGATTTATTTGCGACGTGCATCATTGTTCGAGATCGCAATTAGGTACCGAAAACCAACTAGTTTTTGGCTCCATACCGATTCTTGTGGACTGCCACAGCCAAGAGACGGACTTCTTTATTTAAGAATTTGTTTATATACCTGTTTAAATATATTTTAGGGTCAGAATAGATTAAAATTAATGATTGTATAGTAGACGAACTTGCATTTAAGATTACAAAACAGTTTTGTATATTATTTGACTTGTTTATTTTAAATTACAACAAAAAAAAATACTTTTGCATAGTATTTAAGTATAATTAATTATACGTGCAGACTCAAGCTTTGCTGGTATTTTATCAAATGGGTTTATTGTTACTATTGGCTGTAACCATATATTTTTGTCCTGAGTAAAATAGCAATGCTTTTAATGAAATGAATCCAAACCTAAAACAAACTTCACGTTAAAAAAAAGTACTAAACTCGCTAAGTATCAAAGGTTATTTTTCTACATCACAAAAAAAAATAAGGGATTATGATTTAATTAACTTAAATGGCCTTTACGCGGAAAACCGAATTTAGAATGAACCCAGTTTATGCGGCCACTCATTTTTCGTCCTTCATGAAATTCTATCCCGGTAAAAATGCTGGAATAAAACGGTCGGATTTTTATTACGCTCTCTTCAGATATTTTGGTATGCGTTCAAGCTAAATGATTTATGGAGGTCTCCTACACAGTAGGTGAATATCCTATATTACTGCTCATGCCTTCAATTTGCTATTTTAGTTTGCAACATTTAATACGTTTAGCTTACCTTTGACATTGATGATTTAATGTCGAGTGGGCCGTTAAATCCTTTAAAAAAAATATTATCATCACCTTCTATCCTATCATTATACATAGGTATTTAAAGATATATATATTATTTTGAATCCTTTTTGTAGATTGATGATTGATGATAGGATTCGAAATAATGATAGCTTCATGGAGTTAATAAGTGTATAGCCTTTAGAGATCCCACAGCTAGGCTTAGAACTTCCTACTGAAAAATATCATTAACACATGAGGATATGGGCCTAAACTTTACCAGTGTGAAGGGTTATTGTAGGGACTTATGAACAAAGGCTGCTTCTCCATCAGAGCTATGCAAAGAAACTTAGTGGTGTGCGAGAAAAAATCCAGCAATAGAATTACTCGACTTTACGCCCGCCGTCAGGAAAAGGAAGCAATCCTTTTGATGGATCACGGACTGATTAGCTACTTCGCTTATCTCTAGTGCAAAAACAACCTTAGAAACTAAAAGTTCAGAATCGGCAACGTGTGAATCTTTTGCCGATAAATGAAAAGAATACCTGGCTACTTTTCCAAACGAATAAAAAATAACGTCTACCTGGAGAGACTACTTACTATACAAACGGTAAAATAATTTAAAATATTGTTTATTGCAGTTTGACATGCAGCATACCGTGGACATTTACATAATGGTGCCTAATTTTATCATAAGTACATAAATTATGTTTCATAACTTTTTTTATTATTTACCAATTTTTTACCAGAAAGTTGTTCATAGATTTAATTAACAAAGCTGTTTTAATTGATCAAATTAATTTCACGTAAATACGTTTAAGTCCGACGGTTTTTGTTGATGACTCTCTGGTGTGGCATGAAATCGTTTGCCAATCCCTAGTTTATGCATGTAATGCTCCGTCCTCCCCTCCGCTACTTGTTCTTAGATGCGCTTTAAAAGCTGTGGGAATGTTTTGTGCTGCGTTCCTGCGCTGCGTTTTCGATGTACGAACTTAAGAAATTGATTACTCTGGTTTCGGTTTTCAAAATTATTGACTGCTATGGCACATTTTATTTAATCATGAGTAAGTTGGCATGTAAATTGATTGGCCTAAAGTATTTGTATTGAGAATGTAAAAAAAATGTTATACCTACTACGGAAATCATGAAGTCGTTACTTTTCCCACAATTTATGAAAATGTTACTTTTCTTGACTGCTATGGCATTGATCGCTCTGCAAATAGGGGCCAAAGCGATCAATTATTTCATAAAATGAGTTATTTGTACCTATTAATTTGTTGCCAAAATATTTTATGCATGTGTGTGAATTTATTGATTTTACAAAAAAAAATATAAATAACCCCAAGGTCTAAAGGCTAACATCAAGTTAGATAAATGACAAGTGCTTACCAGTAAAGAATAAGAAAATCTAGTACGAATCAAACTTCTGGATCTGAGACCGGTGGTCTTAACCACAAAGGTGGTTAAATTAAATTAAATTCTTTATTTTACATTAAAATTACAGTCTAAATTACATTATAAAAAACATATAAAAAGGGTGAGCTTATCTCTAAAAGAAATCTTAGAGAGAAACTGGTTAAGTGATGATAAGACCAAAAATGGAAGCACATTTCAGGATTCAGGAGTTACACAGTAGAGATTCCACCCATGCGTACGAAGCGTTTTGCGTCCACGTTTTTCTTACGTACCGCAAAGCTGTGGAACTCCTTGCCTCAGTCCGTGTTTCCTATCAAATATAACATCTGGGTCTTCAAATCGCGAGTGAATCGGTACCTTCTAGGCAAGCATGTTACATCGTAGGCTACATCATCACTTACCATCAGGTGAGATAGTAGTCAAATGCAAGCCCATCGAATTATATAAAAAAAATCCGGAATTCTCAACCACCGAAGAATTCTTATCTCTAACTGTCCGAACACAAAATGCTATTAACTATAACATTGTTGTTATGGCAACATATTTAGATAAGACGGTAGTAGATAGCCAGGCAGACTTAAAACAAACCAACCAAGCTACCAGCCAAACGAAGTAAAAACTTGTGCAAATTGAAAATCGAACCCGAGACACTGGGTCTAAGACGTAGGAGCGACGTAGAGAAGGTAGAAGCGTATATTTTAAATCCCAAAGAGCTGGCATAATCCACACTTTATTAATTACTCGCTCTCTCTCTTAATTTAATGGAATATAGAGTATAGACCACGTTCCAGTACAAATATGAATGATAAATCACCCCAATCTTCATGTGCGAATTTGGTTTCTCGATCTTCAAGTGTTGCTTCTTAAGTCCTCAAAGTCCACGAATTGTCTCAATTAGTTCAACAAGCAGAAATACAGTGAGTCAGTCTAAAAGTTCAAGACTCAAAACGCCGTCGAAAAACTCATCGCCATGGAAACGTCTCATTAGGAATTTTTCTAATGAGGCGTTATAGTTCTAGTTAGAACATGGAACATGGAATGCCACTAAAAGACCAAAAAATTCAAGAATTGAAGAAACTAGCGATACAGTTCCTGTAAAACAAACTGAAGTTGAAACAAAACAAATAATTCAAGATATTCAAGTTTTTTCGAAGATGTCGAAGTATAACTACCGCAAAAAGAGAATTTGTTATAAAACACAAAATAAAAAAGATATTTACTGACTAGACAATATGAAAAATTTACACAAGCAATAGTTGGAAAAACACACACAGTACATACGAGCTATCTAAGTAGGTATCTAGCTAAATCTAATTGTACGTTGATCTTGCTATAGTAAGTGAAATACTATATTTTAACTAGTGCATTTTTAGGTAAGTATATATAAATTATATATTTTTGTAAATAAAATGGTTTTTCTATAATAATAAATAGTATTCTTTGATCGCTCTGGTCAGAAAATTTTCAAATTTAAATGTCTTATAAACCGTTGGTAGAAAAAGAGGGACAATTAGATATAATGTATTTTCATACGGTATCATAATATATATGTAAAAAATATAAATCTCATCAACTATTTATAAATAAAAAGCACCAGAGCGATCAACTGAATAACGTTATTTTGGAGAACTAGGTACTGTAGTGATCGGGACTGCTTGGAGGCGCGAACCTACTGGCAGCCGTCGCGTTCTGCATACTTCAATTGTAATAAGACGTCACGAGAGGAGAAACAATTGAGAAGAGACTTGAACTTGATCCGCCGAAGCGGCATCATTCTATTTAATTGTTATATTCATTTCCTATTTAAATATCAATATATAATTAACTTATTCAGTTGTCGTTATTACGTCTTACGCCCCCAAAATATAAATAACGGCCAACCTGGTCATAATAGTACCTACCTGTTAGGCGGAGGTGGAGACATTATGCATTTCAAAAAATATTATTTCAAGAAACCAAAACTTCGTCGAAGTGCAAGCGCCAAATAGCAATGAATAGTTTGACTATTCAAAAACTAGTACTGACTGAAATTGGATTAGCAGATGTTTAACCTTAAGAACATTAATGTCTGAAATAAAATTGTAAAATATTATATTTACTTAGCAGTACAAAACCGGTCGTTGTGGAGATCCTTGGGGGAGGTCTTTGTCCAGCATTGGACGTCTTTTTGGCTGAGTTGATGATGATGATGACGAAATTTACTTACCAAACTTAATTTTTCTTAAATTCACATAAAACAGTTAAAGTACAGAAATAACCAAATAAATTTATTAACTAAAAATTCTATTATGGAATACTTTGCTTAAACAACGACCATATTAAGGCGCAGAACTGAGCGAGCGAAGTGAGTTACAAAACTTGTGTTATAATTTCACGCCTTGTTAAAGCTCCACAGTATTTACCTTTCTGACTGAAGATCGTCAAAGAGCGTAAATAGGTGCATGGTGTAATTAGTACATTAGACGAGGCGAGTCAAGACGTGATGAAATGTTATTGTAAATATCAATGCAGTAAGTCTGCTTGGAGGCTTTTCGCGGAAATGAGCGGATACGAGCTATCGAGTACTAAAAGATCTGGTTGTAACCATGAGATTTTATAGCAGTAATTGTGCCAATGTTGTTGCGGTCCTGAAAACGAGACGCATGTAGACGCTGATATATGCGTCTCGTTTTCACAACTGCAATAATACTGCTCTAAGAGCTCATGGTAAGGCACCTGGTATTGGAATACGGCGTCAATGTCATTTAGCTAGGCGAGTTTACAGCAGGTGGAGCAGAGCTTACTAGATAATAGCCGTGGCATTCGAGTCAAATATAAAGAGCATGCTCTCGAAAACCCGAGAAAACCTCTAAAATCCAAATCTATTGGACCAACATGTGGGATGGACCTGGACAATATTTCTCAACGCTGGCCCAATGTGAATTGGTGGTAACGACTCCTGTATTTCTCTGATATTTTTACGGATATTTAAAAAGAGGGGATCGTTTTTAAGTTTGTCGTACATGTAGAAAGCTTGACTCCAGCAGTGGGACGTTTAGTAGCAGAGAATGTTGATGATGATAAGGATAACTTATAAGGCCTAAGCCCAGCAGTAAGACTTTTTGTATAAGCTAATGTTGATGGTGAAAAAATTGTGTAAAAAAAAACTTTGAGTGACGCTAAAGATAGATATAATGGAAGAGTTTGATGATGAATTATAAGTATGGATAGAAGAAGTAAAGAGTTGCCTTTCTGCGTTCTCTGTTTTACAACGAACAAATGACGACGCGATGCGTGTTTTAACGTGAAAATTATTCAATTAACTTCGACACCCTCACCCAATTACCGACGAAACAGCCTTAAAAGGTGCCTTCTGAATTACTTTCTGCCGGCTTTTCGACCTAAGTAAAGTTGTAAATATAGGTTGCCGGCGAAAATAGCAGTGCTCGCGTTGAATGATTATTCGATGGTGAGTTTTTATCATTCATTGTAGAGTGCAATTAGTCTTTAAGTTTTTCAATAATTTTCATATTTTCGTTCAAATTACGGTTTTTTATTATAAGTATTTTTCACAATGCTATATCTGTTTAAAAAAAATTAGGTACTTCAAGAAGTCGATTTACTATCCCCACCTGTCTTACTTAACAGGCATAAATTTAACCTGCGGTCTAACATCGATTTTACTAGATAGATATTCCGATCAAGTAAAGATAATTTATTTTTGTATTCCGCACTATTTTTAATGGTATCGCTATTTAACATAATTGCGATCTGTTTATTAATATCTCATGACTAGTTAAATAATTGTGTATAGCTTTTTGCCCAGCAGTGTCCTACTGCAAAACGTTCAATTAAGGATGGTTTAACATAATTATTGCAATAAATGCAATCGAAATGCGAACTTAATGAAACAACATTATTTTAAGGTATCTTCATAGATTTATAATAGAATATGTAAAAAAACAAGTGGTCTCAGTTAAATTTAGAGAGAATTGTTTTTATACGAACCCATTCAAAGGAGATGAAGAGGGAACAAGAATTCTTTTACCCAAGATAGTGCCCCATATATCTCCTATCGGTGCCTAATTTGCAAATCGTTAGCGCCCCAGAGTTCAAATTAAAATGCCAATGTAACAGAATGTTCAGGAATTCCAATATTTTCTTACGAGGGTCAAAATTGCTGACGTATCCTTTTGATAAGTATTAAAAGCGTCGTTACGTTCGCAAAAATGTCACTTTTCATATATTTTTAAGGCAAAAATGTTGTTTTATTATTTAAAAAATTAAGGTTCTCAAAAGTTATTAATTAAAATGAAGGACAAAAGCTCAAATTCGCAACAAGGGACAAGTCACTGCTCTAATGGGATGTCCTGTCATTCAAATAATTTTATTTAATGTCAAATTTTTTTTGCTGTTTTATGTAGAAAACTGTGACTTTCCTAGTGCGTTTTGTCATTCAATATTTAAATTTAAAGCTTTTTACCCGACTGCTTATGTTATGTTTTTTTCAAGTGTATGTATGTTAGTATGTATGTATGTATGTATGTATGTATGTATGTATGTATGTATGTATGTATGTATGTATGTATGTATGTATGTATGTATGTATGTATGTATGTATGTATGTATGTATGTATGTATGTATGTATGTATGTATGTATGTATGTATGTATGTATGTATGAATGTATGTATGTATGTCTGTTTCTTTGGCACACCCTACAGCCCAAACGGCATGGTGGATTTTAACATATGAGGTGTCGTTAGATTTGTTTTGACTGTGGGAGTGACATTGGCTATAACAAAAAAACAAAAAAAAAACAATGCCCTGGTTAGGTATTAGTAGTCTTGATCCCAAAAAACTGTTAGATCGACCACACGATCAAAATTCTTTAAACGAACTGTAGTTCTACGTACGTACGTCTACGGAATTTAAAGGATATGGCCAATTTTTCTATGGACGAAGATGTAGTTAATAATTTTCATTTACAGCAATGTTTATGGTGTTTTGTTTTCGGGAATATTAGCAGATTTTATTTCCATGTTTTCAAAACTCAAAGAACTTGTCAATGAACAGTACTAGACGTCAAAAGTTTGGTTTTACGCCTTAATCAGATTATTGACAATTAGTGTATGCGCTATGACTCTGCTATTTAAAAGAGTAAGGCGTTTTATTATAATTATTTTATGTAGGTTTTTTGCTTGCTTCACAAAACTAAAAAGTTTAAAATAAACCAAATTATTAAAATAAAATAAAAACCCGACTACTAAAACAACTATATAAAAAACAATTACATACTCTTAAAAACCGGACTAACCATACAAAAAAAAACTGCAAAGTGAAAAAACGATCCTAATAAGAAAACTTATAACTAAGATTTTTAATATTGATATGGTACTGATAAACTACAAAATCACAATCAATTCGACAGACAATCGATTTCAATTACCCACAACTCTCTTAAAAAACTTCAAAATGACACCTTTAACAGTTTAGAACTCAGAAGTTAAAAACGTCAATAAATAAATCAGCCTATTAATACGCGCCCGTTATAAATAATAAGCCGTGGGAGTAGGCAGGTCGTTTGTCATGCTAACCACACCAGTGCCAGTGTAATTGCCATCTGCCATGATTGGCGGTTAATTTAGATAATTGTCGTCCAATTTCAACTTAATAGTGGTGTTCGATATTTTATTACGCCGGTAATTGTTAATGTCATACCGTAATACGCGGTGCTATCTTTGTGCTTCTTTGAAGGAGTATTCTGTTTACCGCTTGAGAATTTAAAGTTACAATGTTAAAAAGCTGTGTAACGCAATCAGTTTTGTAGTGTAGACATCCTTTTTCTCTTTTTTACCAAGTAGTAATCCGCCTTATGGCTATTAAAGGGCGTCAGGGAGTTAAGGCGACGCATTGGAAATTTACGTGGCGGGGATCTTGATTTTTCCCAACAATTACAAAACATAATATGAAAGTGATATTTGATGACATGATTTTTCATTTATTTGACTTCATTTTGCTAGTTGTAGAAACACGATTTGTTAACTTTTATAACATAGAAAAAAATATCAAAGTAACCTCTTTTAAAACATAGATTTGCATTTTACAGGCAAACCAGACCGATTTAAGCATTTCATTTTCTTAGTAGATTAGTCTTAACACACACTTCAATATGCTAGTTCATTTTTTTAAACTTATTTGTTGTTTTAATTGGAAAGAAAAAAAACAGAATTTCTTATGGTACCGACCATGTTACGTAACGGCAAAATGTTCCGGTCAGTCACAACCTTTAAACTTTTCGGTCGAAGCTCTTTCTTCTAAGTCTAGATTTTGTTCGTATGTTTTTCTTTCATCTCGTAGCTACATTACTATGAAAGTTTGAGACTACAAAAAATTGAATTGTATGAGGAAATTAAATTTTACTTGAAAACTATGACCGCAATCTTCATGGATTTGAATTTGAAATTAGGGGCCAAACTTGCACCCGATCGCGAAGACGGGAATAAGCCTCAAGAACTAACATTAAAATTGGTCTATTGTTGTGAAATCGATCAAGGGCTCGTTTGCCAACAAAAGGGATATGGCGAGTAACCGAGGGCCGTTTCAGGCCTTAACGAGGCCCATTCAGAACTAACAATAGTCCGAGCCTGATGTAATCTTAGAACTGCACCGTGATAATAATTGGTTACGACTGTTGAGAGACGTTTGTAAGCCAGACTAGTGGAGTAGAGTAACACTGTTTTATTAATACTGTACAATTATGTAAATATATTAAATTATTTGACTTAACTAGAACTATCCAACTAGGAGCCAACTCATCAACCTATCTGTCTAACTTCTGTAACCATATTCATGTTTTCTTTGACTATTTCAATAGTTTTCTATGTTTTTTGCTTATGTGCGTGAATTACCGCTTATACCATGGCGAGTGCTCTGAAGAGCTCTTTGACTCCATCCCACCTTCTCCCTTCCTTCATAGGAGTACACGTGCTGCTCTTCGGAGTCACCGCTTCACTGTCTCAAATATCCCATCGCGCACAAATAAATTTGGTGACTCGTTTCTTTGTCGCACCTCCAAAAGATAGAATAGTCTACCAGCATACGTTTTCCCTCCTTCCTATGATATGGGGTCCTTAAAGAGAGGCGTGAAGAAGCACCTTGTGGGGCGGGAGAGTGTGGTTAACTGATGCTACGTTTGTTTCCACGCTGCACCAGTTGTCTTCGCGTCTGGACTTCATTTCCACTTAACATCAGGTGGGATGGAGTCATTTGCCGAGCAAACTATAAAAAAAAATATTTAAATTTTATTTTGGACGTTCATGTTTTTAGGGCAGAGCATAATTTTAGACAACTATTAATATAACTTTTTTATTGATTCCTACTCGATCTTCCTGAGGCTGGTTGATTTTTCTAGTAATTTCTAAAAAAAAAACTTTTGGACAACTAGTTTTAAAATACACAAAGCTATCCATTGCTAAAGTTTGGCGCCTACTTCTCGCCTAACGTTTGCTTCATTCGCTCAGCTCGCACGATTTAATCTATCATTTTGCGAAATGCATTAAGAT
Organism: Eudonia lacustrata; assembly: GCA_947562085.1. Taxonomy (NCBI): domain Eukaryota; kingdom Metazoa; phylum Arthropoda; class Insecta; order Lepidoptera; family Crambidae; genus Eudonia; species Eudonia lacustrata. The sequence continues at coordinate 8,745,179 of OX387318.1, forward strand.
TAGCCTCCGTTGGTATACCTTCTTGAAGTCAAGCTATTTTAACTCTAAATACTGTGCCTTAACAGTTTTTAGACACAACTAGTTTACACTATATTATATTCTAAATAAATAAATAAATTCTGATTAGCACAATATGTTTATGCATATTCTAATGGCTTGTCAAATTAAAGATAACATGACTACGAGTTTTAGATATTAGGCGACCTTCTTCACAAGGACTGTAGAAAATATTCTTTTACAATTTCATCTTATCTAAATCCGTAATACAAGTTTCTGTTATAAAAGTATCCATCGAGTAAACCTATTTACAGAAAACAATTTGAAGAAAGTAATATCCAATAAAGTGTCATTTCAATTGGAAAATAGGTATCAATCCAATATATCATTCTACAGAGCAGATATACCAAACAACAAAGTTATCTAGTAACAAACGTAATAATATGAGTCGTCTCTCTCCTATCTGTTCGGATCTGCCATATTACAGTCTAAAACCTGTCTAGACTAGCGAGATGCGAGATAAAGCCTAAGTTCCTTCATATTTCACGTCAATTTGATATTGTGTTCGACACTCTGTCAAGTCGCTACTTATTTGCCGTTGATGCAAAATACGAGCTTGAATTTATGTACCTACGTAGGTATTAGCTCTTTTTAAAATGAAACTCTTTAGAAATAAGGTCTATGTTCCATGTTCAAAAAATTCTCCAAAAAAAAAGTTAACTCTTTTTTTGGCGGCGAGAAACATGAAGGGTTTCTCAAGCCGATTCTGACGAGCCTGAAGACCGTTAAAGGTTTTCTAGTGGGAACAGCATCACGCAAGCGTATCCCCGTTCCCTGCTAGATTCTCCGAGAGGTTTTGATCGGATGGGGAGCGGAACAACCCGAGGGCGCCTGTGAATGCTATTAATACCTAGGATCGGGTTGACCGTGTCGTGGGGGTGGGGAGAAGCGCCCAGGTACATGGCTGTACCTGGTATAGAGCGCATGTGAACCAGGTCGTCGTACACTTGTTATACGGGTACGGTAGTCTGGGCCCTATACGAGTGTAAATTTTTAGAGTATCGTGTGAATGTTAAGTGGCATTTTGAGGATCGGGCGGGGTATCAATTATCATAGGTACCTAGGAACGTTAACTTGATGATCCCGGTTGTTGTCGTAGGATGGTCGTCAAAACCCACCAAACAACATTGGGTCAGCGTGGTGGTATATGGGCCGATCTCCATATGTGCTATTATTCATATGGGAAGGCCAGAGCCTAGCAGAAGGCCGCTTGTAGACTGGTTATGATGATAAAGGATCCGTCTCTTCTCATCTTGTGTCCATGAATGTAACAGGACTCTACGTCCCCCTGGGGTGAACACAGTGTTTGCTTACGGCGGTCCCGGATCACCCTGGTGTCACGTGCGAGGAAGTACAGAAGTTTTAGTGGGTACTGGGTTTACCCTTTCAGGTAGAATCGAAGGGAGAGTTCTAGACTCTAGTACCGTCTGCGCCCCCGGTCTCAGTGGTACGGTTATTCATTTTCTGTAGTAAATAAATAGGCATGACTCCACGGCAACGTTATATCCATTAACAATGATCCAGTAACAGTATTGGTGCAAATTACGTTTGCAGACAGCACACGACATACAGAGGTGTCTAGACTGCAGCCAGTGGAAGCTCGACGAAGATTTCTCATATTTCACATTCCCCTTTGATTCGATCGTGTGGCAAATTAGTGCTCTTTGCCAACACTTTGTTGGAATGTGGAGTCTCAGTCCTATTAGAAAACTAGAAATAGGTATGACTGATGGACTAACTTATTGTAATTGTTCAGATATACCTAAAAAGAGTTTCAACTTATAAAGAAGATACATTTTGGCCTAGTTGTAAGACCTCCTGGTTTGAGACCCAGAGGTTCCAGTGGCGGTAGCCAAAGTAACAAAAAGAAAACGATAGCGAAGTTCGAAAAGAATAAAATGTATGGGATTGACATAAGATTGACCACGTGATTTAGCGCGGCTTATGTCTTACGGCAAATACCCCTCATATCTTTGGGGGACGCCTTTGTCCAGCAGTGGACGTCTTTGGCTGAGATGATCATGATGATGATGATGTCAATCCCATACATTTTATTCTTTTCGAACTTCGCTATCGTTTTCTTAATGTTACTTTGGCATAGCCCACTGGTTCGATTAAAAGCGATGGGCAAAGGGTGTTTCGGATTTTTCGATGTATACTCCGGGTTTGTTGTCACCAACTCGCATTTGGCAAGCGTGGTGATTAAACCACTATCTATCCATCCATTGAAGCGATGTCTTGATTTAAATGTTGAAGGCTTTTGTCCTGCAGTATACTGTATTATTATATACGTTACAAAAATACTGTGGTTCATGTTTGTCTGTCTAACTATAATGATTCAAAGGGAAAAGATGCTTAATTTAATTTTTTAACAGGAACCGCTAGTGCTACAATGTCATCATTCTTTATTCAATGGTTCCATTTTGTATCGGCACAAGAAGACAAACTAAAATAAAAATAGATTTGGATCACACAGAAAAGACCGCGGTCCGCATGGTCGGGCATTTAAAATATGCATGAGATTTGGGTCAGAATTTTCTCACCCAAATAAAATTGTATTGTCTGATTTTCGAAGGAAAACTCTTAAACATTTTGTTATATAATATCCTTTAGGGGCTATTTATGTATATTGCGTAGGAGAGGGCGGAAAGCTACCTACATATATAACATTTGCTGTATTGGGAGAAATCTCGTTTGTTAATAAAAAAAAGGTTTTTGTAATAAGTTCTTTTCTTGACAACCTTACTGATCGACTGATAAGTTAAATCCGCTTTTTGACGTAATATCTAAATATAAAGTTAAACTACTGATTCATGTAGGTCCTTTTCCGGTAACACGTGTACAAGTAGATATGGGTATTAGATAACAATAAGATGGTCCTCCGACGGAAGCGTCAAAGGAAATGAAGATTTTTGATAAGTTTAGAAGCTTTCACATGTAAAAAGGTTTGATAAACGAAACATTTCATTTGTATTTACAGAACATAAGAAGAAAGATTTAATCATTTAATATGAAAAAAATACATAAAAGTATTTCATTTCAAATATTTTTACGACAATACTTTAATGTTTGCCATCGCGTTTATTAGCGAACAAAGAAGTTTGTTTCACCATTGATTAAATAATGTTTTTTCTAGTCTAGTTACAAAATCTTCCGAAAACTATAAGGCACCATAGTTCATAACTTTAAAAAAATATAATCGAAGCCGAAAGAGGCGATGCTTGGGTTGAATGTGAGAAATCGTGGTTTAATTTCTACAAGCTTCTTACGTTAACTCATTTCTAACACAAGCTTCTTAACTTCTGGAAGACATAACATAACAAATTATTAAAGTAAAACTTAAATTGAAGTAAAGTAAAGCCTATAACTGTCCCACTGCTGGGCAAAGGTCTCCATAATAGAAACCAAGTCATCACTAAATTGATAGGTAAAGGCTAAATCACCACGCTTGTTCATGCGGGAAGGTGATCACAAATCCGGGCTATGCATCCCAATAACCGAAACACACTTTGCCCAACCTGGAAATTGAACCCGAAACCTTCGAGTCGGTCGAGCGCTTTACCTCCCAGCCACCGAGGCGTTAAACTCTCTAAACAATTGAAAACCTACCGAGAGTACTCAATAATAAAATGTTTCATGTAGCCAATAACAAAAGCCAATAAAATAACAAAAATCACGGATATTCGAATTTTAAAAGTTCACGTTAAAGGCATTGATATGTAACCAAAAGCGTAAAGTGACTTCACTGGATGGAATATTGCGGTATACGGATTGAACCAGGAATTGTAGGTATAAATTACGATATCGAATGCATGTAAGTGGTACAAGAGAATTCCATTTCGCTTTAAATCAAAAAGTCGTTTGTTAATATCGTATTTTATATTGTGGACACCGTTCGAATACTAAATTTTCATAAGGAATTACTTTTTGATTACCCACCTATAGATTTATTGTGAGTGATTTGCACGAAAATTCAGTACAACGTAGTTTATTGTATAATGTTGTTTTTCGAAAAATATCAGTCATGTGTCAGCTGTTAGCCGATAAATTGGTACTTAGTACTTTAAACCCAAAGATCGGTTTATTCACCATAAACCGGTAGTTACTACTCACCTAAAATAAATTAAAAGCGTAGTTTTCTTTATAATAAGTAGTAATGGATTTCATACATAGTATACCTTATAACTATATTGTTTTAGTTTCGTGTGAACTACTATATAGGTAGAGCTGAAAACCAAAAATCGTAAATCAATACGTATTATGATACAATAGAATTTCCCTTCATCTTAAAATAAATTAATAATAAGTAAAAGGAGTAATAGCAACTCTATATGCTCTAATAGAAATCCGACGACAGCCGAAACACGAGTTTGCCAAGAGACATTATCTGAAACAATTTGTGGATCATCTTCGAAATGAAAGTGGCAACACGATTTTGTTTCACCTTGCCAGGTACATATCCAACAAATTGATTTGGGAAAAAAAACAGAGTTTTGTATAAACGTTTATACATTCTTTTTTACAATTAAAATAATTTTTCATAATGATCATTATCATCTCAGCCAAAAGATGTCCACCGCTGGAAAATCCTCCGCCAAGGATCTCCACAACGACCGGTTTGATATATAATATAATTTTTGATTACAAAAAAATTATTACTTATCAAATAAAAAGCTGGTAACATATGTACCAAAACAGTTTGACTATACATAATTTATTAGGTAATATATTATGTAGGTACGTTTCTTTCTGAATCCCTAACAGAGAAACGAATGGCAAGCATAGACCTTTAGGTCATCCTCGTAAAAAATGGATGAGCTTTGTTAACATCACAGGCTTTCTTGTAGACAGGTTATAAGCATTTGTCTGTGTTTTAGCTGGTTCTGAATGCCTATGTAGATACTTTGACCAAAATTACGACTACAGAGAATGTTCTGCCCAGATCAATACAGAATGTGCTTTAGGGTCAAGTTCATAAAATGTCAAATAATTTTCTATGTCTGTGACTAGGATAACAGGGTAAACATAGGATAAATTTATATATACATATATATATATATATATATTATACAGCTTAAGGCTAATCTTTCGGAATGTAGGTAGTGCAAAGTGTTCTTGTAAGATAGGAAGGGTACCTATTTCGAGAATTCTGACGGCGCAAAAGAAAATATTTGAAGAAAGGAAAAGCACTTGCTGAATTAATTGGCGGTTCTCCTTAATACCTAGAAGGTATTTCTTCCCTAGATTCCATAAGTTACACAAATGTTCCTATTCTAAAATTAAATTATATTATAATTGTGGTTTTACGTATATACCAAGTTATATTTTAAATCGATGTGTTCTCTTCAAAGCTTGAGTCAATAATTTCCTCACGCCAAATAACCCGATCCAATCAATGTTACTCGGAGCTACAACACACATTGCTTCAATTAGGTTTCCAAATAATGCGTAAACCAGTCTAGAATTACATACAACACAAGAGCTCGCTCGTCCAGACATTACACTGGGTTTATTCTCGCTATGGAACTCGGGCACCGTAAAACAGTGGGCCCTGGATCGTATTTCGCAGAAAGGTGCCCGTCCTTCTATCTGATGAATGACCCTGCGTGAAACTGCTGGTATTAAAGTAACGTTTGGGTAAACTAGGGCTTGTTGTGTTTGATATAAAAGTAACACTGCTAAAGTGTGTGTAGTATATTAATTTCTCCGAGTTTGTGCTATTATTCGTTTATTGGTTCAAAATATTGGTTTATAAAGTGAGTTATCATCACACCATAAACATACCACTGCTGCGCTCAGCCTTCTGTCTTGTACTTTGGAAATGCCTTCATAAACAATGAGGGAATCTCATAGGGAAATCGAGCATGTACCCACCATATTCGCCCAATGCGGGTTATTGAGAATAGTATATTGTTATCGTTATTATCGTAAGATGGCACACGGTAATCCGTGTGCCATATTACGATAACAAGTGGGACGAACGACTTTAACTTTGACTGTAATCTTGCAAAGCCTAGAAGCCAAAAGTATTTGAAAGTATTTGAATTTGGCCACCCATCCGGTTAGAAGGATTTGTCAAAAATTGTTAACTTACAAGATCGTAAACTGCGGCGCCAACGACTACTCAGTGGTTAATTGGACTCTCTTTAAAATTTACAATTTCATTGAATTTTTTCATATTATTTTTCTATAAGTTATTTGGCTAAATTAATGTTAAAATACAGATTCAACATATATTCCCAAGCAAAAATAGCTAACTATTTAAATACATGTTTTAAAATAGCATAATCAAGGCCCAGTCATAAGACATGGGGTAATGACAAGATGACAAGATATGGGGTCATTTGACGGCTCGAAGAGGTACCTTGTAAGCCGGCAGGGTGACAGCACAGAATAAGGAAGTGTGAGGATAACTTGTGCTTCTAATTACTATAGTTGTAAGCATAAAATAATTAATTGGCTAAAATCTCAATCATATGACAAAACTGAAAACCTTTTCACTATTCTGACCACCACGCTTGCCAAGTGCGGGTTGGTGATCACAAACCCGGGCTATGCATCGAAAAATCCAAAATACATTTTGCCCGACCTGGGAATTGAACCCGGGACCTTCAGGTATCGGGCCGAGCGCTCTGCCACTCGGCCACCGAGGCGTTCAAAAATAAATAAACAACAATAAAAATATATATATATATTTAAAAGCGAATAATTCATGTTATATTTATATAATAATTAACGTAATTGTATAAAATAATTATAACATTAGTGGAAAACAAAATAATACTGACAATAGCTGTGTTACTTTAGATTTAGGAAGTCTCTCTCTCTCATTAACTTCACTCAAATCAATATTCACACACATACAATCTTCGCAATAATACGTCATTAGTAGTGTGATATCTAAATGTTTGAATACATAATATTTTATATAAATAAAAATAAAAACCAATATACCTTGTAAGCCGGCAGGGTGATGGCACAGAATAAGGAAGTGTGAGGATAACTTCTGCTGCGTCGTTATCACGCTGCACCAGTTGTCTTCGCGTCTGGTCTCCATTTCCACTTAACATCAGGTGCAGTGGAGCCATTTGCCGCGCTAACCATAAATAAAAAAAATAAAACCGGTAAACACATTCCCATTACATTCCTGCTAGAGAACATCATATACTATGTAAAAAGATACTTTATAAGTAAAGAACTTCTAACTACTCACAATATATCTATTTGTAGCGACAAGGACTGTCCGCAGACTGAGCGCATTAAATAATTCAGTTCGCCAAAGTGTCCTTTGCAACCCTTTATTGATTGCAATTGCTCCCCGTTCCGTTGTATACAAAATTCATACAAATCGTTTCACCGAGCATGGTATTAGTATTTGCGATTCGTTTATACAGAATTGCTATTCAGAACAAATAAATGTGATGCTCCATTCAGCATTTGCGGATTGGTGCAAATACAATGTTAGATGCAAAATCTTGAAACGTAATTCACGTAACATATATATTTTTTTTTTATGTTAAAAGGAGGCAAACGAGCAGGCGGGTCACCTGATGGAAAGCAATCACCGCCGCTCATGGACACCCGCAAAACCAAAGTAATCGCGAATGCGTTGCCGACCTTGAGGAAGGAGTTGGATCTTGAGGAGGGAGTAGGAATTGGGAGGGGGAGGGGTGAGAGATGGGCCTCCGGTACTTTCACTCACCGGACGAAACTTACACGCCGCTATTCTGTGAGAGGGTGGTATTTCGCCGGGCGAGCCGGCCCATTTCGTGCTGCAACGCAGCGTGGCTCTACCATTCAGAATATTACTTAACATTATCATAATCAGCCTACAAAACTCGTACTATTGCGATCAGTTTTTTTTTGTATGTTTACATCCAGGAATTTCTTTGCCAGCCAGGGGACGCATGGAGGGTAATGTAGGTGTCTCCCTCCTTCTCGTTCACCACGTCCAACCACGACAAGCTCGTAAGGGGAGGTCTACCTACTTTTAGAATTTTATTTCAATTCTATTGATAATATATTGTTTTATGCGAAAGAGGTGCACGTCCGTCGCTCAAAGAACAGTTAATCTATTTTGTAGCGACGCTAGTTTTTATTTTGGAAGGAGTTTGTTGATTTCTTCAGTCTGCATTTTCAGCTTCACCGAACTGTTTTGGAGAGAAACTTAAACGGTTCGTTTTTAGAGGGAAAGGCATCACACACTAGTGTGTCTCCTCGTTGTTCCTTACTAGATTCTCCAAGGGTTTCGGATCGGATCAGGAGCGGAACAACCCGAGGGCGCCTCTAAAGGCTAAGACCTCAGCTCCGATTGGCCGGTTTGGTGGGGGGGGAGGAGGGAGGAGATCGTGTGCATGTTGTGGCATTTAGATGAATGAGCGGAGGGCGTCGCTGGTGCGCAGGGTGCAGACCAGCCCCAACAGTGCCCTGGCCATGAGACCAAGTAGGTAAGATTGTCCATATGTGTATCGCTGCTGTCCTATTTCGCATGGAATGGTACCGCGATGAATCGATAAATGAATTGATTGATTTAAACCTTAGTCAGTACCCTTCTCTACTACGGAGATGTCTCCACGAACAGCAAACACTGTGTTCACGTAAGCATTCTACACTCTCTCGAGTATTCTTTATCGAGTATCTCAGCCAAAAGACGTCCACTGCTGGACAAAGGCATCCCCCAAGAATCTCCACAACGACCGGTTTTGTGCTGCTCGCTTCCAGCGGCTTCCCGCAACCTTCACCAGATCGTCAGTCCACCTTGAGGCCTGCCCACACTGCGCTTTCTGGTACGCGGTCGCCACTCAAGAACTGTTCCGCCCCAGCGGCCATATACAAATGTGACTTAATAGTACAAACTTATTGTTTAAAAAAAATATTACTCTTCCACGGAACTAATGAGCACTAACAAGCTTCTTTACAAGCATAACATTGATTATACTGATAAAGACTTAATTATTATAAGCAGAAGAAAACTCAAAGTTCATAAAAAGGACGACCGTCAATTAAACGGGCTACTTCCAAAAAGTTTTACACTCTTTGAGGCAGTTTCATAAAACTCCAACTTCCATAATACTTAATCCCATAACCACCCCAACTTTAACACTAAAACTTTTAATGGGCAGATAACTAATTAGATCTGTGCATGTATTATGAGGTTTATGCACACATAATTTCGTAGGAATATTGTTCATATTACTGTATAATTATGTAAGTACGTAGGTATATGAAAAACATAAACGTACATTTATTGTTTGTGGTAACTAAGCTTTATAATTACCACCTGTCAGAAGAAAACTAGTTAATTAATAATAACTAGTGGTCGCCTAGTGGTCGAAATTGAACCGTAACTTTATTAGGGCTGCACGGATTGTATCCTAAGCAATGAAAAATAAAAAAGATAGAATGTGAGTTTGGATTGGCATTGACAGAATACGGCCGCTCCTCAGCTCCATTATTGAAATTTTTAAAAAGAGTAAATATGCGAGTGTGTCAAATACATGGTAGTGTGTGTAATGTTTGTTTTATTAATTTAATGTATTTTTATGCATAATTTAAAAAAAAATATTAACATTCGGATAACCTTCTCTATATAAACTATTTATTAAGTGTGCGAAATTTCATACTCCTCCATCCGCGCAATTTTCGTAAAAAAGGGGTACAAAGTTTTTGCTTCACGTATTAATATATAGATTAGGTCGCTGTCATCGAAATCGATGAGGTGGATTATAATGTCAATAAAATATATTTTTTATTTACAACCGGGAACACCTAACCGTAAGGTAAGTGACGATAAGTTAAATAATTCGGTTAACAAGCTTGGTTTAGGAATCGCACTCTGGTCATCTAGGATCAGTATTCTTGTGGTTGTAGATCACGAATTCGGTTCAACATCACCAGCTAATTGTTTTTAGAATAGAATAAAATACTTTATTGTACACATAAAAAAAACACATACATTTTAACAAAGAAATTAAAATTAAAATTGGAGTCGTACAAAGGGCGGTATTATCACTAAAAGCGATATCTTCCAGGCAACCTAGGGATGGAGAGGATTGATAATAAAAAAATATACAGTAATAAATTACATAAACATAAATACACATATATACACACATACATATATACATACATACGTACAACCACATAAATATGTAGATTAGAACATATAAACATACCATTTAAGAACAAAAAATAAATAGTGGATTAACAGTAGAATTATAATGACAGATGGTGATCTTTGACGAGTTTCTTAAAATTGCGCAGACACTTCGCAGTTCGCACGTCTTACAGACACAGGCAAAGCATTCCACAGGCGAGCAGCATGGACCGTTAAAGATTTGTCATAGAATCTTGATGAATGCAGTGGAATCTGCAAACTCAAGTTCCGATGTTTAAAACCTCTTTATAAGGGCAGCCTTAATCTCAATCGTATACTAAAATGATTCACCATCTTCATTATCTCAGCCAATAGACGTCCACTGCTGGGCAAACGCCTCCTCCAAGATCTCACTAACGACGAATTCAGCGAGCTGAAATGATTAATGGCATTAAATTATCAGAAGAAAATATCGATAATATGTACTAAGAGTGTTGGATGTTTTTTTCCTCGGCACAATATCGACGTATACAGACTGGCAATGATAAATTATGAAGCTTGCTGGTGATATTTTGTTGCGAGTTGTCGCCTCCATCCATCTTGGACACCCACCTCCAGTAATTAATTAACCCCCGAACTTGCTTCCTCATCCTTCTCGAACGGTGTTATCTCGTCGGCCATGATTTGTTTGCACCCAATTCATTTTTAGATTGGACGTATTCTTATTGGATAATATAACAATCCAAGTTGATCCAGTTTTATTTATTTTTTGATGTTAACTTCTTTGTCCAAAAACCAATTCAAAAACAGACATGTCAAATTAATATGTTTTCAGTAAAACAATAAAATAATAGTAATAATTATAAAATCGTATTTCTAAAAAGCATCAAACCTAGAAAACAGGATAAAACTCAGTGTTATTGTTACGAAATGTTTAATTATGTATGGATACGTATAACATGATAGTTTGTAACATATATAGTCGTATATATACACCTTTCGTTGTCATAAATTTGTTGAATAAATATTTATAATACAATACATAAATTTATACGGCTTATATCGAATATAAATCCTTACAGTAAATAATTTGTATTGAATAAGCATTTGTCCAAAGCAGGATTCGAGCCTAAAGATCTAGAATACGATAAAAAAGACAATATCCAATTAAGAATCGGAATCGGAAAGAATTTTTACATCAAATGAAAACGACCAAACGGTAATGGCATTAGGAAATAATGGCTCCGAAATATATTGTTAGAAGGAAGAACTCTAAGATAATTACCCAGGGACAAGACAGAACTATTCCCACTGTTTCGCGGATGTATTGAAATGTAAACATTTCTCTGTTCTTAATTGAGCTACTCAAGTTGGGTTAAATCTGAATACATCGGGTCTATAATGCTTTGAGGGACACGAATTAATTGAATTAACGTCTCTAAGGTTTCACCTCTGACGTCATTGGATATTTAGTAGTAAAATGAAGTATATAACAGGTAGTTATGTAGTAACTTAGTTCTTTAGACCTTGGAATAAATTGGAATAAATTCTTAAAAGTTTCACCATTCGTGTAGCCGTTCTGCCAGAGTTTTCAGTTTCAATGAACTATAAGTGTGTATGGTAATTGAATGTCACCCACTTATTGGAGTTACATTTGTTATCTAAACTTTTTTACTGAAATAAGTTATCATTTATAAAATACCATTAAATTATGTACCTTCATGCTAAAATTTCAATTCCGAATGTCATGGATTTCAACAAAGTAAGGCATGATTCCATTAAATTATCAGTTATAATTTTATTTAAAGGTAAAGTTTTTTTCTGACATCGAAGTAGAATGTTCCGTAAAAGCTTTCCGTGAAATTAGTAAGCCAATTATATTACATGTGTGTATATGTATATATACACATTATTAATATTAGTTTAAGTATATGTAATCTGTAGCAAGTAACGTCATAGAATTTGTCTTTCAGTATTCCTTTCTACACCACCACCGTTTTTTATGTAGTCTCTTTCAAATGTTTTATTTTTGGTGTACAATAAAATGTATTTATCTTATCTTATCTTATCATAGCTGGGTGGTGGTGAATTCACCTTGTATATATGACTCGTGTAAAAATTTTCAAAAAAAATAAATTCAAAATTCAAAGTTCAAAATCATTTATTTAGTTTAGGCTACAAATAGCTCTTATGAACGTCATTTTAAGCCATCGGTTCGTAAGTCTATCTACTCTGGGCGGGAGATCTTGTATTGAGAAGAACCGGCAAGAAACTCAGCAAGTGTCCAGCTCTTTTCTCCCTTACAGCGTCATAAATATTGGAAAAAGCCCTATCATAAAGGACACTTTCCATCACAAATAAAAACACAAAATGTAAAGGACAATCACAACATGTAAAATAACACAAAAAATAAAAAATAACTAAATAAAATATTTAAGTCAGCAAAAACATAATTTACCAGTTTAATTTTTTACAATATCATACAGTACTAGTAAAAGTCAAAAAAAACTATAGTTAATAATAATAAAAATAAAACTAATTGTAATGTTCAATGCAACGCTATTTTGTTATCTGCAGGACACTATTTATAAGTAGTATTATGTATATGTTTTTTATTATAGCCAGGCTGTTTTATCTTCTAAATATTCTTTGACTGTATAATAACCTTTTTTTAATAAAGAAGACTTTACATGTTTTTTAAACTTATCTAAAGGTAAATCTAGTACAGTATTTGGTATTTTATTGTAATAGTGTATACCTTGCCCCAAGAAAGAACCAAGCACCTTCTGTAACCTGAACAGTGGCATTGCAAGTTTTGACTTATTTCTAGTATTAAAATTGTGTACATCACTGTGTTTAGCAAATGAATTGATATTACAACGTACAAGAACTATACAATTATAAATAAGTTGAGACGCCACTGTCAAGACATCAATTTCTTTAAAAAGATTTCTTAAAGAAGTTCGTGAACCTAGTCTATAGATTGTTCTTACTGCTCGTTTCTGTAAAATGAATATAGTTTCAATATCAGCCGCTGTTCCCCACAGTAAGAGGCCATACGACATGACACTATGAAAATAACTAAAGTAAACTGTTCTAGCAGTTTCAACGTCTGTTAACTGCCTTATTTTTCTAATGGCATAAGCAGCAGAACTGAGTTTGCCGGCCAATTTCGAAATGTGAGGATTCCATTGAAGTTTTGAGTCAAGGGTTATACCTAAGAAAACTGTTGAGTCTACCAAATCTAATCGATCACCGTTTATTCTTATATCAGTTGGTTCATTTTTGACATTTGGTAATTTAAAATTAATACATTTTGTTTTTTTAGCATTAAGCTGCAAATTATTAATAGTAAACCAACTGAGTACATCAGAGAGTGCTTTGTTTACATCGTCGTAATTATTCTTACACCTACTTACATTAAAAATGAGTGAAGTATCATCTGCAAATAATACGATTTCACAGAAGTTCTCTACAAAGAATGGCAAGTCATTAATATAAATCAAAAACAGAAAAGGACCAAGAATGGACCCTTGTGGAACTCCCATTTTTACATGAGAACCAGATGATTTAGTTCCATTAATATCGACAGTTTGTGTTCGAGAGCTAAGATACGACTGAATTAAATTTAGTGCGAAATCTTTGAGACCGTAGTAATTTAGCTTCATCACCAGAGTTTTGTGCTCAACGCAATCGAAAGCCTTGGACAAGTCGCAAAACACTCCAAGGGCGTTTTGAGACTTCTCCCAGGCATCAAATATATGTTTTAATAGAGCAACACCTGCATCAGTAGTAGAACGACCCTTTGTAAATCCATATTGTTTATTATGTAAAAGGTTGTTTATGTTAAAATACGACATCAACTGTTCCAATATAACTTTTTCATAAATTTTGCTTAGAGTTGGTAGTATTGAAATGGGTCGATAGTTACTGGGGTCTTCTTTGTTTCCCGATTTGAACAAAGGTATGACCTTACTAAACTTCATAAGATCGGGAAAGATACCTTTATTCACACAGTTATTAAAAATTTCAGCAAGATATGGTGCAATAGAATGTATAATATTCTTAATTACTTTTATAGAGATGCCCCACAAATCACTTGTGTTTTTCATTTTCAGTGATTTAAATGTTTTTATAATATCCATTGAATCAATATATTTAAATTGAAAAGAAACATTACATTTTGGTACATATTTTTGGAGTAATGCTTGTGCAGCTTCTGGTGATGAATCCAAATTTGAGGTTGTCAGCACAGGTATATTTACAAAAAAATCATCAAAAATATTAGCAATATGTGAATCTGAATTGACTAAGTTGTCGTTTACTTTTAAAGTGAAAGTATTATCCCGTGGTTTAAATTTACCTGTTTCACGGTTTATAATGTCCCAAGTGGCTTTAATTTTATTGTTGGACTTTTTAATTTTTTCTTTAATATAATTAGATTTTGCTACTATACATATTTTCTTAAATATTTTCGAATAATTCTTTACATATTCCGTAAAATTAGAATTTTGGTTATATTGTTTAAGACTATATAAATCATACAATTTATTTCTACTTTTATATATACCAGTCGTGGCCCAGTCACAGAACTTAAGTTTATGAGTTATTTTGATTGTTCTTTGTGTAAACACTTGGTCATATTCAGTCTTTATGAAGTTAAAAAGATTAGTATATAATACATCTGGATCATCTTGTCCAAATGGCAATGCATTAATTTTACTCGATATATTATTTTTAAAACGCTCTACTCGCTCCTTTGTAACTGGTTTACAGTTCACTATTTTTGGCTCATCCTTAACATTAAAATCATAGGTCACCTTTAAACCGCAATGGTCAGACGTAAGCTTACTAATGACTGACTTAGAAACAGGGTCATAGTCTGTAAAAACATTATCAAGACAAGTGGCTGAATGTGAAGTTATTCTAGTGGGTTCGAGAAATAGATTAATGAGATTAAAACATTTAAACAAGGCAACAAGACGAACACTCATTGAAGTGCTTTCTAGAATATTTATATTAAAATCGCCACATACAAAAACAAATTTATTTTTTAACTTTAATTTTCTTAGTACGTCTTCCATTACAGATTCGAAAATACCGAAATTGCCCGATGGGGGTCGGTATACACAAACTATTACAAAGCTATTAAACTCCACACATGATAGCTCAATATTACGCTCCACTGATAAGCCTACAATATCGTTGCGATCTTTATATTTTATATTACTTCTTACTAGTATTAAAGAACCACCGTGAATAGCTGAGCTTCGCACGTACGCGCTTGCTAATTGGAAATTATTTACATAGAATGATGTGTCATGACTTCTTAGCCAATGCTCAGTTAAACAAAATATATGAATTGCCTGACTTTTTGCAAATAATTCTAACTGTAAGTCTTTGCCAGCCAAACCTTGAATATTTTGATGTATAATAGTAATTAATGAGGACTTGGCTTTTGTCTTAGACCTCAGTTTAAACATGAGGTTGTTGTTACCTTATTACTAGTTGTAGATGTTGCATTAGTAGAACTACTAATGGTTACGTTGTTATGACGTAAAGACTTAGTTATACCATTTATAACTGTATCCTGTATATTATAAGCTAACAATTTAGCTATTTGGGTCCTACATTTCGTAGAAAGATACATAGTATCTGACGTCAAACTAAAGCTATTAATAAATTTATTTATATCAAAATATAAAATAGTGTCACTATGACGACAAATCAAATTAAACAATAATAAATTTAATTCATAAATGCGCTTATTTTGTTCCCAGGTCAAATTGGTACAATAGGGAAAAGCGCTAATTATTATCCTGCAATTTGTTTCTGATTGCAGTTTTATCAAAATATTAAAACTATTTATGATGTCACGTTTCTTCGTTTGTGAGCTGTCACCACACAACACAATAATATTAGTGGAACTATTCAATGAATCCTGTGATATTTTGTTTACTATAGCATTCAACGACTGACCTGGAGTACAAATATTGGTCATTGAGTGGATAATATTTCTATTTATAGGCAACCCTAAGCCTTGACCCAGTTTATCAGAGTACATAACTGTTTTTTTTACTAATTTTGTAACATTAGGTTTAAGTATTTTTTGAGGAGAGGCCGATGAAGGACCGGGAACCAAAACAGACAAGTTTTGTGTGTTCATCTGAATATTTGAGTCAAGTGATAAAGACTCTTTGTGTAGGTTAATTTCATTATTAATTAAGGAGTTGTACCGATCAGCATTGTACTTGCACAGATCAACTAACTCTGTGGCTGATTGGATATGTTCTTCAATCTGTTTCTGTGATATTGAGTATTTTTTAGTCATTATATCAAGAGACTCATGTAACCTTTGGATGTCAGTTTGTAATTGCTTAGTGTCCCGGTCATACATTTGCCTACTTTCCATTAACTTACTATTATATATATCTAAGGAATCCATAAGGCTAATACGCTCCTTTCTGAGAGCAATATTTTTATAAAAACAGTTATTTTTTTTAATCAACTTCTCAGTTTTCTTTATAAACTTATTAATTTTTACATATTTTTTAATTTTAGTTTTGCTGATTTTATTTATTTTGTTGTTGTTTTGAGATTGCTGTAATGAAATTCCACCAGGTGATGCTATAAGTTCTTCAAATAAGGACTGAGTATGATCCACTTCATGCTGCTTCTGCAACTCAACTAATTGGGATATCTGGTGGTTTGCCGCACTGAGGTCCCTTTCCAACTCGGTGATGCGGTTGAGTGCCCTTTCATAGGTGTTATGCTGCTGCTCAAAATTGGAGATGACATGTTGCAGTTGGTCACGCTGGTGGAGCACATCCTGGTGTTGCATGTGCAGTTGGGCTAACTCATTCTTAAACTGTGAATTTCTGTCTATTATGGATTTTATTTCCATTTCACTGTCATCCCTTTCTTTTAGCAGCTGATTGCAGGATTCCTTGGATACTCGTAGCTCCTCAAGTGCCTTTCTGAGCTTTAGTTCAGTACTTTGAGTAGCAGCCTTACGGGTCAGCATTGTGAAGTTGGTTTTATAAACACCTGAAAATTAAAGAAGTATATATTAAGATATATTAAGACTTAGGTGTTGCAAGTTAGGTTTATCTAACTTCTATTTAATTTCTATGTGCAGCAATTAAGATTATTTAAAAATGAGATTTTAATTATAATAAGTAAGTGGGGGTAGATGTGTCACACAAAAGTTTGTTGTTTAAAATTAGAGTTTTTTATTGTAATTGCAAGTTATTACTAGATAATCTAGAAATGAAATTAATTAAGTTATAAGCTTCAAATAAGCAGTCACGTTTTGGTTGTAATGTGTCGAAGTGTATGAATGTCTGTGGCAAAACAAAGTCACCATCAACTTCACTTCCACATATAGTCAAGTCAAGAGAGGTTAACCAAGCCAAATCGTATTTGAGGTGTGACGATACTCACAATATGTGAGATTTGTAAAGTAATGAATATGAGTAGTATTGTTGTTAAGTAGAACAAAAACATGTACCTAGTAACAGTATTTAGAAATAAGTTTTTCTCAATGTCAATGGTAATAATTTAAATTCAAAGTGTCTAATAACAATTATTGTTTTATTCTTACCCTATTCTTGGTATAGTGGAATATTAAATTTTAATACTATAATACTGAAATGCCAAAATTACTTTTGCAGTTTAGATGCAAATCCTTTGATTTGATTACAAAGTAGAAAAATAACAATTCATTGGCCTAGTACATTGACACATACAATTGTAAATAAAGTAAATGTAATGTCTGTTTCATATTAAATATAAATTATAAAATATTATTAAAACGTTATGTATCAGTAAAAGCTTTTATACATACCAGCCGTTGTAAATAACATTGCAAATAACACGAATTCAAAAACAAAAAGCCTCTCGAATCACTGGCGCAATAATAAAAAAACACGCGAAGTGCGCAATTTCTGTCCGAATCAAGCACTCGTTATTTACTCATTAAAAACTTGGGATTGAAGGCGTTCCAATAGCGGGACGAAGTAAAATAAAGTTTTCAATGATATCGCTGGAAGATGTTTACCTCCACATTTTCCAAGGCAGTAGGAATTTTTAATTCACCGCTCCCGGATTGAGATTAAAAAATATCTCCGCTCCAATCTTTGGGGGACAGTGACGCTTTGATCTTGTGTGCTGTAATGCTCGATGCTCTTAAGGTATTCGGTTTCCAATGGATGTGATACAGTAATAACAGTATTTTTAGATGACAAAATAAAAATAAATACTGCATATAGGTAAGTTTTATGAAATTGCGAAAAAAGATAATAAAGAAAAGGTGTAGCAAAATTCCCACGAGCAAGTTTTGAACCCGTACCTTCTGTCGAAATGTAGCCACGACATAGTGAAATTGGTAGGACGTCTCCTGTTTATCAGAAGGTGCCATAATAAATCCCTTAACAATCTTTTCGGTCTTGTGGTTAAACAACGGGTCTCAAACTACAGGTAACGGGTAAGATTTCCAGAAGGGTACATAATGCTAGAGGAGCTCGACGGCGCAGTAGTTAACGCGCCCGGTCTGCGAGTGCTGAGGTTAAGCAACTTTCGCAAAGGCCGGTCATCGGATGGGTTACCAAAAATGTATCATCCCAAGCTTCTCCGTGCTTCGGAAGGCACGTAAAGCCGTTGGTCCCGGATGCATTAGCAGTCGTTAACAACCACCAATCCGCACTGGGCCCGCGTGGTGGTTTATGGCCCGTTCTCCCTATCCATCCATAGGGTAGCCTCGTGCCCCAACAGTGGGGATATAAAATGAGCTGATGATGTTGATGATGATGATGATGACATAATGGTACTCGGTTTGGTGGGCCTGTTTTAAGCCTGCCTGGCTAGCTAGCTACTACAACTATATCTTATTCTATCACCATGACAATAATGTTCATAGGATTGTTTAATTGTAAGCTAGCCAGATATTCCGAAGGCCATGCCAAAAATGTCTGAACAAACCTACGGCAATAAACATAAACATCAACAATCAATCGGAAACTTCGTAAATAATTTTAAGGCCGTCACTCTCCGAGTCGACGAAACAAACTGCCACAATAAACACAAAAACCCAATTATGTCACGTAATAAATTTAGAGAAATCACAGTTGCAATTTACTTTCAAGAATTACCCCCTCGGTAAACGGCATCCCCAAGGACCCCTAGGGCTCGAGCTTTATTAAAGGAGGGGCCCGTACTTATTAAAACTGAGAGTGCAGGGTATGACCAAACACCTCCCGGCTAGGAATGCCCCATCGGTCACCAGCTGAGCTCTCAAATGTCAAGCCAAAATGGATCTTCAATACGTACGAATAGAATATCAACTTGTGCTAAGTGGAAAACGATTGTTTGATTCTCGATGTTGCAAAACAAAGTTCAGAATTATTCAGCGTGGCCAGATGAAAGGTTTCGGGCCAGCACTTCGGGCGTGAAGTGGACAAAATTGTGAGCTCTCGGTGTGAATTATTCCGTAATACCTGGTTTGAAGCGAATTACAGTGTTTTTGAGAAACATGAATTATAAGATAAACTATATCTTGGGGTGCGATTTAATCTTATCGAAGAAATTTAAAATGGCAAAAAAAGAACTGCTGAGTCATTATTGCATAAATATTTCAGCTTGACAAATTGATTTCAGTCTACATAGCAGCATTATTTCATCTCAGCCAAAAAACGTCCACTGCTGGACAAAGGTATCCCCCAAGGATCTACACAATGACTGGTTTTGTGCTGCTCGCATCCAGCGGCTACCTACGACCTTTACCAGATATAGCTAGGGCGAGCGAGGCCGCCGAGGACTAGGGGCCGGTGTTTGCTGGTGTGCATTTCATGAGGGGTATTTGCCGTAACCGCCACGCTTGGCAGGCGGGTTGGCGATCGCAGTAGGTTGAGAGTAACTTCACAGAGATGTGCTGCCCGTCCTCTGGACTGGTCCCTTAGTCGGCTTTTACGACACCCACGGAAAGAAATGGGGTAGTGCAATTCTTTATCCTCGGCACCACACAGAGAATTAAGATTAAGATAATTCAATGTTTGTAAATCCAACGTCAAACATACTCGATATGTGTCAACTTAAAACGAGCACAATTGTATAACTTGTCTATATTAATGAACCACTTAATATGCTCGTGACTATTTATTTATACCGCTCGAGAATTTTCAGTATCAAAATAATCCCTTTCAAAACTAGTGGGAGTCATAATTGATATCATATTTATTTATTTCTATAGGTACACAAACAGATTACAATCAATGCATGAGTACAGTAACATATTTAGTTAACCTTATTAGCTAGAGGGTAATCCAAAAAAAGTATTTAATAAATAGTGTGTGAATCTCCGGTTCAAAAACCACACCCCTGACCAAGAAAATGTTTGAAGTTGCACTACTGCAGCTACCATTATTATACCATTTAGGATCCCGGGTGAAGTGCGCTTCCACCAATTGGCCTTATCATCACTTAACATCAGGTGAGATCAAGGCACTGTGCTTACTCGTAATTATAAAAACCACACCCCTGACCAAGAAAATGTTTGAAGTTGCACTACTGCAGCTACAATTTTTTTTAATAATTTGATTCTTTATATTCCTTCAAGTTAACCTCTCTGTACCATTTCAATTTTATTAAATTTTTAATAAACAGATCGGAAAATTTGCACAGCAGTCAATCTTTACAACACGTCTTTGCAATTTAATACATGCTTTTCTTTATTTCTTTTATTAAAAAAATATATACATATCACTTGCATTGTTCTGATCCCAAGGTAAGTAGCTAAATCAATCGTTTTATGGAAATATTAAACGAAAAGTTCGTTTTCGACATTGACCGGACCGGGAATCGACCCGGGACCTCAGAGTTAGCGCCCCCAAATCCGGCGTGCAAGCCACTCGGCTACGGAGGTCGTCGATGTAGTGATTTGCCATCACCTGATAAATGACGGATGCGTCATTTATCAGGTTGTTCCACACTCATCTCTGTTAAATCTTGTCACACATTTTTTAAGTAAAATAGAATAAAATATTACAATTTATTTATTAAAGTGAACACCTTTGTGCATGACTGTTAAATAATAATAAAATTTCGTTGGTTTGAATCCGCGAAGTCAAAAATATACTTGGGTGGTTTACACCGTGGTGCGAATCGCTGAAGTACGAAAAAGATATTCGCCGATTCACATCATGTTTCGAAACAGCCAATTCAAAAAGCGTCCTTCTGCGATTCACACCGTAGTGCGAACCAGTCGTGGTGTGAATCGATGAAGTACCCAATTTGGGGTCCTGTGTCATGTTTTAGTTATGTGATTATTGTATCAATTCGAAATATTATAATTATAATGATCGACATTAGGTATCATAATTGCACTTCGAAAATTATTAATTTATCAAATAATAAGGCTAGCCCAGGAGCAAAATTTAATCTACAATTTGTCATGAAGAAAGACTAACCAGCAGTTAAACAAAAACAGAAGTCAAAGAAAACAAACACACTTACCATAATAAATAGACCTTCTTTTAACGATCTTTCGCCAAATAACGTCAACATCAAAACGCACCGGACAAGGGAAAGACAAAGAGAAACTTTTTCCTAACCGTTCCGGTACAAAGTTCAGGGGAATTTGTCTACGCACCCTCACCAAATGAATTATTCAAGGCATCGCAAAATACATAGCAGAAGTTACGGGTGACACTTGTCTGTCCGGCTGTCAATAAGTGTTTTTAATTTACTTTAAACTCACTATATCCGTATTATCCGTATTTAAGTGGTGCAATGCCATTCCACATGTTAAAAATTAACTTTTTTTTGGGTGTTTAGCGACCGGTAACTGAAAAATAAAACAGGGAAACTGTTTGGAAGAAACAACTCTTTTTCATTTGTTTGAAGAACAAAAAAGAAACATTTTAGAATTTTAAAAACAGAAATAGTAGTAAGTTAAGGTAAATATAATTCGAACAAATAGTTATAGCTATTTAATAGAAAATAAAAAATAGGTATCGCAAGAGTCACCCAATAGTTGAGCTTTGTTAATGCTAAAATAACAGTGTCTAGATGGTGTTCATAATGTCATCGGATATTCAAGAAAGGCGAGGATCTTGTCTCGTCGATTTATACGATGTGGTTTTAAGTGTGATTTTTAAAACTTTTTATACTTTGCTTTTCTTACTGTTTTTGTCTGTGACGTTTGCAGATTCGATGGGACCTCGTACCACTCCATTTGAATGTTCTAATACCTTCGTGCCTAGTGCAAGTTCCATTCGCCATTCGAACGAACGAAAGTTCACATGGTCAAATGTTAACGTTTTCGAAAATTTTCGTGAATTTTAATGGCATTGAAGCAGCCTCCTGGTGGCAAACGATGAGAGTAAAAATTTGGTCATACAAATTCTCGTTTTCGTTAACGCATGCGTGTAGCATAAACAATTCCCATTTAGTCTCTTGTTGTACTAACCACATACCTATTATGGATCTTTGTTGTCTGAGATTTTTTTTTAATTTTTATTTAATTTAACGTAATAGAATGGAAAATAAAACTCGCACTAGGCAACCTGAATTATCAGTTTGTTTTCAATTGCTGATGCTATTATAAATATTAAAAAAATAAATGTTTCCTACACTCACACCAATTATCTAGCCCCAAGAAAAGCTTCCTTAAGAAACTCGAGAAATGGTTAACTAGACAACGGATAAACATACTTAATATACTTAAATACATACTTATTATACATAGGAAATACCCAGATCCGAAACAAATTAGAAAAACAGGTATTTCTAAATTGATCCGACCGGGGATCGAACCCGGGACCTCAGAGATGGCGACAACATGAAAACCAGTGGGCAAGCCACTCGACCAAGGAGGCCACCTTATCCACATGGATGCCATCTCGCTGCTCAACTATTTGAACACAAATATTCTCAAATTAAAACTTAATTATATACAAAGTTACTATTATCGTTACCTACTTCCCCACTATATTTATTAACTTCTGCAGTTTTTTCACATGAAGCAATAAACGATATAATTATGATAGACTAGTGCCCGCTCGCGGTTTCACCCGCTTTTTTTCCCGGTTTCACCCGCGTGGTTCCCGTTCCCGTGGGAATATCTGGATAAAAGTATACTATGTGTTATTCCCGGTCATAAACTATCTGTATACCGAATTTCATCCAAATCCATTCAGTACTTTTTACGTGAAAGAGTAACAAACATCCATACTTACAAACTTTCGCGTTTATAATATTAGTAGGATGAGAAAAAATGTACTTTTAATATCATAAGAATTAACCATAATATAAGTAGAACATGGAACCCATATAGAAATGTCCAATTTTTATTTGACTTTTTATTTTTGTTTTTACCCCAATCTGTCATTAAACGCGGACGTTCATCGAACTATCTTTCAGCTGAACTGTGTTGCAACTTCCAATATCAGGCTGTCGCTCGTTAGAGCACGTTTGGACGTTTTAATTACCGGTTTTATCCTCTTGCTCCATAAATAGAATTTTAAATAAATAAAAGACTACTCAACTAAAGCTTTAAATTAGAAAAGCAAAATATTTATAGATGTAGGTTATATAGGTAGGGTGCCATTAAATCAAGAGCGGGTATTTTCATATGCTAGACAATAAAATAAAATAAACAAACTCTAACATAACGCCTCGGTGGCCGAGTAGCAAAACGCTCGGCCCGGTACCCTAAGGTCTTGGGTTCATTTCAAGCGAGTTTCAAATTTTCCGATGCATAGCCCGGGTTTGTGATCACCAACCCGCATTTGGTAAGCGTAGTGATTAAGCCATTTCCCATCAATTGTAATGATGGCTTGATTTCAATGTATGAGGTTTTTGCCCAGCATTGGGACAGTTATAGTGTATTTACTTATATATACGATTTTTAATTCTTGAATAAAAAGGCATTGTTAGTATAATTTATATTATCAAAATAAGCATTCACCCTAATATAGAAAACTTACCATTAATTATAATTACATTATTACCAAACTACATTGCATGGATTAAATTTTTCTGTCCAATAACAAATCATAATGTGTTATTGTTTCATCAGAGGGTAGTCATGCTAGTTTTGTAATAAAAATTTGGTTGTATGCTTGAGATTTTTGCAAATATTTCGCTCGAAAATAACATTCTATAAACATTAAATAATAATTTAATAATAATTTAATCCCCATCTTTCCTTGTTGAAAGGAATCTAGCCACAGCATTTCTGCATTTCTTATTCCTCTCACGTCATCACCAGATGCTATGCTGATATCCGATATGATATCTTGTCGAGTTTTAATAAAACGCACTGGCCCCAGATAAGGTCGAAAGGTTTGACGCGGCCTGCAATTTATTGACGTCAATAAGGGAGGAGGTTATATGTCCCGCTAGTTTAATACGACGAAAATCTCTTAGAGAAATTGTTGCTTCGTAAGGAGTTGTACCCTTGTTCTTTCTTTTGTTTTTTGTTTAGAAACTTTGGTTGGTAGATATTTTGAGCTTTATAGTTAGGGCAAATCATGTCGAAAACACAACTTTCAAAATGCTGTATACTAATAAAAACATTGATACTGTTACAGTTATGTTGAAAGTATTGCTATATTGTCCTGATTTTTCACAAATACAACGTGTGGTCAAAATTAAAAGATACAAAGTGTATCCGATCCAGATCTTGTATGTGTTGTTACTGAGACATAATTATTAACTTTAATTTGTCAAGCAATTTTAAATAATTATATTAGTGAAGTCATGCACGTCAGGGCCGCATTAGCAAGCAGCAGTAATCATAAATGTAAAAACACAGAGATTACTAAACCACTAGGGCTGTAACTTGTTTATATTGATGTTATGTCACAATAGAACTGTTTAAAAGTGCGCCGTCCGTAAGTGACAAGTGTCATATGTTTTATTTGAAATGTCGTCGTCCATATTTATTTGATGCCGCGCGGCCATACTAATTTTGTATGGGGAATTTAAGGTGCTTAATAAAAAATAATTATTTAAATAACCACTTGATGAATCGAAAATGCAGTCTAGCAATTTGTAGTTTATCCATTGATGATTGTTTAGACAAAATCAGAGGTACAATAATTTAGATAAACTATAAGAAATCTAATAAACGTCTAAAAATAGTATTTTCAATTATATTTACTTAAACGTAACTGCATTTTTTTGCATTTTTTGGTCGTCGCACCCTTAATTAAAAATTGCATAACAAGTTAAGGTTAATAATTATGCCTTAGTAACTCTGCATACAGGATCTAGATCGGATACACTTTGGATCTTTTCATTTTGACCACACCTTTCCGTTACACGTTGTATAACACAGTTCAACTCAGAAACAAATATTAGGTCCTTACCTATGAAATTGACGTTTTGTTTGAAGATTTTTTTATAAAATTTTATTTTTCATACTAACGTTTTTTTTAATTTTCTTAGCATCTATTTATGTTAACACTATGAAAATTGTAGAGTAGTGTGTTTGTTTCACTAGCTAAATATAGCAGACATTAAAAAGGAAAAAAATCAAGTCCCTTCAAAGCTACAATGAAACAAATAGACAATTCCGCGAACATAAAAAGTGGTCAATTTAAAAAAAATATTGGGCGATAAAGACACAAAATTAATAATCATTGTTATTACTGAAGCCTAAGTAACATAGTCCTAATTAAAGTTGTATAATAATATTAACAAACGGTATTGACTTTTAGAACTTTTAGACCTTTTAATAAGTGAGAAAAAAACGTCAATTTCATAGGTAAGGCCCTAATATATAAATTACCGTGTTTATGGGTGATAACGATAGCGTTGGTGGGGTGATCTCGATGTCTTTTCAGAGGGAAGGTGGGAACCGTATCGAGAAAAGTGGAAGGGTTTGGGGAAACCTTTGCCCAGTAATAGCAAGAAGTAGGCTAAATATTTTTTTAATAAACATTCAAATGAGCTCGCTTTCTCTTTTCTAATAAGTAGTGCTGTTTCCAACTGGCAGTCATCAGTATTGATTTCTGTTGTTTTTATTCCGATTAGAATCCAATCAGGAACTTTTCTTATATCTTATTTCATTTTACGTCACACAGCACACAATGTACGTATTTAAATACTACAGGTATATTTGCTTCATCAACAACATCATCATCTCAGCCAAAAGTCGTCCACTGCTGGACAAAGGCCTCCCCCAAGCATGACCACAATGCTACTCGCATCCAGCGGCTTCCCGCGACCTTCACCAGATCGTCAGGCCACCATGTTGAAGGCCTGACCACGCTTCATCATGTATGTAATTTTTAAGATGAATTCATTCAGGTATTTCTCTTGCCACACCATTTCATTCATCCAAATTTTACCAACTTCGTCAAACTTACATCGCACACAAAGTGTCCTATATTTTCTTCATCATATGTAATTTTTCAGGTAAATGTACCGGGGGCCTGTCATAAGTAAGTGACAGGTGGACGGACAGCAACCAGAAGAGGAGCACTTTTACTTTTAGAATTCGTTGAATTATTCACACGAAGTATTTTTTCGTCGTTACGGGGCAGGGGGAAGGGGCACATCCGAATTCATATTCCGTTTGAAGAGCGATGCGAATATCTTTGGAGTTAGACAATTAATACCTGAAGTATTAAATCAAATTAAGAATTAGTGCTTACAGGTACATTAGTGCATTAGTACTAGTGTAGTGCCTAAACTCCATGCCTGATCCTCTAAATGCCACTACACATTTACAGGATACACTAAACATGCACACTAGTTTAGTCCCAAGACACCGTACTCGTAGAACAAGGGTACGAAGAACCGGTACACACGCGCTCTATACCAGGTACTGACATGTACCTCGGCACTTCACTCCTCCACCACGGCCCGGTCAACCCGAGCCGAGGTCCGTTAGAGGCGCCCTCGGGTTGTTCCGCTCCCCGATCCGATCCGAACCCTTCGGTGAATCTAGTAGGGCACGGGGACACGTACTTTTAAGTGTGTGATGCCGTTCCCTCTAGAAAACCTCCGAAGGTGGTTCGTTTCACACAGCTTGAGGTACCCTTTACGTACCTCGCCGCCCCCAAAAAAGCCCGGTGACGCCGAAAATGCCGATTAAGGCAATCAGCAATCTCCCTCAAAAAAAAAAAGGGCTTAGACTTTATTTATTTTATATATCATCACTTGGCCTTAAATTCACCTGATGTTAAGTAATGACAAGGCGTAGGTGGCAGCGTCTTTGCCCGGAATCTTCAACTACTGAGGCAATGGCTAGGTATCTGTAGTCACGTGCTACAGATACGGCAGTAGTTTGTACGATTTCTTGATCGATTCGATAGGCCGTGTTTAGTTGTTTCCAAAGTGCCGTTACTAACCAAAACGAAAGCATAGAGAAAAAGTTTGAGTGTTAGTTATAGATGACATTTTATGGCAGAAATTGTGTCATCATATTCGCTTAGCTAAACCTAAAAAATAAATGCAACTGAAAAAATATAGCATAACGCAAAATATATTTGCTATCTTATCTTAGTGAGGCAGTACTTTGATCCATCGGAATCTTTTGTACTTAAGGGCTTATAAAAAAGCCTAAAAAAAGCTAAGCATGCCTACATGATCCGTATGCTCCTAACGTATGCTATATGTAAAGTCTTACATACACTGGTTGTTAAAGACCGAGCCATTTGATTAAACTCCATGAAAGACGCGTCCAAAGTTGCGCAATCGCCGGCACGCCGAACGAGACCCAACTTGGAAACTCCGCAATAATAATCTTAACGCAAAAACAGTTGAATACGTATTTCGCTCCGCTACAAAATAAGGTGACCCCAGAAGGTAAGCTTAACATTTTTAAACCGACCGTTTTAGTGTTTGTGTGTGGTTGTAATTGAAACTTTAAAAGTATCACATTAAGGTGTATATATATCTACTTTGCTCTTGGTATCATATGATGCCTTCCGTACAGAAAGGGTTAACACATACCGCGCTCGAGCAATGCACACGTAGAACCCTCTCACGGACACAGAGCTTTTTTTTTTTGGAGAGAGATTGCTGATTGCCTCGAACGGCATTTTCAGCTTCACCGAGCTTGTTTGGTGGCGGCGAGAAACTTAAGAGGTTCCTCAAGCCGTGTGAAACGAATCACCTTTGGAGGTTTTCTAGAGGGAACAGCATCACGCACTTAAGTGCGTGTCCCCGTGCCCTACTAGATTCTCTGAAGGGTTCGGATCGGATCGGAGGACACAGAACCGCGAACCATCTCAAACCATTAACCGCCTCTGGAGTCGTGTGGTTAAGACCACTGTCTTAGACCCAGAGGTCCCGGGTTCGATTCCCAACGAGGGGTTCATGTTTGCGTACTTGGTTGGTGGTAGGACTTGTTTGTTCGCCTGGCTAGCTCCACAATCTTATCTAAATATGTCGCCATAACATCAATATTCGTAGCATTGTTGTGTTCCGGCAGCTAGAGATAAGATAGCCATTGAGGATCCCGGGTGAAGTGCGCTTCCACCAATTGGCCTTATCATCACTTATCGTCAGGTGAGATCAAGGCACTGTGCTTACTCGTAAATATTAAAAACCAAAAAAAACCAGGCTTAGTGCAGTTGTTGCGAGATTGATTGTTCGAGAGGTTGTCTACGAGTGCGTTGCATAAGTGCGTTTGTATGAAGATTTCCTTCTGCAGTTATCTTATTCTGTGGCTCGGCTATCGCGGATCTCTGTTTACGTTCCGCATCCAAACAACTGAATGTTTCGAGAACTTTTAATGGCGATCAAACAATCGTTTTATTTCGTTCGAGCGGGTTGTGGGATTCTCTTTTTTGCATACCTACCCTAATATCCCGTTATGCCCCATTTGCTGAACGCTGAATTGACGCAACTCGTCTTTTGTTCCATTAGCGATAGCGAATTTACAACAAACTTCACACTTACGCGACATGTGCGGATGTGAGGACGTGCTTGGTAATTTTCTTCGATTTTTATTTTTTCTACATAGATAGTTACTCAGATATTCTATTTTGTTAGTTACAGTGAGCAAAAGTGCGATCTCATCGGTGATTGTAAAATAAAATATACAACATCCTGTATTTTACTTCATGAAAACGCAATAATTTATTAAGATACCTTTCGAGAATTTTCAGTGTTAAAATTATCAGCGGCTACGAGCACAGAACAACCTATACCTATCTATTCCGTGGCTACGAGCGTGGCTCGCTTGTGTCATTTGCAACGTGTTTGCAACTATAAGCACACATATAAACACGCATAACGCAACCAGGGCTTGCAACCGGTACCGAAAATACAGGTATCATATCGGTAAATACCTGCATTTTCCATTTCGATTCCTGGATACCGACTCTTCATTGAGCACCGGTATTATACCTCAAAAGTACCGGTACCTACCTGCGACATTGCCAGTCAGTTTATCACGTGATATGCAGAGCAATGCGGCCGCGCAAAATGAAAAACAGGGACTCTAACGATACGAAAGCGCAATGCGTGTAGTTAGCCAATCCAAGTGCCATCCATTTATCTACTAATAATGCACTAACAAATTTGGTTTCCTGGTACCGGTATTTAGTACCTGTATTATGGAGTATACTTAATACCGGTATACCGGTACAATCTTACTTACCGGTATTCATCGGTTAACGTGTATTATTAATACCGGTATTAATTCGTTACCGGTACTTTATTAAAGTCAAAGATACCGGTTATTGAAAATACCGGTATTCCAAGCCCTGAACGCAACTCTAACCACTAGACAACAGACACGGTTACTTATTTCCAACTGCTTCTTTCTAATTTCTTCTTATTTATGTCACGAGAATGCAATGTTCTATAGGATCTAGCGTTTATTGATTCCAACACGTGGGAAGTTGCTACTTACCTGTAATCAGTTTGACTTTTATAACTTACTATCAGAAGTCATGTAGCCCACGTGAGGAAACCCGCGAGCAAAAACTAGTTACTCACATTAAAAACTTGACTGCTGTCACTTGGGGCATATAATTATGGCATCGAGGATATCTCAAAAAAACGCCTTCAAAGTATTTGTATATTCTTGACGAAAAATAATACGATTATGCTTCAAACTACGAAAAAGAATCAAAATAATAACCACCTATGCAGAAGGTAATGTCGTCTTAAGGCGACGCATCACTAAACAATTATTCTAATACGGAGCGTTTGCGCTACTCCGGACCATAAGAAAAACTGTTTTTTTCTTCTTTACATTTAAAACTACAAATAAGTTTTAAAAAAATGAGCTAGCATATTGAAGTGTGTGATAAGACTAATCTATTAAGAAAATTTAGATGCATAAATCGGTCTGGTTTGCCTGTTTTGCAAATCTGTTTTAAAAGAGGTTACTTTGATATTTCTCTCTCTGTTATAAAAGTTAACAAATCGTGTTTCTGCAACTGGCAAAATGAAGTCAAATAAATGAAAAATCATGTCATCAAATATCACTTTCATATGTTTTGTAATTGTTGGGAAAAATCATGATCCCATAGAATATTTTTAAATCCATCCATCCATAGGTCACAGATACCTATTAAAATGAAGACCCTCCAAGAATTTGATCATATAATACCAATATAATAATAAAAGCAAAAAGTAATGTGAACCTTACCATAAACAAAATGCTACGAGCCACGTGCCTACTTACACTCTCCAATTCAGCATACCACATAAAACGGAACTATCAATTAAGAACTACGTTTTAGTACAACGGCCACACCTTACTTCGTATTCCGTAACAGTAGAGTTCAATTCAGAACAAACATTGTGGCTGCTGAAATTCCCAGACTATACTTACGGTGGACTTAGAAATATGTTTTAGGTAATGATCCCTAGAATTCGACCCAAGGCAATTTACCCTCCTCTTTCGTGTAGGACTACTTAATGGGGTATCAGAAAGTTGGTTCGTATGTTACCACGTTTAAGTCAAATGGAAAAGGGGAGCAGGCTAGCCATTATTTCCTTACATGGCATTAAAAATTGCTGAAAAGGAAATAGATTACGTCTTAAATGATCTTTAGTATTTGTAAAAATATTATGATCGGATGTTATTGACGGTAGTTGTTGACATTGAATGGGCGCCTTTGGCTTTCAAAGTAAAAAAAAAAAGCAAATAGTGTTGAATAATTTCGGCGGGCTGGTTAGAACCACGGTAGCTCAATTGGGAGAGCACCTGACCCGGTATGACAGAAGGGTGCAGGTTCAAATCCTGCTCGTGGAATTTTTTTTTTAACATTTGTGTTTTTGTATTTTGTTTCGCAACCTAATTTGCGTTAAAATTATATATATATATAATTTAAACGCAAATGGGATAGTTCTGGAGTGGCGACCGCGTACCGAAAAACGCAGGGTGGGCAGGCCTCCAACAAGGTGGACCGACGATCTGGTGAAGGTCGCGGGAAGCCGCTAGATGCGAGCAGCACAAAACTGGTCGTTGTGGAGATCCTTGGGGGAGGCTTTTGTCCAGCAGTGGACGTCTTTTGGCTGAGATAATGATAATGATGATGAAATGATAGTACAGGGTTTTATTAATCCGCACTGGGCACACGTGGTTTATTGCCCGTTCTTCCTGTGGTAAGGAGCTCGATGTTGCAGTGGTTAAGGCGCCCGGTCTGCGAATGCTGAGGTTAAGCAATTTTCGCAAAGATCGGTCATTGGTTGGGTGACCAAAAAGTTATCATCTCGAGCTCCTCCGTGCTTCGGAAGGCATGTAAAGCCGTTGGTCCCGGCTGCATCAGCAGTCGTTAACAACCACCAATCTGCACTGGGCCCGCGTGGTGGTTTGTGGCCCGTTCTCGTGCCACAAACCGCCACCCATGTTCCCGTGCTGGTTGACGATGAATATGATAGGAGTTTTCTTCAATTGTTGATGGCTGCTCTAATGTAGGTATATCATAAGCCTTAGCGAAAAGTATGACAGTTTCTTTAAAGTAAGCTTTTAAGAATAAATCTTAAGAAGCGGCGAAGTATTTCTTTTTTTTACACAACAACGCGGAGCATGAGTTATCCCGCTCATCTTACCTGTTGATTAGAAACGATAAGGTTGAAAATGGAAGCATGCTCCACCTGGAGTTCCCGTTACTGAGGAACTGTCTATTTGAACCCCCCCCCCCCCCCCCCCCCGCTGTACAGTAGGCTTAGCCAAACAGTAGAGTAACAGTACAAGTAACATTAAGAAAACGATAGCGAAGTTCGAAAATAATAAAATGTATGGGATTGTCATAAGCCGCGCTAAATCACGTGGTCAATCTTATGTCAATCCCATACATTTTATTCTTTTCGAACTTCTCTAGAGCTATCGTTGGCTACCGCCCACTGGGGACATCGGGTTTGACATCGGTGGGTAGTTTAACCTTTGGACTGGCAGCGGCGGCGGTAAAAATACATGTTTTTTGTATAAGTAATAAAATCAATTTTATTTTTTATGTATGGATTATATCAAAAATTACACAATAATTATCAATTAAACAGTGGATAAGGGTCGGTCAGAAGACCGGCTAAGTTACCTGAGTTAGTGTAATTGTGGGGAAGTCTTATACCCAGGGGTGGGTGCGAAATTATGATGATGATGATTTACGCTACTAAACTTTCCACTTTAGCATAGAAGACAGGCAGAACATACTTTTGTATAATATACCATTGTATAAAACAAACAAACTGCACTGCAAGCCCAGAAGCAATTCATCTAAAAACTTAAATGGTCCCGACTACAAACTACATCCAATACAATAAAGTAAAGAAACAGTGTGCCGCGAACAATCTCATTCGTCCGACTCCAATGGACTGAATGAAAAAGTCCACTTCTCTTTTGAAAGAAAAATAAACAAAACATTTTCAATTGGCATACTTTCTCCGACTAAGTTTCAAAGAACAAAAGTAGGTATTGCACTAAACACGCAACGGGCGGTGATAGAGGAACCGAGAGAGCTACTGCTAGAAATACAAACGAACGATAGAAACGTGTATAACAAATCGCCCACTTTCCTTACTAAAGATAGGTAAATAGCCTATACACTGTCCCACTGCTGGGCAAAGGCCTCCATCATTGAAAATCATCGCTACAATTAACGGGTAATGGCTTAATCACCACGCTTACCAAATGCGGGTTGGTGATCACAAACCCGGGCTATGTATCGAAAAATCCGAACTACATTTTGCCCGACCTGGGAATTTAACCCGGTACCTTCGGGTATCGGGCCGAGCGCTCTGCCACTTGGCCACCGAGGCGTTACTAAAGATGGGGCTGTGACATAATCAATATGGTAGGTATATGGCTATTATACTATATATGTATATATATGTAATTATACCCGCGAGGTCAATACCTCGGCTATTGCCATTCCATACTACGCCCCGAAGTCTGGTCCCCCGGTGGTGTTAGTGGGTCGGGCAGAACATCGCCCATCCCCACACACCTCCCGAGACTGTCTTGGTCGAGACGGTATGTGAGCAGATTTACACCGGGCAACAAAAAAAAAAGGTATATGGCTAAATCATGAATGAAATCATATTCATATCTTATAATAACAAACGAGTCGAGAGCAATTTTACCCATTGTTATAATTCTAAATGTAACCTACTAAATCTGTCAAACATCTCATCGCATTTTTCTCCGACTTGTACAGCCAATTTGTAAAAGATATAAATAGTGGGGAAGGAAAGTAGTAGTTTTTAAAATTCGTTAACTGTAAAATATATTTTTTTCTGCTAAGTAAAATTAAGTCTGATACAGGCCAACTTATAAATTTATTGAAAAATTATTAAAGCCAGGCTTTTTACAATTATATCATCGTTCTACCTTCTTTTGATACATAAACCTAAGTACACTTTGGGGTATTTCTGCATAAATATGCAAATGCACAGACATTGTTAGTTTGGTTGATTGAGTCAGCCCGTGACCACCGACAACCGGTACAACTCGGTCGAAACGTCGGGTAGGCATGCCTATGATAGCTACGCTAATTAATTTTTCCTTAAGCACCCCGCTAAGGAATTTTGTTAAAAATTATGCGAAATATACTCATCTTAAGTAATATCGATTGATGTTTATGTCACACCATTGTCAAACGGTTCCACGGTAAGTACCACCGCCGAACTGCATTTATTGAAGCAGAAAATTGAGATAGCGCCAATTTTAGTTTTCAATTTCCTGCCAATGAGTGAATCTGTTCTACATTACTGTATGAATGGCTTTTGCCACATGTGTGCTTAACAAGATTTTGTTTGTTTTGCTCTCTTCTTAGATATTTAAATGAAATATTGTCACATCATTGCAGATATTTTTTTTTTCTCATCATCATCATCAGCTCATTTTATGTCCCCACTGCTGGGGCACGAGCCTTCCCTATAGATGGATAGGGAGAACGGGCCATAAACCACCACGCGGGCCCAGTGCGGATTGGTGGCTTTACGTGCCTTCCGAAGCACGGAGGAGCTCGAGATGATAAAGTTTTGGTCACCCATCCGATGACCGGCCTTTGCGAAAGTTACTTAACCTTAGCAATCGCAGACCGGGCGCGTTAAGCACTGCGCCATCGAGCTCCTCCTCCTCTTTTTTTTTCTAAATGTTCAATATTTTTATAACTTTTATTTGATATACTTTATGAAAAATATTCTTTCAGGATATGTCTAACATTGTTGTTATTATAATAGACTTTTATTACTTAGTTTAGTTTATTCATTCATAACATTTAGGTACTAAGATTATAGTAAAAATACAACTTAGACTAAGTAGCAACTAATTTTACATTACTTAATTCTATGAGCTGTTTTCTTTGGTTTGAAATTGGCAAATATACTACGTACGTACCAATCAGTTAAAATATACAAAAGCAAGTACTTAGGATATTTATTCAATACCCCTGTTAGTTGAAAATTGCGGGTGAAGTGCGCTTCTATCTTTTAAACCTTATTGTTAACTTACTATAAAGTGAGAAGAAAAAATGTATAAAAAGAAAATTAATTAACCAACTAACTAACCACATAAACTGTCATAGTCACTGAAACGCGAGGGTGTTAGGCACCTCCAGGTTCAGAAAAGAAGATGTGAACTGTTACAATCAATTTATTCCCCAGGGGTGGGTTACGTCGGACGCTATTCAACTCAGTACTGTCGCGCAGATTTTTTATGGGGACTTAGCTTCTAGGGGTTTTGAGTTTCGTGTGCGCAGTTCGGCTCCTAGGTCAGCCTAGACCCGGGCCGTTGACTGCGCCGGTGGACTCAGGAACCGAAGCTAAGGGTAGGCGAGTGTAGAGAGCTGCCTCCGGAGACGCCGGCGGTTAGCACGAGACCAGAGGTTCCGTTGCCCGGTAGAGGGACACTGAAATTCGTAAAAAGGAATGAACTGATGTTCAAGAAGTCCGGCCGCTACGCGATCCGTGATTAAGGTACAAGCTGCTACGTTAGAGTATTAACGGGATTATTTTGTTATAGAAACAATCTGTGATCATGGCACATGCAACTGCGAAATATATACAAATATATGTCGCAGTTATATATATATATACAAATAATAAACATGGTAAGAATCCCGTTGATAATTACTTTAATCACTGATAATTTATTAAGCAATACAATTTAAAACCTATTTAAAGTTCTTGTAACTTCCAAGAGGAATAGGATCCGAGCACCTGAGCATCTGGTTGTGATTTGTGAAAAATAACAAAGCGCCGGTGCCGTGCCGTGGTCGCCAAAGACACTACGAAGTGATCAATCATACACTTGGTCTGGTCGCAATACGCGCGCCGCACGATAACGACAAACCTGCGATTTGTCGCGACCACTGAAATATGTCTGAAAAGTATGACAAGTCTCTATTTGCTATTTTGAAGCGTCCACAATCGTGATATAGGGTGTCCAGAGCGTGTTTTGTTTGAGATTCGAAAACGAGATTTTGTGCGGAAACATTTAAACATTTTCTGTTTTTTTTATAGATCTAAAAAAACAACAGTACTGCTTAATCTATCAGCATTAATAAAACCACTGAGAGTGGTCTATAATAGAAGGAGTATTTTTTAATAATACGGTTATCAAATTTCTGCTCTGCCTGATAGAAGTAACGTCCAGATGCGAGGATAGCTAACGGAGCAGGATTGTGCCTAAATAGTCATTCTCACCTTGCCGACCATTAAGTGGCTTCTTCACAAACGTCAGCATTGAACAGGTATGAAAGTGCTTAATTTTTATGAATTACTAGCGGCCCGTCCTTGCTTCGCACGGGTGGACATTTTTTTATATAGTCTATGTTACTCAGCGATAATGTAGTATTCTAATGGTGAAAGAATTTTTTAAGTCGGTCCTGTAGGGACTGGTTTGTATGGGAAAAGAAAATTGTTGTTTTTACTTTTTTCCTCTTATTTTTTTACGTTTTTTCTCTCCATAAAAACCTTCCTCAGACTTCATCAAACACAACAAAAAAGAAATCAGCCAAATCGGTTCAGCCGATCTCGAGTTTTGCGATTAGCAAACACATTTAGCGATTCATTTTTATTTATATAGATTAGGGTTTAAAAAAATAGTATAGGTTACTCACGTAATTGAAACAATAAAAAAAATGTAAATTCAAAAACACAATTTACATCAACAGGAGCTCGCATCTGAAGAAAGTCTCACAACTTTAAGTTGTACTTTAAAATGATCCTGGGTAAAATTATAAAATTTCATACAAATTTTAAATTTTCCAAACGTGATTGAATTCCAAACAAAACTAGCGCTGTGGGCATTTCATTCAGCCCAACCAGCATCGGGGTCGAGAACATGCATACAAGCGTCATAGGCTGCGATAGCGATGGCCGCTTGAGATCAAGCAGGGCAGTATGCTCTTTTTTTTCCTTTAGTTGATGGCTTCGTCCGGTTCGCACATTTAGCTAGAGTCAAAGTAATTTTTCTTACAAGTTATACATATAAATATAATAAACTAAATTCCTTCCATTATGATGTTGATGAATAATAATAAAAATGAGAAGTGAGAATGAAATCACAGTACGCTCCTTTGAAGGCTCAGTGTTATATAAAAAAATATGTCAGTTTCCTATTTTTGACATTTGGACTATAGCAAAATTAATTATAGAACCATCAAGCTAACCGAGCACAATATAAATCATTTAAAACAATTTTAAAAATGGGATTATCATCCAACACACTTATCTCCTTCCTAAAATTTGGGGTTCTTTAAACAAGATGTGAAGAAGCCAATTGCGTGTTTGCAAGGTAAGGACGGCTAGATAGGCACAAAGAATGGCTGTACTAGCATTTCTGCACTCTTCTTCCTAACATCAGGCAGAGCAGAGAAATTTCATAAACCTTTTATTAAAAAAACACCTAGGACATCGAAGTCTGTGACCGATTGTCTTATCTCTAAACCACAGAAGCAGTTTGAGTCTCTCATTTCCCAGACCCAATTTATTGGCTCCTTTAAAGTAGCTTCAATCAATCAAGTCTAATTAGAACCACAACAAACAGTAACAAATTGATTGATTAGGCAATTACACTGGCCTTAATCATCTGTCACTTGTTTTGTCTAATGAGAAATAAATGATAAAACCTCTTTTGGACCAAAAGATCTTTTTTAACATAATTTGTGTGTTCCTGTAAAAAGTTCTATTAAAATATCACGAGCTCTTTTACGTCACATGGCAGCCGTAAGAACCCAAATGGAACCCAACAACTCTCAGAAAGAAAAAAAGTAGTTATTTCATTTACTCATGACGTACTCGTATAATAAATGCATAGACAAGCAACAATGCGCCATGCCAGCGATTCGTTACCGCAGATCAGTGTTCTGAACTGGGTGCAGCGATTCTTCACGCCTGATCAGTTGTGCCTTTTGTACAAGACGCAGGTGAGGTCTTGCGTGGAGTATAGCCCGCACCTCTGGGGGGGGCCCCAAAGTATCTTCTCGATGCCTTGGGCAGATTGCAGCGTCGCTCTATACCTACGCATTATAATTTCTTAGAGAAATAGCGTCACTCAGCGTCTTCTATCTAATTCGTTCCACCTTCTCTCTTCCTCCATAGGAGGACGCGTGCTGCCCTCCGGAGTTACCACTGTAATTTAATTTGGTGACTCGTTTCTTTGTCGCACTTCCAAAAGATGGAATAGTCTACCAGCACAATTTTTCCCTCCTTCCTTTGACATGATGGGGTCCTTCAAACAAGGCGTGAAGACCTTGTGGGCCGGCAAGGTGAGGGCGACAGGTGCTGCGTTGTTTTTACGCTGCACCAGTAGTCTTCGCGTCTGGACTCCGTTTCCACTTAACATCCCAATCATCATCATCATCATCACATCGTTTTGTACTTATAGAAATAAAAAACATCACTTAACACTCATGTGAGATTAAGGTACAGTGCTTATCCGCAAAATTTAAAAAAAAAATCATCATCATCATCAGCTCATTTTTATGTCCCCACTGCTGGGGCACGAGCCTTCCCTATGGATGGATAGGGAGAACGGGCTATAAACCAACACGCGGGCCCAGTTCGGATTGGTGGTTGTAAACGATTGCTAATACAGCCGGGACAAACGGCTTTACGTGCCTTCCGAAGCACGGAGGAGCTCGAGATGATACATTTTTGGTCACCCATTCAATGACCGGCCTCCGCGAAGGTTGCTTAACCTCAGCACTCGCAGACCGGGCGCGTTATCCACTTCGCCATCAAGCTCTTCTTCTTCTCTTCTTTTTAAAAATATTATTATATAAATAGGTAATTAACGAAAAGTGGCC
Organism: Eudonia lacustrata; assembly: GCA_947562085.1. Classification (NCBI taxonomy): domain Eukaryota; kingdom Metazoa; phylum Arthropoda; class Insecta; order Lepidoptera; family Crambidae; genus Eudonia; species Eudonia lacustrata. The sequence continues at coordinate 8,784,056 of OX387318.1, forward strand.
CCCTTTGGTTATGCAATTAGCTGTATAAAGACCCCAAAAATAGTTCATACCCGAGCACACTGTTGATTTTATGCGGCTTCTTTTTAGTACAAGATCTCCACGCTCTAAGCTATAGAGCTTATATTTTATGGTTCTAACAAGCATTTTCTTAGTTTTTTTTTAGTTTTAAGTTTATTATCAGTTAAAAAGAGATATTCACACTGCGGTCTGCAGTGTAGGTATGCCCGCGAACAGTTTTTGCTCAGCCCGGCTGTTCTCCGCAGACGGTTGCAAGCAAACATTTAGACAAACGATGGGTGAGACAAATCACCCGAGGCAACAGTTAGAACCTCATTATGAAGTGATGTTCGCACCCACAATGCTTTAACATTAAAAAAAATCAATTCATGTGAATTCAAAATAATTTTTTATCTATATATTAATATATTGTTTTCTAAAGTTTACGCGAACACTACACATTGAAATGAAACAACTTTTACGGATCTACTCGCGTTTATTTTACACATTACTTATTTAATGTTTATCCTGACGTTTCGAACCCTTTGCAGGGTCCGTGGTCACAGGGAGACTGAGGTGTTGGTCATCTCATAATTAGTTGGTAGCTTGTATACCCTCATTTAAATTTAATCAGGTGCGTTCCGTTTTACGCAGAAAGAGCTTACAGTATCTTTTGGTCTGGCAGTATGGTGTCGGGGCTGGGATTTAATATTTTGTATGATGGGATCCCAGGCTGGTGGTAGATTCCAACCATCTTCTCTATTAAAATTAGGATGTTTTTTAATTTCAATAGCCTCGCGTATCATCCTAGGGATGAATCGTTGTTCTTTAACGAGTATTTTTGGTTTATCAAATCTGATGTAATGGTTGGGCCCCTCTAGAGAATGTTCGCATACTGCAGACTTATTTTCGCGCCTATGCTTGACGTCGGCTATATGTTCTTTAACCCGGGTTCCTATACTTCTCTTTGTTTGCCCAATGTAAGAGAGCCCACAGTCGCAGTCCAGTTTGTACACGCCTGCATCTTGAAGGGGTATGTTGCACTTGACAGGTCGTAAAAATTGGTTGATCTTCTTCGGCGGCTTGAAGTAAGTGTTGATTGAAGCTCGCTTTAAGATATGTCCAATCTTGTCAGTGACACCTTTCATATATGGAAGTACAGCAGGTTGGCGCTCGACTGTGGTTGGTTTATTGCGTTTTCTGTGACAAAGCCGTGGTACTTTCAGTTTATTATCCTGTAGTACGTGCTTGACATGCTGAAGCTCAGCAGCCAGGTGTTGGGTGTCACAGATACCGCGTGCTCTCTGAAACAAAGATTTCCCTACAGTAGCCAACTGTCTAGGATGGTGGTGAGAATCACCATTGAGATACCTATCTGTATGGGTTACTTTACGATACACAGTGTGACTCAAACTATGATCCGGATTCCTGATAATTAAAATATCCAAGAAAGCTAGCTTACTATCTGCCTCTAACTCCATTGTAAATTGTATTTTTGGATGTATGGAGTTAAGATGATCTAGAAAAGCAGATACTTTATCAGTTGGTAGGATAGTGAAAGTGTCATCTACGTACCGCTTGTAGAACCTAGGGGTTACCGGTGCTGTGCTCAGGGCCCTCTCCTCGAAGTCTTCCATAAAGATATCGGCGACGACGGGCGAAACAGGGAAACCCATGGCAACACCCTCTACTTGCAGGTAGTAAATGTCATTCCACAAAAGGTAGCCAGATGTTAGACAATGCTCTATTAGTACTGCATATTCATCAGGCATATCTTGTTCCGCTAGACGTTTTTTGGTAATTTCAATGCAATCCTGAACTGTGGAATGACCACCTTAAGTCCTTAATAAGTCTGCAGTATGCGAACATTCTCTAGAGGGGCCCAACCATTACATCAGATTTGATAAACCACAAATACTCGTTAAAGAACAACGATTCATCCCTAGGATGATACGCGAGGCTATTGAAATTAAAAAACATCCTAATTTTAATAGAGAAGATGGTTGGAATCTACCACCAGCCTGGGATCCCATCATACAAAATATTAAATCCCAGCCCCGACACCATACTGCCAGACCAAAAGATACTGTAAGCTCTTTCTGCGTAAAACGGAACGCACCTGATTAAATTTAAATGAGGGTATACAAGCTACCAACTAATTATGAGATGACCAACACCTCAGTCTCCCTGTGACCACGGACCCTGCAAAGGGTTCGAAACGTCAGGATAAACATTAAATAAGTAATGTGTAAAATAAACGCGAGTAGATCCGTAAAAGTTGTTTCATTTCAATATATATTAATACGTGAAGCAAAAACTTTGTACCCCTTTTGTACGAAAATTGCACGGACGGAGGAGTATGAAATTTCGCACACTTATAGTTTATATAGAGAAGGTTATCCGAATGACAATACTTTTTTTAAATATTATGCATAAAAATACAATAAATCAATAAAACAAACATTACTACACTGTATTTGACACACATGCTTTTAAACTCTTTTCAAAAGTGGAGCTGAGGAGCGGCCGAATTCTGTCGATGCCAATCCAAACTCTCATTATATCTTTTTTAATTTTTCATTGCTTAGGATATAATTTGTGCAGCTTTAATAAAATTACGGTCGAATTTCGATTACTGGGCGACCACTAGTTATTTTAATTGTTTCATTCACAATGTTATTAGTTACATGTTAAAATTTTAGTAAAAAAAATCTACCAGTCTCAGGAGAAGAGAAGGAGGAGACGGGTTGATTTTGTTTTAGTAAAATTTTATTAATACCATTTATTCAGTGTAGGCAACAAAAAATTTGCTCTTATGAATATCATTATGCCATCGGTTCGTCTACACAGGGGAGACCTTGCACTTAGAAGAACCGGCAAAAAACTGAGCAAAAGCAAAAGAAGAGAGCAAAGCTCGTAAATCAAAAAAATATTAAGCGTTTCCCAAGTTTACGTAAACACTACAAATTAAATGAAACCCTGTTTAAGAATTTAGTCGAGTTTATTATTTTATCTTGACTTTTTTTGCACAAAAGTGTCCCTGGGTCAAAGTACTACTGGGAGAGGGAACATCAACAGGCTCTTATAAAGATAAGATAACATCCTGATGGTTCGAACCTTTTACAGATTTCCTAATCACAGGGAGACCTGGGGATGGTAGCAGTACCTCCGCTGGGAATCGAAACCTTTAGATATACCTAGTGGTCTAATCACTAGACCACTGAAGAGGTCAAAAAGTTAGTAGGATTGACAATAAAGCAGGGACGTAGGTGTTTAGATAATGACTTCTCTAAATATTTATAAAATTTACAAAATACAGTGAAAAAATTAAACGCCTACCCGACCCAGCCAGGAATGCCCGGAATGAACCGGGAAGGCTCCCCGGTAGCATAGCGGTCAGTGCAGCCGCCCGGATTGCGGAAGACCCAGGTTCGATTCCTGGCTGGGTCGGGTAGGCGTTTTTTAATTTTTTCACTGTATTTTGTAAATTTTATATATATTTAATTTAGCTTCTAAAAAAAAAAAAGTAAAAATGACTTCTCTATTTATCATCGGCTACAATAAACAATGATTTGAATAATCGGTTGTTCTAGATAAAGAACAATATAATAGACTAAAATGTTCATAGAAAACACGGAATCGTATCACAAATTATTCAGAAACATTGCACAAAGATATCAAAAGCCAACAGCATAAATATCGTTAAAAAGAGAATTCATTTGCGCAGAGATAAAAAGCTTCCCAGAACTGCCATGCAACGTCACCGTAATTCAGTTCCATAAATGCAGATATAGAGTAAATTTAAACATGTGCACACCCCTGCGTTTCTCGCAAAATGAATAATGCATATCGTTTGGCTTTTCATCGTATTCAAATGGTATGAGGTTGTTATTTTTCCTTGGAAGCCTGCCCCGCACTGGACAATCGTATATTTCATGACTGGCGTATCTGTGCAGTGCGTATAATAAATTAGGCCTTTTCATATTTATCAGTTTGCATTACGTTGTGTAATAAAAGTTTTGGCTTGCTACGAGCTTCCGCGATTATGGACAGTATCGTACAACAGTAAATGGTGTATGTGATGCAGTAGAATAAATTGTAAGCTGTGACGAAATAATAACATGATCTAAACTAACTTACTCTGAAAAAAACTAATCTACAAGATAAATTATTCCATTATTCTAAGCTTAATTTTATAAGTAACTAGTGGACCCGGCGGACTTCGTACCGCTTTGACAGTTTCCATCAAGTGATTAAATTCTTTTTGGTTTCCATGACAACAAAACAAACAAATCATTTTGTATTGGAAAATTTAATTGTCGTTTTTAGTATATTTATAGTGTGATCCCCGTAGGCATATCGGGATCAAAACTATCTGTATGCCGATCCAAATCCATCCATCCGTTGCAGCGTGAAGAATGAAATTACTATTAAATAATTAATTATTATTATTATTATTTAATCTAATATCTAATTAATATTTATTTTTAATTTTGGGGGTTAAAGTTACTCGCGTCCGTAGGTTTACCCTTGAGACCCTACACGTGACCCCTGGGTGGTGCTAAATGAGTAACACTGTCTGAGCGGTAGAGCCACGCTGCGTTGCAGCACGAAATGGGCTGGCTCGCCCGGTGTAACACCACCCTCTCACAGAATATCGGCTTGAAACAACAGCACTCGTTGCTGTTGTGTTTCGTCCGGTGAGTGAAAGTACCGGAGGCCCATCTCTCACCCCCCCTCCCAATTCCTACTCCCTCCTCAAGATCCAACTCCTTTCCAAGGTTGGCAACGCATCTGCGATAACTTTGGTTTTGCGGGTGTCCATGGGCGGCGGTGATTACTTTCCATCAGGCGACCCGCCTGCTCGATTGCCTCCTTTTAACATTAAAAAAAAAAATACAGACATACACACAAACTTTCGCATTTATAATATTAGTAGGATAAGCATTTTAAATTGAAACTGTATAGGGATTATACTTTTTATTTTCAAGTGCTAATTGCTGCACTGAAGCTAAATTAAATATTTTGAAAATTTATAAAATACAGTGAAAAAATTAAACGCCCACCCCGACCCAGCCAGGAATTTAACCTGGGTCTTCCGCAATCCTGACGGCTGCACTGACCGCTATGCTACCGGGAAGACTGGCGTAAGCGCTGAATTTTATAGGGATATCAGTAATGAAAGACCAACATTTCTTCTTGAAGCTGTATATTCAATTAGTTACGTTATGTTAGGTTACGACCTCCTCCCCAAAGAATTACCCTAATCATTGTTGTTTTACACAACAAGGAAAAGAATTTTACCCCTTTCTGGTAAAATGCCTCCTTTATCATGAGGAATTCTTCCGTCTTCAGGTGTGAAATCATATCTAATATGAATTATAAATTTTTCAAGTTTAAATTAAATCCATTCTACTGTTCTGCAGTTCCATCCATTCACCATTAGTTTCTAAGAGTAATGCTTAAACCAAAAGATTCACGAATATTTACGTACCTAAATAGTTTATTTCGGTATGAAAGTACCCACACAAATATTTAGCTATCAAAGAACATTAATCTAAACACTAAAGAGTCTGTTAACGGACCATCCATTCAAGCTCAAGATAGAAGCTCAGAATAAAGACTGGCAAAGAAGTGGTATCATTTACCTCACCTTTCATACATTCAAGAGTCATAAATAACTCTATGTGAAGCGAAAAAAGAGCAATGTAATCGCTTGAATTCGCATAGTGATCAACTGTGCCTCAGACCACTGAGCTGGAACGCGATAGTGTACTCAAAAATAAGTCCCGCTTCATAGTAGGTAACTATTTTTCTGGGAAAATAAATGTATTTCACCCCTTTTCAAGACGAGACGTGGTAGATATTACTAGACAGTTTTATTTCGAGTGGTTTACTCAATTGAAAAATGCATTTTAAGCAGAACTACTCGCTTCATTTGGCCCGAAAGGAGTTTGTTATTTAGCTGTTGTGTTTTCTTTCCTCTTTTTTCTTATTTGTGTTAATAATATAACTAGAGAACTTTCGTCTTCATCTCACATAATGTTGCTGTGACAGTGAGGATGAAACTGGAAACGCGCTTCCTCCGGAATGCTCAACAACCGAGCTGACTGAACTATCTTACCTCCAACTTTCGGAACACAACAATTAGTTTAATGTTTTTGTTATATTGATATAAATGGTGTGATACTTCGGCAAGCTTCTTCAAACGATCCCTGATCCCTGTTTGATCCCTGCCGCTGATTTCTTTTACCGCACTACACGCAATCGACTGTCTTTCCATCCACACCATCTTGATGGATGGCGGTCTACTACTGTGCGTTTCTCACGTATTTTTTTACCTCGAACTACAGTGCTGTGGAAACAGCTCTCAGCGGTAGTATTTCCGGACCATTAAAACTTAAGGATCTTCAAGAAACGAGCCTATTCCTTCCTTAAAGGCCGGCAACGCATCTGAGATTCCTCTGGTTTTGCGGGTGTCTATGAGCGGCAGTGATTGCTTCCCATCAGGTGATACGCTTTCTCGTTTGCCTCCTTCTAATATAAAAAAAGAGCCCTATCGCGGGTGATCAAACCGGTGACTTCAGGGTCTGAGAACAGTAATCTAATCAATTATTAGCCTTATAGGCAGTCCAGATTTATTAAAATATTATTATAATGGTGCCCTCTTAAATGTAGACCAGAGTCTAAAGTCATATTGTTCATGTATGGAGTACTGCTGCCACCTTTGGGATGGATCAGCTAAATACCATCTGGCTGCTTTGGACTCGATTGAGAAACGAGCTAAGAGACTCATTGGTGACCCTGCCCTGATAGACGCCAAGCTGCAAAATCTAGAACATCGGCGTAGGGTGGCTCGTCTGTCGGTCTTCTACAGGATTCATTTCGGGGAGTGCGCGAAGGAGTTGCACGACCTAATCCCACCATCCACTTTCCGCTATCGGAGCGCGAGGCGCAAGTTCCATCCCTATGTTGTAGATATGTCACCTTGTCGCACGAGCCGATTCGGTTCAACTTTCTTAATGCGTACAGCTAGGGAATGGAACGCGCTGCCTGTGAATGTGTTCCCTGAAAGGTATAATCTGGACCTCTTCAAGGCTAGAGTGAATAGGCTATTTCTAGGCAGGCATGTTCCATCCTCGACCGCACCGTCACTTAACATCAGGTGAGGTGTAGTCAAATGCCTGCCTATAACCAATAAAAATAAAAAAAAATTTAATCTAAACAAACGTTGGTGAACCTGAATACATAAAATAAAAATAGATAAATTATACCGGAACGCACGTAATGCGTTGGTCCCGGCTGCATTAGCAGTCGTTAACAACCACCAATCCGCACTGGACTCGCGTGGTAGTTTGTGGCCCGTTCTCCCTATCCATCCATAGGGAAGGCTCGTGCCCCAGCAGTGGGGACATAAAATGAGATGTTGATGATATCTCTGCAATTTCCTTAGCATTGAAAGTTACATTAGAATTTGCTTATCGGTTTGAAAATATTGTACTTTGAAGCTTGTACAGTATGCCAAAATGTATAAATCTTCATATATTAAAAACATAACATTTAGTCATGAGATTCAATTTGACCATTTAGGAGTAGTCACCGACAACGTTGAACACGTGAACTGCTCCAGCCATCGTCATTAAGAAGCTCATTGTTCGAGATCTAATTTGGAGTCTTTGTTATGTAGACTTGGCAAGTTCCCATTGAAACTTGGCAGAACTTAACTGACCGTCCGATTCTAAACTAACTACTGTGTATGTATAAAATAACTGCAGATAAATTAAGTTAATTAAGTCAATCATCATCGTCGTCATCATTAGCCTATATGAAAGATATACACACACACCATGATAACACTTAAACAATAACAGTAGATAGGTATATAAACAAAAAAAACAAAGAATAAAATTTTTCGTTCCATAGTTAAACAAAGAATTTAAACGGGGATTAGCGTAAACTAATAAGTAAAAAGAATCATACCTTCTTTATATACCCGACGTTTCGAACAAGAGGAGCCAAGAGGAAGGAAGAACGGAGGCGCAACATCGCGACAGCAGTCATGCAGCCCGTGACCCACGGCCATTGTAACTCGATCGAAACGTCAATTATAAAGAGGTATGATTCCTTAAGGGTGCGCCGACCAAAAAATGCCAAAAATGCAGTTACGGTTAAGTAGATATAATTGAAAATACTGTCGTATTAAATGAACAACATATATATTTAGTACCATAGGGAACGTGTTTACAATTTGACAGAACCATAAATTCATAACAGGTTATAGTTTTTTCTACAATATCATTTAAAGTTGGGCAAAAATCATGAAAACGAGTGGCGGCGTTTATATAGTAGATTTCTTATAGTTTATCTAAATTATTGTACCTCTTTTTGTCTAAACAATCATCAATGGATAAACTACAAATTGCTAGACTACATTTTCGATTCATCAAGTGGTTATTTAAATAATTATTTTTTATTGAGCACCTTAAATTCCCCATACAAAATTAGTATGGCCGCGCGGCATCAAATAAATATGGACGACGACATTTCAAATAAAACATATGACACTTGTCACTTACGGACGGCGCACCCATAATTAGTTTGCGTTAATCCCCGTTTAAATTATTAGTGAACGCGAAAGTTTCAAAGTGTTTACATAAGAGCATATCGCGCGATTCTATAACCTATTACTTCGTAATAGAAAAGGTACTTTCCTTTGAGATTTATTGAGTTGCTCATTGCTCGCGATGTTGCCGGTAGTTTACCCTGAGCTCTTAGACCAGAGTTGTTTCGGTTGCGACAGTGAAAACGAGACGCGTGTAGAGCCGTATATATGCGTCTCATTTTTAAAACTGCAATAACATTGCAGTCAGTTGACTTTGTTGTGCGGAGAGAGAAGCCAATGTCTCAGTAGGAATAACTGTAGCCCGAACTGCGAAAGGTCATGTATTGTTTTATAAAGTTTACGCGAACACTACACATTGAAATGAAACTAATTTTATGAATCTACTCGCGTTTATTTTATACATCAGTCTCCCTGTGACCACGGACCCTGCAAAGGGTTCGAAACGTCATGATAAACATGAATTAAAACTAATGTATAAAATAAACGCGAGTATATCCGTAAAAGTTACTGAAGTAAGCAGCGCCCTTGTACTGCGTTCACCCGTAAGCTTATTTTGTTACCCATTTATGTGTGGACTTAAACTTGTGAATAAATAAAGTTGTTTCAGTTCAATGCGAAAGGTCGTGGTTCATGTCCCACTTGAGGCAAGACATCTTTCTCCGAATGCCTTTTTCAGTTTTTTATTATGATTGTCCACCATATGCCATTACTTCGGTATCACTTAGTAACTTGAGGCTTTTTGAACAGAACAGCAAAACATACTTGAGTGAGGAGCACTCAGCTCCCCTCTTTAATTGAGGATCGTTACTAAAAGTTAGAGGCTCTGAGTGTCCTTGACGCACGCTGCCATAGAAATATTGCGTGTCCTAGTTCTAGTTCCATTTACACCACAATCCCGAGGTCTCCTAACGACGTTGAATTTAATGTAAATAGTATAACTTTGTTGAATATAAAATGAAATATCTTAAAAGGGTTAGCTTTAGAATCTAGTGTTGTATTGTGCTTGTCGCAATGATTGGCGTCCGTTTCACCATCGTGAAAGCGTAGCTTAGTCTCTATTGCAATGTTGAGCCCACGGTTGGGTGACCAAAACTCATTATATATTCCACCTTGCCATAGAAGGTATTTAGGTATAAGCCGTTGAACTCAGATGTTTTGTAAATTGTTAACCATCCCGCATTATATAACGACCTACCTTCCCTTACTACCGAAGCCTTCCCCGCTTGAGTCTCGCAGTGGGATATTTCAAGGTTGATTATTATATCTTCGATATGAGAATCCGCTTTTTCTTATAAAACTTTCAACATTAATATACACAGTTACCCCCGTACGTACTAATAAACAGAGCTTTTGAATAGTTATCCCAAGTTTTGTGTATTTTACTGCAATTTAAAATTAAGTTTACATGACGGGAACTAAACACAAAATTATCTATTCCAAGCTTTTGTATACTCAAATATAAAAAGATTTTAAAGTTAATTTTTTTTTTTCATTATATTTTAATCTTGCGATCAGTTTTTAAAGACTTTAAGCAGATGGTTTGTAGTACTACATTTGAGGAGGAGGGAGATTCCCCTTTAGGACTTTCCCATTTCTTGGACATGTCCCTTAGGACTTGTTCACAGGCACAGGTCCCAGATATTGCGTCGTTTCAAGCGCTTCACAGAGTCAGGGGCAGCGAGTTCCGCCGCCAGTATATTAGGGTGGTGTGTGACCCTGGCTCTGTACTTTTTGGAGAACAAGTTAATTTCTTCCTTTACAGTCCTGATCTCCAGATAGTCATGAAGTGCCTGGTTTCTAATCTTAAAGTTAAATTTTTGATATAAATATTTAAAAGTTAAAACTGAAAAACTATATGATGTACCCTCATAAATTCTTAACACAAAAATGGAGTATCAATTATATAAAATCAGTCTTTTCATTGCTCAACACAGCACAACGTTTTATCTGGAGGGTAACTTGAGTCTCCTTTATTAGTGTATCCTTACTAAAAGTGGAGAGCCCTCCACGCACTCGTGATTTGGAATATAGCGTAACTACGCTGACTTATTTATAGCTAATAAAAATCTACTTATCATCTATCGATGCTTGAAACGATAGGTAATTTGATACTGGTACATAATATAAAAAAGTATAAGAATCGTTATTGAATTTTATAGTAATGAGAAAGCCCACTTATTTAGATTATATACTTAATCTTAGCCTACTTATACAGTGTTTTTGCTGAAAATCAGTCGGTGATCTTTTAAGATGAGAAGATAAGAGAAAACGAATGAATGACTATTATATTTGTAAAAGGACAAAGTGTTAAAAAAATCCATGAGCGGGATTCGAACCTGCACCCTATGCATGCCGGGTCAGTAGGCTTAGCCAAAGTAACATTAAAAAAAACGATAGCGACGTTCGAAAAGAATAAAATGTATGGGATTGACATAAGCCGCGCTAAATCACGTGGTCAATCTTATGTCAATCCCATACATTTTATTCTTTTCGAACTTCGCTATCGTTTTCTTAATGTTACTTTGCAGGTGCACTATGCCAACAAATTTTTTCAATCATCATCATCATCATCTCAGCCAAAAAACGTCCACTGCTGGACTAAGGCCTCCCCCAAATCATCATGGGGGGTATTTGCCGTAATCGCCACGCTTGGCAGGCGGGTTGGCGATCGCAGTAGGTTGAGGGTCACCTCAGAGAGATGCTGCTGCCCATCCTCTGGATTGGTCCCTTAGTCGGCTTTTACGACACCCACGGGAAGAGATGGGGTGGTGTAATTCTTTATCCCCGGCACCACACAAAGAATTTTTTCAATACTTTGTCTTTTTACAAATTGTAATTTGTTCGCAACAAATTTGCGTAAAGTTATATATAACCATAACCATGATTATTATGTTTTTGAATTGAATAATATTATATGAAAACTTATATTGTACGAAGTGACATATTTAAATCTGCAGTCCTCACACATATTATGCGTAAGAGACTGTCCACCCATGCATATTTAAATTGGTTCGGGGCATTACTCATGCAAATGTTCATCAAATTGAAATTATAGCAATACAGAAGTCTGCAACATAAAATTTGAAAGAGAGAATAATACTTTAGTTTTTGTTATGGTACTTAACATCAGATAGCCTCATCATAAAGCCAAGTGCTTGTCCGTAACAGAATAAATAAAAATTAAGGAAACTCAGCGTTGCACGGCTGCCCCATTTCAAAACCTAGTAAGGAAATTTTTTTGTAAAAATAGGTTTTTGCATTAATCTTCCAAATATAGTAAGTCCCTACACAATACAAAAACACCAGCATCGAAATCTAAGATACAAACAGAGATATTGAAGCATCAATACCTAGTAAGTGCACCATTTACCATCTCATAACCATTTTTGAACCTAGCAAAGCACTTTAACCATTTCAAAACCTAGTAAATCTCTGTAACTTGATAGGTTTTCATGTGGTTTGTGCTCCTTACTAAGGCTGACCTATTTTACGTTTAAACGCTCTCCTGTAAAATTTGCTTTTAGGTCCTTCCTAGGTTTTGAAATGGGGCAGCCGTGCAGTTTCTTGAAGCTGCAACTTATGCTGCACAGAGTCCAATTCGTCGTAGTTTAGTTTTAAGTAGTTATTAGTTTTATAGTTAGAACCTAAGCCCAACTGTGCTACTTCGATTAAATGTTTTGAGTTTGAATTAGCAACACCACAACTTCAATTATTCGTGGTTAGGTTTTGAAACCTAAAACTTTTTTCACGTTTAATTGTATACGAGAATAAGTCAGAGTTATGCCATTTCAGAAGTAGTAGGAGAGAGTGTAACGCATGATTCATTTCAAATATACAGTTACTTAATTACACACTTCCACGCCTCGGTGGCCGAGTGGCAGAGCGCTCGGCTCGACACCCGAAGGTACCGGGTTCAATTCCCAGGTCGGGCAACATGCATTTCGTATTTTTCGATGCATAGCCCGGGTTTATGATCACCAACCCGCATTTGGCAAGCGTGGTGATTAAGCCATTACCCATCAATTGTAGCGATGACTTGATTTCAATGATGGAGGCCTTTGCCCAGCAGTGGGACAGTTATAGGCTGTTTACTTTACTTATACTTACACACACTCTTACACCTTAGTTACTTACTGCGCTCGCTCTGTGACCCGAAGTGGGTCTTGGCTTCCGACGTTAAAGAACGCCATTTTGTTCGGTCTTGTGCCAGTTAAATAAACAATATTTTATTTATTTATTTATTGAATTAATAAATGCAACAGCAAACTCTGAACAAAACTAACTAAATTGCATAATTTCAATACGAAAATCGTCACACACATTGATAAGTTATAAATTAACTTGCACGCCGGCGCCGTGACAGCGTTACAATAGCAACCGATTAATGGATTCCATTTCATTATTCTCACCCGCGACACTAACCGAAATAAATTACAAAGGCATAATTTATATTCGGACATTAAATTCGATACCTGTTTATTGTTTCACAATTGATATTCAACCTTGTGCCATGATAATCGAGCTGTCGAAAGTTATATTTTAATTACAAACTTTTGATTTATTGAATTTTCTGGTAAAGCAACAGTAAAATATTATGATTTTTGATGACAGAGTGGTGGGAAGGCATGGGTGCAGTGGCGATAGTAATGATATGGATTACGATAATAAAATAGATATATTTTAACGAAAATCCTAATCACAATTTACCCATCAAATTTTCTCTTATGTCACAGAATACGATATTCAATCTCAGAAACATCTTAATTTATACTTCTATAATTTGCCAGTAACATTAGATTACCAAAGAGTCCAAACGTAACTCTTCAACATTTGTATGGGGAATTTAACGTGATAATTTGAAATAACCGCTTGATAAATCGAAAATGTGAGATTTGTAGTTTAGACATTGGTGATTGTTTAGACAAAATCAGAGGTATAATTTAGATTTATGAAATCAACTAAACGTCGCCACTCGCTATTATAATTTTTACCCAACTTTAATTATATGATATTGTAGAAAAAACTATAGTGTGTTATGAATAGATGGCTCGGACTAATTGTAAACACGTCCCCTTTGATACTAAATATATATTTTGTTTATGTAATACGATAGTATTTTCATTTATATCAACTTAACCGTGACTGCACTTTTGCTATTTTTTGGTCGGCGCACTCTTAATAATCTATACAAGCGACAAATCAGCCCCTGCAAACAAGTGGCAAAACGTTAATAGAATAGAAATCGAATAGATTATTGTACGGGATTGACATAAGTTAACGATACGTATAAATGACGTTTATGTCAAATGCACAGGGTGCCGCCTGTGGAGGCTGGTCTGCTCTTGCATACTATTATTTTTATTATTATTGACTATAGTTTAATTTTGTTTTTTTTTCTTTCTTAGACAATTTTTGACCTTTATTAGTGCTGTATGACATTGTGAAAATTTTTAACTGGTAACTGATGTATATTTGCAAACTTAGATACCTATTATTATATTTTCTCTTTTGTTTTTTGTTTTTTTTTTAATATGTGTGATTGTCCTTTATTTTTTGTGTTTTTATTTGTGATGGAAAGTGTCCTTTTATGATAGGGCATTTCCAATATTTTTTGACGCTGTAAGGGAGCTGGACACTTGCTGAGTTTCTTGCCGGTTCTTCTCAGTACAAGATCTCTCGCCCAGAGTAGACTTACGAACCGATGGCATAATGACGTTCATAAGAGCTATTTGTAGCCTAAACTGAATAAATGATTTTGAATTTTTTGAAAAAATCCCATACATAATCATTATATTTAATTTAACCACTTGTCTATGAGGGAGCTGATCAATCAGCGACGAATCAGAACGTGGCAAAAGGTTTTCGGCAAATTCAAACCTTTTTAAAAACGAAATAAAAATGTTTCGAAAAAGAACCCTTCTAAAAGGTGAATATCAAATATTTTCTTAGTACAATGCTACTATGATTTAAACGGCATCGGCGGTCTGTTCCTTTTCCAGTATTTCAATTAATAGTCTGATTCCAATTACAATGCTTTGTGCGGTGTTCTTTTGCGTTGATTTTCTAAAAGAGTTTGATTTTTAAGGTAAGTGAATAAAATAAGATTTAAATATGAAAACAGCGAATGCAATGCAATGAAAACAATAATAAACTTTCGAGTACCACCTAGGCTGGTATTTGAAAATGTATTATTTGATGAAAGACAATTATGTGTTTTTTTTCCCCTGTGTGGTGCCGGGGATAAAGAATTGCACCACCTCATCTCTTCCCGTGGGTATCGTAAGAGTCGACTAAGGGACCATTCCAGAAGGTGGGCAGCAGCATCTCTCTGAGGTCAACTCTCAACTTACTGCGATCGCCAACCCACCTGCCAAGCGTGGCGGTTATGGCAAATCCCCTCATGTATCCTTGGGGGAGGACTTTGTCCAGCAGTGGACGTCTTTTGGCTGAGATGATGAGATGATGATAGTGAAGTGTTTTATAAAAATACAATGTATATTTTACAAATTAGATAACTTATATCAATTTTGAGGAGAATTACTTAATAATGTTTATTTATGTTTCTGAGGCATATCAGTGAAACTTAACAATATTATGGTCTGGTTTTTGTCAAAACACCGTAGAATAATTTTAAATTCCTTCAGACGGACCTGAAGGAATTTAAAATTATTCTGCGTAAAATAAACCTATTGTTATATTATTTTTTTTCAATATAATTATCATTTTAATTATTATCAAATACCAAGCTTAAACAGCCGAGTTAATTAATTATTAACAAGAGTTTACACCAGCTTGCGCGGCCAATTTTTTATATGTAAAAAAAATGGAAAACACTTAAATAGTCGTTTAATTTAATTTAAATGTATTAAAAAATCAATTAATTTATCAAAAAAAAACGGATCATGAATAATAATTTATTTAAAGGAACAGCAACTGAGTATGTCAACATATCACAGTAGATAACATCTAAATAGCTGTTACTACATATTGTCACTTCAATTTGAATGTTTGGCGCTGGTCCAACCCAGCCGCTCAATATCCAGTTAAACGCTTGTCGTGAAACTACTACCTAGAATTCAGAGATGGGCAAACTACGGCCCGCGGGCTATCTCCGGCCCGTAAATGATCGAGGTCCGGCCCGCGACCATCAAACAAAAATTCAAGTGCGTGTGTGTTTCAAAAAATGCATAACTATCAATATTTTTATTTCACAAAAAAAACATTTATTTATTGAAAAAATACAGCAAAAGACTCAATAGTCTGGCTCGCCATAGATTTTGTTAGTAAATATTGTCACGCGAATGAAAAAGTTTGCCCGTCCCTGACCTAGATGCACAAGTCTATGTAAATAATATTATAATTATGTTGTGTGAAACCACATACAATCTTTCGTACATACAATCACCAGAAAATGTATGTCCCCACTGCTTGGGCACGAGTCTTTCCTTTATATGGAAACACCACGCCATTAGTCTCTACATTAATTAATCTATTTTTTTGTATTATTATTGTTAGTTTTAAGTTTAAGTTTAGTTTTAAGGATTGTTGCGTTTCAAACTATACTCAAAATGTCATGCTGTGTACACTCCTTTTGGATTACCGTCTAGCCAGTAAGGTTAACCAATTATGTTACTGTACTCATGCAAGGATTGTAATCTGTTTGTGTACCTATAGAAATAAATAAATAAATAAATAAAACGGGCTTTAAACCACCAGGCCCTGTGCGGATTGGTGGTTGTTAATGCAGCCGGGACCAACGGCTTCACGTGCCTTCCGAAGCACGGAGGAGCTGGACATGACAAATATATATTCACCTATCCGATGACAGGCCTTTGCGAAAGTAGCTTAACTTCAACAATCGCAGACCGAGTGTACTTAGCACTGCGCCATTAAGCTCCTCAATACTACGACTTAGTTGTTCTTAAACCAGACACAGTCAGTTGATTTCGTCGACCCGTAGGCCGGTTCGGGCTTCGAGATGTTATTCTCCTGCCCGGGCAGTTCTACACGGTAGACTTCGGTCTTACCGGATCAGTTTGGGGGACACGGCAGGGGTACTGATTTTTTTTTTTTTTTTGGACCAGACACAATAGAAATTCAATTGTTCTATGGCACTGTGGTTACATTGGGCGTTCAAGTATTACAATCAAAGCTACTGCTTTATCTTAGCAATGTGTGTTGAATCAACGAAACTAGTTAAATCGACCAACGACGTGCCACCGTCGTCGGTCGGAGGGACGGTTCACCAACATTCAATTGACTATACCTAGACCGCTTAACCGAGTCCTCACCAGCGGTAGGTACGCGGGGCGAGAGGTACGTAGGAACTCTGCCATGAGTACGAGCGTTTTGCGACGCGGCGAACGGATTTCTAGTTCATTGCGCGTTATACTACGGCAGTCATAGTCAGCAGTGATAGAAAAAACGCAATGAACTAGAAATCCGTTCGCCGCGTCGTAAGTCGCTCGTGTTCACGGCAGAGGCCCTACGTACCTCCCGCCCCGCGTACCTACCGCAGGCGAGGACTCAGTTAAGCGGTCTAGCTATAGTCGAACTCATAGGCAGCTTAATTGAGCGTCCTAAACGTTCACATCGACAAAATAGGTCCGTAACAAACAAATTTCAACTCAAACCTAGAGTTCTGAAATTGATATTAATAGACATGTTTTGTAAAATTAACGAGTATATGGTATTGAATTTCTCAGAATTAAAGAAATGAGGTATATCTCGGAGCGCAACCATTTTCAAGCGCACCTATGAGGTATTCCCTGGTATTCCTCAAGGCACAGCCATTTTCAAGCTCACCTATTGAAGCGTAACTAAACTGTTCCTCGAAGCGCACCTTTTAGTTGCGCTTACGAAATAATTTTAAAATATTACAATTTTGTTCCTCGAAGCGCACCAAAGCGCAAAAGAAATATTAAGATCGGATGTTGATGACGTAGTTGTCGACATTGAATAGGGCTCCTTTGGCTTACAGAGTAAGAGTAGATAGTGTTGATTAGTTTCGGCGTGTTGGAATGAGCCACGATAGCATAGTTGGTAGTGCACCTGATCCGGCATGTCATGGGGTGCGGTTTTTAATCCCGCTCGTGGATTTTTTTCAAGACTTTGTCTTTTAACTATTTAAACTACCATGGTCACTTGCAATAGAGTAATTATTAACGGGATTCTTACCATGTTTCTTATTTATGAGTATCCGATATTTCGGCACAGTTGCATGCGCCATGATCACGGTATTACAAATATACAGTAATTCCGTGATCATGGCGCATGCAACTGTGCCGAAATATCGGATACTCATAAATAATAAACATGGTAAGAATCCCGTTAATAATTACTTTGTCTTTTTTAAATTATAGAAACGTTTAATTTAAATAATCAACGGTCAAGCCGTAAATCGTCGTAAGTTTAGATAGAACGTTAGCGTAACGCACTGGAGTCTTTAACTAGTCGACGAGTTCAAGTAGTTGTTATATCTGTAACTAGTTGTTCAACAACAACTACATAGTTGAGTTCGTCGACTAGTAAAGGTCTCTAGTGTGTTACGTGTGTTGTGCCGTTGATGTCGTTTTAATTTTGATTACTTTATGTTAACTATTGTTTAGTTTAGTAAGGAAATTTCGTTTTCACAAATTGATTACGTGGAAGTTGTAGAAGAAAATTTTAGTTACTTACAATAATTTTATCTTTTATATATCCAATGTATATTTCCACCCGGTCTTCATAGTTCCAGAAACGCTTCTGAATCTATCAGACTGTACATCACCCCATCGGCAACAGAGATCCGGAGATCGGCATCTGGTGCAAATTGGTTTTGTGTCCCGTCTATCGAATATTTGAATTGGTTTCAACCTCAATGCGAAATAGCTTTCGCGTTCTTTTTTCTGTTATTGGCACATTCGTTAGGTTTTTTCTATCCACAAGTTTTGTTCTAACGTTACAGGTGCTTGTTTGAAACTTATCTGTGCCGATTTTATTTTTATTTAAAGAAAATGTCGTAGAAATTTTAATAAGTTTTTGTGCTCACGAAATACCTGGAAATTGAACCCATGACCTCTGGTTGCGAGCGCGTTGCTACACGGCCACTGAGGCGTTTGATGACGATGATGTATTTCAAAAATAATTAAATTTAAAAGTACAATCTTGTCATTTATAAATTGATCATGATCACCAACGGAACGGTGATTTATAAAAATCGCTCTACTAGTTGATTTCAAGGAGATCATTATTCTGCTATCTGCAGTATTTTCAAATAAAAGTAGGTATAGTCGATAATGAAATTGCTTTACCACCTTAGAAGTGAATTTTGTTTGCATATAATAAAACAACAAGTTCATTTTTTGTTTAAAAGACCAAGTGACAGATACGTTGTCATCATTGACAATGAGCCTTAGCGAAATTTTATTGTAAAGTGGAAGTTTTTGTCAAAAAAGATTAAGCAATTTCATGGTCGACTATACCTACAATAGCTTAAATTATAATGAAAATTATAATTTGCCGCACTTAATTTTAGAGCGAAAGATCTTCCCATTAACAGAAACAAACATTTTTATACGCGTCGTAGAAATGTCGTTTCTATAAAATATAATATATTTAAAAGGCTCGTGGCACACATTCCATTTTAATATTTCCCCTCGGCATTTACGCATGGTGTGATTTGAAAGGAAAACCAGTGAAAGGCGTACGCACTGAATACAGAGTAAAGAAGTCAGTATTCTAAATTACAATGTGGTAAACTTTTTAGATAACAAGGGACCAGTCTCCTGACTATGAGCTCTTATAGCAGTATTATTGCAGTTGTGGAAAAGAGACGCGAATATATTCGCTGCTACACGCGCCTCGTTTTCACAACTGCAATAATACTGATAACAGAGCTCGTGGTTACCCCCTGGCCTTCTTCTCACCCTATGGTTTATAACGACAAGATCGAAAATAGAAGCTTACTTCAACCGGAAAACACGTTTGTGTATTCCGGGTTTGTGTATACCGAGGAACTGGAGGGAGGAACTTCTGAGCTCGATGGCGCAGGAGTGAACGCGCCCGATCTGCGATTGCTGAAGTTATGTAACTTTCGCAAAGGCCGGATATCGGATGGGTAACCAATCATTTATCATCTCGAGCTCCTCCGTGCTTCGGAAGGCACGTAAAGCCGTTGGTCCCGGCTCCATTATCAGCCGTTAACAACCACCAAACCGCACTGGACCCGCGTGGTGGTTTATGACCTGGTGTCTCTATCCATCCATAGGTAAGGATTGTACCCCAGCAGTGGTGGAGACAAAAAATTGAGCTGGTGATGTTAGGAACTGCCTATCTTCAAGACAAACAAGTTCTTTAGTGTTAGGATATTATTTTTTTTCGAATTTTTCTAATGCGTAACCGGCGATCTTGTTAGTTGAACCTTAACAGTTGAACCTAGGTGAACCACGAGAAAAACAATTGCCCGTGGTTCACCTAGGTGAACTGATCCGGTGGACCACGGCTAAGGAGAGAGGAAAAACAGCGACTGAGAAAGAGCCGAGTTAAAAATGAGACGAGTTATGAAAGTGTCAACATTGCTAAAGAGACCAACTAAGAAAGAGCCGAGTTAAAAATGAGACGAGTTGGGAAAGTGTCAGGTTTGGGAGGGGGACCAGCTGAGAAAGAACCGAGTTAGGAGGGAGACAGGTTTGGAAAGTGTCAAGTTTGAGAGGGTGACGAAGTCGTCCTGAGCGCTCCGAGGATAGAGGCGCTGTATGCTGAAATACGGGACTGACATCCCAGTTCGGTAGCAGATGCTACAATTGTATACAAAATCTACATACCATTAGTTATAGGCTTTAAGTTGGTGTTTATATTTTGTAAATGTTTCTGGTAAATAAATAAATAAATAAATAAAATCTTATCTCTAACTGTCAGAACAACAACAATGCTATTGATGAAACAACTTTTACGGATATACTCGCGTTTATTTTACACATTACTTATCTAATGTTTATCCTGACGTTTCGAACCCTTTGGTCGCAGGGAGACTGAGGTGTTGGTCGTCTCATAATTAGTTGGTAAGTAGCTTGTATACCCTCATTTAAATTTAATCAGGTGCGTTCCGTTTTACGCAGAAAGAGCTTACAGTATCTTTTGATCTGGCCGTATGGTGTTGGGGCTGGGATTTAATATTTTGTATGATGGGATCCCAGGATGGTGGTAGATTCCAACCATCTTCTCTATTATAATTAGGATGTTTTTTAATTTCAATAGCCTCGCGTATCATCCTAGGGATGAATCGTTGTTCTCTAGCGAGTATTTGTGGTTTATCAAATCTGATGTAATGGTTGGGCCCCTCTAGGGAATGTTCGCATACTGCAGACTTATTTTCGCGCCTATGCTTGACGTCGGCTATATGTTCTTTAACGCGGGTTCATACACTTCTTTTTGTTTGCCCGATGTAAGAGAGCCCACAGTCGCAGTCCAGTTTGTACATGCCTGCATCTTGAAGGGGTATGTTGCACTTGACAGGTCGTAAAAATTGGTTGATTTCCTTCGGCGGCTTGAAGGAAGTGTTGATTGAAGCTCGCTTTAACATATGCCCAATCTTGTCAGTGACACCTTTCATATATGGAAGTACAGCAGGTTGTCACTGACAAGAAGATCAGAAGAAGACGCAAATATTAGCTTCTTTTGTAAAACAATTTATTTGGCACCGTAAAATAAATAATCTATATTGTACAAATTAAGACCTACTGCTATTACTGTACTGTGGGCAGAAGTTGCGTCTAAACCAGTGACCTAGAGCTGAAGAGCGGGAGTGTGAATGTAGGCACTCGTATTGAGGGACCGCACAATACGACTTCGCGACTTTACTGGGGTGTGACTTCTGAAAGTGATTTAATCGGAAATTAATATTTCATATCCAAATAACAAAGAGAAACAGTATGTAGATATAGTTCTAGCCAAAGCAATAAGACTGCAATAAGGTAGTGTTATTTATTGTCTATTCGAAACTTTATTCAGGTCGTTAGATCATAAATCCTTGATGTAGTTAGTGAGAAGTGAAGAAGGTGAGAACAGCTAATTTGCCGACGGTAAAAAACCATTCTACTACTCGTAGCTGCCTGCGCATAATGCGAAAGCAGCTAGTTTAATGCAGCTGCCATATGGCAGAAGACGAATCAATTGTCAACCCATTGATTAAAATAAAATAAAAAAATTGGAAATCTTTTAATGTTAATACAACAATAGTTACAATTTCTGTAGGAACATTCTTTTTTTTTTTAAATATGTGTATATATATATTATAATTCGTTTTTATTGAGAGACTAGAGTCTATTCAGCGAAAATTTCTTAAATATTTGCAATACAAGTGTAGAAACTTTGATTCCGACTTTGATGCAAGATGTCGCCGACATCACTTTTTACCCTTGCAAGAAAGAAGAAAAATCGCGGATATCGTTACTCTGGTAAAGATCGCACAAAATGTGATTGATTCCCCGTATCTACTCTCTAAACTTTATTTGAAAATTCCTAACAGAACTGCAAGGCGGCATGTGTACTTAAATATCCCTCAATGCACTACCAACTACAGGCAGAACTCCTTTTTTATAAGATCAGCTAGGGAAATAAATAAATTGGTTGTCTTCCCTGAACTGGATTTGTTTAATTCGAAGCCAGATAATTTTAAAGGTACGATGGCTAAATCCTGGTTTAATGGTTCTCTTACTGTTTAGTTTAATATATT
Source organism: Eudonia lacustrata (assembly GCA_947562085.1). Lineage (NCBI taxonomy): Eukaryota > Metazoa > Arthropoda > Insecta > Lepidoptera > Crambidae > Eudonia > Eudonia lacustrata. Next base: position 8,806,390 of record OX387318.1, read on the forward strand.
TATAAATATTTTTTAATCATATTTGTTCACTGTTGTCCATTTGTTTGTGCCAATGAATTGGAATTGTTTTTTTAGTTATATATATGCGGAAACATGTAAATAGTGCATAGTGGCAATTTAGTATTTGTTAACAGTTAATCATCACTGTATGTTTTCCAAATAAAGCAAAATAAAATAAATAAATAAAATATATTGGACAACATCACATACATTGATCTGATCCCAAGGTAAGTAGCTAAAGCACTCGTTTTATGGAAATCAAAAACAACGACGGACGGTACACCCCTCTACACACGGCTTTAAAGTTTATACAGACACCCCCACCAACCTTACGGTTATAAAGTTAGGTGTAAGACATCCTTGCGCAAGCACAAGGGACTATCTTCGAAACTTCGTTTTAGAATCGAACCCGGGACCTCAGAGTTAGCGCCGCCCAAAACCGGCGTGCATCAAGTCACTGGTCTATTAAGGTACTTAGACAGGATACCTAATACTTATTAAATTAATAATAGCTTAAGTTTTATATTTTTCTCATTTGCGACAGAAAGTGTCCATCTATGATAGAGAATTCAATAAGCTCGATCTTCCGCTCTTATTATACAACTTTGCACATTATCATCGCTGCACCTAACCGGAGGGCATCCGTCCTACACTATGTATATGCCATCATCATCATCATCATCATCATCTCAGCCAAAAGACGTCCACTGCCGGACAAAGGCCTCCCCCAAGGATCTCGACAACGACCGGTTTTGTGCTGTTCGCATCCAGCGGCTTCCCGCGACCTTCACCAGACCGTCATCGGTCCAAATTGTTAGAGGCCTGCCCACACCAATAAATAAATAATAATAAACTTCACCCAACCAATATGCAAAAACAAACAAGTGTGGGTAACAAAGTAATTAGTTTCGCGTCACTCCGCTTTGTGTTTAATTATTGCACGCATTTATTTACACATTAGGTTAATGGCAAAAACAAGTCCCTCATTCGGGATAAATCGTCTGTATCCCTTAAACTGGACCCGCTTCGGCCGGGAATCATTTGTTATGTGTATCGTTACTTGTAGCCAACTTTGTCTGACGAAGAATGTTGGGTCCGGACTGGGGAGCTTTGACCCGAGCCTCTGTAGTGTAAAATATCTTTATAGGTTCTATTTTTATATTACTTTTAGAGGCGATATTCCTTTTCTTACTGAGAAGGCCGAAAACTCGAGCAAAGCAAAAAATATACAGGTTAGACGTAGCCATTCTGTTTGTATTCAAATATTTATTGTAAAATCTGTTTTACCTTTTCTCTTTTGAGAATTTTTTGTCCTCATTTCTGCACCCTTTATGAAATGACACGTGTTCGTTTTATACATACAACTATATTAAGATTGTGACCAAATGCTTCTTTTTCTTTTGCATTTGCACAACGTGTAACAGAAAGGTGTAGTAAAAATTAAAGGATCCAAAGTGCATTCAACCTAGATCTTGTATGTGTTGTTACTAAGATATAATTATTAACTTTAGTTTGTTATGCAATTGTAAATTAAATGTTCTATATAAGTGAAGTCACGCGCGTCATGCACGCATAAGCAAGCAGCAGTGATCACAAATGTGAGTATACAGAGGTTACTAAACCACTAGGGCTGTGACGTGACAATAGTGATAATATTGGGGTCTTCAAATCACGAGTGAATCGGTACCTTCTAGGCAAGCATGTTACATCGTATGCTACATCATCACTTATGTGAGATAGGTGAGATAGCAGTCAAACGCAAACCAAAAAAAGAAATAGAAATATTTAATAAAAATTGCATAAAGTCTTAGTAACCCTGCAAACAAGATCTAGGTCGGATACTCTTTGGATCTTTTCATTTTTACCCCACCTTTTTGTTACACGTTGTATAACTGGTATACACCCGTCCTGCATAACATCAGAGTCATTTGCCAACCTTACGATAAAATAACTTCCCATAAGAAAAGTATAAAACCAAAACGACTATATTGTTTTCTTCAGTTTACGCGAACAACTACACATTGAAATGAAACAACTTTTACGGATCTACTCGCGTTTATTTTAAACATTACTTATTTAATGTTTATCCTGACGTTTCGTTCAAAGGGTTCGAAACATCAGGATAAACATTAAATTAGTAATGTTTTCTGGCTAAATCGTAGCGAGAGCCATCTCTCAAGAAATTGAATTGAATTGAAGTAATGTTTAAAATAAACGCGAGTAGATCCGTAAAAGTTGTTTCATTTCAAAACGACTATGTTAGGGTCTTTCTTCTATGCCTATGTCTATAATGCATACAGAACAAATTTAGATAAAAATATCTAATTCAATCATACATCCACATGATACATAAAACAATGTGAAAAGGTTGTCGGCAGTGGGAACTGTAGTAAGTAAGTCCGTTAAAACTTTTTGGCGACCATATTACCCGTTCAAGTGGTTAGCAACAAACTGAGGCAAATATTTTATTCAGATCAAGGTTTAGATCTTTAACACGTGGGCTGCCGTAAATCTACACACAATAGAAATATAATTGTTAGGCGCTGTGGATCCACGTTCCGAATAATCAAGGTAAATCGGAGCTTAGTACAGACAAGCAGGGCTTGCAACCGGTACCGAAAATACAGGTATCATATCGGTAAGTGCCTTAATTTTTCATTTCGATTCCTAGATACTGACTCTTCAGTGAGTACCCGTACATTACCTCAAAAATACCGGTACCTACCTGCGACGTTGCCAGTCTGTTTGTCACGCGATATGCAGTGCACTGCGGCCGCGCGAAATGAATATAAACAGGCAAGCTAACAAGACGAGAGCGCAACGCGTGCAGTTAGCCAATCCAAGCTCCACACATTCATCATTTATTTAATCTAATTACCTGGTACCGGTATTAGTACCGGTATTTTAACAATACTACTTACCGGTACTCATCGGTTTACCTGTATGATTAATACCGGTAACAAATCGTACCGGTACTTTTTTAAAGTCTAAGGTACCGTTTATTGAAAACTAGCGGCCGCTCGCGAGCTCGTCCGCTTGAGATGGCACTCTGCTGCTAAAAAAGCATTCAAAAAAATTAAAAAGCAGTGACAAAATTCAGCGCTTACGTCAGCCTTCCCGGTAGCATAGCGGTCAGTGCAGCCGGCCGGATTGCGGTAGTCCCAGGTTCGATTCCTGGCTGGGTCGGGTAGGCGTTTAGTTTTATCACTGAAGTATTTAAAGTTACATTTAAATTGGCTTAATGGTTAGAAAGAATAAGAGCTTTAAACTTTGTATGGGATATCGTAATGTAAAGAGGCTCTTAGAACAAGTAAACCTTCCAACTACAAACTAAACTTGTTCAGCAAAACAGGATGCTTTGTCAAATCTGATGTTCCTTGCCGACTGTACCAATCAAAAAGTAATTACTGTTTCTTCAACTGACGTCTGAACAAGCAATGAAATCCACAAGCCTGTGTGTAGGGTACCCAATGAGTATTTGAATCACCTTATTGCGGCTACGTTAGCTACCGAGTCCATATTTCACGAATTTACACTCGCAACCGGTTGAAAACATAAATTCGCCGCCTTTTTTCCTTTCCACGATCAGTCAAAACAATTTTTCATTCGCCATGTTGTTTGTCCGAATCGCGTTGTGTACGCGACGAGGGTGATAATTAATCGTTCGGACGCGGCCCCAAGTATGACCTTTCCGTTAGTTCATCAGATTCGCGACAAAAAAATCGCGAACGTAATTTTCCGACGGCCCACGACAATATGGGAAGCGCTGTGAAGTTTACGAGGGCCGCGCGCGACACATTCAATTGTTTTAAAACTATTTTTGAGAGCGGACGAGGCAACAAAATATTAGGTTCTTGGCGGGAAAGTGAAGCGTCATGTCTGCGGTTTTGTTTTATTTTCTAAAATTTGTGTTATGTCGAATATTAATGTGAAATAATGGTGGATTATTAACCGTTAAGTGTTCGTGAGTGTGCATAAGTTTTGGCAAATGAAACAAAACAGTGCAACGTTACTTTTCAAATTCTCTCAAGAAGCTCGCGTGAGGACTTAGTAAAGCCCCACATCTTTACTGAGATACTCGAGAGGTTGGGGGGTATGTCATTTCTCACTTCCCATTTCTAATATCATTCATCATCATCATATATGGAAATATTGTTTATTTATGTATTACTTGTAAGAAAAATTACTTTGACACTGGCTAAATGTGCTAATCGCACGAAGCCATCAACTAAAAAATAAAAAATAAAATAAAAAAAAACAAAATATTAGTTACATAAAGTATTAACTTTAGTCTTTTGAAAATAAGCCGTTACACTATTTTATATTTAAGGAAGGCGCCAAAACATACTTAGGTGACATTGTTTTATTCTGACAGTTAGAGATGGCATATACATAAATTAGCCAGATACTGAGTAGTTGAGGATTGCAGAGTAGACGAGTGCGCCTGACCTTGACCTTAACATGAAATCAGGTCAGATGAGATAAAGGATAGACCAAAAAAGCAACGTAGTAGAACGTTTTAAGAGCTTGCTTACGTTCTTTGTAATGACAACAGAGTTATCGATGCGACGGAAGGTGTTTATCGCATTGATTATTGCTCAGAATAATAACTAAAGCTATAGAAACCGGACTAAAATAGCAACACAAATTCAACAGTTCGCACTATTTTAACTAATGAACCTAGGTTGGAAATTAAAATATTGGAAAGAGATCGATTGTCCCTTTTCTTTCGTTATTTCGAACTGTCAGCTTTTAAATCAATGTATTTCTGGGTCTGACTCGAGATTTTATTTTTCTGATGACCGAATGACATAACAATACAAAAAATAAAAACTAAGTGTCAACCATTTGTTGCACTCCAACCTCCTTTTCTAGCCGTAAGATAGAGCGGAACTAAACATAGTTGCACAATTTTTATTTTAGCCATCCTTCTATAGCTTTAGTTATTGTTCCGAGGATTATTGTGTCATGCCACGCAATAACCTCAATTTATTTGGTTTAAAACGATTGTGTTCTGTTTAGTGTATCAATATATATATTTTTTATGAAACTCTTTGCTCTCAATGACATGTCTTAATACTGACAGTAACTTTTAATTCTATTAGGCGCTCTATAATGTAATCGGCACAATAATTATCATTAAACACATGGGAACCTTCAAAGTTCTACACGGCGACCTTTAAATGTGTTAACTTCATATCCGCTCTATTTAGTTCCAATAAGTTTCATATTAGCGTGGCATGCGTTACTTGACACTTGTCGCCGGTGTTCCTATGTTAAGTTTAGGAATACCTCCGCTATTAATTCCCAGCCCCCCGTCAATAACTTCGTGGGTTGATTAAATTCCGTACTTCACTTCATATATCGTAAAGTTTACATAGATCGGGATATAATTTCTCGGAGCTTTGTGAGAGTTTCTAGATTTATGTAAGCCAACCATTGTTTTCGCCGGAGCGTAATTTAATTTTGCGCTTAAATGATATTGCTAGCATTAAGGTACACAAAGTAAAGGATCTTACTTGGAGTGCTCTGAATAATTTGATTTAGCTGTAGGTATACACTTTGATTTTCCCTTCTAATACCTATGATTAAGCGATCATAGCTAGACATTGACGTCGTGTTTGCCGCTAGTGGCCCAATTTTGGACTAAGAACTGTATACACTGGGCCGCAAAAATTCCGGGTCGCTTATAAAAAGTGTGATAGTTTCTTAACTACACAACACAAACTAGTGAAACTGTAGTATGTTATAGATGACTGACTTATACATAAAAAAAAATACATAACACGTTTGTAAACTGTATAATTTTATTTAAGTACTAAAAAATACAAAAAAAAACACTTTTAACTTTTGACAACAAAAATATACAACACAGCTATTCTGCAAAATGAAAGCTTTTCTGTAAATTTAATATCTTGTATTTCCTCCACGAGCCAGTATCGATTCATTAAGACGATGTGGCATGCTGTAAATCAAATTTCTAATACGGTTTTGGTCTATGTTTGACCATTCTTCTACTAGCGCACTTCTTAACTCACGTAAGTTAGCTGCAGCTGGAGAGCGTTGTTTAACGCATCTCCCGAGCTCGTCCCATAAATGCTCTATGGGATTTAAGTCTGGGCTGCGAGCTGGCCACTCCATGCGGGTGATACCGACGTCTTGAATATACGCGTTGACCAAATGTGTTGTATGTGGTCGCGCATTATCGTCCATAAAAATAGAATTTGCGCCCATATTCACCAAGAAAGGACCAGCATGCTCATTTAAAATCTCCTCTACATATCTGGGAGCTGTCAGAGAACCGTTTTCTATAATTACGAACTCCGTACGATCCTCTGAAGATATCCCAGCCCAAACCATTATTGATCCTCCACCGAATGGCACCTTTTCCTCAAAACACGCTTGACGATAACGTTCATTTGATCGCCTATATACTCTTCGTCTCCCATCGTGTGCGAATAAACAAAATCTTGACTCATCGGACAACATAACCCTGGACCAATCTTCATCTGTCCATCGGACGTGTTCTCGAGCAAACCGCAACCTGGCAACTCGATGTTCTCTGAGCAATTTAGGGCCATTTACTGGCCTATAAGGCTTTATATCAGCTTGCCGAAGTCGCCGCCGGGTCGTGTCAGAGCTTACATTGATGTGGTGAATTTCTTGAAGGCTATTTCGGACCTGAACAGCCGTGAGATGTCGATTTCTTAACATAGTACTCACGATGAATCGGTCTTCTCGTGTAGTTGTACACCTTGGCCTGCCATTCCCTGGTCTCCTGATGTTCATGCCAGTCTCTTGAAATCGCTGGAGTACTCTTTGGACCGTGGATAAAGATACACCTACTGTTCTAGCAGTACTCCGCTGACTGCTTCCTTCTTGTACCATGGTGATAATTCGTGTACATTCTTCAGTAGATAACGACATGTTGGTGCATGGTTGATGCACAAAATACTGTGACCAGCCAAAAAAACTGTTTATGACGACAGCTCGGTTTGAAACATAAGCGAGAAAATTTTCTATTCCAAAAATTTGAACTTTGATATTTTTCAAAAATCGGAATTTCTTTTTTTGAAGCTGTAACTTGTTCAAATGCAACCTCTTTTGATATGTATAATAAGCGTCAGAAATCTGCCTATAATATATTATTTATACGAGGGATCTATGTAAATAACTTTGGGAGATATCGCGGTTTTTCTAAATGACCCGTTATTTTTGCTGTCCAGTGTATTTGGCGTACGAGAAACAACTTTAATACCTTATCAAAAAAACTAGATTTTGACTAGATGCATCGACGAAACGGCTCATGAACCAGTTATTTTTTGAGTGTTAGTTTAATGAACCTATTTAGTTGTGTGTGTTGCTTGTTATGTGCATCACATTATTATTAATTCCGTTTTTATTAGTGAGAACTTGTAATTGGCTTTCTGTTATCATTTTTTAGTTTTCAAGTTGTGTCATAGCTGTTGGTCTTCCTAATAAATAAATAAGATTCAAATGACAAAATTTGGCTACAGGATCAGGAATGGGGCTTTTTAAATTACAAGAATCTGATCTTAATAGTTCATCCTTATATCTTCGTGTGATTTAAGGCGAATCCATGTATTTTTGCAAACGCTTAGATGTCAGAAAGCAAATCTAAGGGCACGGCAGTGCCCCCGCCAAGTCGAGCAAAAACGCGGCACGGCCGTACCGAAACAGAAGTCTGGGAAGTCCAAAAGTTTTTGATATATTTCAACCCATGTTACTAAGACAAAGTGGTTTACTTACCGATTCAGAGTCACTCCAAAAAATTTGCGCACTGGTAAAAAAATTATCCTGAATGTTGACAATCGACTGCATGATCGATCAAACAGCACTCGACGCAGCCTGTAATGGTAAAATCATTTTGACGCTTCATTTAACTACATGATTGCTATTTTCCATTAATTGTTTGGCCCCATTGGGTAAGAGATTAACAAAATAAATTGGATATTTTTGTATGGTTACATCAGTCGGTTGTTTATTGGACTTCGAAATTTACGAGTAAACGTGATGTTATTAGGAGATCGATGGCGCAGTTTTAAACGCGTCCGGTCTGCGATTGCTAAGGTTAAGCAGCTTCGCAACGGCCGGTCATCGGATGGGTGATCAAAATTTTTTTAATTTCGAGCTCCTTCGTTATTCGGAAGGCACATAAAACCTTTGGTCCCGGCTGCATTAGCAGTCGTTAACAGCCACCAATCCGCAATGGACCCGCGTGATGGTCTATGGTCCGTTCTCCCTATCGATCCATAGGGAAGGCAAGCAGCATTAGGGATATAAAAAAGAACTTGTGATGATGAAGATGAGAAATAAGCATTAGTATACATAGTCTTGCTATTTGGTTTAAAATACTTTAAAATTTTAAGGGGTTATCGAAACATATAAAGACTGAAGTAACTGTGTGTAACGAAATAAAGAGAAAAAAATGTAAATACCACAAAATATTATGTTCTCATTTAAATTCCGAACCTTTAGTTTACCCATGAACATCAAGATATCAGTTTTAATTGAAAAACCTTTCTGTTTTCCTCTACGGTCCGTACGCCAGCACAATGTTACGAGCATGTAGCCGGGAGCGGTTATTTGTAATTCTCATTTTAAATTAACCAATCGGAAACACACAAACGTGAACACACAAAGCCAACTATGGAGTTGTAAGTTTTTACAAAGAATTAGTCTTTACTAGCTTCAGACAGTGGTTTCGCCTGCGAGAATATGTCTGATACAAAATGTGGAATAACCCCAAAGGAGTAAAAATATCGTTTTTTGACCTATTTTTCTTCAGGAAAGTTGTTCAGTTTCATGGTCAAATCAACCCACCTACGGATCAATGACGGTTAAAAAAGCACGGAGTATAATTTTTTTTTAAGTTTATTTTGTGTTTAAATTTTGTATTTTTATCCTGCCAATCTTAATTTGGAGAAAATAAATTTTTGTTTGCAAAAAAAATATCTAAATTATTGTCTTTTATAGCTTATACGCTTTGGCACTCATTTATTTATACAGCATAGGATTTTCGTAAACTACAAAGTTGCATCATCTTCATTAGTTTAAAACTATTTTTAAACCTTTTGAAACGTTTTGTCTAAGTTTTTTAGGATTCCGTACCCAAAGGGTAAACTATTTCTGTTGCCGCTATATTAAAATATACTAAAAAACAGAATAAAATAAATATTTAAGCGGGCTCCCATAAAACAAACGTGATATTTTTGCTCGATTTTGCTCGATATTGATAACGGCAACAGGTAGACGCTTGAAATATTCACAGAATAATGAGTTATATTATTCACTCTAAAAATAAATAATTGAATTAAAATAAAATTTATATTTAAGTACAAAAACAACAGACATGATTTTTTTTGCCGTTTTTATAGATAATGGTACGGAACCCGCCGTGTGCGAGTCCGACTCGCACTTGTCTTTTATAGCCAAATGTTTAATGTACAAATTACTAAACTCATTAAAATTGTGATTCAAAAGCAATCGAAAACATTAAGCTTATTTTCGTAATCTTTAGAATAAAATGCGTATGTACATTATTGTAGATTCTAAGCTCGTGTATTGAAAAGAACTCGTAAAATCAGTAGGTATCAAGAGTTTCATCAAAACTAACAAGTTAGTTTATACTCAAACATAATAAAGGATGTAACAGACTGAGCGTGTTGCCGGCGTGTATATGCTTATTTTCGCGACGGTCGTAAACAGATGCCAGGCTGAACTTAACCACTACTACGAATGGAAGCGGGCTCATAAACTCGTAAACGTGCGAGCTGTTAACAATGCAACTCCATTTGACCTAATTTGGTTTGCCCGTTAAATACTCCTACAAATTGGTCCCTGTCGCGTTATTGTATTAATGGTTGCCATGCCAAGAAATAAAAGTTGTCAGAAGTCACTTTGAATAGGTATAAAAGTGAGTTATTTGTCAACTCGCACACTTTAAACTCGCACAAGTGTGCGAGATGGCACCTCTTGATTTTACCTATTATTTGTGTCGTTAACTTGCACGACAGTTAAAATCTGAGGTAGTCATGTACAGTCAATTACAAAAAGGTTTGGAAAAAGTTATAATCTTGCTCATTGTATATTATTGGACTTGAGTACTAAGTAGTTTGGTATTTTGGCGAAATATCGTGATTTGACGAATCAACGAGCATGCAAAAATATGCGCTGAATTTCTTTGAAAGCATATGAAATCGGTTACCCTATTATAGCGCGTGTATTTTCTTACATTCAAGTGTACAAAAGTAATCGTGCCGTTCGTTCGTAAGTAAGTACGTGCCGCAAATACGCCAAGTCTGTACCCGCCCTTAGTCTTGATGTACAAAACACTTTCATTGTTCAACGGCCGTATCGGATTCAATTCATTACAGTAGGCTTTCCATTTCGATAAAAACATTTTGCCGTACAAATAGGCACGTCAAAGCTCGCGCGATTATCCGATCGAAGTTGATCCAGTTACGTCAAAAACAACAAAGCCGGGGCGCTCGCAGTAGGAATGTCCGGTTCCCGAACGCACCAGGCGCTGTAAGCTTTTTATTACTTGATATTGTCGATACAATGAGCTAAAAAGAAAAAGAAAGGCTGTTACAACAAAAGAGAAGTTTTTAAATTTATTATAGTACTAGTTGTCGCCCGCGAAGACTACACTATCCCACAGGAACCTGTTACCGGGATAAAAAGTAGCCTTTATCCTAGTCCGGGTCATGGTCTATCTATGTGCAAAGTTTCATCCAAATCCGTTCAGTTATTTTCACGTGATGCGCGGTCAAATAAACAGACAAGCATACAAACAGACAAAAATTCTAAAAACTATTGGAACGTGTTCTGTTATCGATTCTAAGTATCCCCAGCCAACTTTTTTTTCGAATATCTTCCATGTACAGACTTTCGACCCTCTTTAGCTTGATTATGATGTATGATATTGGCACTTGGCCTAAACTAAACGTCATCACACACTTAAAAATGCGTGTCCCCGTGCCCTACTAGATTCTCCGAAGGGTTCAGATCGGGTCGGGGATTGATCCTTGTGGGTGCACGATTAGGTACATTAGTCTGGTTATGAGCTTTAGGTATACCTTTTTATGTATTTTTTTGTTTAATGTCTGTTGCGCTGCCTAATAATAAAAAAACAACAAAGAGGCTCTAAAATCGTTGGTCACCAGGATACGCTAATGTTTAAATGCCATATAATGTTTTCGTAGCTCTGTAGGAACAGCAGTTGCTAGTAATTGCGAATGGACGTCGATGCGAGTACCATCGGAAGCAATTTTTAAAGTATTTATTCGGGTACGCCTCTGTGGCAAAGCGCTTGGCCTGAAAGCCGAAGGTCCCGGGTTCAATTCCTAGGCCGGGCAAAAGTGTTTCTCGGATTTTTCGATGAATAGTCTAGGTTTGTGATCACCTACCCGAATATGGCAAGCGTGGTGATTAAGCCATTACCCATCAATTGTAGTGATGATTTGATTATAATGATGGAGGCCTTTGCCCAGCAGTGGGACAGCTATAGGCTATTTACTTACTTTACTTATTTAGTCGGGTGCACTACATAACTACGAAAAAATATTTTTATCACGATTTCCAAAATCCTGAATTTCAAAATTCCGATACATTAAAAATCATTTTGCTCGCTCTTCTGTTTTTGTTCACAAATCTTACATAACCTGACCGACCGGCGCGGCTGTAGTAAATACAAAACTTCGATGTTTGAGAATTACAAATCTTGAAATCAACATTTTATTTATTCGGAATTTTGACTTTCTTATTAATGAAAATCGGAATTAAACATTTCCGAATATTTGTGTGTTCCCTGTTTATTTTCATCACAAATATACTTAACGTCTTTTACAAACGTATCTTGTGAAAAGATAACACTCTATCACATAGTAATTTCAGTTGGAACAACAGAACTCCACCTTGTCCAACGCATATTCCAGACAGGTGCAAACGTGTACAAGCACTGTGTTAATCTAGGATATTGTCCGGGGTCCGGACGTTGTAACTCGTCCGGTTGTAACGGCCGGACACTTGGCAAACTGTACCGCCGGCCGGAACACAGCAATTCATATAACGTTGCCCGTTTACGTTTAGCGGCGACTTTGCACTGGATTAGATTTTAGATTTCACATTTAGTTTGTTGTGTCCCAATTTTCGTTGATTCGAATAGAACATTTAATTAAATTTGATTGTGTGTTTAAAGTAGTTTGTGTAACATAAATAAATATAACTACATATTTCATTTGAATACTCTGCACATACTCGTCATCTGTTGTGCAAGTCAAGTCAAGTCTCAAAAACTCAAATCTTTTAGTCTTCATTTCGAGACTTGAGTAGTTTTTTAAGACTAGGACTCGTTAGTCACATGAGTCCGAGTCCTTTCGAGTCTTTTAAGTTCTTTGAGCTAGACTGAGTCATGAACTTGAGTTGGTGTATTATAATAGGTAATACTGGGTGATTTTATATCATCATCCATATTTAATTACTAATCTGATTGAAAATAAACCGTACAATAAAAATTTTTAACAATTTCATTGCATTCAACGCAAATAACCTAATCAAAAGTATCCACCTGAAGACTGAGGATTTGCTAAATCAAAATGCGAGTTAAAACGTCTAAATAAAATAATAAACACACTTAATACCGTCTACTTAAAATAAATTAAATAAAATAAATAAATATTCCGGAACAATTTACACAGCGCCATCTAGCCTAGATTGGGTAATAAAACTATAAGAGCTTCAATGTGCCTGTCTTCGTGACTCAATATACTAAAATAATATACATATATATATATATATGGAATTAGAGGACACAGTCATGAGTTCTTTTTGGCAGGCCTCAAGTATTTTTACAAAAGACCCCAAATTCTGAAGAACTTGAGCTCTAAGTATTATTTATAAGTCTTCAAAAATCGCTCAAGTTTTAATAAATAAGACTCCAAGACTCGAGTTTCTTACAACACTATTTCTGAGTCGTTATTGTGTCATAAATAAAAAAAACATATTGTGTCACTTTAGAATATGAATTCAGTGTAAATTATGTTGTTGCTTAAATATGTACTGAAAAGAGTAGCTACTAAGTTGTGTTGCTGGGGTCACTTGTCCCGACAGGGTGTTATAACACCCCATTACTTTAAGAGGTTAAAACAAAACTGCTAAAGCAGCGATAGGATCACATTAAATATAATTATGTATCGTATTACCTATTGCATAAACTCATATTATAGTTTGTATATTTTTTTCATACTTCTTTATCGACATTCACATGCGTTCTTTATCTGCCATAATATGGCCAAAATGAATCAATCACTTAACATTTCAATTCCAAAAATCAGTAGGTGCCTCTACTTAAATCAACGTGCATATGGACCTTACAGTAAACATTAAGCAGTGAAGTGACAATGATTGATTCTTATAATCAAATGACATACTGAATTAAACTAAAAAAGAAAATTCCTGACTGACCGAAGAACAATCAGATCGTAAGAGTCCTATAAGAGTCGCAAGCAAATAAGGAATAATATTCCATGCAGTTTCCTAAATAACTGTCACTAATATTCGCTACGACATGCCGGACGTCGTAACTTGTCCACAGTAACACATAACACGAACGAAACTGCAGCCTTACACTTGGCAAACTTTGTATAACAGAGGAAATAACAACGACTTTACAGCTATACAGTTTTAAATGGAACCTCTATGGAAGTGTAAATAATGTTCTATCTACCGGGTGCAGAGTGTGATAAATACTTCGAAATTAAAAACAAGAAGTTTATTTGCAGAGTATTCTCTGTACATAAACGGTTTACAATGTAAATGTGTTACATAATTATTACGGATATATATAATAAAGAAAAAAGTGTTCAATAATATTACGATGGGTTGGACAGAGCCACGATAGCATAGTTGTAGTACACCTGACCCGGCATGACATGAGGTGCAGGATTGAATCCCAGTCGTGGTAAAAAATTCAACACTTTTTTCAGTGTTACATAATTTTAGTACAAGTAAATATACAAATAATTGTCCTTCATTCATAACATGAAGCTGTTAATAACACCGAAATACTATTAAATTCTGTGGTGTTAACTGCTCCATATCGTATCCTGTCGTAAAGTTTAGTTAAATTATAGTCTACCTGCTCTGAATACTGATTATGCCAATAGAAATTAAGAAATTTCTAAAAATTTATTACGTTACACTTTAAAAAAAATCTCGATTGACTATTTCCGACGTTTTTAAATTGTTTGTATGTAGGTGCATATTTAATCTGATTTGGACATTTATTCGATACTTTGATTCGCTTACAATAAATAGCACCACAAAATAATTCTATTGTGTGCGAAAAGGAGAGACGCTTGCATGTTTTTGTCAATGTTAAAATTAATATAATTATTATGTCAGCTGTATATTTATTTATCTATAGTCAGTTAGTAAGTGAACCTCTATTCACCTGATTCCATTAAAAAAGCGGCCAAGTGCGAGTCGGACTCGCCCATGAAGGGTTCCGTAGCAGCAAGTAACATAGTATAAAAGTTCTTTTAGTAAATTGCGGTTTACGATTTATGACGTATTAAAAAAAAACTACTAACTAGATCTCGTTCAAACCAATTTTCGGTGGAAGTTTTCATGGTATACATCTTATTTTTTTAGTTTTATCATTCACTTATTTTAGAAGTTACAGGGGGGGGGGGGGGGGGACACATTTTACCACTTTGGAAGTGTCTCTCGCGCAAACTATTCAGTTTAGAAAAAAATATATAAGAAATTTCAATATCATTTTTGAAGACCTATCCATAGATTTGATGAAAAAAATTTTTTTAGTTTCAGTTCTAAGTATAGGGAACCCCCAAAATTTATCGTTTTTTTTCTATTTTTGTGTGAAAATCTTAATGCGGTTTACAGAATACTTCTACTTACCAAGTTTCAACAGTATAGTTCTTATAGTTTTGGAAAAAAGTGGCTGTGAAATACGGACGGACAGACAGACAGACAAACATACCGAATCCATAAGGGTTCCGTTTTTTGCCATTTGGCTACGGAACCCTAAAAACTGTAATTACACGCATTAAAATTCATTTACACCTCAACAAGTTCTTCTAACTGATAACAACTTTGCTGATTAAATATTCCGGCAGAAATGGAAAGTTTTCAAGATAAGCTTGGAACGTAATTTCATTATGCTCTTTAAACTTTACGTTTAAGTCATAATTTTGTAACTCTAATGTTGTAATAAATTTTAAAATTAACATTTTTAAAGTAATTTAGCGGGATTTATTACCAGCTATATTATAAAACTTCACCGGGAATATTTTAATACATATCTTTAATTCAAATATACTTATCAAAAACTAGGTTTAAACTTTTCTCATCGTAACATTTAACGTAACATACCACTTTTTAAGAGAAAGTAAAACGATAAACACTCAAAAGCAAGTAAGTATTAATAAACCATTTGTCATTAAACAAAGAAAAGTTAATGACAAGGCTTAATGAACTAGATCCTTTTGCCTTCTCTAACGTTGGAAGAAAGCATAAAATATAATTAAGTAAAAAGAAAACAAAATATATTTATTTCCCAAACAAAATGCTCATTAGATCTTCTTCTAAGGTATTTAATTACCTGTTTAAGAAGAACCCTTTCTTAACAAAATGTACCCAACATACAAGTTTAAAATAAGGTCATACAACGAGACGCTTAAGAATGTAAGGACATGGCTGGACTACATCGTCCCACGCTACTAGCCAAGTCCTGTGGCCATTTAGCGGTTCACTGAAATCCGAAAAGCTTCAATCCATCACTGAGAGTTACGACGTCCTCTAGAAAAAGATGTCGCCAACTTTGCTTCTGAAGTAGTCTACTAACACTTACAAAGAGAAACTAATTAAGGTTGCAGTATATAAACTTCGTTTGGGCTTAAATTTTCAGACTAATTTTATAAAATTTAATAAAACCACTTACTCATAATTTAATCATCTTTTTCGTTAAAATAATAAAACATTGTATTGTAAAATCGCTTAGTATTATACCTAAAGGGCCTTACAAATAAACAGATTATAAACTTCTAATAGTTATTCCGTATTATTATTATTCTTTCTTTATTTCTCTTTTTCTCTAATCGGAAATGAAGTTAACATGGCGGGAACAAAAAACGGAATATCTGTTCCTAGCTTATTATCTGTTTATTTGTAGTATTTGTATTATATTATAGATATTATATAGTATGTGTTCTAGATAAATATCTAACCCCCGTATTAATAAACAAAGTGTAAGCTTGGAGTAGTTACTCCGTGTTTTGTTCCCGTCATGTAAACTTCATTTCATATTAGAGTAAAAGAGACAAAACACGGAGTAACTACTCCAATCTTACATTATGTTTATTAATAAGCCCCTTTGGGTTTAAGTGGGATGCACATAAAGTTTTCAATAATAAACTATTGTATATAAATCTCAAACTTTTTATATTGCCTTTTTGTATATCTACCTACTTAGCTGAATATCATTCATTCATTTCAGCCAAAATACATCCACTGCTGGACGAAGGCCTCCCCTAAAGATCTCCACAAAGACCGATTTTGTGCGCTCGGCTCGCATTCAGCGGCTTCCTGTGACCTTTACCAGATCCACCATGTTGGAGGCCTGCCCAGCTGACTATCGCAAAAAAGTAAAATATGAGACAAAAGTTTACAGTCGTAGTACGAACTTGGAATAGTTTTTCTTCTAGTCTTATCTTTATAAAACACTTGGCACAAGTAACGTCTGTGCCAACAAGCAATAAGTAAGTATACCACCACAAACGAAATATACTTACTAACTCTTTTCATACTTCGTTGACCCACATTTCGCACCATAATTCCTCATTTAGCTAAATTAACAAAAGCACGCGGCATAAAAAGAATTATTTGCCCGGTCGCTCTCAAAACTTTCTTTATTTCCTTCTTTGAAAAAGTACTTAATTGTCCGTCAGTAGCGGTGTTTGTTGAGAGGCAAAAATTGGAAGGAACCTGTCGCGAGGCGTTGTTTACCGGGACGAGAGAAACAAGTTGGGAAACAAGAAACTAAATGTCTTACGTCTTCGTGTAAACAACCGAATTGTTGGGTTTACTGTAGCACACTGTGAGATTGATGGTGTTTCTTTAAGACTACCCAGGTGATAAAGTCATCCGAATGGCCATTAGAACCGTTTGTTGTGATTTAACGACGAGACGACTGATCACGTGATGAACTACCTATGTCTTACAAGACAGTTGCGATCCTTTCTGAAAGACGACGATTACTACGCTACATATTAACAATAAAGATTTGTAAAAATTAATAACATACAAATATTCCGATCCCCTCGCCATCCATGCCTACCGTATCGTACCGTGGCAAGCGAGAAGAAACTGTTGAGAAAACTCCCGACATAGACACTGTATTACGTTTTTATATCCATAGAGATTAAGAACAAAAACATTTAAAAAAAACTTTATAATAACTACTATGGGAACACCCTTTTTCAATTTCAGAGAGTTCAAGAAAAATAAGTATAGGTAAGATCTGCTAATTTAAAACATTAAGGAAAGATTATCGTTCCTCTTTCCTACATAAATGAATACATATAAATGTAGAAATTTTGTACATCAAATACACACCAGAGAATAACAATTCATCCCCAGGATGATACGCAAGCTTTTTTGAAATTAAAATAAAAAACCTAATTTCATAATACCTACCCCTTTAATTAAATTTAAGATTTGTTATTGCTTCCCCTCTATGCCAAAAGGTTTTAAGTAAAGACTTAATGGTTACAAAGACAAAAGCGCGAATTGATGAATAGAGATGCATCTAGTGTGAAATGTAAAAATGGCTGTGCTTAAGCAGAACTCTATTATCGTGTCTGTCTCCTAGCAAATAAATCAGATCTCTTTGTTGAGGCTAACTGATCGTCATTCAATCCACGCGGTGAACAGGCTAACTTTATCTCCTTCATAAATATTTTTTTTCTTTATAAAATTAAACGCTTCCCCCAGAAATTGCGACTAAAATTAGTATTCTCTCGGTGTAGATCACTTTTTGTTTATCCCTTCTTTTACTTGTTAAGTTTAGCCTCTGTATATTTTTTTGCTGGTTGTCCTCGAGTTCTTTTGTTTTCGCTAGATGAGCGTAAAAGTGGATAGATAGCATCTTTGTCACAGTAAATTTTCCATACAAATTGTACTTGAACAATACGTATTTTGCGAAATACTCTCCTGTTACGTATTAAATTTCATGAAAAATGTTTACAAAAAGGTTTACAAAACTTGGAAAGGAGAAAATATTTTTGATTGAATAAATTCGTTTTAACAACATGAAGAAATCACGAAATCATCTCGAAATACGTTTATAAAAGTTGATGTCTACTTGTATTTGAATTCCAAGACATGTACAACATTTAGAAACTTCGTGTATAGTCTTAATGATTCATAAAATCGAAACGGTTTGACTTTTTTGACTGACAAAAGCTTACTTTTAAATTGCATTACAGTACCTATACCCCACGTTATGAAGACGAATTAAATAAAAACATTTTATATCATGAGAAGCGTAGTATTCAGGGCAATTCTCTAACTTGTACCGAGTATTTATAAGTGCACAAGACTTATGTCTGAGTAACAATACAGCGGAGCTTACAAAGTGTAGAAGTGTCAAAACTATCGTGCGAAATTGTTTTGCTACATTGTCCCGCCGGAGCGCTGTTTCATAATGTCCCATAAACTTGAACGTGAAAAGCGAAAAGTTATGGTACATAAGTGGAAAGCGGTAACAAGGTTGAACATTCAAATTTTAATGACACAATACAGTGACTAATTCCTCTTTTTCCACTGTTTATAGATTGAATATTATTATTAACACACAAAAACATAGAATATTAACACCCAAGTTGCATATTTGATTTTTCAAATACTTTTTAAGTAGTTGGAGTACAAATTACAAATCCGAAGCACAAGTTTAAAGTACTAGGAACGGATTGTAGAAATGTTTTGTTTTACTTAATTAACAACGCTACGTTTAAATGACGTTTATATCAATCCCATACAATAATCATTCTATTTAATTTCTATTATATTAGCGTTTTGTCACTTGTCTAGGGGGGCTGTGCTGTGTACTTTGGTTTTGATTACCATTGTTTGATTATTTGATTATTTAGTTTAGTATAAAACAAACTTTTAAAAATAAATAATTTCGAGACAAACATTTGTTCCCCATTTCGCTTCCTTAAAATGGGAATGGACTGCCTGTACCTTTTTAGGGTTCCGTAGTCAACAAGGACCCTTATAGTTTTGCCATGTCCGTCTGCCTGTCTGTCTGTCTGTTTGTCTGTCTGGCTAGCTCATAGACTCTTAGTACTAGAAAGCCGTAAGCCCTAAGCCGTAATAAGTGAAGAAATATTATGAAAAATTTTTTTTTTTTAGGTTACCGCCTCTACACGTGAAGTCTACCCCATAGTGTGGGTTGTTGTTGGATAGCAATTCCAAAAATATTGCTGGTTTGTGGAAACAGTTTTTTGATTGAGGCATCCGTTTGTGAACTATTAAGCTTTAAAGTGCAAAATTTTGTTAGAGTCAAATGTCCCCCCCCCTACCAGCCAAATGGTTGTTTTTGGATACTTGAAAAAATTCACGGTAGTTGTATATATGACGAAGTTGAAAGGTAAAATATCACAGCTAAGTAGGCTTAACAAGTTTATGAGCAACAGTCGACAAACTTATAAAATGCAGTACACATTCCTCATTGGGAACTACTTAAATAACGTTGTCAGTTGTGTGAAACCGGTAGTATCCGCATTATTGAGATGGGCTACGGAACACTACACTGCGCGTTGCCCGACACGCATTTGGCCAGTTTTTTACTTTAAAATACCCCTGTGCAAGATTTCTAAATGATGAAGAGTTGATTTAGACTATGCGTTAATCGATTATATTTCGATCACCCGTATAAATGCGATCAGCCCAAGTCAACGATACGTATAGATGACGTTTATGGTCATTCTCATACAATAATCATTATATTAGCATTTTGCCACTTGTCTAGGGAGGCAGATGTGTCAGCTCATACTATACGCTGTCTCCTACACCTTGTGGCGTACAACCTTTGTACCGGCCCGTCACGTGCTCCCCGAAGTGCCGGCAACACAGCATGCAATTAGGCAACGTTTTGTGCAAATAATTACGTCGCCGGAATTCGGCTGGGCACCCTACGCTCCGGTTTGCACCTCTTAATTCAAGGCGCCGCGCCCGCCGAAAGGATTTGAGTACTGACCGGATTAAATTGAGGAAAGTTCTTCATGTATTCACTGGTGGCAGACCGGTGCTGTGGCGCGAAAGTTATGGTAACTCATTTGTTTTTGTCGACAAGCCGTTGTCTAGCTAGCTAACTATTGTTAATGGTCGCAATGTCGTTATCAGTTTATCAAAAGATATACACAATACAAAGGGAAGTTCGTATTGAACTGTTTCAGAAGAAACAAGACTACTAGTATCAGAACCAGGTGTCCCGGTTTCCATTCTCATATTGTGATCAGTTTGGTACCGCCAGGGAGGACTTGTAGGCCTAAATGGGAAGGGTACTGGAGGCCGGATTAAATGAGGAAAGTTCTTCATGTATTCACTGGTGGCAGACCGGTGCTGTGGCGCGAAAGTTGTGGTAACTCATTTGTTTTTGCCGACAAGCCGTTGTCTAGCTAGATAGCCTTTGTTAATGGTCGCGATGTCATTTTTAGTTTATCAAAATACGTACAAAATACAAAAGGAAGTTCGTAATGAACTGTTTTAGAATTTATTTATTTATTTAACAATGTTTCAACAGCATTTAACTAAACACAAGGTACAAAAGGTGTTACTTAAACATAAGCCAATTAAAGAAACATTTTATGCTACTAAAAATTTTTACATAATTAATGAACGCAGGTAGGTAGTCTAAAAAGAAAAAAAATAGGTAAGTAGATGAAATTTTGTCGAATGATAACTTACAGAATAGGTGTGAATCTGATTGTGTTGTGTGATAGGTATACAAATGCGTATGAGTGTAATATTATGGTTGGTTTACATGCACGCTCGAATTGATTATAATAATAATAATCTCTGGAGCCCTAATCACCGGTAGTTTGGACCCTGGTCCCGATGCCGGTGGATCCCTATTTTTTATATTTTTAAATGTTTGTTTTGTTTTTTAGAAAATATTTAAAAATGTAAATTAATATGTAAAAAAATAAATAAAGAGATAATAATATAAACTTTATTTCAGACAGTGAGTAACCATACATGTGTTAGTTAATACATTCTTACAGGCTATGTTAGTAAAGCATTTAATTAGATTAAAAAAAAATTACATAAAAATACTTGGAATACTGGGTGAGATTAATTAGATTATGACCGTTGGTTATTAATTGTAGTATACATTAAAATATTTTAAAGATTCAATCAAAAACACTCTTTTAACTAAACTTAAGCTAGTTAACATAGTTTTAATAAACAAGTTTGAATAAACAAGACTACTAATACAGTCAACAGCGAAGGTAACTGATGATCGGTTAAGTTTCAAAATATGAAATCAGTATGAAAATCAAAACTTTTTAAACGCATATCGAAAAACCTTCGAGTGTCTACTAGTACCTGCAGACTTTGACTGTAGTTAGATAGAAAATATCGACTTACACTATCGAAACTTCATTTTGATTTTGAAACCTAGTAAACATCATCTACTTTTGTTTTTGACTGTACCAAACCACCGAGAGTAGAAACCAGGACAACTCCTGGTTTCTACTCTCATTCTCTTTTGATTAAACACAATATTGTGCTCAGTTTGGTACTTCCAGGGAGGACTTGTAGGCCCAAAGGATTTGGGTACTGAAGGCCGGATTAAATTGTGGAAAGTTGTTCGTGTATTGTGACAGATGCTGTTGCGCGGAAGTTGTAGTGACTCATTTGTTTTTGTCGACAAGTCGACTGGCGGTCATGGTATCGTTATTAGTAGTTATAATACTGTTATGGGAAATACGTAATATCGAGCGTTTTAGAAGTTTTTTTATTTTTTATTGTGGCACGTCAAAATGGACTCACCCTGCCTGATGAAAAGCAGCCAGTGAAGCCCAAGAAGTGAAAACGTTCATCACAGCGCTACCACGCTATGCCGAACGCTCACACTATGGCGGCCTGCATAAATGCTTTTTCACGCCCCGCTTAAATAACCCGGGAGAGAAAGAGAAGGGAAACACGTGTGCGGGAAGCGCATTCCACATACGGGCAGTTCGGCAAAGGAACGACACCAACTCTGTGGTAAGCACTGCAGCGAACACAGAGCCCCAATATTCAGTGTTCAATGCTCAATCAGGGATGCTGTCTTGTCTTGGTTAGTGGTAAGGCTTGTTTTAAGTCCAAGTACCATCATACCATCATATCCATCTACATTTACTGCAAATCAGTCTTGGCAATAAGATAATAGCGTGAAATCGATCCGTTCGCCGTCCGTCCTTCTACCCTTTGTCTGTAGCCGAATGAAACACGTAGTATAGGTAGATACATTTTCCGCAAGAAATTAAGAATATATTAATAAATGGTGTGTAGACTTTCACAATAGGTTAAACATTGATAAAGCTGCCCTTGCCAGACTAAAATACCTATATATTTTATCTGATAAAGTAGACCGCGGTATCCTTTGATCCCGTTTTTTTCTTTCCTAGCCAATGCCTACACACTATAAAGAAGTTAATATAGTAATATACTGTTTAGGTACGCATCTGCTAATATTTTAACCACTTCCCTAACATAATAGGCTGCTTTTTAACTGAGATATCATGTTAATTCAATAAGTAAGTAAGTGGTGTTTTACCGTTTTATGTAAAAATAAATGTTTGTTTGTCCCGCACACACCACTCATTCGATTGCTTAGAAACTTTGCTAAGTTGTTGTGCACCCGCAAAATCTTCACGAGATACTTGTTTACGTGGATGAAACGCGGGCTATCCGCTAGTGGATATATTATAGATAGCTGTATTCTTAATAAAACTTATTCCTAAAATATTAGGGTCATGTTTAGTTTGAATTGCGGCAACCGTAAATTGTTGCTGCAACTGGCAACCTGAAAACTTAAAAAGTTGATAGTTTCTTCAACTAAAGTTGACTGTCTGCGGAGCGCCTAACCCTATCTTTTGTTTAAAAAATCTACTCACCGGAATTCTTCGCTATCCTGGTCCTTTTACCAGCACAGGTGACACTATTCCTTGACTAAGGGCGGGCTTTGTGAATGATCGATGCCAAAGATTACTTTGTGGCACTCTTTGAGCTAAACACGTTAGCCCGGGGCGAAAGTGTCGCGTTATCAACCTTTGTGGGTGGATGTAAAGGATACGTTGGCACAGTATGAAAACCTTTTTATGATTATATGTTTGTGTGGAGAGTCCTGCTGACCGCTTTTCTTTTGTTCTTTCTTGGAGCTTCTGTGCAGATGAAGACATCTCGGCTGAAGACAATTTCAAACGCGTCCCTCATTAAAGAGAGACTTTGACTGACTTTTTGGCGAGAAAGTGCAGACTTGTTAAGTGCGATTAAGCGTTAAGTGTCCGTGACCATACTCCTGAGTAATGACAAATGTAACGAAACAAATGGAACCCTTTTTTTTTTTTTTGTTATTATATACAAACGCACTTTTACATACATTATAAAAATGCAGTTCACTTTGCCATTGAAGAAAACTGGAACAGAATTTTTTTTTAGAAAAATGTGTTGGTTTGTAATATATTAACAATATTTTACTAAAATTTAACGATATACCTACGTATCAGACATATTATTCTCTAATAAGAGTTATCAGTTAGATAAGAGTCAGTTTATTTAACTGTTCTGTGGGTGTGGTCATCTCAAGAAATGGGAACGTTGTCTAGACAGATTACAGACAAAACATTAGTTGGTCCTATTTGGATGGCGAGAATGAAACGTTCTGTACTTTGTGTGTAAAATCTGGTACTAAGTTTTAGTTGCAAAGGCTGTTTTGTGCACTCATTCAGTATTACCTACCTATATGTATTATCAAAACACTTAACTTGTAACTATACATGAATTTGTTACATGTAGGTATACAAAATAATAAGACTTTTAATTGTATAAATGCTTTAATTAGGTAGTGACACGTTAGTTGTAGGTACATTTTTGTATATTATATAAGTAATTATAGTTAACTTGAAAATATGGAGTTGCCAGCTCTTCTCGATCGAAGAAACAAGAATTTTGCTTAAGTACTATATTTTTTAATAGTTTTGACGTTTATAAATGCCTGCGGAGGCTTTTATGAATAGCCGTCGTCAAAAAAGTTTATCTTAATCAAACGATTATCAATAACCATTTGGTATTTCAAATATACGGTTCTGGTTATAGTATGGTTATGTTTATGGTACTGGTTGTCTGGAAGAAATCGCTTAAAAGAGATAAGACCACCAAATTGTAACTTTGTAAATTTTTTTTTTGTTCATGTTTATGTTTTATAGTTGCAATAAAAGTATTATCTATCTATCTATTTTTTATTTTGTTTTAATATCGGCGCTCTAATACCGGACAAGTTTTGCAGCAATGGCGCCGACGAAGGTGTGGGGCGATAAAGGCGTGCTGTGTACTCCGCAAAGCGGCTGCTAATACATCATACTCTTATCTGCCTGCTGCAAGCGGACTGCGCTGGCTACGGATACCAACTGCGCGGTCAGCTGAGAGCCTGCAGTAAATAAGCGTGCAAATATTTCAGTAAGCTACTGTTTTAAGGTTGCTATGCTAGTCTAGTAGAAATTTATTCTAGTTCCTAGTCCAATTAACGGTAGCAAGCTTAATGTGAAAAAAGTTTATCGCCTTCTCTTATCAATATTTGTTTGCATATACAGAGCGATTTCGTAATCAGTAGCGTCAATTTCCACCACGCTCTAGCCTTATTCAGTGGGTAAATTTGTGTTTACAATTTGTATGTAATTTATTTTTTATTGTTTAATTCCATCTAAGTTTTGCAATAATCGAGCCGTGAAAGGTGTGATAGAAGCGTGCTGTGTACTCCGCAAAGCGGCTGCTAATACATCAGGCTAAGCGTGTGCTGAGACGCAGGCGACGCAGCTCCGCGCAGCGCAGAGCAGTGCAGATTTTGTAATGCATGGTCGTGCCGAGAGCTGCGTACGCTGCGGCGCAGGCAGGTGGGACGCAGACATATGCTTGCACTGCCCTGCGCCTCGTTGACAGATTTCTGCGCGGCGCGTACGTGTCGACACATGTTTTTTACCATTTTATTATAATTTTGTAATAATGACAGAACAATCAACAGAACTCTCTCGATAGTACAAATTATCCATTATTAGAACGCCTGTAAAGTAGCAACAATTCACATTATCAGACTCTGACATTGACATTGACAACTCATGTGTTCGTGCTGTGTCACTTACCTGTGTCTCAGCATTTAGCCTCATACTCATATCTGCCCGCTGCAAGCGGACTGCGCTGGCTACGGCTACCAACTGCGCCACAATTAACGAGACTGCAAAAAGTAAGCTTCTTACGAACGCGCTCTAGCAATGCACACATAGACAACCTGTCACTGACGCGAAAACCCGCAACAGCTGCGCAGGGACTGTTCCGAGCTGGAGATCCATGTCCGTGCAAGGGGTCTATATGTGCGTTGCTCAAGTGCGATATGTATTAAGGCGAGCGTTTCCGACTGTGAGTTTTCCAAGGCGTTCCGCTCTGGCCTGAATGATGGCGCGAGCGTCGAATTAGGGGCTTATTCCCATGCACTCCAAATCTATTGTTCTCCAAAATTAAACTACATACATACAATAATTAAACTATACATTCATTCCCAAGAGCTCCAATGATTTTCATTGTATTAAACGATTTTACAAAATAATATTAATATATAATTTTAATCTTGAAGCGGGCGGGAATAAGCCTAATTAGGCAATAATGTGGATTTTATTGGACGTTTACTTATTATTAAAATTATAATGACCGACAACTATTACATATTCAAAGACAATTGGTTTGGTAATTTTTTTCTTTGTCTGAAACGGTGTACTCGTATAGACTGAATAAAAGATATTTAGTTTATTAATAAGATATGATATTATATTCGATGCAGGAAATTGTAAAATATCGTGAAAATACCACCCAAAATACTACTATATTTTTACTACTAGATAAAAGGCCAATGAATAACATTTTTTTTTTGGATTTAAAATCCTTATTACATTTGGAATAAAACTCATTTTAAAACACCGTTTTTTTTAAACCCTCGCCTTAAGCTAACCTTCTGGCTCTCCGTACGCGGTCAGCTGAAAGCCAGCAGTAAACAAGCGTGCAAGAATTTCTGTTTTAAGGTTACTAATCTCAGTTTTATTCTGTAGCTAAGTAGTTGTCGCCCGCGACTTCGTTCGCGAAGACTACACTATTCCACAGGAACCTGTTACCGGGATAAAGAGTATTCTATATCCTAGTCCGGGTCATGGTCTGTCTATGTGCAAAGTTTCTTCGAAATCCGTTCAGCCGTTTTCACGTGATGCGCGGTCAAATAAACAGACAAACAGACAAAAATTCTAAAAACTGTTGGAACGTGTTCTGTTATCGATTTTAAATATCCCCAGCCAGCTTTTCCATGTACAGACTTTCGACCCTCTTTAGCTTTATAGATTAGGTACTTCTAGAATCTAACAACATATTTTGAAAAATTGGTATTCAGCCAATTCTTTCAGAAATGTTTGTTTGCATAAAAACATAGTGTTTTTGCTACAAATTAAAGAACATGGAGAGGTTGGGCCATCATAATCCACGACACCCGTTCACAATTTCGATTTGTTATTGTTTTAAAGAAATTTCTTATTTTTATTCTATAATAACATAGAGTAGTCCAACAACATTGCAAACTTATCTAAAAATTGGTCTTTCTTCTCTTTTAAAAAAGAGAGCGACTTTGTAAGCACTGGCGGTAATTTTAATACGTTGTTAGATTAATTATAACAGAGATGGCATCACAAAAAACGTTTGATATACAAGCACTTACGCAAACGTGATTTTGCACTATAAAGGGACGAGCTGGTAAAAAGTTTCAACTTTCAAGTAAAAAAGGGCCTTTGCTAACATTGATTAAAAGTCGTTTGGGGATGTCATCGGTTCCGCCCTCTTGTAAGTTAAGTGATTCTCAAAAAGCATGCGTATCGTATACCATTAAATCAAAGACGTACCAAAATTCCTTCGCGATGCTCAAGTATTCGTAAAACCGAACGTCTCTGCAACTCATTTTATATGCTGTTTGAAACTTATACACTATTTTAACCGCCTCTGTGGTCTAGTGGTTAAGACCCCCGGTCTCAAACCTAAAGGACCAGGGGCCCGACCGCCTAACCGATCGCTTTGACTTCGTGTGTGGTTTATGACGTCATCTTGTCGTTTCGTGCCGCCTATGAAAGCAATATCGAAGTCTATAAGCCTTTAGCTTTTGATATTGCTTTCATAGGCGGTGCGAGGTGGCAAGATGACGTCATAAACTATACGCGTAGTGTCAATCCCTTTTAACTCTACTGTCTATACGCGTAGTCAAAGCGATCGGTTAGGCGGTCGGGGGGCAGGTTCGATTCCCACCGGGGGCAAATGTTTGTGTAAACATGGGGGGTAAATGTATTAAATTAAATATTGTATGATTTGGTAATGACATACTTTTTTTTGTAAATGTCGCTACTTCTTTCAAAGCTGTGGAGTTTCTTGAGCCCGTTCTTCTCCACAGCTAAAAAATAGATGTCCTATATGGGTAGTAGGTAAAAAATGTATGGACGATTCAAAAGCACCCTTCGTAAGTTTATTTAAATAAAAAATTTTGACTTTGATTTTGTGTACTCGGTTTGGTTGTTAGTAGGGCTTGTTTGTCTGCCTGCCATTTTATCTAAATATGTCGCCATAACATCGATGTTTGTAATATGGCTAAAAGACTTCATCGAAAACAGGCACAGCATCGAATGGAAAGGGCAGCCGGGTATGAAACACTCCAAATCCTTCCTAGGCGAAAACGCCTTAGGACGGAGTAAGTCATATGCGGAGGCAGCAGAAGGCAGGCCCGATTAACCATCGGGGCCTTGACAGGGCACTATGCCACAAAGCAAAGCTTCACAGAAAGCACATCTTAACAGATAGCTTATGTAGGGCATGTGGAGAGGAAACAGATTCAATGCAGCACCTACTGTGTGACTGCGACTCTCTGGCTAGGAAAAGAATGGGACTCCTGGGGTCGGCCTATCCGAAACCGGAGGACTTCATTCTCTTTGCTCTTAAGGGCGTTGCCAAACTTATGGCATCTATCTTTACAGACGAGGAAGAGTGAAAGGATTTGGTTGCACAAAAGATCCCGATGGGTCGAAGTGTTACTGACAAAGGGAAACCTCAGCAGGCCCCACTAAGATAAGATAAGATAAGATAACATTGCTATGTCCCGGGAGATAGAGATAAGGTAGGCAGTGCAAAGCACTTACTCGTAAGAAATTAAAATAAAATGGTTTGCTAAAGGAACTTTCAAGTTGTATATGATCCAGAAATGTTTTTATGTTCTTAATTGTGTTTATTTTATTGCCCAATTGTGAGTTACATTGCAAAACATTGCACCACAAAAAGCAACGGCACTGTGGATGTCCCATTTACAAATGGAGAGGTTGCAATTGCGCTGTGTCGCCACGACACCCGACACTAGACACTAGACACTCGAAGCGACCGACGACATTCCGCGAAACTTCATTCCTATTCCTCTCCATTTCATTTCACTTGTCTGAGCCAGGCGGTTCGCTCCGTAAGTTCACACACGATCTGTTAAGACCTTCGAATAACTTCTTTTGCTATTTATTTATTTATTTAAAAGTTGAATACTCGCTTACAACAATAAACAAGGCTATAATCCCGTGAAGAATAGCGTGATAGCTTATAAATTTATATGTTAAAGAGTGTTTTACTCGATATAATAAAATATATAAAAAAACTGTTTAAAAACCTTCATTTCAGTACTTATCACAAACTTCATAGCTAATTCAGTTGCATAATATTTCATTTAAAAACTCGTTGATATATGTTTTTACTTAAGTTATAATAAATTGGCTTATTAATTTAAAAAACATTGAACTTAGAGCATGGACTATCGGATATTTTTTTCAATACCGGTATTATTTCGATATTAGTTTTAAAAATACCGGAAAACCGGTATTTCGATATTTTTTCGGTATTTTTCCAAAAGTATGTTTTTTTAATTAAAATAATAAATTAATAATTAAATAAGGCTTTATTTATAAACTTTACCATTTAAAATAAGATCACAACATGCAAAATCAAATTGCCACAAAATCACAGCACTGGCAGCATAATATAAATCTGCTTAAATTGAAATAATGAAAAATATTACAATTTTAAACTTTGCTTTAGTAAACACATAAAATCTACTACAAGTGAGAATTACTTAGGCTAATTTCGCAACCCGAATGCATTGCGCCATTGAGCTCCTCATCATCTCAGCTAAAAGACGTCCACTGCTGGACAAAGGCCCCATCCCCCAAGGATCTCCACAACGACCGGTTTTGCGCTGCTCGCATCCAGTGGCTTCCCGCGACCTTCACCAGATCGTCGGTCCACCTTGTTGGAGGTCTGCCCACACCGCGCTTTCCGGTACGCGGTCGCCACTCAAGAACTATTCCGCCCCAGCGGCCATCAGTCCTGCGCGCAATGTGCCCTGCCCACTGCCATTTGGGCTTAGAAACTGTTCGGGCCATGACGGTTACCTTTGTTCTTCTGCGGATCTCCTCATTTCTGATTCGATCACGCAAACCCCGAGCATAGCCCTCTCCATTGCTCTTTGAGTGACCACGTCTCAGTCCCGTATGTCATCACTGGCATGGCAATACACACTGGTCAAAGACTTTCGTCTTGAGACACTGCGGTATATCGGACGAGAAGATATTTCGTAGCTTACCGAACGCTGCCCAGCCTAACTGGATTCGACGATTGACCTCTTAGCTGAAGTTGAACCTACCTAGCTGGACCGTTTGTCCCAGGTAAACATAATCGTCCGCAACTTCAAGGGCAGAGTCCCTAACCTTTAGAGGAGTGGGTACGACACGTGAGTTCGACATAACTTTCGTTTTCTCCATGTTCATTTTAAGACCCACTTGTTGAGACACAAACGCTAAGCAAAGAGGCTGGTTATACTCTTCGGTCTTCTCTGTATATCCAGCCACAGCGTATGTATGTTGTCTATGGTGCTGAAGCCTTTTCGGAAACCGGCTTGTTCGATAGGCTGGAAGTCATCAAACTTGCGTGCGAGACGATTCGTTATGACTCTCGAAAACAGCTTGTAGAAGTGGCTTAAAAGTGAGATGGGCCTGTAGTTCTTCAGCAGGGTTTTGTCGCCCTTTTTAAAGAACAGTACCACCATACCATCGTGCCACGTTTCTGGCATTCTGCCCCCTAGTACGACGGAATTAAATAGCTTCTGAAGAGCTACAAGTACCGGTCTTCCGCCTGCTTTCAGAAGCTAGGCCGTAATTCCGTCAGCACCTGGTGCCTTGCCGTTCTTGAGCTGTTTGAAAGCCATACTAATCCCGTACAGGCTGATGTTCGGGATGTCTTCGGTGTAGTGCCGGGTTAACTTAACTCTAGGGTCTTTAGCTAAGCTTTGTACAGGTGGCTGTGTGGATGTGTAAAGCTGTCCATAGAACTTTTCGATCTCTCCCATAACATCGGACCTGGTCGTGAACGTTCTGCCGTCATCAGTATTAAAATTTATAAATATTGTTTCAATTAATTTATTAACTCTAATTTATTGTGAAACTATAATATTGAAAAACCGGTATTATGTAATTTAAATATCGGTTTTCAATATCGGAAATTTGCTCCGATATTCCGGTTTTTCGATATTACCGAAAACCGGTATCCATGCTTTAATTGAACTATGAAGTTTGTCTAAGAAACCGAAATATATAAAGGCTCTAAAAAAATCTAAATATAAATGTATATATAATTTTTAACGCAAATTTTGTTGCGAACAAATTACAAAACACAAATGTTGAAAAAATTTCCACAAGCAGGGTTTGAACCTGCACCCTTCTGACATACCGGGTCAGGTGCTCTTCCAGTTGAGCTATCGTGGTTCTAACCAGCCCGCCGAAATTATTCAACACTATTTACTTTTTACTTTGAAAGCCAAAGGCGCCCATTCAATGTTAACAACTACCGTCATTAACATCCGATCATAATATTTTTACAAATACTAAAGATCAGTTAAGAATTAGGCAAGCTATTTATAAATGTTTATATAATTTTTAACGCAAATTTTGTTGCGAACAAATTACAAAAACACAAATGTTGAAAAAATTTCCACGAGCAGGCGGGCTGGTTAGAACCACGATAGCTCAACTGGAAGAGCACCTGACCCGGTATGTCAGAAGGGTGCAGGTTCAAACCCTGCTCGTGGAAATTTTTTCAACATTTGTGTTTTTATCTAAATATAACTTTAAATAAATAAGTAGGTACTTATAGAAAATCGCTGTCATAACACAAATCTTATCTAACTTGCTCGCAAAATTAGTGATAATTTGTCCTTTGTTTCTGTTAACAATTAATATTCAAACAGCTTTAGGTTCTACGTGATTAGGATCAATTTGGATCTTGTAATTAAATCAAAAGCAAGCAGTAATAAATTTATCTAATTAATATATTGTGTTCATGGTATTACGGTTAAAGCTTAAAAACATGACAAAATTAGAAATTATTATAATGTTTATTTTGTTTTGTTTTGTTTTGTTTTGTTTTGTTTATATAATTTTTAACGCAAAAATTGTTGCGAACAAATTACAAAAACACAATGTTGAAAAATTTCAATGCCTTTGGCTTTCAAAATAAAAAGGAAATAGTACTTATTGAATAATTTCAAATCCAAATCCCCTCATGTATAAGGATACTCCAAGGGGAGGAGGCCTTTGTCCAGCAGTGGACGTCTTTTGGCTGAGATGATGATGATGATGATGATGAATAATTTCGGCTGGCTGGTTAGAACCACGATAGCTCAATTGGGAGAGCACCTGACCCGGTATGTCAGAAGGGTACAGGTTCAAATCCTGCTCGTGGAAATTTTTTCAACATTGTGTTTTTGTGATTAAGATTACGTCATCATTATCATAATCGGGCTCATCATCAGTCTATAAACACAAAATAAAGAGACTGCAGAAAGTAAGCTTCGACCGAAACTTCGCAACAGACCGAGCGAGCGCATCTGTTGCATTATGTTGTTGAGCGCTTCTGCAGTCTTTTTATTTGAAATGAAATGAAATGAAATGAAATGAAAAATATTTATTCGGAGCATCTATGACAACTTGACATAATGAACATTTTAAATTTAAAATTATGCAACCGAAATGGTCACCACTCAGCTTATGCCATGACATTGACGTGCCAAAGCGCTGATATTCTGTGGAACCAGTAAGAGAGGGAGGGAGGCGCAGCTCCAGACATGAATTTCAAAATGCTACATAGTGACAGATGCATACAATATTAACCATAACATACACACAACATACATACCATAACCTACATATAAACATGAGACTACATAAACAATAATATATAAAAGAATAAAAGAATAAATCATAAAATAATTAAGTAATAACAACATCAACACAACACGACCGCTTAAGCGCTGGAAACCTGTACCTAACTCCAACAGATACTCGTTTAACCTTACTTTGAATGTGCTAGCAGTTTTACAGTTTCGAATTGGCGGTATTTTGTGCTATAAACGTCTCACCTTTTCCACGATTTTCCACACGAATATTATCATATGGTGTGACAGCACTATAACCAACCAGGTTAGCCCTATGCGGGTTATTGGGTTTGAAATGCCATCTTTCTACCATAACCAGAACCGACGTCTTAACGTGCCTTAAGACGTTGAAGATGTACCTACTAATTTGCTCACCAATTCTATCATCCGCCCGGAATTGCAAAGTTGCTTACCATGCCAGATCGCAACCCACTAAGTATGCCATCGAGCTCGTCGCAGACAAAATCACAATAATATAAGTAAGTTAATATCCTATAATAATATGAATATAAATTCCTATTAGTCACACCAGTGTGACAATCTAGTGTGACCACGAGTACGGACTCATCACGATACACCTACAATCCTCTATCATTGCCATCATGGTGTCGCTACAATTGGCTATTAGTTTAATCTTGATGGGTATTATTAATTAATCACCACGCTTGCCAAATGCGGCTTAATGATCACAAACACCGGCTTTTGATCGTAAAAAACGAAACACACTTAGCATGTCCTGGGTACTGAACCCAAGACCTCCGGTTAATGTGCCAAACGCTTAGCCACTCGGCCAACGAGACCCTTAAATAGTATTATCATCATCATCATCATCATCATCAGCTCATTTTACGTCCCCACTGCTGGGGCACGAGTCTTCCCTATGGATGGATAGGGAGAACGGGCCATAAACCACCACCCGGGCCCAGTGCGGGTTGGTGGTTGTTAACGACTGCTAATGCAGCCGGGACCAACGGCTTAACGTACCTTCCGAAGCACGGAGGAGCTCAAGATGATAAATTTTTGGTCACCCATCCGATGACCGGCCTTTGCGAAAGTTGTTTAACCTCGGCACTCACAGACCGGGCGCGTTAACCACTGCGCCATCGAGCTCCTATATATATAATAGTATTATAAAGGGAATATATCAGTCTGCGGTTCTAGAAACCTGTGTGTACTTATGCAACATTTAATTAAGCGACGGTACTTGACCCCCTTCATATGAAGCTTTCGATCTGACGGATAGCATAATAAACGCTTAGATTAATACAGACTAAAACTAAATCCTAGCTCATACTTTCACGACAACGAAGCAATTAGAAGCAACAACCGCACCAACATCTCACTGAAACAGAATTTATACAAATTACATCTGTTGTTTTAAAGGTTTATTGCATAGTCTGAAGTAGTACCTTGAATCTATGAATAAGAAACGTTATTTTTTAGTAGATATACACAGAACCTGACAACGATTTCTTAATTTCCGTGTACGGATCGTTTACGAAATCTTGAGATCAAAAAAGCTTTGTCAATATTCAGATTGTATACATTTGTATAAAATAAAACTACCTTCCCCGCCTCTTTGTGCTCACGGGCCCTGTAAAATAAAACGAAAAGTCAGAATAAAATAATAAATAATATTTGTTGCGGAAACCCACAACACACACTATGCTACCGTTTAAAATTAGGTTACACCTTAAAATCTACAAAATCCACTCACAGTTCCATGCCGCTCCCGCCGTCCAGAACGGGATCCATATGGTCCGATGGGGCCCGAATCCGAGTCCGGGTCTTCTAGGGTTCCCTAATCACACCCAACGGCTATCCCAAGTGCACTTTTCCCCCGAGGAAATACCTGTTTTCTCCAGCAGCAAAGACGCCGACAGCGGCGAATTGTACTCCCGATGCGATTCGCTTACGACGTACACACACACAAAACACAGGTTGCACAATACACTTAATTAGAGTAATACGGCTCCAAATGCCCTTATTACTGCTTAAAATCTATTTAATTATCAACACACGATAACCTATCAACCAGCCATTGTTGCCTTCCCGAGACAAGTGTACCAACAAAAAAAACAATTAGTGATGGGGCCATTATGCCACTAAATAAATTGAACATCGATAATCGATTCCCAAATCGATCCGTCCATAATACAAATCAAAGTTTTATTTCCAACAAAAATAAATGCCTGTTTATTTGCAACAATATTATTATCAGAAATGTATGTAAAATTAAATGCGAGTAAGTTCGTAAAAACTGTAGTAGTCTAACGGAGCTATGGGTTTCCGGATTATTCAGTATCATTAGCATTTTAGAAAGAACGGTTAGCTGTTCTTACTATATTGCTAGCAATGGATTTGGTGTTGTTAGTAGACTACACTGGTCGTGTGTGAGATTTAATTACGCGTCTACTATGAACCGGCCTGATAAGAACCTGCCTGAGATTTGACCACGATTTCTCACATTCAACCCGAGCATAATAATATATTAGTTCTTCTATACGCTGTAAATTATCAATATCGTTATTTTAAGAACGGCTAACTACGGCTATTATCATTATCATTATTTTAAAAACGGCTAGCAACGTAGTGCAACGGCGTGCCTACTCGGCCGGCCTGATATGAACCTGCCTAAGATTTAACCACGATATCTCACATTCATTCCATCTATCAGCTCTGTTGTCGACACTTGAAAGTTATCAACAGATTAGTCGATGTTAGTAGTCTGCACCGGCCGTGTGTGAGGTTTAATTACGCGTCTACTCGGCTGGCCTGATATGAACTTACCTGAGATTGAACAACGATTTTTCACATCCATTCTATCTATCAGTTATGCTATCAACGCTTTAGGTTATCTTTAGCAGTATAATTGTTAGAACGGCTAGCAACATATTAGTCGGTGTTAGTAGTCTGTACCGGCAGTGTGTGAGGTTTAATTACGCGTCTACTCAGCCGGCCTGATATTGATATATGCCTAAGATTGAACCACGTTTTTTCACATTCATTCCATCTATCAGTTCTGCTGTCGACGCTTTATGTTATCTTAACCATTATTGTAGGAACAGCTAGTAATGGATTAGTCGGTTTTAGTAGTCTGCACAGCCGTGCGTGAGGTTTAATTACGCGTCTACTCGGCCAGCCTGATATGAACTTGCCTGAGATTGAACTACGATTTGTCACATTCATTCCATATATCAGTTATGCTATCAACGCTTTAAGTTATCTTTAGCAGTATTGTTAGAACGGTGTTAATAGTTTGTACCGGCAGTGTGTGAGGTTTAATTACGCGTCTACTCGGTCGGCCTGATATGAACCTGCCTGAGATTGAACCACGATTTTTCACATTCATTCTATCTATCAGTTATGCTATCAACGCTTTAGGTTATCTTTAGCAGTATAATTGTTAGAACGGCTAGCAATATATTAGTCGGTGTTAGTAGTCTGTACCGGCAGTGTGTGAGGTTTAATTACGCGTCTACTCAGCCGGCCTGATATTGATATATGCCTAAGATTGAACCACGTTTTTTCACATTCATTCCATCTATCAGTTCTGCTGTCGACGCTTTATGTTATCTTAACCATTATTGTAGGAACAGCTAGTAATAGATTAGTCGGTGTTAGTAGTCTGCACCGGCTGTGTGTGAGGTTTAATTACGCGTCTACTCAGCCGGCCTGATATTGATATATGCCTAAGATTGAACCACGTTTTTTCACATTTATTCCATCTATCAGTTCTGCTGTCGATGCTTTAAGTTATCTTAACCATTATTGTAGGAACGGCTAGCAACAGATTAGTCGGTGTTAGTAGTCTGTACCGGCAGTGTGTGAGGTTTAATTACGCGTCTACTCGACCGGCCTGATAAACGACTCTCAGCAGCGATGCTCCATGACACGCTCAGCGTTTTGGCCGCGACAATGCCACTCGTTTACACTAGTGGGTTTAGGAGCGATCGGTTGGTTACGTACAGATTTTACAATCGAAATTTATATATTAATACGTGAAGCAAAAACTTTGTACCTACCCCTTTTTACGAAAATTGCGCGGACGGAGGAGTATGAAACTTCGCACACTTATAGTTTATATAGAGAAGGAGTGCAGAATGCTAATTTTTTTTAAATTATGCATAAAAAAATACATTAAATAAAATAAACACATATTTTTCAAAAAATTTAAAAATGGAAAAGGAGCGTCCGAAATCTGTCAATGCCAATTCAAACTCAAATTCTATCTTTTTCAATTTTTCATTGCTTAGGATACAATCCGTGCACCCTTAATAAAATATTGTTTAGTAAACAGCTTTTTATAAAAAATACGGTCGAATTTCAACCACTGGGTGACCGCTAGTTCAAAAATACTTGACCGATATTGGTTAGCACTTACCGAAAATAAGAATAATAATAATTATTTACTTTTATTATTTTTGAGTTTTTGCATTCACAATGCTATAAAAGTAAAGTTACAAGATAAAATTTTACTAGAAAAAATCAGCCAGCCTCAGAAAACCGAGGCCTCGGTAGCTCAGCGGTCAGAGCTTAAAAAATATTTTATTTTACGATTTTTAGTGATGGGTAGACCTAATAAGGATCCTTCTCGGATGAGGAAACGACGGCCTAGTAACTGCTGTAAACCATTGTCGTCTTCATCATCAGACCTGTAATGGCACTTATAACCCATATGGGTAAAGTTCTCATCAATAGAAATGAATTAAGTCCAAACACAAGGTAGCTACTGTAAAAGGTTGAGGAGTTCCCTTGATTGTTTTTCGTCTTCATCATCAGATCCCTAAAGACAGTCACAACCCATCTACTAAAGTTCTCATCAATACAAATTAATCAAGCCCAAACACCAGGTAATTGCTGTAAATCGTTGAGGAGGTCTCCCATCATCATTAGATCAGCAATGTCATCAGATGATGATCACAAGAAGCAAATATATGATTATTATTAGAAATTATATGAAATACATAGGTACTTATATATAGGTATAAAATTTGAGGGTTTCCCTCGATTTCGTTGGGATTCCATCATCAGATCCTGACTTGGTGGCAATGGGACCACCTCGGAAGTATGTTCTTTCAAATAAAAAAATAATTTTTAAAATCGGTTTACAAATGACGGAGAAATCGCTGAACATACATAAAAAAATATATTTACGTCGAACATAGAACCTCCTCCTTTTTTGAAGTCTGAAAGAGTTAGTATCAGTTGGTCTAAGTAGCAACTGGTTGAAGTAGCAACTGGTCTAAGTAGCAACTGGTCTAAAACGCAACTGGTCTAAGTAGCAACTGGTCTAGAACGCAACTGGTCTAAGCAGCAACTGGTCTAAAACGCAACTGGTCTAAAACGCAACTGGTCTAAAACGCAACTGGTCTAAATAATAAATTTGAAGCTGTTGTCTTTTTTTGTCTTTTACAGTAAACCTAATTAAAAACTTAAGAATCCTCAAGCCATACACCGACTGAAAAACCATCGTTTTTATTACTCACGGGTAAGCACAGTGTCTTCATGTCACTGATGTTACGTGATGTTAAGGCCAATGGTGGAAGTGAAAGCCATTCAGACTTAAAACAAACCCTACCCCCAACCAAACTGAGATCAAACATCTACCTTTCGCTGGGAAAAGCCCAAGACCTCCAGATCAGGTGATCATAATGGTTTCTAGAGTGGATAACATCACGGAAGTGTGTCCCGAAAATTGGTGTTGCATAATTATGTATTCATGGTATGCGGTAGCCGCTTTCCACCTGGCGGGTCATAACCTATTTTGCCGGCACAATAAAAAACAAGTCCTATTGCCCGCTAATGCAGTTTGGCGGAGTGACAAATCCACACAAACATGCAAACCTTTTACATAGCGAGGTACTTTATTTTCCAATAATTCTTCCTAATGTTCAAATTAAGCAGTGTTCAATAAAAACTTATGCATCGCCTAAAATCGCATTGATTAAACTTGCCATTAAACGAAACAGTCACTGGAAGAATTTAATTGATTTACGAGTGTTTACGGCAATATCTGAGTAATTCGTCATCTCGTACCACATGCCTACCGCCCGTTTGGGACGAGTTGCGGAAAATCAAAAATAATTAAATCCAATTAGACGGGTTATAATTGAGTTTTGACAATGAAATCGAGGTTTTGATGCAAAGACTTCGTATTTACTATTACCGTAATAAATATTAGAAAGCTATTTTTACAAAGTAGGTATGGCAATTTATGGCTCGATCTTGTGCAATTGTGGGAAGGTCTGAACCCAGCTGTGGGACGTTTGCTGTTGCTGCTGTTTTTCTATTGCATTGCTTAAGTTAGTGAAGAAAAATATACAAATTACTTACTTACTTGTTGTGCTGAAGATAATCACACTAATATTATAAATGCAAAAGTTTGTGTGTATGTATGTGTGTATATTTGTTGCTTCTTCACACAGCAACGGATTTGAATGAAATTCGGCATACAGATAGTTATACCTGGATTAAAACAAAGGATACTATTTATCCTGATATTCCCACGGGAACGGGTACCACGCGGGTGAAACCGCGAGCGGCCGCTAGTGATATAATATGTACCAGAGTTTCTTAACGCTAGCTGTACATTTTTCAATGTATCATCACAGGATGTGTCTTACTTTGTGGACAAGGGTAAATCTTGATAAAAGTCCGGGGACGCTGAAAATGCCCAGTGGCAATAATTAAACTCTCTCAAAAAAAGGGTGAATCTTAGGATCTGGCGTAGGTATTCAGTTAAACCCTTAGGGGCTTATTAACAAACAAAGTGTAAGCTTGGAGTAGATACTCCGTGTTTTGTCTCTTTTACTCTAATAAGAAATTAAGTTTACATGACGGGAACAAAACACGGAGTAACTACTCCAAGCTTACACTTTATTTGGGGGTTAGCGTATTTTATTTTCATGTATTTTTGAAGTCGTTACGAAACATTAAACAAAACCTCATTTAATTTCAACGCAATTAGCAACACGTTGTTAACGTGACTCAAAGTAACAACGTCAATGGTAGGTTTAAATATGTATACATAACTGTATACTAAAGAAAACGTTTTTAAAAGTTCCGCAAGCGATGATTTTGTACAGCTACACAGCCAGTGGATCTAATAATACTTACAAATGTTGCCTTTTCCTTTCAAATGAAACTTTCGTTTCGTCAAACTTTGAAGAAGCCTAATCAGTGTTTGTCGGAAACTTTTAGAGCCGACGATCAAATTAATGAAACATTCAATAAACGCTGCGATTATTCGCCAGAGATTTTAGAAAATGTATACCTAATAATAATGGTATGGTGAGGAGCACACTGGCGCAGCGGCTA
This sequence comes from Eudonia lacustrata, assembly GCA_947562085.1. Taxonomy (NCBI): domain Eukaryota; kingdom Metazoa; phylum Arthropoda; class Insecta; order Lepidoptera; family Crambidae; genus Eudonia; species Eudonia lacustrata. Next base: position 8,846,336 of record OX387318.1, read on the forward strand.
CTTTGGCATCGTAAAATCTATGTTACTTTCGTTATGGTGTCTCCGTATATGGGTGACCAAAATCGTCATCATTAGCTAATTTTATGTTACAACTCGTCTGGGACACGAGCCTTCTGTATGGCTGGAAACACCACAAGAACGTTTCATAAACCACAACGCAGGCCCAGTATGGATCGGTGGTGGTTTGCCCATATCCATAAGCATTATCTTAAATTCAAATATTTCAAGAAAAAGTTACATTCATTGGCTAGCTGTATAATTTTTTTCAAGGTTGTGGAGCATCGTTTTCTATATAATTCTTTTACATTCCCGACCCTCGATTGACGAAGCCGGCCCTTAAGAAGGCAGACCTTTTTTCCCGAAAGTTTTCAAAGATGGCAGTCGTTGTGGTTTACGGTCTTGTATCTGTGTGCTGGCAGTGGCAAGTACCTATAACGGCTTATGACGTGAAAAATTAAAAAAGTTTAGAACCCAAGTGTTTGACAGGAACCATTGATCGACACTTGAATTGAATTTGAATTTGAATTGAATTCAGTAAAAGTAAAAACAATAAAATCAGAAAAAAACTTGCAGAAAAATGTCATGATATTTTATAATTAATGGAATCAGGCGTTATTTTACGGAAATCTTAAATATCTTTTTTTTTTCTTTTAAGTGATGGCTTCGTGCGATTAGCACATTTAGCCAGTGTCAAAGTAATTTAATTTACAAGTAATACATAAATAAACAATATGATGATGAATGATATTAGAAATGGGAAGTGAGAAATGATATACCCCCCAACCCCTCGAGTATCTCAGTAAAGATGTGGGGCTTTACTAAGTCCTCACGCGAGCTTCTTGAGAGAATTTGAAAAGTGACGTTGAAAGAAAGAAAGAAAGAAAAAACATTTATTGACTCTCACATCACATAATATGATTAAAAATAGAAAAAAAAAAAAAGACATGGAATACAAAAACAATAAAAACAAAAAATAACAAAGACAACAGGTGACGAGCCAATCAGGACCCTACCTCAGCATATGCCGCTACGGTGTGAGCAAGTCACATCGCAACGGCGCTGGTATTCTGGCAGGGCCTGTGCGAGGTGACGATCGTTTCAATAGGTATATAAGAAAAATAGAATATATAATTATATTTGGATATAAATACTTATATTATAACTAAACCTAGATACTCATAAATATATTTAAATATACATACTAAAAATAAACATATAAAACACTATTTAAGACAGATTATACAAAATAAAAGACATCGTACAACAAAAACAGATCCTAAATAAATAAAAAAAAAAAAAAACTAGCGAGGCGGACTGCACACTGAACGCAGCCAAACTGTCACCTGTCATATGTGACATTGACACGTTGCACTGTTTTGTTTCAATTGCCAACACTTATGCACACTCACGAACAATTAACGGTTAATAATCCACCATTATTTCACATTAATATTCGACATAACACAAATTTTGGAAAATAAAGCAAAACCGCAGACATGACTCTTCACTTTCCCGCCAAGAAGTCCCTTAAATATCTTGAATATTATTTAAATTACATTTTTTTTAATGATATTTTATGTTTTTTTTTATTTGAAAACTGGTCTTGACAACAGGTGCCACAACCCTATATCAAGTCTACAAACCGATCGTACTTATGATACTTTAACCCCAATGAACCACTAAGAAGCAACTTATTATCATAAGCTATTATATTTTTATGTATTTATTTGTTTGTTATAATAAAACAGCAATGTGAAGTTATTTATTTCTACAATATAAAACACTAAACTATTACATTTATATTGTAATATTATGTAGGTCGCCACAACTTAAATCATAGAAAGTTCTTCATACTATAATTACCTATGATGTGGCACTTTTATAGATTGGCATGTAAGTTTCTTAAAATTAATCTAAAGAAATCATTAGAAGTTTTTTATCTGACCTTACAAAGCAGCTATTTTTATTGGTGTCCAAATCGTCAGTGAAAAAAATAATAAAATGAAAAAGTGTCAATTCGGACACTGTGTCCGAATATAATGTGTCCGAAACGTCAGCGAGTCCTTAAAGCGCGTCCCTAAATGAAAGTGCAAATTAAAATTTAGTTAAAAGTGTTTACGTTCTTATAATAAACTTGTAAGAGTTGCTATACGTGTATTAATCGATGAATAAAAGTGACAAGTTGCGATGCGAAAAGGAAAGTCAATTAACAAGCTCATTACTTCCAGCAGATAGTCAAGAGCCAGGATACCATCAGGAACAACTCCGTGCACCTTTCATGTTTCTCCAAGCAATTTCCTCTAATAACAGGGCTGTGATGTTAAGGTAAACGCGATGTGGTAAATGAAACTGAATATTGTTTATACGTTTGCTAAAACATATTATTGGACTTTTTTTTAAAGTGATGAAATGTGTCTATTTAATTTCATAGTTTAAAATAGTTAAACAAATACCATTATTTTCTTTAATGGTTTAAAAAACAATTCATCATCATCATCAGCCTACACACGTCCACTGTTGGACATAGGCCTCTTCAAATGCTCAAAAATTGTAAATCTATGATTATTTTCTTATCATTTTTTACATGTTTTATGTACAAGTACCTATGTAGAGTTTAGTTACTTTCCTTACAACTTTTCTTGTACCTTATACTGATTGTACACTTCTAATTCTTTTATTAAACAAACCTACAGATCTTGGTTGTAAACATAACATACCTACATACATGTCCGTATCAATAAATTCTTTTTTGCGACTGTTTCACTTCGATATACGTCAACTGAAATGTCACAAGGGATACATAAACATAAGATCTTCGACAAGAACGGGCGTATATAAGTCCCTACATTTAGAAAATAATCGTAATTAGCGTGTGACAGCCCTGTCAATAGCTAATAAGAGGAGTTCCGGCGGCCAACGGCAAAACAAAAGGTGGTCGGGTGGAACGCGAGCGCACGGAGTAGGCTCGTTAACTTTTCAATTTTCCATCGTAAGCTGAGTAATAGTGGAGGCACCATACTCCATATTATGAGTCCAGAAGGACCGCTAGTTTTTTGTCAATAATAACAACATACAACAGAGACAGAACGACTCCGTGCCTTTCGTTAGTTATCCTCAACCAGTCAGGACTTGGGGCCTTACCAAGAACTCTTAGAGCAGTATTAGTGCAATGAACGGATAATACGCATCTCGTATTCTCACAACCGCAACAAAACGGCTACAATTCTGCTTAAAGCGTTCCTGTTTACTCGAGGGCTCAGTATGCGAATTTTATTTGTCATTTAATCACGCTAAGTAAAACGAAAATTTATATGGCATTGAAGCAGCGTTATCAAACTCTTATTCACACCTACTAGTATTAACCATGCAATAAATAAAACAGTACTGTTTTGAGCTTGTATATTAAAAATATTCGTCTGCATAGGTATGTATATTAAGACAGGCAAAAACACTTTCATAGCGGGATTCAGCTTTTTTTAAGCAACACGCTATCTATTTGTAAGAATAACCTAACAGTTTGAATGTTTTTACTTTTCTTTTGACCATATTTCAATCATAGCACAACGTATCTTGGTGACTTACGAGGAAAATCAAAATTTCGCTACACAACTTTTCGTTTTCGTTAGCGTAATGAAATGACAATAACCAACAAAAATAATTGAAGAGGATTTTGGTAGGGTAAACTAGCGAAAAAAAATCCTCAATACCTTTAAAGGAAAGGCACCTTCTGCCCTTCAATGTTTATCAGCCTGCGGGTACAAGCTCCTGGACTATTATTTACAGCCTATTACAAAACGACTTTTAAACACGTAGGTAGTTTTAATGAAAACTCTCTTGTAATTGCCATTCCCTATAAATATCCTAATAATATTATAAATGCGAAAGTTTGTATGTATGTTCGTATATTTGTTGCTTCTTCACGCTGCAACGGTTGGATGGATTTGGATGAAATTCGGCATACATATAGTTTATAACCTGGAATAACACATAGGATACCTTTTATCCAGATATTCCCATGGGAACGGGAACCACGCGGGTGAAACCGCGAGCGGCCGCGTATAAAAAATAGTGTATAAAAAAGCTAGCCTATTCTTAACTACACCTTGGTCCTTATAAAATGTTTAGATCCAATGTCGATGACGTTTTTAACATTGAGTGATGCTTACTTTTTTTTTTGCAGTCGTTAACAACCACCAATCCGCACTGGACCCGCGTGATGGTTTATAGCCCGTTTATATCCATCCAGGGAAGGAAAAGCTCGCCGTAGGGAAGGAAGGAAAGCTCGTGCCCCAGCATTTTGGATGTATATGAGCTGGCGATGATGTTGATAATGATGCTTACTTTTTTATTTATAAGTACAGTCAACAGCAAAAGTAGACGATGTTTACTAGATTTCAAAATTAAGTTTCGATAGTTTAAGTCGGTATTTTCTATAAAACTACAGTCAAAGACTGCAGGTCTAGTATAGACACTCGAAGGTTTTTCGATATGCTTTTAAAAAGTTTTGATTTTCATACTGATTTCATATTTTGAAACTTGACCAATCATCAGTTACCTTTGCTGTTGACTGTACGATAATATATTAGTGTCTTATAAATAAACAAAGAATAAGGTCCGATTAAAAATTCCGTGTCTTGTCTCTTTTACTCTAGACGAAATGACGTTTACATGACAGAAACAAAACACGGAATAACTGTTCGGACCTTATTCTTTGTTTTTTGTAAGGGGCTTATTGTTTAGTTATTAGCACTCAGTAGCCGGACTTACTTTATTATTTTTTTGAGTAGGTAAGTACAACCACTATATTGCAATGTAGGTACCTGCCCCCCGACCGCCTAACCGATCGCTTTGACTACGCGTATAGTTTATGACGTCATCTTGCCACCTCGCACCGCCTATGAAAGCAATATCAAAGCTAAAGGCTATAGCTTTCGATATTGCTTTCATAGGCGGCACGAAACGACAAGATGACGTCATAAACCACACACGAAGTCAAAGCGATCGGTTAGGCGGTCGGGCCCCTGTTTCGTAATTCCAATCCGATCCGATCCGAACCCCTCGGAGAATCTAGTAGGGAACCGGGACACTCACTGGTGCGTGATGTCATTCCCTCTAGACTAAACTAAGTAAACTAACTAAGACTAAACTACTAAAGCCCTGACAGTGTTTCATTTCCAGTTCACACGGCTCGAGGAACCCTTTAGGTTTCTCGCCGCCCTCAAAAATGTCCGATAGCACTGAGAATGCCACCTGAATCCATCGGCAATCTCTCTCTAAAAAAACATCCAGACTGAAAAGCGCAAATCACGCGAAAAAACTATTAATACCTTTGAAATCCGCGGGCGCCAAGGTGACGACTCTGTGAAGAGCTCGAAATGTTGGCTAATTGGTTATTAACAGCTGCCATTCTTAACAACAACAACAGGGATAAACGCCTACATCCTCCGCCATTAATTTATTCTGCTAAGATAGACAACATCTCATCAAAACATTGCCTAAAGAAAAACCCTATAGAAAACAACACAAAAGGAAAATACACAAAAGAAAACATCAATACGCTAGTCTTGATTAATTACCGTCATTTAATTTAGTTTGGATAGACGACAGGCTATTAGTTGTTTAATCCCTCCGAAATACAAGTGCGGAATAAAATCTAAATCAGAGAACAGATATTATGTAAATACCTTTTGTTATAAAGTATCTGCTTAAACAGAAAAGGCAACCGATATAAACAAAAGAAAAAAGGAAGATTTTAGGTTAAATTATTATAAATTATATATTTATTAAGTATATAATCTTAGATTATATATAAATATTAGCTGATCCAGCGGACTTCGTACCACTTTGAAAGTTTCTATGACAACAAAACAAACAAATGGTGAAACATTTTGTATTAGAAAATTAAATTGTAAAAAAAAATGTTTGGAGTGGACCACTCTTATCACTTAGGGGTATAAAAAAAGATTACGACCGATTGTCAGACCTACCGAATATACATATAAAATTTCATTAAAATCGATGGAGCCGTTTCGGAGGAGTATGGCAACCCACATGTGACACGAGAATTTTATATATAATTATAGATTATATTTTGTTATATTATCGAACATAAAATATTCTAGTTCTATTCTAATTGTATGTCACGAACTCCTCCTAATAGACCAGAGCCGAAGTCTTTGAAAATGGTAAAAAGTGAAACAAAATCATAGTAGAATGAAACTCATTGGAAATGGAAGAGAATATAACAAAAAAGAAATGAAAAATAATTTACGGGCGATCTGAGGTCTGGAAGTGGAAGGGGGGGGAGGGTTTAAGGGTAAAAAACCTTTTATCTCGATTTCCGGCAAAACTACAAGTCCTATGGAAAAAAGTTAAATAGCAAAGTTGTAGGTAATAGAAAGATTTGTGTAAACACACTGTAATTTTTTGGATTTAAAATATATATTTTTTTTCACCTTATTTTGACCTTATATCGAAAAAGCACCTTAATTTTTAATCAAAAAATTTCTTATTTTTCCTTTCATTTTTGTTATATTCTCTTCCATTTCCAATGAGTTTCATCCTACTATGACTATGTTTGGTTTAAAAAATTATCGGCCCTGGTCTATAAACGGCTGAGCAGATTTTGGTGAACCTTTACTTTGATTCACAATTAGACCCGGTAGGTGGCGCTGCAATAGCGTTCTATTATTACTATTTTAAAACCATCATGGGATACGGGAAACTTAAGTGGGTGAAGCTGCGAGCGGGCCGCTAGTTTAATAAGAATATAAGTTATTAATAGCCAGAACCTTTAAATATATTTTTATTGGAAAACACGACAAGAGGACGCCATATACATATTTTGTATAGAGCTTGAGCGTTCTTTTGTATCCGAAATATCTACTCCCTACATACGAATTCGTAGAAAATAAAAATACCACGGAATACAATTATCACTTTTTCCTGTATATCGATACACTAGTTACAAAGAATCACGAGCCTTACAAAATATGTTTCGATATTTTTACAATAGTAGGTAAATCATTTGTTAAAATGTATAGATAATATATAGATAGTTAAATAAAAAACGCAAGTTAGAGATATTTTTTTATGTATCGGTAATTTATTTTTACCTAAAATATTGAGTGGGTCTGTCACACATTTTTTTTTATATCTTACGGGTACACAGTGCATCCATCTCACCTAATGTTAAGTGATGACAAGGCCAATGGTGGAAGCGCACTTCACCCGGAATCCTTAACTACTGAAGCACTGGCTATCTTATCTGTAACTGCCGGAACACAAAAATGCTACAAACACTGATTTTATGGCGACATATTTAGATAAGATGGTGGTAGCTAGCCAGGCAGACAAACAAGCCCTACCACCAACCAAACCGTGTACACAAACATGTACCCCAACTGGAAATAGAACCCGGGACCTCTGGGTCTAAGGCCGGTGGTCTTCACCACTAGACCACAGAGGCAGTTAAAAGGCTGGTTAGACAATAAGGCTTAAAAGGCTCAGAATCAGAATCAGAATCTTTAATGCATGTCACAAAAGTTACACAGTACAAGTACTTAGGTCTTAAAAAAATTAATGTCATTATGTGACGCCCTGCAAAGGCATAGCAATTAAGTAAATTAGGCTGGTTAGACAATAAGGCCCAAGATGAAATCGCTTTTCATACGGAATCCGTAGGTGATACTGAGGATATCGCCATCTTATTTCTAACAGTGGCAACACTCAACAATAGGTACCCCTAGTATTGTTGTTGAGGCAACAGACTTGGTCGTAGCTAGCTAGGCTAAGAACTTGAGGTAGTTGTACCTAAACCGAATATAATAACATTTACCCATGTATCTCTCTAGGAATTGAAGCACCCCTATATCTGACAGAGGTCGAATCACTAGAACGCAAAGTCATTTAGATAATTATAAAAATCTTTAAGTCAACAAACAAAGTCACAAGTTTAACAAAACAACCTAACCTTTAGCCAAGTACGAGTGCTCAAACTTTAAACGTTAAAAACAAAAACTCGTAAACAAAAAAAAAGAAACAAAACAAAACAAAATAGTACAACAACGGTAAATCGGTCCCAGTGCGGTAATTATCAATTAATTCTGTCCGGGTCGTCACCCGGCCGTTATTTTTTACCCGGTCGAACATTAGCGACAATCCCACTTGAGCTTAATGAACAACTTCATTAATTTCAGTCCCCCACCGATGTTGCAGACGCTCGCGGTGCGGCTTGCTCGGGAGCGGCACAAAATGACGAGACTGCAGAAGGTAAGGTACGCCAAACGTAGACATAGACAATTAGATAGTTATAAAAAAACAAGAGCGCTTAACTAAGTCCACGAGTACGAGCGTTTTGCGACGACGCGGCGAACGGATTTCTAGTTCATTGCGTTATTTCTATAACCGTTGACTATGACTGCCGTTGTATAGCACGCAATGAACTAGAAAATCGGTCGCCGCGTCGCAAGTCGCTCGTGTTCGTGGCAGAGGCTCTACGTACTTCCCGCGCCCCGTACCTACCGCAGACGAGAACTCAGTTAAGCAGTCTAGCTATAGACAACCACTCACAGACACGGAATCTCGCGACAGCTGCGCTCGGACAGCTTCAAAATAATTCGAGATTCAGTTTTTTTTTTCCTTTTTTGAAAGAGTGCTGATTGCTACTGGGCATTTTCAGCTTCATTGAGCTTATTGTTTTCTAAAGTTTACGCGAACACGGAACCCCTCGGAAAATCTAGAAGGGCACGGGGACACGCACTAGTTCGTAATGCCGTTCCCTCTAGGAAACCTCTGACGGTGTTTCGTTTCACAAGGCTTGAGGAACCCTTTTTTTTGCCGCTCCCAAAAAAGCTCAATGAATTGAAATGAAACAACTTTTACGGATCTACTCGCTTTTATTTAATCCTACACATGACGTATTTAATCCTAATTTCAATAGAGAAGATAGTTGGAATCTACCACCAGCCTGGGATCCCATCATACAAAATTTTAAATCCCAGCCCCAACACCATACCGCCAGACCAAAAGATACTCTAAAGCAAGCTCTTTCTGCGAAAAACGGAACGCACCTGATTACATTTAAATGAGGGTATACAAGCTACCAACTAATCATGAGACGACCAACACCTCAGTCTCCCTGTGACCACGGACCCTGCAAAAGGTTTGAAACGTCAGGTTAAACATGTAATGTGTAAAATAAATGCGAGTAGATCCGTAAAAGTTGTTTCATTTCAATTCATTGAGCTTTTTTGGGGGCGGCAAAAAAAGGGTTCCTCAAGCCTTGTGAAACGAAGCACCCTCAGAGGTTTCCTAGAGGGAACAGCATTACACACTAGTGCGTGTCCCCGTGCCCTACTAGATTTTCCGAAGGGGTTCGGATCTGATCGGGGAGCGGAACAACCCGAGGGCGCTTCTAAAGGCTCGAACCTCAGCTCGGGTCAGCCAGCGCTAACCCTTTAGTCAAGTCAGTGCAACTTCACTTGCGGTTGCACCGTGCCCAAAATGGCATCCAGCACAATGGCGGCAATCGATACCACCGGAACAAGGGGCTCTCGAGGGGAAATGGTGACTCTGCCTGTCCTCTGATGGCAGTCACTTCCGTATTCCCGATGGCCGTACAAAAGTGCCAACATGCACTAAATCCAAGCCTAACCTTTCCACCAACCAGGTCGCTCTATACCAGGTACATATGAACCGGCTCGTCGTACTCTTGTTCTACGAGTACGGTGTCTTGGGCCTAAACTAGTGTGCAAGTTTAGTGTGTTCTGTAAATGTGTAGTGGCATTTAGAGGAGCGGGTCTTCGTGAGAGGGTCCTTGTGTACGTTGCTTTAGCGCGGTATGTATTAAGCTTACATTCTCGGTTTCCTTATTTTGTGGGAGCGGGGAGCGAATCTCTGAGTTTAACAACTTTGGGGACACTTTCGTTAATCCCATAGCCGGGAGTGTATCGGTGTGTGTGTGGTTTTCTCAGTACTCAGTTTCAATTGGAGCAATCAACCGCCTTTTTGGTAATTAGACCATCAGGCTTTCTTAAAATCATTCTCATTTAGTTTTTAATTTAACTATTACCTTGTTTTTTTGTTGTGTGTTTAGTACCTGCGGGTACTAAACATGCCACTGTGGCAACATATCGGATACGAACACAGAAAAACATGGTAATAATTCCGTTAAAGTTAATATTACATCTAAATAACTATCATAATAAAATTAGGTTGAGGAAAAAGTCTTTTCGCATATATTATGTATGAACTTATAATAAAATCTATTTGGCTATACCAAAACCAGCCAGATACAAATATATCTGGCTGGTTTTGGTATCATTAAAAGTTTAAATTTTAAAGAAGATAATTCCAAATTCAAATACGGAAAATGTGTGATTTTCATTTGTTTTTCTTACTGTCAAGATGAGTGAATATAATGAAGAAATTCGATACATTTAAAAATTTTACTACAAAAAAGTTAAAAATGCAACGCAAGCCGCGAAAAAAATTTGCGATGTTTATGTACCTAGTGCAGTGTCTGTGAGTGTAGTACAAATTTGGTTTAAGCGTTTTCAATCCGAAAATGTTGATGTCAAAGATGCACGTCGCTCTGGTCGCCCTATTACAGATAAAATGGATGCCATTTTTGAAAAAGTGGAGCAAGATCGGCATATCAGTAGTTACGACGTAGCTTAAGAACTAGGAATTGACCACAAAACAGTTTTGGCGCATTTGAAAAAAAAACGGTACACAAAAAAGTTCGATATTTGGGTACCTCACGAGCTTACTGAAAGAAACCTAATAAACCGTAGGTATACTCATTTGTGATTCTTTATTACGATATAATGAAACCGAACCATTTTTGAAGAAGCTGATAACTGGTGATGAAAAGTGGATCACGTACGACAAGAACGCTCGAAAAACGTCGTGGTCAAAGGCCGGTCAGGCTTCACAGACTGTGGCGAAACCCGGGTTAACTCTCAACAAGGTGATGCTGTGTGTGGTGGGATGGGAAAGGCATTATTCATTATGAGCTGTTACCACCAGGCAGGACCATCGATTCTGAACTCTACTGCGAACAACTGATGAGATTAAAGCAAGAAGTTGAGAGAAAGTGGCCGGAATTAATCAACAGAAAGGGTGTGGTTTTTCATCATGATAACGCTAGACCTCACACATCTTTACCCACTCAGCAAATATTAAGAGAGTTTAGCTGGGAGGTGTTAATGCATCTGCCGTATAGTCCTCACCTTGCACCTTCAGATTTCCATCTGTTTCGGTCTCTTCAGAATTCTTTAGGCAGTGTAAGGTTAACATCACGAGAGGGCTGCCAAAACCACTTACTGACTACTGACTGTCGCGGTACTTTGATCAGAAGCCCCAAAATTTCTATAGCAATGGGATCATGTCCCTACCTACAAGATGGCAAAAAGTTATCGAACAAAATGGCACCTACATACTTTAGTTAAATATTAAATGTTTAAATTTTTTTTTGAATTTTCTTAAAAAATGTGAAGAAACTTTTTCCTCAACCTATTTACGAAGTTAAGAAAGAGGGGAGCCTTTAAGTATATTTATTTTAATAATTAAATTACTGTATAATATTAGATTAATTGTATTTTTAGAACCTGTACATAAATAATGTGTTTCAGTTTTTGGATGAAAGTATGTTTAGATTAGGTAACTAGAAAATATATATGATGTACTATACGCACCATTCAGAGATAAGAGCACGTTATATTCAGAACCGATGCAGAGCAATAAGCATTGTCGAAAGATCGTCTTTTATTGAAATAATGTACATGGTACCGTATAACATACATGTATAACATGAACAATTATGCTAAAGCAACCAATGCAATTTCTATATCATCGTAAAGGCATCATTTGTTCATCCCTAATTTACGTATATTAGTATGTATATTAGTATACAACGACTAGCTTATTATTATATTAAAAATTGTATGCCAAACGCTTGTATTGTAGTCTCTAGAAACAAAGCCAAGCTTCAACAAACCCTGAACCCCTAAACAAATTTCAATAGGGTGATTAGAAGACGACTCGTGGAAGAGATTAAATTTCTTTATATCCCATTCCCCCATTCGCTGTTTTATTGCTGAGGATTCTAATTTATTTGAGTAGGCATTATTTAATTTGACAGATATTTCTGGACTCTCCTCCTGGCCTGCTAAGAAATATTTCGTACAGACGTTAATGGGGGACTTTATAATGGCTCCAGCGGTTTTACGATGCGATTCTTCGCTTTTTCTTACCTTTCCATTAACATAATATATTAATGTACTGTCTGTGGGAGCGAGTAGCCGCGTGGTTCGGTTTTAATTACGGTAGGTAAGATCAGTTAAGATTTAATGATTAATTATTTTGGGGTTTCCGTGTGGCTTTCTGAGTTTTTTAAGGATTCGGCATTAGCTATAGGCACGTAATATTGTAACACTTAGAGAGTTGAGTAGTGGTTTGTTTGACTTTTTCTTTTTTACTGATAGGTTCTATAAATAGTCGATCTGTCACAATAACGGAATTATTTTCAACTTAACTAAATAATACTTAATTTTTTAATATTCCTTACGAGTAAGCACAATCTTACCTAATGGTATGTGATGATAAGGCCGAAGTGGAAATGCTGACTATCTCGGTTCCAAATCACTAACTACTGAGGCATTTATTTTAGACTTTTTACGCTGTTTGACCAAATTATTTAAGAACAACATGTCAGTAGCATTTTTGTATTACAACTTAGGAGATAAGGTACCCAGTTCCTCAACAGTTGAGGATTTTGGGAGACGTAAGTACTACGTTTTCACCTTCGCGACCTTATCGCCTCTATTTGACGACCTCCTTGGTCGAGTGGCTTGACACCGGTTTTCATGGTGTCGCCATCTCTGAGGTCCCGGGTTCGAACCCCGGTCGGATCAATTTAGAAATACCTGTTTTTCTAAATTGTTTCGGGTCTCGGTGTTCCTATGTATAATAAGTCTGTATTTAAGTATAACAAGTATGTTTGTCCGTTGTCTAGTCAACCATTTCTAGAATTTCTTAATGAAGCTTTTCTTGGGGCTAGATAATTGGTGTGAGTATGAGAAACATATTTTATTTATTTATTTATATCGCCACTTACCATCAAGAGCAATAAGCCAAGCGTTATAGAAAAACATATAAAATAAAATAAAAACTATCAATCCCAAAACACTAAATCTCTAGTATATTCGTACTTATCCTTTATTACAATGGTGAACTGTAAGCCTATTTATCGAAGCTAAGCTGTGCCAATAATCAGTCAGCACAAAGGACAATGGGCGGCCGGTTAGCTAAATATTCCTTTGTGATCTGTGCTATAGTTTTCTATACAAAAGTGACCGAAAGCCAGCTTATAGCGGGATTGGGAAGCGAGACGCGTAGAATCATATAGGGACGTGAAAATTGTGTATTATCCTTTCGGATTAAATAAAAGAAATCTTCAATGTTTCGCTTCTGAGTTAGGTAGGTACTTACATCAAAAGATCTTTTCGTAAATAATTTATTTTGTTATTTTATATAGGTACTTACTTAAATGTTTATTTGTATGTATTTCGTAGCCGCTATTAAGCTATTAAGCTAATGGCATTGGCAATGTAACGGACATAAGTTTTTTTTATAATAACATGTACCTTACGTATTTAAAGTAGGTACCTATGTATATTTAAATGAGGATGACCGTTTACTTGTTGGATGGCTATAAAAATACAATCGTATTTTATTTATTATGCCTAAATAATAGAAGATGAAGATATTGGACCTTAATCCACCACGCTGATCCAATTCAGTTATAAAGATTTGGTAATCTTTAAAGCCTACCTACCTTTCGAGCACAGAACAGTTAAATTATCTATTCCGTGCTTTCGAGCAACATATGTGACCAACAGCTTTCTTCCGAGATATGGAGCTCTCCTAAGGCGACGCATTGGAAATTTACGTAGCGGGGATCTTGATTTTTCCCAACAATTACAAAACATATGAAAGTGATATTTGATGACATGACTTTTCATTTAATTGACTTAATTTTGCTAGTTGCAGAAACACGATTTGTTAACTTTTATAACAGAGAAAAAAATATCAAAGTAACCTCTTTTAAAACATAGATTTGCATTTTACAGGCAAACCAGACCGATTTAAGCATCTAAATTTTCTTAGTAGATTAGTCTTAACCCACACTTCAATATGCTAGTTCATTTTATAAAACTTACTTGTAGTTTTAATTGGAAAGAAAAAAACAGTTTTTCTTATGGTACGGGGCGCAAACGCTCCGTATTAGATTAATTGTTTAGCGATGCGTCGACTTAAGTTGTTTTTACAAGAATAAAAATATAATTGTAAAGTGACAGGTGTCATGTCATGTGTCAGCTGTCAGCTCGGATCGGCAGGCTTATTACCGAAAGGAAGCAACCAGTTGCTAATTCTACTTCGGCAACGCGACTGTTACTAATTGCGGTTGCTACAATCGGTCGGTTTATTTTAAGAGCGCCGCCGCCGGCGCCGCCGTCACGCACTTTTAGTTCGTCAATCGCACGCTTGTGGCGCTATCGGAGCGTTCTACGTTCCGTAATACGAAATATGTGCCTCCTTGGTCGAGTGGCTTGCACGCCGGTTTTCATGGTGTCGCCATCTCTGAGGTCCCGGGTTCGATCCCCGGTCGGATCAATTTAGAAATAGCTGTTTTTGTAATTTCTTTCGGATCTGGGTATTTTCTATGTATAATAAGTATGTATTTTAGTATATTAAGTATGTTTATCCGTTGTCTAGTTAACCATTTATCGAGTTTTTTAAGGATGCTTTTTCTTGGGGCTAGATAATTGGTGTGAGTGTGGGAAACATTTCCTTTAATTATCTTGATAGCGATAAATTGCAAATTGGTGCAATTGCGACTGTCACTTAAAGATCGGTACCTAATAAGCCCTGCCGGTAACCCTAGCCCACCGTTGCAGTAGTCGCTTAGCTTTAAAGATCACAACATCGAGCCCTAATAATAAATAGCTACTTCAGAGTTGTAGCACATCACTAAAAGTGTAGCTTAAAATTAAATTTAAATATACTAAGCTGTTTAACTGCGCTGTGGTCCGGATGATTTATGCTTGCGCCCAGGGTGCATATTGTGAGTCGCTACGGCACACTACTGGTTTAATTCACTGAATTTAATGTAGCTTTACATGATAACCTTTGAAAGTAAGGCTTAATAAAGGGAATTAAGGCTAGTTTTCTTTTAATGTTGAGAGGAAGAACGGTACAATAACATTCATAATTAAAATACAAATACAAATACAAATAGTTTATTGTTTAAATAAAGCAATACAATTTTGTATACATACAACATTTGCTTAGAAAATATGTAAAACAGGGGGGGTACATTTGCGACGTTACCAACTATTATTTTCACCCACTACCGCAAACTCGTCACAACACCACACCACGGCTATTCTAACACAGCGGCGGCGGCGACCAGCGCATCGCAGGTTTTGTATGTGTGTGTGCGGCAGCGAGCGACGGAGACGAACCACAAACACTTTGAACTTAAAATTAATAAACAATTTGATAAGTATTTGTGTCCCATTACTTAATATTATATGAGTAGTATACAATGTACTAGTACCTAAACTAGGCCGAGCCTGTTATTATAGGTACTAGTTCCTTCCTAGTGACTTAAATGGTAAGTATTTTAATATTATTTAGTAAATTAAATTAATTTAATATGTTTGTAGTGCCAGACTATTTTATGCATCTTTCAATTCTCAATTAAGTGTGAACGATTTGAAAAGCTAATTAATAACGATTATAGAGATTGATGAAATATACAATGTTATTTTTAGTTTATACGAAACCTGAAAACTGTTTGTTCAGAATAAGTAATAGAATCCATTTCAATATTTTTTATACCGTGTATATTTACAATAAATAATATTTACAAAATCTCAAAAAAAGTAGGTAAGTATACCCTACTAAAAAACACAACGGGACAGCACAAAAAGCTTGTAACTTCGTGAATTTTCAAGATATTATTTAATTATTTTTTTTGTACTGATTCTTTATATGAAAATATTTGACCCGTGTTTTGATTTTCGTATAAACTAAAAATAAGGTTGTATACCATTTTTTTAAATTTATTTACACGAACATTATCTTAGTGAACTGGCACTCTTACAGGTCTAACAGTAAGTGTGTATCTATGTAACTACAGAGCCTGCAATGTGTTCAATACGTTAGCTTATTTTTTTCATTACTTAGATACAAAGGATCCATGTTTAATATTTAAATTTCAAAAGTTTGTCCAACAAAATGCAATCAGAATAGTACCAAATTAATACATAGAATACTTTTAATATAAAAAAACAACTAAATTGGCGCAGCCACTCAAAATGAGTCTTGGCCTCCGATAATAAAAGCTTCCAACTGCGCCACGAAAAATGTAAAAAAAAAACGTTTCTCATTACATTTTATTGTAAGTACCCACAACATTTGAAATAACACTCAAATAATTTTACGGGCGATTAACAGCAAAACCGATTCCGCTCCACTGCCCTCTGTCTCCCAATTAAGCAGCAAACGTTATATGTTGCACAACGTTCCGCTGAAACCTTAAAACGTATCTTATTTCGGGCCGGGGTACAGTTTTAAGAGGGGAAATTCATTATCCGCTAGCTTTATCAAATAACCCGTAATGGCTGCCCGCTGCGTTGCGCCGTGTATGAATTTCCCGCGTTTTTATGCGTGCTTTATTTGATAAGGAGCACAGCTCTATTGAGACGCGGATCATCAAAGTATTATACGATGCACTTTGATCAATTATGTAATAGGTCCTTACCTATGAAATTGGAGTTTTTTTCTCACTTATTAAAAGTTGTATTACTTTTAAAAGTCAATACCGGTTGTTAATATTGTTATACACCTTTAATTAGGACTATGTTACTTAAGCTTCAGTAATAACAATGATTATTAATTTTGTGTCTTTATCGCCCAATTTTTTTTAAATTGAATACTTTTTATGTTTGCGGAATTGTCTTTTTGTTTCATTATAGTTTTGAAGGGACTTGATTTTTTTCTTTTTAATGTCTGCTATAAGCTATATAGCTAGTGAAATAAACACACTACTCTACAATTTTTAGTGTTTTTTTTAGTGTTAACATAAATATATGCTAAGAAAATTTAAAAAAACGTTAGTATGAAAAATAAAATTTTATAAAAAATCTTCATACAAAACTCCAATTTCATAGGTAAGGACATATTATTAGATAAAGGATCCGGAACAAAAATGCATCTCGAAAGTGGTCCTGTTTGCATATACCTAAACATTTGAATTTCGAATAACAAAATCTGAAAAAACATTGGATAGCAGCAACAACTCCAGCTTACTATGAACCTTAAGTCTTAAAATAAAGATTGAATTAAGGTTGCAAAATATTTGTACTTAATACTTATTTACTGTCATCGCCACAAACGTCATTGTGGCTCCGTGGCACCAAAGTCGCCTACCGTTTTTCAAGCGCTCATCGGGAATCTAGTACATAATAAAATTTATCGAAGACGATGCAACATTAATAAGGTTGTTTTCTAAAGTGTATACGGAAAATAATATAATGAAAAATAATATAAGTAATTATTCTAATTATGTAAAATAAATGCGGGTAGATCCGTATACAACAGCAAACGTGTCTTTATATTGCACAACGTGCCGCTTTTACGTTAAAATGTCTCATATTTGAGCCAGTGTACAGTTTTAAGAGGGGAAATTCATTATCCACAGCTTTATCAAATAACCCGTAATGGCTGCCCGCTGCGTTGCGCCGTGTATGCGCCCGCTGATGAATTTCCCGCGTTTTTACATGCGTGCTTTATTTTGATGAGGCACAGCTCTATTGGCACACGGATTAACGAACTATTATGATGCAACATTAACGAGGTTGTTTTCTAAAGTTGATGCGAATAATACATTTTGAAACGAGCGCCTTTTTATAAAACACTATGCCCGCTCGCGACTACGTCCGCTTAAAAACATCCGTATCCCATGATGGACTATTGCAGCGCCACCTACCTGGTCCAATTGTAAATCTAAACCATTCTCGAATCCACTTGAACACACACAAAAATTTCATCCAAATCGGTCCAGTCGTTTAGAAGGAGTTCAATTACATACACCACGTACAGAAGAACTATATATATATATATGTCGTGAGAGAAGTTAAATGCTAGTTATGCTACAATAAAATGCCTATGTTTTTTACATTCGTGCTTTTTTATAAGAATCTCTAATAGGACGCCAGTTAAGCAAAGGCATTTCTTCAATCGATTCTTCTCGAGTCTCTAAATTTAATTTAGAAGACAAGTTTAATTTTTTTTTGTTTCATTATAGACCGAAGTTAACATTTTGAGCAAAAATTTCATTATCTGTAGCTTAATCAAATCGCTTCAGGAATAACCCGGTGGCCGCGTTCTGCGCTTCCATGCATGGCGGTAAATGCCCCACCCGCATTTTACGGAAGACATTACAAAAAAAAACTCTATTAAAACCGACCGAGGTCAACTTTTATGTTTTAGGCACCCCCTAATGTTGGGGAAAATAGTTTCCGCTATAAATGTTTGTGTAGGTAACATAAACGTAAGCAAAAAATATATAAAACATACTAAAAGAATAAAAAAACAAAAAAGTTATATTCATTAAACTAAGTAACTGATGTATGACTTCAAAATATGCCTACCGCAAGACCTTTTTTCAGCTCTTAATGATTCTTCTTCTTCTTCTTCAGCCTATAGTCATCCACTGCTGGGTGTAGGTCTCGTCATACGCCATCTTGTCCGATCTTGGGCTTCTAACCAATTCTTCCCAATTCTTAATTAAGAAAAATAAATAAGCATATTTAGTAGAGTACTACCTCTTTCACAGGACCTAACAGTTCCTACCTATGCTTTAAAGGAGAGAGGTCATTTTCTAGAATGTGTATGTATCTATGTATATTATATTTTAAATCCGCTCTATATATTTATTTTAGTTGCAAACATACAATATTTCTTTCAAAGTTCCTGGTAGTAATCACTACCATTTACGTGCTATAAATGAATTGTGATAATAATAAAAACTGCTTATCAGCAATGATGTCAACAGCAGGTTAATTTAATTAATAAACAATAAATTGTTTAAATGGTGGCAACACAGTGTTGTTTTTAAACAATGCGCGGTAAAATAATCATTTGCTGTATTGCAACACCGACAAATATTTGCAAGGCTCTTGGGAAACGCTCTTTTGGACATAAAATCAATAAACTTTAGGTTCGTATTAGTAGGTAATGAATAATTATGCACACAACTTAGCATATGGCATGTATATGTATAATCTAAGGCACACAACTACTGGACGTTATTTTGACACAAAACTTCATGGTGTTATTAGATAAGGAGCAATAAAATAACAGGATTATTTTTAATTTATGGTCTGGCAGTTAGGACGTTTTGATTGGAGAACCCTTATTTTGTGGGAAAGCTTTGGATGATTTTTAGAACTTCACTATGGAATACGAAACATAGATAACTGCAAGGATTTTTTTAATGCTTGAAGTTTCAAAATAATTTTAAGCTTCTTAACTTAACACTTACTTGTATAATAACAATTAAACAAAGGGCCAATAACACTTATCACTTAAAAGCAGTTGGCAGTAAAAGGGTAACCGACTACCTCCATTCCATATTAATAGTAATAACTTATCGGGGCAGTGCTGAGTTGACCTCTATGGGAGGTGATTCCCATTAAAGGTCGGTTCAATAATGGCAATATGTTCTGAAGGGATAATAGAGCTGACGTAAATGTGCGTCAGGGCTGGCGACTTTAAAAATCCAAATAAAAAGGCAAAAAAAATATAACATTACAACGTTGGGCTTAAGACAACATAAATAAAAACAAATAAGAGTATTGATAATTAAACTACCACGCTGGCCATTGCGAGCTGGAGGGTTAACATGGCTAAGCGCATTCGGATAGAGATCGTCATAAGATAACCAACAACAATTGCAGATGATGACGTTCACTGATGGCGAGGAATATAGCAGTGTTAGGAAGCAGCTGCTTGGCGGCAAAAAAGGTATGGACGGGGTTGTGTCGAAACCCTTTGTTTGGAAAAACCTTTTTCTCCACTGGAACGGATAAGGAAACCTTTTAAACTCAAATAAAACGATAAAAGCTCACAGTGAACCTAAATCAGTAATTTTGAGGGCCCTATCGAACTTTACCGTTTTGACAACCCTTATCGCAGTGACCTTTCCACAGACCATCCCTCTAACAGTAATAAGGATTTAGCTTACGGATTCGCAATTAAGGAGGAAACTTTTAATAACCGAGAACAATTTTATAGCAGCAAAGGATCTTATTGGATTTATGGTCAGGCAGTAAGGGCGTTTTGATTGGAAGGCTTTAAACTTTGCGGTAAAGTTGGAGAGATAGATTGCTGCTAAGTTTCAAAACAAGAATATGCTAAACGTTCATATTGAAGTATAGAAAGTAAAGTAAAAGTAAATAGCCTATCCCTGTGTGGTGCCGGGGATAAATAATTGCACCACCCCGTCTCTTCCCGTGGGTGTCGTAAAAGCCGACTAAAGGACCATTCCAGAGGATGGGCAGCAGCATCTCTCTGAGGTTACCCTCAACCTACTGCGATCGCCAACCCGCCTGCCAAGCGTGGCGATTACGGCAAATACCCCTCATATCCTTGGGGGAGGCCTTTACCCAGCAGTGGACGTCTTTTGGCTGAGATGATGATGATGATGATGAAATAGCCTATAACTGTCCCACAGCTGGGCAAAGGCCTCCATCATAGAAATCAAGTCATCGCTACAATCGATGGGTGATGTCTTAATCACCACGCTTGCCATATGTCCGATCCGATCCGAACCCTTCGAAGAATTTAGTGGGGCACGGGGACACGCACTTTTAAGCCGTTTGAGGCAATCAGCAATCTCTCTCTCGAAAAAAAATTGCCAAATGCGGGTTGGTGATCACAAACCCGGGCTATGTATCAAAAATCCGAAACACACTTTGCCCGACCTGGGAATTGAACCCGGGACCTTCAGGTATCGGGCCGTCCGCTTTGCCACTCGGTCACCGAGGCGTTCAATAGAAGTACTCGTATATCAAATGATAAATCTATAAATAGTGATTGGGAATAACCTAGTAACCAAGTATATAAGTATATAAATACAAGTGATAGATAGCTCCTTCTACCGCGGCTTAAAATAAATAAATAAATTAACTTTTCTACACTCACACCAATTATCTAGTCCAAGAGAAGCTTCGTTATGAAACTCGTTAAATGGTTACTAGACAACGGATAAACCTACTTAAAATAAAATGTTAATGCGAACAAATTACAAAAACACAAATGTTGAAAAAATTTCCACGAGCAGGATTTGAAGCCGCACCCTTCTGACATACCGGGTCAGGTGCTCTTCCAATTGAGCTATCGTGGTTCTAACCAGTCCGCCGAAATTATTCAACACTATTTACTTTTTACTTTGAAAGCCAAAGGCGCCCATTCAATGTCAACAACTACCGTCATTAACATCTGATCATAATATTTTTACAAGTACTAAAGATCAGCTAAGAAGTAGGCAAGCTATTTATAAAATGTTTATATAATTTTTAACGCTAATTTTGAAAAAACACAAATGTTGAAAAAATTTCTGCTCGTGGAAATTTTTTCAACATTTGTGTTTTTGTAATACTTAAAATACTTAAATACATACATACCATATTATTAGATAGAAAACACCTAGACCCGAGACAATTTAGAAAAACAATAATTTCTAAATTGAGCTGACCGGGGATCGAACCCGGGACCTCGGAGATGGCGACACAATGAAAACCAGTGTACAAACCACTCGACCAAGGAGGTTGTCATCGAAAAGAAAGTTTTATGGATTTCATATTTTAAGAGGGTGATATTAAATAGGGAAGGGAGTTTGTAGAATAGGTCTGTCATTTTTGAAATTAGAAATTTGTGAAAGTAGTTAGCAAGAAATAAAAAAATATTATTCAACTTTTTGAGTATTTTTACCGGTAAAACAAATCAACTTTTGGGAGTTTACATTTTTTTATACATCCGCGAGTTGTTGCCGATAAAGTAGCGGGAAATTGCTGTAAAGTTTACTTTGAAATGACCATTTGCATCATTCGATAATATTATGATATTTTAAAAATCTCTTAAAACTTCTTTTAAAATACAAAAGTAGCTTAAGCTAATGGATAAAAGTTTTAACGGAGAAAATTTTAAAAACCGTTAAGCTTACCCGATAATTGAAGAAAAGATTTCTATAAAATTGTAGATAGAGCCATCTAAGGCCTCCCTCATAGTAGGGTATTATTTCACAGGTTTTCTTTATAAAGAAAATATGACTTCGATTGGATTTCTTAGAGCTATGGTGACTTAGAACAACAACAAACAATATATTATTTTACAAAACTGCCCAGAAAAATGTTTTTAGTGGCTGTGTACAAGACAGGTAGGTATGGTATGTATATATATTTCTTTATTCCATTAAATTCCGAAAAGCCTAATCCGATTAAGTTGTATGTGATATCGTTAGAATCCTTAGACTAATACTGTAATACATACTGTAATACTGTAATACATTAAAATCTGTATATTTTCTTTACAGAAAGCATGATGGTTCCCTCACCTGTTGCAACAAAAAAACCTAAAATTATTTATTTTTTTAAACAGTTGTTTTCGTCTATTTTTTTAGGATTTAGGATTTAACTTTTTTCTCACTACTCTTACGTTACGTTAAAGGGCTTAAGCAAACTATCGAGTTTCTCGAACCCTACTCTGTAAAGGAAAAAGGCAGCCAACATACTTTTATTAAAACCAAATCTGAAAAATCTTTGTTCATACTCCTGAATATAAAAAACTACATTAATTAAGAAACTCCTTGCAATACTTAGGTACTTCTGTAATTAAAAATTAAGTTATCTATAACCTTCAAAAGTTTCTTGCGGGCTCCATAATAGTTTAATTATTCAGCTCCTTCGCCGAATAATTTCATGAGATAGCGGGGATTCCTCCTAAGCTGTATTAAAATTAAAATTAAATGTCAATTTAATACCGAAATATAATGTAGCGTCACGATTCTTGACTCAGAAGTTAGTCTTACGCGTTACCCGATATTCTACGGATTCTGCGGATTTACATCATCCATAAGAATTGAAATTTAGATTATAAAATGTGAAACCTTCATAGTGGGAAAAGTCACGTATAATCTTAGTGAGGGAGCAATGCAAGCTCCTGTAATACTTAAAAATAAATAAGTAATTAATTAAAATAAAAAAAATCCTTAAGGCCCCTATTACATTTTGACTATGATTTTTGCGTAAAAGGCCCATTTTTGGCGTTCTCGAGCTCAGAAACGAAAATACATTAACAATTTTGACTTATTGAATAGTGTAGAATAGCTATTGGCATAGTTTGTAGCGGCCTCGCTTTTTGTAAATTTTGCTTAACTTTTTAATGAAACCCAAAATAGCAGAGAAAGATTTTCATAAAATGCGCGAAGGCACTTTTTTGAGCTCCTAGATTGAACTACTGTTCTAAATAAATTAAATAAAAAAAAGATAATGTTTTCTCTTATATAGTCGAATAGTTCGTAGCGGCCTCGGAATTTTTAGATATCATTTATTTTACATAGAAAAAAAATCTTATTCTAAACCAAATAACTTCGAAAATCGCTCTAAGGTCGCTGTGAATTTCTCCTATCTACGATAATATTATTGAGCAAAATTTATACCAGAATAATTGTTACTTCATGAGGAATAAATATTTTATAATTAATTTATTATCCTATTTCGATAAATACAACTGCAAAATTACTACAAAATGCAATGCGCCGGCCGTCCGAACTCAGCTTTTTCTCGCAGAGTGGAAATTTGAAATACTAAGCATTAATTTATTATCCTATTTCGATAAAAACGATAAATACAACTGGAAAATTACTACAAAATGCGAGAATGGGCATTTTACGCAAAAATCACAGTTGAGATGTAATAGGCCTCTTAAGGCGATGCATTGGAAATTTACGTGGCGGGGATATTGATTTTTCCAACAATTACTAAATTGAAACATGAAAATGATATTTGATGACATGATTTTTCATTTAATTGACTTCATTTTGCTAGTTGCAGAAACACGATTTGTCAACTTTTATAACAGAAAAATTATCAAAATAACCTCTTTTAAAACATAGATTTGCATTTTACAGGCTAACCAGACCGATTTAAGCATCTAAATTTTTTTAGTAGATTAGTCCTAACACACACTTTAATATGCTAGTTCATTTTTTTATAATAATTTGTAGTTTTAATTTGAAGGGAAAAGAACAGTTTTTCTTATGGTACGGGGCGCAAACGCTCCGTATGAGATTTATTGTTTAGCGTTGCGTCGCCTTTAACAAAGTGCTTAAAGGGTTTAAAGCAAACTAGGGTATTGGGACCAGTGTTCGACACTTTAGGCCCTTGTTCAACACAATTTTCATCAGCAAAAAATAACATAGATTATCATTGAAATATTAAAAGATGACAGCTGGGAGGCAGGTGGTCGGTATTAAACTGTTGCTAAAGACTCAGTTACTGACCCCTATATTTAACTGGTACCATTTCCATACTTAGTATAAAGTCATCATAGGTATTATATACCCAGTGTTTCAACCACAGTTTCAACCGAGTTGCACGAACGTCACGGCTGTCTTTACCTATTATATTAATACGTGAAGCAAAAACTTTGTACCCCTTTTTTCGAAAATTGCGCGGACGGAGGAGTATGAAATTTTACACACTTATAGTTTATATAGAGAAGGTCACCCGAATGTTAATATTTTTTTTAAATTATGCATAAAAATACATTAATTCAATAAAACAAACATTACACACACTACCATGTATTTGACACACACGCATATATACTCTTTTCAAAAATTTCAAAAATGGAAGATGAGCGGCCGAAATCAATGCCAATCCAAACTCACATTCTATCTTTTTTAATTTTTCATTGCTTAGGATACAATCCGTGCAGCCTTAATAAAATTACGGTCGAATTTCGACCACTAGTTTAAATAAAAATGAATGTTGCTAAGCGCAAAACACGAGAACGGCTCGACCAATTCGGCAATATATTTTTTTCCTGTGTTCCCTAAGGCACACGGAAAGTTTTGATAAAGAGAAAAAATATAAAAATTGCGTGGACAATTAGTTTTTACTATTAACTTTTGACAGAACGAAGTCTGACCGTGTAGCTATAATTTAATAATCATAAATATTTTTTCCCACTCAGTGTCAGATATTATTACAATAAGTTTTGACTCTTTCGAATTACCTATATCATACTAGCAACTCCGCAGCCACTTTGTCTGTCTGAACACATGTACCCCGTGATGGTTTTCCCAATCAAAAACCTTTATGGGCGTGGGCACAATAACTAACCAAAGTTTCATTACAATCTGATCAAAAGTATAGGAAAACTTATGAAACAAACATACAACGCGTCAACCACCAATCTGCACTGGGCCCGCGTGGTGGTTTATGGCCTGTTCCCCCTACCCATCCATAGGGAAGGCTCGTGCCCCAGCAGTGGGGACGTTGATAAGCTGGTGATGGAAACGTACAACTTTCACTTCTATATACAGAGATGAAGAAGACAAAGTTACAAAAGCAACACAATGGAAGAAGCGAAACGCATGTTGGTTTACAGAAACAAATGAACCATGAAAAAGTTATCATGTCAATAGAAAATAGACGCCATCTTTACATTTAACTTTCACGTCCGCAGCTCCAGTTTCCATCGAACTGAATTCACTGGCAGAATTATCAAAATGTCACTTGCAACTCGCCTTTAACTAGGTCACATCACAGTGCAGATTGAAATCAAACAACCTGGAATGGAGTTTTTGAACGAACAGTTTTGCATCAGAAGTCTAATTAACGGTTTTGTTTCGTAGCGAACGGCGAGCTTCAACGGTTACCTTTGAAATAGCGAAATTAGCTTTATTAGTTACCGTCTGAACTGTTTATGTTTAAATATAGCCTTTCAATTTCAATACAATTTACTTCACTAAGTAAGTGTGGTTGCATTGAGCTATTTCGACACAGGTCCAGGACTAAGGTAATTTGGGAAAAAATATTTTGTTTTATAAGTACTTTTAATCTTCCAAATGTTTAAGCTTTGCTTGAGTCATGTTGGCGACCAACAGACCTTTATTAAGTTTTTTACCTTTTTGATAATTTATGTATTTTTTACTTTTAAAAGTGTATTTGATAATTTGACACAGTTCAATAAAAATTAAGAAGAAGAGCAATAGTTTTTTCTTACATTAGAATTTAACATTGGATTTTGCTAGAAAAATTTAACGAGTTTTTTGAAGCCTCAGTAGCTCAGCGGTCAGAGCATTGGACCGTGTATCCAAAGCTCGTGGGTTCGATTCCCTATGAACTCCCGATAGTATTATGAATGCAAAATTCTACTCCTAGGCCGTTTTCTGATTTGTTTGCACAGCGCAGCGGAGCGACATCAACATGCTCGGATGCCGAAAACATACCGCTCCGCCTGCACCTACGCACATGTCGGTAAAAATATGCAGAGCCACTTGTGCCATCGCGAAATAATGTCGTCTTCGAGTGACGACGATATTGTAGTTTGTTACATCTATAATCGTTTACATAAAAAGAGAACGTTATTGGCGTATGACGCAAATTTTATCAGTAGTTAATTATATTGCCTCATTTAATGATCGCATAAGTTCAGCTGCCTTGAGCTACTACAATGATTGCGGGATTTTTGTCATGTTTTTATTTTGTTTTTAAGAATCTTTTCACTTCTTTTTCGGCTTTATCTGGGCGATTTCTTCCTTTCTCACGATACAGCACAATCACCTCAACCGAGTTTCTAACTTTTAGTGCCGCCCTCAGTTTTCCCGCTTAACACCTAAGACCTTTACTTTCTCGCCGCCCCTAATACTAATAAATAATTAAGGTCACAACGCTCACTGCAACATTACACCAAAACAACATTAAAAAATATCCTGTTGCCTCGAAAATGGACCACAAAGAATACCTTAGTCACATTACCTCATCGCAACACAATTACAACGGCCTTTACCTCCCAGCTATTTTAATTCAGTCCGGAACGAGCGGCGACGGTGTTTCCGGAATTTTTGCTCAAACAACTTCTGTTCAGTGACGTGCGAGGGCTTGCTTCGGAATTTGTGTCATATCGGGTATTTATGCGTGTAACAGTAGAATTTGTTATTCGGGAGTCCGCATTGTCTTTGGCGTATAGGCAAATTGATGTCTTTGTTAAAGTATTTTTTTATGGTGAGTGTTGCTGACGGACTTTTTAACGTCACCGGGCTTTTTGCGGGGAGGCGAGAACCTTAAAGGGTTCCTCGAGACGTGAGATCGAAACAACTTTAACGGGTATCTAGAGGGAATGGCATAACACAAGCGTTTTCCCTTTCCCTGCTAGACTCTCCAAGGCGTGCGGATCGTCATATTGTACCACAATTAATTTAGTTAAAGTACCACTGCTGGGCGTGGGCCTCCATCTTTGAATTCAAGTTATCACCACAATTGATTCTTCGATGCATAGCCCGGGTTTATGATCATTGACCCGCATTTGAGCAAGCAAGGTGATTAAGCCATTACCCATCAATTAATATAAATAATATTGGAAAAAACTACGCTCCAAAGCTAGCGCTGCTGATGCTGGTATCCTGATCACAAAAATATATTTGAATTTGTAATCTCATTTGCCGGACTTCGCGATGGAAGGCTGTATCCCGAATCATGAATATTTAAAATGCTTCTGAGATTGAGCTTTCCTTGAATAAAAACTTTTTTACTGTAGGTAGGTACTTTATTTCACTCATACTTCGCTTGTGAGTAATCATTATTCACGTAAAATAGTTTAAAAAATCATTAGACAGCTAAAGGCACTTATTGGTAAATTGGATGCAAGAATACTCCAAATAATATCTTAATTATTGGTTTGTTTATTAAAACTGTAATACAATTCCGATTAAGTACGTAGTTTTTCAACTTCATGAGAAGTTAATTGTGTGCTAATTTGATATTTAAGCAATGCTTCAAGCTTTCAAGATTAGATATAACGATTAGCATTTGTTTATTTAGTAATTCATTTTGTTCTGCTAAACGATTGGAGTGCGCGAGTTCGCCTCTGGTTTGTTTTAATTAAACAATCTATAGCTTGAAATATCTTTCAACCATAACTATTATATCGCAATAGTTTAAATATTCAAGCGTAACAAAAGCAGAGCGTTTTCCACATAAGCTCCATTCAGACGGCCGGTAATGGCCAAACTTTAGAGGGGCAGCGCTTTGTTCAGCCCCGGAATACAGCTTAATTATCAGTGCGCCAGCCCTAATGACGTCACGCGTTGACGACGTGAAAAAGGACAGTTTAGGCTCCCGCGCCGGGCCAGAGGACTTTGTAAAGGGTCCCGATGGTATGGGCTGGCTTTTGCCCAACTCCATTCAGTCTCATTGCAATTAAATATTCGGAATGGGCACCTAATTTGTGTAACTTTCCTGAGAATAAGTTTATGCAATTTTTTTATTAAGTGCAATTTGTAACTCATAAGAGAAATTAAAAGAGATATTTAACCACAACTTTAATCACTTTATTTAATAGACGAAGAAGTAAGCAAATGGATACTTTATTATTATGCTTGGGTGAAATGTGAGTATTCGTGGTTCAAGCCCTTTCTGACCTCCGTTAAACTTAAATCCGTTCTTAAAACAAGCGAATTATCTTTATCAGTACCAATATAATAATAATCATACCTATAGTAATATATACTAATAATATAAAATAATATTAATATAATAAATTAAAAGGAAAAACATGATGTGTGACAAATTAAAACCAATCTAGCCCTAACAACCACCAAATTTTTGCAAGTCTGTTAATCAAATAAGTGTTGGAAAGAACTCTCTCTATCTATCTATTAAAATTCGATGTTTCTTTATACAATTTTGCATGCCATTTTAGGCTCTATGTGAATTACTTCGTAAGTCTACAGTAGTGCCGGCGGCACGGGCGGCAGGGTGAGACTTTACACTGGAAAGAACTGAAAAAATCAGTAAGGGCTGCTCTTTATTCCGTTTCCTTTAAAGCATCAATATATATCTTAATAACTTACTTATATTACAGACAATTTGTTAACGTACTTTAAAGTTTAAGTTAGGTGCCATAAAATATTTAGAACAGATTTATTAATCCTATTTTGTCCTGCTCGCATTCAGCGGCTACCAACCTTCTCCAGATCGTCGGCCCGCTTTATACAAATCTATTGCATCGCGCATAAATAAATTTGGTGACTCGTTTCTTTGTCGCACTTTTAAAAGATGGAATTGTCTACCAGCACACGCTTTCCCTCCTTCCTATGACATGGGGTCCTTCAAACGAGGCGTGAAGGTCTTGTGGGCCGGCAGGGTGAGAGTGACTGATGCTGCGTTGTTTTCACGCTGCATCCTGCTGCGTCTTCGCGTCTGGTCTCCATTTCCATGGCCAGGTGGAGTGGAGTCATTTGCCGTGCAATCTACAAAAAAGTATTTAAATATTAGTTATAGGTAGGTACTTAACTACTTTAAAGAACTATATTCGTAAAATTAAAATGTTTCAATAATAATTTAACAAAACCATTTATTCAAAAAGTATTGGTTACCGTTCACTGTGAATCATAATATAATATATTACTCGTGATTTTCAGCCAAAAAAAACAACATTATTCTCAGAAACAAAAGCCAGGCGAAAGCGTAACATAAACCGATAACAGCATAAATCTCTCCCCAAAGTCACAACTATCCGAAAACACTAGCACTATGGGACGTATCAGCTTATCGCTTGACGAGTACTGCACTGGAAGCGATTTGTCAAACTTTCGCTACCGACGAAAACACTGAATCGCAAACGCCAGCGTAAGCTGAACCGTCCACGCTACCATAAAGCAGGGCTTGATCACCTTTTGATACCGTTACCAAATTCCCACTATAAGTATTAGTAAGTAACGTTATTTCTATAAAGTTAAATAAGTAATTGTTATGCAGGTGACATTATCTACAAAAGTATTATTACTTTTTCGTTACCCTATGCGCTTTAGCCAATCCGCATGGAGTGGTTAGTTAATCTACCAGTAAAAATGCCACCCAGGTAACGATACCAGGCATAACGTTACAATTTTTAACAGTATAGCAGAAGTAACGTTACTAACTTTTTAACCAATGCTACCACGTGCCAAACCGTTTAAAACGGCGTATAATCGCGGCGGCTCAACCGAAACTGGGCATAACAAGCGACAGATTGAGAGTATCATCTCATGTTTAATTCACAAACGACGAGTTTGAATCGAGAACATACTAACTTGGGCCATAATGCATTTCGCGTTGTCCCATATGAAAGATTGCATTGAATAAATGAATATTTGCTCGGGCCGCTGCTACGGTACAATCGTATGTGCATTGCGGTGCAGTTACTGTTTTACGATTCTTCATAAAAGTTTTGAATGCGATATTTTTCTCGTAACGTTAGTTTTTATGGTATGGGTATGGCGAAATGAATAGCGTGTTTCCATAATTTTATTTCTTTGAAATAATAAGCAATACCACATTAAGAGATCGGGCCTTCCCGTGGGCCTACCACGCTAGACCTTTGCGGATTGGTGGGTTCTATAAGCTGCCATCTTACTACAACAGCCGGGAGCAGGGACTAATTAGAGACAAGTCTAAAAAAAAAAAAAAGTCTTTGTCTTTTTGTCTTTTGTCTTTACCAAACGAGGTTTATCTCTACCAGTAGGGAGTTTCACCCGAGTTCTTTCCGTAATAACACGTGTTGTGAGACTCCGTTTTAATTTCTATCTACCGTACAATTTAAAAAACACTTGAAATTGGCTAAATGCTAAACGCGAAGCCATTAATTAAGATATATAAACTCTACCAGTATCACTTCAACCCATCGGGATCTTTTTTGCAATAACCACCTAAACTAACCGACAGCTTTGAGTCAAAATAAAATTTCGATTAGAATCACTTGGGGGAGAGTTTCGAATATTGCACCATCTATTAGTTTTTTGAATTTAAGCCGATTAATACAAAAACAGATAAGGCTTAATATCAAAGTACATTGTTGGGCAAGCTGTTACAATTAACGAACCAATAGACAACTAATGGTGGTAACCCCCCTAATGGTAAAATGTAAAAAAAATGTTTGCCGAACCTCATTATAATGTAAATGATGAAATTGCTGTTAATCCTGGTTGCTATCAACAAATAGCAGTTGCCACCAACACGCATTGGACCAGACAGCGTGATGGGTTACAAATCATCCCGTTATCATTCAAGCAAGGAGACCTAACCCATGTAACGTCTATTAAGTTTAAAAAATAAAAAAACTTCGCGTATTTTGATGTCCACTCATCACGAGCTGAGTGGACAATGAATTTTAATTCGCGGTTTCCACGAACGCTTTCTGCTAACGTAACACAATGAGTAGATATGGACAGACGGGACATAAATTGGATTACGAAAAATTTCGTAATAACATTTTTTAATAAAACATTTTTTATAATTATGGAGCCACTATTTTCTAACCATAGAACATCCTGTACTGGTAGTAACTAGACAGACGGACTCAGAATAATTCACTCACTCAGAACCAAGTACAAAAATACCTACATCACCCCCCTCGGGCTACTAGTAAAGTAAGTAAGTAAGTAAAGGTGATTAAATCTTTTTTTTTTCTGACATATAAATTAATTAGATAAGAAACTGCAACAGTAAATTGCATATAAATAATTAGTAAAATTGGCGCAGTGGTTAACATGCCCGGTCTACGATTGCTGAGTTCGCAAAAGCCGGTCATCGGATGGGTGACCAAAAATTTATCATCTCGAGCTCCTCCGTGCTTCGGAAGACACGTAAAGCCGTTGCATTAGTAGTCGTTAACAACCACCAATCCGCACTGGGCCCGCGTGGTTATGGCCCGTTCTCCCTATCCATCCATAGGGAAGGCTCGTGCCCCAGCAGCCCCACTGCTTTACTTACTTTATGAGCTGATAATGATGATGATGATGAATTAGTAAAGTAAATAGCCTACTACAGTCGCACTGTTGGGCAAAGGCTCACTTGCCAAATACGGGTTGGTGATCGATCGGAGATTTTTCGATGCATACATCAAAAAATCTGAAACATACTTAGCCCGACCTGAGAATTGAACCCGGGACCTTCGGGTTCCGGGCCGAGCGTTTTGCCACTCGGCCACCGAAGCGTTCATAATAATATACGTATAATTATACTCAGACTTCTTAAAAAATCAATATTTATTTTTTTACACCACCAATTCCCTGTCGGGTGAATTGAACACCCCTCGATGCCTAACAGCGCATCTGCGTAAATTAAAATGCTTATAAAACAAAGTGCGGCCTACTGGCCAACGTCCAAAAATCGCTAATGGAATTTCATCCGTCTGTGACCCACCGCTTCACTACCATCGACTGTAGGGCACTCCGACGTTGGAATTATGCACTAACCCACTGAAATATCTTGTTACTAGGTAGATTATTATGTAAAAAAAAATGCAGGGTTTTTGTACACGATTTGCACACAAATAGGAATTTCTAGTTCTCGTACATTGCACCTAAATACTTTGGGCAATTCACTGAGAAACTGGTTACGCTACAGCAGAAGCCCATAAGATTTTTTTACAGTATGATTGTGTTACATTAACCAGTACCTAAGTATTGTTAAGGTTTCAGGTGAAGTGATTTTCGGCCTTAACGTCACGAAACATTAAGGTCTCAATTCTGCTGTGTTGTGTATGCGTCATGGCGCGGCTGCGTTCCGCACCCCACCTTGTCACCTGTGAATTGTGCAGCGTCCTTGACGTCGATTAAACAGTGCGTTTAGAACTATCGGTTGTTTCACTTGTCCCGTCCGCATACCTAACAGTGGCGACGAGTTACTGCTACCCACGCTATTTAACATTGAAAGTTAAGTTCAGTTGATACGATGTCCGGGCTATTTGGAATATTAAATAGTTTCGATCACAATGTTCAAACGTGGAATACGTATAAAAGTCGTTTGTTGCAATATTTTGTTGCGAACGACATTGAAGCGAAGGCGGATCCGACGGGTAGAAAACGGAAAGCTATTCTTCTTAGCGCACTCACCGAACAAACATACAAGCTAGTAGAGGACTTAGCGCTGCCTAAAGAGATTGGAGAAGTACCCTATGAAGAAATTCTTGCATATTTGGACGACCACTTCACGCCGAAACATATCGGATTTGGCGAACGACATAATTTCTACGCAGCCTCACAACAGGCCGGCGAGTCACACAGACAGTGGGCAGCTAGATTGCGGGGAATGACAGCTCACTGTGGATTTTTGAACCTGGAAGAGGCGCTTCGAGACAAGTTCATCATGGGCATGCGACCAGGCAATGAGAAGGAGAAACTGTATGTCCAGGATCTGGGTAACTTGACGTTGGCAAAGGCTGTGGAGTTAGCGGAGAGCCTGTGCGGCGCCCGAGCGGCGGCCGCGGCGAGCGCGACCAGCCCCGCCCCAGCGGGATCATCGTTCGAGGTGTATCAAATTTCGAAAAAGAGCAACGCCAAAACCGTAGGGAAAGTGAAGTGCAAAATCTGTGGGTACTCAAATCATAAAGAGGCCGATTGCAAGTTTGCTAATTATGTGTGTAGGCTGTGTCACGTTAAGGGCCACTTACGTAGAATGTGCACGAAAGTGAATTACGTGGAAGTGGACGGCGGTGACAACGACGGGGACGACGATGACGGTAACGTTTTTTTTATTCGTTCAGTTCGGGGCGAACCGATGGTGGAAACCGTTTTTATTAATGAAATGCCATTTAAATTCGAAATAGATAGCGGCTCCGCGGTTTCGGTTATTTCCGAGAAATACTATACAACTCATTTTATAAATGTGCCATTGTCATCACCATGTAAACAGTTGAAAACTTATAACGGCAAAAATATTAGTTGTAAAGGTATGTGTCACGTGACAGTGTCTTACGCGGGGAAAACGCATGACATTGACTGTTACGTGGTCCGCGAGGGCGGTCCGCCACTTTTAGGCAGAGATTTTATTTCTAAGTTCAAGTTACATTTGACGGCAGTAAATTATTGTCATGAAAGTGACTTTTCGCTCGAAACCATCCAACGAGAGTATTCTAGTTTATTTTCGGACAAACTAGGAACTTTTAATAAATATAAAATTAAACTGCAGTTAAATAATAATGCGAAACCAATTTTTTTTAAAGCGCGCCCTATTGCTTTTGCTCTGCGAGAAAAGGTCGAGAACGAAATTAATAGATTAGTTAGTTTAGGTATTCTTGAGCCCGTTGAGCATTCAGAGTACGCGTCGCCGGTCGTCCCGGTGTTAAAACGCAACGGCTCAATTAGATTGTGTGCGGACTATTCCGTAAGTTTGAATAAACAGTTGGTCGTAGAACAGTATCCACTCCCAACCATTAAAGAATTGTTTTCAAAACTTCACGGAGGAGAACAGTTTAGTAAACTGGATTTATCTATGGCATACAATCAATGCGTTCTAGACGAGGAGTCACAACGGCTCACATGCATTAACACCCATCGCGGCTTGTTTAAATTTACGCGCTTGGTGTTCGGGTTGGCCTCAGCACCGGCAATTTTCCAAAGAGCTATGGAAAATGTGCTATCAGGGTTAGATGGAGTTCTATGTCTGTTGGATGACATTTTGGTGACCGGTAAAGACAAAGTAGATCATTTAAATAAGCTACGAGTGGTATTAAAGCGTTTACAAGATGCAGGGTTAACTGTACAAAAAGAAAAGTGTGATTTTTTCAAAGACCAAATTAGTTATTTAGGTTATATAATTACGAAAAATGGTTTACAAAAGTCACCGGACAAGGTCAAGGCCATGGTTGAAGCCCCTATTCCGGCTAATATCAGTCAATTGCAATCGTTTTTAGGGTTTGTAAATTATTACCGTAACTTTGTGCCTAACGCTTCTTCAGTCCTTAGCCCGTTATACGATATGTTAAAAAAAGGTAGCAAGTGGAATTGGACTGAAGAACATAATATAGCTTTTGCTCAGATTAAAAAAATATTAACTTCAGACCAAGTGTTAACTCATTTTGATCCGAAGTCTCAACTAATTTTAACGGTGGATGCTTCACCAATGGGGTTGGGGGCCGTTTTGTCTCAGATTGATGCAAACGGCGTCGAAAGACCCATATCGTTTGCGTCACGAACTTTGAACGCTGCTGAAAAGCGATACGCTCAAATTCAAAAGGAAGCGACCGCAATCGTTTATGGGGTACGACGTTTTCATCAATATCTATACGGTAGGTCAGAACCGTTCATACTACGTACGGATCATAAGCCACTGGTCTCGATATTTGGTCCATACAAAGGTGTTCCTGAAGTATCCGCTAATAGGTTGCAAAGATACGCGATATTTCTTAGTGGTTACAATTTTAAAATCGAATATGTCCGCAGCGCTGATAACAGCGCGGATTATCTGTCTCGCGCTAGCCTTCCTCCCGCGGCGGACTGGGTGGGCGGGGCGTGCCGGCGCGCCGCGGACGGCGTCGGCCGCGGCGGCGCGACGCCGCTCGGTCACTCCGCCGCGAACAGCGTCGAGCGCGCGCGCACCGAGCAGTGTGACGGCGCCAGCGCCGAGCCACCCGATCGCGCAACCTATATGTGTTTCGTTGTAGACAACAGTATGCCAGTCACTTTAAATAAATTGCGCGAGGAGACAGATAAGGATGCTACTCTCAGATGTGTTATGTCTTACGTTTCTAAGGGTTGGCCGTCTAAAGTTAGTGATGTTCGACTGAAACCATATCATCTTTGTAGGTCGCAGCTGTCCATTGAGAGTGGTTGTGTTATGCGAGGGCACAAAGTAGTCATACCGGAGAGTTTATATAAAGTTATATTAAAAGAGTTACACACCTCACACTTGGGAATAGTTAAGACAAAAGCGGAAGCCCGGTCTAGATTTTGGTTTCCGGGTATTGATCAAGCTTTGGAAAAAATGATAAGTGAATGTGAAGTGTGTATCCAACTGCGGCCGTCACCTCCTAAGGCCCCTCCCTCACACTGGGAATTTCCTTCGTTGCCATTCGAAAGAATACACGTAGACTTTCTGGGTCCCATTAAGGGTTGCGTATATTTAGTCATAGTCGACGCACACAGTAAATGGGTGG
This sequence comes from Eudonia lacustrata, assembly GCA_947562085.1. NCBI lineage: Eukaryota > Metazoa > Arthropoda > Insecta > Lepidoptera > Crambidae > Eudonia > Eudonia lacustrata. The sequence goes on from OX387318.1 coordinate 8,882,615, forward strand.
AAGTCTACAATATGAAACACTCAACCACGACTAACGCGGTAATAGATAAATTATGCGATTTTATATCGAGATTTGGAGTTCCGAAGACGATAGTGAGTGACAATGGCACATCTTTTTGTTCTAGGGTTTTTGAAAATTTTTGTACAGCAAATGGTATTTCACATATAACTTCACCGGTATATCACCCGGCCAGTAATGGCCAAGCCGAGAGTTTTGTAAAAATTGTAAAAAAAGGCATTAAATCTTGTCTTATGTCAAATTATACTGGGAGAGATACCACTTTAAAGTTGCTTAAGTATCTTAAGGATTATCGCAACTCGGTTCACACCACCACCGGTCTGTCTCCTGCTGAGATGATTTTTGGGCGAAAATTAAGGTCGAGATTAGACTTAATAAATCTTAATGCGTCGTCGCCGCCTTTGTCACCGACCGTAACTAACCATATTAAAAATAAACAGTGTTTGCAAACTAAGGGTAAAAATAAAACAAAAACGTTTAATAACAATGATAATATATTGTACAAAAAATTTAGAAACAATAATAGTTATAAGTGGTGTAAAGGGATAATAATAAAGAGACTAGGCAAAGTATTGTATTTAGTAAAAGATATTTTTAATTTCCAATGTCACGTAAGACATCTAAACCAATTGATGTTATATAAAGGGACATATAACGACCTTAATACTAACAATGACTCACCTGTGGGGACATGCTCCCTGCTACCGCCACACTCTGCGCCGCCGTCGCCGCCGCCGTCGCCGTTGCCGTCTTCGCCGCCGCCGCCGCCGTCGCCGTTGCCGTCGCCGTTGCCGTCGCCGTTGCCGTCGCCGTCGTCGCTGTCGTCGCCGTCGTCGCCGTCGGCGAGGACACTCTCCTCACCGATTCAAGAAAGCTTACCTGGCTCCGCGACACACTCGCAGGGTTCAGACCTCTTTGCGCCAGTCGAGACCTCCACAATTGCAAAAGTTAGAGGGAGGAGAGAGGAAATCATTGAGCCTAGAACGCCAGAATACGAGAGCGCGGATGAGTCTCAAGAAATTGAGGAAACGGTGAGAATTACTCAAAGACACAGACGTCCCTGTTTTGACTCTGATTGAGGTATTGTTAAAACTCCTTAAAATGTATATAAGGTATTAGGGGTAGGGATTGTTGTGTATGCGTCATGGCGCGGCTGCGTTCCGCACCCCACCTTGTCACCTGTGAATTGTGCAGCGTCCTTGACGTCGATTAAACAGTGCGTTTAGAACTATCGGTTGTTTCACTTGTCCCGTCCGCATACCTAACATGCTGTTTTAAAATTACCATAAGATTCGTGCCTCAGCTCAGTTGTCTAATTCTGTCATTTTCCTCATAGAAGAAACTTCAAATTATGAATAAAGGACAAGCGCTTCCCCGTTACATAAGAAATAAGATAACGGTATACGATATAAGTAAACGATACTTAAAATGTCAAAGGGCTTAAAGGACATTATTTTAAAGAATATTTAAAGGACCTTTAGGCTCTTTGGCATTTTAAGTATCGATATGTCACTTTAAAATTCTCTCAAATCATTTTCCGTGCCTTTATCACGATTGTACAAACAGCTTCTTTGAAACAAACTTATCAAAGGACCTGTCTGTAAAATTAACTAAGTACACTGGGCCGCAAAAATTCCGGGTCGCTTATAAAAAGTGTGATAGTTTCTTAATTACACAACACAAACTAGTGAAACTGTAGTATGTTATAGATGACTGACTTATACATAAAAGAAAATACATAACACGTTCGTAAACTGTGTAATTTTATTTAAGTACTAAAAAATACAAAAAAATCACTTCTAACTTTTGACAACAAAAATATACAACACAGTCAATCTGCAAAATGAAAGATTTTCTGTAAATTTAATGTCTTGTATTTCCTCCACGAGCCCGTATCGCTTCATTAAGACGATGTGGCATGCTGTAAATCAAATTTCTAATACGGTTTTGGTCTATGTTTGACCATTCTTCTACTAGCGCACTTCTTAACTCACGTAAGTTAGCTGCAGCTGGAGAGCGTTGTTCAACGCATCTCCCGAGCTCGTCCCATAAATGCTCTATGGGATTTAAGTCTGGGCTGCGAGCTGGCCACTCCATGCGGGTGATACCGACGTCTTGAATATACGCGTTGACCAAATGTGCTGTATGTGGTCGCGCATTATCGTCCATAAAAATGGAATTTGCGCCCATATTCACCAAGAAAGGACCAGCATGGTCATGTAAAATCTCCTCTACATATCTGGGAGCTGTCAGAGAACCGTTTTCTATAATTACTAACTCCGTACGATCCTCTGAAGATATCCCAGCCCAAACCATTATTGATCCTCCACCGAATAGCACCTTTTCCTCAAAACACGCTTGAAGATAACGTTCATTTGGTCGCCTATATACTCTTCGTCTCCCATCGTGTGCGAATAAACAAAATCTTGACTCATCGGAAAACATAACCCTGGACCAATCTTCATCTGTCCATCGGCCGTGTTCTCGAGCAAACCGCAACCTGGCAACTCGATGTTCTCTGAGCAATTTAGGGCCATTTGCTGGCCTATAAGGCTTTATATCAGCTTCCCGAAGTCGCCGCCGGATCGTGTCAGAGCTTACATTGTTGTGGTGAATTTCTTGAAGGCTATTTCGGACCTGAACAGCCGTGAGATGTCGATTTCTTAACATAGTGCTCACGATGAATCGGTCTTCTCGTGTAGTTGTACACCTTGGCCTGCCATTCCCTGGTCTCCTGATGTTCATGCCGGTCTCTTGAAATCGCTGGAGTACTCTTTGGACCGTGGCTAAAGATACACCTACTGTTCTAGCAGTACTTCGCTGACTCCTTCCTTCTTGTACCATGGTGATAATTCGTGTACATTCTTCAGTAGATAACGACATGTTGGTACATGGTTGATGCACAAAATACTGTGACCAGCCAAAAAAACTGTTTATGATGACAGCTCGGTTTGAAACAAAAGCAAGAAAATTTTCTATTCCAAAAATTAGAATTTTAATATATTTCAAAAATCGGAATTTCTTTTTTTGAAGCTGTAACTTGTTCAAATGCAATGCTCTTTTGATATGTATAATAAGCGTCACAAATCTGCCTATAACATATTATTTATACGAGGTATCTATGTAAATAACTTTGGGAGATATCGCGGTTTTTCTAAATGACCCGTTATTTTTGCTGTCCAGTGTATATCTCAAACCTCAAACAGACATCTGTTAAAACACAAAATGTAGTTGAATTCGTTAAGAGATCTTTATTTACATCGCAGCACTCCGGTGCAAAAATAAGATCGTAAAGAAGTCTTTACCCTCAGAAATGAACAGTGAGCACAAACAGCGCCTCTACTTTTGCCCCGCAAGCTGCCAACAATAAAACTCAGCAAAAGTCTGCACAATTTGGAATTTTTTTAATCCGTGATACAGCTATGTATACAGAACATCTTCTTTTTTAATCGACTGCCCAAAAAGGAGTGTTATGTTTTTATGGTTTATTGTGTGCACCTGGTCTGTGATTGTGTGTGTGAGTTTTCTTATTCCACAAAACTTCTAAACACAAACACATCTGTTTTGTGTATAAGTACCTATTGTCAGAATCCGACGATACCTAACGAGGGACGTGGACATATAATTCTTTAAATCAAATAAATATTTAATACTATCATGCAATGACCAGGCTTTCAGTTAAATTACCATTTTAAATAACGCCGTTAGAATTCCAAAGGGAAGATATGGGCATTTTTTTTAAATGCCGTAACTGTGATTAAGGTTAATTATGCACTGTGATAACAAAAATTAGATACACACATTTTTATGTGGTTGTAAAAAAATATTAAAGTCAAAAACCAGGAACCCGTAGTAAGGGTAATACATACAAAATAATGTAGGAACTTTGAAAGCGAAGGAAAGCACATCAAGAAAGTAAAAAGATAAAGTTCTCTCGGCAAACACTCCAAATTAGAATTTGTCGTCCGTCACGAAAAGTAATCAGAAACATCTTTTCAAATTGTTTGTACGACTGTAGGTATTAATAGTAGAAATAACATCGTATTTTGCTCGGGACGCTTTATTAACTTTATTTATCAGATAATTATGTTGTTGCTCATTTCGGACGTTGCGTACAAAGTGATAAATTAAAATTGGTACTTAGCTTTAATTACTTATTTTTATTTACAAGTTTTATTTACATATTTAATTTGTTTTTAAAGTTTTGTCACACTGTTGTTATAATTTATGTGTGACCCGTACAAATTTAGTATACAATATGTAAAAAAGTGCACAATATGTAAAAACATTCGAAAAATTTCAATGCATTTATTTTCACTTTTTTGATTTACTATTTGATATTAATTTTATCTAATCAATCAATCAATCAAGTTAAATTGAAATTCAGATGCTTCACAGTTGACGAATAAGTCGTTTCTTTAATTTATTTTGTCTTCGTAGTATATTTTTTTTAGTTTTGTTAACTCGATTTAAAGTTCTTTGAATGTTATTACTGATGCGTCGACCTTTACGACTTCAGAAATAATCAGCTCAGTCCTTTTAGATAATCTCTTGAATATGCTTGGTTTTGATTGCTGTGCTAAAACGAACATTACTGCCCAAATTTTAAAGTAACAAATTAAATGTGCGAGGAAAACATTTGTTCAACATAAAAGCACTCCTGAGGATGATGTCGAAGGTGTGTCGATTGTAATCTCATACGAAATTGAAATAGAAATAGACAAGTATTTCAGTATTTAAGAAAATTAATTAATTCATTTATACATAGTAAGTATTCAAATTTACTTTCTTAAAAATACAAATCTTAAAGCGAATTTTAAAAAAGAAATTTACTTTTTTCTTATTTTTAGGCAAAAGAGGTTATTTCAAAAGCACTTTGGATGACACAGATCTTTGTCTTATTATTTACATATTATTATATAAATAATGGTGCAACTTCGATTGTTTTTGCATTTTTGCCTAGTTTGCATTTGATATCTTTTCCATACATAAATACAGTAGGTATGTAAGTAAATTTAAAACGTAAACATATTCGAAAAAATTTCGTATATCTTTCCAGGGCACAGATCTTGGGCTTCTGCACCCTTCTACAAGAATGCACATAGCTTTTGCAGACCAATATCTCGAGACGTGACTTATGGATACTCCTCATGTGAGATAAAGCAGAGAGCCCACTAGACGTCAGATAAATGTCAAGTTTGAAACTAGTAAAGGAATAGACCAATATCTTTTGAGACGATGTCTAAATTGCTTGTGCGCTGTTGGATATGACATGAAGAGCGTTTTATTTATATGTTTCTGAATTAGTTCTATTTGAGGCAAAATATTGAAAACAATGTCTCATCTAATTAGAAGTATGTAGGTACTGTACTGGTGAATGGAATAGAATAAAATAAAATAAATATATTTCTAATGATAATATTTTATACAAAATTCCATTTTCATTATATTCCAAAGGACAGGAAGCTTTGATATTAAATAAATATAAGTGGTCCGTGGCCCAGACTAGCGCAGGATCGAGGCGAATGGCACAAATAAGGAGAAGCCTATGCCCAGCAGTGGGTCGAGATGGGCTGATGATGAGATATATGTATAGTAAGCTAAAATTAACCGTAATAAATAAAACAATGTTGAACACATTAATTTCCGGCGGGATCAGTATATATTATTTATTTATGTGCCACGAGTACGAGTCCGGATCAAAATTCCATTAAACGTACTTAAAGACCCATAAAATTACAACACTCCGCCCGCGGCATCGTCCGCGTGAAATTCGGATTTTCGGCAAAATCTAATTTTTACGGGATAAAAAGTAGCCCATGGCACTTTCAGGCCCTCTGGCAGACTAGCCCTCTGTAAAACCATGTGCGATATTTAGTAATTAGAGGTAATGATTTTATCTCACCTGTTGTGATATAGGGTTAGTGGCATTTCCACCCGTTACCGTTTCCACCCGAAAAATTATCATTAAAAATGACGATTATTTAGTTTCCGATTCTATCCGTTTTTTGAATAAAATACAGTGAAGTCCAACAACCGAAGATATTTTTAGCAAGTGATTAATTGTGGTTAATTATTTAACAAGCTTAAATATTTATATTAAAACAAGGAACGTTTGCACATTTTGCACGAAGTCACATTAACCAATAAATGGTTAATTATTTCTGTCCCTGACTGTGCCTACTGGCAAAACGATTCGGGTGGAGACTGGAACGGGTGGAAACGCCACTAACCCTTGAATATGACGACCAAACGCTTGCTTATTATAAAAAATAGGAAATTTATATTGCTTTCAGAATTTAAGATGATTCTAGTAGATTTTAGTATTTTTATACAAGCCAATCCCATTGATTGGCATGTATAAAATACAAAATCCTAAAATCCTAAGATAATCCTAAAATACTAAAATCCTTTACTAAATAAGAAAGAAAGTATGTAAGTAATTGAATAGCCTATGCACCATCCCACTACTGGGTAAACGCTTCCATTATTGAAATCAAGTCATCGCTACAACTGATGGGTAAGGCTTTACCACGCCACGCCACTCTTGTCAAATGCGGGCAGGTGATCAAACTCGGCTTTAGGGCCTCCTGTTTTTTTTTATATACAGGGTCTAACAAAATCAATAAGCGAACGTTTAAGGGTGGTATCTATACATCATTCTAAATACAATGACAAAAAATGGGCTCCAGTTTTATAGTGATTTTTCAAATGTATGTTTTCTAACAAACTAAATCAATTAAAATAATGCACATCGTGAAACATTCTGTATCTTTACTAACACGCACGCAAACGTCATTAAAAAGATAGTGTACAGATACACGCACACAATTGAAAAAACATTGTATAACATTCATACACACACGGCTATATTTGTGTGCGTGTAGTACAGCTGTCCGGATTTGGAAAGGGTGTATTTTTGGTAAATTATGATAATGTTTTGTTGATTATCTCGCTAACGAGCCTATAGTTTTGGACCAAATTTGGTGAGCATGCTCAGTGTGATGTATAGATGCTTCCCTTAAACGTTTGCTTATTGATATTGTTAGACCCTATATTGTCAGTCTGCAAACGAGCAGGCGGGCCGCCTGATGGTGAGCGGTCACCGCCGCCCATGGACATCAGCAACATCAGAAATGTTGCTTTTGTGTTGCCGACCTGAGAAAAACCTCTTTACACCCCTTTTGAAAGAATCCATGTCGTAGCTCAATGGGAAAACTTCGGATGTTATTGGGCCCAGCGCTTTGACTCTCGGCCACCGAGCGCTGAGACACCGAGGCATATATTTTTTTATATTTTACGGGTAAGTACTTGACCTTAAACTCATCTCACGTTAAGACATGATAATGCCGACACGGTTAAAGCATCCGGAATCCTCAGCTACTGACGCACTGGCTATCTTATTACAGAAAAAAAGTTATTTCGGTGTGCCACTATCCTAACGTGAAAACAAAGGCATTACTTTCAATGTGATGGCCTAAAAGGTAATTGACCCCTGAATGACCGCCCTAGTGGCAGTGCTGCATTCCTATATATTTTCCGCCATCCCTTCCGTATGGGGAGGCGAAACTAATTTTGGGTTACGACTCTTGTTTTTGTATATCCGAAGATAAGAATATGTTAACATTTGACTATTAGTGTAGATCTTATTACGTCACTTTGTTTTGCCGTCTACTACTTTGACCACCATTTTAGTTTTGGTTAGACCACCGATCACTTATTTACTTAAGTTTCTAATGTCTACTTATTTAAATCGCGGGAGGAATGCTATGTTCTTTAAGCTGAAATTTGAATGATGGTATTGCTGCTGCTTTCGTAAAAATCACGCGTTTACTGATTCCTACACTCGTGAAAATATATACAGAAACTTAAGATACCTTTAATAAGTTTGGCTTTTATTACAAACAATCACAAGTCGTGTAGCCCACGCGAGCAAAGCCGCGAGCAAAAGCTAGTAAAAGCATATACAGGTTAAAACCAATAACAAATAAAAACAAAAGTTAAACAAATAAAAAATAAAAATAAATAATAAACTAATAAACTTTCCTACACTCACACCAATTATCTAGCACAAGAGAAGCATCGTTATGAAACTCGTTAAAATGGTTACTAGACAATGGATAAACATACTTAAAATACTTAAATACATGGTACTTATTATACATAGAAAAAACCCAGACACGAGACAATTTAGAAAAACAATAATTTCTAAATTGACCCGACCGGGGATCGAACCCGGGACCTCAGAGATGGCGACTCCATGAAAACCGGTGTACGGTCGCCCAAAAAATTGGTTTACCACCCTAAGGTTGAATGTCGCATGGCAGATTCATAGGCGATAAAGATTAGTTTCGCTTGCAGATCGATCTGACAACTTCTATTGGCATCTTTATTTGACGTCTCGATATATTTAAATTGAGCAATTATTTGCGCCCTTTCAGCAATAGTTAAGTTGGCAGGCATTAAAGATGTTATTTATATGCAGTTGAGTAAAAAAATAATACGGAAAATAAATCGATTTTCTGGGGAAAATAATAGAAATTAAATTACTAAAATATATTTGACAAATGTCAATTGTCAGTTTTCTTTTTATCAAATGAATTTGGTGGTTTATAGAAATAGTTTTTATTACTTTTGTTTAGAAAATTTATAATTTTCTTTACAGTAATTAATGTCTTATTAATTTGTAATAAAGGTTAAAATGTCATGCACTTATAAGTGACCTACGACGTATGGATACTTATCAATTAGGTTTACGTCAATATTATGCATCTCTTTCAGTGAAATCTAGTATGAACGTTGTTGTAATTTTCGATGACTAGAAAACTAAATCAAAACTGGTACACCACTTTCTTGGGCCACTGTACAAACCACTCGACCAAGGAGGTCGTCAAAAAAAAAAGAATAAATAGAGTAATTTTTATCTTATCTCTTCTTATCTTATCATAGTAGGGCCCACCGAGACTTCCCACTTAGACAGGCATTTTGACCCAATGCAATATTTTGTACAGCTCCATAAGTTGGGCAACGTCTTTGAGGGCGAAGAGTCTAAAGGCTTTCAGGCCCCAGGACCACTGATCTGAGACGTAGAAGTCCCCGGGTCCATTCCCAGCAGAGACCTCTATTACACAGTCTGCTTCTATGTACGGCCTTATGGTAACTTACCGCCAAGTTAGATGAAGGCCAAGACCTTCCTCATGGTGACATAAAAAAAAGAAAATTTTTATAGCATGACTCTCTGGGGCGGTAGATTTTAACTTATGTAAGCATTCTTAACCTGAAGTACCAGGACAGTATAACCATGTAAGCGGTTGTATTACACCTGAAACTTGATAAACAAAATAAAATTACATCATTTCAATACTACTTTTAGCTATGCTGTCCTGGTACTACAGTTTAAGAATGCTAATATAAAAATGTAACATTCTCCGAATTAACCTAAGGTACCTGAAGGCTAAATGTAGGAAAGTGGACTATACGGGAAAGTGGACCATGTAGAAAAGTGGACCACGCAGGAAAATGGACTATGCAGGAAAATCAAGTAGACCATATGGGAAAGTGTATCATTCAGGCGAGTGGACCATTTAGGAATGTGGACCTGAGGTACCTGAAGGTTAATACACACGTAGTAAATTGTACCCGAAACTGCAATCTAATGTCGAATAAAATCTGATAAAAAATTAAATAAATTGAAACTTAACATAGTCAAGTCTCACGTGTCACAGCCACATTTTTTCGAAACTATAAGAACTATACTGTTGAAACTTGGTAAGTAGATTTATTCTGTGAACCGCATTAAGATTTTCATACAAAAATAGAAAAAAAACAATAAATTTTGGGGGTTCCCCATACTTACAACTGAAACTTAAATTTTTTTTTTCATCAAACCCATACGTGTGGGGGTATCTATGAATAGGTCTCCAAAAATTATATTGAGGTTTCTAATATCATTTTTTTCTAAACTGAATAGTTTGCGCGAGAGACACTTCCAAAGTGGTAAAATGTGTGTCCCCCCCTCCCCCGTAACTTCTAAAATAAGAGAATTATAAAACTAAAAAATATATATGATGTACATTACCATGCAAACTTCCACCGAAAATTGGTTTGAACGAGATCTAGTAAATGGTACGGAACCCTTCGTGCGCGAGTCCGACTCGCACTTGGCCGGTTTTTTATATCTTACGGGTAACTCGGCCTTCATCTCACCTTCCATCGCTAGTGTTAATATAGATGCCATCATAATTTCAACCTTATGTTGTTGCAATAACATCGAAAACCAGTGAAAAATTAATTTAAGTACTAATGGTCTTTTCAAAATTGAAATTTATTCGCAACAATATGCCTATAAAATCTAATGTCTTTTGTAAAACGAAACGTCGTTTTTATTTATTGAAGGTAGCAGTGGATGATGTTGCACTCGTTTCAAAAGCGAACGGTCTTTTTAGTCTGCCACCATCCGAGCGCGACATCACACACCTTATAGTTTAAATTGTCCTGTGTGCATTTAAATCGCTAGTAAAAGGTTAATTTTTCGTAACTTCTGTGTGTCATTGAAGAGCACCTTATTGGAAACACTACAGTAAGGCCGAACGTGAAGCGCACTTTACCCGGAATGCTCAACTACTGACGACATATAAACCTTGTCTCGGAAACTAATTACAAACGACTTACATTATATAGCTCAGAGTATAAGAATAGATCTCTCTTTATTTGTTACATGTCAAAGGTTCCGTAAGGGCCCGGAAAATTAGGGCTTCTTCTATTGAATTTACTGAAGGGTGTGGAAACAACTGAAGACCCTCTTGTATGAAGGGGAGCTGCTGCTTGCACACTTAGGTAAGTAACTCCTGCTATCAATTTATTATTTTTTTATTTTTTGGAGGAGCTCGATGGCGTAGTGGTTAACGCGCCCAGTCTGCGAGCGCTGAGGTTAAGCAACTTTTGCTAAAGCCGGTCATCGGATGGTTGACCAAATATTTATCATCTCGAGCTCCTCCGTGCTTCTGAAGGCACGTAAAGCTGTTGGTCCCGGCTGCATTAGCAGTCGTTAACAACCACCAATCCGCACTGGGCCCGCGTGGTGGTTCATGGCCCGTTCTCCCTATTCATCCATAATGAAGGCTCGTGCCCCAGTAGTGGGGACATAAAATGAGCTGAAGATGATGATATTTTTTATATAGAATGCTTGGCTAATGACTCCACTCTACCTGGTGTAAAGCAGAAGTAGAGCCCAGATGCGAGGACACCTAGTGGACCAGAATGGTGCGTCACCAGCCTTCCTCGTCTTGCCAACCCGCAAGTTGCTTCTTTACACTTCTTTCATGTTGAAGAAGAAAAAATGTATGCTGGGACAGCATAACATTGTTGGTGGTGCGGCAAAGAAATGATTCACCAAATTTCTAGCATTTCTTTTCTAGCGTTTTTTGGTCGCACCTCCAAAAGATGGAATAGTCTACCAGCACACGATTTCTCTCTTTCCTATGATTTGGGGTCCTTCAAACGAGGCGTGAAGAAGCACCTTGTGGGCCGGCAGAGTGAGGTTGACTGATGCAGCGTTGTTTTCACGCTGCACCAGTTGTCTTCGCGTCTGGACCCCATTTCCACTTAACATCAGGTGGTATGGAGTCATATGCCGTGCTAGGTATTAAAAAAAATTGCAGCTTTCGAAAGATATTTGATTCAGACAGTTTGATTTAGACTTTTAGGCATTGTTTTGTTGTGAAGTTGATGAAAATGTGTGCTGGGAATTACGATTTTGGTAGTGCGACAAAGAAATGATTCACCAAATTTCTAGCATTTGCAGCCATCGAAAGATATTTGATTCAGACAGTTTGATTTAAACATTGTGTTGTTATGAAGATGATAAGTTTTCAGAAAATATGAGTTATTGTTATTGATGGCACTTATCCGAAACATGTTACTCACTCAAGTGCATCTCTAATTCCATAGTGGTAGAGCTTCCTGACCAGGGTTTCATGTAAAACACAATCAAAGGCCTTGGACTAATCCCAAAAAACCTCTAGAGCATCGTGTGAATCCTCCCAGGCATTAAATATTTCAAGTAAAGGTTGAGCCTTTCAGCCACCAGCGTCAGTAGACGAGCGACCCCTAGTGAAACCATATTGTCTAGAATGTAAAAGCTATGTAAAAGCTATTTCTATAAGAATGGACTTGAATTTGGTCTAGAATTATCTTATCTTTTCAAATTCATCAATCAGAAATTGGTCTAAAGTTAGTGGGGTCATCAGATGTGCTACCTGATTTGAATAATGGAATTACTCCGATCCCCCGATAGTAAAATTCTGTTCAGTGGATCAGATGGAAAAAGCTCAAAATTATGTTATATTTATTAATTCTAGTATTTTAACGTTATCTTGGTTAAAAACTTTAGTGACTGCAATTTAGTACGTGTGTGCGTACTACGTAGGTAACATGTTTCGGCAAATGCCTCCAATAAAACTTTCATTGATATACCGCCATAGCTGGACCATAAATACAGTATTTCGGCATCGGAACTATAACACCACTCCGCAATATCTCACGGCAGTGGCCAATGAAAAACTTTTAACGTTCGGACATGGCGGCACTTGATGTGCGCGCCCGATATCTTACCGTTCGCCCCGACTACTGGCGATTTGCGGTGCGGCGCGCGTTGTCTGTTCATTGCATTTTTTCTATTGCCAATGGCTACGACATGTCGGAGTATAACGCGCAATGGACTAAAGGTCGAAAGACGCTTACGCTCGTGGCTGAGGCGGCGATAGCAAACGCAACGATCGTAAACTCGCAGAACTGAAGTTATGAGTGGTCCGCTAAATCTTCATTGGATCAATTGATTTATGATATCGCCGATAAAAGTGTCCTGAAACGAATCCAAGTACCTACTGTTGGGAAATGAGAGTTGAAGTTTTATTGGAGAGCAGTTATGTTATAATGAATAACACTTGAAGTAGGACATGATACAAAGACAATGGTTGTCGCGTTGTTAGTCTTTTAGGAGGTCGTGTTCCTTGGTCATCATCATCATCATCATCTCACTCAAAAGACGTCCACTGCTGGACAAAGGCCTCCCCCAAGGATCTCCACAACGACCGGTTTTGTGCTGCTCGCATCCAGCGGCTTCCCGCAACCTTCACCAGATCGTCGGTCCACCTTGTTGGAGGCCTGCCCACACTGCGCTTTCCGGTACGCGGTCGCCACTCCAGGACTATCCCGCCCCAGCGGCCATCAGTCCTGCGAGCAATGTGCCCTGCCCACTGCCACTTGAGCTTAGCAACTCTTCGGGCGATGTCGGTTACCTTTGTTCTTCTGCGGATCTCCTCATTTCTGATTCGATCACGCAGAGAAACCCCGAGCATAGCTCTCTCCATTGCTCTTTGAGTGACCTTGAGCCTTTTTATGAGGCCCATAGTGAGCGAACACGTTTCAGTCCCGTATGTCATCACTGGCAACACACACTGGTCAAAGACTTTTGTCTTGAGACACTGCGGTATATCGGACGAGAAGATATTTCGTAGCTTACCGAACGCTGCCCAGCCTAATTGGATTCGACGATTGACCTCTTTGCTGAAGTTGGACCTACCTAGCTGGACCGTTTGACAGAGTCCCCAACCTTCAGAGGAGTGGGTACGACACGTGAGTTCGACATAACTTTCGTCTTCTCCATGTTCATTTTGAGACCCACTTGTTGAGAGACTCTGTTGAGGTCACCGAGCATTGTGCCGTGGTCTTCCAGGGTCTCAGCCATGACCACTATATCGTCAGCAAATCGCAGATGGGTGATGTATACGCCGTTAACGTTGATGCCGAGTCCTTTCCAGTCCAGAAGCTTGAAAACATTTTCCAGTGCAGCAGTGAACAGTTTCGGAGATATCACATCTCCCTGTCTCACTCCTCGCTGCAACTAAATAGGTTTCGAATTCTGGTCCTGAAGACGGACTGACATAGTGGCGCTTTCATACAAACACTTCAACACTTCGATGTACCGGTAGTCAATTTGGCACCGCTGGAGAGACTGTAGCACGGCCCATGTCTCAATAAGAATAAGAATAAGAATAAGAATAAGAAACATTTATTCAATCGAATCGAAGGCTTTTTCATAGTCCACAAACGCTAAGCATAGAGGCTGGTTATACTCCTCGGTCTTCTGTATAACCTGCCGCAGCGTATGTATGTGGTCTATGGTGCTGAAGCCTTTTCGGAAACCGGCTTGTTCGATAGGCTGGAAGTCATCAAACCTGCGTGCGAGACGATTCGTTATAACTCTCGAAAACAGCTTGTAGACGTGGCTTAGAAGTGAGATGGGCCTGTAGTTCTTCAGCAGGGTTTTGTCGCCCTTTTTGAAGAACAGTACCACCATACCTTCGTGCCACGTCTCTGGCGTTCTGCCCTCTAGTACGACGGAATTAAATAGCTTCTGAAGAGCTACGAGTACCGGTCTTCCGCCTGCTTTCAGAAGCTCGGCCGTAATTCCGTCAGCACCTGGTGCCCTGCCGTTTTTGAGCTGTTTGAGAGCCATACTAATCTCGTACAGGCTGATGTCCGGGATGTCTTCAGTATAGTGCCGGGTTAACTTAGCTCTAGGGTATTTAGCTAAGCTTTGTACAGGTGACCGTGTGTCTCCCATAACATCGGACCTGGTCGTGACAAATCTGCCGTCATCGGTTTTCAGCGTCGTCAGTTGGCACTGCCCAATACCCAGATCTCTTGCGAACACTTTTGAGCCTTTGTTCCGCTCAATGGCCTCTTTAATACGGTTAGTATTAAATCGGCGCGTGTCGCGAGTCATAGACTTTGAGATCTGCCTATTTAGCCGCCGAAACTGAGACGCATCACCTGAGGAAAGCAGAACCATTGCGCGCCGCTCTTCCATCAGTTTTAGGGTATGGTCTGAGAACTTTTTGGTTTCTTTTGCACGGTGGGTTTTAAAGAACTTGGACCCAACCGTTTGGACAGCTTCCACAAACCTGTTGCTGTATTCGTCCACATTTTCGCAATCATTTAGGCACTCGAAGCGATTCTGCAATTCGAGCTGAAAGCTTTCGGGGTTTTGGATTTGGATGCGTGCAGGACGGAGCGTAGACCTTATCAATCGACGTCTTTCCAGCTTAACGTTGATATTCAACGTGCCTCTTACCAACCGGTGATCGCTGCCAGTTTTAAACGCATTGATCACAGTGACATCATTGAATATTTGCTTCCTCGTCGACATAATAAAGTCAATCTCGTTTTTTGTTGCACCATCGGGACTCATCCAGGTCCACTTGCGGTGTTCAGCCTTCCTGAAAAAGGAATTCATCATAAAGAGTCCCTCCCTTTCCAGAAAGTCCGCCAGCAGTTGGCCCCGTGAGTTCCGATTACCAACCCCAAATCGTCCCACTCTCATCTCATCGCCGCTTCGTTTGCCCAGTTTTGCGTTAAAATCTCCCATGACAACGGTGTAATGAGTTTTGGAGGCTTGTATGGCTCTAGAGATGTCCTCATACGTAGCCTCCACCTCATCGTCAGGGTGTGTCGTAGTAGGAGCATAAACCTGTATGACCTTCAACGAATACCGTTTGGTTATTCTGAGTATAAGGTACGCTACCCTAGGCGACACACTCCCGGTCTCGACAACGTTGTTCACGAGGGACTTGTGGACGATGAACCCGACACCTCCTTGGGACAGTTGTTCGCTCTCCCGGAAATAGAGCAAGTTACCAGACTTGAGGATTATCGAGTCCTCCCTCTCTCTTCGGACTTCAGATAATCCAATTATGTCCCACCGTATCTTGCTCAATTCTTCCTCTAGTTCCAAAATCTTTTCGTCAGTCCGCAATGTGCGCGTGTTATATGTTGCCAGGGCCAGAGTTCGTCGTTGGCGGTAGCCAGATCTCTGCCGGAGATTCTTAGCACCCCCTGCCCCGTCGCTTCCTTGGCCGCTACCGTAGCTAGGGCGAGCGGGGCCGCCGGGGACTAGGGGCCGGTGTTTCGTGGTGTGCATCATGAGGGGATTTGCCATAATCGCCACGCTTGGCAGGCGGGTTGGCAATCGCAGTAGTTGAGAGTTAACCTCAGAGAGATGCTGCTGCCCATTTTCTGGAATGGTCCCTTAGTCGGCTTTTACGACACCCACGGGAAGAATTGGGGTGGTGCAATTCTTTATCCCCGGCACCACACAGGGGTTCCTTGGTCACTTAGTAGTAATTAGCCCATATATACTACCCTACTGCTGGGGATGGGAGCATCCTGCTTCACACGACTTTAAAGTTCATACTGACACCCCCCACCAACCTTATTACGGTTATAAAGTTAGGTGTCAGACGTCCTCAAGGACCACAACCAAGCACAAGAAGCACAAGGGACCATCTACGTCAGGTCATAACGCCAGCAGATCAGAACGCGCCGGTACGCATCTTTCATCCGATACTTTGAAGACTAGTGTCTCAAACTAGTTGCCCCGTGGACACGTATAGTCCACTACCTAATATCCAGATAGGTTACCGGAACTGTAAGCTCGCTCACTTCTCGTTGCACTAAGAGTACAACTCGCAATCCCCAAATAACTTGGGACTAGGGTAGGAAGAAGAAGATTACTATCCCACTGCTACAGAAAAGGCTCCATCACTGAAATCAAGTGATTACTTAAATTAATGGGTATTGGCTTAACCACCAAATTCCAAATGCAAGTTGATGATCACAAACTCGGGCATCATTGAAAAAATCTAAAACACAATGCCCGACCAGGACCAGGGGCCCGACCGCCTAACCGATCGCTTTGACTTCGTGCGTGGTTTATGACGTCATCTTGTCGTTTCGTGCTGCCTATGAAAGCAATATCGAAAGCTATAGCCTTTAGCTTTTGATATTGCTTTCATAGGCGGTGCGAGGTGGCAAGATGACGTCATAAACTATACGCGTAGTCAAAGCGATCGGTTAGGCGGTCGGGGGGCAAGACCTCTGCATATCTGGCCGAGCGAATACATATTATAGTTAATGGGTTATTAATAGTTTGCAATAAATGGGGCCGTAGCCTGTACCTTACATACCATATATCCCATAGATTATGATGTACAATAAGGCACTGTGCTTACAAGTAACGTAAAATATTTAAAAAAACTCCTTGAACATCGAAAAAGTGTTGGAGCATATATGTCATACTACGTTAGGTCGTATTTATGACACGTTAATCCAGCAATAAAATATGAATCATATTAAATATTTCAATCTTCTGTTACTGAAATTGAGTGGAATGTGAAATATATTTCAATGAAATAATAATACGTGTGTAGCGGGTAGGTTTCGAACTCAGACAGTTTATAGAACACCTTTTTTTTGTACACGTGCTAGTGCGTGTTGCCGTTCCCTCTAGAAAACCTCCGAAGGTGATTCGTGCCACACGGCTTGAGGAACCTGGCCCGGTGAAGCCCGGTGAAGCTTAAAATGCCGTTTGAGGCAATCGGCAAACTCTCTCAAATAAAAACTTATTTTTTTTAGAAGAAGACGACAATATTTAATATTTATTGTCAGTTTGTATTAAAAAAATTGCTTTGATGTTTTTTATTTATTTCATAAATTTTATTTTTCATTGTAGGTACATGGAATGATTACTTTTTAATAGATATTTTAATACGTGATTTTATTTAGCTTCACACTAATCATAGCTTA
This sequence comes from Eudonia lacustrata, assembly GCA_947562085.1. Classification (NCBI taxonomy): domain Eukaryota; kingdom Metazoa; phylum Arthropoda; class Insecta; order Lepidoptera; family Crambidae; genus Eudonia; species Eudonia lacustrata. The sequence goes on from OX387318.1 coordinate 8,900,279, forward strand.
GTAACTATAGATTTCCGATTATATTCCGACACAAAAAAACGTAGAATGTTTGTGTTTTTTTATTTAACTATATAAGCTCGTACCTGCTGCCGCGACATGGAGGCAAAATGTCTAAATTCACAAACTGACCGTAACACGCACATCGCATTTGGCGCACCCATCGTCAAATTACGTGGAATGAAAAAATCATTCGCTCGGTTATTGTATTTTATATGTTAGCGTTTCCCTTGAGAGGGTACCCTTGACCCTTAAAACGATGGGTGGTGGCGACCACTTGGTAGAATACTATGACTTCGCTTACACATTTACAAGTCTATATATTTTGTCTACAATAATTATTGTTTTCATAGTTCAGTCTTTCTTGCGAATAGTTTTTTATCTTTTTTTTATTTTTTTATTGTGAGACGGGCTTGCTCTTGGCCTCATTCTAATCCCTAGGGCTAAGAAGAGGCCGACGATTGAACAAGCTTGCCCAGAAAAATAATCTAGATACCCTTATTGGTCGACTGGTAGAGAATGCCTAATGGTCTAATGTCCGCCTTTTACTGTATTGTTGCAATAAAGAATGAATTAAAAAATAAACATTATTATGTACTTACCTAATGTAAGATAGTAAAAGTCTAGAGCAATTGCACGAGAAATTACACGAATTTTACTATTTTTTTCCTTGTAACCTTGGCAACTTTCTTGCAGCTGCTTCTCAGTATATTTTCATCATAGGGCTCACGAAACCATGGCATATAGTCATATAATACTTTGTTTAAAGTTCCTTTTGAACAATAAAATCTTTTCTCTGAAAAAATCTTTCTAGTGGAAAAACGAACAAACAAGAATTACTTATGTTATATTACTGCGATAGGCTACAGAAATATTCCAAACACTTATCTCAGACTAAGGTGGAGTTCACAGGAATGATGAAATATCGACACACAATTCACACAAATATGTATTTGTGTACCAATTTTCCAAGAAAATCCTACAAAAGTCTCAGATAAAAGCACCTCCCTTTTCATGTAGATATCGATTTATATTCGTAATTCATGGATATGAGTGAGTAATCCCCATTTGGAGATGAGATCCGATAATATCGTTGAAAGGCCCACAAAGAAAAAATGGATTCGATAGATATTTTAGTACGTGTTTTCATTCCCCTCACATGTTACTTACCTACTTACTTTTAGCTTATGTTTTCAAAGAGCGTCTAAAAGGTACGTCTAGTATTATTGTTATTATTGTCAAAATTTTGTTAGTTCCCCGGGTTCATTTCCCAGGTCGAGCAAAGTGCGTTTCTGGTTTTCCGATGAATAGCCCGGGTTTGCAATCATCAAACCCGCATTGGGCGGGCGAGGCGTGGTGACTAAGCCTTTACCTACCCATTAAGTAATTGTAGTGACGACTTGATGTCAATGGTGAAAGCCTTTGCTCAGCTGTGAGACAGGTATTTAGGCTAAATAAAAACACTTACCCCCTTATTCAAAAAAACTATTTAACCATTTTTTAGTAAAATATTGTTTTGTCAATGTCATACAAACGTCATTTTGTATTTGAAAAAAAGAGACAAAACAATAATTAACTAAATAATGCTTAAATAGTTTTTATGAATAAGGGGGTTAGTAAATATCGTGTTTTTCCCTTATTTTTAAGTGGTCCTTAAAAATACTCAAATCTAAATGTAGGTTAGGTAGGTGTTAAAATAGTCTGCTATCCAGGCGACAGCAGCATAAGGTCGTGGATACAAGTCCTTAGTTGGGGCAATTCATCGTTTTACAAGTGCTTTTTTCGTGTCGATAAAAATACACTGTTGAAAATAATAGTTTGTAAAACCACCAAATTAAAGTCAAAGTCAATTTTTTTTATCCAAATAAGCTAATGAAAAGTGCTTTTGAATCGTCCATACATTTTTTACCTACTACCCATTCAGGACGTCTATTTTTTAGCTGTGGAGAAGAATGGGTGCAAATTACTGACATAGCTTTCTGATCGCATTAATTCACTATATTTCTAAGGTACCTACACAACTATGCACGTAAACGAATACGGTAGTTCCAGCAAAAGCTTATACCTACACCAAGTACCTACAGCTATAAAGTTTTGGAACACCAAATATCCGTGTTATTACAAACAGGCTATTCGTATTCCCCGGTAAGTAGGATTATGATAGTTCGCTATAATCCCGGCGAATACAGAGGCCAATCACGTCTGAATGTGACGCAATATTTGTGTTTCATTTTGCGAGTTAACGATGTTTTTAATCCTTCGCGCCGGCCACCCATTATCGCGGGGCGGGGCAGCGCTTCGGAACGGCGTAGATACGCCGGATTTAACCCGAACAGGGACGTATGAGGGTTAAATAACGGAAAAACGGTATGGTAGCCTTAAGAGTACACCCGCAGCAGTTTGCCAGCCTCATACCCCTGCAATGTGGTTTCCTTACCCGACGTTAGCTTCAAGGCGTCTTTTTTTCAACGCACACAGTGATACAACTAAACCTATTCTTATCTATGGATACAACAACAACAACAACAACATAAAAGAAAACGACATAAAACACAAAAAAGCTTTATAAAGGTATTACAAATGATAAAATTACAAATTAAATTAATAAATAATTCTCTGTCTGATAGGCCGCTACTGGGGTGTACTGCGGCAGATGAGGGGACTATTATTATGGGCCACCGCTTGTACCACCACCAGTTGCAGTTGTAGAGCTTACTTGCAGTTGTAGAGCTGGCCACAAGCTGTAGAGCCTTTTTATATTCCATCCCTTAATACGTCCATCCAATTCATGTTTGACATGAATATCAGAATTATTTTTGCAATATGTCCTGTGATGTTGTCAAAGCCGTCATTTTTTTGGAAAGAGTATGCTAGGCTCGTCCGCACACCTAGCTTTTTCATTTTTTTTTTGGTACAGTTCTTGAGCTGTATGTAACCTAGAGGTTTACTAGCAAGGTAAACGGAAAAAGCATTAAAATCCTAGATTAGGTAGATTAGATCCCCGAACCGTAGAGCATTCTAGGTTGGAAAACCTAAGAAATTGCTTTTTAGGCGTTTATAAAAGAAGTTTTCATCCATTCCGTCATTACCAACCAATAACAGTCTACATTATCTTTCGATTTACAGCTAAGAATCGAAACTGGGAACCTTTTTGACGACCTCCTTGGTCGAGTGGTTTGTACACCGGTTTTCATGGTGTCGCCATCTTTGAGGTACAGGGGTTCGATCCCCGGTCGGGTCAATTTAGAAATTATTGTTTTTCTAAATTGTCTCGGGTCTGGGTGTTTTCTATGTATGACAAGTATGTATTTAAGTATTTTAAGTATGTTTATCCGTTGTCTAGTAACCATTTAACGAGTTTCATAACGAAGCTTCTCTTGGGCTAGATAATTGGTGTGAGTATACGAAAGTTTTTTTTTATCAGATACCGGTGGTCTATCTACTAGACCACAGAGCTGTACTTTTCGAGCATTCCATCGCGCACAAGGAAATTAGGTGATTCATTTTTTGTCGCACTTCTGTAAGACGGAACCAGCGCACGTTTTCCCCCTTTCCTATGAAATGTGGTCCTTCAAACGAGGCGTGAAGAGGCACCTTATGGGCTGGCAGGGTGAGGGTAACTGATGCCGCGTTGTTTTTACGCTGCACTAGTTGTCTTCGCGTCTGGATTCCTGTTCCTCTTAACATCAGGTGGAGTGGAGTCATTTGTCGTGCAATCTATTAAAAAATATATAAAGACTTTGCGTCCCCCATTTTACCACAACAAAAACAACCACGTATAGTACCTTAATGTATTTGTAACGTACAAATTTTAGAAAACGGTAGTTAACTCTTCCACAGTTTAAAATTTCCCTTGTGGCTTAACCTACTCAATTATAACTATAAGTCAGTGAACATAACTTTGACGGTAGGTAGGTATCGAAGAGCTTGTAGTTAATGGAATAGTATTATTTAAGTACGTAACTATCAATTTGAATTCAGAAAAACTTTATATTTTTCTATTATACCTACAGATTGTGCCAAAAATAGGGCCAAAAAATAAGCCATTTACTTAATATCAGCATTTATCGGTTTAATAGGAACGAGTTTTGGCCTTTTTAGATTTAGTGTCGTCTTTTATAGGTAGGTACTTCGATGAATACTTACTTATTTTAAATAGGTATCTATTTGTTTTCTAAAGTTTACGCGAACACTACACATTGAAATGAAACAAGTTTTACGGATCTACTCGCGTTTGTTTTACACATTACTTCATTTAATGTTTATCCTGACGTTTCCGTGGTCACAGGAAGACTGACCCTGCAAAGGGTTTGAAACGACAGGATAAACATTAAATAAAGTAATGTGTAAAATAAACGCGAGTAGATCCGTAAAAGTTGTAGCACTTCAATCTATCTATTTGTAAATTCTTTTGCTAAGTTGAAACGTTGGAAATATATCGGTACGAAAATTTTACAAAAGTGCAATATTAGGTCAAAAAATATGAAGATGGCACTAAATGATGATGATGATGAGGATGAATATTAGGTCCTATATCTATAAACACTGCCAACATTTAATCATTTGTATTAATGCAAGTTTACTTAGAACACGCAGAGGTAAAAAGGTAAAGTAAAAAGGTCTCCCACCGAAAGGTGTCCATAATAAAAAAATCCGATTCATTTCCTGACGGACTTCGTGAAAAGGCTAGGCGTTCAGAATCCGTCGCACAAACGAAAACATCCAATAATAAAACGTAGCAGACAGGCAGTGATCGTGAGTATGTTAGTACCCACATATGGATACCGGCATAGGTTTTCGAATGTAACTTTTCGTCAGTGTTGCAAGCGCGGCACAATCTCCCTTTGATCAGGGGGCCTAGTGTGAGTTTTGTTTACTATCCGTATTCATTCGATTACGTTTACGAAAACGAAAATTAGTATGGCATAGAAGCAGCGCCTCCTGGCGGCATACGGAGTTAACATTTTTCCATACAAATTCTAGTTTTCGTTAACGTGATCGAATATCGAATGAAAGTCGCACTTGGCATCCTGAAAGCTTTTAAGCATTTTAACACAATATATATTTTTTTTATATATGGTGTAGGTTATGTTTTTTTTATATCTTACGGGTAAGCACTTGCCCTTTATTCTTGGCCAGTCAAAAATAACTACTGAGGCTAAGGTTGCCAGATGTCCGGGATTTCCGGGATTTTCCCGGAATTTTACGTATTGTCCCGTGTCCAGTAATTCGATATATTGTCCCGGATTCCGAAAAAATTAAACAATTAAAAAAAATAACATAATATGACACGGCAGGCGGTCATATAATAATAAAAGTATACATTTGAAAAATAAAATGTATTTTCCTAATAAATACAAATATAAAATTAAATATTCCGTAATTAATATTTATATATTTTTTTTACATATTCACAGTCATAGCCACGGCCCGACATGGAATTGTCCCGGACTCGGTAAGTTCCGATCTGGCAAACTTAACTGAGGCACTGGCTATCTTAACTCTAGCTGCCGGATCACAACAATGCTACAAACATTGATGTTATGGCGACATATTTAGATAAGATAGTGGTAGCTAGCCAGGCGGGTAAACAAACCCTACCACCAACCAAACTGAGTACACAAACATTTATTTATTTATTTATTTAATTACACGGCTGCAGCCAATTACTACTTAATATTTAAAACAAAATAAAAATAATAATAAATGAAATTCAAAATTACAAATTATTATAAATAGATTTTCCTTATATAGATCGAAATAGTCAAAATATAAAAATTAACAAACACAACAAAATTAATCAAAACAATCAAAATAATAAAAAACATATAGGTACGCCCCGCTGGGAATCGAACCCGGGACCTCTGGGTCTTAACCGCTAGAACACAAAGGCGGTATATTGTTAATAAGAAAGCAAATAAGGCGTCCATTAATAAAAAAAATAAGGCCGAGTCTAATCTCCTAAGTCACTATTTACTCGAACTTGTTCTCGAAACACTACCACAAAAACTACACTCACCGTATCAGATCGCGAAACGGCACTTTGTTATTTTTGTGGTCTTTACATACCTAAGCTAATCATTGGATTCCAGATCCGTAGTAGCTCAATGTCTACGGTTGCCAAAAGAAAGTTGTCCTTTGGAAAAGCCTGGTGTGTACAACTGCTACTACTGATAGACTGCAGCTTTTCTCCTATTTGCTCAAACAAAACGCACTTAAGAATTTAATACAAGTAGTAGCCCAAGAACTTTCCGATATTTTTGTAAAAAACTCAATAACAGGCCAAAATTTTTGTAAACGGCCATTAAATATAATTATAAGAGACTATATTTTAGAATCCAACAAAATCTCTCATTAGAAGGTATCGAAAAAAAGTTATACCCCGAAAATGGTGCAATTTTACAGCAAATTGCTATCACCGGTTTTATCGTGAAAAAGTGTTTATGTTCACCTTATCTAAGCACCAAAGTTGAAATCCATAAAGATATACAACGGGAAACTAATACTTTAGGAAGAAGTCAGTTGTTTCACTAACTGCACAAGCGTGCGTTACCCCAGCGGAATGTTGTCGAATTTCTTGGATTTTTGATATAGAATAATTAGTGCTCCATCTCGTGTAATTGTGCGCGAAATCTTAAATTTGTGCGTCCAGTAGTTTTTGAGATATTCGCGAAAAACAGATGCCGCTGGGGTAACGTTACCCCAGCGGCAATTACATCAACTTTTTCGTAAGTATAATAATAAGCCATTGGCTGGTACGGGCCTCAAGCTTGTTGCCCGAGATTATTCTCTGCAATGAAAACCCATATATGAATGAATATATGAATAATTAAAGCGAACTGAAATGAATCATTTGACGCCATCGTCAAAATTAAACCTAAATCTATATGAAATAATAAAAAACCTATAGCTTGTCAAGGTTGTGCTTACCGCGCCTACGGGGTACAGGTGTTGGCGGGGACGAGGTAAAACGGTCTCGGAAGGGACGCGGGCGGTGTAGTGGGAGGGCAAGCGAGCGCACCGCGTGCGGCGGACTGCGTGCTACTTCGTCCCCGCCAACCCCTGTACCCCGTGGGCGCGGTAAGCACGATCTTGACAAGCTATAGTCTACTCATCGACTCTGTTTCACTGACACACACGCATACTGTACCTACTCACTGTCGCTTCGCGCTGGCAACGTTGGATAAGCAAAAAGAAAAAGAGCACGTATACACGTGGCAAATTTTTATCTACTTTCTTATCGTGCTTCCTTATATGGCAACACTACCCAACACTGCACAACCACAGTATAAATAAGTATACAGTTACAGTATTTTAACTGGGCTGTGTCTTTGGATTGACTACCTAAGGCTGCTCGGCTCGGTACGTAAACACGCAGTAGAGCTGCCTGTCTTGGGCATAAGTCAGTATAACGCATGCCATGGGGAGTCATCCGGTAGGCGCAGCGATTATCTCGCGAATATTTCAAAATTCTTTCACCAGAAAAGAATTTCATGAGAAACATAGGCTACGTTTTATTTCGTTAAATAATAAAAAAAAACTTATTTGTCACATAAAATGTTATAATCAAGGATACTTTAAGTAGAAAATATCAAATCCTTATCGAAATAACATTGCTCATCGTCATGGAAATAACAAAAATGCATCGGTGTTTTATTTCTCAAGAATAGTCTATCGCTTGTGTCTGCACCTGTACCGATCATAATGCCATAAATTTTAGGTTAGCGTCATGTATGGCGCGGCCGCTTTTTGATATTCATCTTAACTTGGTCGGTTTATCACTGTATTTCGCTTCATTTACCATTTTTACTATAAATCTTTAAATAATAAGTGAATGGGGCTGAAAATTTTCAAATGGCTAGTTGAATGAAGGCACTAATTATTTGCTTAATAAGTGATTTGCTGGTCCATACTAAACTCATGTAAGCGACGACCAAAATACCTCACGGGCCAGTGACATTTAAAGTGCCATAACTCATTAACGACTTGCAGTAAGCTTTTAAGATTTTAATAGACATTGTAGGGTATTATAAGGTACGAATCACCATCAGAAATTAGTCTCTAAGGTTAGTATTTAAGGAGCTAGGACCGATTATCCTTTTTCTTCAAAATAAATATATCTTCAGAACGGTGCATTTTTTTCAATTTCTGCTTTTGCTCAAATTACGCACAAATTCATTACATTGTGTGTAAAAAAATCATATTTGTGCGCCTCACCGGTCGCGAGATACAGCAACCACTCAAACGTTACCCCAGCGGTTTTTTGAATAACTTCGGAATTATAAGACGCACAAATTCAAGACTAACACGCACATTTACAGTGCCCCAAGATCTATCTTCCTGGGTACTTTTTTTGGATAAGTCCACAGGAAAAAAAATGGGCCGCTGGGGTAACGTTACCCCAGCGGCATCTGTTTTTCGCGAATATCTCAAAAACTACTGGACGCACAAATTTAAGATTTCGCGCACAATTACACGAGATGGAGCACTAATTATTCTATATCAAGAATCCAAGAAATTCGATAACATTCCGCTGGGGTAACGCACGCCTGCACAATGTGCTCTAAGAAAATAATAATAGCAGATTTTTTAATAGCATTATATAATTTAAATTGGATTTAGTACATTACGTGTTAATGGAAGCAAATGAAACAAAAGTAATTAAAAACTGATCTGATAGCATTTTTAACATAGGTGTAATGCCACTTTCGAGTTTACGTAGAGTTTATTTAAGTTTATTTGTTTTTCATTTATATTTATAGGAGGATTATTAAATTTAACGAAAGATAACTAATAAAGGTATTCAAATGTAAAGTAAATAATATTTTATACCCTTTATACCATTTATACCATTTTTGCCCATTTTTTATAGATTTTATAAAGCTTTGTATTTGTTTTTTTTAATGTCGCTGTCACAAATATTGGTGGATTACTAATGGATTATGTAATAAACTAGATAATCAATTTTTTTACGTTAAGAAAATACAGATATAGAATTATTGTTGAGTCTCCATATAGCGAATTAGTTTGGCTCTCAGGCTATAGGTATTGTGTACAACAATTCACAAGTAGGTATGTGTTTCATTACTATGAATAATGTATATTTTATATATTAGGTACTATTATTTATTTATGTATTTTATTTTGACTTAAGAGCGTCTTACGCCGCACACTAGCGCCACAAGACGTTACGGCCACTTTTAACTATAACGCCATATTTAACTAAACCATAACATGTGAGGTGTTCATTAGGTGACGTAAAAATGCTAAATTACTTCATTCAAATAGTTTGTTGAGCATAATTTGATTTTCTATCTCTAATTACTAGATGTTTTTTTTTCATTGGCGGCGCTAGAGTGCGGCGTAAACGCTCTTAAAACAATTCTATTTTATTTATTAGGTATTTGTATATTCCTAACAGTGTTCAGGCAAATAAACGACGATTTGGTTCACTTACAAGTCACAACTAGGTACTGATTATTTGTCAGTTTTAGGGATTTTTAAGTCAACCTCTTGCAACCGTTTCCTGCTTACGCTCCGTCCAGTTCTATCGCTGCGATATTTCCTCATGCAAATGAAGTCATTCGAGTGCACTAATAATGTGCCTGTATCAAGGAAATATACTCGGAAAATTGCTTTACGATCGATACGTTTATCTAGGCAGCTAATCGTACTGTACCGTAGTAAATAGTCTTTAAAGTAACACCCTGTACTTTATTATATAAAATGCAACAAATATTTATGATTTACGATTAACAAAATTTATAAAAAAATAAAAAAAGGCCTTTATGGTCTAGTGGTTAAGGTCCGGTCTATGATGGTCTCAGGTTCGGTTTGGTTTGTGGTGGGACTTGTAGCGTGTCCGCCTGGCTAGCCACCAATGTGTCCCCATAACGTCAGTGTTATTAGCATTGTTGTGTTTCTACAGTTAGAGATAACACGCCTGGTGAACTACCACTCTACCTTCGGCCTAATCATCATTTAACACCAGGTAATAAGAAGGCCAAATGCTTACCCATAAGGAATAATAATAAAAAGAATAGCATTGTTGTGTTCCAGTCCAGCAGCAAGATAAGATAGCCATTTCCGACTCAAACACACTTAGAAAACGTTTCAGTATAGACGTTGAAAATAAAACAAATAAATTTCGAAAATTTTAAAATTTATTATTATAATTAATACGAATAGTTCGGCTCCGGCGGATGATGCGGCGGGAATGGTGGATGTCCAAACGGTGGCGGTCCCCTAGGCGGGAACTGCGGCCTGAACGAGGGGGGCGGTGGTCTCCAAGGCGGGGGGGGTCTAGCCCCGGGCGGAGGGGGGGGACCGAAGCCCGGAGGCCCGAATGGAGGGGGAGGGAAGTGATGGAAGGGAGGGGGAGGAGGCGGTGGGCCTGGGGGAGGGGGAGGTCCTGGCGGAGGCATCGATGACGGCGGAGGTGGCGGAGCAGTCATCGGCAGAGGAGGCGGAGGTCGAGCGCCCATCGGGGGGCCGGGTGGTGGCATCGGGCTTGGAGTTGGAGGAGGGGGCGGTGCCATCAGCATTGGTCCCATTAGTGTAGGCGGAGCGTCCGCGAACAGCTGGTGAGGACGATCTGCATGTGACAGTGGGTTTTGGGCGGCGAGCAATCTGGAACGAAAGTTATTGGCATAAGTAATGTAAGAAAAAAAATCGAAAGCACTGGATATTTTCATTTATCAAAAAAAACATCATAAACACTAAGGTAAATTGAGTTCAAACAGTTGGACATTGTAATATAACTCTTTTTTATTTTATCCAAGTTTAAAAAAACATATCCCTTTATAAGCAAGAAGTTATTGAAACTTATTGCTTAAGTTTCATATAGCAAATAGCTAACTTTCTCAACAAACTCTATGCCCTAGTAATTTTTCTGGATCTCAATTCAAGCAAATCAGAAGTCCTAGGTTGACCTCAGCGGGTTCCATTGGTGGTAAATCGTGTTCAAAATCCATCTACTACAACCATCTTATCGAAGTCCGTTACATGAGCAACAAATTGGTACCATTTGTTTTTGCAATTCGACAGTAAAAGGTAAAATAGCCAGTTCCTCAGTATTAGAGGATGCCGGGTAAAGAGCGCTTCCACTATTTTATCACATTATTGTCACATAACATCAGGTAAGGCAAGCGCAACTTATTGTTTATATTATCTTATATACATATTGAGAAGTGAGATAATAATTAGAGCAGTAAATTACCTTTCCGCAGCCGAACCATGCCGTTCTCCCTTGACATCCTTCTTGAAAGCATAAGACACCGAAATTGGTCTGTTGCAAAGATACTGATTATTCATCGCTTCTATTGCAGCATCAGAGGCTTCAAATGAAGCGAAATTTATGAAGGCAAACGCTTTGGAGTTTCCTGTTTCTGGGTCTCTCATAACCTGAAATAAAAACCAATATTTGTAGTACTTAGCTTAGATGCAATCTACTTTGCGTTATTAGACTAAGTACCTACTTATTTGGAGAATGTGCACCTAGAATAAGCATATTAGCTCTCTGAATCACTATTAGCGTGTTAACAGTACATTTTTAATAAGAAATATGACTGTTAACTTCTCAGGGCAAAGTCATTAACCTTTTTACCGCCAACAACTTCTATAGAAGTTCGAGATTTTCGTGCCGTCCACGCCAGCACTTCTATAGAAGTTCTTCTTTGTACCTACTTTATTAAAATACATTTATACGTTGGCATACAGCGGGACATCGCATGCAGGATAGTTGGGCGGTGAAAAGATTAAATAGTTTATCTAAGTTGCTCAGGTTTCCCACTCTGTAGCACTTTGAATTACAGAATTACAAGAATTACAGAGTTACAAGAATAGTTCATTATTAATTGCTTCTTTGAGAAATCAGGTTGGAAGGTGTAGTGTAACCCAATGGCATCTTATGATATCAACTAAGACTAACAGTATAATGTGTATTAAAAAGCCAATGCTCCAGAAGTCTTAAAGGCTACTGAATAAGCTTTAGTTAGTAACAGGATTGAATAACTTGAAGAGAGGATCAAGAACAGTAGACATTCTGAGAAAAGGAAATGTCAGCAGGGACTCCTGTGAATGTCAATGTCATAGTAGCATAATTACCTTGGGTGTCTGTAATATAACTCCAAATGCAGAAAATGTATCATATAAAAGCTTTTCATCAACTTCAGGATCCAAGTTTCCTATGAAAACGTTGGCTCCCACGTCCAAATTTTTCTGATGGGCTGATGCCTTATTGACTCTTACTGGTTTACCATAAAGTTTTATCATGTTCATGACCTGAAATTGAGGAAAATATATAATGTCAGCAAAACGGTATGTTAAAGTTACACAGCTCATGTCTTCTCAACACCACTGGCCCAATGTACCTAGGTTGGTAGGTAATATGACACAGTGTTATGTATAAAAGTAATGATAATTATAGATAGATAGATATTACTTTTATTGGCTATGAGGCTCATACATGAGAATTTATCACCGTAACTCACCCAAATATACTTAAGAGCGTTTACGCCGTTTTGCTCAAAAACTGTACTTTTCAAACCTCTTAATATCTATGAATATTTACTTTACAAATATGTTAATTACTTATATCATTAGGCGATCTTGTCATCAAAATAGTTTGTTGAAAACATTTTTAGATTTATGGATATTTTGGAACTTATAACAAGATAATTGAACAGAGGTTTTCATAATTTGACTTTCCGCGTCAACTTCGAAGCTTAAAAATGTGTTTAAGAACTGACAAACCTAAGAACAAAAATTTTATTTCAATTTAAAAGATCTTCAGCAAAATAGTTTGTTGAAAACATTTTTAGATTTTAGTTACTAACAAAAACTATAAAAATCCAAACATTTTGAATTTTTAAAGAATTTATAAGTAATAAAATAATTGTTTTCTCTAATATACTTACTATATAAATATAAGATAAAAGCTTTTTACTATAGAAAAAAGTGTTCTTTAAATTATGCGCAAAATTCTTTTTACTAAATTAGCTCTATAATTTTTCTATAAATATTTTAAAACTGCTCTAAAACTACTACAAAACTCTGCGTTCTATTAGTATCAAATCAGTCCGCCGCGAGGCCTCTGAGAGAGTGGTCACGTCGCTCGATGCTCTACCCGACGATTGTCGAACAATTGCTGTAATTTCGAAGATAGTTCAAATTTATAGCGCGATAAGCAAATCTTAGTACTTTAGTGACTAAATTATTTTATGTTACTTTTGATGAATTGCAACATTTTTAAATTGGATGACCTCCGTGGTCGAGTGGTTAGCGCGCCGAGTTTTGACAGCACCTATTTTATTGCTGCATGATGCGCTTTGTGCCTATGTGGCTCATATTTTCCAAGTAGTTTTTATACAAAATTTATTTTAAAAGGAGATTAGCAAAATTGGGCTTGGTAATAGACAACATATTACTATTGATATATTCTAAAAAATCGGTCAATTTATTTGACTGCCCATACAATTAATCATTTCTTTGTAAAATATTGGAAGAAAAACTTAAATAAGAAGGATTCTTAAATGTTTCGTATCTCAAACTATCAACAAACAAACAAACTGTCAACGTCATGCAGGGAACCACAGGGACTCCATTTCCACTTAACATCAAGTGGAGTGGCGACATTTGCCGAGCTATGAATAAAATGTGTCGTCATCAAATCAATTCGTCCAAAATAAATCATTGAGGAACAGATAGGTATTAATTATAATTTTGTGATATAAGATTAATTACAACATTAATAAAAATACATACAAAATAATATTATACTTAGGTACTTATTTCATGTATCCGTAGTTTAGTCATCTGCTTACGCCCATAGTTAAAAATAAAAAAACGACAGGTTGCACCCCGGGAGTGCCGGCAGAAGTGAAAACTTGAATATTAACAGTGTACATTTTTGATATTTTGGAATGGTTAGGGAATAATTTTGCACGAATTGCTTCAATTATCAGTATAAAAGTACTATCATTTATGTGGTAGCATACAATATTTATTTATTGTGCTATCGTACACAAACATGACAATTTATTCGCGCAAGCGCCCTGCGCCGCCTAAACGAAACAACAGGCATACATTTTCGCCGCGTCGTAGAAAGAGAGGGGGATACTTCCTCTCGTACGCCGCGCCGGCTGTCTACTCTCCATCCGTCTTACGATTTTACGTCTTACATTTTCGATCAGGTCACGTGTCCTGACGCGAATTTAACCTTTTTTACCCATTACAGAAAAAGTGTACAACGCCGCTAAAGAAGTTTTCACTTCAATAATTTCTAAGTATACCGAAAAACTAAATTCGAACAGATCAAACTAGTGAGTTTGACTATAGTGAGCAGAACTAGCCTACTCTACGCACACACTCGCGCGCGCTCACAGCCCGCTTCTGTGTGCGTGATATTTGGACTTAAAAACCTAAACTTAAGGTCTCGCGCTCGGCGTAAACACTCTTAATTAGAATTTTGTGATAATTTTAGCAGTGGAGTTTTAACTTAAGGTTGGAAGTTTGCTATCAAATAATAACCTAACAATATTTTTATGTTGTTCTCATTATGAGATATGAGATTTATTTATTTATTTATTTATTTATAAGCAGCACTGTTTATGACTTTACACAAAGTTTCAATTTGGATGTGTACAATGTTTACAATGTACTCCACTCTATAAGTAAATATAAATATTAGTATTTAAAGTAGCCAAATCTAAGTCTTTATTCTTTATTTAAAAATTATTAAAAGGAGAAACCTTTATTGCATAGTCAGCATCTTCTTCACCCATAAACTCCACAAAGCCATAACCCTGATGTGTTTGTGTCACACGATCCTTTGGCATATGTACATTAACTGAAAAAGAAAAGTATGTATAAAAACCAATACCTATGAAGCATTTCAAATACTTTTTAGAACTTTTATATTGAAGCACTGTTGTAATAAATTATGTAATAAGTATGAAGTAACTTACCCACAGGTCCTGCTTGAACAAACAGTTCCCAGAGTAAGGTCTCAGAGACCCTGTCATCGAGACCACCCACATATATTGTAGCATCTGAAACATGATATAAATTGTTGAGTTATTGCTTCTTGTACTTGTATTACCTACTCAAGAATGCATAACATGACAAGAATTTAGAAATTGACATGATTTTTCTTTTAATAAATAGTTAATTGCGAAATTGTTGACTTTGAATTTCAATATGATAAAACAACTTTAAACTAGTTTGGAAAAAGATAAAACTAATAAAACCAATAAGCAAAAACATCTAAAGCTTAGAACAACAACATTGGTTATGTTGTCAAAATTACAAGTTATATTGGAAAATATAAAACACATAACCTATAAACAAGTTTGTACAATAAGTAAGTAAAATCTTAATAGTACGCTTTCGTTAGCTTAAATTATTAGATAAAACTATTTATAAGAGTATTGTCCTTAATATTAAAGTAAAATCAAGGCAGTATTAAATTAAAATACCTTGATTTCTCTCAGCTATCGGTCCCGCTGCCATTTTGACATTAACAATACAAACAATTGACGTTTTTGATGTTCCGCCGCTGACCGCTCACTCCTCCACTCGCTCTAGGGCCGCCACCGCCGAGCCGCCGCCGCTGCCGTTGTCTTTTTGGTAGCGTACACATCATCTTATTCACGTTTTGGCCCTCTTTTAGAGCGCAAAATAGAGCTGATTTAATGCGAACATAAAATAATGGGTTAAAAACTTGAAGTAGATGGCATCACTATCGACCGTTCTCAACATTCGACATTTTGTGGGTTTGTTGTTAACTCTAAAAGTTATTTGCTAAGAAAACACTACCTAATTAGATATACGACGTGGAGTGTAGCCCAATTGAAATAAGTGCTAATAATTAGGAGCTGGTGTCGACGAGTTGAAAGAAATCAGCTTTAATTGAACGGTAAATAAATTATCGGTATTTAATTTTTTTGCAGGTATATAGGTATAACAAAAAACACGATTTTATATATAAACAAAACTGTTTATATATAAAATCGTGTTTTTTGTTGTTTTTATAAACTGGAAGTATACAGGATCATTTTTATACCAGTGTGAAAATTTTCTGGAGCGACTCAGAATCGGTAAGTAAACAGTTTTCTCATAGTAACATGAGTTGAAATATGTCAAACATTTTGAGACTCTTCATACAAATCAGGCTAATCAAGTGTTTGCTAAAGTATGGGAAGTCCAAACATTTTTGACATTATGTCAACCTATGTTACTAAGAGAAAGTTGATTACTTACCGATTCTGAGTGGCTCCAGAAAATTTGCGTACTGGTAAAAAATTGTTTAATGGAATGGGTTAAGTTGTTGTTATTTGTTGTCTTTGATGTTATAAACTGGAAGTACGAATATACAATAGAAACTTTATTGGAACTGTGCAGGTACTCATGAATGAGATTACAAACTGTGTTTTCTTTTATGGGTGTATCTATAAATTTGAATAACTATGCTAACACTTAATCTACGAGCTAGAAAAAGCATATTCAAGTGTTTACAACAAGGTAAGAGAACACTAAATTCTAATTAATAATAATAATAATTAATAATAATTATTCTTTGTGACTTAGAGGTACTTGCGATTGCGATTTTAATAAATGAAGAAGTTGGTAAAAACTGCGGGGTTTTTTTATAAAATTTGTGTATGCCCACACATGTTTAATCACCTTCAACAAGAATAGTAATGAATGTATATCATTTATTGCATAATAATAATATGATTAGTGTATCAGAGTAAAAGAATAAAATGATCACCTCTGTACGAATTTCTTCCACAGTTATATTAGTTATCCAAATGGGCATTCACCCTCGACCAATTTACTAGCCTTCCAGTTTTTTCTTCGGAGAGCATTTTCCAACAGTTTTATTTTTTGGGGACTTTGAAGAATCCCGTGTTATTGCAATTAAAAACTGGATGGAGAAGCTCGATGGCGCAATGGTTAACGCGCCCAGTCTGCGAATGCTGAGGTTAAGCAACTTTCGCAAAGGCTGGTCATTGGATGGGTGACCAAAAATGTATCATTTCGAGCTCCTCCGTGCTTCGGAAGGCACGTAAAGCCGTTGGTCCCGGCTGAATTAGCAGTCGTTAACAACCACCAATCCGCATTGGGCCCGCGTGGTGGTTTATGGCCTGTTGTCCCTATCCATCCATAGGGAAAGCTCGTGCCCCAGCAGTGGGGACATAAAATGAGCTGATGATGATGATGATGATGATGATGACGACTTATATTTTATTCACATGTATTTTATAAGTTATTTATTTAGTTTAGGCTAAGACGAGTTTCTCGTCAGATAACGAGATTATGTTTATTGTTCCAGATTCTAAAAGACAGAAGTTGTTTTCTAATGTCGTACCATTACAAAATAATCCTAAAAGAAGCTCTGATAAAGAAGTACTATTATTAACCAAAATAAAATCAATTGCTCGCGAAAATAGGGCTGATATTAGACACAGGAAAATAGTTATACCAAAGAAAGATGTTGGACTGGCTATTGAGAATGAGAAATTTGGATGTTTGGAATATAATCCCGACGTGCGCAGTACCAGTACATGTACAGTCGAGTTATTAATATGTATACACTTTTGACACTTAGTAATCTTTATTTCCCTTGTAATCAGAATCAACATCGGTCAAAAGTGTATACATATTATTGAACTTGACTGTACATGAATTATATTATTATTTTTTATTTATTTCCTACAGAATTCACCATTCCACACCGTAATATTTTTTTTCCAGAACGCATTGGTTTTGTGTATCCTGCAGACGCTTTCATTACATCGATTACCTATTGACAACATAATTACTAGTGAACTGAAATCTTCAACACTTTGCACAAACTGTTCAATCATTTGTGGCTGTTGATCTATATTTTCAGCGTTATCTATATAGTTGGGCGGTGAAAAGGTTAAACCAATACAGTGATGATATCACGTCTGAAGCACTTTGCATTGTTATGATTTTAAAATATAACAACAAATGTAATGGAAAAATACAAAAGTAAAACAATGCGGAACGTACACAAAACAAACATTTTCACTGGTTTACTTCAAGAATGTCAAAGTCAAATAAAATTGATCAATGTTTAATGAAATTATTGTCCCGTCCTGCAAGAAACCACATAAATCTGATTTATATTTAATAAATATTTTTTTCCGTGACGTAAATTGTATCGAAAACTGTCGAGTGTCATTCTTAGAAAGTTTCACAATTTTGACACTAAAGGCGTTAGTTAGAACCTTAACATCGCCAATATCATAGCAAAGAAATTTACACACTTATTTAGTGCCTTGTTATGTTAGTGCCCGCGCTATGCAAACATTTCTTAAGGATTGCTTTTAGAGGAACGGAGATATCAAACAAGACTTGTGAATGACATTTCGAGCTGACTTCGAAAGACTTTTGCATAGCGAGGGCACTAGCAAGGCAATAAATATGTTTGTAAATTTCTTTGCTATAATATAAGTAATTTTCGAAAACTGAAATGGTGGGTACGCCAGCTTGATCGTGATGCCAGCGTACACACTGATGGTGGCACTTCACATGGCTATTTGTATTCGCGTATTTGCCATATTTGACAAATAATTGCCATGTGTTGTAGGGCAGTTATTTGCCAAATATGGCAAATACGCGAATACAAATAGCCATGTGAAGTGCCACCATAAAAAGGGTCTTTATTTCTTAAAATAAAGAGACACTAATTATTTTATGTTTGCAGTAATTACGCACTAAAAGAAGATAAACGTGAATTAGACCATGAGTACGCCATCATAACGGACACGATTTCGAGTTTTATTTGTTGTTATTTCATAAGGGTTGGGGGTATATCTATATCATTTCTTACTTTACTTTTCTATTATCTTTCATCATCATTCAACAAGAATAAAATATTGTTTATTTAAAATGTATAGTTCACAAACCAAATTATCATCATCATCATCATCTCAGCCAAAAGACGTCCACTGCTGGACAAAGGCCTCCCCCGAGGACATGAGGGGTAACCAAATTATACTTGTAAGAAAAATTACTTTGACATTGGCTAAATGTGCTAATCGCGGTATGTCATCATTCATCAATTAAACAAAAAAAAAAGTAGGGAGGTTGTTGAATTTGACAATTTTATTTGACATTGACATTCTTGCTTGAAGTAACCCAGTGAAGACGTTTGTTTTGTGTACGTTCCGCATTGTTTTGATTTTGTATTTTTCCATTACATTTGTTGTTATATTTTAAAACCATAACAATGCAAAGTGCTTCAGACGTGATATCATCACTGTATTGGTTTAAAGATAACGCCGAAAATGAAGATCAAGAGCCACAAATAATAGAACAATTTGTGCAAAATGTTGAAGATTTCAGTTCACAGTACGGAAGTGAAATAAGTGTTTCTTATACTGCCTTCAATCTTCGCGGCCCGCCTTCCAATTTCCCAGATTATGGAGACTATCCTCAGGCTTTTGTTATGGTGAGATTATAGTTTTATCATAATAATATTATGTTGAGTTTTGTTTTTGTTTCAATTTTTAGTCTTTAATCGGCTATTAGTTCCTTGATTAAAAAAATATTATAGTTGTATTAAACAATAATTAATTACTAATAAGCTTATTATAAGTAGGTACCTAATACTTCTTACAAAGTTTTCAACTGGGTTTTACTCAAATAGTATGTGTATGACACCTATTCCAAGTAGTTTCAGTTAAACCTCTAATTTTTAAACTTTATAATTCTTATTAAGTTAATTGAAAACTTTATTTCATATTTCCCTCCTCCCTTGGAACTTGAGATGAAGTCCTTTTTTTAGCCTAAAAATATATTCAAAATAAAAATTATGAAAGAAGCAAGCCGTCTGTATACATTATTATTTATCAAAGATAACTTTTTGTTACTTTCTATGTTAGTGACTATTAAATTGTAATTTAAGCTGTGAGTTTTACATTTATCATATTTTTTATATTGTTTTCTTTCTATTTATATTTAAAAATTAAATAATTACTACAATTTTTTAATTGGTTGTTGCTCCAAATAAAATAAAAAGTAATTATAAAAGGAAAATAAATTGAATGCAATTAATAATTTACAATCATTTTCTGCAATTTTTTTTTTTATTATCAGAGAACCTATGGAAAGTGGTGGGACCAAGCTCCATCAGCTCAAAAAGATTACATGCCCCAAAACAGTAGTACAATAGCAAGCCAAGACTTTGTAGGTGAGTTATTCTTTCTACTTTTGGGAAATACAAATATTTTCAGGTCAATTTAAACCCATAATTTTTAATATGTAGTTCCAATTGATTTGCATCCACCTCATCACACCATCTTCATCTCAATCGCAGCATTACATTTTTTTTATACCTAGCACAGCAAATGATTCCATACCACCTGATGTTAAGTGGAAATGGAATCCAGATGCAAAGACAACTGGTGCAGCAGTGTCAGGTCAGGATTCAGGAATCACTCGCCGCCCACCGCAGTTGTTAGTTGCAATTTCACGCACGTCACGCAAGTAGTTAATGCGCACTAGTAGCTATTGTTAAAAGCAGTGAAAAAATTCAGTGCTTATGTTACGTCAGCCTTCCCGGTAGCATAATGGTCAGTGCAGCCGCCTGGATTGCGGAAGACCCAGGTTCGTTTCCTGGCTGGGTCGGGTAAGCATTTAATTTTTTCACTGTATTTTATATATATTTAATTCAGCTTCAGTGCAGCAATTAGCACTTAAAAATAAAAAAAAGTAAGATTTTTATTGATTCCTTGATAATAATAAATGAACAAACTATGGTACTTTTATTAGTCTTTTTACAAGCCTTAGGTCTTAAAATTGTACAACTTTTATGTTCGGTAATTATTCGGCATTTGAACCGAATATTCGGCCGAATACGAACATGGAAAAATACGCCGAACATACCGAATACCGAATAATTATCGAATATTCGGTGCCTCTCTACTAGTTACCACCATTTCATCTAAGCCTGTTAACAACAATAATATGAGCATTGTTGTTTCAATAGTTAAGAGAGAGTAAGGTCACCACACCAGCCACCCGACCACCTAACCGATCGCTTTGACTTCGTGTGTGGTTTATGACGTCATCTTGCTACCTCGCACCGCCTATGAAAGCAATATTAAAAGCTAAAGGCTATAAGCTTTCGATATTGCTTTCATAGACGGCACGAAACGACAAGATGACGTCATATACCACACACGAAGTCAAAGCGGTCGGTTAGGCGGTCGGGCCCCTGTTCTTTAGTAATTTTACGGGTGAAGTGCGCTTCCACCTTTGCCGTCATCATTACTTCTCATAAATCATACTCAGTGGCGTGCACTTGGAGAGGCCTATGTCCAGCAGTGGACGTGTGTAGGCTGATGATGATGATGATGATGAGGTGAGATAAAAAGCCAAGACCTTCCGCCCCATTATAAAATTTATAATTGTTATTTTAAAGAGTTTTTAAAAGTAAAATGACTATGTCCATTGCAAACAACTTTGCTTCCGGCAGAAGTGTCTTTCGAACGCGCTGTATACCCTATGGAGGTGTCAGTCTTCGAAACATACAACCCTGGAGCGCTGGTGAGAATCTGGGCGCGCGGTCCCAGGATATGGATGCTGCTTTGGGAAGGGGAGCCCGAGTATGTTGGGGATAGGCCGAGGATTTTTAGCCCGACCATCAAACAATTAAATGTGCCGACGAGGTAAAAAGCTTTTTATATTTATTTATATATTTTTTATTTTTATGAAACAAGACATCTTCAGCATCCAGAAGCTGCTTAAATTTTACCGACTTTTCATGGCAATTATGTAATTTGATACTAAATACACTGCGCTGTATCCTCAACCTTAAGTAATTCTGCCGCGCTAAGGGTAAGAGCAGTAAGTCGAAAATGTCAAAGTTGAGAAAATGGCGGTAAAAGTTTTCGATTAAATTTGTACTTGCTTCTACTTTAGCTTATAAGTTTTAGTAGGTAATGTAGCTTAAATGGAGTTCTTTCATGATACATACTTAATAATTGCTATTTATTTATTATAATATGTTTAATTGACGAGAACTCCTATTAGTGCTAGTACGAGTTAAATTTATTTGTACTGATTGCTTAGAATAACCGCAGTAAGTACTATAGTTACTGCTTTAATGCTAAGTATTCCATACACAGGATATCTATATTTTGTATGAAATTACGTGTCACTTTGGGGTCAAAAAAAACTAAGATGTTAGGTAAATAGTATTAATAATTATATATCATTTAAAAGATCATATAGTGAGAAATCTATACATACCTTGAAATGTAATAAATTACGTATAGGTTTTTTTCTACAAGGCTCTGAAAGTATGTAATTAAAGTGAATACCGTTTAATTTTTAAAGCATTTTTGTTTTGGTTTTTTGTAATTAACTCACTATATTTTATACCTAAATGTATTTATTTATTGTTTTTATTTGATATGAAGTGAAACTGACCGAGTTTTAATGAGTGTTTGTGCTTGTTGAAATAGTAGCGATGAGTAATAAATAAAAAAAAATATAGGTATATTTCATAATTACAACAATCAAAACTCTATTGTTCAAAACTTCTTATCAAAATAACAGACACAATAAACTTAGAATATTTTAAACAATAAAATATGTATTATTATTATTATTCTCTTTATGAAATATATATCTTAAGATCCTTTTTTTAGAATATTTTATATAAAAACATATTTACAATATAAAATATTATAAGAAACTATACCTAGGTTGCCACTTTATTTAATTATTATTATTATTTTATGTATTCCTCTAGGAGATACCTTTTTATATTCCGGGAACATTTGATGTTTAAAAATTTTTTAAGGTGAACTCTTGATTTACTTCGACGTATCGAAGCGAAGATAAATCAGTGTATTGGAAAATGCATGTGCATTTATATGCTGGCTATTGATAATAAACACCAAGAAACTGAAACCCTAGAGCCAAGTTAACCCGGCACTATACCGAAAACATCCCGAACATCAACCTGTACGAGATTAGTAACTCTCAAACAGCTCAAAAACGGCAGGGTACCAGGTGATGACGGAATTACGGCCGAACTTCTGAAAGCAGGCGGAAGACCGGTACTCGTAGATCTTTAGAAGATATTTAATTCCTTCGTACTAAGGGGCAGAACGCCAGAGACGTGGCACGAAGGTATGGTGGTACTGTTCTTCAAAAAGGGCGACAAAACCCTGCTGAAGAACTATAGGCCCATCTCACTTCTAAGCCACGTCTACAAGCTGTTTTCGAGTCATAACGAATCGTCTCGCACGCAGGTTTGATGACTTCCAGCCTATCGAACAAGCCGGTTTCCGAATAGGCTTCAGCACCATAGACCACATGCATGCGCTGCTGCAGGTTATACAGAAGACCGAAGAGTATAACCAGCCTCTTTGCTTAGCGTTTGTGGACTATGAAAAAGCCTTCGATTCGATTTAAACATGGGCCGTGCTACAGTCTCTCCAGCGGTGCCAAATTGACTACCGGTACATCGAAGTGTTGAAGTGTTTGTATGAAAGCGCCACTATGTCAGTCTGTCTTCAGGACCAGAGCTCGAAACCTATCCAGTTGCAGCGAGGAGTGAGACAGGGAGATGTGATATCTCCGAAACTGTTCACTGCTGCACTGGAAAATGTTTTCAAGCTTCTGGACTGGAAAGGACTCGGCATCCACGTCAACGGCGTATACATCACTCACCTTCGATTTGATGACGTTATAGTGTTCATGGCTGAGACCCTGGAAGACCTCGGCACAATGCTTGGTAACCTCAACAGAGTCTCTCAACAAGTGGGTCTTAAAAGAAACATGGAGAAAACGAAAGTTATGTCGAACTCACGTGTCGTACCCACTCCTCTGAAGGTTGGGGACTCTGCCCTTGATGTTGTGGACGATTATGTTTACCTGGGACAAACGGTCCAGCTAGGTAGGTCCAACTTCAGCAAAGAGGTCAATCGTCGAATCCAATTAGGCTGGGCAGCGTTCGGTAAGCTACGAAATATCTTCTCGTCCGATATACCGCAGTGTCTCAAGACAAAAATCTTTGACCAGTGTGTGTTGCCAGTGATGACATACGGGACTGAGACGTGGTCGCTCACTATGGGCCTCATAAAAAGGCTCAAGGTCACTCAAAGAGCAATGGAGAGGGCTATGCTCGGGGTTTCTCTGCGTGATCGAATCAGAAATGAGGAGATCCGCAGAAGAACAAAGGTAACCGACATAGCCCGAAGAGTTGCTAAGCTCAAGTGGCAGTGGGCAGGGCACATTGCTCGCAGGACTGATGGCCGCTGGGGCGGGATAGTCCTGGATAGGCGACCGCGTACCGGAAAGCGCAGTGTGGGCAGGCCTCCAACAAGGTGGACCGACGATCTGGTGAAGGTCGCGGGAAGCCGCTGGATGCTAGCAGCACAAAACCGGTCGTTGTGGAGATCCTTGGGGGAGGCCTATGTCCAGCAGTGAACGTCTTTTGGCTGAGATGATGATCAAGAAACTAAAAAGAGCCCAAACTTTGTTTTGGGCGCAACAATTATCCATCCATATTACTATTTTATTACTAGTTTCTGTACTTGCTGCTGATATTATTAGTGAGATAGTGAAAAAGTAGTAAAAAAATGCCTATCATAACAGCAGTACGTGGGGCTACTGCTTATAAACTTTGAGATAAGGTAAATCAGCTTGTAAAGTTTGGTTGACATAAAAGCAGTAAGTGTGATTACTGCTGACATTCTAAGTATCCAATAGTTAAAAGTTTTTGATTAAGCTCATTTACACAACAGTATGTTCACTTACTGTTTTTATTATTAGCAAAATAGAATAAAGATGTCGGAGGTACACTAATTACCGTGATGTAAGTATATTTCCTGCTTTTATGCTAAGTAAAAAAAATAATTTCATTGACTTACTGCTGTTATGCTTAATGGTATTTTTAGGTTCCAGTGAAGTTAGAAAAACGAGAGTAAGAACAGTTTATAGAGCATTACGTGGCGATCCAGAATATGTAGGTACTTAACTCATTTTTGAAAAAAGTCGACTTGCTGCTCTTACTGTTAGCGCGGCAGAATTAGTACCAACAGTTGCGAATTTTGAAATTCATCAGTGATATTTAAATTAAATTTATTCTAAAGAGTAGCCTTTTTATTTCAAAATTGAAAGTCTAAACAAATTTTATTTTGAATTTTTTCAGTTATTTACAGTATTTGATGTGTCTGGAATTTCCGTTTTTTTGTTTTATAGATCCTTCAATATTTTTTTATTTTTATTTAACAGAATTTTAAGACTGGAATTCAACCATAGACTGCTACCATATTATACAGAACTGGATGCAGTGCTTCTCAAAGGAAGGGAACCACCGAACCCAGTACGAATTAAGAATAAGTTTACATACTCTTCGCTTTACTACAATAAAACACAGCCGGCCATAGAAAAAGGTAAGTTGGCTGTATGTATGCCGATGTATTGATAGTGATAAAGTTTTTAATTTCCTTGTTTTTCTTAATTATTATTTATAAATCCTTTTCTTCTGTCTTTTTAACTCTTTAGCTGAAATATATGCTATAACAAATTGAATTTTACTGACTTAGAGAACAAAGTAGATAATAGTAATACCTAAGTTAGAGTATTATCTTGCTTCATACGTAATTTTTTCTGCTACATGATAATATGTGCTTGTACTCGGTTTGTTTAGTGGTAGGGCTTGTTTTGACAGCCCGACTGGCTACCATATCTTATTTGTCACCATAACATCAACGTTAATAGCATTGACGACCTCCTTGGTCGAGTGGTTTGTACACCGGTTTTCATGGTGTCTCCATCTCTGAGGTACCGGGTCCGATCCCCGGTCGGGTCAATTTAGAAATTATTGTTTTTCTAAATTGTCTCTGGTCTGGGTGTTTTCTATGTATAGTAAGTATGTTTGTCCGTTGTCTAGTAACCATTTAATGAGTTTCATAACGAAGCTTCTCTTGGGCTAGATAATTGGTGCGAGCGAGTGTAAGAAAGTTTATTTAAGTTTATTTATTTATTTATTGTTGTGTTCCAACTGTAAGAGACAAGACTCTTTGTGAAGTCTACTTCCACCTTCGGCCTTATTATCATTTAACATTAGGTGAAGTGAAGTGAAGGCCAAGTTTTTTCCCGTAAAGAATATTTAAAACAACTGGCAACCACATAGATTGTCTTTCACTATCTTTAACGTCTAGGTTGCCATATAAATAATTTGCGGTTGATTGCACACCATTGCCACAACAATAGTAATCTCATGATCACGTTCAAGGTTCCAATTAACATAATAACGAAAAAATACGCAACTTGCATTACGACTTCAATAGCTGTGGTAATCGTTCTGATGAGTTTTCTATTGACTGCTATTTTTAATTTTTAATTTACCTCCACTTTGTACGGTTGTATTAATTGCTCTGAGCTTGAGAATAATGAAAATTATGGAGAGTAGACTCCAGCCAGACTCATGTTAGCAGACAAACAAAGATAATATTATGTTGGAAACTTGTAATATGGATCCATCTAGGCTCTAGGAGAGCCATCTAGTTCCTGTGTATATAATCATCTAAATATTTCCTTCTATGAAAGAATGGGAAAATCCGAATCCACAAGAGATGAAAAGTTTTTATTAAAAACTATTTTAGGAACTACCTATAATTTTTGTTATTATTTTAAACTCTGTTTTATGTAAGGATTGTTTCATTGAATCGACGTAATACAATCTAGACAGCAAACATTTTTAAAATTAAGCAAGCAAGCATTTTTTGCAAGAAAGCTGACATAAAACGAATTCTTCCAGAAATGTCAAATGTGACCTCGATTTCGCTTCATACAGGAATACAGGTTTCAAAATACCTTTTAAGTGGCTTAGACAAATACTTTATTTTTAAAACTTTTTCTGACTAATTCTAGCTAGCTATAAAACTATCGACTAGCAGACATTGGTTCTAGTTAAAAACTATTTTAGGAAGTACCTATTAGTTTTTTTATTATTTTAAACTCTGTTTTATGTCAGGATTGTTTCATTGAATCGACGTAATACAATCTAGACAGTAAAATTTTTTCATATTGCAAGAAAGCTAGCATAAAACGAATTCTTCCAAAAATGTTAAATTGGCCTCGATTTCGCTTCGTACAGGAATACAGATTTCAAAATACCGTAAATGGCTTAGACAAAGACTTTATATTAAAAACTTTTTCTGACTAAGTGTCTTAACTAACTATAAAACTATCTACTAGCAGACTTTGGTTCTAGATTCTAAGTAGGTACTTGCAATTAAACCGTGATAATAATACAGAAACCAATTTGCAGGTCAACTCCTTAACAAGATATTGGCATCTAATCTACATGAGACTGTAATCCCGCCTCTGAGTACAAGTCTGAAGAGCACGCAGCTAGATACGGGACCTACTTTGGGGGACTTTGAGCGACTACCTGTAAGTATCTATACATATACACCGTTCGTTTTTAACCGTCTTAGACCCGCAGGTGGGTTGATCAGACCGTGAAACTGAATAACTTTTCCTAAGAAACATAGGTCAAAAAGCGATTTTTTTTTACTTTCCCATAAAAACCATGCTCGATAGACGCTTTGTGTCACCTGCGGGTCTAAGACTGTTAAAAAAAACACGGTGTATAAATAGACGGTCTGAATAGAATGAAGTAGGTAGGTAAAGAATGATTGACGATTCAAAAGCACTTTTCTTAAGTTTATTTGAATAAAACATTTTGACTTTGACTTTGCTTTGCTTTTTGCTTATCGACTTTTTATATATGATGAAATAACAGTTTTACAATAATGTTTACACATCATCAACACCATCAGACTAATACTCCCATTGCTAGATTTGGCTTTATCACATAAAAAATAGTATATAGATATTGAGATTGGGTCTTACATAGCCCACAACGTTGGCCCATTGATTAGAGTTAAGATATATTTATTAAATTAGATTAAATTAAATCAGCGATGTCCAGCGTTTATCACACCAGCAATCATTCATGCGCATGCGC
Source organism: Eudonia lacustrata (assembly GCA_947562085.1). Lineage (NCBI taxonomy): Eukaryota > Metazoa > Arthropoda > Insecta > Lepidoptera > Crambidae > Eudonia > Eudonia lacustrata. The sequence goes on from OX387318.1 coordinate 8,928,306, forward strand.
ATGCGCAAATTATTTAAAGTATAACCAGTAGCATGGACTTATAATATATTATTAGTCAATGCCAGTAGGTAATAGTAGAATTCCAATTTCTAGAATCAGGTGTCCTAACTACTAGACCACGTAGTTTAAGGGCCATATTGTCGATAACTGGATTGGGCAAATTCAATGTTTCTGATCCGTATTATGTACTACTAACGACGACGATGCGGTATTAATACAGTCACTTTGAAATAGTCATAATAACATTTGTTTACCACACGCGACTAGTTTAACATTAGCTGTCTTGTTACTAGCACTAAATAGAGATGGTTGAATCGTAACCATGACCTGCGCAACATAACATGACGCATCCTGTAACATTGTCTAACATGTGCTAGAGATAGCATGTCTATATGAGGTGAAGATAAAAATCTTCCATTCATACAATAGCTTTTTAAAGAGACTACTGCTGCATTAGAAGTATGTTTACGTTTTGCGAATATTTTTTTTTTTAATTCTAAAAAGAAAATGAATATGTTGATTTTGTACGCAAATGGCATTCCCGTCATGTTAGCTTTTATTCAAATTAGAGTAAAAGAAGCAAACACGACATAACTATTCGAAGCTTATTCTCTGTTGATTAGTACGGGAAATAATGTATACCGAATATGGAAAAGTTTGTCCCTCGTGCCCATTAGAAAGAAACAAACGAAAGAATCTCACATTTTCAAAAGGCAATTTCCACTTACTTAAAAAAAGTTGTTTCGTAAATATTGTAAATTCAGAACCAAAATCCGAATTGCGGTAGATTCAGTAGTTCAAACTTAATTTTAGCTTTTTATCATTTTTATAGTTTTGACGTCAATAAGTACCTGTGAAAGCTTATATTGAATGATTTGTTATGTTGTTATATTGTAGCGATAACTTGATTTCAAAGATAGAGGCTTTTGCTCAGTCAGACTGTAGTAGAAAAAAAATATAAACTATTCATTACTTTTAAATTGCGAATTGTCGACTGTTTTCATGTTATTGATAATGATAACATCTGTAGTCAGGGCGCAACGAGTTGGGTAATAACAAGATTTTTCCATTCAAAGTATACTATATGATATCTGTCCGGCACCTCAGGGTCACCGTTAGATTAAAATGTTGACAGTGTTGGTCATCTGCGTTGTTATTTGGGGAACTATTTACTTTTCACTTAATAATATGAATAGGAAACAGCAATGAGCTGTCATATGGTAGCTTCGGGTGTCGCCAAATAATCCTACTACCTACTTACCACCTAAGATGAATATGAAAATGAAAACATTTATTTTAGTAAGGAGCGGTTATGCAAAGTATAATTTAAAGTTGAGACTTTCATGTAAGCTTAAAGAATACTTAAGATAGTAGATCTCACGAAGACAAGCTAATTTTTTCATATAACTTTATTTCTAGGATGAAACGATATTATGCGTCATGAAGTATTTGGACATGCAGTCTCTATGTCGGTGCGCTCAAGTCAATCGTCACTTCAACGTGTTGGCCTCAGACGCCATACTGTACCGGAGTATCGATCTCAGACCGTACTGGCATTGCGTCCAATCACAGGTCAGTATACTTTTCTATATGTGTTTGTTATGCTTTATTTGGACAATCACTGTCTTTGCCGCTGCGCACAATCTACTGACGCTACAGCGGAATTGCCTCAGGCGTCATACTTTACCGCAATATCGATTACAGACCGTACTGGCATTGCGTGCAATCACAGTATTTATGCTGCTACGCACAATCTATTGACGCTACAACGGATTTGCCATAGGCGCCATTCTATACTGAAATATCGATCTCAGACTTGACTGGCATTGCGTGCAATCACAAGTTAGTATATCTTCGGTTGTACTTATATGTATTTTTAATGTATTTACTGATGCTTCAACGAACTTGCCTCAGATGCAATACTATGCCAGAGTATCGATGTAAGACCGCACTGGCATTGCATGCAATTACAGGTCAGAGGTATACCTTTTTTTGTAGTATTGGGTCCTGCAGTCTCTATGACACGGCGCTACCTACAGATTCTGATAATTTATCATACTCAGATGCTACTCGACTAAATACTAGAAAAAAATGTCTTAAAAAACTTTTATACCACATGTGTGTAATGAATAGTTTGAATTTGACCAACACTTATTTATGCGAAAATGCGCTACAGATTATTTAATCTGGTCCCCCATCCGGTAACCCAGCATTGCTTCAATTGCTTAACCTTTTCACCGCCCAACTATCCTGCACGCGATGTCCCGCTGTACGCCAACGTACAAATGTATTTTAATAAAGTAGGTACAAAGAAGAACTTCTATAGAAGTGCTGGCGTGGACGGCACGAAAATCTCGAACTTCTATAGAAGTTGTTGGCGGTAAAAAGGTTAACTTGCACGATCGCAACCCGAACGCGTTCACTGCGCAAACTTGCCAAAGAGCTGGAGTCTTTCCACTTACAAATTACTTAATAACTATGTTGAAGGTCTACTCGCAATAAGCTAAAGAACTAAGGATGACGTCGAGGTAGTGTGATGACATTTCCTGATAGGCAATGGACAAATTGTAGGAGACCTTTACACCAATAGGATAAACGTGCGTTTTTTACTCGCTCATAGATAACAACAATCTCGCTAATTAATAAACTAGTGGCCCCACACGCGATTTCGTCCACGACGTTTCCGTGATAGTTTTACAATCTTGGAAACCATCGCGCGTACGCACATCAACTTACCAAAATATCTCCGGTACGAGATAAAATTTTACTAAAAAACTAGCCTCAGAAAGCTCGAGTAAGAATGCTAAATATAGCATCATCATCATCATCAGCCCATTTTTTGGGGCTCGTGCCCCATAAAATGGGCTGATGATGGGGGGCGCGAGCCTTCCCTATAGATGGATAGGGAGAACGGGCCATAAACCACCACGCGGGCCCAGTGCGGATTGGTGGTTATTAAAGACTGCTAATGCAGCCGGGACCAATGGCTTTACGTGCCTTCCGAAACACGGAAGAACTCCGGATGATTAAGTTTTGGTCACCCATCCGATGACGGTCTTTGCGAAAATTGCTTAACCTCCGCACTGGCAGACCGGGCGCTAACCACTGCGCCATCGAGCTCCTGTATAGCATAATTGTATCCTATATAATATAGCATTGTGATGTGAATGCAAAATTCAAAATAATATGAATATCTCCGGTACGATTCGAACCCCTTGGAGAGTGTAGTAGGTAACGGATACACGCTTGCGTGATTCCCTCTAGAAACCCCTGACGGTGTTTCAATAGCACGGCTCAAGGAACCCTTTAAGTTTCTCGCTGCCCCCAAAAAAGTCTGGTAGCGCTGTAAAAGCTCTGAGGCCAATAGCAAAAAATAACAAAGTATCAAAATTCAAAATCATTTCTTCAATTTAGGCTACTTTGATCACGTTAAGGCGACGCATCGCTAAACAATTATTCTAATACGGAGCATTTGCGCCCCGTACCATAAGAAAAACAGTTTTTTTTTTCTTTCCTATTAAAACTACAAATAGTTTAAAAAAATGTACTAGAATATTGAAGTGTGTGTTAATACTAATCTACTAAGAAAATATATATGCTTAAATCGGTCTGGTTTGCCTGTAAAATGCAAATCTATGTTTTAAAAGAGGTTACTTTGATATTTTTTTCTCTTTTATAAAAGTTAACAAATCGTGTTTCTGCAACTAGCAAAATGAAGTCAATTAAATGAAAAATCATGCCATCAAATATCACTTTCGTATGTTTTGTAATCCCACTCATCTTGTATGGAGTAGAAGATGTGAACCAGCTCTCACAAGCAATTGAAACTGTCTTGGAGAAAAATGAGTACACCCTGAAAATTATCAATAAGAACCAGCTCAGAGTCAACTGCCTCACAGTTGAAGCTTACAAAAAACTTATGACCACTGTTAGAGAAATGGGGCTCATATGTCACACATTCACGAGAAAGGAAGAAAGATGCTACAGAGTAGTCATCAAAAACCTACACCACTCTACTCTCTCTACTCTCTACTCCTCACGAAGCTATTGTTGGGGAAATTGAAAAATCTGGTAACAAAGTGTTTGGAGAAATAGTCAATGCAAGAGCTGGACCTGAAAAAAGGCCAACGTCAACCTTTTTCGTAAATATGGAGCGAAATTCCAACAATAAGGCTGTAAAAAGCATCAAGTACATCTACAACACGGCAGTTACGATCGAGGACCCCAGAAAAAGAAGTACAATTGTACAATGTATGAAATGTCAGCAATATGGACACTCTAAAAACAACTGCATGAGACCATATAGATGTGTTAAATGTGCAGGCCAACACAAAACAAGCGACTGCCAAAAGATAGACCGCAACACACCAGCAAAATGTGCATTGTGTCTTGGAGAGCACCCCGTGAACTATAAGGGATGCATAGTATACCAAGAAATACTAAATAGGAAAAAAACAACCGGAACACCTTCTACAATACGAGGAGGCAAACCAACACCCCCCTTGTTTAGTAGAAGACCAGCTTAGACCTACGACACCTATAGTACAACCAAACAACAGAGACCACAATTTTCCTGAGTTGAAGCAAATATTTAGACAGGGAAACCCTGAACGACATAACGAAAAATCAACCAGGCAACCAAATACAGGACCAAGAAAGGAACAGACATACAACATTGAAAAATACCTTGATACAAATATACAACAAACAACCCATAAAAATGCACACTCATCTATAAAAAACTCTCAGAGAAGACCACAAACCTATTCTGGTGTAGCCAAAGCTGGCAGACCCAAAGACGGCATAACAAACCTACACAACACAGAACCACAAGCAACAAGAAAATATACTACAACAACACAAGGGCACCCTTAACACCACAACTACAACCATCATAAAAAGTAGAACAACCGCCAACTCAAGTCCTGCAAGACTTAATGCTGAAACAACTAGAAAAAATGGATATGCTCTTCAACCAGATGAGTACGCTAATGGGCCTCATTGTGAGACTTGTCGAAAGGATGTCCCCATAATCTGCCTAAATATTGCAACATAGAACATTAACGGCCTGGCCCCTAATGTTCATGATGCTGAAACGCTGCTAAACATCCACAAGCTCGATATACTTCTAATAGCTGAGTCTCACTTCACAGACCGAAGCTTAGTCAACATTAGAAATTACACAATCTATAGCACACAACACCCTGACGGGACTGCACACGCCGGCACGGCAATTATTGTCAGGTCTTCAATAAAACACCACGAGCTGCCTCAATACAGAACTGACCATCTCCAGGCGACCAATATTGCAGTCGAAGGAAAAACCGGGAACTTTATCGTTTCTGCAATATATTGCCCACCGAAACACAAAATCAAAAATGAACAATTCACACACTATTTCAATACTTTAGTTAGGCCCCAGATTCATAGCAGGAGGAGACTGGAACTCAAAACACCTACACTGGGGTTCAAGATTAATAACCACAAGAGGAAGACAACTAAAGGCGTCTATTGAAGAAAACCATCTTACAACAATGTCAACTTCCGAACCGACACACTGGCCCTCTGACAAAGACAGATTACCGGACGTTATTAACTTCTTCATCTGCAAGGGAATGTCACAATATTCTGCCAAGATTAACTCATGTCTAGACGGCTCCTCAGCTCACACCTCTGTGTTACTCACTATTGGCACAACGCTGCTTGAGTATGAGAGAACCCCGAAATTGTACAACAAGTTCACGGACTGGGACTCGTTTCGAGATATAATTGAAAGAAGACTAGAGTTGCAGATTGCTCTCAAGACCGCCGAAGACATAGAAGAGGCTGCTACCCAATTGACAAATCTCATCCAAGTTGCATGCTGGTCGACGACTTCTGACAGCTCAGCTAAACCACCAAGACAAAACTGTGTTCCTTTGGAAATAAAAGATAAAAGTCGTGAGAAAAGAAGACTACGTAGAGTGTGGCACTGTAGCAGACACCCGGAAGACAAAAAAGTGTACAACAAAGCAATAGTTGAACTCAAGGATCTGATAACCAATGCTAAAAACGCGACACTGATGCTGCATCTGAAATCACTTACAGCGACTAAATCCACAAACTACTCACTATGGAAAGCCACATCAAACCTCGACCAGCCTAAGAGAACTAGACCTCCCCTTAGACTGGCTGACACGAAATGGGCCAGAACGGCACAAGAAAGAGTGGACGCTTTTGCGAAACACCTTGCCGACGTATTTAAGCCAAATGAAGGGACAAACAATGTCTCAGACATTGACATCATCCTTAACCAAGATCTCCTGCTGGACGTGCCCCTACGGCCAACCAACCCCAGAGAAGTCTCTAGACACCTATCTAAACTCGACAACAAGAAAGCACCCGGATTTGACCAAATAACCAAAGAGATACTGGTCCAGCTACCAAGAAAAGGAATAGTATTCCTTACAACATTATTCAATGGTATCTTGAGAGTTGGTCACTACCCAGATATTTGGAAGGTCTCCCAAATCATTATGGTCCACAAAGAAGGAAAACCTGCTAACGAGGCCAGCTCGTACCGACCGATTAGTCTGTTACCAGTAATCTCAAAACTATTTGAAAAGATTTTATTGTCACGAATGCTGGTAGCACTTACTGAAAAATCGATAATCCCTGACTGTGAAATTTTAACTCTCCGCGCCCTGCTTCAATACCATACAAAGTCTCATTTGCGTTAACGTGATCAAATGGCAAATAAAACTAACTAGGCACCCAGATAAATGGTATAGGAAATAAAAACGTATGCGTTAAGCGTTCGCTGGACAAACAAAGTTAACACCGTATTCTCTGTAGTCTAGTGGTTAAGACCACCGGCCTTGAACTGACCCAGTGGTCCCAGGTTCACTTCCTAGCGGGGGACATGTTATGTACTCGGTTTAATAGGTGTTACGGCTTGTTTGTCCACCTGGCTAGCGACCACCATCTTATCTAAATGTGTCGCCTTAACGTCAATGTTCGTAGCATTGTTGTTTTTTTTTATTTTTATTTTTGTATTTGTATATTTTACGGGTAAGTACAGTGCCTTGATCTCACCTGATGGTAAGTGATGATAAGACCAATTATGGAAGTGCACTTCACCCGGGATCCTCACAAGTTAGGCACTGGCTGTCTTATCTTTGGCTGCCGGAACACAACAATGCTACAAACATTGATGTTATGGCGACATATTTAGATAAGATGGTGGTAGATAACCAAGCGGACAAACAAGCCCTACCACCAACCAAACCTAGTACACAAACATGTAAACGCTAGGAATCGAACCTGGGACCTCTGGGTCTAAACCGGTGGTCTTAACCACTAGACCACAGAGGCGGTTAAAAGTGTTCCGGTCCGGGCAGCTGAAGATAAGATGGCCAGCGCCTCTGCATTCATTTAGGATTTCGGGTGAAGTGCGCTTCCACCTTCGGCCTTATCATTGCTTAACATCAGGTGATATGAAGACCAAGAGCTTAATCGTAAAATATAAAAAAAATATATGTTTAGGTTTTTTTTAAGAAAAAATGAAATTTATTTATTTATTTACTATATGGTACAAAAGCAGCTTACAAACTAAAAAAATAATACATTAGAATTTTTTTTACAGAGATTTCAATATAGAAAGCCTTATATCGTACACAACGATCAATTAACAATTTTAAAGAAAAAAAAATATGTTTATACTATAATATTTTAACTTACTAATTACTAATTAGTTAATACAAGGACTGTGAAAGCGCATATTTGAATTCTTTGTTATCTTGATAAAAGATATCAAATGGAAAGGCGAGAACATTGTACAATCCGCAAATGTTTTTTGATTAATAACCTGAATGTAAAAAACTTTGTTCGCAGGTATTAATGACGTTATCGATGCGATGCAAATTCCTACATAAGTTGGACCTCTCCTGGTGTGGCAGCCATCGCATGATACAATCCAGTTACGTTGTTAAGTGAGTATGAGATCTTATCGATTAACTTGTATTATAATTATCGATAGTACTTAACTGTTGAATTATATGACTGCTGATTTGGTTGGCGACCTCGTGTAATAGTCTAAAATATATGACAGACAATAGAAAAATAAAATCAATCCAAAAATCAAAACAAAAAGCTATAAAAACGTAAAGTTGTTATTACTATTCGTATTCTTTTTTCGGCGTACGCATCTTGTCAGCGACAGACCTGTTTCGTTTTACTCCCGTTATTTTCTCTTTAAATTGTAGTAAGGGTTGTAAATTCAAATATAAAAGTTGCATAGTTTGATAGCTAAAAGCAGTATCTGGATACTGTTTCGTATTCCATCAATAAACGCACAACAATTTCGGTATAATCAAGCAAAACATCCGCAAGTCGTCGTTAATTTTCGAGTGTTCCTGACCTACGACAACCCACGACCAGTCTGGCGATCGGCCCGGCCAGTCGAGTGACATCGCACCATCGGGTTTCTTCGTGAGTGTTCGGCAAGTTTCGGAGTCGTCGTCGCCCGCGCTCGTCTCAGCGTATTGCGATCCGGCTCACCGGTTACTCAGCCAGGTAACCTGTCACTATAACGCGATCCGGCACGTAGTCTTCCGGTGAAGTTGTACATTTGAATATATAATTTAGTATGTCTACAACTTGCTACGCTTGTGGGAAATCGATCCAATCCCTGGATTATATGGATTGCAAAAACTGCAAACACCTATTTGACCTGGAATGCCTCACTATATCACTGAAGACATTTCAGGAATATTCGGATGAACACAAGCTCAACTGGACGTGCCCTATGTGCCTAGCTAACCTGCTTAAGCATGATAACTCTGGTACACCAGTCCGTAGTATTAACGAAAGATTTAACAACACATATACTAAAGCAGAAACGAACAACGTAAACATGGTTCGGGGCTCCCGAAATATGGGCTCTACTGATGTGTCTGGGAATGATTCCGTGGTGCTATCAGAGATTCGACAGTTGCGCATTGAGATGCAGCAACAAGGCTCAGAAATCGGCCTTTTGAGAGCTGAAGTTCAAGAGCTTAAAAACGAACTGGCCAACATTCCGTCTTTACTACAAATGCTTAGCGATTTTGAGAGTCAGGTGGAAGACAAAGACAAGAAAATAGCTCAACTGAATTGCACGGTTCAGGAACTCCTATCCCAAATATCAGTACAGGAGCAAGCAGGCATGAGAAATGAAGTCGAAATTCATGGGATTGCAGAGCTGGAACATAAAAGCCTACAGCATATCGTCAACCTAACATCCAAAAAATTTGGAGTAGACTTGTCGGAAGCGGACGTTGATGGCGTCTGGAGAGTGGGTCCGCGCCTTCCAAAGAAAGATGCTAGTAGAAAGGACTGGAAACCTCGTCCAATTGTTGTGAAGTTGCTGAGGCGAGCTAAACGGGATGAAATCATTAAAGCTGCCAAATCTAGGCGTAATGTTACGACTGAGGGTATAATTTCTAGCACCCCCATTAAAGTTTCTATATACGAGCGTCTAAGCAAGTCTAACCGCAACTTATTTCGTAATGCCCGACTTCGCATTAGGCAGCATAACTTCAGTTTCTGCTGGATTATTAACGGGTACATTTACGTTCGCAAAGCAGAGGGGGCCCCTCCCATCCCCATTCGATCGCTCCAAGATCTTAATGAACGCGTGGGAGAAGACACTAATGAAGCGGCACCATTTCCTCAAAAGCCCCGAACTTCTAAATAGTTGCCTACCATTCTTCCGTAATAATTCTGCTTCTAATTTCGATATTTTATCTTTTTACGTCCACCTTTTATTATATTTTTTGTTTACATACACACATACACAGATACACAAACTCACTACTACCAACTCGAACATTTCTCTACTAACTCTCATTATTAGCCAATTCGCATGTCAAATTGCTGCGCTTGCACTTACAACAGCACTCAACTACAGTTCACGCTTGTTTCCTAGCAGATCATATGAAAATAGCTTCTTCCATGTTGTTTTTAACCCATTCTTTTATTTAGCGGTCTTGTCCGCAATATACTATTTTAACATGCCCCCCTGAGATGTCGATTATTAACTTAGATATTGTTAACGAAATAGATGAAACTTATGCAATTCCTTGTCACGTATTTAATCTGCTAGAAAATTGTAAAGACGTGCTAAACAACTCTTATGGGCTAAAACTTCTAACACTAAACATTCGTAGTATTAGTCACAATTTTGATTCTTTTTGTATCGCCTTGAGCAGACTTGCAATTACTTTTGACGTTATTATCCTGACAGAATGTTGGCTGCAGTGTTCTCCTCTGGTTGGACAAATTTCTGGTTACGATGTCTTTCAAACCCAAAACAATCTGAATAGATGCGGTGGTGTCACTGTTTACGTTCAAAAATCTTGGCAAGCATCTGTCCAAGAATTACAAATTTCTGAAGCTGAGGGTCTATCCGTTGAAATTACGAACGTAGATACTATTCTATGTCTTTATCGTTCCCCTGCAGCATTAAACAAATCTGTCTTTTTTGAATGTCTCAATTCTGTATTAAAATGCTTTGAAAACTCGCAGTCGCTTATATTAGCGGGTGACTTAAACATAAACATACTGGACCCCAGTGATCGCGATTCGTCAAAGTATCTGGATATTCTGGCTGGTTTTGGTATGGTTCCTGCTATCACGCAACCTACCAGAATAAATACATGCATAGACCATATATTTGTCAAAGCTCAGATGGTTGAATGTTTGGGTGCCATTGCTCACACTGATGTCACTGACCACAATATCTGCATGCTTGGTTTGAGCTGCATTAAACCGAAACCTCAAACCCGCCTCTGTTCTAAAACTAATTTTAAAGCCGTAGCAGAGGATCTTAAGCATGAAAATTGGTCATCTGTAGTGGTAACTCAAGATGTAGACACCGCTGCCGAAAATTTTGAAACAATAATTTCGACAGCTGTAAACAAACATACTACAAAAAAACCAATTAGTCGCTCAAAATGCATCCTAAAACCTTGGATGACACCCGGTCTCTGAAGGTGTACTAGGCATAAGGACAGGCTCCATCTTGATTGCCGAAGAAATCCAAATGATGACACAAAGGCACTAATCTATAAAAGATACAGAAACTACCTCAGAGATCTTTTGCGTCGTCTAAAATCTAAGTACGAATCTACTGAACTTGCCAATAACAAAAACAACCCCAAGGGACTCTGGAAAGCTATCAGACGAATAAGTAATGCAAAACCCAAGTGTGACTCCGCCAGCGAGCTTGCCAAGGCCAAGCCAGGAATTCTTGACTCCGCAAACTATTGCAATGAGTATTTTGCAAATGTCGGTGAGCGTTTGGCGAAACAGCTTCTCTCACAACAACATTGTACACAGGAGGACCTACTAAGCCAATCAAATCTGGCTTCACCTGCCTCTTTCTCATTTTTCTTGCAACCAACTGATGAATTTGAGGACGATCGCATAATAATGCAATTAAATAATGACAGTGCTGCTGGCATTGATGGCATTAGTCCTAGACTATTAAAGGCTGTTAAATCAGAAATAATTTACCCTCTGACACATGTCCTCAACCTCAGTATAAGCACTGGCACCTTTCCTGGTAACTGGAAGAGGTCCATGGTTGTGCCTATCCATAAGAGTGGTTCCAAAAAGATCCCAGAAAACTACAGACCCATTTCTCTCTTAGGTATTTTCTCTAAGATATTAGAAAAAATCGTCAATAAACGTCTGCAAAATTACCTAGAGGAAAATAAACTGTTAACACCTAAGCAATTTGGCTTTAGACACGGGATGTCTACAGAGAATGCTGTGAATACTCTGGTCGAATTCGTTTCAGATCAACTGGACAGGAGCCGCAAATGTATTGGCGTGTTCCTAGACTTAGCAAAAGCCTTTGATACCGTTCCAGTGCAACTACTGCTAAAAAAGCTAGAAAATATAGGTATCCGTGGTCTGCCGCTGGAATGGTTTCGAAGCTACCTTATTGGTAGGCGTCAATGCACTAAACTGGGCGACATTGTCAGTAATGAGCTTCCTGTACAATTTGGTGTCCCGCAGGGCAGTGTTCTGGGCCCAACTCTGTTTACCGTCTTTTTAAATGACATTCATGATGCACTGGCTCAGAACACTGAAGTTGTATGTTATGCGGACGACACGGTGGTTCTGTTTCATGATGAAACCTGGGAAGGAGCTCTGATAAAAGCTGAACAGGAGATGAACATTCTCAAGGGCTGGCTCGACAGGAATCTATTGACCCTGAACGCTTCCAAGACAAAATACTTATGTTTCTACAAAACCAAACCATCTGCTCCTCATTTTCCATTCAAACTCCGTTTGCACTCCGAGTGTGATCGTTACAAGTGCTCATGCCAGGTTATTGACAGGGCAACGAACATTAGATATCTGGGGGTGGTCCTAGATGAAAACCTCTCTTTTAAAATGCACATTGAGGCTGCTACTGCTCGCATCAGGAAGTTAATCTATGTTATGAAGCTACTTAGGTGTTCAGCAGACTCAGAGACTTTCCGATTGGTGTACACAAGTCTGGGGGAATCTCTTCTTAGCTACTGTATTCCAGTCTGGGGAGGTTCTGGTGTCACGGCCGTACTAACCCTAGAAAGAGCTCAGCGTGCAGTCCTAAAGACAATGTATAGCAAACCATACCTCTATCCAACAAAAGCGCTTTTCGAAGAGGCAAAAGTTTTAAGTGTCCGCCAGCTTTACATACTCAGATCTTGCCTGAAAACTCACCGGAAGGTCTTAAACTCTCCTGAATATCTGGATTTATGTGAAAAAAGAGTGTTTAAGACTCCAACTGTCACTGTGAAATCCGCTTTCGCACAAAGACTCCCCACATACATGTTGCCACATGTTTACAATTGTGTAGCTAAACAATGCGACATTAAAGCTCTCACAGTTAAACAAGCCAAAAAATTAATTTCCTCCCTGTTGTTGTCTATGTCTTACCACCAGACTGAGAACCTGATAAAGAACATAAAATAAAATGAGTTTAATCTAATCTAGCCTACAAATCACATGGACACACACATACACATACGCACACACACGCACACACACGCACACACACGCACACACACGCACACACACGACCACTCACATGCACACACACGCACACACACGTACACACAAACATACTCCTTCATACATACGCCTTCGTGTTTATATTTTTTGTTTATATTTAGAAATAGAAATAGAAAAAATCCTTATTTGGTATAACTACACATACATACGTTTCTATCTGTCGCAAAAACTTTAGTGGGTGCCCACGATACGGGGCTCTCCTGGTGTGGGACCCACGAGTTATGTTTCCTGTATTGTTACAATGTTCTTTTGCTTTTGTTTTGTTGTTCCATGTGGTACTTAATTTTAGTGTAACAAGATTTTTGAAAATAAATTATTTGTATTTGTATTTGTATTTGTATTAGTAAAATTGACGATCACGTTAATGAAAACAAAGTTTCGTTTTCACTAACTTGATTAATTTTGCCATGCAAAGTTTTTCATGGCAAAATTGCAAGTCCTTCTCTGTGCGCACTATGAAGCGCTGCTTCAGTGACATACAAATTCTCGTTTTCGTTAACATAATCAAATGGCAAGGCGCTCGATTCCCGATCGCCGCATGACGTCACGAGTATTTCCAACACTATTTCTACATAGCAACCAGCCTTTTCGCAAACCAATTAAATCCTTATATTGTTACCATTACGTCACAGTTTCACTCAAGGTAACATTTGTTCACAGTTTCCTTAGAGACAGCGGCGCCGAGTTAACACATTTAAGGATGAATTGTTGTAAATTCGTTGACAACTCTGTGCTAAGAGCCGTTGTTGATAACTCCACTTGTTTGCAAGGTTTGTTTTTATTTTGTATCGTAACACCTTTATAAACTAGATCTAAAGTCTATCTATCTCCTATCTTTATATCATCATCATCAGCTCATTTTATGTCACCACTGCTGAGGGCACGAGCCTTCCCTATGGATGCCTAGGGAGAATGGGCTTTAAACTACCACGCGGGCCCAGTGCGGATTGGTGGTCTGCTAATGCATCCGGGACTAACGGCTTTACGTGCCTTCCGAAGCACGGAGGAGTATCTTTATATAACAAGAAGTATTCATTAAGTAGGCGTAATAGATTCAGATATTGGAAATGTTCCATGATTTCGTGACTTCTCCAGGATTTTATATAAGTACAGTGTAAAAACTCGTAGTCCTAGTACCACCGTGCCAGGGGAGGCGTGGATAGTTATGCAAGCTTCTTCCAGCTTTCGCCTCCCTGAACTCTTCTTTAATCTGTGTCCCTGCGCAGGCCCAGAAGCCTTCGGAGAAGGAGGGGCCTACCCACTAAAAACTCCTATACATATATCCCCTTCACGCGCCATTAGGTGACTGGAACCACCAATTTGGCAGTCACCAGTTTTCACCCCAGCAGCGGCTCGTCGGAACATGCCTACGGATGTTTGGGTGTGTCCCGAACGCCCTGAAACTAACAAACGATTAGGGATTCTCCGTACATTAAGCGTCACCGCGTTAAGGTGGGTTTGAACCCACCTAGACCTTATTTTGTATGCATGGATTCACATCAGTAGTATAAAGAAGGTGTAGAATATGAAATTACGATTTCTCGCATTCAACCCGAGTATCATCTATCCGTATGATTACCGACAACTCTTGTAATAAAAAGAAACATGCGTCAACGTTCTTTAAACAACTTTTATGGTTAAATTTTACTACTCATTGACACTAAAATCCTTTTTCTACTTATGGAAAACTATAATTATTGAACTATGTATGAATTTGTAAATTAGCAAAATTATAATGTATAGAACGTGTTGTGTTTTCCAGAACTATGCCTCCGATCGGTCACCGGTTGTTCTGACTGGATGTGTTTGGCTGCACTAAAGAAATTGAAACGATTGGACTTATACAGAACGGATATTACCACTGCGGCGGCGGTTGTTATTATCAGATCGAACCCTGGTCTGCAACACTTAAATGTCGGTAAGGAAAAGTTATTTCTTTAATATAACTGAGTTATCAACATAGCGTACTGTTCGCGCGATGGGTATATTTTCTATACCACCGATCAGCCAGAGTCACTGGTTGTGTTTATCTGCGCTGATGAGGTCTAATTAGTGCTCATATAAATCGGATATAACGACTTTGACAGCGGTATTAAATTTCGTCAGGACGAGAAAATATTTTCTTTTCCTAAAGAAGAAATAAGGCGATCAAGGTTTCTGTTCGCCCGATGAACACCGTCCACCGTGGTCCATTGACCCATGTATATCCGTAGATAAAATTTTGTCTATATGCCACTCGGCATATAGACAAAATAACTAGTTCTAATAACTCACTGGATTTTGTACCTTAAAATCGTTACATAGCTAAGGAAGACACTGGCTGCTTAAAGGTAAAAATAATTATGATAGTGTAGACTTTCCGATTCTGGGCGAGAACTCTACCATTTACTTAAAAAGGTTACATGCTGCCTCTATAACCTTTATAGGCGGCGAGAAACCTAATGATACCTCAAGACCATATAATGAAATCTTAGAGAATCGGCAACATGCGAACCTATATAATTTATCTATTTATTTAAACAGTTGCAACAAACATTATGTTGTAACCATAGATTAGCGCAGATATAACAGTGCAATTATGTACAATGATTAATGTCGTATTTTATATAACTTGAGAGACTCAACAATACATTTAAGAGTAAAACATTTTTTTAGGTTCATGCAAGATGATTTCAGCCATGGACGAGATAGCATTGGAGCTAGGTGCAAACTGCCCAGAACTAATATCTGTGGACTTTTGGAAGTCGTATTCGTTGACTCCGAACGGCATCAGAGCTTTGGGCAACTGTCGGAATCTGCAAGAGCTGGACGTAGGGTGGTGGTAAGTAGCGACCTTGAATATCCATAAAATATTACTTACTACTCTAAAAAATGGTGTATTGAGAAGAATTTGCGTGCTTCTGAGAAGGCACGTAAATCCGTTGGTCCCAGCTGCATTAGCAGTCGTTAACAACCACCAATCCGCACTGGGCCCGCGTGGTGGTGTATGGCCCGTTTTCTCTATCCTACCATAGCGCAGGCTCGTGCCCCAGCAGTGGGGACATAAAATGAACATGTGATAATGAATCATCATTATGATGATTATGATACTATACAAATATAAAAGGTATAATTCTTTTAAAAAAATCGTCTCCTTAACTAAATTTATTCGGTTTGTAGTGGGCATCCACTATGAAAAGTTTTAAATCGCATAAAGTCTGTTAAACAGACTTTCAAAATGTTTTCTTTTAACTGTTTAGATGTTTGTATTTCCCTTTAAGCATAGAGTTTCATAAAAATGGCTCATTGGCTTGAAAGAATTAGAACTTTGAAGTTTGTTTGGGATATCGAAATATAAAATGGCGTTAAGAACAATTTGAATTTTAAATAACATACTTTTTAATGATTTTTTTATTTAAATATAAAGCACAAAGACAACACCAACACCAACAACAAGTTTTTTGTTAAAAAAAATTTAACCCTCCTTCCTTAGTTTACAAGCCGGCGGCTCTGGGGAGTGGTTAGCGTGGCTCTCTGGCGGAGAACTGAGAAAACTCTTCTTGGGCGCGTTGCGAGGTGTTTGCGACAGAGACTTGAGAGCTTTGCTGCCTCGAGCGCCCAAGCTTTCGCAATTAGACCTATTGGGAGTGAGGGCTGTGACACCGGACATTTGTGACGCGTAAGCATTTTGCACCTTAAGAGCGTTTACGCCGCACACTAGCGCCACTAATGAAAAAAAAAACCATACCTTACTAGGTATGGTTTTTTTTTACAAGACGACGACGACGTTTTTTTTTAAGACGGTAACGTGGCCGTAAGGCCACTTTTAACTTTAACGCCATATTTAACTAAACCATAACATGTCAGGTGTTCATTAGGTGATGTAAAAATGCTAAATTACTTCATTCAGATAGTTTGTTGAGCATAATTTGATTTTCTATCTCTAATTACTAGATATGTTTTTTTTTCATTGGCGGCTCTAGTGTGTGGCGTAAACGCTCTTAAGCTTATAGTTATTAAGTCTATTATCCTACGACATTAGATAATCTAGGTTGCTGAAATCCATCCCCAGTGACAACTGCGACGCCTTACATGAGTGATTCGTAAGTATTTTACACTTTATTTTGATAACCATTAAGTCGACCATCGTGTGAGATGGCTCACTGGCGGTGAACTAAAGAAACACTTCTTGGGCGCGTTGCGAGGTGTTTGCGATAGAGACTTGAGAGCTTTGCTGCCTCGAGCGCCCAACCTTTATCTATTAGGCCTATTGGGAGTGAGGGCTGTGACACCGGACATTTGTGACGAGTAAGTATCTTGAACCTTATTGTTACAACCATTAAGTCGACTGTTCTAAAACAAATACGTAAGAAGTCGAAGATATCTTCTCGCAGTGAGAACTGTGACGCCTAACATGTGTGACTCGTAAGTATTTTGGACCTTATTTTAATAAACATTAAGTTGACTGTCCTGTGACATAAGTCAATATAGCTTGAAGATGTCTTTAGAAGTGAGAGATATGTTACGTGAGTATTGTGCACTTTATCGTGATAGACATCATATCTTGTTAGACCTATAGTTTGGGTTAAAGTTACAATAATTATTTTTTTCCTGTATAAATCAAAAAAAGAAAGAAATGAAACGTACGAAACTAAATTTATAACATTGAGATTGTGTGATAGATTGATTAGTGAGTGAGTGATTGAGATAAGATTGGAAACCAACAAAATTTTCAATCATATTATGTTTTACGAATGGTTAAGGAAACAAACTGGCTTTATTAAATCTTTATTGTACATAGAAATTACACTTTGAATTGCACATTATAAAATACTTAAACAAGTGTGAGTTTATCTTTAAAAGAGATCTCTTACGGCCAATCCTAGCTGTGCTGGGAAAAGAAAGTCTTGTGGGACCAAACTGGTAATTTCTAATTGTTATGTTTCAGGATACTAGCCGAGTGTCGCGAACTAAGGCTTTTGGATGTCAGCTTTTGTGATCAAATAAATGAGTCACAGGTATGTTTAACTTTTCTTTAAGTATTGTACTTGTTTCTTTTTTTATATCATAAAGTATGGCAATAAGGCAAGCAGTCAGTCTGATGGTAAGCGTAGCCAAGTAAGCTGTAGCCAATGGAAGTTTTTAGAGGTATCACAAACGCGTAGCTGACCCTTTAAAAACTTTTACACGAATCTTCTTTGAAGAAGCCATTGCTGTACTCCAATTGAAGGTGCTTGTAGAGGTATCACAAACGCGTAGCCGACCCTTTAAAAACTTACACAAATCTTCTTTGAAGAACCCAATGCTGTACTCCAATCGAAGGTGCCATGCCAAGTCTAAGTTCTTGTAAGATTTCCTTGAATATACGGAATGTTAATTATATTGCGTGCTATAGCCTAGGGGCAGGTAAAGTAACAATGAGGGCACAATAATAATATAAAAAAGACAAGTAAAAATTATCACAACATTACAAGTACAAAAAAAATTTTGGAGCAAAAATTATGCTTAGTACTTATTGAAACTTACTGAAATTGTGTTTTTTGTATAACGCATTATCATCCATTGCAATGTACACACGCCTGCACATCAACCTACCACAAACTGTCAAATTTCCTCAATAGACTTTGAACTTTATGCCTAAAGCGTATGGTTGAAAATGTATTGAAGAAATTTGACAGTTTTGTATAGGTTGATGTGCAGGCGTGTGTACTTGACTTTTCGAATTTATGTTAAATTAGCTGTGCTCGCGACTTCGTCCGCGTGGAATAGCGACTTTCGCCAGCATTTTTAATTTTTTAGGCTCTTGTTCCCGTTTTTGCAACATTTTTCACAAATGCTTCGCTCCTATTGGTCGCAGCGTGATGTTATATAAAGCCTAAAGCCTTCCTCGATAAATGGACTCTCCAACACAACATTAATTTTTCAATTCGAACCAGTAGTTCCTGAGATTAGCGCGTTCAAACAAACAAACTCTTCAGCTTTATAATATTAATATAGATGTTAAATTATAATTTACCTAGTGTATAATGTAGGGGTAATTTTTAATAGTCTCTCTCTTATAGTTTTTATTTGCTTATTTTATGTTCCTTCATTGATACTGAACCAGCTCCTGAGCTATGGCACACAATTTTGCATTTATGATAATTGTAATGATCTGTTTATTGTTTTAGGTTCTCGAATGGCGAGTGCAGTATCCCCACGTCAGCATCAAACGCTCGTTCCAGTCAGCTAATTTGAACACTGCACCGAACCCTTTGTTCCTTGCGCCTAGCTTAGAATGAAGACCAATATTATCCTACTAGGTTGTAAGAGTCATGTCGCTATCAACTTAACTTATATGAGATGAAGGCGCTTTTCTACATGATAATGAAAATAATACACTCCCCCGTACTAATAAACGCCTCGGTGGGCGTGTGGCATAGCGATCGGCCCGATACCCGAAGGTCCCGGCTTCAATTCCCGGGTCGGGTAAAGTGTGTTCGAATTTATTCGATGCATAGCCCGGGTTTGTGATCACCAACCCGCATTTGGCAAGCGTGGTGATTAAGGCATTACCCATCAATTGTAGTGATGACTTGATTTCAATGATGGAGGCCTTTGCCCAGCAGTGGGACAGTTGTAGGCTACTTACTTTACTTACTAATAAACAGAGTATTAGCATCGAATAATTATTCTGTGTTTGTCTCTTAATCGATTTTGAAATGAAAATTTCATTATTGGAATAAAAAACGGAATATTATCTATTCCAATCTTGTACCCTTTTATAAGAGATGTCCTAATATTTCATGGTACTAATTTATGTTTTCTATAAGAAGCATTAAGTTGAGTTCTCAAACATTTTGTGTAACGTAACTACTTATACGCATAGTTATTTATTGATTATAATAAGCTTATATGCTTGTAGTGTAAAAGGATGTGGGGTAAGTCAATTATAAAACGACTGGTGTTATCAAAGTTATAAACTTGTTTAATATAAATACTAATATATAGCTACTAATAAGTATATAATTATAGTGTCATTGAATCGAGTGCGAATATTGTCTGGTCTGCCTTCAAACTTATTTAAGAACATAAATAAGTAAGTTCAATATACATTCATATTCATTAATATTTGGTCTTATATTTATGCATCATACATAATGTAGACGACCCAAATGAATTAATGAATGGTAAAGACACACAAACAACAGTAGTGTAATCAGCTAGAACAGTATGTTCTCTGTATATCGGTAAATAACTCGCTGCAATCTCTAAAAAACTTGAGTTATTATGAATAATACTTGTTTTAGGTTTAATTTTTAATAAGGCGTAATAGACCAGTGATCCTAGTTCTAATATTAAATCAGGGGCTTATTGTCTAACTCCAATACCTATCGTAATACTTTTCAATTCAAAATAATTCACAAGTGTCAGTGATTGCGATTACGACGCGTTTTTGAATGATGTTGAATGAACGTCATCGTCAAAATGACATTTGTTTGGAACTGTCTGCAAAATGACAAGCGTAAATACCTTTGAAATGTATCGTGTTAGAGGTTGAAATTAGACAATAAGCAGTACTGTTGAGACTCTTTAAGTACTCGTATAAGAATCAAGGCTCTGTAGTTCTGTACTGAAACTATCCGCACTTGTTCAGTACCACATTACACGTAAGAATATATATTTCCAAAAAGTAATGAATAAATTTTCACGATCGGGTTTTGAACCATCCTTTTGACAATCCGGGTCAGGTGCTCTATCTTTTAGGCTATTTACTTTTTATGGAAAAGTAAATATGAAAAACTTGCTCTTCCTACCTACCTATTGAATCACGTGGTGGAAGACCTTCCAACAGGAAGGCGTTTCACCATGTGATCCAATCGTTTCCGAACATTAAGTAGTTGTAACTCCGCATGAACATCATGCTGTCTCATTTGCATTGTGGAACCACAAAAGGGTAGTGTTGATAGCAGTGCATTGTAATCATCGATTCCGCAAAGAGTCTTGCCAGGAGATCGGCTTATCCTGTGGGATGCGAGCTAGAGCTCCGTCTGGGCAACTAAATGGTGGTAGCAAAGTGTTCTGCCCTCGATTCAGATCCGATCGCCACGGAGAATCGAGTTACGGGGAGGGTTGGGGGGGATTTTGCGAGTTGCCATCCCCTCTAGAAACCTTCCGAAGATGTTGGATCACTATGGCTTGAGGAAAAAACCTGTAGCTATTGGTGCTAAAAGATGCGTATCTAGTTCTAACGTGTGTGACTAAGCGTCCGCTTTAATTGTAGGCTGCTTTTAGCGACCCAATTTCGGGATCCATAGATGTAAGTGCCGCCCCTTATCTAATCCCGATGTGCAGTGTCTGCCCGATATGCCACCTGTTTAAATGCAAAATATTAATAGTATTAGCAAAATCGCGATTAAACCGGTGGGTAAGGTTTTTATAAAATGACATATCAATAGACAGCTGTTGATAACGTAGTTTTTGTCATTAAATAAGGCTGTCATTGAAGAAGATTGTAAAGTAAATTGGCACGGGTCGAATGCAAACGACAGTTTAATGGTACACGGCCCGGATTGTTATAAGGTTCAAATTACTTGCGGAAAAGATATTCTGTATATCAAAATGTAGGTGATATGTAGTAATCTCTGATTATATATAATTTGTATAATATTGGAAGTGAAAAGACACAACTAATATAGCTCGAAATAGCCTTTTCCATAAAGATTTTGGATGTTGCCTGAAAATGTAAGTCAAGAAAATTGATGTAGCGACGAGTCGCTACTATATACAACTTAAATAATATGACTCAGATACAAGCACGAGCTTTTTGCGACGCGTCGAGCGGTTTTCTAGTTCGTTGCACGTTATACTTCGGCAGTCATAGTCAACGGTGATAGAAAGAACGCAATGAACTACAAACTAGTCACCGCGTCGCAAAACGCTAGTGGTCGTGGCCGAGCTTACCTTACGTTTAATGACGATAAGCTATTTTAACCCATAGTGATAACAATTATATTATCATTGAATAGCAATTTGTATGCATATAATGTAACGAAGTCATTAGTTAAGAAAAGAACTAGCATTTGTTTAAAGGTGTTTTGATATTATTTATTTGTATTTTTTTTGTAACTTTATTGCTTCTGAAAGTACAATATGCTTTACTTTTGTTTATTTATTAAGATTTACTATGCGCGAGACTGACTATATTATTAGTTTGAATTTGAAGACGTTAGTAAGCATTTATCGCAGCTACAGCTTAAGCCCCTTGACTGGTTCAGTCTGCACCGCAGTACGCTGAATACTAGAAACTAAAGGACGACCTCCGTAGCCGAGTGACTTGCACGCCGGACTTGCGGCGCTAACTCTGAGGTCCCGGGTTCGATTCCAGGTCGAATCACTGTCGAAAACGAACTTTTCGATATTGTGTCGGGTCTGGGTGGTTGTGGTACCGTCGTTTTTTTCTGATTTCCACAAAACGAGTGCTGTTGCTACTTACCTTGGGATCAGAACAATGTAAGCGATGTTGTCAGGCCTTTAAAAAAAGGAATAAAACTAGCGCTAACAAGCACTTGTCTACTTATTGTAAAGTTATAAGACAGCACTAATACTAAATTGTTCAGCGAATTTTGGCTGACCTTATAGTGTAATGTATTTTTATTTGTTTCCAATCGTATTGTAATTGAATAAGGTTTAATTAACAAAAAACAAATGTTGATATCTGGAGACAAATATATAAGACGATTTTCACGAGAATCTGGAAAGCCATTTTTTTATTATTGTTAACTAATAAACGATGCACGGGAGCTTCCAATACGAGTAATGACTTATAAGGAAATTAAGCCATTATTCCTATTGGGTTTTATGCGGGGCTTTTATAGCAGCGCATTCAAGCTTCCAAAAAGGATATATATTATTATGATTTTGTTCACATTTCCTTCAAAGAAAACTAATAGGTCTCTAAAGTGTATGTACCTAACCTACATATATAATAATATATTCTCTTTAACTGTAATTGCTAGACTAAGACTAGCCAAATCGTATGATTAACCTAGAATCCTATATCAAAAACTGATATCTTGTCAATTAGAAGTATTTTTATATATTTATATTATTGTTTAAATTAGATACGTATTACAGCGGACTGAGTCAATTAATCCTTGTAAAATTATAGATAGCAGTGTTTTTCATTGCAGTCACAATTCATCAAGGCCTGCACAGGCGAATGACAGTGTCCGGCCTACCTTTTGTCTGTTAAAATGTTTCACTAAGAAAGAACTGTATCGCGAAAACCACACTACGGACTTAAAAGTCGAAGTCCTCAGTGTACATGTGTCTGCAAAAATAGTTTACTTACAATTTTATCGCGTGTGCGTGTGCGTGTGTGCGTGTGTGCGTGCGCGCATCTACCATATAATGCAATATGTAATCACTCATCAATGACTGCGTTTCAGGCCTGCAAGCCTTTTGTGGTTGCCTCTGTATACATTAAAATTGTAAACGCCACTAACAAACAATTGTAAAAACCTACTTAATTACTTATCTAGTTCTAGGTAATCTATTTTTGACGTACAAAAGTATGTCGATAACTGTGCGTCGTCTGCGCTGGCTTTTTTGGTACGACTATACATTAATAATAATATATTAGGTATGAACTATGGTAACTTACCTATGAAACTGACGTTTTTTTCTTACTTATTAATAGGTGTATTACTTCTAAAAGTCAATACCGGTTGTTAATATTATTATACACCTTTAATTAGGACTATGTTACTTAGGCTTCAGTAATAACAATGATTATTAATTTTGTGTCTTTATCGCCCAATTAAAAAAAAAATTTACTACTTTTTTTGTTCGCGGAATTGTCCTTTTGTTTCATTGTAACTTTGAAGGGACATAATTTTTTTCTTTTTAATGTCTGCTATATTTAGCTAGTGAAACAAACAGTACAAACACACTACTCTACAATTTTTATGGTGTTAACATAAATAGATGCTAAGAAAATTAAAAAAAACGTTAGTTTGCAAAATAAAATTTTATAAAAAAATCTTCATACAAAACGTCAATTTTATATGTAAGTACCTAACAATACTGGACTGGCATAGTTTCGTCTGCCCTGTAATAGTATCCATTGTATTGTAAAATACTTCGACCCCAAAGTGAAACATTTTCTTGTCACAATTACTACACGCTCTACTAGTGTTTAGATTTTCTATTCTTAAGACAACAACTGTAAAAAAATAAAATAAACGGAAACAAGTAGATCCGTTTAACAATTTCAGTTCAAAATGTTACGTAAACTTAAGAAAACATTATTAAACCTTACTTATATTTTTCTATATTTACAGGTTACAGAGTAGATATGTTTCATTTTCAATGTTCTAAGTATGACAACATTTTTATGCCCTTTGGTTATATGTAATAATGGGAATAGTGTGCAATGCTCGACCGTATGATATTTATTGTACTTATTCAACATAGTAGTAATATGGTAATCTTACAGTTTCGATGGTATATTATTACAATGTTTTTCTAATAAAAGGCTTTAATATAGTTGGCTATATTTATTTGATACTTTATACAATTTTAGAAAGTGCTAATGAGTGGCACCAGTTTTCGACAGGTGGTTCCTGTCGAAATAAAAGGGAAAAAATTCGATTATTAGTTATGTATGATGGAATTTTTTCATCTTTTATCATTAAAAATAGGGGTCATACAATAACTGATTTTAGTCTTTAGTAAACAATTGAATACCGACCACCTGCTTCCCAGCTGTAATCCCGTAAAATTTCAATGAAAATCTTATTTTTTGGCGGCGAAAACTATAGGATTAACATATATGGACATTTAACTGGATGGATTGAAATTTTTGTATTCGGTTCATATTCGGCTTGCGCAAATATGACCATGTTTCTGAGTAGGTACCGCTTAAAACTCAAGTGGCTTCCTATTCGTCTTCGCCGGAATACTCATATACTCTCCCTTCTTTATAAAATATTGTTTAATCCCACCTATCCTTCTTATCTTAAGGAACGTTTCAGTTTTCTTTATTGTTCACGTTCGCGCTCATTACGTTCATCAGAAAAGCTTCCAGTTGCGATCAGGCGTGCATAATCCATTTACACATTTAACCTCTCATATGCGGAAGCGTAGATCTACGCGCATCCCGTAAAGTGCTTAAGCGTAGATCTGCGCTCCGGTCACCTTCAACACATTTAACACGATTTTATAAATTAAATGCTATGTTATAAGGTCTAAGTTTCTTTATTTCATACCCCTGATAAACAAACCTCCTTTTAAAAAGTTCACTCATTGAGTGAAGCCCATAGAACCGTTATTACGACTATTTCAAATTCAGTCTCGAATCGCAACTAAGTGAAAAAGTTACGAGTGGAAACAAATTGGATTTTTTTGGCAAATACATCTTCTAGGTAAGTGATCATTACATTTTATTGTTCTTTATTCAATTTAGGAATAAAATCTGAACGAAAAGACATATAAAACGTATAATTTTGAATAATATTCCGTCAAATATCTTGACCCAGTACCTAACGGTTGTGAGAAGCCTCTTTATTTTACAAAATTTTCATATATTTCTTGTAATGTTTTGTTGGTAGGCTACATCGTTGAAAGAGATATATATTCATCAGAAATAAGTACTAGTTACATCAAACACTACGTTAAATAGGGGTCCAGAGGAAAAAAAAGGTTGGGTTTGAACCAGTACCAGTTGTCGATTTTTTTGCAGTGTTATGTGATTTTCAGATAAGAATTTTCACGTAAATTCATACAAGAGACGTTGTGTTTTTCATATTAAAAGATTGCCAGTTTACCATATTAGGTGGTATAATAAATAAAACAACAATTCAACTTTAGAATTTCTGTGAAATCTCGTCATTTCTACAAATTGGTGGTAAGTTACAAGTGTGGTCAATTAGACACAGTTTGAAAAAATCAATTAAATGTTTTGGCAATAGATATTACACGACAATATACATTAGTTATTCAACTTTTAAAATAAATCATAAAATGAATGACTTTTAAAGAAATAATCGGAAATGTTCAATAAATTCTGAACTCTGTCGAATGCGCTCTATAATACCGCCATAATGCCGCAGATGACGGATACAAATTCGCGCTCCCTCCCGCATATGAAAGGTTAAAGAGCTTGTGAAAAATTCTACCTTTCCGATTAACCCTGTGCTGCTGCAAAACTGCCATATCCGCTACTTTCCTACCTGAGACTACTATTACGTATAAGTAGGTTTATTTTGGTATATATACATATATTATGGTATATACATATTTATTGTTATCATCATTATGATTATAGATTTATCATCATTATTATTTTTATTATTTTGCTTCATTTATAAAATACACATTATTCTAGTATGTTTTAATAGTTTCACCTCTGATCTTACAGTTTATTAGCTCTCTCCATCCGACTGGTTGTCTGGAAGAAATCGCTTAAAAGCGATAAGACCGCCAAATTGTAACTTTGTAATTTTTTTTATTATTTATGATTATGTTTTATAGTGTTGCAATAAAAGTATTATCTATCTATTTTTCTATAAGATTGACCACGTGATTTAGCGCGGCTTATGTCAATCCCATACATTTTATTCTTTTCGAACTTCGCTATCGTTTTCTTATTGTTACTTTGGCTAAGCCTACTGGTGCCATTACGATACGTCTTAAGTAATAGTAAAACCAGTGGCGGTAGCCAAAGTAACATTAAGAAAACGATAGCGAAGTTCGAAAATAATGAAATGTATAGGATTGACATAAGATTGACCACGTGATTTAGCGTGGCTTATGTCAATCCCATACATTTTAATCTTCTCGAACTTCGCTATCGTTTTCTTAATGTTACTTACGATCTTTTGCAATTCGATCCACCGATGCATTTCAATTTCATTTTTTTTGCATTAGAACCTACATTTATCGTACACATTTATTTATTATTTTAAGGATCATTAACATGACTTATTAAAATAACAGTAGGTTATTAGTTAGTTAGATCACAGCATGCATTACTTACTATAATTAATCGCTCCATGACTAATAGTAAACAATCACAGGCAACAATCAGTATAAAAACAAAAATTACTTTTTACAACCTATCTAATTAACTTAATAACGTAAAAATTAACAAAGCTAAATTAAATTTAAAACAAAAGGCAAAAGAAAAAACACTACTAATAATGTTTTATCAACCTAAGGCACGTCATGCTGCCTACTAATACATACGATGTCATATTTATTGTTAGCGAACATTTTCTGCCCCCACGCTATTAAGGCCGTCAAGGTAAATTTATAAACGTTACAGACTTCTAATCTCTAATCTAATCGGCAATATTTCTCTTTTAGTCGCCGTTGCCTAGTAGTGACCCTTCTAGCTTTACCATGAACTTGTGTGAATGCTGTCTTGTGCTTGTGCGAGATTTTACACTATTCGAGTTATAGAATACAATACAATTTGTATGGTGTCGAAGTTGTGCCATTTAGTGATAAATTAGTAAATGATGTCATTAAGGAACGGTGCCGCATCGATTAGGGTGCCATGTGCAAGGTTCTTTCGTCATTCGATAAAAAAATACGAAAATTGTAAAGGCATTGAAGCAGCTTGGTTGAACACGAGGAGATACAAATCGTGTTTAACTTTAACACGATCGTATATTAAGTGGTAAGTAGGTAGGTAAGTATCTAGTACCTAAGTTTATTCACCATTTCATAACGTTCACGAAAACGAGAATTTAATACCTAATAAAATCGTTTCTCATCTCTTTGTTCACTAGGAGAGATTAGGTAAGCTAAGTGACGTTATCAAAAGTATAGCAATATTTATATTGTTATGGTACATCGCTTCTCACTCACCTTATTAGCTATCTCGTTTGTCAGAAGGAGAGACAAGGTGAATATAATTCGCATCCCAGTACCCAGATGCATAATTAAGCTAAATGTCGTAATAAAAGGCATTGCATTATGTAGAATATAAAAAGACAGAAGTTGAGAGAATATGACGAAACCACAACTCTCTGACAACTCGCATTCGTTGCTAGCGCGAATTCGAAAACTTATGGTAACGTTTTTGAGTTATAAATGATCATCAATTTTACGCTTTACATAAATAGGTACTCAATGAACTTTTGCCGAGTTACCCTACATTATAATAATTATAATATTTAATTAATTAATTGTTAATTCCTCTTCCTTGCGCCCTGTCCAACCGACTGACTGACTGTGCTATTGCCGGCCTTATAATAATAACAAAATATATTTTTCACACCACCTGCTCGACAATGCCTCATTATATATCATGCAAACCTTACTCAAAGTAAATCATTATAGCCCTTGTCTTTTGCCGGGGTGTAATGTTGTACTGAATTTCATTATAACCCGCCGGGCAGTAATCTGATTCTCACTTCTCTTAGTTCTTATTGTTATGCATTTAAAGTCTAATTTCGTCAAAATCGTGCGGCGCGCGGCTGCTGCAGCTGCTGGTGGCCGACGGCGAGGAGGTGGACGGCGGCGCGCGCCGCGCCTCATTTATTTGAAAATCGAACTTATTCGAAAATCGAGCTGGCCACGCCACGGCAAGCCGAACGAAAAAAAATCAATACTTAAAACAAAAGCCGCGAGTATTTCAATACGGTGCAATCAGTATCAGACAAAACTGCAAAAGAAGATAGAATAAAACATTAAGAAAATGTCGAGTGACGAAAGTGATTTAACTCCGGAGTCCATTAAATTAGACGCCTTAGGTATTGTTAATAACCTACTACCAGAGAAGTCGAAGGAAAAATACTTGAAAGCTTACGACGATTTCCACAAATGGAAAACTGCAAAAGGCGCAAAGTCTGTGTCGGAGTCAGTGCTTCTTGTTTATTTCGAGTATTTATCGTGTACAAAGAAGTCCAGCAGCCTGTGGTGTATCTATTCGATGCTCAGGTTAACAATAAGCATCAAACACGACATTAAGATAAATACATATAGCAAGTTATTGGCATTTTTAAAGAGGAAATCAGATGGTCATCGAGCAAAGAAGTCAAAAGTATTGACAGCGCAAGATGTGGAAACTTTTCTGAATGAGGCTCCTGATCACAGCTTTCTGGCCATGAAAGTAAGTATGAGTACTGCCTACTTTTTAGTTACGTTTCTAGTACCTACCTATAATAGCTCTATAAAATATTTACTGAATAAAAGGGTATTTAAATGGCACACATTTAAAAAATACACATTCTAAGGTTTTGTCGCAAGCTTTTTTTATAATATAAAGGTCAAAAAATGTAGTAGTGTATCTATCTATTTACTCACAATCCTATTTTTTGTTACAGGTAGCCTTGATTTTTGGAGTGAATGGCGCATGTCGTGGAAATGAACTCGTGAACATAAAAGTCAATGATATCAAAAAACATGCAGATTTATTGCTGATTAACTTACCAGATACCAAAACAAATAGAGAACGTTCGTTCATAGTTCGTGAAGATTATGCAAGAATTGTTGAAAAGTACCAAGCTCTGCGCCCCTCTAATATAAACACCAACAGATTTTTTATCGGTTACAGTAATGGCAAATGCACCAGGCAAGTCATTGGCAAGAATAAAATCAGCGTCATGCCAAAAGAAATTGCAAAATACCTCAAATTGCAAAATCCCGAGCTCTATACGGGTCATTGTTTGAGGAGAACATCAGCAAGTCTGTTGGCAGATTCAGGAGCAGATATGGCCCAGATAAAACGTCATGGTGGCTGGAAATCCGATGCAGTAGCGGAGGGCTACATAGAGAATTCCATACAAAATAAAAACAAGATAAGCTGTCGTATTGGTGACAACATTCATCTGAAAACTACGTCCATTATTTATGATCCTTGGAAACCTTTGCCACCACAGCCATCTAGCTCAAAATATATCCCATCAAGCCCACTGCCTCAAGCACCACCTTCCCCAACCTTTACTGTGCCAAACGACCCTCACACGCAAGGTTCTGATGTATTGGGTGCTGCTACTCAAATAAATTCCACCTCAACTAACATAAGCGTACCAAAAAATATAACCATATCTTTACATAACTGGACTAATGTATCAAACATCAATTTTAATTTTTAATTTACTTTTTATTGTTATTTACTGTGCTAATTATATATAATTAGTAATGAAAATAGTATTTTAATAAATAAAATACTTTTTCTAGTAGCCTTGGTTTTTATTGTCTCGCAAAAGGTGAGAAAAGTAGAGTATACTCCTCAGGGATAAAACTGATTTTGCCTTGGGCGCGCTTAAATCCTTCACTGCTCTCAGGACTCCATTTTAATTCCCTCGCTTCGCTCGGGAATCAACTCAAAACCCCCTCGCTACGCTCGGGAGTTAAATCTGGAGTCCTTCGTTACGCTCAGGATTCAAATATCACGCCCGTGACATAACACAGTGCTTTATCCCCTTGGTGTACAATCTACTATATTTTCATTAGAGTAACTATTAACGTGTTTCTTACCATGTTTATTATAAGTGAGTGACATGTTAAGAATCATGTTAAAAATTACTCTAATGCACTTGCATTCAGTCACTGACCATGATAGTTTAAATAGTATATTTATTTTATTCACAAAAGTAACATGATAAAAATCATAAACAGATACCTAGGTACGTACTATGACTAAGTTATAAGCCAATTGTATTTTATTATTTAAAATAAAAACAGTATAAACTCTGTTTTCTTTGAAACTATCAATAATAACAAGGACTTATGTACCAATTAGCCAATGACTGACTGATAATAACTGTTGGTAAGATTTTTCTAAACCATCGATCTTACACCCAGTAGTCCCGGGTTCGAGTCCCAGCGCGGAAGGTACATTTGTACTTACGGTTGGTAGGCTTAGCCAAAGCAATATTAAGAAAACGATAGCGAAGTTCGAAAAGAACAAAAATGTATGGGATTGACATAAGCCGCGCTAAATCACGTGGTCAATCTTATGTCAATCCCATACATTTTATTCTTTTCGAATTTCGCTATCGTTTTCTTAATGTTACTTTGGCTACCGCCACTGGCTAGAAACCATTGCAACCATCTTGTCTTGTGATTGATCACCAAATAAATACAAGACATTTTGACTTAGAAAGTATACGTACAAAGGGCGGTCTTCTACTAAGAGTGATATCTTCCAGACAACCTTCGAATGGTAAGTGTTAAGGTCATATGGACAAGGTTTTGACGCTATTTTTGTTGATATTTTGTCCTTAATGAGATGTCTACTTATTCTCATGACTGTACATAACTATAACTTATTAATCTTGACTGTTAATAAAAGGTTATCACTTAAGGTCATCGAGAAATAATTCATTTAACAATAATGCGCAATGCGTTTTTACTTAAGCCTCAACTATAAACAGAGTATAAGCTTTGAATAGTTAACCCGTGTCTCTCTTTTACTCTTGTTTGAAATGAAGTTAATATAACGGGTACAAAACACAGAATATTGTAGGTACTTTGCAAGGCCCTAAAAGTTGTTCTACAATCAAAGTTTTTATTTATCTATGAGAGATAACTTGGGCGTGATCCCATCTGAAAGTAGCATTGAATTATTATTAATTAGGTACACTACTTAACATAGGTTTCGTGTTGTTTTTTAATCGTTACCGTTTGAATAGGATCTGTGTGTATATCTTTTACCATTCCTCACCAAGTCATGCGTAGTTAAGGGGACAATTCACACATGAAAAAACAAAGTCTTTGAACATCCACATGTTAGCTTAGGTCGCCTGCCTAAGTAAAATTGCTTTTCTATCGTTACATATAAACTGGGATATTTGAGAACATTTTGTGTTATGAGTTAAAAATACAATACTAGCCGCCCGCTCGTGCCTTTGCCCGCTTGAGTGAACATCTGTATTGTAATAAGGTTTTAAAAATAATTGTCCTAAAACCTTACTGCTACCTACCGGGTCAAACTGTGAATCTAAGCCATCCTGTAAACCACTCAAAGACAAAAAGTTTCATCAAAATCGGTCCAGTCGTTTAGGAGTTCAGTGACATGCAGACGTACGGAAGAATTAGTTGCTATAAAGTGACAACTTTGTTTCTGTGATATCTACAAATTACTCGAATTTTATTATTCAACCATAAAATACACTATCTATAAAGGTATGTTTTCAATAACAACATTCCGGTTAAGACTTGACAACTGCCTGCACATCAACTATCCAAACCTGTCAAAGTTCTTTAATGCATTTTCAACCACATTGTTAAGGCATAAAGTTCAAAGACTATTGAGTTTTGACGGATTGTAGTAGGTTGATGTCCAGGCGTGTGTAGGTACTAGTAAAAAAAAACAAAGGCATTTTGTCAGAGTAGGTAACCGGTAACTTTTGTAGCTGCTCTTTTATTTTAAACGAGCGTCAACTGTTTTAAGTTTTTCGAAACCGAGAAACTAGTTTATTTTGCAGAGATATAAGTAGGTAGGTATAAACCTCAAGTATAAATAGTTACTTCTGACGTATCTTCGCTGCCATCAGCTTGATTGTACGGTCGCGTCGGTCACTCGATGTCAGATGTTTGGTTGGATTGCCAGTGATTTGAATAAACATTTTTTATTGTGTTTTCGGTGTATGTGAACGATAAACATAGACATCCGTGATTCATTATGCGTGGTGAGTTTGTGAATGACTATTATTTGGCTATAACAACATTACCTTATCTGTGGTATAATTTACAGAAGTATGTAATACCTAGGTTATTTTCTGTGCGCATGGATATTAATTTGCCTGCATAAGGAATTAAGTTCTACTTGTCTATGCCATGACTTAATACAATAATATTATAAGTATTGTTAGATAGTTTTCGCAAAATTATCAAATATGCAAAGTAGTATTTGTAGTTTTTCCTGTTACTGTATTTTTAGAAGATCAAGTCAAACCTGACTGTTACACGATGATTAAAATAAATATGCTTTTTTTTATTGTGTTCTGTAGTTGTGCCTTTTTTAAATAAATACTTACCTATTTATTTAAAACAATTCTACCAAACCATTTATGTATGCAGTTAATGATAGTTTATGTTTATTTGTTTAAGTTCTTTAGGCTAGTTTAATACTGGCGACTGACCCAGTATTTAACTAACATAAAACTTTTCTGGCAGTTTGTTTTGCATAAATTCTAAAAAGTCTGGTGTAGTGTAAGCTATGCAGTGTGTTAAGCACTGTCCACACATTTCCGAGTTCCGGAACACCCCAGGGACGGAAAAAAATCGGTTACATACATATGATTTGTGCGAAGTTATTCACACATCTCTGTGTCAGGAGGATCCGGATCGTCAGTGTTCTGGATAAATCTCGGACGCACGGACGGACGCTCTGACAGTGCTATCCGATTTTTATCTAATACGTGGACATTTTGTGCAAGTGTAACATGGACGCAGAGAGGTTGATAGAACTATTGCAATAATTGAGAATTCTTCTGTGTTAACAAGGACATCGGGTTGTATGCGTATCAGCGTATCAGCCACCGAAACATTCAACATTCAGCACCGATTTCCCTGATATATGATGACCCTGACTCCGAAATGTGGTGTGGACAGCGCTTTAGAAAAAGAGTTTTATACCTATTCCGAAACCTATCAGTACTAGGCAACTGTTGTTTAAAATTTATACTTACATACTTGCCCACAACTCGTATTCCTCATCGGGATATTTACGATTCTTTAACCAGTAAAGTATAAGAGCAGATACCTACGGAACTACCATAGAGCACAGATTAATAATAATGATAAGCAGGTTCCTCACTCTGCAGCCCTAACCACCGATAGCTTGGGTCTATCCCCGCTGCCTGGCAACCTAGTTTAGTATTTTTATAATATTTTATATTGAAATATGTTTTATATAAAATATATATAACTTGTCCACTACCTAGAAGAACACTCCATTATTCACGATCGCCAATACGGGTTTCGGCCGAAGCGGTCAACGGGTGATCTTCTAGCGTACGTCGCACATCTCTGGGGTGAGGCTATTGACAAACGTGGTGAGTCGGTGGCTGTTAGCCTCGACATAGCCAAGGCATTTGATCGGGCCTGGCACAAAGCTCTTCTCTCCAAGCTCCCGGCATACGGTCTAATAATAATAATAATAATAATAAATTTTATTGGCACTTAAAAATTTTACAATAATATTAGTACAGCAACTATTGCACAAGGCTCGCAGGCCTGAATCGCAGTAGTTGAGATGAGTAAGCATAGACCAATTATGTATCAAACGACAGCTCCAGTTCCTTTAACTATAACTAAGTAAAGTATAAAATTAATAAAGCTAAAAAAGGAAACTTGTGAGAGGAATGGGGGTATGTAATAAAATTAAAATTAATGAAAATGTGTGTGGTTGTGTGTGTTGACTGTATTTGTGGTGTATGTGTGTGTGGGTGTTTGTGTGTGAGAGTGTGTGGCAGGGTATGTGAGTATGTGTATGTGTGTGTTGTTAGTGAATATGTTATGCAAATATACAGCATGTCAGGGTTATGGAAGAATCTGTTCTGTCTCAAGGTAATTAAGGCCCAGTAGCCAGGTTTTTATTTTACATTTTGCTTTGTATAGGGTTAGATCCTTTAAGGGACATTTACGGATAACTTTGTTGTAGATATGGGAGTGAGAAAACAGGGGAAGACGTTTAGCAAAAGAGGTACGGACTGTGGGCACAGGTATTCTAAATACCCGTTTTTTCATAAGAGCTTCAAGTTCTGGAGAGTTCAAAGTTTCCTTATGTTGGGCACAGCAGACGCGCCATATATACAGCTGTCTGACACGAAGTATCTTTGCCTCTTCGTAAAGCAAGTCTGTTGGGTATCGAAACGGCTTTTGAAACATTACTCTCAGAACAGCGCGTTGTGACCTTTCTACCTCAATGAAGCTGGTATTGCTGGCTCCGCCCCAAACACCTACACAATAAATGAGGATAGATTGGCATAGTGAGGTGTATACCATTTTAAGTACTTCCATTGAAGCTGATCTTCTAAGAGCCTTGAATACATGGATCAGCTTTCTTACTTTTCCAGATAAGAACGATATTTGTTGTTTGTAAGATAGGTTCTCATCTATCTGAACGCCTAGATATTTCACACAGCTCGATCTATTTATACTTTTGCATTTACAAGGTGTAGACAAGTTTGCTATGACGTGTGTATTGGGATAGCTTGATAGCTGACATTCATGTATGACGACTGGTGGCAGATTGTTAGGAGAGGATGCTTTAGTTTTATGAAACGCTAAAAATGTGGATTTATTTGTGTTTAATGTTAATAAGTTTTGGTTAAGCCAGCCAGCTATAATTGACATACCCCTTTCGGCCAGTTTCATGGTGCTTTCCCAAGACGCTTCTTTAAAAAGAACAACTGTATCATCGGCGTAACAACTGATGGTGGCATTAGGAATGGCTAGCTCTAATAGGTCATTAACGTAGATTGTGAATAGATTTGGACCAAGAATACTTCCTTGAGGGACCCCACAGCTCATTGGCAGTACGTTGCTCGACACATCACCTACTTTGACAGACTGACAGCGACCTGTGAGATAACTGTTAAACCAATTGAGAGGAGTTCCTCTTACCCCAAGGAATTCTAGCTTTCGAAGTAGGATAGGTGTGGAAACCGTGTCGAAAGCTTTGGCGAGGTCAATAAACATACCAATGCAACAATCACCCTGATCTAGTGATAACGAGATGTTATTTGTTAAAAGAAAAACAGCATCCTCAGTTGAGACTCCTGCTCTGAAACCAAATTGTTTATCCGATATAAGGTGGTTGCTATCTAAATAAGATATAAGACGTTGGTTGATTACCTTTTCAAGAAGCTTCGAGAATATACAGAGTAAAGAAATAGGTCTATAGTTTGTGGAAACTTTTTTGTTACCGTCTTTGTGAATTGGAGATACAATTGCGTATTTCCAGCATTCAGGGAAAACACCTTGAGCAATACTGAGGTTAAAGATGTGTACTAGTGGTTCTATAATAATGTTCCTAATTTGTTTTATAATCTTTGGAGTATAGCCGTCAAAGCCGGACGCACTATCGTCTTTAAAACCCATTATCAACGACTCGATTTCGATAGGGTCGGTAGGCGTCATGTAAAATGATTCGGCAGGAGATGTAGACGGGGAGAAGTTGGAGGATAGTGAAGATTCGGTTACGTTAAGCTTACCAAGAATGTTTTCTGCCAAATTTTTGCCAACTGAGGCAAAGAAGTTATTGGTAACGTTGAGTGATAGAATAGAATTGGGTTTAGTTTTTGTCAACTCCGTTGCATTATTGTTTTTGCGGGGGATGCTACAGATGTCTTTAACTGCTGACCATAGTTTTTTGGGATTGTTTATGCTGTCCTGTATTTTTTCATTGTGGTATTTCGATTTGACCCTGCGCAATAGTTCTGTCAGGAAATTACGGTATCTCTTATAACTAGTTTGGGTAATATAGTCATGTGGATTATTCTTAGCCTGAAGATGTAATTTGTCCCGTGTTTTTTGACATCGAATTAGACTAGGAGTAATCCAGGGTCTGAGGATGTGTTGGGATCTACTCGTTTTAACTAGTTTAGAGTTTTTCTTTAATGCTTTGTCTAATATATTAGTGAAAGACATAGCTGCTACGTTGGTGTCATTGCTCTCTAACACTGCAGACCAGTCTGAAGAAGTTAGATCTAAGAGCAGATTTGACGTGTCAATCCTACAGTGGGTTCTCGGAGTACTAGTTTGAGGCTTAGAAGTAGACAGCCCAGCAATACACATGTCATGGTCAGTGATGTGTTACTACTACAAACAAGTCCTAGTGCTGTTTTGAATGAGCTCTTTATATAAATGTGATCAAGACAAGCTGTGTTACGCATGGGATCTGTGATCGCAGGTATTAGTTGATTCTCGGCCATGAGGCATGTATAGTCTGTTAGCTTCTCGCTGGAGCTATCGCTAAGGAGATCCACGTTGGTGTCTCCGGCCAAAATAACTGTTCTTTTATGTTTCTGTTCCTTTAGTTTTGTGTTTAGAGATGTTAGAAATGCGTCAATATTACTGAATGAAGGAGAACGATACATAGCTAGAACAAATATATCATCCATAGTTAGCGCTAAATAATTACATTCACTACACTCGGGTTCATAAACAGTAGGATTCCATATGTTTTTGACGTAGGCTACAATACCGCTACACTTGTTTATGGAGAATTTAGTACGGTATGCACTATAATTTGGAATATCAGGAATTAAGGTACCCTCATTGAGCCAACACTCGGTAAGGATTATTAAATCAAGGTCTGCATTTAATCTTCTAAGGGTGATCAGAAAATCTTCAAAGTTATGTTGAATACTCCTAATGTTCAAGGTTAGGACCCTAAAATTCAAGTTGGGGGTTAACAAAGAAGTACATGTTTCGGGCTTATCAAGCGTGAGGCACTTCATCTCAGCCAAAAGACGTCCACTGCTGGACAAAGGCCTCCCCCAAGGATATGAGGGGTATTTGCCGTAATCGCCACGCTTGGCAGGCGGGTTGGCGATCGCAGTAGGTTGAGGGTAACCTCAGAGAGATGCTGCTGCCCATCCTCTGGGGCAATTAATGGACAAAATATTATCTAGTTCTGAATGTAATTCAAACATTTTTGAATTTGAATTAAAAAAAATGAAAAAAATTAAATTGAAAAAAGGGTCTGCCTGCACAGTTCTGCAACTGGGTCGCTGGCTTCCTGCACGAGCGTAGAATTCGTGTCCTGTCTGATGGATGCGCTTCGCGGCTCATGTCAGTGAACGCTGGTGTCCCTCAGGGTTCCGTTCTGTCACCCACGTTGTTTCTTCAGCATTTCAATGATATGCTTCCACTTGGAAATATTCATTGCTATGCAGATGATAGTACAGTGCACGGTGGGTATAACGGTCACCCTGCGGCTGGGCGAGTCGAAACTGAAGAGAAACGAGTGAATCTTATCATTGAGCTCAATCGGGTATTGGACCTCATATCTAATTGGGGCTCCAATAATCTTGTTGAGTTCAATGCCAAGAAAACACAGGTATGTGCGTTTACGGCCAAGAAGTCACCATTACTTCCCCTTCCAACTCTTCAGGGCACATCTCTAAGCCTGCAGAGCAATATCAACATGCTCGGTATGACGATTCGCTGTGATCTGAATCAAAAGGACTACATCGAAGCCGTGATCAAAACTGCCTCACGAAAACTCGGTGTCCTGAACAGAGTGCGGCGATTCTTTACGCCTGACCAGGTGTGTCTTTTGTACAAGACTCAGGTACGGTCTTGCGTAGAGTATTGCTCGCACATCTGGGACGGTTCCGCAAAGTACCTGTAGGGTGCGGATGGTATGGTAGAGTGCCACACTGAGGAAGGCAAAGGGAAGATCTTCCTCCGAGCTGGGTGGTATTGCTCGGGGACCGAGGTCCAACGGATGTTAGTTGGAGGTGCTATACATAGCGAAGGAGATGGTGTAACTTCGCTACCGCGATGCAGGCTTCCCATACTATTTTACGTCGTGGTATGGCGACGTTGTTGATTTGCGTCTGTGGCGCCATCTGTTGACACGGTTGAGAAGGTGTTTGTTTCGTGTCGATTAATGTGCGGCGTATGCGGTAGGTGGAGCCGCCACATCACTCCCCCCCGAGACCGGAGGTCGATGTCAGTAAGTGTGCTCAGCAGTCAGTGCGTCAGAGCTTGCAAGTGCCAGTGGAGAGTGCTGCTGCAGGATGCCCCAGTCTACGGTGAGTCGAGACGGGTGGGGTGAAGGCGCGTTGCCAGTGATGCAGTGTGCTGTTCCTGTCTGCGGTGAGTCGAGACAGGTGATGATGACGGTGGGTCCT
The DNA here is from genome assembly GCA_947562085.1 of Eudonia lacustrata. Lineage (NCBI taxonomy): Eukaryota > Metazoa > Arthropoda > Insecta > Lepidoptera > Crambidae > Eudonia > Eudonia lacustrata. Next base: position 8,967,179 of record OX387318.1, read on the forward strand.
AGCTGCTGGTGTGCAGGGCTGCCACGCCGGAGTGATGCGGCCGACATTGATGCACCGGTCGTGGGCTGCGGAGACCAGGTCGGGATGATGCCGTCGAGTGTGCCGGAGGTCCAGGAAGCGTCATCCAAGATGCTGCGGTGGAACCTTGTGGCTCGATTGCTGGCTTGCTGTGACTGCTGGCGAAGGTAGATGATAGATGTGGAGTGATGGGATGGGCGCTGCTGCGACGATGATGTGGGTGCTTCTGTGCTCCGTAGGGGTCACCACTGTGGGGAGCCGATGGTAGGTAGAGTGCCACACTGAGGAAGGCAAAGGGAAGATCTTCCTCCGAGCTGGGTGGTATTGCTCGGGGACCGAGGTCCAACGGATGTTAGTTGGAGGTGCTATACATAGCGAAGGAGATGGTGTAACTTCGCTACCGCGATGCAGGCTTCCCATACTATTTTACGTCGTGGTATGGCGACGTCGTTGATTTGCGTCTGTGGCGCCATCTGTTGACACGGTTGAGAAGGTGTTTGTTTCGTGTCGATTAATGTGCGGCGTATGCGGTAGGTGGAGCCGCCACATACCTTCTCGATGCCTTAGACAGATTGCAGCGTCGCGCTGTACGCATTATCGGCAATGCAGAGGTCACTAATACTCTCGAACCCCTACAATTGCGTAGAGATATAGCTCACTCAGCGTTTTCTATCGCTTGTACCACGGCGAGTGCTCTGAAGAACTGTTTGACCTTATCCCACCTTCTCCCTTCCTCCATAGGAGTACACGTGCTGCTCTGCGGAGTCATCGCTTTACTGTCACACATATCCCATCGCGCACAAAGAAATTTGGTGACTCGTTTCTTTGTCGCACCTCCAAAAGATGGAATAGTCTACCAGCACACGTTTTCCCTACTTCCTATGATATTGGGTCCTTCAAACGAGGCGTGAAGAAGCACCTTGTGGGCCGGCAGAGTGAGGTTGACTGATGCTGCGTTGTTTTCACGCTGCACCAGTTGTCTTCGCGTCTGGACCCCATTTCCACTTAACATCAAGTGGTATGGAGTCATTTGCCGTGCTAAGTATAAAAAAAAATATTGTAAAAAAAATACATACATTTTTTTTACAATATTTTAATAAAGAGAATAATAATAATAATAATAATAATATTCTTTATTAATCACAACAAAACATACGATAATATAAAAGTGAATTCCCTGCAGCCTGTGAAAGTAAAACTGTGTTACAGGCCACAGTGTCTTCACTAATTTTGCTAATAAACATAGAAGGTGATATTTACAAATCAAAGAGAATGAATGGTAGGTACTACTTACCTTATGCTGAACCAATAATTATATTATTCCGTTGTTCCTTTCTTAAAATTATCAATATGTAGCAAAACGTGACAATCTTAACAAAGAAGTTTGTTATGAAAAGCAGTAGGTACACCTAATATTGAACATAACAACAACAATATCAATTATATGACCGCAGCATGCCGCAGCTTAGTAAAGACGACTAAGTCACTTATTTATTTTAATTTGGAAAGCTTTTAATTTAATTAATTTTATAATTAATTAATTAATATTCAATAATAAACTAACGTCCTCCTTAGTCGCGTGGTTAGCACACCAGTTTCTGATGTTGCCATCTCCGAGGTACCGGGTTCGATTTCTGGTCGGGTCCATGTACAAAAACGAACTTTTTCTATTTTTCCTCGGGTCTGGGTGGTTGTGGTACCGTCGCTGTTTATGATTTCCATAACACAAGTGTTTAAGCTGCTGTCTTTGGAGTCAGGCAATATTTATTTATTTGTTATTATATTTAATACTGCTTTAAGCGATTAAGCTACTAGATACGTCGTAGACGTAGCGTGAAAAGAAGGTAGGCAGCTTGCCTACCTCTTTCACCCGTAATGAGGTAAAGGCAAAGGTGGAGAACGCTTAATATTTCCTTTCCCTCTCGCCCAGCTAGCTTTTGCTCTGGAAAAGGGGACGGGTGAGTCACCACATTACCGTGCTGCCCCACTGGTAGCCTGTATCCTTAAGGAGGAATTTCCTAAGTAAAAAAAGACGTCTAGATTTGCTCAAATATCCTCGGAAATGCTCCCTTTGACGGGCTGCTGCTAAGGTTAACGATTGCCTATAGTCCCGGATCACCATGGAGGCAAGAATGACGAAATTCTGAGGTTTTATCGGCACGCTTCCCCTAGTGGGCTGATGGTGGGTTGAGCACCGGTAATTGTCTATGGTGGTCCTAGATCACCCTGGCGACAAGAGAGGGGAAGTATTAAGGTTTTAGCGAGTACGCCTCTTTGCCTTGCAATTAACGAACCCTTCGGATTTACGAGAGTGCAGGTAGGAGAGTCCCACAAAGACGCCACGTCTCTCCAAGCACAGTACTTTGCTTTAGACTGCCTTTTTACCAATTATTGTATAAAAAATGGTTGGTAAAGCCTCTGTCCTGTAATACTGTATTTATCCGCCTCTGTGGTCTAGTGGCTAAGACCACCGATTTAGACCTAGAGGTCCCGGGTTCGATTCCCAGCGGGGGGTACATGTTTATGTACTCGGTTTGGTTGGTGGTAGGGCTTGTTTGTCCATCTGGCTACCACCATCTTATCTAAACATGTCGCCAAAACATGAATGTTTGTAGCATTGTTGTGTTCCGGCAGCTAGAGATAAGATAGCCAGTAGTACTAGTTGAGGATCCCGGGTGAAGTGCGCTTCCATCATTGGCCTTATCATCACTTAACATCAGGTGAGATCAAGGCACTGTGCTTACTCGTTAATACTTATATAAAAAAAATGCTATGTTTTCCGGTTGTCCGTAGTTACTTCGGTCTCGTCTATATGTTTACACAATTGCATTATTCGATCATACAAATCTAATGAATAGAACGCATTTGAAAGATAGGTAATGCGTTTGATAATATGCGCAACAAATAACACGATTACTAATATGAAACAAGTTTCCTTAAAGTCAGTAATGTGTTTCCACTATTTCAAACTATACACGGCTACTTGATAGACTTCTTGATAGAAAATATTTCTGAAAAATACATTTTTTTAATCTGAGCAAGAGGTAGTCTGCTAATAAATTGAAATCTATTTGACGAGCTTTTATTATTGATAAATTTGGAGACGGTCAGAACTCAGTATTCTTGTAACCCAACAAAGGGTTCGAAATGTCATCAAACTCTAGTAAACCGTGTAGTTATAAAGTAGCATAGACAGATAGATTTATATCCGACGTTTACGAGTTACACCGGCCGTGGTCTCGGGCTGTTCGCTGTCGCGATTCCCATTATAAGCCTTTGATTAAAATGGAACGCAAAAGTCTAAAAGTGTTTATTGTTATAAGTGTTTAATTTCAAGGTTTTACATGTTTCAGAAATGTTGCTTCTGCTACTAGCTTGCTTAGTGATAGGAGCTCATTCCGACCACCATGCCAGAACGAACCAGCTACCAGATCGCTCCACGATAGTCCACCTGTTCGAGTGGAAATGGAGAGACATTGCTGATGAATGCGAAAGATTCCTTGCGCCCAAAGGTTACGGTGGTGTACAGGTAGGTAACTAGAGTTCTTGCATTTCTTAAGGTCACCTTAATGATATGATTGCTATGTTTGTAGTAAAGCAGAGAATCTGTAATACTTATCAAAGAATCTATATACCTATTACAAAGAGAGCGGTTATTATTATTGATGTATCAACATAAACTGATGTAGGTAGTGATATTTCAATCTATTTTAGCAATATTTCTATTTTTATTACCTATTGCAATAAAAAATATCTTATCTTATCTTATCTTAACGCTTGCATCAAATGCAGCCATTGCACTCTGTGAGGTGGTGACGTATCGTTGATTGACATCTCTTTCATAATATTAAGTTTAGTACACGTTTCTGTTTTAAGTTTTAAACTTTTAAAAAAAAGTTTACGTCCGTGAATTGACGAAAGAATTTTAAAAAGTTGGAACTTTTTAAATTCTATAGTGTCATTCTGTTTGCTCTCGGACTTCCATTCTTGTCTACCATGTTCATTTGCATACATCGCTCCCAGTCTTCTCTAATTTATAAAAGCAATGCTGTAGTCAAAATTACAGCTAATTGATTTTCCTATGCCAATCCAATCAACCAAATCGATATAGTATATAATATATATATATATATATAATCTTGAATAATCATCTTCACAGATTTCACCGCCTTCAGAGAATCTGATCATCCACCTTAAAAGTGGTTTAAGGCCTTGGTATGAGCGTTACCAAGTTATATCCTATAAGCTGAAGACTAGGTCGGGAGATGAGGAAGACTTCTTGAATATGACAACACGATGCAACAAGGTTGGAGTGAGGTAAGTTTAACCCATGTTGTCTATGGTTGGTCTATAGTCTTTGGAGCTAAGGTCCTAAATTTGATTTCTTACAATTATGATTTGCCTATTTCCTTAAGATTACTGTCTTGCCAAACCTAGGGTTAGCGGTACGTGAAAGGAATGTACAGTGGTTTTTAGTGGGTAGGCCGCTCCTCCTCCCGAATCCCTGTCGAGACCCACGGGGTCTGGGAAAGGGAGGCAAGTTTCCAAAACGGTGAAAAAAAGGATTACCTATTGTCTTGGTACTTGGTTTTCCTAATCAATCAATTATCTCAGCCAAAAGACGTCCACTGCTGAACAAAGGCCTCTTTCAAGGTTCTGCACATTGACCGGTTTTGTGCTGCTTGCATCCAGTTTTCCCAAATTACAATTTAACGAATCACAATCTTGTGATTGTTGGTTGTCCAAAGCCTGTAACATTGTGGTTTGGCGATAGAAAACTTAGAATAATAATAGTGCCTACCACTACCTACCAACTCGTTTCTATTTTTAGCCTTAGTCTCTATTAGCTAAGTTATCGGCTTGCTTGCTTTTCCCATAAACAATAGCACTTATGTCGATCTTAATACAAGGGATCTGATATCTATTCGATGTAGGTAATGATAGACATATCCGAATAACTAGTATTCAATGAGATGTGTATCATTGTTTAGATTTGAATTAGTGTCTTCGGTCCTTGATTGAGTATGTTTGAAACCAAATTAAATTATTTTTTTTTGCGATAAGTTAATGTATTCTCATTATTATATGATATTTCACTTTTATCTGTTTGCGTATCAACCATGTCATTATAAATAATAAGTAAACTTGTATATTTTTAAATACGCAGAATCTTCACAATTTTTTATTTCTTTCTTACTTTACCAGTACTTAATATACCTATTCAAAAGTCAAAAGTTAAATCATTTACTACATATAATTTTACTAAAAAATCAACCAGCCTCAGCAAGCTCGAGTGGGTCCAATGCTCTGATCACTGAGCTACCGAGCGAGTTGCTGAGCCAAATCTTTTTGTTGACTTCCTATAGTTGTCTCAGGTTAAGGCACTGAATACGTTGAAATGCTCTTCTTTATGCATGTTTTCTATGACAAGTAGGTATCCTACATACAACGCCAAGAAAAATATATGCTTTAAAAGGCTATATTTAGCAACAATGTTTCCAACATGCAGAACTCTGAAATACACGTTCTATTTGCATCCCTTTTGCTTGTATGCATATTTCGAGACCGCTGTTTCGTGGTTGTCAGTTAGCGCCTTAAAGCACAGACTCTTAAATTCATATTAAAAGCCATAAAATATCTCGAAATAATAGTAACAAGCGATTAATACCGGATCGCTTATCGAATAAGATAGCGAAATACGTATTTCGTTATTCAATGTTATTTTCGTTTACAAAAGATTAAGATAACATTGTACACAGGGGGTACATATTTTACTTGTTTATTTTTTTTTGGTTTTTAATAAGATTTAAAAAAAGACACACAGAACACATGTTATGCATAGCCTTACTTTTTAACTTTTAATTTGCTTTTTGTTTTTAGTTTAAAAAAGGAAAAATAATTTATGTTGGTACCATACTGCCTTTTGCTAGTACTTATGTACTTATTTTCAAAGGAGAAGCGGAGTCTCCAAACACCGGCTACCAATCAACCGTATAGATAAGGCAATAATTGTTAAAGATTTATATAATAGATTTTTTTATAAAATTTCAACATTATGTATTAAACTTAGACTAAGACTTAGCAAACTTTAACACTAACTAACCTAAACCGGGCACAATTTGTACCCCTTTCTAGGAAACGCCTCGGTGGCAGAGTGGCGGTTTAGATACATGTTTGTGTACTCGGTTTGGATAGTGGTAGGGCTTCTTTGCCCGCTTGGTTAGCTACCACCATCTCACCATCATATCTAAATATGTCGCCATAACATCAATGTTTGTAGCATTTTTGTGTTCCGGCAGCTAGAGATAAGATTGCCAGTGCCTCACTAGTTGAGGATCCGGATGAAGTGCGCTTCCACCAATTGGCCTTATCATCACTTAACATCAGGTGAGATCAAGGCAGTGTGTTTCTTACACCTCCAACGGAATCGGAGCTTATTTCATGCTATTTTTCTCTTTCATGCTAGTTCTCGCTTTTATGCCTCTCGTTCTTTCATTCAGCATACTTCATACATCATTTTTTGTACTTTTACGGGTGGGATGCCCGTCTATAGTCTATACTATATCTAGCTATATATTCTTGTCTTTGCTTATTTAAATTTCTTGTTGGGCAATGTGCATACAAGCAAATTAAAAAAAAGTGGCAAAGCACTCGACGCGACACCCGAAGGTCTCGGGTTCAATAACCAGGTCGGGCAAAGTGTGTTTCGTATTTTTCGATGCATAGCCCGGGTTTGTGATCACCAACCCGCATTTGACAAGCGCGGTGATTAAGCCATTACCCATCAATTGTAGTGATGACCTGATTTCAATGATGGAAGCCTTTGCTGAGCAGTGAGATAGTTATAGAAATTCTATCTACTTTTATTTACTAGGAAACGTGCCGAGGGCTTTTAGAGGCCTTATGGGTCTGATCCGCAATCTAATTAAATAACCAAATTTGAGTAGTTCGCATATTATCGGATAAGTTAAGTAATTAACTGATACACATAATAATCACTTAATAACATACCTACAATTTAAGCAATTAGTAAATAGATAATTGGTACTAAATGTATCTGAATGTAGGTATGTAGGTAATAGCGAACTGCATTCCTTTACATTAAGCTAAGGCCCTAAATAAAATTAATCAAAGACAAATACATTTTAAATAAAAATGAAAAATAACTTGTGATGAATGACTACATACAATACATGACTAGCCTTGAGAAGCGAAGATGGATGAACGACTTGCGTACACTTCATAAAATTGTCAATGGATTATTGGATAGCGACCTATTGGAGATGCTGTTGTTCAGGGTGCCGACTCGGTCTGTGCGCATTCCGCGGTTATTCTATGTACCCCCCCTCTTGAAATAATGTGTCTCAAAACAATCCTATGCATAGAATGTGTGATTTTTTTAATGAAATCTGTTCGGATTGTGACCTTTTTGGCTGTGGTATTCCTGCCTTCAAGGGATCACTAATGGCAATGCTACGAGCCAATTAAAATTTGTTTTGATATTGTGTTTGCATATTTGTTTTGAGCTTAGCCATTTTATTTTATTTTATTTTATTTTATTTTATTTTATTTTATTTAACATTTATTGTATAACCGAATATTAAATGCTTTGTTATTTCGTAAGTTAAAGGTAAATGCTGCGCACTTTTGTGATTGGGCACGGATATACCTTGTTAACTGTACATAAATGTATTTTTGTATGTTTTCTATCTGTTGTCTGTAATTGTGCTTTAAATAAAAAATAAAAATAAAATAACAGGCTCTTATCAGTTGCTATAACTGCTTGCCCAATTTTTTTATAATTGTAAGCTAGAAATTAGAACGTATGTTTGTTTATTATTACTGATTAATGGATAGACCTGATTTTCTAATACCAACTTCTACCGCAGCATTGCTGTGGGCATAGAGTGACGTAACATTCTTTAAGCATAACATATTAATAATAACACTATCATCCATCGATGTCCCCACTGCTGGGACACGAGCCCTCCCAATGGATGGTTAGGGAGAACGGGCCATATACCACCACGCGGGCCCGGTGAGTTTCATATCTTTTTTATACCCGACGTTTTGACCATGTTACATCGGCCGTGGTCACGGGCTGACCCACATGTATAAACAAACATAAAAAAGGTATGAAGCATTATTTAGTAGTTTGCGTTAATCCCCGTTTAATCTATTAATGTCTTCCAGGATCTACGCCGATGTGGTAATAAACCACATGACGGGCGATAACGCGGACAACAAAGGCACCGGGGGCAGCACGGCCGACTTCAAGAGTTACAGCTATCCAGCTGTTCCGTACACGATTGAGCACTTCCATTATCCTTTCTGCGGCATTAACAATTACGACAACGCTGTTGAGGTAATTTCTAATTACGGCTATCGCATTTTTTGTACATAGAGAAAGAACACACACGCACACACAGCCTCACACCTTCCCTCTCACACACACCTTCACACACACACGTACCCTCACACACCCTCACACACACCCTCCCTTACATACACCCTCACACACGCAAACACAGGCGCGCACACGCACACACAAGCACACGATTGATTTGATAATTACCTAAACAATTTGATTTAATTTAATTTTGATTTTGATTTTTGCAGTGCTGCTTTCAGTTTCGTTGTACCTAAATACATCAAAAATAAAATATAAAGTTATTATTTCCAATAGAGAACAGATAGATTGTGAAAGCGAAGTAACGATTGTATCTAATTATTATTCATGATATTATGATTAACTCTATTACTCGTAAAATATACATTTAAGATTTTTACTTATTTATTATTTAAATAAAGATTTTTACTTAAAGCTTTTTAAAAGCAAAACATCAATGTTATTAAAAAATCTTTATAATATTGTAATTAATTGTACTACTTCGTTCAATCACTGCTTAAAATGGCACATTATCTTGTATTGTATGTTGAACGCTGCAGGTACGGAATTGTCAGCTAGTCGGTCTAAAAGACTTAAACCAAACCATTCCCTACGTTCGTCAAAAGATTACAGGTTTCTTTAATAATCTGATTCGGCTAGGAGTGGCAGGAATAAGGTAGGTATGTTTATTAAACTGTATTATATGTGCGTGTGATTAACCGTTAGAACATGTGTGTGTTATTCGTTAGCAATTTGATACAATTTTCAACTCTGATCCTCTTATTTCAATACATGGGGCTAAAGTTTAACCCCCGCTGTCTGAATTATTTTTTTTTTTTTTAAATTGTCATGCTGTTTAATTTTTGTATAAGGTATACATGTAGATAATAAGGTACCTAGCTGGTGACTTGGTGTTAAACAAAAAAACAAGTTTAAAATATTATTTTATTTTCCACAACAGGGTAGTCGTGGAAGTGTGGGAATAAATTCATGGAAAGGAATGAACCGTTTGTTTGTGTGTTTGTTTGTGTTTGTGTGTTTGTCTTTATTAATTTTGAAAATAAAACTGAAATCTACATTTGTTTATTTTTAATCGTCAACATTAACCGCTGTGATAACTTGGAGTTGCGATTTTTTAATCTCACCGGGTATATTAAATGGAAAATATGGAAATACCCGCTTTGCCTTATAAAATAGCCACCGTAAAGAGCACTCATAATTAAATAAATAATAAAATATTAATTTCATTTACCAAAACATGTTTGATAAAAATTAGGGTAGACTTCTTCTTTTAAATGTACTCAACACCAATACCAGAAGAAGCCACTCTTCCATAGTACGTATTACATTAACTAATTTCAGTTAAATAAAATTCACACATAATGTTAACAATATTAAGTACGTATTAGACTAAATTAAATTAAATCCCAACAAATGAAAAATACCAATTTCTCATTTGTTGGGATTTTGGTTTTAAATTGGTTCAAAAATCGCACCAATATTTGTATTTATTTATGCATCCTATGTGTTGTTTTTACCGTCTGTCACTAACATTTGTAGGTCAGAAGTTGCGAGCTACTCGGGTTGAAGGACCTCAAACACTCTTCATGTTATGTACAAAGGAAAATTGCTGATTTTTTGAATGAACTAATATCTTTGGGGGTTGCTGGATTTAGGTACGTATGTCATTGAGGATAAGTTGGTGTGGTTACCATATACCTATTATATTTTATCATTCTTTTACTTAAGTATATAAAAATTAAGGTGAAGATTTTTGCTATTATACGAATACTAATAATAATTACATTTAAAGTAAACGTGTGAAAATATATATTTTTTAATGATTTCTCAACTAACTGTCGCATTCTGAGATCATTTAACAATTTAATAATTACTAAGCAGCTACTATTTCTCATTGCAAATAAGTCCTTATGAAGTAGTAAGCCCTTTTTTATAAAAAAAAAATCTGAGTTTTATGAGTTCACCAAAAAATGGCATTATAAAACTTATTAAAAATTAAAAATAACTCTTCCTGAAATAGAGCCATCTGGCCTCAGGTAAGTCGTCCTAAAGTCTTCATTTTTTCGGATACTCTCCAATAATTTTTATTTTTGATATACATTTCTCACAATTAATACAATATAAAAAACTTTGATGGATGCTAAACAGCTATTATGAAAAGATGTTAGGATAAGTAATACGAGTAGAACCACGTTCTGTTAAAATGATCCTAGCAACTTAGTGGACAGTGGACACCAAAAGAGGTGTAGTGAAAAATAAGCCTTATTTGAAGCTCGTGAAGTCTCAAGTTACTTCTTTAGTGATTCCTAGAAGAATACGCATGAGCAAAGGTCAAGCAAACATAAGCAAGCATTACATCAAAAACAGTACAAAAAATGTATGGATGTTTTTAGCTACATTTTTGGCTTGTTTCATTTTGGCGGAACGTGGTTATTTTTTAAGTTGAGGTTCTATTCCAATGCCAAAAATCATGAACCGTAACAATTTTTAGGGTCGATGCCGCGAAGCACATGTGGCCTAATGATTTGAAAGCGATATACGAGCAGCTCGACAATTTAAACACAAATTTTGGATTTGCCCCTGACACGAAACCTTATATCTACCAAGAAGTCATATATTATTCGAATGAAGCGATTACGCCTAAAGAATACACAACGCTAGGTGATGTCACGGAGTTCAAAGTAAGTAGAATATTTTTCTCTTTTATAGTTAGCACGGCAGATGACTCCACTCTTTCTGGTGTTAAGTGGAAAAGGAGTCCAGACGCGAAGACAACTAGTGCAGCGTGGAAACAACGCTTTATCAGTTACACTCACCCTCACCTGCCTACAAGGTGCCAATTCAGGTCTCGTTTGAAGGACTCCGTGTCAGAAGGGAGGCCAACGTGTGCTAGTAGACTATTCCATCTCTTGGAAGTGCAACAAAGAAACCAAATTTTTTGGTGCGCGATGGAATGTTCGGGACACAGTACAGCGGCTTTTATATATAAGCGAAGAACCATAGGGATATGGTTGCTGTAAAGCCTCTTAATTTATTTCTTTTAAATCTCAAATAAAAAACTGATAATAATACTTAAGGCCGTTATATTAAGGGTGCGCCGTCCATAAGTGACAAGTGTCATATGTTTTATGTGAAATGTCGTCGTCCATATTTATTTGATGCCGCGCGGCCATACTAATTTTGTATGGGGAATTTAAGGTGCTTAATAAAAAATAATTATTTAAATAACCACTTGATGAATCGAAAATGTAGTCTAGCAATTTGTAGTTTATCCATTGATGATTGTTTAGACAAAATCAGAGGTACAATAATTTAGATAAACTATAAGAAATCTACTAAACGCCGCCACTCGTTTTCATGATTTTTGCCCAACTTTAAATGATATTGTAGAAAAAACTATAGCGTGTTATGAATTTATGGTTCTGACAAATTGTAAACACGTTCCCTATGACACTAAATATATATTTTGTTCATTTAATACGATAGTATTTTCAATTATATCTACTTAACCGTAACTGCATTTTTGGCATTTTTTTGTCGGCGCACCCTTAATAAAAAATATTATTACTACTTAGTATATAGGCTCGAGTTAATGACTCGTGAAATGTTAATTGCCCGTACAAGCATTGACATAACAAATTCAAAGTTAGTAGGTACCCAAAGAATTTGTGCCAGTATTCCGTTCACGAGTTGGTATCGCTGAATCATGTATAAATTAATTGCCGTGATTGAGTTACTTTAAGGAAGTTTGCTTTCACGAAGGTTCTATTCAACTTAAGAATACTTAAATATTTCTTTTTAACTAATTTTGATTAAAGCAAATTTTAATTTTTCATTTGATTATCCAAACTTTTTGAAATTTATTATAAATTATTAACATTTTTAACTAATAAAATACAAATTATAAGGATAGGTATAGATTTCTAGACTACAAAAGCTGTAACCTAAGCTTAATGTTTAGAAGACTGTGGGAAATACTCCAATGCTTCCATATTTTTTTTACTCTGCTGTCCGTTTTAGATCGGCAACGAGCTCAAAAATTGCTTTCGCGGGCAGAACCCTCTAAAATGGCTGGTATCTTGGGGCGAACAATGGAATTTATCTCCAAGCGAGACAGCGTTGGCATTCATAGACAACCACGATACACAAAGATCCAACGACGTTCTGACTTACAAAGAATCAAGAGCTTATAAGGTAACAAGAAAAAATTAAAAGATTTCTAAAACAGAAGAATAAATATGGCCTTAGACAGATGTTTGCTATCAGGTATATCAGCAATCGAAGCATAAATACTAAATTAATAGTAACCAATTAAGGTTTGATCAAGCAGATATAGAGACTTGTAAGACCACCTAGTCTCGTACTCAGAGGTCTCCGGACAGATTCACCGGATTTTAACGATTCCTTAGAAATTTGGTTGGGGATCCATCTTTGCACTAAAATACGCATAAAGCTATTATGATTTAGGAGGTTGGTTAATTATTTAAAAAAATATATCGTTCTCTCTAACATTAACGAAGCCTACATTAATGGCGAGGCCCAGAACATATATCAAGCGTAATTGCTATTGCTATTTAACAAAAACGAGCTTAATAAACTGTAGGTTAACTGTAACTGTAGGTATAGTCATAATATAATGTTAAATTTATCGGTAAAATATTTTTATGGACGATTTAGAAGTGCATAATTATGTACCAAGTTAATATGAATAAAGATAACAAAGATTTTGTATGACTTGTTAAATTTAAAATATTTTAATTAACAATACGGGATTATAGGAAAATAACAAATGTTATGGAATTTCTGAAATGTCTTAAGTTCAAGAAGCTGTTAACTTATTTTGATTTATATTCCAGGCAGCAATTGCATTCATGCTAGCACATCCGTATGGCGAACCCCGAGTCATGAGCAGCTACTTTTTTGATAATACCGAACAGGGTCCACCTAGTGATGAACAAGAGAACATTATCTCTCCAAGCATAAATGAGGTAACAAATCAACTAAACAATAATGCGCCGTTTAAGAGTCGGAATAATAGCAAACTAAACATAGACACTTAGAGAGAAATTGGGGGTTAAAGTTACTCGCGTCTGTAGGTTTACCCTTGAGACCCTACACGTGACCCCTGGGTGGTGCCACGATGCGTTGCAGCACAAAATGGGCCGGTTCCCCGGCGTAATACCATCCTCTTACAGAATATCGGCGTGAAACATTAGCACTCGTTGCTTTTGTGTTTCGTCCGGTGAGTGAAAGTACCGGAGGCTCATCTCTCACCCCTAGACTTCCTACTCCCTCAAGACCCAACTCCTTCCTCAAGGCTGGCAGCGCATCTGCGATTACTTTGGTATTGCGGGTGTCCATGGGCAGCGGTGATTACTTTCCATCAGGTGACCCGCCTGCTCGTTTGCCTTTTATGTTAAACATAAAAAAACAGCAAAATGAAACGAGCAATATAAACTTTTTACTCTAACAGTACGCGTAGGAATGTTCTTGAATAAGAAAATTACATGTATACGAAATATTTTTCTTAACATTGTCCCAATTAAAGTATAGGTAAGTATACGAGTATAATACAATGTAAGATTTTGATCCAGAATATGTTTTAAAAGCCATTTGGTATCCCCAACAAAGTTCAAAACTTCAAACTTCAAATTTCTCATTCTATCAAATCAATTCGACAATTTTAATAAAACTTTCTATGCTCACGGGAAATACAGGGATCTTAATAGAACACATTTGAAAAAACTTTTGTTCAATTGGTTTTATGCAGTTTGAAACATTCCATACTGAATTTTAAATCGCATAAATTCAGCTGAACAAATGTTCCCTGAATCTGTTGTTCTTTCTTAAAATATTCCTTATTGCAGACCACTTCACCTACACTTGCATTTATTACTAACGATCCTATCTTCATTTTCAGGATGACACTTGTGGTAAAGGTTGGGTCTGCGAGCATCGATGGCGTCAGATCTACCAAATGGTCGCATTCAGAAACGCTGTTCAGAACACCACCGTTCAGAACTGGTGGGACAATGACCACAACCAGATTGCATTCAGCAGAGGTGATAAGGGCTTCATAGTCTTCAATGTTGAAGGACAAGACTTGGATCAAAAGTTGAAGGTAATTTATAAAGATCTTAAAGAAAGTTGCAGACGCGTAAGTTTTCTTAATGTGTCCAAATCAGAGTAACCAAAAATGTATCATCTTGAGCTCCTCCGTGCTTCGGAAGGCACGTTCAGCTGTTAGTCCCGGCTGCATTAGCAGTCAATAAAAACTACCAATCCGCACTGGGCCCGTGTGGTGGTTAACAGCCCGTTCTCCCTATCCATTCATAGGGAAGGCTATAGTACTATAGCAGTCGAGATTTAGATGAGCTGCTGATGATGATGAATACTTTTATGTTACTATTGATTTCAAAAGTGGTTTCGGAAAGCACGGTAAGCTGTTGGTCCCGTATGGCGTCTTAAGATGGCAGTCTATCCACAAAGCATTGGGCATTGAGCGAGGTTGAGATTATGATTCCAATTTCCTCATGTGTTTTTAGTTCATGGGAAGAAGTTAATAGGTAGATGATGATCATTCATTGGAATGTCAATGAAGATGCTTGAAATTACAGACCGGTCTACCTCCAGGCGTGTATTGTGACGTCATATCAGGAAAGCGGAACGGCGATTCTTGTACCGGCGCAAAGGTAGTTGTCGGTGGTGACGGAGTTGCTCATATACGGCTAGCGAAGGACCTTGAAGACATGCATCTAGCGATACACGTCGGAAAAGAGGTAATATTACCAAAATTTTTGTTTAAATCTATCAATATAACTGTACATAATAGGAGATTGTACAACAATAGCATCAAACGAGACCTCGACGTGACTATCCACCCTCGCCGTACCAGATCGGGTGGCTATATGCACGTCTCGGGTAAAATGGGTTTTATACTCGAGTTTTACACTCTGCTTTTCACTTCGATTGCAAGGAAATAAAACAAACCGCAACACAACAAATTTAGCTAGTTTCTAGTTTTGTTTGACGAATTATTAGTTTCCCGCCACACAATTTTTCTTATTTTATTTTCAACTATGTGACGTTCGACTATAGTCTGAGCCGTAATGCCAAGTTATTATAAATAAATATTTGCGTTATATATTTTTTACGTAAATGCACGCCCGTATTAATCGTAAATTTGTATTTAGATAGTAATACATATGTCGTAATTAAATTAAGATATAACCTAAATCTCATAAAAATATATCAATTAAATGAAGGTGTATTGTGTATGTGGGTGTAAGCCCTAATTGCTTTAGTCTTAAAAGAAGAAATTAATTTATGCACAAGAGCATAAAAACCGCAGCCTTCTCTCGACATAAAGAACAACTTTACGAGCATGAGAAGCGAAAAAGAGTTTTGTTTGTAACTATGCTGTAACGTACCTACCGACTAGGAGTAAGACTAAGTTGTCGCCATGACAGAAATCGGTCGGGTTAATCATCATCATCATCATCATAATCAATTTTTAAAACCCACCGGGTCTGCGTGGTGGTCTTAAGTCGCCCTGGCTACACTTTGCAAGTACTTGCATTATTTTGAATCTCGTTTCTAGCGGATTTTATATAATATAATTAACGATGATAATTATTATCTTAAACTTTATTATTACATTATGATATTTTATAATTTGATTAAGATACCGCAGTGTTTGAGTACCTACATAAATTCTTATCCCAAGTTGTTACAAATTGCTGTATTGTACAATTGTTTATTTTTATTTTTTTCAGTCTTCATTGCAGTCTTCGTCGTCGTGATGGACCCAAAAAGCACAGAGCAAAATCACATTATTAAAGTAAACACATGTTATAAACATAAAATATATGATTAAAAGCTTATGTGAAATATTTGTCTCAATATTCATTCCTTGCGGCGACCACTTGCAATTATAAGGAAATTTTGAAAAATATTGCTATCAATAATAATAGACAATTATAAAGTATAAAATATAATTAATATTAAATAAGTCGAGCGAGTTTTGCTGCTAATTGTACAGTGCACCTTCAATCGAGTTCAAATATTATATGAGCACTATTGTTCTTTGTCGCAGCAACGTCTGTTGATTTATATTTCAAGTGACAAGATTCTTTATTTTGTGTTTTGTTTTGTTACGGCCATAGATGGCCTTTGCAGCGTAACTGCACGTTATATTTTTCATTGGTTTTCAATCATATTGCAACTGCATAAGGTTTAAATTATGATGGCATCTATATTGCCATCACTAGTGAAAGGGTTCAAATGTTCCTCAAGACGTGTGATCGTAACATCCTCAGAGGATTTCTTGAGGGGATGGCATCACGCAAGCGTATCCCCGTCCCATTCTAGATTCTCCAAGGAGTTCGGATCGAGTCGAGAGCAGAACAATCCAAGGGCGCCTTTAAAATCTATGATTTAGGCTCGGGGTGCTTTGGTCGTGGGGGTGGGGAATACAAGGTCCTATACTGTTCAATTATTATTGAACTTGACTACAGTCAAGTTCAATAATAATTGTACGGCTTTGCCTACAACCAGTTCAGTTGTTGTTAGATTTATCGCCCTCTTATCTTAGTACCTACCGAATATTTTGTTCCGTAATTTTATAAGAAGTAATTGAAATTTAAATCATTATTTACACATTCACAGTCACAGATTTGATCTAAAATGAAAATAATAATGACAATAACAATTGTTCACTTGGATCTGATTGGTATTAGGATAATAATTTAAAACCCAATATCGGTGGGTGTTGAATAGATACCTAGATAAGTAATAAAGATAAAGTCTTAATTACTATTAGCTAAAAGGTTTATAGAATAACTAGTGGCGCTCACGGTTTTACCCGCGTGGTTCGTGGAGATATTCCCACGGGAACGCCCGTGGGAATATCTGGTTAAAAAGTATTCTATGTATTATTCCCGGTTATAAACTATATGTAAGCCGAATTTCATTCAAATTCATTCAGTAGTTTTTACGTGAAAGAGCAACAAACATCCATACTTACAAACTTTCGCATTTATAATACGAGTATTAGTGGAATAACGTAGCGTGGTATGGTCAGCAACGAAATCGCTGAATACTTTAGTATTGTGTCATAATAACATCAGCCTGTTCGATTCACTTGCTTTGACAAAGTACTGAAGAGTTCAGTGACTTGTTGCTGACCGTACGTGCCAGCATCGAAAGCCGAGTACTTTGGACATAGTTAGTAATAAATGCCACTGGCGCTTGTCAACTCATAGTGGTAAAGTTATTATGGGGATGGTAGTTAATTGTTCAGCGATATTTGATGCTGACTGTACTTCTTCTGAAGAGCTTGATGGCGCAGTGGTTAACGCGCCCAGTCTGCGTGTGCTGAGGTTAAGCATCTTTTGCAGAGGCTGATCATTGGGCGGATAACCAAAAATGTATCATATTGACCTCCTCCGTGCTTCGGAAGTCACGTAAAGCCGTTGGTCCCGACTGCATTAGCAGTCGTTAACAACCATCAATTCGCACTGGGCCCGCGTGGTGGCTGTGTAGTACTAGTAGTACTAGTAACAGGCAACGTCACTACAAATACTTCGTCATTCTGAAATTAAATTATTATATTTTTTAAACTTAGGTACTTACAATCATTGCGCACATGATCGCCGTGTTTTTCAAGATAAAATAATACGCATAATTAACATTATGAAAACACATAGAAATAATTATGATATAATTGATGAAGAATACCACTTTTGTGGTCTATTGGTTAGACAACCGGCGTCACCCAGGGGTTTCCGGTTTCCCAGAGGGGTAAGTAGGTATATATTTGTACTCGGTTTGATTGGTGGAAGAGCTTGTCGCTAAGTCCGCCTAAATATGTGGTGTCTTCTATTGAAATATGCTGCCATAATATCAATGTTAAAGGCATTATCGTGTACCGACAGTTAAGGATTAAATAACCTTTGAAAGTGCAACGTTTCATATTAAATGGTAAGTCAGTTCTAAAGAAACTTGGTATAACTTCACCAAATTGTCTTGAGAGCATTAAAAGTCATATAGGTATTATGTTATGTTATATCTCGTCAATTTTTTATTCGATATTAGCTGTGAGATTCTAAAATCGCCTTCTTGGGCAGTAAGGTGTTATCAAGTGATAAGATTATCGAGGACAACGAGAATGTAAGAGTGTTATAGTGAGGTGAAAGATGACTTCTTTTCATATACCGACGTAGGTGTATATACATACACCCCTATTTAACTTTAAGTATAGTCTTTCCTCATCATTTTATTAAACTTTAACTATGGGACAAAATATATCATTTTGACATTTGATAGAGTTACCTACTGCCGCGCTAACAGTAAGAGCAGTAAGTCAATTTTTAAAAAAAATGAGTTAAGTACATATCCTGGATCGCCACGTAATGCTCTATAAACTGTTCTTACTCTCGTTTTTCTAACTTCACTGGAACCTAAAAATACCATTAAGCATAACAGCAGTAAGTCAATGAAATTATTTTTTTTACTTAGCATAAAAGCAGGAAATATACTTACTTCACGGTAATTAGTGTACCTCCGACATCTTTATTCTATTTTGCTAATAATAAAAACAGTAAGTGAACATACTGTTGTGTAAATGAGCTTAATCAAAAACTTTTAACTATTGGATACTTAGAATGTCAGCAGTAATCACACTTACTGCTTTTATGTCAACCATACTTTGCAAGCTGATTTACCTTATCTCAAAGTTTATAAGCAGTAGCCCCACGTACTGCTGTTATGATAGGCATTTTTTTACTACTTTTTCACTATCTCACTAATAATATCAGCAGCAAGTACAGAAACTAGTAATAAAATAGTAATATGGATAGATAATTGTTGCGCCCAAAACAAAAATTGGGCTCTTTTTAGTTTCTTGATCATCATCTTACCCAAAAGACGTTCACTGCTGGACATAGGCTTCCCCCAAGGATCTCCACAACGACCGGTTTTGTGCTGCTAGCATCCAGCGGCTTCCCCGCGACCTTCACCAGATCGTTGGTCCACCTGTTGGAGGCCTGCCCACACTGCGCTTTCCGGTACTCGGTCGCCACTCAAGGACTATTCCGCCCCAGCGGCCATCAGTCTTGCGAGCAATGTGCCCTGCCCACTGCCACTTGAGCTTAGCAACTCTTCGGGCGATGTCGGTTACCTTTGTTCTTTTGCGGATCTCCTCATTTCTGATTCGATCACGCAGAGAAACCCCGAGCATAGCCTTCTCCATTGCCCTTTGAGTGACCTTGAGCCTTTTTATAAGACCCATAGTGAACGATCACGTCTCAGTCCCGTATGTCATCACCGGCAACACACACTGGTCAAAGACTTTTGTCTTGAGACACTGTGGTATATCGGACGAGAAGTTAATTCGTAGCTTACCGAACGCTGCTTAGCCTAATTGAATTCGACGATTAACCTCTTTGCTGAAGTTGGACCTACCTAGCTGGACCGTTTGTTCCAGGTAAACATAATCGTCCACAACATCAAGGGCAGAGTCCCCAACCTTCAGAGGAGTGGGTACGACACGTGAGTTCGACATAACTTTCGTTTTCTCCATGTTTCTTTTAAGACCCACTTGTTGAGAGACTCTGTTGAGGTTACCAAGCATTGTGCCGAGGTCTTCCAGGGTCTCAGCCATGACCACTATTACGTCATCAAATCGAAGGTGAGTCATGTATACGCCGTTGACGTTGATGCCGAGTCCTTTCCAGTCCAGAAGCTTGAAAACATCTTCCAGTGCAGCAGTGAACAGTTTCGGAGATATCACATCTCCCTGTCTCACTCCTCGCTGCAACTGGATAGGTTTCGAGCTCTGGTCCTGAAGCGGACTGACATAGTGGCGCTTTCATACAAACACTTCAACACTTCGATGTACCGGTTGTCAATTTGGCACCGCTGGAGAGACTGTAGCACGGCCCATGTTTAAATCGAATCGAAGGCTTTTTCATAGTCCACAAACGCTAAGCAAAGAGGCTGGTTAGGTTATACTCTTCGGTCTTCTATATAACCTGCCGCAGCGTATGCATGTGGTCGATGGTGCTGAAGCCTTTTCGGAGTGGCCTGTTCTTTTCTTTTTTTCTTTTTTTTGTCGCCCTTTTTGAAGAACAGTACCACCATACCTTCGTGCCACGTCTCTGGCGTTCTGCCCCCTAGTACGACGGAATTAAATATCTTCTAAAGATCTACGAGTACCGGTCTTCCGCCTGCTTTCAGAAGTTCGGCCGTAATTCCGTCATCACCTGGTACCCTGCCGTTTTTGAGCTGTTTGAGAGTTACTAATCTCGTACAGGCTGATGTTCGAGATGTCTTCGGTATAGTGCCGGGTTAACTTGGCTCTAGGGTTTCAGTTTCTTGGTGTTTATTATCAATAGCCAGCATATAAATGCACATGCATTTTCCAATACACTGACTTATCTTCGCTTCGATACGTCGAAGTGAACCAAGAGTTCACCTTAAAAATATAATGGTGATAATAGCAAATCGGGGCGAATACCAGCTCAAATATAAACTCGATCTTAGCGCGGAAGAAGATCAATGATTGGAGTTTCTACAAACAAAAATTTTTAAACATCAAATGTTCCCGGAATATAAAAAGGTATCTCCTAGAGGAATATATAAAATAATAATAATAATTAAAAAAAAGTGGCAGCCTAGGTATAGTTTCTTATAATATTTTATATTGTAAATATGTTTTTAGGTATATAAAATATTGTAAAAAAAAGATCTTAAGATATATATTTAATAAAGAGAATAATAATAATAATACATATTTTATTGAATATAAAATATAGTGAGTTAATTACAAAAAACCAAAACAAAAATGCTTTAGAAATTAAACGGTATTCACTTTAATTACATACTTTCAGAGCCTTGTAGAAAAAAACCTATACGTAATTTATTACATTTCAAGGTATGTATAAATTTCTCACTATATGATCTTTTAAATGATATATAATTATTAATACTATTTAGCTAACATCTTAGTTTTTTTGACCCCAAAGTGACACGTAATTTCATACAAAATATAGATATCCTATGTATGGAATACTTAGCATTAAAGCAGTAACTATATATATATATATGCGGTTATTCTAAGCAATCAGTACAAATAAATTTAACTCGTACTAGCACTAATAGGAGTTCTCGTCAATTAAACATGTTATAATAAATAAATAGCAATTATTAAGTATGTATCATGAAAGAACTCCATTTAAGCTACATTTTGAAAAAATCAGACCTACTAAAACTAAAGTAGAAGCAAGTAAAAATTTAATCGAAAACTTTTACCGCCATTTTCATTTTCGACTTACTGCTCTTACCCTTAGCGCGGCAGCCTAGCTCTACATATACAGGTTTTACATTACGTATGGATCAGCTGAACAATTTTATAAAATTTCAGAGTTGGTCCCATTGTAAAAGTTATGTACCTATAGGAATCATAGGAATAGAATAATTTACTTTATTATTATTAGTTTCTTTTGGCAAATATAATTGTTTTAGTGCATGCTGTGTTTGCCTGTAAGAATTTGTGACAATTAGTTTTTTTATATATATATATATATATATATATATATATAGAGATCCCTTTACGGTAAATGTTGATCAGACGCGACTTCACGCGAGCACTTTGTTGATCCGAAAATGCATGTTGATCCGGCGCCTTTTGTTGATCCAATATGCATCTCTGGTAACTAATGTGGCTCCGACCGGATCAACATCTACACTCACGGGACTGCTTACTAACATTCGCCGAAGTTGATCCGATATACAAATCCACCTTGCGATAGTTACGGAATATGTTGATCCGATTTAAATGAGCCAATCAGAGCACAGCAAACGATCGGATTGGCTGAAAGCAGCCGCGACGTTGCCGTTTCGTATCTTTGGCCACAAAATAAGAATAAAAGCTTCATACAATGTGCGCTCCGACAACCGCTCACGGACACGTAGTCAGTCGGAATCAAAGGCGGTTTCTGGGTAATGCGAGCGCGAGTGCCGCCCGCTGCATTGTAAGTCAATTGTGAACTAGTAGTTTACGTTATCGGAATAAGCTGACATTTTGTACACTTAAGTAATCTTGATGACAATGCAATAATATGGTGACCTGGACCTGATGCTGCAGCCAGGATCATCTCTCACAAGGGAACTCCTCAATGGTTAAGCGTATAGAGTTGAAATTTAGACATTTATGTACACCCGATGACAATGCAATAATGTGGTGACCTTGACCTGATGCTGCAGCCAGGATTGTCTTTCACAAGAGAACTCCTCTATGTATATATATATATGCAGCCAGGATCGTCTCTCACAAGGGAACTCCTCAATGGTTAAGCTTATAGAGTTGAAATTTGGACATTTATGTACACCCGATGACAATGCAATAATGTGGTGACCTTGAGCTGATGCTGCAGTCAGGATCGTCTCTCACAAAGGAACTCCTCAATGGTTAAGCGTATAGAGTTGAAATTTGGTACACATATATACACCCGAAACAATGCAATAATGTGGTGACCTTGACCTGATGCTGCAGCCAGGATCGTCTCTCACAAGGGAACTCCTCAATGGTTAAGCGTATAGAGTTGAAATTTGGTACACATATGTACACCCGATGACAATGCAATAATACGGTGACCTTGACCTGATGCTGCAGCGAGGATCGTCTCTCACAAGGGAACTCCTCAACTGTTAAGCGTATAGAGTTGAAATTTGGTAAACGTATGTACATCCGATGACAATGCAATAATAAGGTGACCTTGACCTGATGCTGCAGCCAGGATCGTCTTCTCATGAACAACTGTTAACTGTCTCGAGTTCAAATTTCACAGAACGCTGATTATGGCTTGTATTCACTACACAGTTTGGACCTGCCAAACTGGCGGATGTCCAACAGTGGACTTCAAATGTTTCTTGAGCTATAGTTTGTCAAAACAAATCTAATAAGCACAAACACGACGAGGATATTGCTTAGTTGAAGAGTTCCTATGGCCAACTTTCGGCTTCCATCATCAGACCAGCTCCATGGTACCATATTATTGCATTTTCACCCAAGATGAGGTATCATCATCATCATCAGCCCAAACTAGTCCACTGCTGGACATAGGCCTCCCAACAAGGCGCGCTACTGAACCCAATCCTCGGTTCTCCGATTCAGTCGCTGCCAGCCACCTTACACAAGATACCTAGGTATGCCAAATTTTATCTCAATCAGGCACCGGAAAGTAGGTCAAAATTAATTTACTTGATTTGAACCGGAAAGACATACAGACATACGAACGAAACTAGTTAATTAATAAAAGCTTGTATTAGGCAATCCATAATTTCATATTGCATACCTACTTATATTATAAAAGCAAAAGTACTATGTCTTTCTGTTTGTCTGTTACCTCTTCACGACTAAACCGCTGAACCGATCTTCATGAAATTTAAAATGAAACAACTTTTACGGATCTACTCGCGTATATTTTACACATTCATCATCATCATCACCATCAGCTCATTTTTGTCCCCACTGCTGGAGCACGAGCCTTCCCTATGGATGGATAGGGAGAACGGGCCATAAACCACCACGCGGGCCCAGTGCGGATTGGTGGTTGTTAACGACTGCTAATGCAGCCGGGACCAACGGCTTTACGTGACTTCCGAAGCACGGAGAAGCTCGAGATGATAAATTTTTGGTCACCCATCCGATGACCGGCCTTTGCGAAAGTTGCTTAACCTCAACACTCGCAGACCGGGCGCGTTAACCACTGCGCCATCGAGCACATTACACATTACTTTTACACATCCTGACGTTTCGAACCCTTAAATAAATGCGAGTAGATCCGTAAAAGTTGTTTTATTTCAATGTGTAGTGTTCACGTAAACTTTAGAAAACTATTCATAAGTTTAATTTGTTTTGTGTAAGCCTGTTTTAAAGGATAGCGACTTAAGTAAATAAAATAAAAAAAATGAATGCCTCAAGCTTTTAAAATTGAAATGTTCGTGCTCACCTTGGCATTGCGTCATCCATCTTATTCATCTAATCAAAGACAGAATCCACATTCATAACAAACTGAACGTACGAACGTACGAACTTATTTTCCCGAGTTTCCTATGGCCATCTTCCAGCATCATCAGACTCTGGTTACCATCTAGCACCAAAGTACTCGTCAAGACGAATCATACGAGCCCAAACTCGATGGGATTGTGTCGTTTAATTACCGAGTTCCTATGGCCATCTTCCAGCTCCATCATCAGACCCTGGTTACCATCTAGCATCAAAGTATTCGTCAAGACGAATCATACGAGCCCAAACTCGATGGGGTTGTGTCGTTTAACTACCGAGTTCCTATGGCCACCTTCCGGTTCTATCATCAGATCAGCTCCATGTCATAATAATTTTGCATTGTCGTCCGATTCACACATGCATGCAAAATTTCATCTCAATCGATAACCGGGAAGTGGATCAAATTTAACTTGCCAGATTTAATTACAGACGAACAAACAACGGGGCAGGTGAAACTAAATAAAAGCTTGTATTGTAAAATAACACAAATTCACTCTATATTCTAACTGGGTTCTCTCTCTGTCACACGCAGAACGCGACGTTGCCGCTTTGTGTTCAAGTACCTATTCGTCCATTTTGGCTCCGGATCAACTTAGTCTAAGTAAATGTCGCATATGCGACTATACAACTTATAACTTATAACTTATATAAGTTAAATATATTCTGGATCTAAGAAATCATATTCAGTATGAGTTTTTCGAACGTTGCTGGATCAACAAATGTTGGTCAAATCGCTGACGAGTATGTTGAAAACCTGTAAGTGCAGCTCCACCGACGTCACACGCGCATCAAGGACGGGTCAAAGTATATCAGTTTGCGCTACGGGGAGCCGAGAATACACGTAAAATAGGTGGATCAACAATTGTTCTAACTTCACACTTGATCAACATTTACCGTGAAAGGTTCATTATATATAAATATATATATATACATAAGCTCACTTAAATACTATATATAAGTAGTATTTAAGTGAGCTTATGTATTATTGTACACAAATGTTGGCAAACCTAATTAAATAAATAAATAAATGTAATATGATGAGCAGAGACTATCCCTTAAGTTTTTGTAGTAATAAAATAATAGGGGTATATGTATGTCGTGTTCTATTTTGATTCGTAATCTTTGTTAAATATCATCATCTTTATACAGGGTGTTTGGAAGCTCGGTGCAAAGCCTTAAGGGGATGTTAGTATGGTCCATCTAGAACATTTTGAGCCACACTTGTCTTAGACCAAGTCTGTTATTATTATTATTTTTTGTTGACCTGCGATTTTAGTGCCAAAAATCCAAAATTTGCTAATTAATTGCTAACAACATTCAGTTTAAGTTAAAATGTCTATTTTTTACAATTTATTTTGTTAGTGTAATGTGTCCCTAATCGTATCGAAGCATTTTTGAAGCACCATTGTCACCAAAAAATAAAGTTACAGGCCATTCAAAAGTGATAGAAAGTTTGCAAAAAATAATTTTTCGACTTTAAATGTCAATTTAAAAAATAAAGAAAATAGCTGCAGATGTTCAAATACATTTAAAAACATGCTAGGTTAATGCCCTTTCTTTTGAGATATCACTTATGCAGATATCATACCATTTCTTGAAATTATGGTGCTTAAACCAGTTAAGAGAGATAATATCGATTTTTAAAATAATTAAAAAAACTTCATTTTTGGTGATTTAACTTTAATTTTCATGTTCAAAATGTCATCCACCATTACGAATACATGCTCGAGCACGTTTTCTGACTTCAGTCATGCTGATTTTTAGCATCATTTCTTGTTTCGTCCGTTCAAACGCAGAATGGATTCTCTCCAATAAGTCATCCTTTCCAGAAATTTCCGTCGTGTAGACAAGTTCCTTTGCCCGTCCCCATACAAAAAAATCTACCGGGGTTAAGTCAGGCGATCTTGCGGGCCAAGGAATTGGCCCATCTCTTCCGATCCAGCTCTCTGGAACACAATTATTGAGGTATTCTCGTACAGTTAAGTCCAATGCGCTGGGCATCCATCTTGTTGGAACATGATTCTCCTGTCAGTATCCAGTATTGGTATTTCCGCTTCATGAAGGAGGGTTGACCAACCCTCCTTTATGAAACGCATTGTACCTTAACAGTACGAGAACACCTCAATAATTGTTTTCCAGAGAGCTGGATCGGCAGAGATGAGCCAATTCCTTGGCCCTCAAGATCGCCTGACTTAACCCCGGTAGATTTTTTTGTATGAGGACGGGCAAAGGAACTTGTCTACATGACGGAAATTTCTACGAAGGAGGACTTATTGGAGAGAATCCATTCTGTTTGAACGGATGAAACAAGAAATAATGCTAAAAATCAGCATGACTGAAGTCAGAAAACGTGCTCGAGCATGTATTCGTAATGGTAGACGACATTTTGAACATGAAAATTAAAGTTAGCTCATTAAAAATTTACAAAATACAGTGAAAAAATTAAACGCCTACCCGACCCAGCCAGGAATCGAACCTGGGTCTTCCGCAATCTGGGCGGCTGCACTGACCGCTATGCTACCGGGAAGGCTAGAGAGTTAGATCACCAAAAATGATGTTTTTTTAATCTTCTTAAAAATCGATATTATCACTCTTAACTGGTTTAAGCACCATAATTTCAAGAAATGGTATGATATCTGCGTAAGTGATATCTCAAAAAAAAGGGCATTAACCTAGCATGTTTTTAAATGTGTTTGAACATCTGCAGCTATTTTCTTTATTTTTTAAATTGACATTTAAAGTCGAAAAATTATTTTTCCAAACTTTCTATCACTTTTGAATGGCCTGTAACTTTATTTTTTGGTAACAATGGTGCTTCAAAAATGCTTCGATACGATTAGGGACACATTACACTAACAAAATAAATTGTAAAAAATAGACATTTTAACTTAAACTGAATGTTGTTAGCAATTAATTAGCAAATTTTGGATTTTTGGCACTAAAATCGCAGGTCAACAAAAAATAATAATAATAACAGACTTGGTCTAAAACAAGTGTGGCTCAAAATGTTCTAGATGGACCATACTAACATCCCCTTAAGGCTTTGCACCGACCTTCCAAACACCCTGTATAACGCAATACGGGTCGGTGGCCGCTAACGACTACCATCTTACAACTAGCGTGCCTTCCGATTTTTCCGAAGCGTTGAAGATTTCGAAATGTTTAGAATTGATCATTAATTTGTGGAATTGTCATTAATAGCTGCTTCGCTTGCATGATTGTTACCCGAATATACGTTGGTCGCTGCGCCAAATAGAACCCTATTAAAACATAGGTAAAAGTAATCACAGTATTTATTTTCAAAATCGACCTCACATGAAGCTCATATCGTCTTCGCAAATAATGTAAGTACTTATGTTATGATATTATTCGTTATCATATAGGTATATCAGTGCAGAAAACAACGCGATTCGTTTAAAGTATGTAGATCACAGAATAGATAAATACTATCTTATATACGAATTACGATAAAGATTTGGAATCTATGTAAACTAAAGTTTTATCAATTGCTTATAAAGTATAAAGTCAGCTTGAGGCAAACAGTTTCTTCAGAGCGAGGTGACAGTTTCGGGGAGGACGTATTTGGATAAAACAAGTAAGAATTTTAACATATTTAATTAGTTTTAGAGTAAATAGCGTACATAATATGTATCGTAATGCGTCAAAACATATTTTTAAATAATTAAATTTAAGACATAAAATATTTGTATTGAATTTATACGACTATTCGACTAGAATTCCTTTTTTCTCAAGTATACTACTATCATTTGCTTTTATTATATCACAGAGAGGAGGTAGAAAAACCTTTTTTGATGAACCCAGATCTTTATAGTTACTGTAAGTGTCACTAGCCCTAAATCGAGAATCAATGTATCGACGACATGCTCTTTAAAGCTTGAAAACTTAGACGAACCACTAGCTTTTTTTCTGACAGTGACAACGGAGTTGCCCATGCGGTCAATATGAAGACTATCGCTGGACTCCTTAAGGTGCTATCGAAGAAATGGTCCTTATATTTAAAAAATATGGGCATGTTACGAACTTTTTCTTATCCAATTTGATTTCACTGGGCTCCTTAAGATACCCATCGAAGAAGTAGTACTACCCTATATTTTAAAATAATATGGGTAGGTATATTACGAACTCCTCTGTATACATCTTATTTTTTATTTATTATCTTATCTCAGTGACGTTTAATACTGTTAGAATAAGAAATAGAAATTCCATCTCTTATTTTGTCAGATAAACCATGAACTAATATTAGGTCCATGAACAATAATATTAGTAGACTAGTATTACCTACAGCCCGTAACATTTTTTAGTCTTCATTCGTCATTATCGTTAGCATAACTATTTGCTAAAATAATGTAATTTGTAATACCGTGACGGGTACTACTGACATGTCAAACCATTAACATAAATTCTCACATAACCGTCATGTGATTACCACATTCAGAAAGGTGAGCAGATAGACCTTCTGGTCCACTGTAATGACGTCCTGGTGTTAAGTAGTAATAAGTAAACAATAACTTTCCGTCCAGGATGCTACGGTGCACCATACTCCTAGCTGTTTTGGCCTTGGCCTTGGGCTTCAAGAATCCACACTATGCACCAGGCCGATCAACCATGGTCCACCTCTTCGAGTGGAAATGGGACGATATAGCGGATGAGTGCGAGAGGTGGTTGGGCCCTCGAGGATTTGGAGGTATCCAGGTAACGTACACCTAAACTTGAAGGACATTTGTCTTATCTTAAAATATTACTTAATAAGAATAATCGATATTTTTTATATCATGTCATGTGTGATGTTATCATTTTATTATCTATAAATCAAATCACTGAACAACATGATAATTATGCTGCACTGATTATGTTTGTTATTTAAATATGAAACAATCATCTGACGTAACCAGCTCAAGGTACTATTTGAATGTTTTTAGGTTTCTCCTCCCAACGAGAACCTGGTTATCTGGGCCCAAAATCGTCCCTGGTGGGAACGTTACCAGCCCATGTCTTACCAACTCAACACGCGCTCTGGCAGTGAGCAACAGTTCGCCAACATGGTCCGAAGATGCAACAGTGCTGGTGTCAGGTTCGTTGTTATATTGTTTGAGCTGCTTAACTTCCTGTGGATGTCATATGAGCCGACTAAGGGACGAAGGTTGCAAGATACTCGCACATCTGGCGATCGACTAGCAACCCACCACGGCTTCTGGTCTGTCCTGGTGACAACTCTTAAGATAGTATTAAACATTCCTTACACCCCATCCCTAGAAATGTCACTAAACGAGAAATTAAATTAAACAATTATTTCACAGAATCTACGTGGACGCTATTATCAACCACATGTCAGGTACATGGAACGATAACATCGGCACTGGAGGTAATACGGCTAACTTCGGCCAGTGGCACTACCCAGGAGTACCTTTCGGAAGGGATGACTTCAACTGGCCCCACTGCGTCATCCAGGGTAACGACTACGGATGCTGCCCCGATAGAGTAAGCTTTAATTCTAGAGTTTTTATTTACAAATATTTGAATTAATAGTTAAACGTTACAAATAGTTTAATTATTGTACTTTTTGTTTTAGGTACGGAACTGTGAATTGTCCGGTCTCAAGGACTTGAATCAAGGATCTGAATATGTGCGACAGATGATCGTTGGCTTCATGAACCGTTTGGTCGATATGGGAGTTGCTGGTTTCAGGTAAGCACAAAATTATTCATTTTATTCATATTTATTTTTCTTATCGTCAAGTCGATGCGTTAATTTTGTATTAAATTCGTAAAAGCAGTACTATAATAGAAATTAATTAACATTTCAATCTTGTAGAATTGATGCCGCCAAACATATGTGGCCTGGAGATCTCCGTGTCATCTACGACAGGCTACACAACTTGAACACAGGTCATGGCTTCCCATCTGGCGCTCGCCCGTACGTTTACCAAGAAGTCATCGATCTTGGCGGTGAAGCCATCACTCGTGACGAATACACTTCCCTAGCTGCTGTCACTGAGTTCAAATTCGGTTTGGAGCTCAGCAGATCTTTCCTGCGTAACAACGAACTAAAATGGCTTGCCAACTGGGGTCCTCAGTGGGGTCTGCTTGATTCAGGCGATGCTCTAACTTTCATTGACAACCATGACAATCAGAGAGGACACGGTGCCGGTGGAGCTATTCTCACTTACAAACAACCGAAACAGTACAAGGGAGCTATCGCTTTCATGTTGGCACACCCGTATGGCGTACCTCAGCTCATGAGCAGTTACGACTTCACTAACACAGAAGCTGGACCACCTATGGATGGTAGCGGCAATATTGTCTCACCTTCCATCAACTCTGTAAGTAGATATTGCATACCAAATCTTTACATTAGAAATAGAAAACCGTGCGGACATTTAAAACACCAATGTCAATTTAGTTTGCAAACTACGGATTAAAAGATTTGAATGAGGTATCTAATTTTATGAATATTATGTTTTAGGACGGCAGCTGCGGCAATGGATGGATCTGTGAACATCGCTGGCGTCAAATCAGCCAGATGGTCAATTTCAGGAACGCCGCTGGCAGCACTGGCCTTAACGACTGGTGGGACAACGGCAGCAACCAGATCGCTTTCTGCCGTGGTGGGCAAGCGTTCATCGCCTTCAATAACGACAACTGGGACCTGAACGAAACTCTGCAGGTTATTACACAATATTACAATACTTAATTTTTAGTAGTAAAAATAAAATATTTATAAAATATATATAGGTATAGGTACATCTAGTTTTAACCGGATTTTATAATTCTATGATGATAATCTTATTGAACACACAGTCTAGTAGCACATGTCAGTGCATCTCCAGACATAGACCTTTCCGAACGCATTCAACTTTATACTCGTAATTTCCAAATACGCTGGCAGCCGTTTGATTCTGTATTTAAAATGAAATACATAACAGGACGACGGATTTTAATGGTTTAGGTTTTAATATACTCAGTGAGTGGTACTAATAACCCCAATCTTTTTGTACTCTTTAAAGTAAGGCTTTTATTTTAATAACGATCCTAACGAAAATTTTAAATGACACTATATCTTCCAGACTTGCTTGCCATCTGGTACATACTGTGACATAATCTCTGGATCCAAGACCGGCAGCAGTTGTTCCGGCAAGACGATCACTGTCGGCAATGATGGACGTGCCCATATCTCCTTAGGATCCAACGAATACGACATGGTTCTTGCTATCCATAGAGGAGACGATGTAAGTATTAAACTTAACTAAATACTCGTATTATAACTAAATAAACAAAGTTAAACTATGTATTAAACTAAATACTAAAATGCTTCTAAGGACTGATGTGAGGAGTGATGTTAGTGAAGTAGACAATGCTATAGCAGCTGGTACAAGTAAGTGCCGTAAGGACCTATTCTGTTTGGGTGACGAAATATGAATGTTATCTAGCTTTTGCGCATTTTTTTAAAGGTCCAGTTCTTATTGCGATAGTTTTTTGTTTGATATAAATAATAATGATTGTAATAAACACTTGTGTATTATATAAGTGACTGATTCAGAGTATGCAACGTGTAACAGAAAGACGTGTTAAAATGAAAAGATCCAAAGTGTATCCGATCTAGATCTTACTAAGATATAATTATTAACTTTAATTTTTCATGCAACTGTAAATTAAATGTACCTACATATTAGTGAAGTCATGCACTTCAGGCACGCATTAGCAAGCAGCCGTCACCATAAATATAAGTACACATAGGTACTAAACCAACTAGTGCTGTGACTTCTTTATTGTTATGTGACGTCACAATAGGAATCTTTAGTTAAAAATTGCATAACAAATTAAAGTTAATAATTATGTTTTAGTAACTCTGCATACAAGGTCTAGTTGAATCTCTTCATTTTTACACTTTTCTGTTACACGTTGTAAAGAATCAAGTAAAGCTTATAGATATATTATGATGTTGTTATAATAAAGATTACATTTCTTTTTCAGTCGAGGCTTTGAATGCAGCGTCGATAACCACCAACAATATAACTACGAAGGAAGCTCTGCAATTATAAATTCAAGATCTGGAACACTTTGATACTTATAATAAATGATTTCAAAATATTTTTGACTTTTAATTTAATGCACATGCAACAAAATCAAACATACATCACATCTTTACATAATTTACTTAAGATAAAGTTATATTTCATTATAACTTTTAGCCCAATCAAACTATTGAGCTAAGAACTTGGGTTATAGAAAATTTTAACTTTGTACATCGTTGTTTCTAATTGAAAATACCCCAAGCCATTGCCGACAGTAGAGCCACCTTGCCACCATGGCCCGAAGGTTATGTGGTGACTCTCCTCTTAACTTCTCCACCGTGTCCAGTCCCGAAGAGCTAGGCAAGGCAGGAGGGGAGAGGAAGCAACCCACCAGAACCACCCTTCCTTCCTTCCTCTACACTCAGTGTTTCCTCTTCGCCATGATTTTTAATCGCCTCTGTGGTGTAGTGGTAAGGTAAGACCACCGGTTTAGACCCAGAGGTCCCGGTTTCGATTCCCAGCGGGAGGTACATGTGTGTACTCGGTTTGGTTGGTAGTAGGGCTTGTTTGCCCGCCTGGCTAGCTACAACCATCTTATCTAAATATGTCGCCATAACAGCAATGTTTGTAGTATTGCTGTGTTCCGGCAGCTAGAGATAAGATGGCCAGTGCCTCAGTAGTTAAGGATTCCGGGTGAAGTGCACTTCCACCATTGGCCTTATCGTCACTTACATCAGGTGAGATGAAAGCTAAGTGCTTAACTGCAAGATATAATAAAAAAATCAGAGCTATAATGGTGGAATCGACGTGGACTAGACGTGGACTTAGGTGTAGACCTAAGTTCGCTTCTGGCGCTAGGCCTCACCCATCGCGTAACCGAGGGATATGCTGACGTTTTGCTAAAGTTGATATGCGTTAACCTTCGTTTAACAGTTTGTTAATCAGCACTAGCTTATTTTATGTCCCCACTACTGGAGCACCAGCCTGCCCTATGGACGGATAGGGAGAACGAGCTATAAACCACGACGCGGGCCCTGTGCGGATTGGTGGTTTGTAAACCAACAACACACAAGCCATGAACACGGACTGACAGCCAGCGATCTCACATAACCTATGATTTCTCACTAGGTACTGCAAAGATAATTAAAAAATTAAATAAATATTAATAACATAATCCTTTAATATTTTTTTTTCTTAGAAGGGCATCCCATATTGTATACGAACATAATAAGCGTAAACGACATTCTAAATGTAATACAGAAACGAGTTCTACGCGTAGGTACCTATTACAATAAAGTTCAAACAATAGAGTTCACAAAAATTTTTACTATGTTTATTTTGTATAATTACCTTGGCATTGAATGTGTCTGTTGCAAATTTTTAATGACGAACCCAATAAACGTTACCGGCAAGCTCACGTCGCTCGTAAGTCTAGATCAATTAATCGATAATTGTTGTCGAAGATTCGACAATACATTGTAATTTAATTGCTTGGAATTAAAACAAAAAAAACATTGGTTCAAGCAATCGCTATAAAAGCCTCGGTTCGTGAGGGTCTTAATCAGATTTGATGGACATTAGTGACAAGTTCTGGGAGGTGTTATAATATAACAACAGGTGAGGTTTAAAATACAATCTATATTAAACTAAAAATAAATATTTTTTGAAATTTTTCGCCTATGTTGGTTTCATCTCAACCGAAAACATAAAGAAATTTTGCATAAATATTTCTTTCGGATGTTTTAGGCGTACCTTACGCTAATATTTTTCATTATTTTTGGTATATTTATAGTGCGGCTCTAGCCATCCACGCACAATTGGAATAAAAATTACCATCTATAGTAGTAATATTTGATATCCCGAAAAAGAACGGGTTTTTAGGGCATGTTAATAATAATATTATTAAACACTTTTAAACTTTCGCGTTCCATAGTTAAACAAATTTAAAAGGGGATAATCGCAAACTATTGAATTATTGGGTATAAAGAAGGTATGATACCTTTTTACTAATTAGTTTGCGTTAATCCCCGTTTAAATTTGTTTAATATTATTAAACCCCTCGTACCCCCTAAAAAACCCTTTCTTTCGAAAGTTTTATACTTTCGAAAGAAAGGGTTTTTTTGGGGTTGAAAGGTTGAAGAAACCCTTTCTTTCGAATGTTTTATACTTTCGAAAGAAAGGGTTTTTTAGGGGGGAGTATAAAGATAGCAAAAAAAATTGAAAATCTTAACATTACGTACGGTACACCTACCCGTAAAAGATCCAAAAGAGATATACAAAAATGTAAGAATCGCTTTTTCTTTAATTAATTATTATTTTCACCGTTACGTTTTAGATAATAAATGATTTAGGATGCATCGGCTTATCTTATGTTTGACGGCTGTGGGGTTGTCATTGGGCTTCAAGAACCCCCATTATGCACCTGCCCGGTCTACCATGGTACATCTCTTCGAGTGGAAGTGGGATGACATCGCAATCGAGTGCGAGAAGTGGTTAGGCCCACGAGGCTTCGGTGGTGTCCAGGTACATTTAACCTTGTTTGTTACTTAGAAATACCTTTTTTTATTGCGAGAAAAAATAATTTAACTGCATAGGTACTCGCGGGTCTGTGGCAACCCGCGGGCTGTGTCTCTCCTCCCTACCCGACTTCTGTTTGCTTTTTTTTTTGAGAGAGATTGCTGATTGCCTCAAACAGCATTTTCAGCGTCACCGGGCTTTTTTGGGAGCGGCGAGGTACGTAACGGGTACCTCAAGCCGTGTTGAAACTAATCACCTTCAGAGGTTTTCTAGAGGGAACGGCATCGCACACTTAAAAGTGCGCGCCCCCGTGCCCTACATGATTCTCCGAAGAGTTCGGATCGGATCAGAGGCGAGTAGTTTGCTTTTGTACTTCATCATCGGCTTATAAACGTCCCACTCAAGCTCAAGCCTTCCCACGTTAGTAATTGTACATAGGAAAATCGAGCCACCATCCAATAAGATGGAACAATGCGAGTCGGAACGACTCTTACGACAACTACCGGCTGACACCATTCCGTCTACGGCATCTATCTCTATTCTGTCTCTGTTTTGTCTGTTCTTCGCTAAATTCGTTTATTATTCTAAAGTTTATTTCAATTATTTTAATTTGTTAGCTATTGGTGCACAAGAGCGTTATATTGCTACTCCAAGATATACAAAGGTAACAGTATAACTATCAAAGTCACCAATTATTAACTTTACTAACTCTCTGACGTAGAAGTCCCGGGTTTGATTTACAACGGGTGTTAGATTTTGTTGTAGTTAGTTTGGTTAGGAGTAATAATGTATGTAGTCATAGGCGTAAGGGCTTACTAAGTATATATCATTCTAGTCATCTAAGGTAGAACCTTAGTTTGCTCAAGGCTATGTTTAAATAATTTTCAATTTGAACCTCAGTTTGCCAAATCTTTGTGGGAAAAACTTTCAATTTTTTTTATAGATATTGTTGGCGATCTTTAAAGCACCAATCAACCTCTTTGCCTTCATTTCTACACTACAGTTTGAACAAAACTTGATATGTGTCTTTAACCCCCGTTCCCAATAACCTATCTATCTGTTGTTTTGCCTACTATAGATACAAATTTGACATAATCTCCATACAAATTATGTCAAATTTCTATCTCCAGTAAGCAAAACATCAGACAAATAGAATATAGGGAACGGGCGTAAATAAATAGATTACAGAAGCGAGCTAACGATCAAATCAACTTCTCAGACTGATCCGTCACTTACAAGTAAATGGTTTTTCATTAAGAGTGCTCGAACTTTGAAATAAAATAATACAACCTGTGTAAGTGATATTGCCACAACTTTTATTTTATTTTAAAGGATATTCGATGACATTATGTATGGAATATAATTTCAGCCAAATGGCCGCCGAGACGTAGGTAGGTAGTGTATCCTGGCGGACCAATTTTGAATGACATCTTTGCATAAATTTGGCTCAATTTCACGAGTTATGTTGGCCTTCAGGGCGGCAATTGACTGTGGTTTGTCTGCATAAACCAGGGATTTTACGTAGCCCCACAGAAAGTAGTCGAGCGGAACTAAGTTACACGATCTCGGTGGCCAGTTGATGTCGCCACGACGCGAGATGACGAAGCCCTCGAACTTCTCATTCAATAAATTGAATGTTTAATAAATAAATAAATTTAAATTTAATACATTTTAACCATTTCTACGCGTAGTTGAAGCGTGTAGCGTTCCATGGTGAATTGTCACCACTGAATATATATTCATGTCAAATTTGACAGGTATCGCTTTACCAAGATGGCCGCTATACGCTGTCAAAGTTCGAGCGTCCCTATTTAGAAACCCTTTATTATGTTATTTTAGTGTTAGAAAGATTATAAAATATACAATGCTTTTTAAATATCCAATTGCCTTTGATTTGTGTAAAAAAAATATAAAGCTACCTCTGATTCTTATCTATATTTATTAGATCGTTAATGTGTAATAATATTAACTATTGGTCGCCCAGTGGTCGATATTCGACCGTAAATACATATGCGTGTATGTCAAATACATGGTAGTGTGTGTAATGTTTGTTTTATTAATTTAATGTATTTTTATGCATAATTAAATAAAAAAACTATTAGCATTCTGTACTCCTTCTTTATATAAACTATAAGTATGCAAAATTTCATACTCCTCCGTCCGCGCAATTTTCGTAAAAAGGGGTACAAAGTTTTTGCTTCACGTATTAATATATTAGATTACAAATGACGTCACAGAATCTAAAATGCTAACAAAGACGAAAAACAATTGAACGACAATATATAATATAAATTTGACGAAGCAGCAATATTTTTGTAGTAGATATTAAAATAAATATTCTGGACTTTCGTGATTAAAACTACGAATTTCATGAAAATAACCGTATTGATAGGTTTCCCCAACACAATGAGGATCTGGTGATCTAGCCCTGCAAACGACTGGTGGGAACTGGTAGGAATTTTATATAAAAAAATGTTAATATTTTTCAGGTCTCCCCACCCAATGAGAACCTGGTGATCTGGTCCCGCAACCGACCGTGGTGGGAGCGCTACCAGCCAATGTCCTACCAGCTCAACACTCGCTCTGGCAACGAGCAGCAGTTCGCGAGCATGGTAAGAAGATGCAACAATGCTGGTGTCAGGTACGTCATGATAAATTTATTTTTCTTACGGCTAAGCTTCGCCTGATCAACTTTGCTCAGTATTGACTATTGGATTATAAGGGAATTTTGAAATATCCCTTTTTGTCTACTTTCTAAAGCGAACCGCGCTGTGCAAAATTTCAGCTTTCTTTATTTATTTTTATTATTTATTTATTTAAACTATAGCAACATAAATATTACATGGCGGACTTAATGCCTGAGGCATTGTCTACCAGTCAACCATAGGGTAGTGCTGAGATAACATTGGTAGGTGCAATCAAGATATATTATAAATTATTTAAATGCAAGTATATAATACATGCATAAATATTATATATATATATATATATATAAACATGTACGTGTATTGTCTTTCTATGTATTCTTTCTATTTCTTTTTTTTTTCTTTTCTTTGTCTTCTTTTTCTATCTTTCTTTTTATAGCTGCGAAGGTTTTTTTTTAATATCTAACGGGTAAACACTTGGCCCTTAATCCGACGTGCCGTTAAGTCATAATAATGCCGAAGACGGAAGCGCACTTTATCCGGAACCCTCAACCAGTGAGGCACTGACTATCTTATCTCTAGCTGTTCACACTGATTTTATGCTGACATATTTAGATAAGATGGTAGTAGCTACCGTACGAGTACAATCATGCGCCCGCGGGGAATCGAACGTGTCACATAGTCATAAGTCTCAAAGCCACAAAGTCGATTAAGAATTTTATTCATGTGTCTGAGCCGATAGACGAGCATACCTGAAGAAGCTTGCTACAACCAACGGTATCACGAGAAGAATGGGTTATGTAAATCCGCATTTTTCCTTTCAGCTAGTAATATTTTTTATTTAATTGACGGATGTAATGGCAATGGACTTCGAAATGATTTAGAATTATATTATTTACCTAAAATAATGTGTAAATAAAAATATTACTACAAGTATATCTATACCTGATTAACATCGCTTTATCATCGTTTACTTTTCTTTTTAGAATCTACGTAGACGCTGTTATCAACCACATGGCAGGCACATGGATTGAGAACGTCGGCACTGGAGGTAATACGGCTATCTTCGGCCAGTGGAACTTCCCAGCAGTGCCTTACGGTCGGAACAACTTTAACTGGCCCCAATGCGTCATCAAGCCCACTGACTACGGATGTTGCCCTGAAAAAGTATATTATATTATTTTAGATATAGATATTCATCTTCATTATCATCATCATTATCCGCTCATTTTATTTTGTCACTGCTAGAGCACAAGCCTTCCCTATCATGGCTACACCACCATGGAAAGAACTCACAACAACACACACAACACATTGCTATTGCATCTGGGACCGACGGCTTTACGTGCCTTCCGAAGCACGCGAGAGATGTATCATTATCAGATAGATAATAAAAACAATTGACAATTTATTACTAATAAAAACATATTTATAAACTTTTATAATTTATTTTTAGGTTCGAAATTGCGAATCGTCTGGTTTGAAAGACTTAAATCAAGCGTCTGAATATGTGCGCGAGAAGATTGTTGGCTATTTGAACCGATTGATCGACATGGGTGTTGCCGGTTTCAGGTACCTTAAAACCACTATAATATATATTTGTTTAACATTTTTGCATTCATAATGCTATATTATTATGTAGTTACAAGATAATTTTTTTACTAGAAAAATCATCAAGTTTCAGGAAGCTTGAGGTGGACTCGAACCCACGAACTTTGGATTACCGGTCCAATGATCTGACGCTAAGGAAGACGCGTTGAATTTTTATAGTACTTTGTGACTCACGCTGCAAGACAGCGGCGCGGCATTACGTCACTGTGAAGTTACTCTCACAGTCGAAAAAAATCAATTTTACAAGTTTTAAGAAAAGTTAGAGACGTAATTCTTGATAAGTATTTTAAATATTTTAATTATTGGATTCACAAAGCTATAAGTATTTACAATATAAAATTTCCATTCGATATCCAGTTCCATTTGAGCCTGTGATTGGTTGATTTTTTTTTAGTAAAATTTTATCTTGTAACTATTACGAGTAGATATATTTAATAACATATTTTAACTTAAAAAGAGCTAACTAACTTACAGGCGATGATTACAGAATTGATGCAGCCAAACACATGTGGCCTGGCGACCTACGTGTTATATACAACAGACTACACAATTTGAATGCAGCACACGGTTTCCCATATGGTGCCCGTCCTTACATCTTCCAAGAAGTCATTGACCTCGGTGGTGAAGCGGTCTCTCGTGACGAATACACTCCTTTAGCAGCTGTCACTGAATTCAAATTCGGAATGGAACTTAGTAGGGCCTTTAAGCGTAACAACCAACTAAAATGGCTTGCCAATTGGGGACCTGAATGGGGTCTGCTCGCTTCAGGTGATGCTCTGACCTTCATTGATAACCATGACAACCAGAGAGGTCATGGCGCTGGTGGAGATGTTCTCACTTACAAAGAAGCAAAACAGTATAAGGGAGCTATCGCCTTCATGTTGGCTCATCCGTATGGCAAGCCTCAACTGATTAGTAGCTTCGACTTCCAAGATACTGAGGCAGGACCCCCAATGGATGACAGAGGCAACATCGTCTCACCTTCAATAAACCCTGTAAGTAACACTGAAATTTTTAATTATTCTCGGGGATCACGTTTTCAATGCGTGTTGTGATTTTTTAGTTTTTTATTTATAGGAATTAGTTTTCAATTTTCTGATAATAATATGATTGCGTTTAGAAATATATTTAAATGGATTATGCTATATTAGTGCTCAGTTATTAAAACTTAAATAGCTGAGATGTTATACGAAAACATATATTTTTTTTAACTATGAACTTTCCATAAAATATCTATGACTTCTTAAAAACATAGGTGTGAAACTTTGTATTAGTTTCCATTGAGGATATGAAGGTAAAAATCATCTATTAAACAACTTTTTGTTACTTTACTGAGCTAGCAGATCTGATATCTGATAGTCGAAACGATTACCGTAGCTTATTGTAGCTTGATACGCCACAGGCATAATACTTGCTCATTACCGATTCTAAAGCCTAATTAATTATGCTTTTATGCATAGTAATTTGGACATCAATGCCTGTAAATTTAAATATACATAAATGCAAAGACAGTGTACCGTGACGGTAAAAATGGGAACAAAGTCATAACTGTGCAGATGTGTAAAGTACAATATAGCCAATTGATTTTTTTTACTTATTTCTTTAGTAGCGTTTATAAATAAAATGTATAAATTTTATATGTTGTATTTTATGTGTTTATAAATAAAGGCTATAGTAGCTGTGCCCCGCGGTTTCACTCGCGTTAATTAGCTCTCAAAAAAATATTTTCCTCTTTTTGCAACATTTTTCATTGCTGCTCCACTCCTATTAGTCATAGCGTGATGTAATATAGCCTATAGCCTTCCTTAATAAATTGACTATTCAACACAAAAATAATTTAGTTCCAGAACCAGTAGTTCCTAAGATTAGCGCGATCAACTAAACAACAAACAAACTCTCCAACTATATAATATTAGTATATATTGATATATTTAATATTACGCAAATTTCGTTGCGAACATTATTTCATCACTTTTCCAAATAGCTGTTAACTATATTAATGTCTCGTCTAACACGTTATTTTTCTTGCTTTAGGATAACACCTGCAGCAACGGTTGGGTGTGTGAACATCGTTGGCCTCAAATCTACCAAATGGTGGCTTTCAGGAACATAGTTGGCAACACCGGCATCAAGCAGTGGTGGGACAATGGCAGCAACCAGATAGCTTTCTGTCGTGGTGGGCAAGGGTTCGTTGCCTTCAATAATGACGTTTGGACCCTTAGCAAGAGTCTTCAGGTTAGAACTTTATGGTTTATGTTTTTTATGTTTCTTCTAACAGTTTGCAGTGTGCAAAGTTCTTGTGCGACCCAATAATTTTGA
The DNA here is from genome assembly GCA_947562085.1 of Eudonia lacustrata. Classification (NCBI taxonomy): domain Eukaryota; kingdom Metazoa; phylum Arthropoda; class Insecta; order Lepidoptera; family Crambidae; genus Eudonia; species Eudonia lacustrata. The sequence goes on from OX387318.1 coordinate 9,008,800, forward strand.
CCAACTCCAAATACTTGATAAAGATAAAGATCCTTTCCTAAGTTCATTGCCTAAACATTCAAATTTCAATAATGGGAAATCCATAATTGGAATCCCATCACACAGGCTATTAAATTCCATCCCAAATAATACTCTACAGAACTAAAAGATAGTGTAATTGATTTGCAATAAACCGAATAAAAATAGTTGACAATCTCAGTCTCATTGTGACCACGGACTTTGCAACATGTTTGAAGCGTCGTGTAAAATAATAAAATTTTATAAATAATTATTTCTTTACAGACCTGCCTCCCAGCGGGTCGATACTGCGACGTGATCTCGGGTGAAAGGAGTGGCAGTATCTGCACCGGCAAAACTATTACAGTTGGCATTGATGGGCGTGCCTACATCTCTCTGAGACCTAATGAAAATGATATGGTTGTCGCTATCCACAGAGGAAGTCAGGTAAGTGAAAAATAATTTTAGATATTAGAGACTAACCAACAATAGCTATTTTTATGTCCCCACTGCTGGGGAACGAGCCTTTCCTATGGATGTATAAGAAGAATGTGCCATAAACTATCACTACCACGCGATGGGTATAGGCCCAGCAGTGGAACACAAAGGCTAAATAAAACAATTAAAGAATTATGTAGATTAGGTGTTGAACATCAAATATATAAGGTCACATTTTATCAAGCGTAAATATTTTGACAAAACATCTAATTAAGAGAAATAAGGCCCTAGCATTAAAAAAAGGAGAAGGAGCTTGATGGCGCAGTGGTTAATGCGCTCGGTCTGCGATTGCTGAAGTTAAGCAACTTTCGCAAAGGCCGGTCATCGGATAGGTGACCAAAAATTTATCATCTCGAGCTCCTCCGTGCTTCGGAAGACACGTTAAGCCGTTGGTCCCGGCTGCATTAGCAGTCGTTAACAACCACCAATCCGCACTGGGCCCGCGTGGTGGTTTATGGCCCGTTCTCCCTATCCATCCATAGGGAAGGCTCGTGCCCCAGCAGTGGGGACATAAGACGAGCTGATGATGATGATGATGATTTATCAACCGCAAATATTTTGACAAAACATCTAATTATATCAGAGAAATAAGGCCCTAGCATTAAAAAAAAGTTTAGGCTAGTTTTTATTTTTACTTTTCCTAACACAAACATTGTAATATTTTTAAGGCGGCTTCTCTGTCGGCTCCTTTGAATGAAATTGCGGGCACGTGTAAGGCTAAGCGTATGCTGAGACGCAGGTGACGCAGCACAGCGCAGTGCAGATTTTGCGGGGCAGGGCAGTTGGGGCAGACATAGGCCGCGAACGCATGCTGCGACGCAGGTAAGTGACAGTGAGTTGTCAGATGTCAATGTCAGAGTCTGATAATATGAGTTGTTGCTTGGAAAACTGTAAGTGATTTTCTGAAAAAAACTTTCTACTAATGGATAATTTGTACTATCGAGAGAGTTCTGTTAATTGTTCTGTCATTATTACAAAATTATAATAAAATGGTAAAAAACATTGTGTCGACACGCACGCGTCGCGCAGAAATCTGTGCCGGCACTACAACGAGGCGCAGGGCAGGGCAGGCACATGTCTGCGTCGCACGTGCCTGCGCCGCAGCGTACGCAGCTCTCGGCACAACCATGTGCTACAAAATCAGCGCTGCTCTGCGCTGCGCTGTGCTGCGTCACCTGCGTCTCAGCATACGCTTAGCCTAAGCGGTGTAGGCATTGCGGCCTCTCTGTTTCAGCTCCTTTGAATAGAAACTACATACCGAAAGTGCGTAAGGGGTGTTTTATTTTACTTTTTAATCGAAATGTCTTTTGGCGTTTTTTTTTTGAAAACTAGCGTACAAAAATTAAAGGTTTTTTTTATAAAAATAGTTTATTTATGTTGTTGAATTTATACTTAAAATATTTGCGGTTGATAAAATGTGACCTTAAAATGTTTGTTTTTGAAAATAAATTTTCCTGGGACATCTTTAGTTATAGTAATGTATCTTTTTAATTTTCCAGTCGCGACTCTAAGTGCTAGCTGAATACAAAGATATGAAGAGTTCAAGCTGATTGAAGAACTGTCATTTGAAGACCTCATGTTGTTATTAAAACGTTCTGAGTTATTTATTCTGTGTTTTATTACATTAATAAAATTGCCTTTTCTTTCATTTATTTATGTCATGGAAACAAGGACAAACTTTCACTGTAGGTATAATAAAGTTAGAATAGCATTTGGAAGTAGTTTCTCATTTATCACTGTTGTTTAAAGTTAACTTTAATATTTTTTATAACTTTTACAATATTCATATTAAACATTCATTGGTTCGACATAATTTATGGTGATAAAATAATTCAACTTTCTGCGCGTATGGGTGCAAAGACTACAACAGGACAGTCATATTTAAAATTCATTTATGAATATTATTTAGTTATCAAGTGTAAAATTCGAGATTTAATTTTTTTTATTAAACGTATGATTTTAATAAAAAAATTAAGTCTCGAATTTTACACCATGTTATTTATCACCATGTCAAACCAATGAAGAAGTAAATACATTTTCATGTTTACTTTTAAAGAAGCTCTACTACTTTTGAAGAAGGATCTGTGTAAAAAGTTCTATGTCTAATTGAGTCATTTTAAAATTACGATTATCGAATTATTATTATCATCATCAATAAAACATGCACTGTTTTAAAATTGTCGTAGGACTCATGGATGCTCAATTGCGTAATGTTTACTATATAAATTTGTCCGAAAAGCAACAAGTTTGCCAAAGTTGTTGAATCTTAGCGGCTTGAGCAAGCAAACTGGTCTCGTAATTCTCAAAGTTATGTGTATAAATTAAACTTACTTTTGATTATACAATTTGGATACCGCACGAAATGTTAAACTGAATGTTAAATTTCACTTGTTAACATATCAGATATTATGTTATGAAGGGACTTATGGTGGTGCGCCACTAGTAATTACTTAACTAATGAAATAGGTAAGCAGTATTTTTTAGGTATAATAAGTACCTACTTATTATAGGGCAGTGTCTCAGTTAAGTGTTCGACACTTTAAGCACAATAATAAGTAGTTTTTAAGTAATTAGCTGGTTGTTGTATTGTTTAGTGTTATATCCACCAAAATCATTAGATGGATCTATAAGACAATTTTGAGACCGATCCTCACATATCGAAGTATTACTGGGAGGTGGAAACCTCGGCAGGCCCCACTAAGATAAGATAAGATAAGATAGTGTATGATTTTTTGATAATGGCTATGGTTTTTTTTTAAAATGTGAAAAGGAGGCAAACGAGCGGGCGGGTCACCTGATGGAAAGCAATCACCGCCGCCCATGGACAACCCGCAAAACCAAAGTAATCGCGGATGCGTTGCCGACCTTGAGGAAGAAGTTGGATCTTAAGAAGGGAGTAGGAATTGGAAGGGGGGAGGGGTGAGAGATGGGCCTCCGGTACTTTCACTCACCGGACGAAACACAACAGCAACGAGTGCCGTTGTTTCACGCCGATATTCTGTGAGAGGGTGGTGTTACGCCGGGCGAGCCGGCCCATTTCGTGCTGCAACGCAGCGTGGCTCTACCACTCAGGCAGTGTCACTCATTTAGCACCACCCAGGGGTCATGTGTAGGGTCTCAAGGGTAAACCTACGGACGCGAGTAACTTTAACCCCCACCGTTGTGTTGTGTAGTGTTATATGTTTTTTTGATAATGGCTATGTAATGTGGTAAAGTTAGTATATCTTCATTCATCGAAGCGTATGCAATAGTTTGTTTTCACATTAATTTGAGGTCTGCCGATGTCGACGCGATCAGGGCACTTTTATCAAGAACTGAATTATTTTAACTTATCCAGTTGCTTTGCACATTCTATACGCGTAAGTGATGTTTCTGTATTTGATTTTATATGTGTGATGGTTATTGGATTAATCACCACGCTTGCCAAATGCGGGTTGGTGATCACAAACCCGGGCTATGCATCGAAAAGATCCGAAACACACTTTGCCCGACCTGAGAATTGAACCCGGGATCTTAGGTATAGTATTTTACTAAAAGTACTCAAAATATGAATAGCTACCACCGTATATTTTGCCCATCTTAGTAAATATATAAATAAATAATAAATAAACTTTCCTACACCCACACCAATTATCTAGCCCAAGAGAAGCTTCGTTACGAAACTCGTTAAATTGTTACTAGACAACGGATAAACATACTTAAAATACTTAAATACATACTTATTATACATAGAAAACACCCAGACCCGAGACAATTTAGAAAAACAATAATTTCTAAATTGACCCGACCGGGGATTGAACCCGAGACCTCAGAGACGGCGACTCCATGAAAACCGGTGTACAAACCACTCGACCAAGGAGGTCGTCATCGTCATAGTCGTTTTAGTACCTCAGCCTAAGAAGATTTAACGTTATTAAATTCAAATGAAGTTTGAAATCTTCCTTGTTTGAATTTTATCCAATTAATAATAAGTTTACGTTAGATTTTATCTCGGCCCCAGTGTAATATTTATTATTTACAGAGGCTGACTTGTCTTGAAACTGTAGAGTTTGGATTGGTGCCTTTTAAGCCATCAAGAATGCAAACACAATGAATTCGGAGTGTCCGTCCATTATAATTATGTTGACTTATACATATTTCTTTCATTACTCTAAACTTAAGTCTCGCTCTTAAGTGAAAACCGGGCGTTACCTGTATATGTATCGAAAAATCCGAAATACTTTTTCCCGACCTAGGTTTGAACCCGGGACCTTCGGGTATTGGGCCGAGCACTTTGAAAAAGGACTAAGTAAAAAAAAAGACAAAGTGTTGAAAAAAATTCACTAGCGGGATTCAAACCCGCACCCCGTGAGATGCCGGTTCAGGTGTACTACCAACTATGCTATCGTGGCCACTTTGTTTTTTTTTTTCAATTTGTAATTTGTTTGTAACAAAATTTGCGTAAAGTTATATTTAACTATAATCATAAGTACAAAGTATATAAGTAAAACCGCAATGCATTGGAAGTTCGATTGGAAGAAATGTCCCCTAGATAGCGAAAGGATATGGGATCGAGTCCTATATCAAACGCGATTTTTTCCGAATATTCATCATTTGTATATACATTTTAACCTTTTCACCGCCCAACTATCCTGCACGCGATGTCCCGCTGTACGCCAACGTATAAATGTATTTTAATAAAGTAGGTACAAAGAAGAACTTCTATAAAAGTGCTGGCGTGGACGGCACGGAAATCTCGAACTTCTATAGAAGTTGTTGGCGGTAAAAAGGTTAATAAACTTACCCAAATTTGTAACTCTATAATTTTATGTTTTTACCGTTTATTAAACATCCCCATACGTCACGTTAACCTCATGAAACCGAGCAGCTTACGGTAATATTACACGTATGTCAAAACTTTGTTGCGGGCCCAAAAGCTACAGAACTACGAAACTACAACGTTACGAAACTCGTAGCAGTCGTAGCACAACAGCTTTTGTGTAGAAAAAAGCGTAGGTAGCTGTTACTTTTTGTTGCGTCGAGTATGTTCGTAACGTCCGTCTGTGGAACGTTTTATACATTGTCCTAATAATCCCCTTGAGGAGCTCGTAACGCAGTGACTAACGCGCTTGGTCTTTTTTTTTTGAGAGAGATTGCTGATTGCTTCATACGGCATTTTCAGCGTCACCGGGCTTTTTGGGAGCGGCGAGGTACGTAAAGGGTACCTCAAGCCGTGTTGAAACGAATCCCCTTCAGAGGTTATCTAGAGGGAACGGCATCGCACACTAAAAAGTGCGCGTGCCCGTGCTCTACTAGATTCTCCGAAGGGTGCTTGGTCTGCGATTGCTGAAGTTATGCAACTTTCGTAAAGGTCAGTCATGGAATGGGTGACCAAAAATTGGGCCCAGTGCGGATTGATGGTTGTTAACGACTGCTAACACTGCTGGGACCAACGGCATTACGCGCCTTCCGAAGCACGGAGGAGCTCGAGATGATACATTTTTGGTCACCCATCCGATGACTAGCCTTAACCTTAGCAATCGCAAACCGGGCGCAGTAACTACTGCGCCATCGAACTCCTCAACACTGGGAATAACACTCACACTATGTACATATTAAGCAAATTATTTTGGACGATTCATACAATTTTCCTTTATGATTCGAACTATTGTCATATGGAAAATGAGAATCATTAAATTAATTTAACTGGCAGGGCTTATTCGACAGGCAGCCCTTGACAAACGACATGTTTTAATCCACGCGGGTACGAGTATGTCAAGGATACATATTGTGGGAATTTGCGTTATAAGCTATATCCTGGTAAGCGTTTTATTTCTAATGGAAAACTTAAGAGTGTTTACGCCGCACACTAGCGCCGCCAATGAAAAAAAAACATATCTAGTAATTAGAGATAGAAAATCAAATTATGCTCAACAAACTATCTGAATGAAGTAATTTAGCATTTTTACGTCACCTAATGAACACATGACATGTTATGGTTTAGTTAAATATGGCGTTATAGTTAAAAGTGGCCGTAACGTCTTATTTAACTAAACCATAACATGTGAGGTGTTCATTAGGTGACGTAAAAATGCTAAATTACTTCATTCAAATAGTTTGTTGAGCATAATTTGATTTTCTATCTCTAATTACTAGATATGTTTTTTTTTCATTAGTGGCGCTAGTGTGCGGCGTAAACGCTCTTACGATTAAAAGTGTATATTATGAATTTTATTGAATACGGTTTACATACAATAATGGCTAACTTACTACATAATATTACGTTATGCTACAATTGCTAACATAGTTTTATACTTGGACGCCCAAGGTAACCACAGTGCCACAGAACAATTGAATTTCTATTGTGTCTGGTTTAAGAACAACTGAGTAATAATAGTAAGAACTGTGTGAATTGTTGTAGGTATATCATTGTGTAAAACATTTTGTATGGTATACAAAATGTTATACAATGATAACTGACATTCGAAGAACCTGAAAGCAATATTTCATGTCATATTAAATAAAATTTTTTTGAAATCGTTTTAATTAAAGCAAAAATAAAAATAAATAATTATTACCTTCCTTGTTAAAACTGTACACAACGTGGCAACAATAGAAAGAACATGTTTTAGAAGGACTTCTTGGCGGGAAAGTGAAGAGTCATGTCTGCGGTTTTGTTTTATTTTCTAAAGTTTGTGTTATGTCGAATATTAATATGAAATAATGGTGGATTATTTACCGTTAAGTGTTCGTGAGTGTGCATGAGTGTTGGCAATTGAAACAAAACAGTGCCACGGCACTTTTCAAATTCTCTCAAGAAGTCGCGTGAGGACTTAGTAAAGCTCCACATCTTTACTGAGATACTCGAGGGGTTGGGGGGATATCATTTCTCACTTCTCATTTATATTATCATTCATCATCATCCTATAAAAAGTTTAATTTTGAGAAACGTATAAGTTAAGTTTTCGACTGAAGGACTAGTATCCATGGTCAATATCAATAAAAAAAAAAACATGTTTTAGGTTGAATCGTTATTTGAAAAATATTTCACGTCAGTAGGTATGCAACTTCTCTGTGGGAGTACCTTTAGTTAATAGAACCTAAAATTAACTATATGACAATGATTGAATAAGCGCGCCTGCGACTGACTGGCCGTCAATTAGATATCTGTGTAACTGTGCTATTATTATTTAGTTATTTTCAACTTACCCCGACAGGTTTATAGTGTTTGCGAAACAATTATAAATAAGTGTCGCTGCTCATAACTACTGGTATGGAGATTTGTATACCGGCGGTTCTGGGTCCAATTCCCAACGTATATGATTGTTCTCACTTTGATTGATGGTAGGGCTAGTTTTTATTCGGCATGGCTAGCTACCACTATCTATATATACAACCTGGAGATGACACCACGACAATAAATTACCCATAGTATACCTAATGACGCTCCCAATCTATATATAAAAAAAAACATTTTAAAACATTCAATAATTTAGCCACAGGACATAATTTTTAATTAGTAACATTTACACATGATGTATCTGTTATTAAACTAGTACGGCCAGGTTAAAGACCTCTCATCGGTGTTTTAAACACGTCGCAAAACTTCATCTGTTCTTAGATGTTAAATCCCGATGCAAAGCATCAACCCAAATTACGCGGAAAGAAGATTATTGCATGCGTAAGTGATGCATTCGTAATGACTCGTGTCAAACGAAAATTTAGTATGTACGAAAGGGACAAATATTGGTTTGTTTGTGTTAGTTTTTTTCTACTGGCTCGGGCGGCGATCAGGTTACAAGTAAATATTTATTTTATTTAAGTAGGCCAAGTTCAGTATCGCCGCGATCCTGTGACGTAATACATGTCTACGCGTTTGATGCGCCGCCGCCGCCGCCGCCCGATCGCCCGGCGGGGTCCTTTTGTTTATAATTATTGCCAATTGTTATGTAAGTGTAGTGACTAATGACTGATAAAGACGCAGTGCGAATTGTGCGAAATTTAACGCTTCGTTAGTGGTGATAGGACACGTAAAATAGAGTTAGGTATCTAGTTAAATGATCTGGATTGTGCGAAATTGACGCTTATAGTTAGTCTTTTTTTATTACGATGTCTCGGTATTCTTATACTGCTTCGGAATACACCGACATGATTTTAATTTATGGAGAATGCAATGGAAACGCTGCATCAGCTATACGGACATACCGAGAGAGATATGGAAACACTCGTGTGTGTCCTACTAACGGCCGCGTTATTGTCCAAGCTGTCCAGAGGATACGGGAAAATCAAGGTTTGGTCTCGCATGTTGATAGGGCTCCTCCCGTACCGCGTATCGCCAGTTGTGGTACCAGCTAAATGGGGCTCCAGCTCATTCAGTGGTGCCTGCCAGAGAGCGTTTGTCTCAAAGCCAGCAAGTTCACCGACCTCAGCGACCTCACGCCATTAGATTTTTTCTTGTGGGGCTATGTCAAGAATGATGTGTACTCAACAGACGGACGTTAATACTGTAGATGAATTAAAAATACGAATAATAAGAAAAATTTAAAAACATGGCCGCTAACGACGATCTACTGCCTAAAGTTAGAAATAACATTTTGAGAAGGTGCAATTTGAGTGTTCGGGTTCATGGGGGACACATTGAAAATTTCAAAATTTAAAAGCAAAATGAATTATTTAAACTTTACCCATAATAAATAATGCAAATTGCAAGTGCAACGTTGTGATCTTATTCGGTATTAATGGCGCCAAAACGTCTCGTCACCTGACAATGCGCTGTTGCCGCTCTCTTATCAAAGGTCAGTCACCTAACATTTCCTAATGGTGTTCTATTTTGCTTGCGTTTTTGTTCTATTTAGTTTGTTTGAAAAATAAAATAAAAAATTTTTAGTGATAGCCAATATTTTTATTTATTGTCGTAGTGTCATATCCAGGTTGTATATAAAAATCAATTGCTGTCCGTTTGTCTCGCTAAAACTCGAGAATGGCTGGACCGATTTGGTTAATTTTGATTTTGAAATATTTGTGGAAGTTCAGGGAAGGTTAAGCGGTGAGAAACATAAATAATAAGTAACGGAAAACACTAAAAAAGACAGTTCAATTTTCCAATACAAAATGATTTGTTTGTTTTGTTGTCATGGAAACTGTCAAGGCGTTACGAAGTCCGCCGGGTCAGCTAGTCTTATCTAATTATGTCGCCCTAACATCACTACATAGTATAAAACAAAGTCGCTTCCCGTTGTCTGTATGTCCCTATGTATATATGCTTAGATCTTTAAAACTACGCAACGGATTTTGATGCGCTTTTTTAAATAGATAGAGTGATACAAGAGGAAGGTTTATATGTATAAACCATGCATATAATTGGACCCGGTAGGTGGCGCTGCGCTGCCATAGGGTTCTATAGGATACGGGTGTTCACTCAACGGGACAAAGTTGCGAGCGGGCCGCTAGTTAATGATATACGAGTAATATCCAGTTCCTCAGTACCTATTATATTAAGGACTCCTGGTAAAGTACACTTCAACCTTCAGCCTTCAGTTACCCGAAGGAAATGCAATTGTAAGCTTTTCATTTGTTTTATAATTAACTGGTGGTTTCACTCGCGTGGTTTCCGTTCCCGTGGTAATATCGGAATAAAAATGTTATGTTTTAATCCAGGTTATAATCTATCTGTATGCCGAATTTCATCCAAATCCATCCATCCGTTGCAGCGTGAAGAAGCAACAAATATACACACATACATACACAAAAACTTTCGCATTTATAATATTAGTGTGACTAGAGCAACTCGCTTGCGATTTCGTCCGCTTGAGTAGTGAGAACACCCGTATCCCATGACGGTTTAAAAAACCAAGAGCTCTATTGCAGCGCCATCTACCGGATCCAATAGTAAATATAAACCATCCGGGGATCCAATCAAACGCACACAAAAAGTTTCATTAATTTCGGTTTAGCCGTTTAGGAGGTGTACGAGCTGCTGCTGTACAATATTTAATTTGATAATGATGAAATGATAAAAAGTCTTGATGAAAGACTGAATTTATTATGCTTGATATTTGATACAATATTTGATACGAGCGAACATCGAGGCGATCGAATGAGTACTAAATTAATATTATAATAAAATGAAGTAAATTACAAAAAATGCTGAATTGCCCATGTGACGCAATTGTGCGGTTGGAGGAGGAGTTCAGTGACTTATACCAAGACGTAAGGATGAATGATACTCGTAAATATTAGGTCCTTACCTATGAAATTGATTGAATTGAATTTTTTATAAAATTTTATTTTTCATATTAACGTTTTTTTAACTTTCATAGCATCTATATATTGTAGAGGAGTGTGTTTGTTTCACTAGCTAAATATAGCAGACATTAAAAAAAAAAGAAAAGTCGAGTCCCTTCAAAGCTACAATGAAACAAAAAGACAATTCTGCGAACATAAAAAGTTGTAATTGAAAAAAAAATTGGGCGATAAAGACACAAAATTAATAATCATTGTTATTACTGAAGTTTAGGTAAGATAGTCCTAACTAAAGGTGTATATTAATATTAACAACGGGTATTGACTTTTAGCAGTAATACACCTATTAATAAGTGAGAAAAAAAAGTCAATTTCATAGGTAATAACCCAATATAAATTAAGATATACGAAAAAAAATAGTTTTTGTTAGAATTGTTGCTAAAGTAAAAAAACAGTTGCTGATTGCTATTTTTAATGATTAAAGAAGGTTGATCACTGGTTCTGTCGAGGACTGGTACCTTTTAACATAGAAAATAAACAAAGCGACTACACTAATCTGAAAATAGCACTTGAAAATGTAAGCATTGATGAACAAACAGATTTTATTGCGCAACAATCTGGTATCCTCATTATTTCTAATTACACATGTAATCGGCGTGTTTACAGCTGGCTTCTCCAATCTCTCCTAATGAAAGTAGAATAGCTTCTACGTGACTTGCTTCAATGAAGTTAATTTCTTGTGAGAAGGTTTGTAAGGTTATTGAGGGCTCTATGGCGCAATGGCTTGCACGTTCGATATGCGATCTTTAAAGCTAAGCAATTTTCTTAATTCCATGTCTTGGATTGGTGGCCTAGTTTAAAAGATATTAAGCACGAAGGCATAGTAAGCCTTCGAGCCCAATTGTTCTCGTATTTTTATTAGGTAAGTAGTGGCCCCAGTTTGCGACACTGAAACAAGTGATAAGCACTTGCTTATCGTCACCAAAAAACAATATAGGATTTATATTATTTTGAATTTTTAATTTACAATGCTTTATATAGTTACACCAGTGGACCCGGCGGATTTTTATTGGAAAATTAAATTGTCGTTTTTAGTATATTTATAGTGTGATTCCCGTGGGAATATCAGGATAAAAACTATCATATGTGTTAATACAGGTTATAAACTATCTGTGTGCCGAATTTCATCCAAATCCATCCATCCGTTGCAGCGTGAAAAAGCAACAAATATACTTACACACAAACTTTCGCATTCATAATATTAGTGTGATGATAAAATTTTACTAAAAAAATCAACCAGCCTCAGGAAGCTGAATGGGAATTGAACCCACGAACCCACGACCTTTGGATAACCGGTCCAATAATAAATAAATAAATAAATTCATTTATTTCGACCAACTTAGGATCATATAGTTAGATTGCATTAAAATTACTATAAAGTTCAAATAATAATAACAATAAAAATTCTTAAAAATAATAAAAAAAAAACAATAAAAACGATCACAATCAAAATTATAATAAATTAAAAATAAAATGACTATTATTGTCAAATCAAAAATATTAAAAACTAACCCCCATATTCATAAAAACTATTTAAGCATTATTTAGTTAGTCATTGTTTTGTCTCTTTTTCTCAAATTCAAAATGACGTTTGTGTGACGTTGACAAAACAATATTTAACTAAATAATGCTTAAATAGTTTTTATGAATAAGGGGGTAATTCTTATTATTTAATGATCATAAACAGAATTGAATTTAAATTTTACTGAATAACAGCTAAGAGCTCTAGTTGGTTAGTGTAAAATTTTTGGTTAATTTAAAATTCAGTTGCGGACCCATTTTTTCAATTATGATTAGAGGAAAGAGTGTCAATCACTGGTCCTGTCGAACACTGGCGCCACTTTGTCATAATTGACATAGACCATCAAATCCTACTAATATTTTAAACGCGAAAGTTTGTAAGTATGGATGTTTGTTACTCTTTCACGTAAAAACTACTGATTGGATTTGGATAAAATTCGGCATACAGATAGTTTATAACCGGGAATAACACATAGGATACTTTTTATCCAGATATTCCCACGGGAACGGGAACCACGCGGGCGAAACCACTAGTGTAACATACATGAGAAACGAGCACTACTCGTCACCATGCCAATTATTTAGGTTTATTCTAAGACTTGATTTTTTATATTTTTTCCCGCTGTTTTTATTGTTATACTAGCTGAACCTGGCGGACTTCATACCGCTTTGACAGTTTCCATGACAACCAAACAAACAAATCATTTTGTATTGGATTAAATTTTCGTTTTTAGTATTTTCCGTTACTTATTATTTATGTTTGTCACCGTTTAAACCTTCCCTGAACTTCCCCAAATATTTCAAAATCAAAATTAGCCAAATCGGTCCAGCCATTCTCGAGTTTTAGCGAGACAAACGAACAGCAATTGATTTATTTAAATAGAAGCTAGATGTAAGTAGTGTGGATATCAAATAAATGCATTATTTTTATATGAATTATTTTCACGAACGAACATTCGGTTTCGGTGTTATCCTGTAAGGAATTATTCGTACAATCGCTTCGATGGTAGGCAACGTACTTCGGAAGGCACTTTCTTCGAAGGGACTAATTGCTGCCATGATTACCCATACTCAAGTCAGGGTAATGTAATATATATCAACGCATGGGACATTAGAGCTGGCAGCGCTGTTATATGTATATTGAACTGTATGTCTCTATAATTAGAATAGAATTTGCTGTGATTGTTCAGTGTATCGTAGCCGATCGCTCATTCATATATAATTTGGGTTCAGACGTAAATACGGAGTAGCTACATAGTAAGGATTCTGCAATGAAGTCATTGAATTTTTGAACCCTTTTTGGACAGGTTCAATTCAAGGTTTATTAGACAAAGAAAATTAAAACAAATTCAAACTTAAAGTGCTACATATTTCGAAACGCTCAAATCTAAAAAAGATTTTTTTATATTCTTTTCTAATGTTCAAGTGAAAATAATATGATCACGGTTATAAATAATTTCTCATATATTTTGTTCAAAACAAATTACAGTTTGAAAAAGTTTTGAAAAAGGGTTGGACTGAGCCACGAAAGCATAGTTAGTAGTGCACCTACCAACTATGTTATCGATTCCGGTCGGTTCGACCGGCATTTGGCAAGCGTGATGATTAAGCCATTACCCATCAACTGTAGTGATGGCTTGAGTTCAATGTATATCATTAAGCCTAAGCCTTTTCCCATCAGCAGGACAGTCATAGGTTTTTATAGGGGTTTTACTATTAGTATCATAATAACTTCGATATTCATCATCATCATCATCGGCCTATATTAGTCCACTGCTGGACATAGGCCTCCCCTAATGAGCGACATAGCGCCCCGTCCTCGGCTTGACGCATCCAGCATCTGCCTGCAGTCTTTCGCAGGTCATCATCCCACCTGGCCAGAGGGCGCCCTATGCTACGTTTACCGAGTCGTGGTCTCCACTCAAGAACACGTTTGCCCCAGCGGTTGTCGGTTCTTCGCCAGATATGGCCGGCCCACTGCCACCTCAACTTGCTTTTTCTTAGCGCTATGTCGATATTGCGAAGTAACAAAAAACTATTTTTGATTATACACTATATCCTTATTAAAATAAATTGAAATCCAATTAAGACGACGAACGAACGAAAGGCGTAAAACATTTGGCTATCGTAAATGAATTTTAAAATATAAAATCTACGTTTATTTTTTTCCAAGCCCTCTTAATGGAAGTTAGGCGCAACAGCTAGGGACGTAATAAATTCCATTACGCTGGACAATTGGACATTAATTGGAAGCGCATTGCTAAAAGGATTTCATGAGAATCTATTTTTCACTGCGATGATATGATTAGAATTGTTGAGAATTAATTTGCTAGCCAATAAGGTAAGTTGGACAAGAGATTTTCTGTTAAGAGCGTTTACGTCGCAAACTAGCGCCGCCAATGAAAAAGAAAACATATCTAGTAATTAGAGATAGAAAATCAAATTATGCTTAACAAACTATTTGAATGAAGTAATTTAGCATTTTTACGTTACCTACTCTGTGTGGTGCCGGGGATAAAGAATTGCACCACCTCATCTCTTCCCGTGGGTGTCGTAAAAGCCGACTAAGGGACCATTCCAGAGGATGGGCAGCAGCATCTCTCTGAGGTCTACCCTCAACCTACTGCGATCGCCAACCCGCCTGCCAACCGTGGCGATTACGGCAAATACCCCCCATGATTATTTGGGGGAGGCCTTTGTCCAGCAGTGGACGTCTTTTGGCTGAGATGATGATGATGATGATGACATTACCTAATGAACATCTGACATGTTATGGTTTAGTTAAATACGGCGTTATAGTTAAAAGTGGCCGTTTGTAGCTGTATCGTCTTATTTAACTAAATCATAACATGTAATGGTTTGACGTCAGATGTTCAATAAGTGACGTAAAAATGCTTAATTATTTCATTCAAATAGTTTGTTGAGCATAATTTGATTTTGACATATGTTTAATGTCTTTTACGCGGATATTTTATTAATTAGCAAATTTTTGTACATAATTGTATGATTATTACATAATTGTTACTTGGTTTAAAAGATTTAGGAAAAGGAAATACCTTTTAAGTTTCTTGCCAGCTTCTCGGTCGAAGACTCTCCCAAAATCCGTACTGGGTGGTAGACTCGTTAAATTAAATTTTTATTTTTTTATTTTAATAATTATTTTTGACGTCCATATGTGCCTGTGCAGGCTTATATTGAATAAATGATTATATTGAATTCGATATAAAAAGAAATATCGTAAATATCGTGAAAGAGTACACACGTCTAGTCCAGTTAATCACACATAGCCCATTTGTCAGTGACTAGAAAAGTGAATTCTTCATTATTTTGTTCTTTACTTGTCAGTTTTCATTAGTTGCGTGACCTTTGGATTTTCATTACCTCGCACAACCTAGAAAGGGCTGTCACGCCTGCACATGTGACTCGCTTGCTCGTTTGCCACCTCTTGCATACAAAAAGGGAGTCTATAAAAAACTTGATAAAAACGTAAAACTAAGGATCGACGATCTGATGAAGGTCGCGGGAAGCCGCTGGATGCAAGCAGCACAAAACCGGTCGTTGTGGAGATCCTTGGGGGAGGCCTTTGTCCAGCAGTGGACGTCTTTTGGCTGAGATGATGATGAAGGTTCAATTGGACTTTTGGATAAGTTGATGTGCAGGCATCTATACATTATGATATGTATTTTAGGATGTATTTTATCAAGTTTTTAAAGACTCTTTTTAGGGTTCCGTAGTCAACAAGAAACCCTTATAGTTTCACCATGTCTGTCTGTCTTGCCGTCCCCAAGCTCATAGACTAGTACTAGAAAGCTTTAATTTAGCATGGATATACATATTAATCACGCCGACAAAGTGGTGAAGTAAAATTTTGAAGCTTAAGCCGAGCTTAAAATTTTACGGCTTAAGCTGAGCTTAAAATTTTACGGCTTAAGCTGAGCTTAAAATTTTTCGGCTTAAGTTGAGCGGGAGACGTTATTAGGCTTTGTTTTTTCAAAGTTGTGGTTGTATTTTGTCGTATATTTAACTTTTATACATTCATTCATTAATTCAGATGCATTGCTATTTTATTTTTATTTTTAGTGTTGGTATCACATAACAGGGCACAATGTCAATTGTTATTATTTTTCATTATTTTTGTTACATGTTGTATGTTTTATTGTGTGTTTTGTTATGTGATTCCAATATATGTCTTTTATTCTTTTATTCTATTCTTATTCTTAACCAATCGCCAATTGCCTTTTCACAATTTCGGTCGCAGACCTGGCCACTGAAAACAGTAGGTAGATAATTATAGGTATCACAGTAAGTAAAACAGTAAGAAAACACTGACGAACTTATCTAAAGGACCCTGACCTTTGTTGTTTTTGATTATATATATATTTAAAAAGGAGGCCTTTGTCCAGCAGTGGACGTCTTTTGGCTGAGATGATGATATTTAAAAAAAACATTTATCGCTAATCTGATTATAAACGAATGCTTATTTTGAAAATAGTCTTAACTGAATATCACAAATCATTTATTTTCACACCAACAATGTTAATGTCGTAGACCTTTAATTAACCGTCTTTTGTTTTAAATTCTATGCAACAAAAAAACTGCGTTACAATAAAAAACAAATTCAAAATTCAAAATTCAAAATCGTTTATTCAGTTTAGGCTTCATGTAGCTCTTGTGAATTTTACTATGCCTTCGGTTCGTAAGTCTACTCTGGTTGGGAGATCTTGTACTGAGAAGAACCGGCAAGAAACTCAGCAAGTGTCCAGCTCTTTTCTCCCTCACAGCGTCAAAATTAAATGCCTTATCATAGCAGGACACTTTCCATTACAAATAAACACAAAAAATATAGAAGACAACCACAACATGTAAAAAAACAAAATAAAAAAAAATCTAAGTTATCAAATTTACATCCGGTAAAAGTTTCAATTTCCACAGTACCACTACAGTATTCTAGTAAAAGTAAAAAATGTTTAAGTACTCGGGCGCCCATGCTAACCACAGTGCCATAGAACAATTGAATTTCTATTGTGTCTGTCCATGAAAAACAAAGTCTAACTATAGTGAATAATACTAAAATGAGATAAGTATGCAAGAGCAGACCAGCCTCCACAGGTGGCACCCGTTCACGAGTATGACATGTGAATCAGCCATCGCTTCGCTCAACCATATTTTTGGGAACGTAACGACCCGACGCACACGCCACCACCGCAAAGACAATAAAGAGAGCATGTCACACTCAAGATACTTCTAAATAAAAACTTAATGATCTTTTTAACGCAACGCTGTTTGTTATCTGTAGGACACTGCTGATAAAGGCTATCATATCAGTATAAAAATTATATAAATTAATTTTATTATATTGATTCAAATAGAGTATGTGTTTTTTATTATAACCAGGCTGTTTTATCATCTAAATATTCTTTGATTGTTTAATAACCTTTTATAAGTAATAAAGACTTTACATGTTTTTGAAACTTATCTAAAGGTAAATTTAGTACAGTACTTGGTATTTTATTGCAATAGTGTATACCTTGCCCCAAGAAAGAACCAAAAGCTTCTGTAACCTGAGCAGTGGCATTACATTTAAATGAACCAATCATCCAGCCAGTCAGCATTAAAAACTTTGTACTCTAACAGCGTGCACTCAATTATGCAAATTCACTAACAGCGGAGCACCGCGTCCGCCGCCTCAATGTGTCGAATGCATATTTTTCAGGCCCGCGTAATTAACTGAGAAACAGGTATATTCCTTCAGCGTGCTCGGCCTCTCTCGAATGACTATCCGCCCGCCCGACGCTACAGTGTTAGTACAACCACAGTACGGAGTTGACCGTTGAACAGTCGACACGCGCGCTACGCTCCGGCTGGCTAATTACCAATTCCGAAAATACGAAGGCAACCAAAATTATTAACCCATAACCGTGAATCGATCGGTTTAAATTTTTTTCTGGTGTTTTTATGTGACTGCGTGGTCAATATCAATGTTGGCCTGGCCTACTCGGCCCAAGCTTAAGTGGTGCTAAGTAAGTTTCTGAAGTGAACGTGTGTGGAGTACTTTGGGCGGGCGTCCTGACATTTCTGTTTCGGCGAGGTAAGTTGTTTTAAAGTACGTAATTATAAGTTTGTTCAAATGAATTTCGGTGGCTTTCATGTTTGAAATGTTTATCAATTTCCTTCGGTGAACGATTGTTATGGTACGTTATAATGGGTGGAATATTTTTTGTTTTTAATTATTGATACATAGAAAAGGGATTAGAACTAGTTATAATTATTAGGTTTAAATATTTTTTTTCTGTTAAGGTTAAACAGAAACATGTCAATTATATTAAAATGAATATTATACAGTTTCATATAAAACCAAAGTAAAGTGATTTACTGTAGTTTTTTTTATATGGAAAAAGCCTTTAGTATTATAAGAGAGAATTTTAAAGAAGTTGTTTAGTTAGTGAAACACTTTAGTGAAACACATAATAAAAGTAAAAGCATTGAACATAATTGTATGAATAGTATGGCACTTATAATACCCCACTCAGCATGTGTCGATGCAAAATAGATACACCATGTAAACATGGCTTTCCTTGAACACCAGAAAAGGTGGTATTATTTCTAAGGTATTATTTCTTAATAAAAATTGTTTCAAAAAGAAAGGAACTTTTTCAACATTGTTTATTTTAATTATTTAAAAAAATTTAAAACTTTTTTAATACCTAGTAAGTTTTTCTCTTCAGTGGCAACACTGCATGGTGATTCAAAATGTTCATCAAAGAAATCGAATCGCACGACTTTTTCAATTATTCAATTACATATTTTCATTTCACTTTCATTTATTTAATTATTTCATTTTTTTAATGGAGTGTATAATTGCTAAATAATTTAGATTTATGTTTTTTGAAATAATCCTGGCTTATTTCGTTATAACAGTTATCATCAGTTAATTCATTTGGATTAACTAGATCTTAAAGCTAATAACGTTCTTAAATCAGCCCTGCCCTGCAAGAGCATTTCAAGGCTAATATGTTCAACCGCGAAACAAAAGTTGAACGTTCATAACTTTTTATTAGAAAGATTTGTATTAAAAAAGTAATTTGTGCAAAGTTTCACATCCCGGAGATACGTAGTTTCTTTGAAAAAAAAGGATGAATCCGATATTTTATCGCCCTAATGGACTCCATTTTGACTGGTTAGATTTTAAACCGACTTAAAAAAATAGTAGTGCTTTGAAATACCTAATGAAAAAAAATTACAAACGCACTAGTCGCCACTACGATTTTCGAAGGTTCCTCTCGATTTTTCTGGGATGCCACCATCAGATCCTGGTTTCCTTATCATGGTACCACCAAAAAAATAATCATCAATATCGGTTCATAAAAGACGAAGTTATCCGCGAACACACATAAAAAAAATATACTTACGGACAAATGAAAAACCTTCTCTTTTTTTGAAGTCGTTTAAAAAGAAGGACGTTTCTCAATTCGACCGTATAATGATATAATAGGTATCTCATCAGTTGTTCGCAGTAGAGTTCAAAATCGATGATCCTGCCTGGTGGTAACAGCTCATAATGAATAATGCCCTTCCAATCCCACCACACGCACAGCATCACCTTGTAGCGAGTTAGCCCGGGTTTCGCCACAGTCTGCGAAGCCTGACCGGCCTTTGACCACGACCTTTTTCGCACGTTCTTGTCGTACGTGATCCACTTTTCATCACCAGTTATCAGCTTCTTTAAAAATGGTTCGGTTTCATTACGTCGTAATAAAGAATCACAAATGAGTACACGGTTCATTAGGTTTCTTTCAGTGAGCTCGTTAGGTACCCAAATATCGTGCTTTCGGAGCCGAAAGACAGTCGAGGGAACTCCTCAACGATTTACAGCAATTACATGGTGTTTTGGCTTGATTAATTTGTATTGATGAGAAATTTACACCTAGATGGGTTGTGACTGTGATTAGGGGTCTGGTGATGAAGACGAAGGACAGTCAAGGGAACTCCTCAACGTTTTAAAGTAGCTACCTTGTGTTTGGAATTAATTCATTTCTATTGATGAGAACTTTACCCATATGGGTAAACTATAGACAGTCGAGGTAATTCCTCAACGATTTACAGCAGTTACCATTTGTTGAGCTTACTTCATACGGTCTAATATGCCAAAATATTCAGTTCGTACAAAAATAATACCTAATTAAGATTGAAGTTTTACATAGAAATACCACTACCTACTAGGCCGTCGATTCTTCATCCGAGAAGCATCCTTGTTACCTACCTCTACCTATCTCTAAAAATCGTAAAATAAAATATTTTTTAAACAAAAAAAAACTGACTTAAAAAACAGGAAACTTAAAAAAGTAAAAACAGCTCTAAGAAGCAAGAAATAATATTGAAATCATTTTATTAATTACCCTGATATCAGTTTTAAAGAAGGTCTATTGGCGACCTCTTGTATATTAATAATACAAGAGGTCGCCCAGTGGTCGAAATTCAACCGCAATTTTATTAAGGCTGCACGGATTGTATCCCTATGCAATGTAAAATTAAAGAGATAGAATGTGAGTTTGACATAGAATGTTTGCATTGACAGATTTTGGCCGCTCCTCTTCCATTTTTGAAATTTTTGAATTGAGTACATAAATATCCGTGTGTGGTGTGTCAAATACATAAGCGTGTGTGTCAAATACATGGTAGAGTGGAATGTTTGTTTTATTGATTTAATGCATTTTTATGCATACTTAAAAAAAAAATATTAACAATTTTTTTTAAATATTTTTTTATTTTCAAGTGCTAATTGCTGCACTGAAGCTAAACTAAATCAGGTCAGTGCAGCCACCCGGATTGCGGAAGACCCAGGATCGATTCCTAGCTGGCTCGGGTAGGCGTTTAATTTGTTCACTGTATTTTATAAATTTTATAAATATTTAAAAATATTAACATTCTGTACTCCTCTCTCTGTGCGAAATTTCATAAATCTCCATCCGCACAATTTTCGTAAAAAGGGGTAGGTACAAAGTTTTTGCTTCACATATTAACTATACAGATGATTTCAATATTATTTCTTGCTTTTTAGAGTTTTTTTTACTTATTTTATTATTACTATGGTGCCTTTTTCCATATTTACTACGGTCCTTATTGCTCTTGACTGTTAGAATAAAATTTGAATATTGTTCGATATTTATGTAAACTTTGAACTTTGAAGGCTGAAGATAGAAAATTAATCCGTCAGATGGGATTTTGAACTAACAATAATCTTACCTTTGTTAATAATTATTTTCCTTTTCTATGCAAAATATGAATTATGTATTATCTTCTGTTTACGTTGAAAGGAATGGTCTTGTGCATTGTATAGATTTTGTTATGTTTTATTAAGTCAACTTTATTAATATTCCAGCGCCTGTTACAAGCCACTTCAGTAAGAAAGTATTCTTTTTTCTACCTACCCGTTATTTAAAAAGAAAACATCGTTATAATGGTATTATCTGTGCTGTAAGGGACAGTGGGTAGGGTTGCCTATAGTCGCATTCGACTATCGATAGTTCATTTACTGTAATCAGTATAAAAAGTTTAAACATAAAAAGTCGACGAGACCCACGGCACTCCTTAGCCTACCTGCCTTTGACAAATCGAAGGCAGTCAAATAGGTAGGTACTTAAAATATGATCATGACTTGTTTGTTTATAATTTAATTACGTCAAAATACCAACTGTATACACTTTCAAACCTTTGTCATTAATTATATAGATAAAGTATTTTTTGGGGGTTTAACGCTTACTCCTTCATCATCAGCTCATTTTATGTCCCCACTGCTAGGGCACGAGCCTTCCCTATGGATGGATAGGGAAAACGGGTCATAAACCACCACTTGTGTGGTTGTAAAAGACTGCTAAAGCAGCCGGGTCCAACGTCTTCACGTGCCTTCCGAAGCACGGTGGAGCTCAAGATGATAAATTTTTGGTCACCCATCTTATGACCGGCCTTTGCGAAAGTTGTTTAGCCTCAGCACTTGCAAACCGAGCAAGTTAACCTCTGCGCCATCGAGCACCTTTATACTTTTTGCTTATGCAGTTTTTTACAATGGCAAGATATAAAGCTATAGCTGATAATTCACAGCATGCATAATAAATTATCTGATATGAACGAGCACAACGAGCACTGTTTTCTTAACTTTATCTTCTACACATTTAAAATGCTTAGTCCTGAATGACTGACGGATCAACGCACAGCCTAAACCGCTGATCGTAGAGACCTGAAACTTGGAGGGAGTGTTCTTTGTATGACGTAGGCATCCAATAGAAAGGATTTTCCTAAATTCTCCCCTAAGAGGGTGAAAAAGGTGGGCAAAGTTTGTATGGGACAACGTGATTCCTTGGTCCAATCTACTTAAAATTTTGCATAAATCTTATTTAATAAAATTGATGGAAGACGTGTTTCGTATTTTATTGAAATTAATTCCCTAACGGGGTTAAAAAGGAGTAGAAAGTTATTTTGGCGGTGATTTGCTTCGAAGTTAATATCAATACTCTTTAGTGCTTTTGATTTAAATTACATTTCATTTTGACACATGTTTGAAAACTTAATCCGATTTTTTCAAAAAAGGTTGAACTTACAAATGAAGCTGTAGATATAACTGGAGAGGCCTGTTAGTTAAAGCAGCCTTGTCCTCACTTGTTTGGTGAGACGTATTTATAGTCAATAAATCAAATCTGCCTATAAATGCGTGAACTAAAATATAATTACCACTATGAATTAAAATAAGGTCGCACACTCAATTTGAACTAATAAATCTAATATAATATTAGACTGAAATTTAAAAAACTTTTTAATTTTTTTAAACGTATTTACATAACATAGCCTGTTCCGTGAACTGTGTGTAATCTACAATATATACCGACTTCTAGGGACTTAAGCCATGTGGGCAATACTGGCCGCTATTAAATATTTAAATGTCATATTGATGCCGGCTGTCACTGATGTTTAGTTGTCGACTCGAGTTTTTATCTATAGTTATTACGTGAAGCAAAAACTTTGTACTCCTTTTTTACAAAAATTGCGCGGACGGAGGAGTATGAAATTTCGCACACTTATAGTTTATAATAGAGAAGGTTATACAAATATTAATATTAAAAAAAAATTATGCATAAAAATACTTAAAATCAATAAAACAAACATTACACACACGCATATGTATTTGACACACAATAAATCTTTACAAAAATTTCAAAAATGCAAGAGGAGCGTTTCAACTTAAAAAAAAATATGATTTACATTATTTTCGATATAAACACATAAAGGCATGCTTCATTGCTGCGAAGATAAATTTTAAAGTAAGTTGATTGAAAAGTTATTTCCATACAATGTTTCTCGTTTACGCAACGATAAAAAGAAATTAGTGCTTGGCTCACTGATCAGAGTGCCTAATGCGATTTTAAATTACTATTAAGTAATAAATAATTTTAATTTTATATCCACCACCTATTTTTATTACCACTTGTCATAGTATTTACACATTAAATAAAGTTCATCCCAATGAGAATGGCACAAAATGTAAATACGCAAACTAATAATTGAATCTTGTGTGGCACCCACAATCCCATACGCAAAAAGCATGAATCGCAGGATTCGCAGTCACTTTACTCTCTTGGATTACGATTCCGGCATAAATAAAACCAACCCCTAGATAAACTAATCATAAAAATTAAACAAATGATTCGTAGTACTATAAGTCCTGATTTTTATGAAATAGTAAGGGTTACCCTATAGAGAGGTAGGTATCACCAGAAGAGTGAAATAGGTACATAATACTTTTCAACTAACAGGCCTCTCCAGTTATATCTATATCAACAGCTATGCTCACAAAACGCAAATACCAGTCTTTAAAATTGGAATGTCTCGAAAGTCACTGTACTATATTAGTACCTCATTTGAAGGTTTTAGGCTTAAAGAGGTTATGTAGTTTTAGGGACACGATCGAAATTTGAAATGGTAAGGATAGAATTTCGGAAAATCCTTTCATAACGGATTAAGCTTAAAAACCTACAAGTGAAAATGAATTTCAATAAAACTGTTCGGTTGTCTCGCTAAAACTCGAAAATGGCTGGACCGATTTAGCTAATTATGATTTTGAAATATTTGTGGAAGTTAAGGGAAGGTTTAAACGGTGAGTAACATAAATAATAAGTAACGGAAAATACTAAAAACGATTACGACGGTACGAAGTCCGCCGGGTCAGCTAGTATTTAATTAAACATAAAAGGTGACTTCGTTGTAAACAAAAATAGATGAATGATTAACTTTTTAACACAAAAAAATAAATTATTGAAGTAACTTTTTTCATCCAAAATATTGTTTTTATTTTTAAAATGGTCGAATATATTTCATAGGTGGCAACACTGGCTGCTATAGAGCCCCTAAAAGATCTAAGTAGCGTAAGCTAACAACGTATTATCTGAAGGACTTGTCCATATCATGAATAATACATGAAAAAAAGTGTAGCCCATTCAGTCACGTCGGTGTATTTCGATTTGAACTAAAATACTTTTTGGGTTACTAGGTGAGTTCTTTCCCGGCATACGAGCCGAAGTCGCGGGCGTAAACTAGTAAATAATAAATGAAGTACAGAGGGCAGTTGGATAACTATTCAAGGTTGGCAATTTGAATTTAGTTTTAACGTTTTTCACCTACCACTGAAATTTTTCCATTGAGAAGTATTTAATGCGTATTAAGTATTAAGTTTAAGAGTCTTTTTACATTTCTATGTCCCATTGAAACCATAAAGACCCACGTTTTTCAAATCAATAATGCAATTTTATTTAGGATATAATTTAGGAAAATACTGAGATAAAAATGAAACGTTATTTGAAAATAGAAGCATTTCAAATAACGTTTAATTAACTAAATTTATGCAATTTCAAGATTAAAAAAACGTTATTTTTTAAATAACTACCCAGATAAATAATAGTAGTAGTAACTAGTAACTCTTAATACAATGGAATTGATGATGATGATGATGATCATTCCGACCGTTTTCGGCCATGGCGACCACTTCGACTCCTAGTCGGTTTGGTGGCGCTGGTGCGCCCGAAGATGGCTTATGTAGCCGATCTTGGAATGGAATTAGAGTTAAGGTGTATACATATCGGTGCTCGTGAATGTACCATATCACCGTACAATGATAATGAAATGGAAGCCAATTTTTTCCTCGTATGGAAAAAAGGAAGGTTGTTCAAAAAAGATTTGATTTAACAAATGATGGATTTTCGACATATTTTAATTGCTTTTTTTTTGTCAGAGCCAGATGATGTTTCCCAAATATGATTTAGCTGTGTTAATTAACTTGGTCCATTTTGTATTCACATCTGGTAACTTTTATGAATGTTTGAATCATATTTTCCTTGTTGGACATTGTTAGTCAACTTAAAGCGTAAAACGACATTTTGTACAAGTAAATTTTTTACGTAACAATGATGAATTTTTATTGCTTTTATTTTCTAGTACACTTACACAAAGTCATGCTTTTCATTCTTGATGAAAAGAATGACAGCGAATACACAGCAACAGATTATTTTAGCCGACGTAAAGGAAGAGGTTCTATGTTAAACTGTATGTATTTTTTTACATATGGTTATCGTTTTTTAACGTAAGTTGTCCCACTGCTGGGCAAAGGTCTCTTACAAGTTTTTGCAAAATGACAATCGCTAAGAAATAAAAAAAAAACGACGGGTTGCACTCCGGGAGTGCCGGCAGAAGTGAAAACTTGAATATTAACGTTGTGCATTTTTGATATTTTGGAATGGTTAGGGAATAATTTTGCACGAATTGCTTCAATTATCAGTATAAAAGTACTATCATTTATGTGGTAGAATACAATATTTATTTATTGCGCTATCGTACACAAACATGACAATTTATATTACATTAAAAAGTACTCGAACATTTTCGCAAGCGCCCTGCGCCGCCTAAACGAAACAGCAGGCATACATTTTCGCCGCGCCGTAGAAAGAGAGGGGGATACTTCCTCTCCTACGCCGCGCCGGCTGTCTACTCTCCATCCGTCTTACAAATTTTCGATCAGGTCACGTGTCCTGACGCCTGACGCGAGTCACGTGTCCTGACGCGAATTTAACATTTTTTACCCATTACAAAAAAGTGTACAACGCCGCAAAAGAAGTTTTCACTTCAAAAAGGGGCCGGCCCGTGACTTGCGAAGCAGCAGCTTAAACATGAAAAACGCTTCTTATAGATAGTTTCCTTACCTGTCTATCAGTGGGAGATTGAACTATAACAGCTAACCAAAAACCACACGATGAGATTTGATTATGATGGCTTACATGATTCCCGAAGCACGAAGCAAATCTAGATTAGAAAATGAAATAAGTTTCATAGTAATATCTTCCTCTACCTGTCCAATAGGAGGTTGAACTCTAACGGCTAACCATGAACCACACGGTGAAATTCGATAACGACAGCTAGCGTGATTCCCGAAGCACAGAGCAGCACTAGATTAAAGAATAAAATAAGTTTCTTAGTAATATCGGCTAACTGGACCACACGGTAAGATTTGACTATTACGGTTGACGTGACCCCCGGGGCAGAACCAGATAATTAAATTTGGTCACTGATCCGGGGATTCAACATTGTGACACTGTTGACGTACCTATGGAGATCGTAACGCGAACACGTTGGCCAACTGCACTATACTATCAATACTGACGGAATTTTAGCCTTTTTTCTGCTTCGAAATGAAAAATTTGAAACCCTTTAGCTGTCGATGACAAGAGGTGCCGTCATAAATGAAACCTTATCCGATTGCAATACCATTGAAAACCAATTAAAAATTCATAGCGCTGTACCAGTCAATGTTTGTTGATTAGTTTGTTAGTTAGTTTAAAGTTTGGTGCACTAACCTCGAAGTTACACAATTTGCCGTCCCGCTTCTACTGTATATTGAACGCTGTCGAAAGTGCTATAAACGAATTTAAAATACCATTGTCGTGTTTGATATATAAACGTAACGTAGATTGATATGTAATGTCCTTTTGTTGGCTCTAAGTCGACTATACTCATCATAAACATAAGCTTTTTAACTATGAAATCTTCGATTTGTACAAACAAGCTATAACCAATTAATTAATCGAAGTCTTAGCCCATGCTTTCAATACATCTTTCCCAGCGTACTAGCAATTTATTAATGCCCCTTTTGTAAAAGACTGCTTGACGGAAGGCATCAAACTCTTGAAAGGTTTTGTACTGCCTCTCTGGTATTGATAGAAGTTGATGAAATTTTGGAAAGGGTATCTACTATTTCCAAAATTACCATTTTGTCACAAATAACCGAACTTCTTATTCAAAAATACTATTGTATTTTTAAAGTGCCCATGCTTTCGAGCCCTATTCGTATTACGAAATGAAAACAAAACACTAAACAACAAACAAATTACTGAATTCGAAAATAGAATTCCATGTTATACCTAGATTGATATTTTAAACTAGGAAACTATAGATATCCCTACTAGTATTATAAATGCGAAAGTTTGTGAGGATGAATGTTTGTTACAATTTCGAGCAATCACTAATGAATAGATTTTAATGAAACTTTTACTTTTAAGAATTATTATTATTGTAAATTAAACTTTACAATAATATAGTTCTTACTCCATAATACCAAATAGGCTATAATTTATAAGGATATTTTATTATTATTAAGAGTTATTATAACTTACAAACAAATAACTGGCATTTGCGAGCTATTTTGGCGTGCGCTGCAAAAACCGTACGAGTTCTACGAATATCCCTATTTTACAAAAAAGTCCGTGACAGCATATATCTATCTTTTACTGGTGGTCGAAATTGACCGTAATTTTATTAAGGCTCTACGTATTGTATCCTAAGCAATGAAAAATTAAAAAAGATAAAATGTGAGTTTGGACTGGCATTGTTAAATCCGTGGCATTGACAGATTTCGGCCGCTCCTCTTCCATTTTTGAAATGAGTGTATATACGTGTGTGTCAAATACATGGTAGTGTGTGTAATGTTTGTTTTATTGATTTAATGTAATTTTATGCTTAATTTAAAAAAAAATTAACATTCGGATAACCTTCTCTAAATAAACTATAAGTGTGCGAAATTTCACACTCCTCCGTCCGCGCAATTTTCGTAAAAAAGGGGTACAAAGTTTTTGCTTCACGAATTAATTTTTTTTTTTTTGTTTTTTTGAGAGAGACTGCTGGTTGCCGAGGGGCATTTCCAGCTTTACCGGGCTTGTTTTAGGGGCGGCGAGGTACGTAAAGGGTACCTCAAGCCGTGTTGAAACGAATCACCTTCAGAGGATTTCTAGAGGGGTACGGCATCGCACACTTAAAAGTGCGCGTCCCCGTGCCCTTCCAGAGTCTCCGAAGGGTTCGGATCGGATCGGGGAGCGGAACCACCCGAGGGCGCCTCTAAAGGCACGGACCTCGGCTCGGGTAGACCGGGCCGTGGAGGAGGAGAGGAAACGAATTAATATATAGATATGTAAGCCATGACTGCCAAAACAGTTAGCCTTAAACACAAATTTGATACTACATTTCCAGTGCACATTTTGAAGTAACAAACTGATTCTTATCAAATTAATACTTTTTTCGCTTCTGATATTTAATTTAGATAAACATTGTCTTTTACATAAGTAATTTGGATAAATAATATGATGAGAAAAATGGTTTGATCTGGCGCAGGGCTATCGAGCGCTCTGCGAGCGAAAACTTCTCCATATTGGTGAGTGAAGGCCACAGAACAACATTGTTTTGTGGTGAAGGCCATCTACAAAACTAAGTCAAAGCTGAAGGGTGTAACCAGCCTCTTTGCTTAGCGATTGTGGACTATGAAATATCTTAGATTTGATTGAAACATGAGTCGTGCTACAATCTATTTCAGCGGTGCATAATTGACAACCAGTACATCGAAAAGTTGAAGTGTTTGTATGAAAACGCCACTATGTCCGTCCGTCTTCAGGACCAGGGCTCGAAACTCATTCAGTTTCAGCAAGGACGGAGACAATGAGACGTTATATCTTCGATACTTTTAACTGCTGCACTGGAATATCTTTAAACTTCTTGACTGAAAAGGAGTCTGCATCAAAGTCAACGGCGTATACATCACTCAGTTTCGATTTGCTGATGATATAGGGGTTATGGCTGAGACCCCCGAAAAGCTAAACAAGTAAGTCTTAAAATGAAAATAGAGAAGACGAAAGTTTTGTTGAACCTACCTGTCGTACCTACTCCTCTGAACATTGGAGACTCTGCCCTTGAAGTTGTGGACGATTATGTTTTATCTGGGACAAACGGTCTAGTTAGATAGGTCCAAATTCAGCAAATAGATCAATCATCCAATTAGGCTGGGCAGCGTGAGCTACGAAATATATTTTCGCCCGATATACCGCAGTGTCTTAAGATGAAAGTCTTTGACCATTGTGTGTTGCCAGTGATGACACCCGGGACTGAGACGTGGTTGCTCACTATGGGCTTCATAAGAAGTCTCAAGATCACCCAAAGAGCAAGGGAGAGGGCTGTGTTTTGGGTTTCTCTTCGTGATCGAATCAGAAATTAGGAAATCCGTAGAAGTACAAAGGTTACCAACATAGCCAAGAGTTGATAGGCTCAAGTGGCAGTGGGAAGGGCACATCGCTCGCAGGGCTAATGGCAGCTGGGGTGGAATTGTACTCAAGTGGTCACTGGAAAATGCACTGTCGGCAGGCCTCCAACAAGGTAGATGGACGATCTGGTGAAGGTCGTAGGTATTGCTGGATGCGAGTAGCACAAAACCGGTCATTGTGAAGGAAAATATGGTTCTGTTCACTCACCAACTTTGTAATATAGTGGATTCAAAATATGACGAGGATGTATTGGGTTCAGAAAAACTTAAGTGAAACTGGCACCAAAAAATTTCACTGTTCCGAAAATAAACAAGAAAATCTTGGACGAAATAACTAGCAAAACACCAGTGTGTAGTCGACAATAAAATTGTTTTGCCACCTTAGAAGTGAATTTTGTTTGCATTTAATAAAACAACAAGATCTATTTTTGTTTAAAAGACCAAGTGACAGATACGTTGTCATCATTGACAATGAGCCTTAGCGAAATTTTATTGTAATGGAAGTTTTTGTCAAAAGTGATAAAGCAATTTCATGGTCGACTATACAACTACATCGATACAGTCATTTCATCCGATGACACTACGAGCTATCCCATAGAGTTCTTTGGAGCTATCCGGGGCCCATCCCATAAGCTGGAATTAAATTAGGTATAACCGTTTTGTTAAAGCGCGACTTGGACGCGCTAAGGTTAGTTGTACAACGGTACTCGGTAGCGAGTCACAATTTTAACTGTAGAAACCAAAGGAAACAACGTGCTAATACCACGCATCTCAATTATACCAAATGATAACTAACATACCATTTATTTTTAAAAGTGTACAGTTTCCTTAAAAAGTTGCATTTGAAATGTCTATCAAAAGTCACAAGGTCAATCCTTAAAGGTAGCAGGAATACATTTGGGCACGCCATGTTTTTCCTACGGTCAGCTCTACGTAGCTTGCTCACGTTTTTTAAAGAAATCATTTAACATAGTTTATAGGAGTATGTTGCAGTAAATAGAAGACTAACAAATGTACAACACATACAACAGAATAGGCCATCGTTTCTAAATATATTTACGCAGACGAAGTCGCTGGTAGACGCTAGTAATACTATAAAATTAAAACGACTAAATGTAGTACCGTACTACGAAATAGCAACTTGATAGGTAGATTTTTTTTACACATTATTTAGACTTTCAATTTCAAGAATACTATATACATAATAAGCTATTAACTACCACTTCAATTTATATTTGCAAGAAATAATGACAACACAACAGAGTCTGAAGACTATCTGCATTAATTAAAGCAAAAACAGTTTTCTTTACTACGAGTATTAATTAAGAATAATACATATATAGATAATAAAATAGTTTTTCATCAAACTTAATGACGTTTAAGATCTAGCTTTTCAGCGTGTTCATTGTTAGCGCAATATGTCTATGTCACAAAAGGGCAAGGCAAGACTTATATAAAGGCAACCTGATGTCATATAAAAAGGTCTGGGTCTTTCATCCTAAGTCCCTGAGACCTTTTTCAAGAAACCCTAGTAATATAAGCGTTATTAGCTGTATTTTTTATCTCCGCTCAAATTGCTAAAGCAATTTACAGGGATTTGATTTATGTTTGTTGAAGAATGATAAAATATTGTGTAATACAAGGCGCTTAAACTAACATATTATACCTACTAAGTTTTAAAATTTGCGACAAAGTGTTTTTAAAACATGAAACTAATTACACTGGAAGAAGGTTACATTATCATTATCATCATCAACTCATTTTATGTCCCACTAAAAGGGCACGAGCCTTTCGTATGGAGTCACGACAGGAAGAACAGGTCATAGGCTACCACGCGGGCCCAAAGCGGAGTGTTAGTTGTTAACGACTGCTAATGCAGCTGGGTCCAACGGCTTCATGTACCTTTCAAAGCACGGGTAGCTTGAGATGATACGTTTTTGGCTACCCACCTGATAACCGGCCTTTGCAATCGCGACCGAGCGCTTTTACCACTACGTCATCGAGCTTCTCTGTATCTTCTCGTCGTGGCTGGTAACGGGCCTACCTCCGTTGAGCGTCGCGGTATTCTGCGCCAATTGATTATGGTATTTCAAAAAAAAAAATATTATTATTAAAACTTAGACACTATATATTTTTAGAAATTAAAAACAAAAATAATTATTTTTCTTTATGAAAAGATTTTTTTTAATTTTTTTATTTATTTGTTATATGTGTTATTTATT
Organism: Eudonia lacustrata; assembly: GCA_947562085.1. Classification (NCBI taxonomy): domain Eukaryota; kingdom Metazoa; phylum Arthropoda; class Insecta; order Lepidoptera; family Crambidae; genus Eudonia; species Eudonia lacustrata. The sequence goes on from OX387318.1 coordinate 9,040,936, forward strand.
TATGTAATTCAATCTGCTGCCTATCGGCATTTGGCGCTCAACGGCTTTTTTATAACCTGCCGAACGGTCGGCAATCAGCGTTTATGAGGGTATGTTGTCAAATGTCATTTGGGAATGAGAATATTTCTTTAGTTATTATTCTGCGGCAAATATTAAATGTCTGCCGCGGTTTTCTTTTACGCAATTATATTTTTTGTATTATCCATTCGTGTTCCTATCTGTTGCTGGAAAGTAACGAGTTACATCGCAGATCAATATGATTGTAATTTTTTCAGTGACGAATGAAACAGTTACAAGTAAAGTCTGAATAGTAAGTAATCTACTTTTTTAATGTTAGTTGAAGCTGGACAAAAGCGACAACAACTGGAGCCTTGACGGTTTCGGGCCTAATAGACAAAAGTTATTTGATCGCGATGGTGATGAAATTACGAGTAAGAAAATATGAAATTTAAATTGTTTTTTTTTTTGGAAAGAGATTGCCTTTGGTCGTCTGTTACCTTTACAAAGTGATTGGACTTTTTAAAAAGCGATGGGAACCCTAAAGGGTTCCTCAAGTCGTATGATCGAAACATTATCAGAGGGTTACTGGAGGTGATGCATCACGCAAGCGTGTCCCAGTCTCTCGCTAGATTCTTCGGGGCGTTCGGATCGGACAGAATTGAATTCGCGGAGTGGTAAGTGGAAATTAACTTAGGTAATGACCCCCATTCACGGGCACTCCAATCTATCACTCCAAATTGAACCATATAGTTACTTGGATTACGTCGTATTTTCAAATATTAGGTTCAAAAAATTTTTAATTTCCCATAAAAACATACAGTTACTTACACTGAAAATATTAAAAAAATGTTACATACTTACAGTTTTATTTTTCTTATTGCTAAGTTCTTCTGGAATATCAGATAAAACATATACCTCCTTATTCACAAAAGCTATTTGAGCATTATTTAGTTAAATATTGTTTTGTCAACGTCACACAAACGTCATTTTGAATCTGAGAAAAAGAGACAAAACAATGATTAACTAAATAATGCTTATATAATTTTTATGAATAAGGGGGATAGTATTTTATGAGTCTTGAAGCTTTTTTTATGTGGATGGCCAGTGCGTGACATCGCTCCGAGCGTTGGTTTTCAAAAAAATCCAAAATCAATTTATAACTTGGAGTGATGGAGTAGCGCGAATTGAGTGCCCGTGGATGGGGGCCATAAGATACCTATAAATAACCTAATCCTTCCACATTACCGCCAGCCTGCTGTACTTTCATAGAAGAAAGGTTTCACTGACGATATTGGTAATAGCTCGAAGCTAGTTTCATCAAGTCGTTCTTCAAGCCACTAAAGAAATTAACCAATAATTCTTGCGACCTGTCAAGAGTAACGTCTCCCCTAAGATGCAGGCGTGTGTTAACTATACCTACAGCGTCTGTGGTCTCTCTTATATTGGGAAAACAAAGAAAAGTATAGGTATCTCTGTAAAACAGCATGGGTGTGACGTCAAGCAATTTTTTGTAAACAGCACCCGGCTCGAAAGCTAATAAAACTCTCATGAAGCACGTGAGACTTTTATTATATTCCAAAAACTAAAGTATCTAAGCAACTATTTTAACTCTTTTCGTTTATTACAAGGCGCTGCTTCAATGTCATACATACGACAAATACAAAACTCTGGGTGATAAACTTCCCTTGAGGGTAATTATATACGATTGATAATCCCCAAAAAAAGAACAATGATTTATCGCCAGGATCGTACGCGAGGCCATTAATTTTATCTAAAAAAAAAACATCTAACTGAATAAAGAGATAATTTTTACTTTTTATTTTTAAGTGCTAATTGCTGCATTTAAGCTGAATTAAATATTTTATAAAACAATGAAATAAAATAATTCATAAATAGAGATGGTTAAAATCACAGTTTAGAATGCCATACCATCTACCATGAACCCCATAATGTATGTTTAAAATTCGTTTCCTAACCAAAATAACGGAAATAAAAAAATAAAAAAATAATTGAATGTAACTTGTGCTGAAAACTGAGTAATTGTGTGGAATACTGGTGTCCCTTCGATAAATATGAAAACGACATCAAGCTATTTACTAAGGAAAAAAGAAACCAAAGGTTAACCGCAAAAGTAAAGTCTTTTATTTTATTGTGCAATGTTTAGAGAATTCTCATAATGAATCGCATTCACTTACAAACGGGTAGGTAGTTACACCATTTTAATTAATGTTCAGGCTTAGCGTACTCGTAGCTTTACGTAAACTCCAAACAATAGATGCATTTGTACGTTTTCTTCAAAATTGCTAATCCTCGTAGTTCCATAGTAATTGGCCTTGCACACCCACTAGCAAAATTAATGTTATTTAGTAGTAACTTATGTAGGCATCGGTGTTTGACAAGAACCAGTGAGAGCGTTTTTCCTTTTATTCATTAAAAATAGGGGTCAGCGACTGATTTTAGTCTTCAGCAAGAGTTGAATACGCAGACCACATTTCGTAATCCCAAAAAATTCAATGTTATTTTTTGGCCACGAAAACTGGTTACTGTGTCAAAAGCTAGTACCACTAAGATAGAAAAAAAACCTAGTGAGCATCATCAGCCCTCTCAACCCACTGCTGGGTATAGGCCTCTCTTTGGTTATGCCATTCGCCTCGATCCTGCGTTAGTCTGGGCCACGTGTAACCCCTAGCACGTGGCACGTGGCAGACCACCCGTAGGTGGTTATATCGTCGACCCATCTGGTCGTCCCCACGGTGGACCCCCCCCCTTCCCCTTCTTCTTTAACCGTCTCTCGGCCACCACTCAGTCAGCTTTCTAGTCCACCAGTCATCAGTGACCAAAACCACAATATAATAATACGCGTAATAATAGTAAAAGTGTTTGTATTTATACTCATAATTTAACGTAAGCGGAAAAAAATCTCATTAGCCAAGCACTTTTTCCATTACCACGGTAACACATAATTTATTCGTGTAACTTCGCCGATCGATCGCGTCAGATTAAAACATGCGATACAGTACGGACATTCAGTAATTTTGTAGGCAGATAATTTCCGTGGTTCCGTGACTGGGCTTTGTACAAACAATCGTATAAAAATAATCACTGCTGTATAAGGCCGCGTTTGGAGGAGCGCGGAGCGGAGCGGATGGCGACCCAGTAAATAAAAATGAAAATATATTTACTTATAGTTTTATTTGATTCCCAGCACATGTTTGTGTAGGTACTCGGTTTGTTTGGTGGTATGGCTTGTTTGTCCGCCTGGTTATGGAGCTATTATTATTCTTATCAAAATATGTCGACATAACATCAACGTTTGTAGCATTGTTGTGTTCCGGCAGATAGATATAAAATAGTCAGGAATTGAGGATTGAGGTTGAGGAATGAGGATTCTACAACTCGACTATTAAATTACCGGGTATCATGTCTCTTTTTTTTTAAAAGGAGGACACCCAAAAAAGCCCAAGCTCCGGCGCAAAAGAGAGATATTCCCATAATTTTGTATATTTTATTAGTAAAAGAAATTTATATGTCATTGCCACAAGAAGTAGCTTATGTCAAAAATTGCTATCTTATTATTTTCAGGCGTAACTACCTAAGAGTTTTAATTTTTATTACTTTGATAAAATATAATAAACTACCGTAAAACATACAAAATATCGTAAAATACTTCTTTTATCTTTTCTAGAATAAAAAAATTACAAATAGTTGCTGCTAAAAATAATTAATTTCTGTTAAAATAGTATAAAAATAATTGCAATCAAGGCATGTGAGAAGCAAAACGTACTATACATATATTCTTTACGACAGCGAAGAACAAGGCAGGTGCGCAATCAAAGAATATTATTGTTCATGCATGTACACGGCCACAGGACAATCGGAAATTGCGCTCATGTTATAAGTATTCTATACTATCTTGGCTGGGCCCGTCATAACAATAAAATAGAGCATCTTGCGGCCTTTTTAGACGAAGTACCTATTGATTGATGTCGAATTGTAACCAAATAAGTAAATGCTATATTAATATTGTTTTATTTCTGAATCATGTCCGTCAAAAACAGAAGAGATAGTTTTAGAAAACACTTTTAAATACATATTTATATATAAATGCAATTTTATATATATATCAATTACTTTACCTTACCTTCAACCTACTGCGATCGCCAACCCGCCTGCCAAGCGTGGCGATTATGGCAAATACCTCCCCATGACATGCACAACAGCAAAAACCGGCCCCTAGTCCCCGGCGGCCCCGCTCGCCCTAGCTACGGTAGCAGCCAAGGCAGCGACGGGGCAGGGGGTGCTAAGAATCTCCGGCAGAGACCTGGCTACCGCCAACAACGAACTCTGGCCCTGGCAACATTTAACACGCGCACATTGCGGACTGACGAGAAGATTCACGAACTGGAGGAAGAATTGAGCAAGATACGGTGGGACATAGTTGGATTATCTGAAGTCCGAAGAGAGGGGGAGGACTCGATAATCCTCAAGTCCGGTAACTTGCTCTATTTCCGGGAGGGCGAACAACTGTCCCAAGGTGGTGTCGGGTTCATCGTCCACAAGTCCCTCGTGAACAACGTTGTCGAGACCGGGAGTGTGTCGCCTAGGGTAGCGTACCTTATACTCAGAATAACCAAACGGTATTCGTTGAAGGTCATACAGGTTTATGCTCCTAGTAGGCTACGACACACCCTGACGATGAGGTGGAAGCTACGTATGAGGACATCTCCAGAGCCATACAAGCCTCCAAAACTCATTACACCGTTGTCATGGGAGACTTTAACGCAAAACTGGGCAAACGAAGCGGCGATGAGATGAGAGTGGGACGATTTGGGGTTGGTAATTGGAACTCCCGGGGCCAACTGCTGGCGGACTTTCTTGAGAGGGAGGGCCTCTTTATGATGAACTCCTTTTTCAGGAAAGCTGAACACCGCAAGTGGACCTGGATGAGTCCCGATGGTGCAACCAAAAACGAGATTGACTTTATCATGTCGACGAGGAAGCAAATATTCAATGATGTCACTGTGAACAATGCGTTTAAAACTGGCAGCGATCACCGGTTGGTAAGAGGCACATTGAATATCAACGTTAAGCTGGAAAGACGTCGATTGGTAAGGTCTACGCTCCGTCCTGCACCCATCCAAATCCAAAACCCCGAAAGCTTTCAGCTCGAATTGCAGAATCGCTTCGAGCGCCTAAATGATTGCGAAAACGTGGACGAATACAGCAACAGGTTTGTGGAAACTGTCCAAACGGTTGGGTCCAAGTTCTTTAAAACCCACCGTGCAAAAGGAACCAAAAAGTTCTCAGACCATACTCTCAAACTAATGGAAGAGCGGCGCGCAATGGTTCTGCTTTCCTCAGGTGATGCGTCTCAGTTTCGGCGGCTAAATAGGCAGATCTCGAAGTCTATGACTCGCGACACGCGCCAATTTAATACTAACCGTATTAAAGAGGCCATTGAGCGGAACAAAGGCTCAAAAGTGTTCGCAAGAGATCTGGGTATTGGGCAGTGCCAACTGACGACGCTGAAAACCGATGACGGCAGAACTGTCACGACCAGGTCCGATGTTATGGGAGAGGTCGAGAAGTTCTATGGACAGCTTTACACATCCACACGGCCATCTGTACGCTTAGCTAGAGACCCTAGAGCTAAGTTAACCCGGCACTATACCGAAGACATCCCGGACATCAGCCTATACGAGATTAGTATGGCTCTCAAACAGCTCAAAAACGGCAGGGCACCAGGTGCTGACGGAATTACGGCCGAGCTTCTGAAAGCAGGCGGAAGACCGGTACTCGTAGCTCTTCAGAAGCTGTTTAATTCCGTCGTACTAGGGGGCAGAACGCCAGAGACGTGGCACGAAGGTATGATGGTACTGTTTTTTCTTACTAAAATTTACTTATTGGTTTTAACAATTTGAACTTTAAAGTTTGTAAAGAGATACCAAAAGACTCCTAAACGCGTCTGTATAGCCATAATTAAAGCAAACCGAACGAGTGCGTCTCGCTGCGAATACCGCAAATCCACGGTACGTCCCGATTCCCGCTCCGCTTTAATTTTCGCATGTACAGTGTACCCCATTTACCGATAGGAGGGAGTGTACCAACCATATTTGATGCTTTTTTCTTTTAACTGACTTTTGTTCCGTGAATTGTTGTCTCATAAATGTGTTAGTTTGAATCGTGGATGGCACACTCAAATATTGACACGTCTGCAAACCGTTAGCGCAGTTATTAATTAATGTCTTCGTGTTTTTATGGGAATACAAAGATTGGAGCAATAATTTTGTTTGTTTTTGTCTGTAGTGCATAACCGTAGTGCCCGCTTTGTATCATCACCACATCACAAGCTAATTTTTTTATGCCCCCACTTCAAGAGCACGAGTCTTCCCTATGGATGGATAAGGAGAACGGGCCATATACTACCACGCGGGCCCAGTGTTGATAGGTGGTTGTTAACGACTGCGTATGCAGCCGGGGCTAGTAAGGCACGTAACCTTCCGAAGTATGGAGGAGCTAAAGATGATACATTTTTGGTCACCCATCCGATGACCGACCCTTCCTAATGTTGTCTAACCTTAGCAATCGCAGACTGCGCCATCGAGTTCCTCACTCCGCTTTGTATACAACTTTGTAACTACCCATTATTTAAAATATCGTGGTCAGAAATTATGTCTAATAAATATGTAGATATAAATAGAGTGGTAATTTTATCATCATGTTACTCTTATATTTCGTATTCGTTTAGCAACAAAAAAAATGGATTTGTTACCGTTTTCTAAAGCTAACGCTGACACTAATGTAAATATAACACTAATGTACACGCTTTTATTTACATAATTTTATCCTGACGTTTCAAATCCTATGAAGGGTTTGTGACCACTGGCAGACCTCTCACTACAAATAAGTAACATAACTATATTATTATATTTATTTAAAACTTATAATTTAACAAATAGTCTTGACATGGCGATTATTTAATTATTTAATTTAATTTTTTTTTTTTTACTTTTAGACTTAAGATATTATTCATAGCTTAATATAAAATACGGAGCTCTCTATAAATTGCCGTGTTCGAAAAGAGCGACTAAGTTTTAAGTTCCTTTAAAATGTAACACCTTCCACTCTCACGTCCAGCGACACACCTGTCAATGCACGCATACGTCACGCGGCAAAAGTGTCATATTACGCGCCCGAAATTATTTTTTATTTATTTATCTCTTCCGAAAAAAAAATTGTCAAAAATAATTATAAGAACTTGATCAAAACTAAAAATATCACTGTTTTGCCTATTAGATACACAATATAATTATTTTAAAGTATATGCATTAATCCCAGCCCTAAATACTCAAAACAAATTAAGAACTTAAAAAAATAGGCCTTTTTTTTACCTATTTCGTCATTATTTATTTTTAATTATGGCGCAAACAAAATTATGCTTTACCTTAGTTGTTATACATCACTGACACGGGTAAATCCTAAGGAACATGTTGATATATTACACTATAACCTTTAAGTAACGTTAAAAGAGTAATTACGATATAATTGCGGAGTAACGCACAACTGACAGATGAAAAACGCACTGACTAAAGTCAAACTGAGGTAGAGATGCAGTTTACAAAAAATAATATACGTTTGGTATTGTAACGCCATCTACATTTTACGCTCTAAACTAAATAAGAACGGCAAAGGAGCCACGGTGCTTTTTGGAACTACTTGGAACGTTTTTTCATCACTGCCCGTAATGAGACACTCTAGTGTCTCCTGACGTATGTGGCAAAAAAGTTTTTGGACACTCAAGTGTCTCCTGACGTGTGAGTGGAAACACTTAGTTAGCCTCAAAGATTTTGTTTTTTTTTATATTATTAACACGTGGTACGAAAACTTGGTCTCCCTTTTTAAGCACATTGCGCTTACTGAGGAGTGTGATATTTGCTTTAGTTAAAGTTTATATGGAGAAGGAGTCCCGAAAAATAAAATTTATGTATAACTAGCTGACCGGCGGACTTCGTACCGCTTTGACAGTTTCCATGACAACAAAACAAATAAAACGTTAACAGTTTCCGTGACAACAAAACTAATCATTCGTCCGCTTAAGAACACCGGTATCCCATAATGGACCCCTATAGCAATGCCACCTACCGGGTCCAATTGTAAATCTAAACCATTCTCGAATCCACTTGAACACACACAGAAAATTTCACCCAAATCAGTCCAGCCGTTTAGAAGGAGATCATTAATACACACACGCACAGAAGAAGATGTGTGTTACATTACATAGTATAAACATTGTTTATTTTGTGAAATGATCGAATTTCGACCACTGGGCGACCACTGGCTATTATAAATAGATTAATACTAAATTTCTCATGATTAAACTATATAATGACGAGTAGAACCAAGTTCTTTTCAAAAAAACTTATGTGACTATTATAATTTTACAATGTAGGTATCGAACTCTATGTATTGTCGGTTGTATTGTATTTGTGTCAGTTACGGCCAAACAGGTCAAGCCTTTAGAATTTCACGGGTCAGCAAGGGCACACAAATTGCGTTTTGAGCTTTGAGCAAAACTAGATCAAAGTCCTTTCCGGACGTTTAGATTGCATACAGTGTGCAGCAATTTCCGGGAATAGTCGGAGGCGTATAATATCCGATAGTTGATACACGCAAAACAAATACATAGAAGCCTCGTAATAATGTTTCAGAGCTTCAGAATTTAGAACTTTAGATTCAAAACTTATTCATAAACAAAAAGTTAATGAATAATTTCTAAATGTATAAGGATTTACAACAAGTCAAGCTCCAATTCAGATAAGTAAAATAATTATTGTTACTATAATTCAAAATAAAATTTTGAGTTAAACTATAAAAATTATTAAAATTAAAGGGTAAAATAATTAAATTTAAAATTGATAAAACTAAACCAATTACTCCTGCTAATTTATTAGGAATAAAGCGTAAAATTGCATAAGCAAATAAAAATATTATTCTTTTTGAAAATGAATGGGAGGGACTAAAGGATTAGCAGGAATAAAATTATCTGAATCGCTAGTAAATAAGGATTACTGACACAAACGGATTAAAACTAAGAAAATAAACTAAATGTATACAGAGTTTCCTAGTTATTGATAATTGGTATGATTAATATTTTTTAGCAGGTTAACAAGAATGCTATTGGTAATAAACCCTCGAAAATAAGGAGTTGTGAAAAGATACTGATAAGACAGACAGTTGATGCCTTATGGCAAAATATAGAGACGGGGCGGCGCGTGCAAAACAAACATAATATTATTGTGATAGTACTTTTTCATTATGTTAAACTCATGTTAAAATAGTAATTTCAAGTCCAGAATTTCTATTCACTTTTTAAATATAACAAGGGTTTTAAAGGACCCATATTTTTTACATGTTCCCCCTTAACCTCTCAACGCTCGCAAGCCCCCAAGAGCTCGAATTCGAGCCCGGCAATATTCGTTTTAACATAAAGCTTGTACATGTCTAATCGTGCTTCAGCAACATCCTCAAGCCCCAAGGATACTTAACTACTTCAATAATATTTTAATGGTAAGTCGGTAGATACAATAAAATAAATGTGGATATTTTAAGAAAATGGATGGAATTTAAATAGCAGAATCAGACGATAAGGCAATTTTATCAATATCTTTTACGCATTGTGTTAAAAACCTTTTAAATTATCATTATCAACCAGTTGCATGAGTAAAAGGACCGCCTTTATGCTATCTAAACAGGTTGAATTTGAATTCTGCAGGCTGCCAGCAACGTAAGCTTTCTATCAATATCTTGGTCATCTGTCAGACGATCCGTGACCGCCTGACCGAGGTATTTAAATTTAGAGACGACATGAATAGAGCATTGTACTCTGTTAGTTGATTAAAATTTTCAGGCACAGAACGTCGCTTGATGCACGTGCCTAAGCCTTAAAAAAAATAATATTATATTAAACTAGCTGACCCAGCGGACTTCGTATCGCTTTGACAGTTTTTACGTCAACAATACAATCAAATCGACTCTATGATAACAAAACAAACAAATCGTGAAACATTTCGTATTGGAAAAAAAAATGTTTGGGATGGACCACCCTTATAAAAAATAGATTACGACTGATTGTCAGACCTACCGAATTCATATAAAATTTCATAAAAATCGATCGAGCCGTTTCGGAGGAGTATGGCAACAAACATGTGACACGAGAATAACATTGATCTGAACCTCAAGTCTGCTAATTCAATAACGCCTCAATAGTGACACACTATTGGTAGTGAGACGATATACGACGAAAGTGAGACGTGGTTAATTCGGAAATTTTTTGTTTCGTATGTTCCTTAAGGCACACGGTAAGTTCTAATAAAGAGAAAAAATATAAAAATTGTGTGGACAATTATTAAATTTTTACAGAACGAAGTCTGCCCGGGCAGCTATTACAAATAAATACTAGTGCCTCATAAAAAGGCTCAAGGTAACCTAAAGAGCAATGGAGAGGGCTATGCTTGGGGTTTCTCTACGTGATCAGAAATGAGAAGATCCGCAGAAGAACAAAAGTTACCGACATAGCCCAAAGAATTGCTAAGTATAAGTGGCAGTGGGCAGGCCACATCGCTCGCAGGACTGAGGTCGCTGGGGTGGAACAGTTGTTGAGTAATGACTGCGTACCGGAAAACGCAAGGTAGACCGACGATCTAGTGAAGGTCGTGAGTAGCTGCTGTATGCGAGCAGCACAAAACCGGTCTTTGTAGAGATCCTTGGGGGAGGCCTTTGTCCAGCAGTGGACGTCTTTTGGCTGAGATGATGATGATGATGAGTGTGTCGGTAGCTCGATTACGACATTAAGATTATGGGATGATTGTCCAAATCAGACGAACGGCACATTATTGTCAAAGCCATGCCCCTTATCAACCATTATTTCGACATGATGTTAGATGCACCACTAATTTATGTATAACAATAAGTTTACTACTATAACCTCTCAAGCCCCGCACGCATTCGCGTTGTCTGGGTTAGTTCATACAAATCTAGTGCTTAACTTCTTCACAATTCTTTACAATAACACAAAATTTCGCCTGCAAGTTACCAGGTTCACATGTGAACCTGCAGGGCGTTTAAAAAACCAGCATACAATATTTAGTTTCTCATAAATTCTTCTATTAAGTACCTTTATCCCATTTATATCCTTCGTAGGTAAACTTTAAAGTAGTTTATACAAACGAAAACAGTAAAAGTCGATAAAAGCACACTTCATTTGAAAGCCATAATATTCGATTTCGTATTTGCCATGAGCATTATTGCACGCTATTTGTACTGAGAAGTCAAACATTTTGCAGCGGTTGATTGAAATATGAAACTATTGTTTCCTGTATAGGTACCGTTGAACTTTAGAATGCTCTATATTGGTTTGAACGAGATACAGTTACACAGCTATTTGAAGGAGCTGTTTGGTAAACTGTACGCTTTCAAATATTAGTTGGTTGGTAAAACTGTTTTTTCGTTTTTTATTTCACAACGCCTCAGTAGCTTGTTCGCGCTTGGCTTGATATCTTTTTGTTCAATTCCCAGGTTAAGCCATGTGTGTTAAAAAATTTTCAATACTTAGCCGGGATTTGTGATTACCAACCCGCATTTGGTATGCTCAGTAGTTGAGTCAATACCACGCCATTGTAGCGAAGAATTGATTCGAATGAAGTAGGCAGGTTCAGCAGTGGGTCAGGCTATTTATTACTTACTAGTTAACAACTGGAAAGTGCTTGGCAACCTTTATATTTACCAATCATTGACGATAAGGCCACCACTGAGTTACTAGCAACTTACCTCCAATTTTTGAAACACAACAATGCTACTCACATTGTAGTAAGAGCAACAGACTTAGTTAAGATGCTAAATGCCAGTCAGGTGTACTTAGCAAAAACAAAAGCATCAACCAAACCAAGCACAATATCTATTAGGACCCGATATTTTAAAGCTTACATAATCGTGGGATGGTGCCTTGAATTTGGCAACTTTTAGTTCAACTTTTAGTTCTACATAGGCCTAATTAATGTCACTAGTGGTCGCCCAGTGGTCGAAATTCGACCGTAATTATTAAGGCTACACGGATTGTATCCCAAGCAATGAAAAATTAAAAAGATAGAATGTGAGTTTGGATTGGCATTGGCAAATTTCGGCCGCTCCTCTTCCATTTTTGAAATTTTTGGAAAGAATATAAGTGTGTGTCAAATACATGGTAGTGTGTGTAATGTTTGTTTTATTGATTTAATGTATTTTTTATCTATAATTAAAAAAAATATTAATATTTTGCACACCTACTCTATATAAACTATAAGTGTGCGAAATTTCATACTCCTCCGTCCGCACAATTTTCGTAAAAAGGGGTACAATGTTTTTGCTTCACGTATTAATATATAGATAATCAGGCTACCGACACACTAATAGGACGTTACTGAATTAGCAGACTTGAGACCCTGATGATATGAAAAAAAAAAACAATAAAACAAATTGAGAAAAAAGATCAATGATTGGCTTGACCGTAATCTACTTACTCTAAACACGTAAAAAACTAACTACATTTGCTTTACTATAACTGAAAGAACACAGCCTGACGAAAACTTTAGTATAAAGATACACAAATGTGACACGAATAACATGTGTGCATGCTCTAAAATTGATAAAGTCTCGCACACTAAATACCTAGGAGTAGTTATAGATCAAAAATTGACATGGCATAAACAAGTAGAACAGATCTCTAACAGGATACGAAAATTTGCATGGATATTTAAAACATTAAGGCATGTCCTGCCAACCTCATGTAATAAGCAGTCTGATCAAAATAAAAACAAAAATTTAATAAACATTATTTACATTGCCCTTGTACAGTCTGTCATAACATACTGTATTCCTGTATGGGGTGGTGCATCAAAGATGAAACTCATAGATCTAGAGAGAACTCAAAGATCTATCCTAAAAGTGATGTACTTCAAGCGTCGTAGATTCCCTACTCAAGAACTATACCTGATAAGTAAAGTGCTCTCAGTAAGAAAACTTTTTGTACTACATACAGTATTAAAAAAAAACATAAGTTATTAGATCCCAATGAATTAACACAAAACAAAAGGAAACAGAAAACACTTATTTGAATAAAACCAAATAAAACAGCATTTGCTGGACGCCAATTTAATAAAATATCAACACATTTATACAACAAAATAAATAAATGTCTTAGTATATTTACAAAAAATTCACATAGTTTAAAAATATGTATAACTAAATGGCTGAAAACTTTAACCTATAGCGAAACAGAAAGTTTATTAAAATGTATAGTATAAAATACACATGGATACACACACACACACACACACACCCTCTCACACTCACACATACACACACACACACACATACACACACATGATTTTTTATGCTAACAGCAATTATATAATTTTAGCTTTTAAGTAGGTAATTTAGCAATTAGAACTAGAAATATTATAAAATTATGATTATGGAAGAGCGGAGCCTTCTGTTACAGATATTTTCATGTCTAATAGGAGGCTCCAAGTGATAATATTGTTACAATGTTTCTAGTGCTGAAATAAAAGTTTTTTGATTTTGATTTTTTGAATTGAATATACATTGAAAGTTATTCGTCGAAGTAAATCAATCGTCTTCCCTACACTCAAGTCTAACAAAGAAGCCCTCTCCACGAAATTATTATACTTACGTCGAATGCTGAAATGTTATTACGAGCTCCTGAAATACATTGTGTAGCTCCACAGCAAATAGGATTAAAGGTTTAAGTCTACAATTGAAAGAAAACAAATGTAGTACCTCATGTACTTCGAGCAGTATTATAATACGGTTGTCGGCAATCTTGCTGACGTCAAAGTGATAGAAACAAGAACTTTTTTTAAATTAAAAAATAAATAAATTTCATAAAAAAGGATCGGCTAAGAGTAATTTTTTTATTATTATTCCAAGTATTTATAAGTATTTTTTTTTCTAATCTAATTAAATGCTTTACTAACATAGCCTGTAAGAATGTATTAACTAATACATTTATGGATACTCACTGTATGAAATAAAGTTTATATTATTATTATCTCTTTAATTAACTTTTTCTAGTATTCTTTTTTTTCTTCTTATTATTATTATTATTAAGACTGAGTCGTTGCGAACGACCACGTGTAACGCTAAACTGCTTCTGTTCAAGTAATTAGATGACCGATCTCAGACGATTTTAAACTATCTATAGTGGACTTTAATTTACTTCGTTTTCTGCTATAAATCCTTGCGATACCCGGGACATTGCGTTTTCCCTTGAGATGTTCTCGACTTTATTAATTTGGGAGTTGTACTTTGGACATTTAGAAGCTTTTGAATAAATAAGTGACTTCGTTTCAAGTTGCATAAATTTAGTTGAACATACGATTGTTTATTGTTTTCTATTAACTGTCAACATTTCCCTTATTCTCTCAATCCATTCGTAGGGAAGGCTCGTGTCTTAGCAGCGGGGACATAACTTTGAAGTTTGTATGATGATACCGAAATGTAAAATGTCTCGAAGGCGCTCCGCAAACATAGCAACTTTAGTTAAAGAAACGATTAACTTAGTTGTAGAAACTATCAACTTTTTAATTTTACAGTTTACGGTTGCCGCAATTCTAAATAAACTTTTCTGCAACTGAAAACTGTTGTCGATCTTCGAAACACGCAACTAAAGTTGCTATGTCTGCGCAGTTTCTTCAGTTTATGGAAACAACATGTTGCAAGTTGCCCGATGCCGTAACACGAAGATCAAAGTTGCTCTGTCCTTAAAGCTCGTCTCATAAAACTCGGCCACCGCAAGCCGTCGAAACTTGTGATAAGAAAAGAATGACGCGCGCGTTGCCGAACCTGAAGCTTCAGTTATTATGTTACTATGACGCAGGTCACCTTTGTCGACATAGATAATATATAGTAAGATAAAAAAAATAATAAGAAGGCCTACATTCAGGATTGAGAACGGCTGAGAAGAAGACGAATATAGGTGACCGCCATTCAGTCAGCTTTGAGAATAAACCCTGCCATCACTAATAAACAAATGAATAAAAACGAAAGAAAAACGCTCATAATGCTGCCTCCACTCGATCCTCGACCCTTCAAATGCTCGTCCATTGTGCAGAAAGGTGATTCGGGCACGGTCGTCGCCCAAGTTCGGTCGAGTTGGCCCAAAGGAAAGAGTTTCTCTTATATACGGGGTTGTAGAATCAGACGATCTTGTGGAGCCAGCATTAAAATGATTAGTAGGGTAGTATTTATGTACATACATGACATCTTTCACACATTTCCATTACGTCACAAATTTTGTTTACACTAACAAGGTGTTTCCAAACATTTTTAATGGATCGGGAGTCGGGTTTCCCTTTTATTTTAATACTAGCGACCGCATGCAACTTTGTCCGCGTAAACACTCTTTTGTTTCTGACGCAATTTCGAATTATTTAAATTATGATCAACAATGATTCACAATTAGTTTTATTTGTTAACACATAAAAATAACGTAAGACGTTTTGAGCTTGTTTGACGTCAATATAGGATAAATTAATAAAAAATATCCCGTCTTTATGTATTGCTGTTTCCTGTAAGTTTTGGTTCCATCGGTTTGGACTGTGCTATGATAAGCGCTTTTTAGGCATTCTGTCAGCCAGGACTTTTCTTTCTAATTAAAAAATAGATATATAGGAAGTGAAACACTATCGTGACGCTATCGTGGGGCTAAACCGTGCCCTAGCATTTTACTTTCATTTCGCGAAAGAGTATAACGTCGGTTATTTGACCAGCAGCGGGCAATTTGTTAAACGTCCAATTACCGAAAAAAAAACTTGAATTACGTACACGCATGGCCTTTGTGAGTGGACTCGAGGGTGGACTATATCATGCAGGCACGTTTAAATATTGTGTTTGTTTGACCTTTGAAGTTAATTATTAATTTACAGACGCAACGCGTAGGTTAGACAAGTAGGAGATAGTGGTGGTGGACTACTTATTATGTAAACGAAGCGGTTGTTTTGATGTTATAAAGAGGTTGTACGAATGTCGTGAGGTGTAAAAGATTTTGTAGTTCCATTTATTGTCAAGAGATGGCGCTGTCTTACAGCTGAATCGCGCTATCGTTTCGTATAAGTTTTATATTTTCGTAGGCTACGGCGAACATTCGAGTGTAGCTTAAGCTACTTTGTTTTAGATTATACTTGTTAGCGATAGTGATGATGTGATAAATAAATGAATAAATGAATGTTTCCCACACTCACACCAATTATCTAGCCCCAAGAAATGCTTCCTTAAGAAACTCGAGAAATGGTTCTAGACAACGGATAAACATACTTAATATTTTTAAATACATACTTTTTATACATAGAAAACAGTGTCTCCAACTCTATTTGTGTTGCCATATAAAATAATGTTTCAAACAGTAATAAAATGTTTTATAAATTTAAGTATTGTTAGGTTGGGTACATCATTTTTAAGGCGCCACTCATAAAGACGGAATTATTTAACATGTCTACGGTAGGTGGTAGATACGTTCAAATTACGGTAGGTTTACCGCAATTACGGCGTTGTTGGAGACACTGAAACACCGAGACCCGGAACAATAATTTAGAAAAAACAGGTATTTCTAAATTGATCCGACCGGGGATCGAACTCGGGACCTCAGAGATGGCGACACCATGAAAACCGGTGTGCAAGCCACTCGACCAAGAAGGGCGTCATGTGATTATGATGATGATAAATATTAAACTACAAAATAAATCTTCACTTCACAGGATATATGTATTTTCTTCGGTCTTGATTTTTAAGGTATGTTTAGAAACTTTGCTTTTAAGGTACGGTAAGGTAGCTAAGGAGCTATTACTAAAATTAAAAACTACCTCTATTTTGCTATATAAAGGTACATAGCATAGCTTTTTAAATTTGGCCAAAAAGACTGACTAAGTAGGTTTGTCATCATACGACAACAACCAGTAGTCCTATGGCTTAATGCGCATTCCGATGCATGAAAGATCTCAAGTCTTCTTATTTACGGCGTCCAAACCAAATTTTCGTATGTAGGTACTTCCTCATTACTTTCCTTCACATTATCGCTATTCAGAAATACCTTACAAATATTAAGATTTGAATTCCCATAATACGGCCTCCTCCCGACTAAGTCAGTCGGGAGGAGGCCGTATTATGGGAATCGAGTGGATGTTCCTGATTACCAAATTAATATAACCATACCATATTTTATAACAGATCTACCATAACATTTCAGCAGAACTCAAATAATTTACGCAACGTTTTTGGTAACATTATTATTTTAAAGATGATTATTTTGCGTTAATATAAAATTGTCTAAACAGCGTTTTGTGTTACCATTGGACGTTTTCGCATCTTCCATCTGTTGTTTACCGATGTTGAGCCATTCTTGATGCAAACAAACGAGTGTTTACCCCGACGTCGGGTAAATTTAGCTCAATCAGTGCCTGTTAATGCGCGTGCGGCATTTATGAACCGGGAATGAAAGGTAAACGGTTGAATGAGAGATTAATATACTTACAATGAACCTGTTTACGGACTATTAGAAAAAATGGCTGCCAGGTACACTCGTTTCGTCTGAATTATGTATCCACCAATCATTTGAAGTATAGTAGTAAAAACTTTTTCTACCTATTACTGTTCTTGAACAAAGTTTTTGAAGTGAAAACTTCTTTAGCGGCGTTGTACACTTTTTTTGTAATGGGTAAAAAATGTTAAATTCGCGTCAGGACACGTGGCCTGATCGAAAATTCGTAAGACGGATGACAGCCGGCGCGGCGTAGGAGAGGAAGTATCCCCCTCTCTTTCTACGGCGCGGCGAAAATGTATGCCTGCTGTTTCGTTTAGGCGCAGGGCGCTTGCGCGAATGTTCGAGTGCTTTTTAATGTAATATAAATTGTCATGTTTGTGTACGATAGCGCAATAAATAAATATTGTATTCTACCACATAAATGATAGTACTTTTATACTGATAATTGAAGCAATTCGTGCAAAATTATTCCCTAACCATTCCAAAATATCAAAAATGCACAACGTTAATATTCAAGTTTTCACTTCTGCCGGCACTTCCGGAGGGCAACCCGTCGTTTTTTTAAATTTTAGAATGGAACATAATGTGCTTAGAACATAAAAATTACTTACAACTTTTATTCATTTTTATTATTGTGAATTTTGCATTCACAATTCTATAAATAGTAACAGAGCTCAGCTGTCAGAGCATTGGACTGGTTATCCAAAGGTCGTGGGTTCGTTTCCCACTCAAATTAAGAGGCTGTTGATTTTTTCTAGTAAAATTTTGTCTTGTAACTTTTATTTATAATTACATTTATTACAATAGTTTTTAGCACATTATTTTGCGCTTTATATTTGTAGTGCCATTATAAATCAATGTTCAACATTCAATATTTAACGTCTATACTCCGACTAACACTGCTACCATATTAACAAAATAATACATTGATTATAAAAACATAAACTAATCCGCGAGATACTGTGCTATATTGTTTCATCCTACTACCCCACTCGGTCAATGCTAATGTCACAGTGATAATGTCAATGAGGAGCTCGATGGCGCAGTGGTAAACGCGCCCGGTCTGCGAGTGCTGAGGTTAAGCAACTTTTGCAAAGGTCGGTTATCGGTTGGGTGACTAAACATTTATCATCTCGAGCTCCTCCGTGCTTCGGAAGGCACCTAAAGCCGTTGTTCCCGGCTGCATTAGCAGTCGTTAAAACCACCAATCCGCACTGGGCCCGCGTGGTGGTTTATGGCCCGTTCTCCCTATCAATCCATAGGGAAGGCTCGTGCCCCAGCAGTGGGGACATAAAATGAGCTGCCTTTTCATTATTTTCATCAGTATGTTTTCCCTAGAAACTGTAAATGTTAATACTGAAGATACGAGTATGTTGTACGGCCTATGTCAATTCAAACTTTATCGCGGTTTTATCCTCTGGTTAAGTTGTGAAGTTTAAGGTCTTTACAGTAGTTATCGCTTACGAAGTTTGTGATTGTGTATATATACTATCTTATCTTATCTTATCTGTAGAACGAAATCTTTATTTGTATACCTACCTACCGGAAAAATAAGTTGTCGTTTAATTTTCTTTTCTACAATTTATCTATTTATCTAGAGTCTATATGTGCGTCCAGACTATATGAGAAAACATGTTATATAGTATAGTTATGTAGAATGTTTTAAACAACAACCTTATACTTTTACTTTTGTAACTATTCATATAGCATGTTACATAACATGTTACGTAATGTGGACTAACCTTAAGTCACCATTGTGCAAAATAAAACAACAAAATGTACAGTGAAAAAGAAAAATATTAAACAAACATTTAGTTCTTTATGCGCCGCCGTAAACAAAAGGCAACATTTTACTTTATAAAAAAGTAAAAGCTTCCTACCTCATAAAAGACTTAACTCGATTCGTCACGACGACGCACTAAACGGTATGACAAATGAGAAATTATCTTCAACAGGTAGCTGTAACAAAACAGTAAATGTAAAAAATACTCTTCGTCATTACCTACTTTGGCAGGTGTATTCGGCGTGATGAGTTGGGACCGTGACGAGTTAGGTCGTAGTCTTATTACCTGTCAAGTAAAGTTAACACTGTAATAAAAGTTAATGTAGTAGTTTGTCTTATAATAAACAGTTCTTTCGAGAAGAAAATAGTTTGGCTGATAGCAAAAATGCTTCCTTTTTCTCAAAGCGCTCTTTCTAGATTATTTCACATCATTTTGTTCTTGACTGTACAGTCAAGAGAACAAGATAATATTTTTAAAATATCTTACACGTACTTGTAACAAATTTAAAAAATATTTCTTTTAAGCCCGAAGCACGCGATTAGACCATTCAAATAATGAAACCTAATTTTTCGCGCTTACATTAAACCATATTACCAACAATTACACGTCATGCACATTTTCATCCGCACTGGGCCCGCGTGGTGGGTTATGGCCCGTTCTCTCTATCCATCCATAGGGAAGGCTCGTGTCCCAACAGTGGAGACATAAAATGAGCTGATGATGCACACTTTCATGATTTCCATGTAGGTAAGCACATTTATTCTTGCTACCGTTCAAAGAAAAATGGATTACTTTAGAAACTGATTGTTTGAACACATTTTATTGCCTGGAATCAATAAAGAAATTAAAGAGAATGGAAACATTGATATATTTTAAATGTTTTGAGTGCACCTAATAAATAGCATTGCAAACACTTCAAAGTGTTTACATAATACTGTGCTCTTTCATGAACTAATATATGAATATATACATATAAAATTTTAGGTAAATTTTTGCTTTTCCCGTAAATATTAAGTACTTCATTCTCTAATAATAAAAAAAAACTTGAAAAAACCATTCATTCTTAATTAAATATTCAAGATCACAATCACAACACCATATTTCTTACATAAAAGTATCAACACAGAAACTCGATAGTAATATTTAATAAGATAACTCCTAGCATCCATGGGTCACCAGCCCTTATTTGTATCTTGATAAACTTTAAGATGAGGTCTGCCCGGTCACTCCCAGAGGGGTCGTAAGGCTAGTTCGTTGGATACAATTTTGCTTCTTTACCATCTGACCTTTATTTGTAGGACGTCTCATCGTTCGCTGGTACCATTGGTAATGTTATTTGTATGCATGAACAGATTGCGGGTTTACTTTTTATTCATATAAATCATATTTGATACTTGTATGACGTCATCATCCCAGCCAAAAATGTCCACTGCTGGACAAAGGCCTCCCACAAGGATCTCCACGACAACCTGTTTTGTGCCGCTTGCATTCAGCGGCATAATACCATATTATAAGTAATTACCTACATTAAATTTTCTACAAAAATAAATGAATAGTTTCTTTATGACAGTTCGGTCGATTTCGTTGATTTCTTTGAAATCTCACAGTAAAGTTTTAAAAAATCGAGCGTTTCTTTTACTACCTAAATATCAATTACTAGCTGACTTCGTAGCGCTTTGATAGTTTCTATGTCAACAAAACAAACTAATCGCTAAATAGTTTACGCGAATTACGATGGTCACTGACGGAGGACCCAAAAAAACCGAAATTATTTCAATAAACTAAATTTTAATTGATAGAAATTACAATAAAGTGACAATGGCTAGGTATGTTCGATGCTAGATACAGAATGACAAAATAATTAAATTAAATAAACGTTGCAAGTGGCGTAAAAGCGTTGTCAGCAGAAACGGTCACGTAGGCACCGGCGACTAGGTCGATGCATGTTTTCCGTATTGCGTGGAGAGGTATGACGTAACACCTCCCCCATCAGATCAGCAATTATTTTGTAGCCTTCAGGTGATAAAATATTGCTGAGGGTTTTGCCTGGCTTCTGGGCTTCCCATGTTCTTCATAGATTCTATCTCCAGGAGATGGGTCGGATGCTGAGCGTATCTTGTTGGCTGTGTAGCGGCGAAAGATGAAGAAGACGATGAGTGCGACTACACCTACACCTACACCTACACCTACTACAGTAGAATGATGGTGTAAATCGAGATGGTTGTATGATATAAGTAGTCCGACGGGGTTTTCCCTCAATTGTAGAGTGGCGTAAAAGCGTTGTCAGCAGAAACGGTCACGTAGGCACCGGCGACTAGGTCGATGCATGCCTTGCGTATTGCGTAGAGAGGCATGACGTAACACGCGTGAAAGCATATCAAAGAAACAAACAAACTCACTTTCTTTAATAATAGCCTTTGTCTTTGATATACTCTTGAGAATATGTGTACAAAATTTCATGATAATTGGTTGAACAGTTTACGTAACAAGCAACAAACAAACAAAGGTACACACTTTTGCTGTTTTAGGATAACAAAGAACAAAGCTTCATGTAGTACTCCTCTTAGGTAACGTGACCTTACGCTCTGGACAAAAATATTGAAAACCCGTGTAACGCTACTTCTCAGAAATACTGTTAACCTTTAACTGGTGACCTGCCCGTCTCTCAGACACCGCGTTTCGTTTTTTTGATATTTCTCCACGCCGTTTTGTCGCTTCTACCCACCGGCCTCAGTACCCTCCGCATTCACCCCGCACCTTCGCTCAGTAGTAGGCGCAACTGCGCAGCGACGCTGGTGTTACCTGTATGAAGCTCTCGCCGTCTCACAGACGTCAGGTCAGTGCTAATGTATATTCTATCTATGTGTCTGTAGTTCGTCACCTCACAGTTAGTGTACACAACTTCATAGTGTCTGAGAAATGTCGCAGCGGTGGTAATGTGTTGTTCTTTTATAGAATGTCTGACGATGAACAGCCGAGCTCTGCTAGAAGAAGAAAAGTTGTTAGGCAGCGTGCATGATATGTGGCAGCGTGTTATTACACGAGTTGTTAGGAGAGAGTGACGACGAGTGCAGCATTTTTGATGACGACATAGGCGACCCTGACTTCGTTTTAGAAAGTGAGCATGATAGCGAATCTGAATAGTCTGGAGACGAAGACAATAGCACGGCTGTTGAAGAACAGCGTCCTGAGGAACTAGGCAGATCACCTGAAATAGACCTTGACGTACAAGCTACAAGGAATTCAAGCAACAGTGGTAGGCCATCTCTAGAAAGCGGTACAGAGTTACAGCAACAAAACAACAGTGGGAGCCACGAGCCCGGCGCTTACTGGGGATGCAATAGATTCAAATGGTCCTCGCAACCTTCAAGATCGGCCAGGACTCTATTACACAATGTAGTTCGTATGTCAGCCAAAACAGGACCGAAGACTTTACATCTTATGAAGATCTGTGGACATTATTGTTTGTAAACCAGCTGCTGCCACGTCCCAAAGCCATCCTGGGACTAAAAAAACTTGTGCCATTTGCCCTAGCCATCTAAAAAGACGTACTAGGTTCTCATGTCCCTACTGTGGTAAACCTATGTGCCTAAACTGCTGTAAGCAAATATGTGATGTCTGCGTACGTAGCCATTCCTAGTATGTCGATGAGCGATGTTTGATGTTTGTAGTTTTTTTTATTTTTGTATCTAAGGTTAGCTTTACGTACTATGTTTTGTTCATTAGTATCTAAATAATATAAAAATAATGTTAAAAAGGTTCCAAAGTTTAATTTTTGGGCAAGAAGGCCCATATTGAGTTTGTTCCTATTTTTTTAAAGAAAAGTTCCATACATATTAAAGACTGATTTTATGAAAAAACATGTTGTTTGTTTTGAACCATATTTAATTATTAGGTATATTAATATATATATATCATTAAATGGTTGACTTAAAAATTATTTTCTGTTAACCACTTTTTTGTTTACCCTTTTTTTCATTGACGTCTCGTAAACGTCGTGTCACCAAATACGCACTACCAACTCCAGGTCACCAGTTAAAGGTTAAGTATTTTTGAAGTGAAAACTTCTTTAGCGGCGTGGTACACTTTTTTTGTAATGGGTAAAAAATGTTAAATTCGCGTCAGGACATGTGACTTGATCGAAAATTCGTAAGACGGATGGAGAGTAAACAGCCGGCGCGGCGTAGGAGAGGAAGTATCCCCTTCTCTTTCTACGGCGCGGCAAAAATGTATGCCTGCTGTATCGTTTAGGCGGCACAGGGCGCTTGCGCGAATAAATTGTCATGTTTGTGTACGATAGCGCAATAAATAAATATTGTATTCTACCACATAAATGATAGTACTTTTATACTGATAATGGAAGCAATTTGTGCAAAATTATTCCCTAACCATTCCAAAATATCAAAAATGCACAACGTTAATATTCAAGTTTTCACTTCTGCCGGCACTCCCAGAGTGCAACCCGTCGTTTTTTTATTCTGATAAAATTCGACCGCAACTAAACGACAACAAAGTAAATACTGTATCAATCATTGACAGTGACACACACATGTCAATGCCAAACAAGGTGTGTGCTTGTGTTTAGTAGGTATCAAAATTGCAGCATCAAGAGTAGAATCGAATATGAGACAAAACGCTATATGCATATAAAGTTACTTAAAAGGTAAGTGCATGTACTTACATACAGGCTGCTCCAAAGTAATTATTAGAAAAACATTAATTTTTTGGTTAATACTTCACCGATTTTTATACGAGTATACTTCTCGTTATGGTCAGAAATACCTATAATGGACGTGTAGTGCTAATATTCATCCAGAGGCTAGGGACATCCTGTAAATGACTTAGTTAAAGGAAATAACCAAGGGAGTCGATATGAGTTTGATTTGCAAAAAAAGTTATCCTACAAAGTAGGTGTTAAGTAAGAATGTTTCCCAGAATATCTGGATAACGTGTTGTTTGCTTTAACATTTATGACGTCGTCTCTCGGGTATATTTCGAGGCGTAAGCTTATCCAGCTCTCGAGTCTACCCACGGAAAAAATACTCAAACAACAATACGGCTTTGCGCGTTTATTTCTTTTCGTATATAAAAAGTGCTATAAATATTGTGTTCGAATTTTCTATTTTTTAATGAGATAGCGCTTGACCTCTAATCTCATGTAATCATTCTATATGACAATAGGGCTTTAAAAAAACTTCACCTGGAATCTTACTTATACCTATGAATTTAGCATAACAGTGATGTCAGCATTGGTGACAGACTTAGAAATGGCTTATGAAGCTAGTAAAGTTGACTTACACCCGTTTGCACTAAACTTATGAGTCGCCTAAGTCTT
This sequence comes from Eudonia lacustrata, assembly GCA_947562085.1. NCBI lineage: Eukaryota > Metazoa > Arthropoda > Insecta > Lepidoptera > Crambidae > Eudonia > Eudonia lacustrata. The sequence continues at coordinate 9,065,645 of OX387318.1, forward strand.
GGCTTCATTACTACCCGGTCAAGTTAACTCGGCACCTGGCTCGAAAACGTCGATTACACTCAGGTGCCGAGTTAACTTGACCGGGTAGTAGGCAAAAACTTGGGTGATTTATAAGTTTAGTGCAAACGGGTGTTAGTGTTCCTACCAGACCACAGAAGCTGTTAAAATTTTATGTGTAGGTCATGTGTGTTTTAAAAGTCAGGGGCTAATCGGTAAATGTTAATTAAAATAACGGGCTACAAAGATTTTTAAATAGGGTAAAAAAATACTTATTTTTTGACGGATTTACATACAAATTTCCACCGGCCGCCGTGGTCACAAACTAACTTAAATACTTGATCGAAATTTCGTGTTTCTATACCCAACCGTTAACTGGGCATTAAAAGATCAGACACTCAGTCATAAAACGAGGACAATAACAAGTACCTATGGTATTACGTCATTCGACAGTGTCTTCACAATTACCTAGTAAGCATATTTTTTATAAGTAGGTAATCATATTCCAAGAAAATTGTTCAGTCGGTGCCTTCGTAATACCTATTACCCTGCTATCAGGCATCCAACATATGCATATTGTATTCTGTTTTCAAGGATGTCAGATGGTAATGTAATTACTGCGAACACGGCACAACATCCTATTCACGATGACAAAGCGTAAGGTACCGCTGGGGACTCCATTGGTACACAAATACATATAGATATAAACATAGAACCCCTCGTACTTATAAATTACTTAGGTACTTACTACTACTATTAGGTCCTTACCTATGAAATTGACGTTTTTTTCTCATTTATTAAAAGGTGTAAAAGTTCTAAAAGTCAATACCGGTTGTTAATATTATTATACACCTTTAATTAGGACTATGTTATTAAGGCTTCAGTAATAACAATGATTATTAGTTTTGTGTCTTTATCGCCCAATTTTTTTTTATTTTGACTACTTTTTATGTTTGCGGAATTGTCTTTTTGTTTCATTGTAGCTTTGAAGGGACTTGATTTTTTTTCTTTTTGATGTCTGCTATATTTAGCTAGTGAATCAAACACACTACTCTACCAATTTTATAGTGTTAACATATATAGATGCTAAGAAAATTAAAAAAAACGTTAGTATGAAAAACAAAATTTTATAAAAAATCTTCATAAAAAACGTCAATTTCATAGGTAAAGACCTAATACTTACCTACTATGAATTTAATTTTTTTTACATGTTGTGATTGTCTTTTTTTTGTGTGTTTATTTGTGATGGAATATGTCCTTTTGTGATAGGGCATTTGCTAATATTTTTACGCGGTAAGGGAGAAAAGAAAAACTCTTGCTGGGTTTCTTGCCGGTTCTTCTCAGTACAAGGTCTCCCACCCAGTGTAGACTTACGAACCGATGGCACTGTAACATTCTTATGAGCTATTCAAAGTCAAAGTCAAATATTTTTATTCAAATAAACTTTAGAAAAGTGCTTTTGAATCGTCCAAACATTTTTTTACCTACTACCCATTCAGGACATCTATTTTTAGCTGTGGAGAAGAATGGGCACAAGAAACTCCACAGCTTTAATATAAGTAACGATATTTACAAAATTATATGCTTATTATTATTATTATTATAAAATTATATTTGTAGCTTAAACTGAATAAATGATTATGAATTTTGATTTTGAATTTTATTCTGGCGCTGTAGCCCCAATTGAGCTTTGGGCTCTATATAAGTCGGCGCCACTGGTCCCGGTTCTAAACTGCTTCCTGCCAGTTGTCTACGTGAAGCTTTTCTAGGTCCTTTAGAACTTTGTCCCTCCAGCGGTATCGTGGGCGACCGACTGGTGTACGCCCTACTGGACGCCCAGCATATGCGCGAGCATCTTACATCCTTTCTACGTGGCCGTATATTGGAAAGCATTTACGTATTTTACATAAAACTAGCGGCCCGCTGACGGTTTCATCCGCTTGAGTATACCATCATGGTCACTTACAATAACAAACAAACGAAACGTACAGTAGCCTGCCGAATTAAGGAGCATATCAAAGCTGTAAAGAATAACGATACGCAAAAATCGGCCTTAGTTGAACATTTGATCCAATCGGGTTCTAATCACTGGATTGAGTTTTTTAAACCCCAGATAATTTCAACAGAATGCCACTACATACCTAGATTGGTTAGAGAAGCGATTGAAATTACAAAATACAAAAAATTCAATCGCCAAGATGGGTTTAATCTGTCGCGTATCTGGAATCCAGTGATTAGCTTATGTAAAGACCGCAAAAACAACAAAAGTGCAATCTGATACGGTCAGTGTAGTGTGTTGAGAGCAAGTTCAAGTGAATAGTGACTTAGTAGACAGTGGTACGAGTATCGAGCGCAAAAAACGACTAAGGATAGATTACATATATTGGATACTAAGTAGATTGTTTTGTCTTCTCATAGTCACCCAACCGCAATGACTTCAGTACATCCGTGATCATGGCGCATGCAACTGTGCCGAAATATCGGATACTCAAACACAACAAAAACATGGTTATAATCCCGTTAATAATAACGTTTATTCTATCATCATCATCTCAGCCAAAAGACGTCCACTGCTGAACAAAGGCCTCCCCCAAGGATATGAGGGGTATTTGCCGTAATCGCAATGCTTGGCAGGCGGGTTGGCGATCGCAGTAGGTTGAGGGTAACCTCAGAGAGATGCTGCTGCCCATCCTCTAGAATGCTCCCTTAGTCGGCTTTTACGACACCCACGGGAAGAGATGGGGTGGTACAATTCTTTAACCCCGGCACCACACAGGGATTTATTCTATACTATTATATATATATATATATCTTTAATTTATTCAAATCCGATACCAGAAGGTCCTTGGTTCAATTCCCAGGATATTACTTATAATATAACGACTACATAAGTCGAAATAATTTATCTTTTCAATTCAAATATATAAACGAATATCGCAAAAGTCCTGACTCCACTTACGCTCACTAACTAATATAAAGTGTACAATACAAATTCGTAGGTTCCTTTTAAGAAAACCATTCCACTTAACTCTCTGTATCAATCAAGTTGAATGCTTCTATTTATATCAAGGGTCAGGGAGGCGCTTGATAGAGCAGTGGCTACTGCGCTCAGAGCACATGAGTAGATATATGTATAATACATATATCTACTCCTGTGCTTAGAGTATCTAATGTGAGTTTTTTTTGTCATTTCCATCAAGTTAAAGAGTTAGTCTCAGTGGCGTAATTCTGGCATTATTCCCTTATTCATCATCTTAGACAAAAGAAATGAAAATGAAATGTAATGAAAATACTCTTTATTGTACACCATACAAAAGACTTAGAGAGGACAATACAAGAAAAAGTACAAATGGCGGATGGTACAAAAGAAGTCCACTGCTGGACAAAGGTCTCCCCCAAGGATCATAATAATAATTATAATAGTAATATTGCCATAATTATATTGTAATACTAGCGGCCGCTCGCGGTTTCACCCGCGTGGTTCCCGTTCCCGTGGGAATATCGGGATAAAAAGTATCCTATGTATGAATCCAGGTTATAAACTACCTGTATGCCGAATTTCATCCAAATCCATCCATCCGTTGCAGCGTGAAGAAGCAACAAATGTACACACATACACACAAACTTTCGCATTTATAATATTAGTGATATTTATCCCATTATTAATTAATCCCATAGACACGGGCTGACTAAGTCAGCCTTACTGACACAATCAGCCCGTGACCACGACCGGTACAACTCGATCGAAATGTCGGTTAAAAAAGGTAAGCCTTTACTAATTAGCTTGCGTTCATCCCCGTTTAAAATTGGATTATAATGAAACCGGAAAGTTTTAAAGTATATTTTATTATGTTAATCCAAATGTCAAAATAAGACCACTGAGACACGGTTGTGGACGTTTTAATGTCCATTGGTATGCTAGTTCGCTTGCACGGTAACATTAAAAAAGAAAAGTTAGTTGGTATATATTTCTTTAACTTGCTTAGCGCCCTAAGCTTGCACCGTAATCTCCGATTTAATCGCGCTAATCCTGTATACAAAACAATCAAGCCGCATTACATCCATTAATATTGTTATTGTAAAAGATTATGTAAAACCTCTTTTTGCGGTTTCGCTTTTAATCCTACTCTTGGCATATTTGAGACACTTATTTTACAAAAAATTTAGGAGTAGTGTTAAAAGAACAGATTTTATACAAAAAATATATGTAATTCTCCAAAAGAACACTGCCAAATACTCTGCTAAATAATTGTCAGTCAAATGGCGTTTAAGGTGTTAATAACCTGCCAAGCGGGCAGTTATAGAAAATTCCTCTTATTCTTGAGGGAGACCTTTGTCCAGCAGTGGAAGTCATTCGGCTGAGATGAAGAAATTGTATATTATATTATTAAATATATTTCCTGTTTTAATTAAGCATGTTTATCTTACGGTTGAAAGCCGAATATATATATATATATATATATATCTTTCTTTTTTATTCTCAAATTAGGATCCTTTCAATCTAATGATGCCTTTATGTTCCATTTGCCCTCCAGGCTTCTTACTTAATTGGGGATTGATATGAATGGATTTACTGTATATATTTCTTACACATTATATTCAAATAATTCAGGCATCCGTTCTTCGTATAAGATTGAAGTGCCCTTATCATTCTGTGCGTATACCGAATAGGGAAGAAATGTTTGATGTTTTTAATGTATATAATGTTTCTGTTTCCAGGTAATTTATATTCCAGCAAAATAAGAGTTTACTTCAATAATTGTAAGTACGTTAATCCTACTAATATTATAAATGCGAAAGTTTGTGCGTATGTATGTTCGTAGGTATATTTGTTATTTCTTCACGCTGCAACGGATGGATGGATTTGGATGAAATTTGGCATACAGATAGTTTATAACCTGGAATAACACTTATGATACTTTTTATCCAGATATTCCCATGGGAACGGGAACCACGCGGGTGAAACTGCGAGTGGCCGCTAAATTATAATAAATATAAGAGGTAAAAAGTTTTTAAAGTATCATAATTACCTACATGATAACAAACATTGATAATTTTTATTATTTTGAATTTTGCGTTGACAATGCCATATATAGTTACAAGAAAAAAATTTACTATAAAATTGGACCGGTTCTCCAGGGGTCGTGGGTTCGATTCCTACTCGAGCTGAGGCTGGTTGATTTTTTCTAGTAAATTTTTTTATTTTGTAAATATTTATCAGCCAAACGGTATTTTTACAAATAAGTTGTCATTTTTTCAATGGACGTGTATCTATTGTATTCTGTTAAACCAGCAATCTATCCAATAGCCTAATTTATAGTGTCATTATCCACACAAAATAAAGCACAATTTGATGAAATCGATGTGTTGAATAAATAATTAGAGGAGACCGTGTACGTATCTATCTACCTATTGGATATTGTTTAAATACCTAGGCATATAGAGAGCTAGCTATCTTTAGCTAAGTTTATAAAAAAAGGTATTACGTTAGTGTTTAACATGTCTGCTTTAAACAAGGATACCTTCGGTTTATATTTATAAAGTCTTAAGATGTTTTTTCTTTATATTTTAAACGGCTAGTGACTCCACTCCTCCTAATGTTAAGTAAAAATGGAGTCCATACGCAAAGACAAACTAGTGCTGCGTAAAAATTACGCACAATTAGACACCATCACCCTGCCAGCTCTAAAGGTGACTCTTGACTCCTCATTTGAAGGACCCCATGTCATAGGAAGGAGGGAAAACGTTTAGTGGTAAACAGCCTATAACTGTCCCACTGCTGTGCAAAGGCCTCCGTCATTGAAATCAAGTTATCGCTACAATTGATGGGTAATGGCTTAATCACCACGCTTGCCAAATGCGGGTTGGTGATCACAAACCCGCGCTATGCGTCGAAAAATCCGAAACACACTTTGCCCGACCTGGGAATTGAACCCGGGACCTTCGGGTATCAGACCGACCGCTCTGCCACTCGGCCACCGAGGCGTTAAGAGGCGAGGAAAACGTTTGCTGGTAGACTATTCCAACTTTTTTGTTGGTGCGATAAAGACACGAGTCACCAAATCACATAATGACTGTTGCAGACTCATTTTGAGCCGCCCTTTTTATGATATTTTGTATAGTTTTAAATATTATTCTTTTTAATTTGTCACATTTGACTTTGATGTTTTATATGAATTATTGTTTTGCTTGTCTTTTGAGGTGGTAGAATTAATGTTGTAAGTTATGATAATTAACCCACATTCCGTTTTATAAGAGCTTTTTTCATTATCATAGGATTCATCTTTTCCATTGCTATTTTCTCCGTTTCAATGACTATAGAAAAAAACTGCTGTTTCGCTATAACTTTGTTATTCCATTTGCCCATGATGCCATTCATTCTCGTGTGACCCTAATTTCATCGTGTGCATCCGTGGAAGTTGTGAGTAGAACCGAGTTTGGAATATAAACACGTAATTTAATTATGTTTCAACTTATCCCTCGTTGATAGTTGATAGTACTAGAAATGCTTTTGACAAATACTAAATCTGTGGCTCAAAAATAGTGCTCTGGGAGGTTTTGCTTCTATTCTGTTCTGCACTTGATCTATCAACTTTAATGCTGGTCATAGATAGGTAATTCAAACAAAAAGTTTTAAATATTTATAGTTTCAAGATGTTATCTTCTTGTTCTACAGTTTGACTGAATATTTCGGTACAAAAACAGCATAGTGACTGTTTCTATGTAACATGTACACCTACTAAAAATTGCATGCCTGACTAGGGTAAATTGTTTGTTCCCAATTATAATATGCTTAATACCTGCTATGTATTTACACAATTTTATGGCAATAAAAATTATCTTATCTTATCTTATCTTATCTTGCTGAGATCCCTTCAAAGGCGAAGGTAGCTCATTACTTTATTGTCATGAGATATTATAAATATGTTTGTTTTGGCAAAGTAGTCAACCCGAGCCCAGGTCCTTCCTAGACCAGGGATGGGCAAACTTTTTCATTTGCGTGACAATATTTACTAACAAAATATATGGCGGGCCAGGCTATTGAAGTTTTTGCTGTATTTTTTCATTAAATAAATATTTTTTTATGTGAAATAAAAATATTGAAACAGAAAATGCATACCATTTTATGAAACACACACGCATTTGAATTTTTGTTTGATGGTCACGGGTGGACTTTGATCATTCACGGGCCGGAGCTGGCCCGCGGGCCGTAGTTTGTCCATCCCTGTCCTAGACTCTAGAGGCGCCCTCGGGTTGTTCTGCTCTTGATCTGATCCGAACCCCTCATGTAAGGAATGGGGAAATGCTTGTGTAATGCCATACCCCATACCATTTTAACTTTCTCGTCGCCCCCAAAATGTCCGGTGACGCTGTTAAAGATGTTTAAGGCCAATAGCAAATTCTTTAAAAAAACTATTAATAAACATTTTTTAGGAGAATGGTCACTTATTTTTTTTAGTAAACCTAGCTGAAAACAGCCACGCAAATTGAGGCTTCCGAATAAAAACAGAGCAGAGCATACTTTCAACACGGCTCCTTTTTGCGTCGCCCTAAAAACAAAGTTCATTGCTTTCACGGCACAGATTATATGGTATGTGTTTCACGGCTATCTCGTTTCTGCATCCATTCCGAACCATACAAAAAGGTAGTAAGTAGGTAGTTGAAATGTCCATTTGTATGATGTCAAAATAAATATTTTTACGACACCCCCGTTAACAACGCTGCGCAGGGGTAGCCTAAAACACATATAATATTTATGAGAGCTGAGTCAAGTTTCAGACTAGCGAACTAGTTTCGAATTGTACACAGTAAAAGCCTTCTCCATAATTAATTTACATATGAGATATTTATTTATTTACATATGAACAGTGGCGGTAGCCAAAGTAACATTAAGAAAACGATAGCGAAGTTCGAAAAGAATATCTATGTATGGGTTTGACATAAGATTGTCCACGTGATTTAGCGCGGCTTATGTCAATCCCATACATTTTATTCTTTTCGAACTTCGCTATCGTTTTCTTAATGTTACTTTGGCTAAGCCTACTGTTATTACTTCGTCACGGTTGTGTTCGTGTAATGAGGTCCAGTGAATAGTATTTAATATGCAGTGTGGTATGATAAAAGTTGGTGACACCAATGAATTTTAGCTTTCAAATTCTACAACAGAGAAGTGCCTGGCCTTGATCAGGCTACACACGTATGCACATCACACTACCACAAGCTGTCAAAGGAGAACCGGTACTTTCCTTAGAAAACATGCTAAACTTGTATACTATAGAATTTGGTCATAAAGTAAAGCAAATATTATTTGCTACCTAAACCAAGTTTTGATTTATTTTTATCGAATCGCGGATAAGAGTTATTTAATTATCAATATTTTTTAATACGGAAACACTGAGTCTTCAAAAGGCAGACATGTTACTTTAAAAATGTCTAACGTGGCTGTATAAACCATAATTCTTTTGCTTAAAAAAGTGAAATGTCAACAATGCCGTCACGTCAGTCAGTCAGTCAACCGTCATCCGCATTTCAACTGTCATTTGTTGACATTATTGAATTACAAATAAGAAAAATAAATAATTTATTTCTAATATTTACGCGAACACACGTTGAAATGACACAACTTTTACGGATCTACTCGCGTTTATTTTACACATTACTTATTTAATGTTTATCCTGACGTTTCGAACCCTTTGCAGGGCCCTGTGACCACGAACGGATATAAGTAATGTGTAAAATAAACGCGAGTAGATCCGTAAAAGTTGTTTCATTTCAATAAAAAAGTATACAACTTAAGCATAAAACGCCGGGTCTCCTTTCTCCAATAGACTTTGACCTTTATATGTATGACTTAAGGTTAAATATTAATTAAAGAGACAGTTTTGGATAGGTCGATGTGCAGGCGTTTGTACCTAGTGCAAGTTTCATTCGCCATTCGATCACGTTAACGACAACGACAATTTGAATGGTAAAGTTTTACTAGAGCTGGAGGCGTTACTTCAATGGCATATAAGTTTTTGTTTGGCGAATAAAACTTACACTAGACACGCTGATTAAATAAATAAGGGACAAATGCAAAAAAATTGTACATATAACAAATAGGAAACAAAGATGAAAATAACTTGATGTTACAAAAAAATAACAAAGATGAACTATAAGGACTAGTTCATGTTGTGCATTCTATTTGAAAGGTAAATTTGTTAATGAGTAAAAAGCAGTATCTTGATTGATTATTTTAATAAAGAATGGCAGCAAGTCTAGTTTGTATTACTTTCGACTTACTTAACATTTTTTTTGCAAATCAACTTTAAAATTAACTGTGATCATAATATTTTAACTTTAGTAATCCAAGTCAACTATTACAGTATGAGTGCGACTTTACTTCATATTTGTTATTTCATATTTGTTAGGTCACAAAGAAATGTAACAAATTCGTAACAAAAAGGAACAAAACACTCGTGTGTACAACCTAAAATGTGTGAAAAATACTAAGAGATGTCTTTGAATCAAACTGTTTATATGTTTCTAAATATATCATGAAGTATCCTTGAAATAAACTATATAGAAAGCTTAACATACACTTACCAATTAGTTTAATGGAATGGTTATCAAGATGAAACTAATTTGTGTATTTTTCCCGCACAATTTAGTAAAATTTTTGTAGACCGTCTAACCAGAACTCCAGCAAAATGGCCGTCGTGCAGAACTAGCGCCACCTACAGACGTTATTTATGATTTTAGTTTTGCCAGGTAAAAACTTATTTTTCTACTAAATAACAATAAACAAAGCTAAATAACAAATATGAAAGAAGTTACGGACGGCTTTAAAAATGATATTTAAAACAGTTTTTAATAGAGAGGCCTGATTTATTGTTAAAAGTATTAAAATGTATGTAGTATTCTGTAAATAACTAAAAATATTTAATAGTATAAAATCACTCAACTGTATTTTTTTCCCATACACAAAGCAGAACACGGACGAGAAGGACACGCGCACTTGTATGAAGAAAACTAAACGTATCCTGATGATTTGATTTTTATTTAATTGATTTATCGGAAAAATATTATTTTTTTCTTTTAGTTTTTGTTATAATGTAATTTTGTAAACGTATTTAAAAAAATATATGAAAAGAAGTTATGTATTGAACGTTTATTCTAATAGGACGTTCACGCATTCAGAAATGTACAATTTTTTTGCATTTGTCCCATAAATAAATAAACTTTCCTACACTCACACCAATTATCTAGCCCAAGAGAAGCTTCGTTATGAAACTCGTTAAATGGTTACTAGACAACGAATAAACATACTTAAAATACATACGTATTATACATAGAAAACACTCAGACCCGAGACAATTTAGAAAAACGATAATTTCTAAATTGACCCGACCGGGGATCAAACCCGGGACCTCAGAGATGGCGACACCATGAGAACCGGTGCACAAACCACTCGACCAAGAAGGTTTTCAAATTGCTGATTGAATGGTAAGTGACGTTAAGGCCGAAAATCACAGAGCACTTTGCCCGGAATCTTCGAGAAAATCGCAGCGCTTTTGAGATAGCTTACGCTCATACCTCTGTGGTCTACTGGGAAAGTTTACCCAATGGGTCCGATATATTATATCCAAAGGATCTGGGTTCAATTTCAAGGTCAGGTAATTTTATTTATTAATTTATTTATTACTTATTACAACGGTGAACACTAATTACAGTAAATAGTACAAAGGAGTAATGTTTCGTTTTACACGATGCATATTAGCCCGGGTATGTGATCACCAACCCGCATTTGACATGCGTGGTAAATAGACTTCTTGATTACAATGATATACAGCTTTGCCCAGCAGTGGGGCAGTACATAATGTCTGATGCTGCGATTCCGACCCAGAATCTTGTGCAGCGGCCTCTGTAAAATTCTATAACGGTTACCTATGCACGTGTGGGAATCAAGACGTAAAATAAGTTCTTTCTTATAAGCACTAACTAGTTTTAAGTATCCTATGGACGAGTTTATGGGACGCTTGTATTTGTAGCGTAATCTATATATATAAAAATAAATTGCTGTTCGTTTGTCTCGCTAAAACTCGAGAGTGGCTGGACCGATTTGGCTAATTTTGATTTTGTAATATTTGTAGAAGTTCAGGAAAAGTTTAAACGGTGAGAAACATAAATAATAAGTAACGGAAAATACTAAAAACGACAATTTAGTTTTCCAATACAAAACGATTTGTTTGTTTTGTTGTCATGGAATCTGTCAAAGCGGTACGAAGTCCGCCGGGTCAGCTAGTAATTAATATATAAACAAAAGACAAAAGATACCTACTGAAATAAAGTTTTGTATAACATGTACAATGTGGAGATGAAGATAATGAAAAAAAGCTTAAACCTTTAAAGGTGGAATACAAAATGTCTTTGGTGAAATAGAATCATATAATAATATAATGACGCAGTATAATGGCAACGGACGTTGTTATACTGTTTAAAAGCAACTCGGTATTTCCCCAAATCTGTTCTTCAAATGTTTGATATTGGTGGTATCATTATAAAGTTAGCTGAGTCACCCAGTAAGCTGTTTAAACTTTAAAGAGCAAACAACGGGCTTAAATTACAGCTTAATGACTAAAACCAACTCGTCAGTAACAAAAATTGACATCGATTTGTACCTTTAGCGCTGTTGACATGGGACAGTCTATTGACTGTAGTAGTCGATGTTATAAATCAGACTAAAACGAAAAATACATTGCTAGATGTGTAAACTTTGGCGATGTTTATCAAAAAGTATGTTATAAAAGATTGTAAATATTGGTTGACTCACAGTTACATAAAACCTTTAGTGCCCTACAGATAAGCAGTTCATAAGCTTCGAATAGTTATTCCATGTTATGTTCCCGTCATGTAAACGTCATTTTAAATATGAGTAAAAGAGACAAAACACGGAATAACTATCTGTTTATTTGTAAGACCCTTGGAGTCTTTTTATCTTCTCTTCTCATCTTATCTTTGGAGTCTGTGACAGTGAGCCGAGCCGCTTGCCGCTCGCTGCGCCCTGTTATCGGTCAGTCAGCAATGACGTATTAAGCTCACCGCGAATGGTACGTTACAGTTGCGTTACGATGATACGCCCCGGTAAAGTCCGGTGACGCTAAAACGCCGACAGAGGCTATCAGAATTTTAATTTAGAATGGTAGGTTTTGCATGTCATGATGATATATGACCAAATAGGTTATATACTATACATAATTTCTTTATAACATCCACACTTTACTTACCCTATTTAACAGGAAAAAAAGTATAAATTTGTATTTGTATCGTTTCGCTTTTGGCGAAATACTTCATGAAAAATTCAAATAAAACAAGTTAGCTTCACCATTCATTTGTTTTTTGTTCTAGAAGAGTTCGCGAAATTCAAAGTGTCATTTAACATCAAAGCGAAAGTTACTTTGCCCTATGTTGCGGCATGTTAACTGGTTCAAAGAGCGGATAATACTTTGTGTTTCATTTGTCATAAGTCTGAGTGTTACTCACGTCTTCTTTTGTGACAGAAAAACATTTTTATCGTGCTTGACATTACCATACCCAAATTATGTTTTTTTCATGTTTGATGTGCAAGGTTAGGCAGTTTTGTTAGTATGAAAAATTGTATGTAGCACTTATAAACATACGCGATTAAGTGTTTCATTTAAATATGTAGTTATTTTTATCTTTCAGCAAATTTCTTAATAAAAAGATAATAAAATATAATAGGTAATATTAAATTATTATTATATTTTGTACAATGTAGAATTGATAATTTAATTACAAACCTAACTGGTCTCTGTTTACTTTGTTTTTGTTTTGGTTGTAGGTAAGCGGTATTTTGAACCTCTCATTTTAGTTTAGTTATCTTTAAAATTACGAAACATAGATAATAAATGAAATACGTAAACACAAATAATAAGAAATAGTTGTACTTTACCTAGTATTCAGGTAAACCAGATTTTTAAATTTGTTTGTCGAGAATTAGGTGACCTAAATAATCACATGATTTGTATTAAATACAAATCATGTGACTCAATGTCGTCACGTATTTTACTTATTAATGTATTTTAATTAAACCGCGATTAAATAAATATGTCTTTGCCCTATTACATAGCTTTCTGCGAAAAAAAAACATTCTAAGCGTTGCTTTTTATATCTTTATGAGGGCAAACTATTTCAGTCATATACGTATACAGGTCAAGTCTCTATATAGGCCGTGGGTCCAGTGAAAGCTATTGATCGTCGGTGACTTGTTTATATGTCTAAACACAATACTATCGGCGGCTCAGGGACAGGTCACTAAAGTACAATCGATAGAAAAATTCGTAGCTTACGTAGTTAGCGATGGCTACCGATTTTGTTTGATTTAATTTCCTTTTAAAGTTATGTAAAGGGATGTACTGGTTTGTAAGTTTTTCTTATGTGCTCAAATACTAGCTATCTCTGCGTTTGAACCGAGCTTCTTTAAAATCAGGTGAGGGAGAACCATTTGCATTTTGAATAATTATTTTTTATCACTTACTGTTGCAATAATAGTAGTTTATGCAACTGCCATATAATGAAGGGTATTAAAACACGAGTGTGAGTTTATGAAACGAGCGCAGCGAGTTTCATAATAGTAACGAGCGTTTTAATACCCGTGTTATATGCAGTTGCATACACTACTTTATCTTCACTAATGCAATTAGTCAAACAACAAGAGTAAAAGCTGACAATAGTTTATTTATAATAATTGTTCAAATTTTGGATGGTACAATTTTGAAAGTTAATGTTAATTATTGATCCAGCAGCTGTAGCGGTCGCGGGGCAAGCAGTAGAGCTCGTAGACGGAGTTGGAATATTTATAATTACTTCATTCGTCTTGTTTTCTATACTGTTCAAGATCGTATTTGAGACTTGAATTTTATTCATTAAAGACTCATAGCTTTCAGCCACAGTAGAAGACTTCCACCCCCCGTGTCGTTTCAGTGCGGTCAAATCACCACCGCTATCTATGAGAAGGGTCGCCGAGGTGCGCCGGAAGCAATGCCCCGTGTACAACGCTGGGTTAGGCAGATTCAAAAAACTTGCGATAGTTTTTCCCAGAGCACCAAATTTATTAATACCAGTTCTTTGATCGACGCACTTCCCCGATCTATAGCTCAAGAAAAAGGCAGGGTTTCGACAGGGGGTGGGTCGAAGTTCCATGTATTTTTTACATACGGCATAGCAGTTGCCCGTCACAACGAAAGAACGATCTATTTTCGTTTTTGTTTTCGAAACTTTCACCATGATTGTACTGTCGTCTATGTTAGAGACTTCATCGAACTGGATGTTGCTGCTCTTGCCTTCGGCATGCCCCCATTATGCCGAAGATTAGTGCAACCTGTAACAATAAACGATATAATAAGCTTGAGGTACATAGCCAAGGCAAAAACTATGATTTATGAAGTAGTAAAGTGTAGGTACCTTCTACCTAATTTATACACAAAGCGCTTAAACGGAATGTCTAGATAACTTGCTTGTGTAGTACGTAAGTACTAGGTAGATTAAATAACAGAACTAAAATACACTTACCTTTCAAAAAGATACAAAATATCTGGTGAATCTTTCAGGAACATCTTTATTTGACCTGATGTAAACCTCAAGGACTTTTTATCCTTGTGTCCTTCTGAACTGCGTTTCAGGAACGCTATGACTTTTGAATACTTCGTGATATCAATATTGTTGTAGATACCCAGTGTGGACTTGAGCATAGAATATTTAGCCCACATAGAAGATGGCTTGCATTTGTCGGAGAGGTCTTTGAGATACACAAGAATGACATTTTCAGAAAATGATGTAGTTTTCTTTTCGATCTTCCATGCCAAAAAGTTATTATATTCTTTTTCATATAATTTTCTAGATTTTTCTGGCAAAAGATTGTGAGTTACTTTTGTTGCCAATTCTAGAATATCCGGAGGCGTACAAATATCATCGTCGCTGTCCATTTTTAACTTTTAATTTGTATTTTAAAAACAAAACACATTGCGAAACATTAAATTCACGCGTACGTGTATTGTCACAGTGAACTTGCCGCCATTAAAATCTAACCAATGAGAGCGCAGCTGCGCGCGCAGGGCCAATCAGGAGCGAGCGCGCGCTGTTCTTTTTTTATTTAATTGGCACAAGATCTTACCAAAGAGTTTTGTGTATGTAAGTTTAGTAGTTTCGACGAAGTTTTCACGTATAACCCAACTGTTTTCAAAAGCCAGCCTAATATCAAAATTTTATAGAACTTGTATGAGGATTTTGACATAAGGCTCGCCAGGTTAATTGGTCGCGTTTTATTGATGTTATAATGAGATTTTACGATATCGATGTGGATATTATACCATCATGTGAAATTGCTTAAATTGAGTGTTTTGTTGTCTGCGCTATAACAGTAGTAATTATAAGTCAAGTATTGGAAACATAAGTACAATGTTACAACATTAGTGTAGATAAATGTATGTTAAAGTATTGGCCCCGCAGTAGATTAATTGCTAAAGCTAAATACTGTTTGGACAAACTTTGTCTTCACTTTCACTTGGACTTGTTGTAATACGGTTTTTAGTTGGTGGTTATTGCAAGTCTTCATTTGTAATTCACTGTTAATCTTAGTGTATATAAGGGTTAATGCGAGCATCGAGACGACTCATTACTCATTCCCGTCATAGTGCAATATTGCATGCAATGATTTGAGGGGTACCTAGGTCTACTTTCAATAAATAAAGTTTAATGTTTGTTTTATATCTGTATCTCTATAACTCTTCGCCATTTTGGAAAAGAACATCATGATCCACTTATAGGTCTTACGATTTCAATAGAAGTACATAATAAGATTGAAACAGTTTTAAGTTTGAAGAAAAAAAGATAAGTACTTGTAACCTATTAGTGAAGGTATCCAAAGGTACGGTTAAGTAACGCATTAATTTAATAGTTATTGTATAACAGTATATTTCAGTTTAATAATAAACTCAAATGCCATAATATATATGTAGTCTGAGAAACGACTTACATTTTGTATCGCAAGTTGGTAACATGGCGTGTGCTGCAAAACCAGTAGTTTAGATGTAGATAATTGTACTTTTTAAAGGCTGCCTTAGATTATATGTACGTCATAATAATATAATCTAAGGCTTTATTACAAAAAAAAGATAAATTTGGCGTTGTTATAGGGTCATCCACCTATCTTTGAATAGCCTACGAGGATATAGGCGTCGTTTCAAAGGTTTTATTTTTATTTTTTTATTCCTACACTCACACCAATTATCTAGCACCAAGAGAAGCTTTGTTATGAAACTCGTTAAATGGTTACTAGACAACGGATAAACATACTTAACATACTTAAATACATACATATTATACATAGAAAACACCCAGACCCGAGACAATTTAGAAAAACAATAATTTCTAAATTGACCCGACCGGGGATCGAACCCGGGACCTCAGAGATGGCGACACCATGAAAACCGGTGTACAAACCACTCGACCAAGGAGGCCGTCAAAAAAAGTCAGAAAACATAATTTTGTATTTCACTCTAATATTTCTGACGTACAAACTAGATATTAGTTAGCGCTGACTGTTGAGTGTACGAAATATCGAACCAACAAACAGATTTCCTAATGTGAATGTATTGATTGTGTTGAAAAAAGAATAATCCACCTACGATTGAAAACCCCATTGAAGATACAGTCGTCGTCACAGAAAATAGATAACACCATTACACTAATATTTCTGACGTATAAACTATTGTCTTAATAGCGCAGTCACTTTTAAATGTGAGTGTACAAAATATTTCTGACGAACAAACTAGTGCCTAGTTAGCGCTGTCGTTGTTGAGTGTACAAATATCGAACCAACCGACAGATTTCTAATTTACTAATGTGAATGTATTGATTATGCGATGGCAAGCGACGTGGTTTTTTCACCGGCATGCGTGTTCTTACACCGTTTTCGAAGTACGTTTGTTATTTAATATTTTATTCCATTCACGTTCAACGTTAGGAAGGATAAGGGTGTGGAAAGGCGAAATTGAATGTTCAGGTATTTCAAATATTTTCGTACTGACTTTGATGGGCGACAACAATATTTTCATGTGCCAGCTAGACAAATAATTTTTCGTATCTTATGAAAAAACCTGAAAAGCCTATATCGTACCTAGCACTTTGATACGAGTGGCATAGCGCTCTAGCACAAGTTGCAGCTCGACTTGTAAGCACAAGTTAAAAGCATGTGGACATTTCATTGCAACCTCTTTAGTTCAAGATGTTGAATATTAATTTGTGAACAATAAAATTATTAAATAGATTGTTCTTTGGTAAACAGTAAAGTTCCCGAGACAATTACTTAGTCGCTATATTCTATCGCTATATTCAAAATATTATGCCTTATTGTACACGATTTCCTATAGTGCAAACATTTAACGTTCAACGGAATAAATTGCTCGTATAATACTCAAGTTAATACTCTTCCCCGATAATGAGTTTTTGAGATGGGACTGGTAATGCCTAAAGCTTCAGTTACGAGAAATAGATGGAGGTGTTTAAAAAACACATTCAACATTTATATTTCGACGTATAACATCTCTCATTATAATCTTAAACTTGTTCTAAAAGAGACATGACATGAGATGAGACACTTTGTACGGATCTACTCGCGTTGATATTTCATGTTATTTAATCATAATGTTTGAACCATTTGGTCAGTCCGTAGTTTAGGGAGACTTGGTCGGGAGTGTTGGTCGTCTCAAAACTTAATAACGTCAGCTGTAACAAATCGGTTACGTGAAAATGAGCTTTATTCTTAACTTTTAGCATAACTTTTTGGTTGCTCTATAAACTTGCAAAACATTGTTTACGTTATTACGAACATTTACGGAGAAAAACATACACATATAAGTTGTTTCATTGTTAACATTATAATGCTACGATAAACACAATTCAGAGAGTTATTGTTGTTCTTGTGAATGCATTCAAAATATAAATGAACACAATTGCTTTACCTTTACCTTTGTAAGCACGAGTAATTAAATGGTTACACGAAGTTATTTGAGTCAACAATGTTATGCATAGGGCATAAGTTAAATTCAGTGTATTTAGGGTTGGCAAAATCAACATTTAAAGGTACCTAATATTGTTTTCTCCAAAGTTTACGTACACTACTCATTGAAATGAAACACTTTCTACGAATTTGGCGGTATGCAAGTTAAAAAATATTTATGAGACGACCAACCAGTCCTCATGTGGCCACGGATCCTAAATACGGCTTGTAACTTCAGTATAAATTTTTTTTTTTATTACAAGCTTTTATTTAACTTCATATGTTTGTTTGTATGTATGTATGTAGCGTACAAATCTTGCAAGCCTAATTTGACCCATTTTCCGGTGTTCAATTGAGCTGAAATTTGGTACATTTATGTAACTTGGATGACAATGCAATATTATGGTATGGAGCTGGTCTGATGATGGAACCGGAAGGTGGCCATAAGAACTCGGTTGTTAAATGACATAATCCCATCGAGTTTGAACTCGTTTGATCCGTCTTGACGAGTACTTTGGCGCTAGATGGTAACCAGAGTCTGAAGATGGAGCTGGAAGATGGCCATAGGAACTCGATAATTAAACGACACAACCCTATCGAGTCTGGGCTCGTATTATTCGTCTTGACGAGTACTTTGGTGCTAGATGGTAACCAGCTGGAAGATGGCCATAGGAACTCGGGAAAATAAGTTCGTTCGCTCGTTCGTTCCATTTGTTATGAATGTGGATTCTGTCTTTGATTAGATGGTTTAGATGGATGACTCAATGCCAAAGTAAGCACGTGCTGAGGGCTGAATGGTATGAGGGTGACATTTCATATCGTTAACGTTGCGCCTCAGGGTACCAGGGCGAACCCTGTTGAACTGAAGCCCTTATGATAAGGGCCTTATCCCCCTATAAAAATAGTAAACAGCCTATAATTGTCCCACTGCTGGGCAAAGGCCTCCATCATTGAAATCAAGTCATCGCTACAATTGATGGGTAATGGCTTAATCACCACGCTTGCCAAATGCGGGTTAAAAATACTAAAAAGTTAAAAATAAAATTAAAAGGAAGAAAACTTTTTGAAAACAAGCCTTTATTACTTGTTAATAAAAAGGACACAGTAGAGTTTTTCGCCCGACGGATCAATCAGTTGTGTCTCAAAAGCACCTACGGCACAATCAAAGACTCAAGTTTACATCAGTTGGGCCATAGGTATTTTTTTTCCCAATTGACCAATCAGTTATGTAGAAGGGAATCAAAAGTGCCCACGGCACAACCAATTGAGCATAGTAGTTGTGCCATAGGTCCGGAACGGATTTTTGTAGTAAATTTTTATCTTCCAAAACAATGCCAACCTTCAGTACTCTCTCTCTCTTTAGCTTTTATTAATTCTATTTGATGTTGGGGTCTGCTTTGATGGCTATTCTCTGCCACTTTACTCTGTTGGACGCATCAGTATCTCATTGCAATTCTTCATGTCTACCACTCTGGCTACATTCTATAAATATAAAAAAAAACCATAGATATACCTATGTTTTTTTTGTCAATTTAAAAATGACTTGTTAGATATCCTCGGTAGTCTATCTGAAAAATAAAACTTGAGTAACACTCAGACCAGTGACAAAACCCAACTCAAAGGATTCCCCACTCTTTTAATCCCGGAAACATGCCGCAACTAGGGTGAAGTCTCGCCTTTGATGTTAAATGACACTTCAGATTTTGGCAACTCTTTTATGACAGAGGAATGCGTCTGTCGCGGTCTAGCTTCTTACCATTGCGGCTAGACAGGCGCTTAATTACTCTTACGATCTTTCTTATATACAGCAAGGTTAGGTGTTTGAAAACAACAAATTTTAACGTATAAGCATTTTTTAACTTACATAGAAGCAAGATAAAATTTTACTAGAATAATACTAATATTTTTACCATAAAACTAGCCTCATCGAACCCACGACATTTGGATAACCGACCCAAAGCTCTGACCGCTGAGCTACCTAGGCCCCAGAAGACCCCAGAGACAGAAAGCTAATATGCTTGTGTTTAGCATGGATCCACGTCATTAGACTAACGGATCTACATGGGGATTGAACTATGATGTCTCGTATTGAATCAGAGTTATCAGTATATAGTTGATTGGTCTTCATCGCACGGACGTGCTGGTGTATAATCGTATAGCCTAAGTATTTTAACAGCCTCTGTGGTCTAGTGGGTAAGACCACCGGTTTAGACCCAGAGGTCCCGGGTACTCGGTTTGGTTGGTGGTAGGGCTTGTTCGTACGCCTGGCTAGCTACCACCATCTTATCTAAATATGTCATCATAACATCAATGTTTGTGGCATTGTTGTGTTCCGGCAGCTAGAGATAAGATAGCCAGTGCCTCACTAATTGAGAATCCCGGGTGAAGTGCGCTTCCATCATTCATCCATCATCATCAAGGCACTGTGCTTACCCGTTAATATATAAAAAAAAGCCAGAGATGAAGCCACACTTAGTTCTCCACACCTGAGCATATGGCCATTAGACTTATAACTGTATGAATATATTAAATAGCTATAACAATTTAAACTATCATGGTCACTAGGACTAGAGTCATTATTAACGGGATTCTTACCATGTTTATTATTTGTGAGTATCCGATATATTGGCACAGTTGCATGCGCCATGATTACGGAATTACTGAAGTTAATGCGAGTTTCTTTGAGTAGACAAATAATAAAAATGGTAAGAATCCTGTTAATAATAACTTATTACATAGTGGTGGCTAGGCGGACTTAAAACAAGTCGTACTAGCAACCGAACCGAGTACTATGTACATTCACTTCGAATCGACACTGCGAACGCTGGTTCTGGCCTGCTAACAACTAGACCACGTTAGATAGATAAATAGATAGATAAATAGATAGATAGATAAATTCTTTATTGCTTACATACAAATGGAAACAAAAGGAAAACAACAGTTAAACAAAAACTTAAAGCTAGTATATGGGTAAAGGCGGTCTTATCGCTACAAGCGATCTCTTCCAGACAACCTTTGTTTAGGGAATCCAAGAAAGAGACAGAGGAAGTGCGCTAACATTAAATAAATAAGTACAAATAATACCCTTCATACACATACATACATACATACATAAATAAAATATATATACTTATTTATAATAGACATTAACATTAATCATCATCATCGTCATCAGCCCCTGTCCACTCACTGCTGGGCATGCCTCTTTTCGTTTATGCCACTTGCCTCGATCCTGTGCTAGTCTGGGCCACGTGCAACCCACGGTCTTTGTTATATCCTCGATCCATATCGCTGGTTGATGTCCCCTTTTCTGTATCCATCTCTCGGCCATCACTCGTTCAGCTTTCTGGTCCAGCTATCGTCACTCAGTCTGGCCAAGTGTCTTTCCCAACTCCACTTCAACTAGACCACAGCAAGGGTAAAAATAACTATTCGGAATTCATTTATTAGCTTGTTATGGCATAAATATAGTTCAGACTATTTGACCGTATATACCATATAATCATTTCAGAATATCAAATGTACTACTGGCCAAGCTATAGCTGGCCTAGGCCATTATGGCTTATGTGACCCGCCTTTTACGAGGTCATAAGGGACGGACGGATAAGACTACCACTTTAGTCCCGCATTAAGATATGAATAACCCCATTATTCCTAAATATAATCCTAAGCAACAACAAAAATGTATAAGAATAAGAAATGATTTATTGACAATCACACAAGCATTACAAAAAGATAAAATAAATAAAGAAATATGTAAAGAAAAATATATATATACAATAATAATAAAACTTGAATTCCTAAAATAAAAAATAGGCTTCATGTATGACCTAGATATAGTGTGCCTTTCAATTACTGAAAGAAGTTTTAGAATAGATTTTTTGTTTCAGAAATTACCCCGTACTTTATTTTTTACCCCTATAATAGATACATACTTAGTGTTGATTGATATAGATATAAGATTGAGCCATTACCCATCAATTGTAGTGATGACTTGATTTCAATGATGGAGGCCTTTGCCCAGCAGTGGGGTAGTCATAGACTATTTACTATACTACTGATAAAGATATGTACCTATTTAAATTCAACTCTAGGGATTTCAAATGAATAGTTGAGTCAAAAGTCAACGTCAATTTTAACAAATTCAAATTCCACGCGCACGATTTGAAACCTTTCGTATTAATAAATCAGCAAGCATAGGTATTATCCACTCCAGTTATAAAGATTTCAACTCTCACAATAGTTAAAGTGTTCATTTGCCAAATCGCTTTGTATAAATCAATTCAGTCTTAATGAATGCCGCACAGCTTGCTTTGACTGGTTGAAAGTTAGGTATAAAAATAACTTCGCTAGTTTGATGAAATTAACGCTCCAAAAGAGAATTACAGTAGTATCAGAATTTTCTTTACAGATCTTTGCAAAGAAAAGTCAGTGAAATAGCTTTGAATCAAATCATTATTCATATTTTGCTAATGGTTTGTTCATTTCATATCGAATAATACAATTGAGTAAAAACACTTAAAGAAAACAAATTGCTATAATTTATTTTTGGAACTTTTATCAAATCCATTAAACATGTTGGAGACATAAAAAAAAGTATTTTAAATAATTTTTTATTTGATTTGCACAAAAAAAAATGTCTATGTTTAATCACAATCAGTCATACGGGAACTAAAAGCTCTGTAGCGATCTTGCAGGTTAAGCAACATTCACAATCCTATATCACAGGATGGGAAATCAAATAAAAATTATTAAAATAAAACAAAAAACCCGACTGCTAGAACAATTATATACAAAACAATTACATACTTGTAAAAACCTGATTAACATAAAAAATAACTGCAAAGAGAAAAAACTGAAAAAAAACAAGCTCTACCATCCCAGAATTTAATTTGAGCAATGTTGAATGCAACGTGAAATATTTCCTTGTCCGATGCCTATACTTAAATAGTAAAATCTATAATAAATGAGTATTTATAAATACATTGAATATTTATAGTTGTCGCAGGCAAGGACAATCACCAACCAAAGAGATTAATATTCAGTGTATTTATAAATCCTCATTTATTATAGATTTTATTATATAAGTATAGGTATCGGACAAGGAAATATTCATCATTGCTCAAATTAAATTCTGGGATCGTAGAGCTTGTTTTTTTCTTTTCACTTTTTTCTCTTTGCAGTGATTTTTTATGTTAGTCCGGTTTTTACGAGTATATAATTTGTTTTTTATATAGTTGTTTTATTAGTCGGGTTTTTAGTTTTATTTTAATAATTTGGTTTATTTCAAACTTTTTAGTTTTGTAAAGTAAATAACCAAGCACTTCAAATTCTACATATATTTTTTTATTAAAACGCCTTACTCTTTTAAATAGCAAAGTCATAGCGCATAAACTAACTAATTGTCAATAATCTGATAAAGGCGTAAAAACGAAACTCTTGACGTCTAGTACTTTTGACTGACAAGTTCTTTGAGTTTTTTAAATATGGGAATACAATCTGCTAATATTCCCGAAAACAAAACACCATAAAACATTGCTGTAAATGAAAATTATTAACTACATCTACGTCCCTAGAAAAATTGACCATATCCTTTAAATTCCGTAGACGTTGTAGCTCGTTTAAAGATTTTTGATCGTGTGGTCGATCTAACAGTTTTTTGGGGTCAAGACTACTAAAAGCTAACTCGGCCAATGTTTTTACTTTTTTTTGTTTTTTATTTTATTTAATTTTTTATAGTCTATATCACTCCCACAGTCAAAACAAATCTAACGACATATGTTAAAATTCACCATGCCGATTGGGATGTATGGCGTGCCAAAGAAAATACATATATACGTACGTACATACATACATACATACATACATACATACATACATACATACATATAATACATACATACATCCATACACTCGAAAAACATAACCCTCCTTCTGACGCAGTCGGGTAAAAATATCAAGCTTTCTCGTTCTTTGGTAAGGCAACCTGGTTTTCGTGAGAGGGCAGCCGTGAAACCCACTCTACGCCATCGTGGTGGGTTATGGCTCGATCTTCCTATGTTCGTTTTAGTAGAAAGAGCCAGAGCCCATTTGCGTGACGTTTAAAGGATGATGATGATATTCTACAATGGCATATCATCATATATCAGTGAGAATGAAAAATCCGAAAAACACTTTGGCCAACCTGGGAATTGAAACGGGGACCTTCGGTACGGGCCGAGCGCTTTTGCCTTTGTTTATAAGGTAATAAAATAATATTTAAATAAAAAACCTTTTTTAAAATATTTTAAACAATTTTATTTGTGCTGTGTGCAGTACAAGCGAGTTCGTTTTAATATCGCCAGTTGCATTAAGCGAACAAAGGGTTTCAGAATGCAAATTTATGCTTGCGCAAATGCTTTATTATTCATTACTTTTGTTCTACAGAAAATGTCTGTGAAGTAAAGTCAGCGGTGTTTTGATTCCTTTTATTCAGACATCAACAAGTGTATTTCTATTTGAATAAGGGGACGAAATATTTCTTTTTTCACGTAAGTCATTGTTGCAAGATCGAACTAGACAGTACTCAGGTAGCCGATGCGGCTTATAGACCAATCTTTCTTTTTATTATCGTCTAGGTAGGTAGGTAGCATTAAGTACTCGTAGATCAATATTAAACTTATAACAGTATAATTTGCATATTTTTTTTGAGAGATATTGCTGATTGCCTCAAACGGCAGTTTCAGCGTCAACGGGCTTTTTTGGGGGCGGCGAAGTACGTAAAGGGTACCTCAAGCCGTGTGAAACGAATCACCTTCGGAGGTTTTCTAGAGGGAACGGCATCACACACTTAAAAGTGCGTGTCCACGTGCCCTACTAGAATCTCCGAAAGGTTCGGATCGGATCGGGGAGCGGAACAACCCGAGGACGCCTAAAAGGCTCGGACCTCGGCTCGGGTTGACCGGGCCGTGGAGGAGGAGAGAAGCGCCCAGGTAGATGTCTGTACTTTCTATTCTTCTTCTTAATATTCTTATAATTCTTAAGGTTCTTATAATTTGCATCGCATCACGAGCTCTTTTTATGTCCCCAAGCTAGGGCACGAGGCTTCCCTATTAGATAGGGAGAATGGGCCGTTAATCAACACGCGGGCCCAGTGCGGTTTGGTGCTTGTTAACGACTGTTAATGCAGCCTGGACCAACGGCTTTACGTGCCTTCCGAAGCACGGAGGAGCTTGAGATGAAAAGTTTTTAGTTACCCATCCTTTGCGATAGTTACTAAAACCTGCACAATGGCTCGTACAATTCGTACATGGATTCAAAGACAAAGTCTTAAATTTTTATTCAAATTAACTTAAGAAAAGTGTGTTTGAATCGTCCATATTTTTTTTATTTACTACCTATTCAGGACGTCTCATTTTTAGCTGTGGAGAAGAATGGGCGCAAGAAACTCCACAATCCGTCCTCCTCCAATTGATTAGTAATGCGAGTAAAAAAAACAGTTTGCTACAGTGATTTTTGGCCAGATTTTTTAATTAATAGGTAGCATACTTTTACGTAGAATTATTAAATTAAAAATTTAAAAGTGTAGAGAAAAAAAAATTACTTTCATAAAAGAACTCTTTACTCCGAATGGAGAAACAAGCATAATAGGCAAGAGAAAATGACTTAACAATGAACGTTTTAGTGAAATGAAAATACAAAAAATATGGGCGAAGAATGAGTACCTACTCTTTCCTCGCCCATATTTTACCTAAATTACACTTAATTTTGATGAAGTATCTAATAAATTGTAATTAGACCGAAAAGAAGGGTTGATGACTATATAATTTGTATCGATAAAATCACATGATAGTTAGATGAACTAAGATAACTAAGTTGTTAGTACTTTACTGCTGTAACACCTTTGCAAACACTAGAATTGATAACATTACTTTAAGATTTGTCCTGCACGATGAAAATGTAAATGAAAAAAATAAATAAATAAATGTTTCCCACAATCACACTAATTATCTCCAAGAAAAGCTTCCTTAAAAAACACGAGAAATGGTTAACTAGACAACGGATAAACATACTTAATATACTTAAATACATACTTATTATACATAGGAAACACCCAGACCCGAAACAATTTAGAAAAACAGGTATTACTCAATTGATCCGACCGGGGATCGAACCCAGGACCTCAGAGATGGCGACACCATGAAAACCGGTGTGCAACCCACTCGACCAAGGAGGTCGTCAAAATGAAAGAGCGTAATATTTAGTTGTGGAAAATACTAGTTTCTAAAAACGAGTAATTCAAACCTTTCCACAATATTTATTTTAGCAAACTATTGGAGCAGAATACGTAATGTAATCTCTAGAACTTTCCTTCACTGGAATACACAGAGCAAAAATAAGTTTTCTGTCTCGTACACCGACACAAAGTTGAAATAGAATAAGCATCCAATTTTAAAACTGCTTAATATTCAAGGAAATTGTTGGAGTTGTATCTATTTCCGATCACTTGTCATTTTAGTTTGTCGAGAATTTGTAGTTTTACCAATATGTTAGGCTAACTTGTTATCTTTAATAATGATTTCTTCTATCATTTACGGTCGTCTAATGTACATCGTGATCTTGGCAAATCCCTTGTCTTGATAAGTGACAGTATAGTCCGAAGTTGAAAGCGCATTTGACCCAGACTCCCCAAGCACTCAGTCAACCATTGATTTTATATCAGTTTACAATATGTTACACAATTAGTAAATCAGAAGGGACAAACCCGAAGACTAATTTATTAAATATATTTAAAACTATTAATGTCGTTGTAATAATTCACAGTACGTTTATTTTCAAGAACAACTTAAAATTTACCAAATTCGGGTTCGATTCCCAGCGGGGGGTCATGTTTATGTACTCGGTTTGGTTGGTTGGACTTGTTTGTCTGCCTGGCTAGCATCCACCACTTTATCTGTCGCCATAGCATCAATGTTTGTAGCATTGTTGTGTTCCGGCAGCTAGAGATAAGAAAGCCAGTGCCTCACTAGTTAAGGATCCCGTGTGAAGTGCGTTTCCACTTAACATCAGGTGAGATCAAGGCACTGTGCTTACCCGTAAATATAAAAAAAAGAAATAATAAAGTCAATAATTCCAATAAATTCTGCAAGACCGACCAAGTTGTATACCCAGAAATAGGTTTTTACTGACAAAACAGAAACAGTATTTCAAACGGGTTATTCTCTGAGGATCTCATTCCCCGAGGATCCTGTCCCGGAGGATCTTGATTTGTTTTTATCTTCATGAACTTAATTAATACTACGTTTAGCTTAAAAGAACCGTCAGTAGAAAAAGTGGTCAATACAATTTTGGTCATATTGTATTTTTTTTTAATTTTTATAAGAAAATTGTGTTTTAAAACTATGATCTAACATTTAATTTAAATACTAAATACAAAGATTATACTTATTTATAAATTAATATATTTTTTTGTTAACGGTACAAGCTAAACACAATAGAAAAAAAAACAAAAGTAAATGTATCACATTTATCGCATTCGAGATCCTCCGGGACAGGATCCTCGGGGAATGAGATCCTCGGGGAATAACCCTTTCAAACACACATTAAAGGGAACACAGCACTGTTGAATGCGATTATCTATTCAGTAAAGCAGCCGCAACAAACAGCTACCGAAGTGTCAGAGAACTAATCCGCGACTGAACTAATTACTCGCGGATTACTCCGAATACAGTGGGAAAGCTAACAAAGCTCACAATGAAAGTTGGTTCACTTTTAATACCAGTATTTGGAGCTGGATTGCATTTGAAATCCGCGCATTCATTGTTGTCAAGTTTTTCGAATGGTTTGGCTTTTGGATGTTATTGTTTGACGGATATTATCTGTTGTATATAAAATGTTATAATGCTTTCTAAAGTGTATACAAATACATGCTTTTTATCGCGAAACGAGCCTATCGTCTGGATGGAATAATATGTGTATTAAATGAGTGTCAACCCGTTGAAGGGTTTATTTTTCAATACAATATGTTAAAAACGATATGTTGATGATGACCGTATAGTTTGAAATCGCTTTTAAAACCTATTTTTGAAACTGGGTTATTGGGTTTTGATATACGTTTGTCGTGAGTATTGCAGTCAGGAAAATCTGTTACAGCACCGGGCTGAGAGGCAATTTGCCTGTGGCAACGTAACCAACATCGGAAATTGGATCCGGAGCCGTTCAGTTATAACTACTACTATTGCAATGTAGGCTATTGATCAAATCCGAATTCCTTGGAGAATCTAGTACGAGATGGGGATAGTATACCTACTCCGTGATCTCATCTCCTCTAGAAAACCCGCTGTGGATAAGTCGATCAAGTGGCTTGAGGAAACCTTTAAATGTCGTCAAACATTCGGTAACTCTGTAAAGGCCATTTGTGATCAACAACAATCTCTTCAATCTCAACAATGAATCTGCATAGCCAATCGGTTGCAATGACCGTTGGATAGATGGCACTATTGCCGCTCAAAAGCAGTCAAAAATCAAAGCAGTGAAAAAAATCAGTGCTTACGTCAGCCTTCCCGGTAGCATAATGGTCAGTGTAGCCGCCGGATTGCGGAAGACCCAGGCTCGATTTCTGGCTGGGTCGGGTAGGCATTTAATTTATTCACTGTAGGTATTTTATAAATACTTAATTCAGCTTTATGTGTAGAAATTAGCACTTAAAAATAAAAAGTAAAAATATCTTTTCGATAAAAATGTAATACGTAATACGTCTCAGACTAGGTTTTGCGAAAATCTTCGGTGACTGGTAAGCTAGATGAGAGTAGCCGTGGATCGTGCTCAGTGGCGTGCACTGGGAAAGGCCTATGTCCAGCAGTGGCCTAATATAAACTGATAATGATTATGCTATTGCGGTAGTCCTTTGGGGTTGTAAGCTTCGTATTGGATTTGGTAAAATAGGACCATTTGATTTTGTTTACCTTTACAACATGTAAAAGAATAAACGCTTACCATGAAGTATATTGTTGAGATTCGGCCACTGAATTGATTACTGTTATTTTTTTTATATTCAAATAAAAATTAAGTAAATTACCTCGTTGAACAGACGCAGGTGTTCTTATTTTCTTCCTCCCCTTCCCCCACCCGCAGAAGTTCTCGAACTTTCGTGCTCGGCCTAACCACTAAAATCTAGTAACATCGCTTCTCTGCCACGGGAAAGGCTCGAGACTACGAACAGCCCTGGCAATGAGTTCCATATCGCATAGAGTGTAAAGCCGGCATAGGAATCACAAAACCGAAAAATGTTTGTTGTTTTATCAACCGTCGGGTCTGAAATACCAGACCTCATTCACGCTGGGTTAAGTCGCGTAAACGGGTATGTTAGTAAGTAGGCTATTTGCATAGATAGAGCGTTAGGTATTTCACCTTCATTACGCGGAATAAAAAAATAGAAACACCATTTGTTTGCGTCTGAAACTATGTCTACGTACTTTTAATACACCTGAAGTACACACGCCTGCACACCAACCTACCACAAACTGTCAAACTTCTTTGATAGACTTTGAACTGTATGCCATTACAATATGGTTGAAAATGTATTGAAGAAATTTGACAGTTTTGGATAGGTTGAATTATGCTGTTTTGAGGTGGATGACTGTGGACTTAGTGGCCAGCGGGTGAGATTCTGTTTCCGAATTAGGTTGCAATGTGGTGTTTTGGTTTATTTTATAATTTATATCAGTTTTGTTTTCAATTGAGTCCTCAATGTAGCCTATAATGATAAAATAGATCCAATCAAAGAGTATTTAATAACCCCAGCACGCCGCGCCGTTTCATACAACATCGCTGGAGCGTTGTAATGTTCCAAATTCAAAAAACGCTACTGCAATGCAATGGATTCGATTTTCTTTGTCCGTAAATTCGATACTTCACGTATTCTTTTTTCGAAAATAATGACAATATTTCCATGCATGTTTGAGAAAATGTTGATAAATAGCCGGCGGCGTGCCATTAATTTCACTTTCTAAATTGCGGATTAGTATAATAGACTGATTTGCATTTTATTGGGCGTAATAACCCGAGTGCCCGCTTCCGGATCCGCTTTCCAGTGCTGACGAAAAAATTTGTTCCGACAATTTGTGTTTGTGGGAGGTAGATACATTCATTAATTAAGTCACGTCATTAATTTTGGTGTTTGAGGTATTTATTTGCCCTCCGTTTTGTTTGTAAGCTAAAAAGAAAAAAAATACGAGGACTAGTAAATGTCCTTTTTATTTAGCCTATTTCCTGATGCTGCTAGGCAAACGTCGCCCTCAAACTCATTTACTTTTTTGAAACCCAGTTTTCCACCTCTGTTAGAGGCATCTAGGTTATCGAGCTACTTAAACTCGAAACATACCATTTGTAGGTACTAAGACGGATACTAAGACGTAAACACTAAGCTGGCATTTTTATTTTAATGCTTAGACAATGGTGTTATGCTGGCATCTGGAACTGTCGATAAGGCGTTTTCGTTTGATTTTGTTGATTTATTTTAGAGACAAGCAGCTTTTGATTTCGTCTCTACTCAAAAGGCAATCGAAAAGTTGCCGCATGTCTTATTACGCTAACCGGAAAAAAAAAGAAAGTCTGTCACAGCTCACATTTTATTCTTCAATAATTTTCTGACGAAAAGGATCACATAAGGATAAGGCTAACTTTACTTGCTATAAACGGTAAAGTTATTAAGGTTAAAAATAATGGGGAAAGAAAAAACGTTTTGAAATAAAAATGATATAAAGATCTCTCGTTGAATTATAGCGAGTCACTCATTTGTCTTTATCAGATGGAGAACGTAAATGCAATTTATTTTCAGTTCAGAATCATGACGTCAGAATGATGACGTCACATTGTCCAAACGTCGAACACTGAGACACGATTGTGGACGGTTTAAAATAACAGAATCGAAGCCAGGTACTGAAAATATTCGCAATTCAGTGCCACCTTACATATAAACCTTTATCTGACAAAGCATTAGCTGGTGGTAAAGCTCAAAACATTGACACTTGTATACTAGTCATTAAATCATTATTGACTAGCTGACTGACTTGTATATTCGCTCAGTAGGGTTGACCTTTTGTGTAATCAACATTGATGTAATTACAAGAGGACCAGGAAACAAAACAGACAACAGACTTGATGATTAGACAGCGAAAGTCGTAAGTCACTAGATAACAGTTTGATTAATGACACTGGCGGCGTATTTGTCCATTATATTTGTCACTTTTTTCCAATTTGTCCTTCCTATTTGTTTAGAGGAAACGTTTATTCGTTGAATGGATCGAGGATAATCGAAATTTCATTTGTTTTTGTGTGATTAAAGTTGGCTATCCTGGCTGCAGAAATGTTTGTAAGAGTTTACTGAAGTGTTTTTTTTAATTTATTTTATTTAGGAAACATTATAGATTTACTCAACTTTAACAAAGTTATAAGAAACATCCATAATATAGGCTTTCTCAGATAGTACCTACCTATTTATATTGTGCACAGATATTTTATATATATTTTGCACTTTAATTAAATAAGTAACACAACAAGTAAATGAATTTCCAAACACTTAAACAGTGTAATATATTTTAAGAGCATTTTGATAAAATTTTCATTAACTGTATTTACATGAAAAATATACCAACAAAACTTTTTAACTGCCTCCTTGGTCCAGAGGTTAGAATGCAGGTATTTTGATCCTTGGTGTTTGATTCCTACATCGACTTGGTTGGTGGTAGGGTTTGTATAAGTCCGTCTGGCTAGCTACAGACAGCCAGCTCCTCAATAGTTGAAGATTTCTTGTTTTCGTCCACCTTATCATCAATTATCAGGTAATATGAGGAGCCAGGGCTTTCCTGTCGCGGCACAAACAATATATGTGTGTACCTATCGTAGTTATTAACAGTAGCAATTAGTTCCAAAAATATGATCTTATTTATAGACGGTAACATCAGTTGATGAACTGAAATTAATTGGAAAGGAAATGAAAGAGCAATTATAATTTTGTATTCGAGCCCTTACAATTAGTACAATCAACGATGTTATGAGGAAACGCTCATCTGCACTTGTGTTGTCGTAAATAAGGGGTGATTAGAATAATAAAATTATTTAAACTTACACTATTTTCAATGTGTAAAGCGGTGTAGTTGTTGATTAAGTGGTATGTTATCGCTTAATTTTTTTTATCGTCATCATCATCATCATCATCATCGTGATCGTCATAATTCGTTTTTCTCGACCCTCTGCTGAGCCTATAGGCCTCTTCTCTTTTCTTCTCCTCTCGGCCTCTTTTCTTATTTTTACTACTGGTTCAATTTTTTTTTTGAGGCAACCAATTGACCGATATATATTACAAAGTGAATACATTAACAGGTAAATAATCGGAAAATCAACACCGTTATCCACAAAGACAAATAATAGAAAAAAGTACCATTTAACCATAGACATACATAAACGTACAGTTACGAGCATAAACATGCATACTCTTTTGAATAGTTTGTCTCTTATTGCATTGTATTAAGAGTTACATTGTTTACATGTTAAAGCCCGTGACTGCACATACACAACACATTAACACGCTCACTGTATTATGAGGTCGAACAAGCCACACGCGTGGCTTCTCGCAGGTGCGGCAGTCAAAAACGAAGTTTTATCCACAACAAAGCTATAGGGGGTCAAAAATGGCCTGAACTGTTTCGAGAATAGGATGGTACGGCCGTGCCGCTATTTTGCTCGACTTGGCGGAGCCACTGCCGTGCCCCCAGATAACAAATGGTATTAGCTGCCCCTTTTAAGAATTTGTAGATTATTTTTAAATCTTGACATCAGGTGACATGAAATATATAATAATAAAAAATATATAATATACAAATATAAAAAAAAAATATGTTCTGGTCTATACATTACCATTGATATATTATGAACTATGCAACGACACAGTCGTGTGTAACCGCAGTCGTGTCTTTCACTGTGCTATGAAAATTCATAACGTCCTGATTAACAATTCAGCTGTCTCGAAAGCGTCTGTTGTACGGTTAAAATGGGAAAATTAATAATGCGGCTTGTCACACTTGGTTATATTTGCGACTCAGCGATAGAAGGGTTGTGAAAGAACGGCTTATACAAGTAAGAGACGAGAATGATGTCTTACGACTTTTTTAAAAAGATTCTACAACTCAGTTCATTTAAGTTACTTTTTCATTTCCTTTCAAATTTAAGGCAGTTTATTAATGATGTTACCTTTTATTGAAAAAGTTATATTAATTAAACTAATAACCACTATTAATAACTACGCACATACAGTTGTAACAAAGAGAATGTTTCATCTCATCTAGACTAGACTAGACTAGTCTTTTAACCTTCAAGTCATGGAGTCGAAAGACCTAAACTAAGGCTTATTTGATTCCAAGTCCTTTAACTTCAAGTCTTAAAACTAAGTCGTAACCTAAAAAGCTTATAAACATTAAAGGACCCGCGCCTTAAAAACCTCAAAGTCGAGGCGTTTTTAAAGACCTCAGAGGGCTGAGTCCCTTGCGCATCAATCTCACCTGAAGGTAAGAGACGATAACGCCAAAGACGAAAACGCACTTTAATTCGGAATCCTTTACTAATGAATGAAGAAGCCGGAATGCAAATATACTGTCCATTCTTTATAACATATTGTTTAATCCCACCTATCCTTCTTATCTTAAGGAACGTTTCAGTTATCTTAATTGTTCAGGTTCACGCTCATTACGGTCATCATAAAACTTAAGCCTTAAAACACCCCCACACAGCACCACCTTTTATGATTATTCTTTTACCGTCCAAGCTGTTCGTCTCTGGAATTCGCATCCAGTTGCGATCAGGCGTGCGAAATCCATTTACTTATTTAAAGAGCTCGTGAAAAAATTCTACCTTTTCGATTAATTCTGTCCTGCTGCAAAACTGCCATATCCGCTACTTTCCTACCTGAGACTACTATTATGCTTAGGTAGGTTTTTTTATATATAAGGTATTTATATATTATGTATACATGTTTATCAATTTCAATTTCAATTTCAAATTTTTTATTACTTCAAAAGCTTGTACAATGGTTCTTAACAACAATTTGTAGATACTTAAATAGATTACTTACTTACTTACATTAATTTTGAAGTCATATTAACAATGTCTTTCAAACCACAATAGAACCACTGAGTATGAAAAATGTACTCCGTATTAGTAATATTTTTACTGGGCAACGGTAGGATATTCATTCCTCGCACTCAGATAGTTCAAGATGTAACCAAATATTAACATAAAAATAAGATGTTACTTATTCTCAAGCAATTATCATTATTATCATTACCATTATTGTTATGATTTTGGTTCATTTATAAAATACACATTATTCTAGTATGTTTTCATAGTTTAAGCTCTGATCTTAAAGCTTATTAGCTCTCTCCATTCGACTGGTTGTCTAGAAGAATCGCTTGAAAGCGATAAGACCGCCAAATTGTAACTTTGTTTTTTTTTTTCTTTTATTCATGTTTATGTTTTACAGTGTTGCAATAAAAGTATTATCTATCTATCTATCTATCTAAAGAACTGACTTCCTTACCAACTTTCTAACTTTCGTAACAACAATACTCTTAACGTTGTGATGGTAATACGCTTAGATATTTGATTCGATCCCAAGGCCTCGGAGAATCTAGTAGGGCACAGGAACACGCTTGCAAAGTCAAAATTTTTTATTCAAGTAAACTTATGAAAAGTGCTTTTGAATCGTCCAAAACATTTTTTACACATATCTGTTGAACTCAACCAGATTATTTGAGCCCCAATTAGATATGAGGTCCATTACCCGATTGAGCCCAATGACAAGATGCACTCGATTCACTTCGGTTTCGACCCGCCCTGCCGCTGGGTGACCGTTATATCCCCCATGCACCGTGCTATCATCTGCATAACAATGACTATTTCCAAGTGGAAGCCTAACATTGATATGCAGAAGGAACAGCGTGGGGGACAGAACGGAGAGGCGTGAGGGACCCCATTGTACCTCTGATTTTGTCTAAACAATCACCAATGGCTAAACTACAAATCCTCCGTCTCATCTCGTTATTTTGAAGACATTTCAAATAAAATATATGACATTTGTCACTTACGGACGGCGCATCCTTAAGTACACCCAGCAAAATAAATTCATAATAAGTTACCGTGTTACATCGGGCAATAAAACTTTTCGCTTTGCCATTCCAAGTCGAACAATCGAATTGCACAAATCCAAATAACGGAAAGATACCGATCGTTTAGTAAACAAAGATTGGACCCACTACATATCACGGAAAGATAACAAAAGCTGAACATTTATTATTGCTGGAAGTATTTTTAATTATTCTGATGCAAAATATTACGATGCGATGGTTAATGTTCCAAAAGGATTAAAGAGTTAGCATTTTTGTGTTATGTTAGTTATGTTATACACTTACTTCATTAGTAAGTAGTATTTTGTTTTATTCTAATTCTGTTTATCGAATTTTACTGTTGCCTATACTAATAATATTGTTTTACGAAATAAAGGATATACTGATATAATGAGGCAAAGTTTGCGAGTTTGTTTTTTCGAGAAGGGCAATCTTTGGGACTTCAGTTCCAATTCTAAAAACATCTTGCACTGATAGAGGGTAACATAGGCTATATTTTGTTTCGATAAAAAAAGGTCATTTTTGTTCGGAAAAATACGAAATCAACGCGGACGTAGTCGCGGGCAGAGTGTTAGTAATATATAAACATGCCTATTACGTATTTACCTGTGTTTACTATAAATTGTGTGTACTCTCTTCTCTGTCTGTTCCTGTTTTGTAACTTTATTTCTTAGTGTGCAAATAAAGTGTTTATTATTAATGTTTATATAATTTTTAACGCAAATTTTGTTGCGAACAAATTACAAAAACACAAATGTTGAAAAAATTCGGATTCTTGATCGGATGTTAATGACGGTAGTTGTTAACATTGAATGGGCGCCTTTGGCTTTCAAAGTAAAAAGTAAATAGTGTTGAATAATTTCGGCGGGCTGGTTAGAACCACGATAGCTCAATTGGAAGAGCACCTGACCCGGTATGTCAGAAGGGTGCAGGTTTTCAACATTTGTGTTTTTGTGTTTATTATTATTAATTAATAAATCACTAACATCAAGTAGGTTATCAAAACCGTTTTAGGCTTAAAGTTTGACTTCTAATACCACTTGCTACAGAATTAAGTAAGACGCAGGTTAACTCCGAGAAGCTAATTCCCTCAGAATGTTTATTTTAAATCCATGAAATCCACTGAGCCTTCGCCTTTGGAATAAGGGATTTGAAATTGAAGCTTAATTCTAAGTCCACAGTAGTACTTAGTTCATGTAAATTATTATTAATCTAAGGTGATGTGCTTTCTACCTATTTTATCTATACTATTAATATTATAAAGCTGAAGAGTTTGTTTGTTTGTTTGTTTGTTTGTTTGTTTGTTTGAACGCGCTAATCTCAGGAACTACTGGTTCGAATTGAATAACTCTTTTTGTGTTGGATAGTCCATTTATCGAGGAAGGCTTTAGGCTATATAACATCACGCTGCGACCAATAGGAGCGAAGCATCAGTGAAAAATGTTGCAAAAACGGGAAAAGAGCCTAAAAAATTAAAAATGCTGCCGAAAGTCACTATTCCACGCGGACGAAGTCGCGAGCACAGCTAGTTAAATATATATTCTTGACTTTCGTTACTATAAGTTTGAAAGGTGGTAGGTTCAGGTAGTTTAGTCTAAACATTATTTTTAGTTTTTATTATTATTTGGATTTTTTAGTTTTAACGTCAATAAGTAACTGTGAAAGCTTATGTTAAATAAATGACATTGAATTTGACTTTGAAAAAAGAAAAACTATTGCTAACATACTAAAAATAAAATATGTATCGGATGTGTTCAAGGTTAAAGGGAGGTTAAAGATTAAAGGGGAACTTTACATATCGATATGATATGGATACATGCATAAACAGACGACGGAATGTAATCGAACTGCAAACTCGAATGCTTATATGTGCATCGCAAATCCTCTGATATTTCATATGACTGAATATCCCCTGAAGCTAAACAAATTCTCCTTTCTATCTTTTATATTATTTGTTATTCAACGATATTGTTTCTAGAAAATACTATTGCACACAACAGTACCATGTAGATATTGTAGATGTACAAGCTTCGTATAAAATATATGAAATTAAACCTTTGCCAGTAGAAGAAAGATTGGCTCGGGTTGAATGTGAGATATTGTGGTGAAACCCCATTGCCTTAGATTACAGACTTGAACCCATTCCTAGCACAAGCGTATTAGCTTTCTTGAGGCTAAGTAGACTTTCTTGATTTTGATTTAAACAAATGAAATTAGATTTAAAGGCATTTAAGTTATGGAAAACGTTGCCATTAAGTCTTACGTTAACGAAATATTATGTCACGTTGTAGTCCTTCAAAATAATTTTTTATTTCAACAAAAAGTGATACTAGTAACTTAACAATCCTCGGAAGCTTTCTAGAGTGGCCGACTTCTTGCTACTCTACTAGATTCTCCGAGGCATTCACTATTGTTGCCTGTGTGAAATCCAACTTGTTAAAATTTCATTTGGGTCGCTGTCCCTGTACGGATCAAGCTAATGGAGAGCTAACTTTAATTCCGCGCTCTAACCAATTTGCCAGCATCGAAACGCTTTTACAATAATGTTAGATATTCACAATCCCTGTTGCGAGCAAATTAATTAGGTCAAACAAAATGAGACGATAAATGCAGACTAATTCTGCCACTGGTTGGTTTGTGTTACAGAACCGCTACTGCGAATTAGTTGGAAAGCATACAGTTAATCCAATATTGTTGGCGTGGGTAACTGTTATTTGTTTTTCTTGTTTGAAATTATAGCCGTACTCGTATTTAGGTTAAACACTTTTTTATAGCCTTACTTAGTACGTTAATGTG
Organism: Eudonia lacustrata; assembly: GCA_947562085.1. Classification (NCBI taxonomy): domain Eukaryota; kingdom Metazoa; phylum Arthropoda; class Insecta; order Lepidoptera; family Crambidae; genus Eudonia; species Eudonia lacustrata. The sequence goes on from OX387318.1 coordinate 9,103,652, forward strand.
CAATTGTGCATCTGTAGTGTAGGGGTCGTTCTCAAAAAAGTGGAACTACCTGTCGAACGTAAACAATTACTATTTTTCATTGAGAAATAATACTTTATAGAGGCTGATCGTACATGGTTTAACTGTTTTCTTTCATTAATACTTGATTTTCATTAACATTTTATTTGTTTAACGTCTACAATTTCTCTTTAACCTGTGTCACTTATTTTGACAAGCTGTATTTTCCACATTTATGTGAAAATTCCATTCAGATCAAGTGTTTCGAATAAAATATACTATGAATAATTTTTAAATAGAAAACTCAAGATTTTAAACATTTTAAACATTTTCAAACATTTAAAAATAATGCAATTTTAATCGAGCGGTGTCACTTTTTAGGGTTCCGTAACCAAATGGCAAAAAACGGAGCCCTTATGGATTCGTCATGTTTGTCTATCTGTCCATCCGTTTGTCACAGCCACTTTTTTCCGAAACTATAAGAACTATACCGTTGAAACTTGGTAAGTAGATGTATTCTGTGAACCGCATTAAGATTTTCACACAAAAATAGAAAAAAAAAACAATAAATTTTGGGGGTTAGAACTTTATACCATACTTAGAACTGAAACTCAAAAATTTTTTTTTGTCTGACCCATACCGTGTGGGGTATCTATGGATAGGTCTTCAAAGATGATATTGAGGTTTTGATATAAAGTTTTTCTAAACTGAATAGTTTGCGCGAGAGACACTTCCAAAGTGGTAAAATGTGTGCCCCCCACCCCCCTGTAACTTCTAAAATATGAGAATGATAAAACTAAAAAAAATATATGATGTATATTACCCTTCATGGGCGAGTCCGACTCGCACTTGGCCGCTTTTTTGAGAACGACTCTTATGTGTATTGTCGTTGCTGTTTTTCCGGTTGAAGAGTTTGAGATCCGGTACTTACTCACTTGACTATTAAGTTAATTAGTTAAGTAAAGCCCTAAGGCTTTAAATATTTTTTGAATAGGTGCCTCTACTAAAACTAGAAACAAAAACTTTCGTGTTCTAATACTAATGCTTTTACACAGGTAATACATTAAAGTAATATAAAAAAATGCTTTATTTAATTTAATACAACTGCTACTTTTTCCTCTGGTCATTGCAAAATAAGCTTTTTCGGATTCAGCCTTAACAAAACAGCCAGGGTTGGGAAAGCGCACATAAAAGCATCAAAATTCTGTATGCAGCTTATCACTATGAAGACTGTTCCCTGCATATTGATTGTCAGTGAAAAGTGTTTTACCTACATTTTCTTTAAATGTTTAATGGTTTTGAACCGATAGCTTGCTTTGTTTTTCTATTCGAATCACTGTGCTCGCGAGTTGTATTGACAATCATACTGTATTTAAGTAAACTAGTGGTCGCCCAGTGGTCGAAATTTGACCGTAAATTTATTAAGGCTGCACGGATTGTATCCTAAGCAATGAAAAATTTAAAAAGATAGAATGTGAGTTTGAATTGGCATTGACAGATTTCGGCCGCTCCTCTTCCATTTTTGAAATTTTGGAAAAGAGTATAAATACGTGTGTGTCAAATACATGGTAGTGTGTGTAATGTTTGTTTTATAGATTTAATGTATTTCTATGCATAATTTAAAAAAAAGAAATAACATTCGGATAACCTTCTCTATATAAACTATAAGTGTGCGAAATTTCATACTTCTCTGTCCGCGCAATTTTCGGAAAAAGGGGGTACAAAGTTTTTGCTTCACGTATTAATATATAGATAAGCGAGTGTTGTTGGTTGATCGAGATGGTTTGATCATCTTAGGATCAAAGCTATTTATTCTGCAGAACTTAACAAATGTTATCACATCTTAGAAACTTTCGTGGGTGTGCACACAACAACTGACTTACCAAACCATCACAATCGGATGAACGGTATAGTAACGCATAGGGAACAAATAAATAAACATTCAGTAGGTATATAAATGTATGTAGATTTCATATTTTATGGGTATTGTAACATTGAATAATTATAAAAAAATAACAGTATTCTCAATGGTTATGGTTATAAATAATGTTACGCAAATATCAATAATCATAAATCTAGCTTGCCTAATTTTTTACTGATCTTAAATATTTGTAAAAATATTATGATCGGATGTTGATGACGTAGTTGTCGACATTGAATAGGGCCCTTTTGGCTTACAGAGTAAAAGTAGATAGTGTTGATTAACTTCGGCGAGTTGGACAGCGCCACGACAACATAGTTGGTAGTACACCCGGCATGTCATGGGGTGCGGGTTCGAATCCCATCCGTGGATTTTTTTTAAGACTTTATCTCTTTCCACAGTGTTCGCAATCCTCAAATAGGTCCAATAAACCTTGCAACCCACAAAAATTACGATACCCTCGAAAAGCTAACAAAAAGACTGATTGGTTACGAAATTATGCTAAATGGATACTCTTAAAATTAGCAAACACAATTTACTATAGTGTGTAGCGTGTTTGACCTAATTAGTAAACTTCCAAATGGACTATCGGTTCTGCTAAAATTATTAGCTTCCATTCCAGTTCAACTGAGCTGGCAAACGAACCTATTTACTTAACATTATGTTTCTGAATGGTTTGCATTTAAAAGTATGTAAGCAATTAGTCTATTTACTGTTAAACTGCTGGGTAAAAGCATAATTAAAATCAAGACATCACTACATTATAGATGGCATTTGTTTTCGATGCATAGCCCGGGTTTGTGATCACCAACCCGCATTAGGCAAGCGCGGTGATTAAGCCATTACCCATCAATTGTGGTGATGACTTGATTTGATGAGTTGTTTCTTGTTCGAGTTGATGATGGAATGATGGAAGCCTTTGCCCAGCAGTGGGACAATTATAGGGTGTTTACTACTAATACTACTTTTACTTTACTTACCAAATGCCGGTTTGTGATCAGACAACTGGGCTATGCGTTGGAAAATAATAAAAATAACTTTTTACTTGACCTGAGAACCGAATCAGATAAGTTTAAGGCGTACTTAGTATGCTTTTCTAGTTAACGCACTAATATTAGTATTTTTCATCCCTTGAATTCCATTTTTAATTTTATTAATAAAAAGTTTGTTAGCCAAAAAGATAACGAGGTACTTACATTATTCGGTAATTCTTTTTTTTCTGTCAGCTATGACAGTCTTGAGAAACGTTTTACTTATACAGTTTATTGACAAATTAATACGAGAAATTACCATGAGAAAACTAATAACAGGCCTTTATAGAAACACAAATCGAACAAAACAGTTACTCACATACCAACAAGATAATGAGGCTTAAACATGTACGCGTATTATCCTTAAGAAATTATACGACTCTGCTAGCGATTAAAAGCACATTACTTATATGCTACGCTTAGACGCTATTCAGAAACACGTTCTGGTTGTGTTAAAGAGATCTAGGTTTAACTTCATGGATAATGCATAGAGCTAGCCGCACGCCACACAATTGTACTTACGTTTCTGTACATATTCTGTCTTTAGTCCGTATTGGTACAGAAACAAAGAGCATTGGTAGTAGATTGAAATAATGGTCAGTCGACGTGTGTTAGACTAAGGTGCCCGGATTTAAAGCCGTGTTTGCGTACATAGCATAAAAACCATTAAATTATTAATTAAGTTTGCTGTATTAGTGGAAGTTGTACTTAACAAATAAATAAAACTGCGTTTTAAAATGGTTTTTATTTTAAAATGGGACTTTTACGACAAACATTGTGTGACAGTATTGTCTTGCAAACTACATATTACGGAGTAAATTCTTTTTCGATATTTTAATTGATTTTTTCAAAAATTTCTTCTTATTCTGTCAACTGTATTTTGTTTCACTTAGTTGTTTTTTTTATCGTCGTTGCTTGGTACGTGTTGCTTGATTAATTTAGATTATTTTATTATTACTTTAGTTTTCTTCTTTTTTTAATACAAATCATTTTCATATTTTATTACGCCTTTAACAGATAACAAGGTGTTTTGTAGATCTATACATATAAATGATACATATAATACGATTATTGACCATTTGTAACCAATCTATATCTATACTTTAAAGAGGTAAAGTTTTTAATAATATTTGTTTGTTTGTTTGTTTGTTTGTTTGTCGGGGCTAATCTCTGAAATTACTGCTTCAATTCCAAAAATTCTTTCAACGATATAATACTACATACCTTGCGAAAAAAATCAAGTCCCGATAGACCAAGCTTTTATAGTAAAGTCACAATAGCGTTATTTACCTACACTAATGCTATGAAGAGATAAACCCCCTTATTCATAAAAACTATTTAAGCATTATTTAGTTAAATATTGTTTTGTCAATGTCACACAAACGTCATTTTGAATTTGAGAAAAAGAGACAAAACAATGTTTAACTAAACAATGCTTAAATAGTTTTTATGAATAAGGGAGAAAGTTCGTAAATTTGGATTTAGGAGGTAATCTCCGAAACTATTAAAACTATTCGAAACGCCTTTATATGTTCCACTGTATCTTTTTTTTAATGTATGTTCATCGCCTTCTCTGTCAATTGTGGACCGATTTTCCAAATTATTTTTTTAATCAAAAAGGTCTTTTTAATTCTTTTGAGGTGGTCCCATTGTCATCAAGTCAGATCACAAAATTTTATAGGCGCGTATTGTATTGTGGTTCACATATTTTTTATTTCTAAAGCTATTCAAATATTTTTACTTATATCATAATACCTTATAATTAATTTCAGCTCTCCAATTAATTTGATTGGCCACCGAAATATAATTGTAGGTACATCTTAATCTTAACTCTTGCTCCTGAAACTAGGTCTTGGTTACGAAAGCTCTAGAGGATTTGTCTGAATAATAAGCTCACAATATTAAGGCTGTGTTCAGATGAATGTGCTTCAGCGTCACCGCGTGTTTACTGAAAACCGTTTGTGTTTCTAAGCTTGTCAGTGTGTTTTCTCACTCGTTTTCTGTTATTTGGTAAGTATTATGTTTCATCATCATCATCATCTCAGCCAAAAGACGTCCACTGCCGGACAAAGGCCTCCCCCAAGGATCTCCACAACGACCGGGCAGTATTGTTTACAAAACTAAAAAATATTAGTATAAAACAAACCAAATGCCTATTATTGACAAATTATTGCATGGGAAGGATATTTCCCCGTGGTCCCTGTGGTTCCCTGTGGACCTGTTTTGTCAACTATTGTTATTTTGGTAGTAATTGGTATTTCGGTATGTTGTTACGTTGGTTTTTTTATTTTGGTATAGATTGGCTGGAAGAGATCTCTTATAGAGATAAACTCGGCTTTGTTACTAGATTGAACATTGTAAATCTTTGTGTACTTTATCTTCTTCTATACATATAATAAAGCTAAACCTAAATGGAAGTTAATCAAAAATAGGTGGCTGGGGATACTTAGAATCGATAACAGAACACGTTCCAACCGTTTTTAGAATTTTTGTCGGTCTGTTTATCTGTTTGTCTGTTTATTTGACCACGCATCACGTGAAAATGGCTGAACGGATTTGGATGAAACTTTGCACATAGACAGACCATGACCCGGACAAGGATATAGGATATAGGACTTTTTCTCCCGGTAACAGGTTCCTGTGGGATAGTGTAGTCTTCGCGAACGAAGTCTCTGGCGACTACTAGTTATAAATAAAACAAGGTCATACGGCTCGACGGATTTTAATGAAATCTGGCACATAGATAGTTCATAGCCTGGATTTACACATAGAATACTTTTATCCCCGTACTTAATAGGTTTATATGGGATAAGGGGAACGAAGTCGTGGGCAAAGGCTAGTATAGAATAGAGGTAGTCAGGAAATTTTTGGGGTTTTTTAGAGAAATGGCTAAAAGACGGTGTAGAGAATTTCATATCCGCAAGGATGACATATTGCAGTTATTATATAATAAGCCTCATTTTAATTTTTGTTACCTTTTTAGTCCATAGGGAACGATGTTTCCCAAGAAATTCCAAAAAAGTTACTAATTTGTAACGTATTTTTCTAATGGTTTTTATTTATTTTATATCTAAATGAACTAAAATTAATAGTTACATCCTAACATTTACTCTTAGTAACCTTATGGGGCCATAATATTATTTTAGTTCCTTATGGCCCTGTAAGGGTTAATAGGCAAGTATTAATAGGCAAATGTAACTTTAAAAAAGGCAAGTTTGACTAGAAGTTTACATTATTAAATAATTGTAATCTTGTATTAAGTGTAATCTTGGTGGGTCACTTTAACATCGACTGTTTAGATTGTGGCAACAGAAAATACAAACTGCTAAAAGAACTACTGCACAGTACCGGTTTGACCAAAATAGTAACAGAGCCTACTCATTTCACGGATCACAGTAGCACTCTTACAGATGTGATTTGTGCTGATATTCGAGCTCTCCAATTTCAGGTCAAGTATTCTATATATATATATACCTTGGCAAGCATGCATGGTAACAGCTGAATTCAAAATCAAGGGACCTAAGCCCCGCTGGGTCATCTATAGGCCTTTGAGGGACATTGTTTTTGAGCAGTTTAATGGCGACCTCGACGCCTTAAATTGGAGTAATCTCTGCAAGATCGATAATATCGACTCCCTGGCTGAGGCTTTTACCTTCTGAGTATGCACATTATTTGACTTGCATGCTCCAGAAAGCGTCTTTTTAGGCACCCCCCTCACCCATGGATTAAAGATACCGTCAGATCTATGATGCGTATCAGAGACGATCACCATAAAAAATCCAAGTTAAGTAGTACCATAGCTCATAAAGAAAGTTATAAAACTATGAAGCACCTTGTGGTTGCAGCTATTGCAAGGGAAAAGGCTTGTTTTTTTGATAAACACGTATTTATGCTTAGATCTTAAAAACTACGCAACGGATTTTGATGCTGTTTTTTTGATAGATAGAGTGATTCAAGAAGTATGTTTATATGTATAAATCATGCATATAATTGGATCCGGTAGGTGGCGCTGCGCTGCCATAGGATTCTATAGGATACGGGTGTTCACTCAAGCGGACAAGTCGCGAGCGGGCCGCTAGTAATATTATAAAAAGGAAAGTTTTGTATATTTGTTAGTTTTGTGTTTACAACGAATAAACTCAATATCTACAGGACCCATTTAAAAAATTCTTTCACCATTAGAATGCTACATTAGCGCTGAGTAACATAGGCTATATTAAAAAAGAAATGTCCACCCGTGCGAAGCCGGGACGGGCCGCTAGTGCTCCATAACAGGTTGACTCCCGTCGTTGGTTCAGACACAATAGATATTTAATTGTTTGTCGGACATACCTATGGCGTTTAAGGTGTTAAATAGCTAATGGGTTCGGTTTGCGTCCGCACATGATCAATATTAATTATCAATCAATCTATCCGTATTCATTCAAGCAGCTCCTTCTGGCAACATATTAGAAAAGTTAAAATTTTGCCAAAAAAAATCTCGTTAAACTTATTTGACGTCGTTATGTCCGTCTATTGTAATGTGGCTAAACAACAAAATGCTCGATATAACAAATTGGTAGGAAAAGTGCGACCATTTGAACATAGCCTTAGTTAACAAATATAATTTAATTCTAGTTCGGTACTGTTAATGTAACATCAAGTAATGGTAATAAGTTTAAGCAATTAATTATTAAGTGTAACCTTAATCTTAGCAAGCGCTATGGTTATAAAACGAAAACGTTTATCAATCAATGTATTAAATTAAATGACTAGGTATTAGACAACATTTTATTAACATGAACACTTTTATTATAAAAAAAAAAAAAAAAAAAAAAAAAAAAAAAAAAAAAAAAAAAAAACAACATTTTCAACATTTGTGTTTTTGTAATTTGTTCGCAACAAAATTTGCGTTAAAAATTATATAAACATTTATAAATAGCTTGCCTACTTCTTAACTGATCTTTAGTATTTGTAAAAATATTATGATCGGATGTTAATGACGGTAGTTGTTAACATTGAATGGGCGCCTTTGGCTTTCAAAGTAAAAAGTAAATAGTGTTGAATAATTTCGGCGGGCTGGTTAGAACCACGATAGCTCAATTGGAAGAGCACCTGACCCGGTATGTCAGAAGGGTGCAGGTTCAAACCCTGCTCGTGGAAATTTTTTCAACATTTGTGTTTTTGTAATTTGTTCGCAACAAAATTTGCGTTAAAAATTATATAAACATTTATAACTTTTATTATAATTATGGTTATTTAACGTAAATATTGTTGCGAACAAATTCATCATCATCACCAGCTCATTTTTAAGTCCCCACTGCTGGGGCACGAGCCTTCCCTGTTAACGACAGCAGCTAGTGCAGCCGGGACCAACGGCTTTACGTGCCTTCCGAAGCACGGAGAAGCTCGAGATGATAAATTTTTGGTCACCCATCCAATGACCGGCCTTTGCGAAAGTTGCTTAACATCAGCACTCGCAGACCGGGCGCGTTAACCACTGCGCCATAGAGCTCCTCACAAACGAACAAATTATAATTTACAAAAATGTTTTGAAAATAACCTATCAACAATACCTACTTTTACTTTGTAAGCCAAAGTAGCTTTTTTCAATGTTAATTGTATGTCAAAGAGAGCGGGTTCAAACTCCGAACGTAGAAATAAAAATATAAGTAACACTTTTTCAAATTGCACTAAATATGTCGCCATATCACCAATGTTTGTAGCATTATTGTGTTCCTGCAGCTAAAACTAAAATAGCCAATGCCTTAATAGGAGTTGAGGATTCCGGGTGAAGCGCGCATCCACCTTCGGCCTTATAATCTCGTAACATCAGTTGAGATGAATGCCAAGTCTTTAACGAAAAGAAAAATAAAATATAAACAGCTAGTGATGTATTTTAAAAAATGGATGACGTCATCATCCGTACAAGTTGTTGGTCACGTCCAACACACTACGGTTCGCGTGATTCTTTGTTCCGTTTCTCCTGCATCTTTTATGTATCGCGCCAACTGTTACGGTGCCTAGCGTTTTATTATTTTTAGACCCTCCACACAAAACTCAGACCGTATTTGGTGCAATAGGTCGGTCGATCGATCTCATAGAAATAGATGGCTTAGTGCCGATGCTTCGCTGACCTATTTTTCTTATTTGGTAATGCCCTTCCTTCTCCTGTATTTATAGAGAGTTTAAAAATGATATTTCTTTAAAAGATGCAGTTTGCGCTGGTTATCTCCAATATCCCCAATACCGAGGTACGAGGTGGTTTACGGCCCGTTCTCCCAATCCGGGAGACAGCGGGGACATACAAAATGAGCTGATGATGATATCCAATATCGCGGAACAGTAAATCCTTACTGGTTCCTTTTATGAGCAAATTTGCGAAGTAGGTATGCTGGTAGTGGTATTAATTATCTGTGTATGTATGTATGTAGTATGTGCACAAGGATGACACGCAAAATCGTGAAGCGTTCCACATTTTTCCCGAGCACCGACGTCAGCGACTCGCTGGAGCAGCTGGCCGAGCGGGACGCGCCGCACTTCCAAGACCTGCAGCCGCTGCTCGCGTGAACCATTCACCAATATATTTAATATATATATATCTCTTATTAAGCGCCCTATTCGTGTGTTGTGTGTTTATCTTACAAATCTACAATACTATTCTCGAATTATATAATTATTATAGTATGGTACCACATACATTTTGTTCCTAATTCTCTCATTAGCTAATTAAAATTTCTGGAATATTATATTATATTTATTAATTTTACGATCTACTTGAACGCCCATTGACAGACACAATAGAAATTCAATTGTTCATGGTAACTGTGGTTACCATGGGCGCCCAAGTGATTTGGGAGTAACACAGATGGCATTTTCTTTTTAAGTCCCAGACCAACATGGGAATATACATAGTTACCGCCATCTTATCTAAATATGACGGCATAAAACAAAACAATATAATGCGGGTAGGTATAGCTAAACAGCTTACTCGTTGCAACGTATTTTTAATTTTTATTTATTCACTACTTACCATCACCTTTACAGGAAGTTTATAGCCCATAGCTGCTTAAATCCCCATAACTTCGTTAGGCAACTGACGTGAACCCAAACCTTATACAGTCTGTCTGGACATGAACTAGCGATATTTTAAATACTTCATCATCATCATCATCATCATCATCATCATCATCATCATCATCATCATCATCATCATCATCATCATCATCATCATCATCATCACCATTATCATCTCAGCCAAAAGACGTCCACAGCTGGACAAAGGCCTCCCCCAAGGATTTCCACCACGACCGGTTTTGTGCTGCTCGCATCCAGCGGCTTCACGCGACCTTCACAGATCGTCGGTCCAACTTGTTGGAGGCCTGCCCACACTGCGCTTTCCTGTATTCACTCCAGGACTATCCCGCCCCAGCGGCTATCAGTCCTACGAGCAATGTGCCCTGCCCACTGCACTTTTAAATACTTATATAACAACTATTTTAAAATACAAATACACTCTAGAATTGGGTCATGGGAAATTTACTAATTTGCATAGTAATTTATGTATTTTTATAGCTTACACATTTTTTTTAATGTTATAAAAATGTGAACACCTTATATTATAATGCAGATAGTAGATAATATTGTTGCCCTCTAAATAAGCCTATTTTTATCTCTGTAAGACCAAAGTGCACACATAGAGAATATTTCAACAAAAAAACAAAATGTCTGCCATTTAAAGGAGGAAGTGGGTTGGACCCAATTCTAGAGTGTATTTGTGTTTTAAAATAGTTAATAAGTATTTAAAATATCGCTAGTTCATGTCCAGACAGACTGTACAAGCATAATTAAGCTTTCAGGACTGTTATTATCGTGCTTGTAGACCTTTAATAATATTTTTTAAGAACAAGTTATAGCTCTCACTGTAGTATGGGAACGGTGTTTGCATCGTCATCTGTAGCATACACGTGGGTGGGTGGTACACAAAACTTGGGTGGTTTGTGGTGGTAGAGGTGGTGTCAAACTTAAATTAGGTAAGTATGTTTAATAGTACGAAGGGTAAAATAGGGCACAGTGACGCAACTTTCTTTTCCAAACATAATAAATATTACTGATTTAAGAGGTTTGAATGATAGGACCATAATGGAAAAAAAACATAAGTTATGCGTTTGTTTTAATGTACTCCAGTGTCATTGACTTTCATTTTACCTTAAGCGCTAACTAAGCCTGTTAAAGTTTTATCCATTTTACCGTACCTGTCATTTACAAATGACATTACATCCACAATATAAGGTACCTATATTAGATACTTGGGCGCCCAAGGTAACCACAGTGCCATAGAACAATTGAATTTCTATTGTGCTGAGTGGTTAGGGACAATTCTACGAATTGATGACAGCACCTTGAAAGTGAGCTATTTGTGTAAAAAGGCTATACACATACCATCCATTTTAGTATGACACTGTTACTGTCCTCCCACGCCACTATGCTCCATAGCTAATTAAAGTTTTATCCACTTTACCCTACCGTATATTCCCGCATTCACAAATTCACATTACGCAGGTTCACTGTCCCATGTCCCATCGTCCTCTATACTTGCCGCATCATGTACACAACCTAAATGAGTAATTAAACAAAATCATCATTAGTATTCATGCATTTCCACAAAACTAATTAATTTATTATTAACATACAATTGAATACATGTTCATTAAACACTGTTAATCCTCTTATAATAATGTTTGAAAAGGTAATCCACTTACGTAACATAAATATTAAAATGGCGTAAACTTTGCACAATAATTATTGGTTGTCAATAAGAGCGGATATTGTGTTGGAACTCCCCAGAGTATTTAGTAAGGTATAAGGACACTCCTACGCAGAATTGCCAGCGCCTTGGAAAGTTAGAAACTCTGTAAATAAGGATTCATACCAAGATTATTAAAGCAGCTACCGATAGATCTCGATGCGAACCCCTCAGAGAATCTAGTAGAAAGCCGGACACGCACTAGTGCTTGTTGCCATTCCCTCTACAAAACCTCTGATGGTATTTTGGTCACGGCTTGAGGAACCCTTAAATATTCTCGCCGCCCCCAAATGTCCGATGCCGGTAAAAATGTCATCTGAGGTCAACAGATCTCTCCAAAAGGTGGAATGCTCTCCCAGGACCTCGCCCGATCCTCTAAATGCCACTACACATTTACAGAATACATTAAACATGCACACTAGTTTAGGCCCAAGAAACCGTACTCGCTGAACGAGGGTACGACGAAACGGTTCGCCGCGCTCTATACCAGGTACAGACAGTACCTGGGCGCTTCTTTCCTCCTCCACGGCCCGGTCTACCGAGGTCCGTGCCTCTAGAGGCGCCCTCGAGTGGTTCCACTCCCTGATCCGATCCGAACCCTTCGGGCACGGGAACGCGCACTTTTAAGTGTGCGATGCCGTTCCCTCTAGAAAACCTCCGAAGGTGATTCGTTTCAACATGGCTTGAGGTACCCTTTACGTACCTCGCCGCCCCCCAAAAAGCCCGGTGACGCTGTAAATGCCGTCTTAGTCAATCAGCAATCTTTCTCAAAAAAAAAATCTTTCAGGACACGTATTTTTTCCTTCCTACAACATATTATGGGCCTAAGCACAAACAATCAAAATCTTGCATTAGGTAGGTATTTGACAGAAATAAATACCTACATCATCATCATCATCTCAGCCAAAAGACGTCCACTGCTGGACAAAAGCATCCCCGAAGGATCTGTAATAATATAATACTCTAATTATTTAGATGGAAAAGTTATCTCTTCTGTTTTGTGGTGAATACAAAACACGCGTGCATTATTAATTTCCCATTGGTTTCGGAGAAAATTGTAGTTAGGAATTCTTTGGTCGAATGGATTCGCCGAAGTCTAATTCAATTTACTCGCCGCCATTGGTGAAACATTTATTTATTTATTTATTTCTATAGGTACACAAACAGATTATAATCAATGCCTACAATAACATATTAGGTCAATTTTATTAGCTAGACGGTAATCCAAAAGGAGTGTAGGTACACATTATATTTTGCACATAGCTTGAAACGTGTTACAACAATTAATACCGATCTTAATACTTAGAACTAATATTATAAAGATTATAACATACAAAAACTAATAATAATTACAATAATAAACGGAGTAAGGTCATTGTACTATACTAGTAAAATGTTAGTTTTGTTTATATAAGTTGAATTCAAAGAATTTGAAAACACAAGCTACTCCCATTACTTACCATCAGTTACATTTCACGTAACGATGTTTACCGTGAAATAAATTAATATAACGTAGTGTAAAACGCCCTCAGACTAGGTGGAGCGACGATCTTCGCAAGGTAGCTGGGAAGAGCTGGATAAGAGTAGTCGCGGATTCTTCTCAGTATCGTGCACTAGGAGAGGCCTATGTCCAGCAGTGGACTAATATAGGCTCATAATGATGATGACGAAATTTATATAAAAAACACATATTTTGTTACAAAAGAAGTCAATACATTATTGTAAAAGGTACCTATCGTTAATACACTAAAGTAATTTAATGCGAGTGGGCAACCGTGACCGCATCACTCACGCGATTAAAATTCAGAACGTCTCTTGAACGACAATTATTATTTTCATATATTTAACCAACGAAGTATTATATTCAGCTTAAATTCTTCGTTGATTTTAATATATTATAGTGAATTGCCGTCGTTTTCGGCACTCTCTTCTCTGCAAAGATCGCAAAAGTTAAGCTGCCTAAAGCGTGGCCTGTAACCAGATGGGTGAGCTAGTAAAACTAAATTAATAAGCTGAAGCATCTTTTTCGTCTTAGCTTTTTCAAAAAAATATCAAATATTAGTCTCTCATTATTGCGAGGTGTCATTAATCAACTACACGTATACAAATCAGTTCATCATTATAATCATCATCATCATCAGCTCGTTTTATGTCCCCTCTGCGAGCTTTTACGAGCCTTCGGTACGGATGGATAGGGAGAACTATATGAATTCGGTTGGGGTTCCCTACATGAAATCGAATGTTGCGACATCTAATGTTACGACACCGAAAACTGTGCGGCGAACGGTCATCAAACCGATGGTGCGCCACATCGAATGTCGCAACATCGAATGATCACAGTATCGACAGGTTAAACCATCGAAGGGTCATCAAATCGACGGTATACCACATCGAATGTCGCGACATTGATTGACACGATATGGTCAGTTATACGGTAATAAATTCCTTTATCGCTGATTTTGTTCTACACCATCTTAAGCCCATCTATTACTAAACAATTCTTGTCTTTATCAGTTTTAAGTAATTTAATTTCACTTATCTTAGTTTCGTATCACACCATTTCATATTCATTTGAATTTCGTTAAGACCTTGCCATACGACAAATTATATTTTATTATAATACAAAAGTGAAATGGAATGTCCAGTAACCTTTTGCTTTACACGATCAATCGATAAAATGACGATCACTCAAAGGGGCTTTCAAAACCAAAAGGTCACATCATCCCACGCTCATAATACTTCCGAAGTCGAATCGAAAACAACATCTATTTCACTCTAGATAGTTGTTTTTTATTGCCCTCACGTAACATGCAAATTGACTTTGATGTATGGTTCGCCTGTTGCTCAGATAGACGGCGTCAGACCTATTCGTTTGGCAAATCTTGTTCAGCGTGAATAACAAGATTTTCACGTAAGCTTTCCATTGAAATGTTTTTGAGGGTAGTCGCTTTTTACCAAATGTGTTTTATCGTAAGAGTGTAACAGTAAAATTAATAGTATCCAAATTTATGAAAATGTATTCTAAATAATAACATGCCAGAATGAAAAAAGTCATGCATTTATACTTTTTTAATGTATTATTAGTTTCTTGTGCCCAATCTACGTCACAGTTTAAAAATATGTTCGGATAATTAAAAATTACTTATTATTAAGTTTATTTAATTATAAAGACTATGTAAAAGCTCATAACAAAAAAAATACTTAAACTTATTTATCACTTTATGTCCCACCGCTGGGGCACGAGCCTTCCTTATGGATGGATAGGGAGAATAGGTCATACACCACCACAAAGCACGGAGGAGCTCGAGATGACAAATTGGTCACCAATGCTTAACATTCGCAGACCTGGCGCGTTCACCACTACACCATCGAGCTCCACAAACTCATTAGAATAAGAAAAAATCTCAAGCCTATGAAAAGTCTAATGGAATCTTTGGAAACTGCCAAGTTAAGGTTTATTTTAATATTCCATTGAGTGGTCGTGAAGTGGGCGCATTAACTTGATAAGAAACCTCTTTTTTATGGACTCTTTCCGTCGTGGTATAAGTAATAAAATTGGATGAACAGATTTTTAAAGTTTTTGATCAATAGTGTGGAAACTGTCATCTTAAGAGAACAACCAGACATGCAATTACTATGAGGGCTGAAAGTATTTTTTTACCATTATAAAAGTTTTATGAAAATATTAAAACAATTTTGTCGAAATATTTCGCTACACTTTACAGTGCCCTCATCAGCAGATTGATAATATAATAAGGTTATAGCTGTAAAACCGCCGGATTGGTGACAAAATTGTTGAAATGTGAACGCTACCGTATGAAGTAATCATCGATTAGGTGAACACGCCCGTAATGAGACGTCGCTGGTGTGCCTTTCTCTTTGTCTGCCACGTTCTTCGAATACAGTTCAAGGGAGACCAAAGAAAAGATGGATGTCTTCCGCAAAACGGCGCAGTCTACTGTGTTATATATTTTTTTAAGCTATAAATTTTGTTAAACTACACCACATCGATAAAACGTCAATTCTGATATATGCTGTTGTATTTTTTTCCCACTGTTTTAAAGTATACGAGACGTCACGTTTTGTTGAAATCCAGACAGAAAGATCATAAAAATGCTATAAACTCCGACTGAAATGGGCCAGAAATAATATTATCATTGTTTTACCTACCTATGTATTATATGACTATAATGTTAGGTTTTGTCGAATTCGTAATTCCCGCATACATCCCAAGACAAAAGCAATATTTGGTCATACAGATATTTATATGTTGGTTAAAACATGAGTATACACACGGTACAACAGTTACATTTGAATGTCCTAATAATATGTTTTGCTATGGTATACAAAGTAAAAAGACGAAATTTATATAACTCATTTGCGGCTTCTAATTCGCAACAACCCAAAACTAAAGCTTATGTGGTTTTCTGAACTTTTGGGATCACCAGATCGTATAATATGTCCTACGAAAACCATAAACTGTGGCCTTTACTAAACACACCGTAACAAGGAGCTAAATATCTACTTCATCATCATCATCATCATCATCACCATCATCATCATCATCATCATCAGCCTATACTAGTCCACTGCTGGATATAGGCCTCTCCAAGTGCACGCCACTGAGTACGATCTGCGAAATAGAACTATACAATATCTACTTACTTGAAAATACTTAATATTTCTACGCCAAGCGTCAATTACTCAAGTTTCAAACCAAAATTCGAAAGTGTATAGATTAACTTACTTTCAAATCACAAAGTTTCTTAACAGACAAGCTAAAGCATCCGCCCCAAATCCTGATATTTCAATCAAACTCCCACAACTACCCGTCAACTACCAGTCCAATCCACGTTTTATTTGACGTAGTAAAACGACAATGGAGTACGGCGCTTCCAATCGCTCCGATCAGCTTCAATTTAAAGGCGACATTCCTCCAAGAAAGAACTCGTGCCAATGGGGTGAACTTGATTCACTTACTTTGTCACGAATTAGGTTCGAACCGTTCTCATCATAGTTACGATATTACTGAGACTTATAAGTGAATCGTTCGCTTTATTGATGTGTAACGTCTTTTCGCTCGCTTTCTAGCAATTTGTGGGAGTGATTTCGTGAAATGGGACGGAAGTGTCCAACAGTGTAACAGAAAGTTGAGGAAGCGCGCAAGCGCGCGCCATTTTGTAAATTCAGTAATCGATATTATGGACATGACATATTATTATTATATGTAACATATGATATGATATGTCAAGATATGTCTTCTAATACTGCATTCTCTTTATGATTTGTAAAAAAATATACGTCATTGTTAATTCTATATTCTGTTTTCTATTGTAATATTGATTTCAACCCTTTCGTGTGTAATAGACTTAATCATTATTTATTTTATAGTTATAAAATTATGTAATACCTGACCCATTTTTTTCAGAATAATATAATGTTAAAATTGCTTATTACTAAGGTGAGATGTCAAATGCAATATACATCATATGCAACTACTATAAGCCTCGCTCGTGTTTTAGCTATCGAGCAATAAACTTCCAGATTAACCTGTGTTGGAGTTTTTCAATGAGGCTCAAATACCTCTGATATGCTACTTTTTACGAATGCAATATTCGAATACCAGCTGGGACAAACGGCTTCCGATCCCTATTGACCCAAATTTTTGGAATGAGTATAGGTTATTGAAGTTTTTGGATCTTTATTTTTCTAAAGAACATTAGGAGTTACTTGCTCAAAATTAAATATCAAAATACAGCAAATCCAATAAATGAAAGGGTCTGTCAATGTATTGATAGTCCGTGCACAAGCGCTTCAAATTTGTATCAATAGACTTTTGAAGAACTCTTGCGTTTCCTTTATCAGTCCTCGCAATTGAGAGGTAAGCACTTCAATCGGATCTAATACGCCCTTCTACTTGACCCGCAAGGATATTGGATAGCATAGTCATGCCTTAAGGGTTACTAACTTCGGACCAGAAAATAATGGAACGAAAACAATCACCTAAATGTTTTCATATCCGATAGATAGATTTACACTAACTATTGGTGTACCTATCGGAATATAGTACTTTTGTGTGACGCTAGAAAGCTAATTAACTTTGCAAAGGTCTTGCGTGTGAGCGTAACTGTACAGTACCTTATCCAACATTTGGTATTGAAAGTCATTCATAATATTGGTAATTAACTAATTTGGGAAAAAATATGATTATATACCTCAACGGGGAAGCCTTTGGCTTTCACTGTCTCTTAACTTCACTTCTCACTTCTGCCAAAGGTGGAATCGCACCATTGAGGAACCACTAAAAAACTGGCAATCTTATCTCGGACACAGCAACGCAGCTATAGATGATGTCATTGACTTAAAAGAAGCCCTACTCTCAACCGTAGTCAGGTTATGGCTCGAGCACCTTATTTGTTTATTGTATTTTTTCAATATTAACTTACAATTTTAATTTAATTTTAATTGATGTTTGCTTTTTTCTTTGATCGATTTTGTTAATTTTCATTTATATATATTATAGTTTTCAATTTTGTATTCTATGAATGTTGTGCACACCTTTAATTGGCAAATGTACCAGACCTGTACTATTCCACCTATATTTATATTATAATGTACATATTGCTGTTGGTGTTCCAATAAATAAAAATAAATTTGTTTAGTACTGTGATCTTTGGGTCTAGATTTAGACTTTCGACTTTCGTCTAACCTTAAGGATTTTCTTAGGACGTTACGGTTTATCTTTAAACTCTTTTGTACTCTACGAGCACACAGTATGAATATAGATTGAATAATACTACTGGTTCTCTCAGTAAAGCCTAACAACAATATTATGCAGGTCTGCCAAAAAGGGCACCTTTATATGAAGATTGGTTAAAGAAAATATGAAAATAATGAGACATTTTTATTCAGGCTTGGCAATTATGAAGGGAAAACAATATTTGTTAGTTTAATATTCACCTTTAGCCGCGTTTTTCACATTATCAAGACTTCTACTGGTTTTCCACCAAAAGAGAATCAAGCATGAAATGTTTTAATGTAAAAAAATTCACTATTACAGTCACATTTTTTTAAATAATAATTAAAATTTTAAGTAAGAGATGGTGATCTTGGGGTAAGGGATCTTCAAGTAATATCACTATTTCTCTATACCCCTTTGGCTAAAATCGTTCATTTTATTTAGTGCGTTGTGTATGCGGAACGCCGCGAGACTAGTATTCTTAGGCGGCCTTACTTTACTTTAATTTAACTTCAACTATAAGACTGGCTTGCACAAAAACAGACTAAATGTGTTTAGCTCTAAACACGTTTAAAATATCATTCCATTACTGTAATTTCTTGAAAGTTGAAAGAGACAGAATGATACTTTAAACATGTTTAGCGATAAAAGTAGGTAATTAGTGAGTTTTTGTGCAAGTCTTATAGTTGAAGTCAAAGTAAAGCTACTTCTTTCTATAAGTTATTTGATAAGGAGCTGGATTATTTGTTACAATGCTATGTTGTTTGTTCGTTATTATACAATTATGTATTTTCACGCTTATAAGTCAATAACATATTTGGCGCAAAAAATATAAAAATATTGTATATGTATAAGATCTCATTATAAGGATGTTAAAACAAATTTTTGCGATAAACTTGAAATGCCACCCTGGGATGGTCATATTGGGAAAAGTACGGTTTTTAACCATAATTGAAAATTTATATTTGAAATCCTCCGGCTAAAGAACCGTTTGAATATCACTATATAGATGTAATTTTTGAAAAATTATTTCATTACGAATTCAGTAGGTGTGCAAACTTAATCACAGGCTGCAGTAGAGTCGAGTAGAGAGAGAGAAGTACCAATGTAGAGTTCTTTGAACTTTACGGAAAGGGTTTGGTAGTAAAATGTATGTACAAATATAACTTTTTGCGTTATATTACTTTTGCATTTTTCTAGTCTGTATTCTCGAATCGTTTGTAGGTTGTTTGAAGCCAGATAGGATTCATGTAGGTACTCGTTTCATGCGTTACGCGCCAATATGCGCATAATTAATTACGTGTAGCGGCGTAAATACACGTGTCTCGTTTTTACAACTGCAATAATAGGTACTGCTTTATGAGATCACGGTCAGGCTGTTCATCAGTAACGGTCTCAATAATGATCACATTATTGAGAAAATCAGTCTACCATCAGGTAGACTGATTTTTACATTAGCCTCTTTTGATCTAATTTGAAATAAGTTTAAATTACAACAAAACCTATCTATTCCATGTTTTGTTGTAATTGTGTAAAATAAACGCGAGTAGATCCGTAAAAGTTGTTTCATTTCAATGTGTAGTGTTCGCGTAAACTTTAGAAAACAATATCTATTTCAAGCTTATAAGTTAGTTCTTAGGGCTTTACGCCCTAGGTTAATGACAATTTTTTTTAAATCAGCCACTGACACACGATTGTGGATGTTTAGAATAGCAGAATCGAGACCCAGATTGGGTGGTATGTCAATTGTTTCTGATTGTCTTTTAAAGAGAGTCTATTTACGAATTTCTAGCAAATAAATTTCGATAGTAGTATTATTTTCAATATTTGTAATGAGACATGATTCGGCGAAACTTTTACCACTCAAATGGTTTTACCGTTTTTTCCAGTCCATGAATAAATCACTTAATGTTTAAATCGGAAACAAAAAATGGCTTGAATATTTAGCGGTTTGCTCAAGGAAAAACTTGGGATTCTGTTAATTACGTTAAAATTGTATTCTTGAATAAATTGTTGGGATAACTAGAACGGCCTCTGCTATATCTTATAATAAAAAAAAATATGTATACATTTTCAACACGGAATACTTGTTTATTGCAATTCATTCTGATTATATAACAGACAATAGGTGTAACAAGTTTTATTTTACTTCAATTTAATTGTTTTTCATAAAGAAGTAGCAAATAAGTTTAGTCAGAAAAAATAATAATTGAAGGGCCAAGTTATTATTATACTGTATCTAAGTTCCGTTGTCACACCTGATAACCGAGTTGGAGTTTGTCTCAAAATTAATTTAAGACATGTCTCAAACCGTAAAAAGGAGCATGCGTGCATTGTATGTAAAAATATTCTCAAGGCATCTAAAAGTTTTATATAATTACTAGCTGTTGCCCGCGACTTCGTCCGCGTGAGCTAAAGGCTGGTAGTCTGTACAGTTTAATTTTTATGTAGGTATCTATTTAAGCTTATTAGGGTATAATAAAATTATATGCATCGGAAATTTAGAAAATTGACATTGTATTTACCGACATACGTACATCCGTTTAGTCGCATAATGCCTAATTCGCAAAATGCCTACCATGTCTCAAAAGGACTAATTCGCGAAAGGACTAATTCTCAAAAGGACTAATTCGCAGAATGCCTAATTCTCAAAAGGACTAATTCGCATAATGCCTAATTCTCAAAAGGACTTATTCGCAAAAGGACTAACACTTGATTATCATAGATAATAATACTAATGAACGTTAGATGCATGAAAATAAAAAAAACTTGCATTATTAAATAATTTTGGTGTAATGTCAAAATAAATCAACGGTCATAAACAAAATTTGTATCTTTTTATTCAAAGACTAATTAAACTCAAAAATTACCATTAATTACTAAATCACAATCACACTTGATTATTATTAATAATCAAGTGTGATCAAGCTAGTTTTGAGGTTATATTCCGTGTGAAAGTTTGTGTTTTGTCTAAAATAATTTAAAATTTATGATTTTGATAATAATTATTATGTTTTTATTTAATTCATTAAGAAAACTTCTATTCTAATATAAACGTTACTTATTTATAAATTGAAATTAGATCTTAGTGACATTTCTAAGAACAAAGTAATTGCTAAGTAATGGCTTGTCTATAAATACGGGTGTTAGATTTCTCAAAGAATTCATAGTGACAAGCTAGTTTTGAGGTTATATTCCGTGTGAAAGTTTGTGATTTGTCTAAAATAATATAAAATTTATGATTTTGATAATAATTATAATGGTTTTATTTATTTCATTAAGAAAACTTCTATTCTAATATAAACGTTACCTATTTATAATGAAATTAGATCTTAGTGACATTTCTAAGAACAAAGTAATTGCTAAGTAATGGCTTGTCTATAAATACGGGTGTCAGTATACAACACCGTTTCTCGGTGGGTTGTGCGTATTTGCTACGTCATACAAACCTGAAAAGGGTTTACTGACGCTCAATTATATGTAATAAAATTGGTATTTTACAGCTCAGGTACTCGTCCGGAGTCGTCCTAGGCACTGGTGTATCTTAGCTAAGATGTGTCTACTGTTATACTGTCCAACCACGGACTTCAAAATATTTTTTGCCTTGTCCACCGAAGCTGTATATCGAGTAGCAGGTAGCGGTCCAGGATTATTGGTTGTCGGCCAGAAGGCACAAAAAACTATTTACCAACTATGTTCTTATTCGTAGATACAAAATATCAATAAATTGAGAACTGTAATAAATTATAACTTTTTAAACTATCATGGTCACTTGCATTAGAATAAATATTATTAACGGGATTATTACCATGTTTATTGTCGTGTTTGAGTATCCGATATTTCGGCACAGTTGCATGCGCCATGATCACGGATGTACTCGTCGTAGTACATCCGTGATCATGGCGCATGCAACTGTGCCGAAATATCGGATACTCAAACACGACAATAAACAAGGTAATAATCCCGTTAATAATATTTATTCTAATGTAATAAATTATATTATTGTCTAATAAGTAATACAGTATAGTATTTTATGTTACATACTTGCGATAAATTTGAACTTCTTCGTGGCATCTTGTTAGGTAGGTAGCTTTTTAGAGGTAGATCACAGGACACAGAAAGAAGTTACCTCTAATAAAAAAAAATCTGAAGTCCGTGCCTCTAATACAGTTGTACCCTGCAAACTTAAACATTTTTGCAACTCTGATACCAGAGGTAGCCATCGTCTTATGCGATAGAAGAATGGAAAAACCATTTTTCTGTAATCTAGAAGTATGTACAAATTCATTCTATAAAGGTTTTATGATATTAAAATTGTTATGATACTTACTTACATAAATTGTATCATTGAACACAGATTTATCCTATAAACATGTTAAGAAACCAAAGTAAGAAACCGCTTACATGTAAAATAAGTACTGAAATAAGTGTTTAACTTACCTGCATCAAATGTTTCATAAAACTTTTACACAATGAATAAGTCTTATTTGAAAATTAATAAGAACTGAATAAGTACTGAAATATTTAACGTACCTGCATAAAATGCTTTAAAAAACTTTTACACAATGAATAATTAATATAATTTGAAAATTATTAACAAAATAAAAATAGGTACTTAATGCATTGCAAAACATCAAAATTTCCTTCTGTTCGTTTCAAAATTTAAGCGACAATTTTTTTTTAAATTTTCCTGTTCTCGCGTTTTTTCACCAAATAGATTTCAAAAAACAACATTAAGTATTTTGGGCAAC
Source organism: Eudonia lacustrata (assembly GCA_947562085.1). NCBI lineage: Eukaryota > Metazoa > Arthropoda > Insecta > Lepidoptera > Crambidae > Eudonia > Eudonia lacustrata. The sequence continues at coordinate 9,126,876 of OX387318.1, forward strand.
GACCCAAAGGTTTATACAGCCAAGCTATGTAATTCAAGATATCTTCTATGTGCAATATTTAAAAAAATAGAGCCATGATACAAAGTTTTATACAGCCAAATTTAATGAGTAGGTAACATTTCTATATAACTAAAAAAAGAGACATTATTTTGGGCAACGACACAGAGGTTTATACCGCCAAATATAGGTAATGTTTTAACTTTTAACATTTCTGTGTATTAGAAAACTGCAATAAGCGCCGCGCGCAGGCGCGACTAAATAGCCGTATTATTATTGGTTATTTTGGAAAATTAAACAAAAGGTGTACCTATGTACAGCCAAGTTTAATGATGTGCGTGATTTCGAGCTTGTTTTTATTTTCCTTCGCTTTACTACTGCGGTGCTAATGTTCGCTTAGGTGCCTCACAGATTTATAAAGGGTAGGTAACCTTAGAGAGTAACAAAACTTTTCTAAAATAATAACTCAACGAACGTATCTAACAGTTGGTCACGTAAATACGTATATCAAAATTTGTTTACCATTTTTCGATTTGTATGTTATTCTTCGAAATTTTCTAAGCATTTTGGTAATAACCGCATCAAAATCGGTATTCTCATCTTCAACTATCAATGACAGGCTTAAAAGGGCAAAGAACCCAGAGCCGTAAAACTCATTAAAAAAAATTCCCCTATGTTACATAATAAACAACAGTTGCCAAGCAACCAAGGATTAAATCCCGGTTTAGACCAAATCAAAATTTAACAATTTTCGAGTATTTATGTAGCCTATGTTTATCTCCGGAATTTTCTTAGCATTTCGGTAAAACCGGATCAAAATCCGTTCAGTAGTTCTCGAGTTTATCGTGTTCAAACAAACAAATAAACAAACAAACAAACAAACAATTTCTTTTTAAACTATTCTATCGTGTTCCGTGAGTGATTTTAAAGTATTTTTTTTATATCTTGCAATTACAGATTTTTTTTATCCCTACGTTCTTATTATACAGGGTGTCTCATTTAAATCGGTCAATATGGGAAAGTCTGAAACTATAAGACATACGAAAATCTGTTCTTAGGAACCATGTCATCGATTTTAATAATAAGAAAAACTGCATTCATACATTTAAAAAAAACCTGTACTCAACTCGGGAATCGAACCCGGTTGTTTTGAAAAAAATAAACTTACACTATTTCTATTTAGATATCGATTGTGTAGGTTTTAAGCAGTAAATTGCTCTTTGAAAATGATGTCTAAAATGAATAAAATGCATTGTTTTCACATACTTTTATTTATTTTAGAAGGTGTTCGAAGTGACCACCTTTTTTTTCAATACAATATTCAACACGTTTAGGTAAAGATCTTACAATTACAAAACCAGCAAAGAGGTACAAACAACCATAGAGATAATTTTACATGCCTGAACTTGTTGAATGTAACGGTGGTTACTTCGAACACCTACTAAAATAAATTAAAGTACGTGAAAACAATGCATTTTATTCATTTTAGACATCATGTTTCAAAGAGCCATTTACTGCTTAAGACCTACACAATCGATATCTAAATAGAAATAGTATAAGTTTATTTTTTTCAAAACAACCGGGTTCGATTCCCGAGCTGAGTACAGGTTTTTTAAATGTATGAATGCAGTTTTTCTTCTTATTAAAATCGATGACATGGTTCCTAAGAACAGATTTTCGTATGTCTTATAGTTTCAGATTTTCCCATACTGACCGATTTAAATGAGACACCCTGTATTTTTCGAGTATTTATGTAGCCTATATTATTCTCCGGATTTTTCTTAGCATTTTGGTACAAACCGGATCAAAATCCGTTCAGTAGTTCTCGAGTTTATCGGGTTCAAACAAACAAACAAACAAACAAACAATTTTTTTTAAACTATTCTATCGTGTTCCGTAAGTGATTTTAAGGCAACCTGTGTAATTTTTTTTTTATATCTTGCAATTACAGATTTTTTTATCCCTACGTTCTTATTATATGTATAGATACCACCCCATAAAGAGTAAATAATAACAATTTATCCTTGTTCCTAAAAAGGTTGGCATTATCACTATCTGCCCAAAATCCCATCATATAGGTAATATATAGTACTCCAGCGCCAGTAGGTACTATTACACAGCAAAACTAAAATTTACTATTACCTCATTTAAACGCACCCGATTAAATATATTTGACGGTAGCGTGTTACGAATTAGTATTTTACATGTGACCATGGTTCTTTGTACAATGGGAATTTTATTAGAACTTTTATTATTTAGGAGATCCGTTTATATAGAATACTAGCTGACCCGGCGGACTTCGTACCGCTTTGACGGTTTCCATGACATTAAATTTTTGTTTTTAGTGTTTTCCGTTACTTATTATTTATGTTTCTCATCGCTTAAACCTTCCCTGAACTTCCACAAATATTTCAAAATCAAAATTAGCCAAATCGGTCCAGCCATTTTCGAGTTTTAGCGAGACAAACGAACAGCAATTGATTTATATATATATAGATTTAATTTCTATTTTAATGTAGCAATGAGAACAATTTTTCAAGTGTCGATCGTGTTTGGAACACGCAATGTAGGTAGGTATTTACAAGCACGGAACAGTTGCTAACTGATTTAAGTTGGAATATACATACACGTGCAAATTAAGCTTATACGCAAAGTAAATAAAAATTGAAATTATTTAATTTAAAAATCAAATAATTAAGCACTCATTTGAGAACGGCAGAACGGATTACGATGAAATTTTGCACGTAGACAGACCATGAACCGGACAAGGACATAAGATACTTCTATCCCGGTAACAGTTTCAAGTGGGATAGTGTAGTCTTCGCGAATGAAATCGCGGGCAAGAGCTAGTAAATAAATAAAGACCAGCAGTGGACGACTTATACTCATAATTGTGTTGTGTAAAGACCAGCAATGCATGACTTGTGTGTACTCATTATGGTGTTGCGTATACTCGGTCGAAGATGAAAAAGTCCTGTCGATACCGGCTTATTGAACACTAGCTGTGCTCGCGACTTCGTCCGCGTGGAATAGTGACTTTCAGCAGCATTTTTAATTTTTTAGGCTCTTGTTCCCGTTTTTGCAACATTTTTCACTGATGCTTCGCTCCTATTATAGCCTAAAGCCTTCCTCGATAAATGGACTATCCAACACAAAAACAGAATTTTTCAATTCGAACCAGTAATTCCTGAGATTAGCGCGTTCAAACAAACAAACTCTTCAGCTATATAATATTATTAATATAGATTTAAATCACTAACAATGCGGAATACGCCATCTTATTTATCTATTTCAAGTTTTTCTATTAACTTCTTACAATGCCTTGTCTGCCCGTACCTATTCAGTAAAGCTAACTGTTCCATTAAAATATCGCGTGACATCTTTAATATTTTCCGTCACTTTTACAAATGCGATTTCTACTCCGATATACGTAGCAGTTACTGGATTAGGTTCTGCGTGCTAAGTTGATGTCGAGTTATTACTTTGACATTTATATCGGTATGGAAATAACAGAGTTATGACTGGTTATGGGTAGCTGGAAACTTGATTTATTATATTGAAAAGATCATAAAAGCAGTTATAAAATTGAAGCTACAAAAAATACTCTCAAAGAACTCTTTTTTCTGTTGGCGAATGGTAATTCGCGTCCCTCAAAGACCCGGTTATTTGATATAGGAGATAACGAAATTTTAGATTAGAATTTCGTTGCAAAAAATGTCCTCACCATTTTACGTTTTTCCGTTTTTAAAATTGCCATCGCAATGGGGCGAGTAGAAATGAGATTAATTTAAATCGATAACGAAAAAAATTTCCAACAATAAAATATAACATAATTATTGAATACTAATTCTTATTCTGATGTGCCACGTCACTTCTTTTAATTATTTAAACGGAAGTCGTTAAAAACCTATCCAAAACTGTCAAATTTCTTTAAAACATTTTCAACCAAATGCCTTTAGCATAAACTTCAAAGTCTATTGAGGGAATTTGAGAGCTTGTGGTAGGTTGATGTACAGATGTGTGTACCATTGACCATTAGGGTTGCTACACACAGCACTTACTTACACTTTTTTCACTTTTACATTGAACTGTTACAACTAAATCCGCTCAGGACGACTTTGTCATTTTCTTAAACTTGACACTTTCCTAACTTGTCTCATTTTTAACTCAGCTCTTTCTTAGTTGGTCTCTTTCTTAAACTTGACACTTTCCCAACTCGTCTCCCCTCCGGACGACTTCGTCATTTTATTAAACTTGACACTTTCCTAACTGGTCTCATTTTTAACTCGGCTCTTTCTTAGTTTGTCTCTTTCTCTCTTTGGGTTACGTTTTTATTCAAATAAAAGCTTGTTTTTAAAAATCCTTTTTTTATTGAAATTTATTTTTTTGCTTTTTAGTCCTAAATATTTATTATTAACATCTCTTTTGAGCCTTTTTTATTTATTTACTTAAATTATTTTATTTATTTACACTGTTTTTATACTCTTTAAGTTTTATTTTTTTAAATATTTTTTATTTTTTTTAAAGAGCCAACAAAAGAAGAAAAAGAGTTTTTAAGAGTTAAAAATGAGACGAGTTGGGAAAGTGTCAAGTTTAAGCAAGAGATCAACTAAGAAAGAGCTAAGTTAAAAATTGACACTTGTGAAAGCGTTACCAAAAGAACATCGTAATATTTTTATTGTATTTATTGAGTCCCTTCGTGCTATTAATAATTTCTGCCTTTGCAAAGCGCCTTTGCGTGACTGTTTTGACAAGGACGTCATGCTTTACATATACACAAAACGTGAATGACATCGATTCACCTGCTAGCTTACGTACGTGCAAGGTTTCCTAATACACGCTTAGCGCTTTTACACTATAATCCAGTGGAACGACACTAACTATAATTGTAAATCGAACACGATACATATAATTGAGCAATTACAATTACTTGGAAGCTTAAACTTTTCTTTAATTTAATTAATAACCCTCCTTCTGACGCAGTCGGGTAAAAATACATTAGAGTTGCTAGTGTTTTTTTTTTGCTACGGTGAAAGGGTAAGTTGATTCACAGAAAACTCAGCTTGATCCATTTTTAAAGTTTCAAACGGCCGAAGTTGACGCTAAGATATCGGTATTTCCCTCGCTAGCTTTATGGGAAAATATATACGTAATTTTGCAAGTATAATTGAACTTCGAACCATTGGCTCTATCTTAACGTGATTTCTTATAGATTGAAATGAAACAACTTTTACGGATCTACTCGCGTTTATTTTACACATTACTTATTAACCCCCTTACAAATAAACACTATTTAAGCATTTACTTAGTTAATCATTGTTTTGTCAACGTCACACAAACATCGTTCTCAATTTGAGAAAAAGAGACAAAACAATGATTAACTAAATAAATGCTTAAATAGTGTTTATTTGTAAGGGGGTTAATGTTTATCCTGACGTTTCGAACCCTTTGCAGGGTCCGTGGTCACAGGGAGACTAAGGTGTTTGTCGGCTCATAATTAGTTGGTAGCTTGTATACCCTCATTTAAATTTAATCAGGTGCGTTCCGTTTTACGCAGAAAGAGCTTACAGTATCTTTTGGTCTGGCAGTATGGTGTTGGGGCTGAGATTTAATATTTTGTATGATGGGATCCCTGGCTGGTGGTAGATTCCAACCATCTTCTCTATTAAAATTAAGATGTTTTTTTAATTTCAATAGCCTCACGTATCATCCTAGGGATGAATCGTTGTTCTCTAGCGAGTATTTGTGTTTTATCAAATCTGATGTAATGGTTGGGCCCCTCTAGGGAATGTTCGCATACTGCTGTGGAGTTTCTTGCGCCCATTCTTCTCCACAGCTAAAAAATAGACGTCCTGAATGGGTAGTAGGTAAAAAAATTATGGACGATTCAAAAGCACTTTTCTAAAGTTTATTTGAATAAAGAATATTTGACTTTGACTTTGACTTTGACTTTGCAGACTTATTTTCGCGCCTATGCTTGATGTCGACTATTTTTATTTTAACGCGCGTTCCTACACTTCTCTTTGTTTGCCCGATGTAAGATAGCCCACAGTCGCAGTCCAGTTTGTACACGCCTGCATCTTGAAGGGGTATGCTGCACTTGACAGCTCGTAAAAATTGGTTGATCTTCTACGGCGGCTTGAAGTAAGTGTTGATTGAAGCTCGCTTTAAGATATGTCCAATCTTGTCAGTGACACCTTTCATATTTGGAAGTATAGCAGGTTGGCGTTCGACAGTGTTTGATTTATTGCGTTTTCTGTGACAAAGCCGTGGTACTTTTAGTTTATTGTCCTGTAGTACGTGCTTGATATGCTGAAGCTCAGCAGCCAGGTGTTGGGTGTCACAGATGCCGCGTGCTCTCTGAAACAAAGATTTCCCTACAGTAGCCAACTGTCTAGGATGGTGGTGAGAATCACCATTGAGGTACCTATCTTCTTAGGTTCTTATAGATTGTGAAAATAACAAAAAGTTTTTAATGGAAAACTTGTACGACAACTCTTACGTGTGTGTATGGTGTTATGCAAAGTGTAATTTCTTGTCACAATAGCAAGAGCATTTCTTATATAATCTAGTAAATGACGCAGTAATAGAAAGGAAGAAAAAACGGCCCTTGCATATTTTCTTGCCAGTTATTCTTAGTACAAGGTTTCCGCCATAGATTGAAGAAATGATATGGTGTTGCGGTGGCATTCTCTCTCTTTTCCAGGCTTTTACATAGTGGCACCGACCGCCTATTAGCTATTATCTCTTCAATCAGTGACATGAATGCTCAACAATGTAGACCTTGAGTTCTCAGCGCTCCATTAATCGCTGGTTCGAGCAGTGGCCAAAAGACACAGCGGATAGGGGTGCGACAAGTAATCCCTGGAAGTTGACAAACTGCCGCAAATAACCGTAGATCGCGACTTGTAAACATGGCAAAACACACGAGACCGGGGCCGCCCACTGCTGAGATGGGTATTAAACATCAAGCCGGCTACAACTCAATAACAGTGGCTGGCGTCTTGAGGATGCCATTAGAGGCGGCGCATGTCCGCATGGACTGAATGAAGTATGAGGATGATAATAATGGCGTCTGTTGCGGTGAATTTATCTCTTTTCCTGGCTAAAGGTCACACGTGGCAGTGCGGTCAGCTTCTTCTTTCACTTTGCAATCTTCGACGCCTTTTTTAGACACCTGGTTTTTTCTCTTCTCTTTCTTAACTACATCTCTCTGTCTTGTTTTGGGTCTACCTCTTATTGTCGTCGCTGTCTGTAGTCGCAGTGACTTTTGTAAGAAAAATATTGTAAAACATAATTAAAAACAATGTTTAACTAATAACCAAATGCCCCAAACCTACTCAGCCTCTCGTACTCGTATATTTTGATACACTCGTAAAAAGCCTATACGAGTTTATCAAAATGTCTGCGGCAAGTCAAACGCCGTTGAAATGTTTCATTTAAATAATAACAAAAGAGGGCTATCTCGAAGGCGGTTAACGCGTGTCGGCCCTCGCTCGTCAGCAGCTGTTGCTGACGGCTGGATAGCGATCGAGCCGCAGGCACTCTTGAAAATCTCGCCATTCTTACGAATGTCCATCAAATTTTGAAAGTTATTAAAAAAAAATAGGTATTGTACGTAACATAAATAATTGTGCTTACATCACCGGCTCTTTTTATGTCCCCACCGCTAGGGCACGAGCCTTCCCTTTAGATGGATAGGGAGAACGTGTCATAAATCACCACGCAGACCCAGTGCGGATTGGTGGTTGATAACTGCTAATGCAGCTAGGACCAACGGCTTTACCTGCCTTCTGAATAGTACTTAGATTTACATTGATAGTTATTAGTGCTTCACCTCGATTTTCACTTCTGTCTTTGAAATCTTTCGAGCCCTCTCACTATTGTATTTTAATAGGGGTTTTGCTTTCCCCTCAGTTCAACTTAGTATCCCCGGTGCCTGGTTGTAGATCCAAGACCCGCGGTTTAATAGAGGTCTATCACCATTAAAGCACATATGTCACTATGGTGACATGCTGACCCTCTCTTATATCAGATATTGGCCGCTGTATACATATATCAGGATATATTTTATTATTATAGGATATGTATTTCTATAATACGAGTATGTAATGCAAATCCTTTTTTTATATCATACGGGTATGCGCAATTCACCCGGAATCCTCAACTACTGAGGCACTGGCTATCTTATCTCTAGCTGCCGGAACACAATTACGCTACAAACATTGATGTTATGGCGACATATTTCAATAAAATGGTGGTAGCTAGCCAGGCGAACAAACAAGTCCTACCACCAATCAAACCGAGTACACAAATATGTACCCCCGCTGGGAATCGAACCCGGGACCTCTGGGTCTAAACCGGTGGTCTTAACCGCTAGACCGCAGAAGCGGTCCTGTGGAACGACGATAATGATATGAGATGATAGCACTCAAGGAGGTTTTCGACACTTGCCTCCCTATAACGATAGCCTAATGAATGATACTTAGCAACATAATAATAACGTCCCAATTCCAAGAATATTTCAATTAACAACATGAATTCCTTATAGCCCGCGTTTCTTTACATTTCAATGGCATTTCGCCTTTTCATTATTTTGTGAAAAGCACCCGTCAGAAGTGTCCATTCACTACTCCGCAAGTGAAAACGATTGTTCCATTCTATGACACACTTTGAATAGCAAAGAAAAGGGTCTCAACATGTGCTGAAAGTGAGATAGGGTGTGTATCCAGTTGTGCTTAATAGACCTATTGTGTATAGTGAATGTATGAATTCATTATTGAAATGTTGTTACTGTTTACTGTAACAGACAGGTCGTGTTTAAAATTAAATTCTAGTATTTGCAAACATGGTAAATCGCTTCAATTACTCGTTATCAGGATTTGTATTATAAATTTAAGTTATAATTTAAAATTTACTTGAGTTTGAATTCTATTTTAACAATTTCTATGTCTCGTGAAAATTTGAGACGAGATTTGACATAATTGAGACGTAGTAATTGTTTTTATTACGCTATGTACTCGTAGTTACAAGTTTTTTTCTAGTCAAATTATCTTGTAACCTAACTTTTGATTTTATTGATTTTTTTACACCTAGCTTGGCAAATGACCAAATGCAAATGCAAAATGACTCCACGTGCTGTTAAGTGGAAACGGAGTTCAGACGCGAGGACAACTGAATCTAATCATATCTAATTACGCGAACTTGAACAACGCTAGCTGCAGCTTTGCATATCTGTCCTATATGTAATGTTGTGTACATTTACTAATATAAAATAGCATAAAAATGTACAAATAGCCTAGGTTTCATAAATTAAAGTCTCATATAAATGAATGTAAATTATATTAGAAAGAAACGTTTTTTAGCTACCTAATTATTCGTATTAAACAAACATTTACAACATTTGTTGTTACAACTACCTTTTTACTTTGGGTATAGATTGTTTACTTATTTTCTTTTTTGTTAAGCATTGTTTGATTGGTGTGTGTAAAGTTATAATAAATTTCATTTCATTTCATTTCATTTCATTTTAACGTGGCTTAACGAAAACTATGTAATCTATAATTATAGGCATACTAAGCTTAAATCTTTGTTTAAAATGGAACGCGAAAGTTTATTTTCTTTGGTAAGCGATCCTGTTATAATGAATTAATCTTAGCTGGAGAGACAAAATATACATCAGAAGATAGAAAATCTTGCACAGTCTTTGAATAACTCTTTGGGTAGAATCATGAGCAAATTTATGTCAATTGAATTTTAATATTTTTTTATCGTATATAAAATTTACTCGGTCGCTATATCGCACCCAGTACTTTTCCCCTTAAACTTTTATGTTCTTTTTCTTCCTTTGTATTCAATTTAATTTCCAGACGATTTGCTAAAAGTCTACATTGACTATAATATCGCGTCATCGTTTCTACTTCAGTAGCCTTCGTCTATCGCCACGAGAAACTATAAATTTGCATATACGTTGGAAAGTATTACGTTGTATCTTACGAATTTTATTCAAAAAGCTTAATTAGTTACCGGTACAGTCAACAGCAAAAGTAGATGATGTTTACTTAATTTCAAAATTAAGTATCGATAGTGTAAGTCGGTATTTTCTAAATAACTATAGTCAAAGTCTGCAGGTACTAGTAGACACTCGAATGTTTTTTGATATGCGTTTAAATAGTTTTGATTTTCATAACAATTTCATATTTTGAAACAGTTACCTTTGTGTTGACTGTACATTTTGCTGAGACGTAATTTTTATAATAGTTTGTTAGTAAACTTGTAATTTCATAAGACTAAGTAGATATAGGAGGGTAATGCTTTTTGCCCCCGTTATTTTCACATAAAAAGAAGCGTTGTATAAAGGAATTATTACAAAAAAACATGTGAAATGAAATAAAGTTATTACTATCTAGACCAGGGATGGGCAAACTACGGCCCGCGGGCCATCTCCGGCCCGTGAATGATCGAAGTCTGGCCCGCGACCATCAAACAAAATTCAAGTGCGTGTGTGTTCAGAAAATGCATACCTATCAATATTTTTATTTCACAAAAAAAATATTTATTTTTTGTAAATATACAGCAAAAAATTCAATAGCCTGGCCCGCCATAGATTTTGTTTGTAAATATTGTCACGCAAATGAAAAAGTTTGCCCATCTCTGATCTAGACCGATCAATCGGATAAACTGGAGGTAAGGCACGTAAAACCGTTGGTCCCGGCTGGTCAAGGTCACGGCACTGTTGCCGCACTCTCGGTCACTCTGACAATACTACGGACACTAGCGCCTTTCCGAGCATAGTACTGGCACAAATAATGAGACGAACAGAAGGTAAGCTTAAACATACCTACCGCGTTCGGAACAGCTGGCACAGCTGCGCTCGGACTGTTCCGCGTTGTTCTGAGATTCGTGTCTGTCAGAGGTCTATCATAGAGCCCTCACGAACACACATGAGTAAGTATAAGTAGGGACTTCTTGACGGGAAAGTGAGGAGTCATGTCTGCGTTTTGTTTTGTTTTTTAAAATTTGTGTTATGTCGAATATTAATGTGAAATAATGGTGGACTATTTACCGTTAAGTGTTCGTGAGTGTGCATGAGTGTTGGCAAATGAAACAAAGCAATGCAACGGTGTCACTTTTCAAATTCTCTCAAGAAGTCCGCCCGAGGACTTAGTATAGCCCCACATCTTTACTGAGATACTCGAGGGGTTGGGGCTTGAGGGGTTTATCATTTCTTACTTCTCATTTCTATTATCATTCATCATGATACAGGAAGGAAATATTGTTTATTTGTGTATCACTTGCAAGAAGTTATTTTGACACTGGCTAAATGTGTTAATCGCACGAAGCCATCAACTAAAGGAAAAAAAAGTAGGGAGATATTTATTCATGTGCACATAGACCGTCTATGTGTGCGTTGCTGGAGCGCGGTATGCATTGAGCTTACCTTCTATGGGTCTCGTTATTTTTTGGTAACGGGTAGGGTTGAATGAACAAGAAACTTAGGTAACATTGTATGGTATTTGTATTGTGTGGTATGTTCATGTCTCATGTAGTATTTCAAAATAAATTCCCCGCTCATTTCGGTCAACGATACGAACTTCACGCTAGTTGCAAAGATATGGTAAACATTTTTTTTCACGTTTTCGACCTTAGTAAATATGCTTTTGTTGACGGGTTATCTAATCGCCTGTCGGGATATTAGGCCTTTTTAAACGTTATCCTGTTAATGATTACTTAAATATACTCGTAGTTACCATTAGTAATATTCACATTTCAATACACACTTTAATTTGGAAAAGAGTAAATTCAATCAACGAGGGTTATTTGCCTTCTCTGAATCAAAATCAGACCAAGGGCCTTTTTTGTTTAGTTACATTTCTGAAACAAATTCAAATATTGAAATTGAACAATTATTGAATGCGAAAAAACAAGTAGGCACGTTCAATAAAAAATAAGAAAGAAGAAAAAGCTTTGAATAAAATAAATATTGTGTTATCTTGTTAATTAGCAACTAGTTATTAAAGACCGCTTTTTTCTCAGATTAGCTTATGAATACTTGAGCTTGCTGTTTCAGCTTCATATTTTTTATAGAAACATAGCAGCGATGGTACAAGACAGTCTTTGATTTCCCTGGGGTAGTTCTTGATAACGCTTTTGAAATTTCTCTTCATAATTATATAACTACTCTAGTTTTATAAATCTTAAGATTTCGAACAGAAATCTTATAGTTATCAATATAAAATATAGTTTATGTTAGCGATGCGAATGTTATTTATTTGTTTAATTTAATATTTTATTTTTATTTATGTCATTAACGGTAGCTATTTAAAATTAAGTTACGGAAATGTTTGCAATATAGTTAAAGTTTGTAAAAAGGCCGCGCGACGGCGCGGCGATCGCTTACTCGATGTACTTCTATGCTTAGGAGGCGCGCGACGTACGAGGTGCGGGGTTCGATCCTCCCTCCCTTTTGAGACAGTACTGATCACAGCTCCAAGTACAACGCACGGCTCCTATGCTCACAAATTTTTTACTTTGTCAAAGTACCTACATTTTTGGAAATATAAACTCTTTCGGTGCAATTTTGGATTTTCACTCGAAATACTTTCACCGTGACCCCTACAAGTGGTCCATCGAGACGGATCTTCATGTTTAATACTCCGCCAGCGAAGAAAACCATGGTGAACACCCGCAGTACTACGAGTAAGCAGCTGGACATCGAGAGACAGAAGGAACTTCAAGCAAAGTCACTAATGGATACCAGAGCACAGGAAACGCCACAGCCTACACCTGCAACAAAAAATGATGAGTACAAGATGAACAAATTATGTGCCGGTAGTGTTGTGAAATCGGAACGATATGTTTGTGACAAACCGAATTCGCATGCTTCGCGCCACTCGAAGAAATCTTCATCGTCTTCTATTCACGCACAGAAGAAAAAGCTGGAATTAGAGGCAGCTAAGGCGAAAGCACGCATTGAAATGGAGCTGATTGACAAGAAATTGGCGGCAGACCTCGCCGAACTTGATGAAGAATACAGTCCACCATCGGAAACATCGGAGCAGAAACTTGGTGCTGGAAGTGATAAAGACAGGTGGGTGGAGCGCAGTCAACAGGAGCTGGAGCTGCAGCATGCTACTATGCTTGGAAAAGACAAGAGCAAGCCGCACACGTCGGGTTTCGCCGACACAGATGGTCCAGTTCAACAGCTAGCGGCCGCACTTAAAGATATGGTCACCTCCTCCACTAACCAGCAGAATAATAATCTTTTAAGTCGTCTTAGTACACCTAGAGATCTACCTACTTTCTACGGAGAACCAATGCAATGGCTGCAGTTTAAACACGCATATGAAGAATCAACCGAAGTGTGTACATTTACTGAGAAAGAAAACCTTTGGCGGTTACGCAAGTGTTTACGTGGTCCCGCTCATGATGCTGTAGCAGCCTTACTTATGAGTGGTACGTCACCTGCAGTCGTGATGTCAACTTTGGAGCTACAGTTCGGGAACGCCGAAGTCATATTATCACGCATCACGATCGACATAAAGAAGATGTGTAACCTATCACCTGATTACCACCGAGAAATAGTACCATTCTCCATTAAAGTAAAGAACTATGTGGCGGCGGTACGAGCACTTGGCCATGAAGAGTACTTACAAGGCATGGGGGTAGCTTCTATTGTATTGTCCAAGTTACCTACTAACCTGGTCTCCAAGTGGGCATACTACAGTTACCCGCTCATCTCCGTCGGCTCGCCTAAGTCAAGATTGGATTTGCTATCAGATTTCCTCACTGAAGAAGCCGTGAAGATATCTACATGCAGTGCTACTTTGTTGCAACCGAAGACAGACTCTAATTTTAAACGTAAACAATATGATAACGTGAACAATACACATACAGTTTTAGTGCAAAACGAACAAAGTGACGCGAGGTGCCGTTATTGTCGTACGTCTAATCACAAGTTAACTGAGTGTAAAAGGTTTAAAAAATCGATGCGCAAAGACAGATGGCTACACGTTAAGCGGTTCGGTATTTGCTATAAGTGTTTACTAACGCATCACCGTAGGGAAACGTGTCCCGCTCCTAACTGCGATGTTGACAATTGTGGGCAGCCTCATCACCGTTTGTTGCACTACATACCACGTCAGGACCCTAGTGTATCTGTGCCCGTGTTTGAAACTGAAATTCCATCTGTAACAGTAACTAATGTAAACTTTAGCGGCTCCGTATTGTTAAAAGTCATGCCTATAGACATTCGCGGACCGAACGGAATCGTAAGTGCTACTGCTCTGCTTGACGACGGGTCAACTGTCTCGCTAATAAGCTCCGCCCTAGCCGCACAGGTGGGGCTGAGCGGCCGGCGGGAGTCTCTTCGTGTGCGTGGTGCATGGAACAATACTACACTGGTATGCGAATCTCAGATTGTAAACTTAACTCTAAGCGGTGTTGATAATTCTTTGTTTACTATTAATGCACGCGTTGTAGATGATCTTAATTTGCCTAAGCAAAATTTAACTTCTATTAATTGTAAAAACTTTAAACACTTACATAACATTTGCCATAACTTTTGTAGTGAACAATTGAAACCTCAAGTTTTAATTGGACAAGACAATTACCATCTTCTCTTACCTTTGGAAACTAGGGTGGGTAGCTCAAATGAACCCTGTGCCACCCGAACTCCTCTGGGTTGGTGCCTGCATGGAAGGGTACCTGCCCACTTACCTGGCCCCATACGTCACTCCGCACTGTTTGTTACTAGTGACGACATGGAAACTGAAAGTATCCTACGTGAGCTTCATGAAGATGTACGGAGGTCGTTCTCTATTGAGTCAATGGGCGTATCAGCTAAACTTAGACAGAACTCGGAAGACTTGCGCGCTGAGAGCATCCTAGAACGAACGTCCACTCTTATTGATGGTCAATGGCATGTTGGCTTACCGTGGAAGGATGAGAGGTGTGTGATGCCAGATTCATTCCCAACTGCTATCTCTAGACTCAAGGGAGTGGAAAAGAAGATGAAGAAAAATAACGAGTATGCACAGAGGTACACAGAACGCATACAACATTTATTTGAGAACAAATACGCAAAGAAATTAAGTAACTTAGATGTTACACCTAGAACATGGTATTTGCCACACTTCGGAGTCGACAACCCGAATAAGAAAAAATTAAGGTTGGTTTTTGACGCAGCGGCTAAGACTAGCGGCGTGTCACTTAATGATTATTTACTAAAAGGGCCCGATCTACTCACTTCTTTATTCGGCATAATGTTGAGATTTAGAGAAAACCGAATAGCCGTTTCAGGCGACATAAAAGATATGTTCCTCAGGGTTAAGATAATACCAGAAGACCAAAATGCCTTCCGATTTATATACAGCGAAGAACCTGGACAGATTTGTACATATGTCATGACCTCGTTAATCTTTGGTGCCAATTGTTCGCCTTTCGTTGCTCAATATATAAAAAATAAAAATGCAAAGCGGTTTGAGACGTCTATGCCTTCTGCAGCAGCTGCTATATATACTCAACATTACATGGATGACTACATAGACAGTTTACCCGATGAACAAACTGCAATAAAATTAGTCCATGACGTCATATCCATTCATAAGGAGGGCGGTTTCGAAATACGCAACTTCACCAGCAATAGTAAAAGCGTATTGGATAGTCTTCCGAAAGACAAACTTGGCGAGGCAGCAGTACACTTTAAAATCGGACAACAGTATGAGGGCGAACGCACGCTGGGTTTAATATGGGATCCAAGCGACGATACATTGAGATTCGACGTGTCTTTTAAACGTATTCCGGAGAATATAATTAATGGAACACAAAGGCCTACTAAAAGGGACATGCTAAGTGTCATAATGTCAATATTTGACGTATACGGCTTCCTATCACCATATACTGTAAGCGGGAAAATCATATTGCAAGAAACCTGGAAATTAAAAATCAGCTGGGACGATTACGTAACCGACACAATATTTGCTAAGTGGTGTAAATGGATCACACTACTACAAACGTTACGTCACGTGCGCCTGCCCAGATACTATGCGAATGCAACAGCGAATGCAAGCACGAGCGAGACAGATAGTAATGCAAAACCGGTTCCCATTCTGCCTGCCGCGCAGCCACAGCGCGGAGCTCCCGTAGCTACGATAACAGCTGATGGTTATAGACGCCTACAGTTGCATATATTTACGGATGCATCTACGAAGGCGACGTGCGCCGTCGCGTATTGGCGTTGGCTATGCAATAATGATTGTGTACAAGTAGCATTTATATCAAGTCGATGCCGCGTCGCGCCTGTCAAGCCCGTATCAGTACCGCGCTTAGAGCTACAGGCTGCTGTGTTGGGTGCTAGACTGGCTGAAAGTATAATAAAAGAACATAAAATGAAACCTATAAAAAAAATATTTTGGTGCGATTCCAGCACAGTACTGGCATGGATTCGTAACGACGCGCGCAACTATAAACAATATGTCGCGCATCGTCTTGGCGAAATAGACGAACTTACAGATATAAATGAGTGGAGATACATACCAACGAAGCTTAACGTAGCCGATGTCGCTACTAGAGAATCCTACGATTGTTCCATTTTAGAAAAAGAATGGACACATGGACCTACCTTTCTGCGCAGCGATGAAAACCAGTGGCCCAGCGACTTGAAGTTTGTCGATTCTGAAAGAAAAGAAATAGAATTAGAAATGGCATACGTAAACACTACACATATAGAAAACAGAGTAGCTAACTTACCTGTACCTGACGTCACTAGATTTTCTTCTTGGCTTCGCTTACTTCGGGTGACTTCCGTTGTACTGAAATATATAAATAAATGTAAGAAGCTAAATTACGAATGTGATAATATTATGGAGAGGGCTGAAGTACTATTACTGAAGCAGTCACAAGCGCTGTCATTTGCCAAGGAAATAATGGAAATAAAAAACAATAGATGTGTATCAAAAACCAGTAAAATACTTACCTTATCGCCTTACCTTGACGAACATGAAGTCCTGCGCATTGGTGGCCGCATTGGTGCTGCAGCTGGAGTACTGCCGGAAACAAAGAACCCTATAATATTAGATGGGAGCAGTTACATAGCTAGATTGATAGTTCGATATTATCACCACTACTATGCTCACGGTAACCAGGAGACGGTAGTAAACGAAGTAAGGCAAAAGTACTGGATAACAAGATTGAGACCTGTAGTTAAAACCATAGCATCTCAATGCATGACGTGTAGAATAAAGAAGAGTAAACCGGAAGTACCAAGAATGGGTGACTTACCCGACGCACGGATGGCCCATCACCAACGTCCCTTCACATACTGCGGCGTAGACCTCTTTGGCCCTATGGAAGTCACAGTGGGAAGACGGAGAGAAAAGAGATACGGCGTTCTGTTTACTTGTTTAACCGTGCGAGCCATCCACCTAGAAGTTGTGGTTACACTTACCTCCGACTCCTTTATAATGGCACTAAGACGGATGGCAGCGAGACGCGGCTGGCCTCAGTATTTATACTCGGACAACGGAACAAATCTGAGAGGAGCAGGTGCGGAATTGAAAAGATCAATTCAATGTTTAGATGAAGAGGTCCTGAAAAACGAAGCTTTGAACCACGGCACTATATGGAAATTTATACCGCCTGTGAGTCCACATTGGGGTGGCGCCTGGGAGAGGCTTATTAGGAGTGTGAAGAACAGCTTGAAAGTTGTACTGAAAGAACGCGCTCCAAAAGACGAGACTCTAAACACGCTCCTAGCTGAAATAGAAAACATAGTCAACAGTCGGCCATTGACTCATGTCTCTGTAGACCATAACGACCCTGAAACCTTAACCCCTAATCACTTCCTGGTGGGTTCATCTTCCAGTTTACCCCACATTGGAAGTTTTGATGATTCGGATTTGTACTTGCGAAAGCAATGGCGAATTTCACAAAGGCTGGCAGATATGTACTGGCGCAGATGGATAAAAGAAATTTTACCAGACATGCTGCCGCGCACTAAATGGCAAAAAGAAGAGCGAAAGTTACAAGTGGGCGATCAAGTACTAGTGGTAGACCCAGATAGTCCCCGCAACATGTGGCCGAAAGGTTTAGTACAGGAAGTACTCCCCGGCAAAGACGGCCGAGTACGAATGGCTAAAATAAAAACAAAAACAGGTGTTCTTACTAGATCTATTACGCGCATCGCTCGAATTCCAATTGATGAATAGTGCTGCTGAGGCAGCACTAGGGTGGGGCATGTTAGCGATGCGAATGTTATTTATTTGTTTAATTTAATATTTTATTTTTATTTATGTCATTAACGGTAGCTATTTAAAATTAAGTTACGGAAATGTTTGCAATATAGTTAAAGTTTGTAAAAAGGCCGCGCGACGGCGCGGCGATCGCTTACTCGATGTACTTCTATGCTTAGGAGGCGCGCGACGTACGAGGTGCGGGGTTCGATCCTCCCTCCCTTTTGAGACAGTACTGATCACAGCTCCAAGTACAACGCACGGCTCCTATGCTCACAAATTTTTTACTTTGTCAAAGTACCTACATTTTTGGAAATATAAACTCTTTCGGTGCAATTTTGGATTTTCACTCGAAATACTTTCACCGTGACCCCTACAGTTTATGTTACTTGCAAGAAATGTAGCACTAAAAGAATGAAAGAATTTCTGGAATAGGAAATGTACTTCCAGAGATTACCCCCAACAGACAAACTCATAAGAACAGAATTCATAAGTTGTGCCATAAAAAGTGTTGTTTAATAAAAGTATTTATTATTAATAAGACTATACTTTAGACAAGTACTTTGCCCGCGATTTCCGTAAATGATTATTTATCATAATAAAATATAGACTACTAGCGGTCGCTCGCGTGGTTCCCGTTCTCGTGGGAATATCTGGATAAAAAGTATCCTATGTGTTATTCCAGGTTATAAACTATCTGTATGCTGAATATCATCCCAATCCATCCATCCGTTGCAGCGTGAAGAAGCAACAAATTTACGAACATACACACAAACTTTCGTATTTATAATATTAGTAGGATGTCCACCGTATAGGTTCATTCTAAGTATTGATGAATGAAATTTTGAAATCAGATAAGCAGCTTCAGATATTACTTCCCACATCCAAACTTATGAACTTTACCTCTTTATAATATTAATATTATAACAATATTAGTTAAGATTGTATAAATAATTAGTGTTGCTCAAAGAAGCAATGATAAGCTTGTAGCCTGCCTGTGTAGTGTAATGGTTACAGTGTCATGTAGCAGCCTAAATAGTTTTAAGTTTGACATCACCATTAATTGTAAGGCTACTCTAATTACCCAAGTTCAAAATGTTTGTTATTAGCATGTATAGGTACTGTGTAGAGTACTTATAATAAGTATGTATAGTATTTACATAAGAAAATATAGTTTCTTTAAAGACTAGATATAACTAAAAATTTAATAATGTTAGCGCAGTCATTGAAAACGGCTCATCTAAGAAGTTGGCAAAATGACAGGCATCGTGTTTACATTTATTTAAAAATATTGAGTTATCTACAAACTATGTCTTTTAAGTGATGATTCCACCTTATAGCCGTCATCATCAAACCACAGTGAACGACCGTCGAAGCACGGAGGAGCTCGAGATGCAAAATTTTTGGACACCCAACCGATGACCGGCTTTTATAGAAATAGAAAAACGTTTATTCAGTATCACAAAACAACATTCAAACAAGTAAGTAAAGCATTCATAATTTAAGATACATGCCATAATATGATACTGAAAAGGCATCTTCTCAGCATGTGTCATAGCACCTTAGTAATGCTACGACGATGCTGGTCTTCCGAAGATGCCCAGAATAGAACTAGACTTAACAAAAACTAAGAATAGTAATAAAAATAAAACATGAAACACCGCTACACACACCACCCAAATGATAGTTCATACATTTTTGTGTTCATAATGTGTAATTAATTATTTATTGTTACATGGCTAACTATTTCTTATATGCTTATGTCTTATAAGTTATACAAATACAAATAAATATAAATATCAATATCAATACCTCCACAGCTAAATTGTTAAATTGTGAGATATACTAGAATGAGTCCTTTTGCAAATTTAGAAGAAAGTTCTTTTAGTGCAGTTCTTATATTTAAGTTGCAGCGGCTCTATGTCGCTGTAGCATGTGCTGAGGCTGGGGCCTAGTTGGCCACACTTCGTCTGTCTTTGTTTTGTATTGTTATTGTGAATATCGTGTAATTTTGTAGTGTCTGCCAATAAATGTGTTTCATTTCATTTTTTCATTTCATTTCATTTCATTTATATTTGTACTTAAAACAGCAAAATGTGTAACACTTTTTAAAAGGTGGAGGGATGTTATTCCAGCATTTCATGGCCGAGTACCGAAAACTGCCACGAAATGCAGCTGTGTTGTGACTCGGACAACCAAGATCGAGTTCGAATACGATTAGAAAATAACAACTTGTCATCATACAAATATGAGAGTGATTTAGTTTGGACTACACTAAATAAAAGACACGCATAATGGAGCGAATGCCGTGGCTGCATTTATTAAATTACTTTGATTTAGAAACGGAGTAATATGGGCTTTTGCGAAAGTTGCTTAACCTCAGCACTCGCAGACCGGGCGAGGTTCGTTTACATCTTAGTAATTCAAATATATTTATTTATGCAGTTTAGGTTAAAAAAAATTGCTCTTATAAATGTCACTAATAAATGTTGCACATAATTTTAAACTCCGCACACTCACCGTTCGGGGTCTCAACAAAACAATTGAATAAACGTAGTAGGTACCAACGAACGTCATTAATCGTCTATAAGAACAGACGTAGACGCCTAACAATAGTAATTATGGCTGACGGACCGTAAGCTTGCAAGTGAAGGTTGTGTTGTTATAAGGGCGGTGTGTCGTCATATTGTGTCTGTCTAGGACACAGCTATTATTGCAGACTCATGCTGGACAATCAAACTATTACATAGTTTCAAACTTTTTAAAATTATAATAGTCATCATTTACTTTAGATTTATTTTTAACATTATCCTGTTAATGGTTACTTAACCCGGCGAGGATGTGGTACAAAAGAGGTACGTCGAGGATGAGGAGGGTCAATATGACCCTGTATTTCAATTAGGGTTTTTATATAAAAATAATATAAAAACATATATATACAATATTTTAAACATTGTATTATATATACGTAAATAAGATATAGTTTAATCGATTTTGATAAATAAAACACAGATTACAAAATAAATTCTAATGTTATATTTATATTAAGAAACGTTTATAAAATAATCGTCACTAAAAAGAACTCTCACAAAAAAATATATTTCGTAGATTTTCTACGAAACGTTATTCAGGAATTTCCGTATTTCTAAAGTCTTGAAATAAACAGTCTTTGATTAAAAAACTATACTACAATCAAAGAAATAAAAGTTTAGCTTATTAAGACGGTTAGTGTAAATAAGTCTATATTGTAGCGTTGGCATTAGCACATTGTTCTGGCCACATTCGGCAACAAAAGTTATAATATGTACCTACGATAGTAAATTCTATACTCCGAAAGTTGGCAATGCATAGGCTGCTCTATGGATACTGCAGATATCCATGGGCGGCGATGACCACGTCCAATAAGGTGGGTCGCCTGCTTTTGTTTTGGTTAGAGTTGGCTAATTGCCTTAGACGCCATTATCAATGTCACCGGACTATTTGAGAGCGGCAGAAACTTAAAGGGATCTCAAGCCTTGTGATCGAATCACCGTCAGAGGTTTTCTAGAATGTTATTACGCCCTATATAGTAGGTACGTGCGCCGTTCCCTACTAGATTCTCCGAGGAGTTTGGATCGGATCGGGAGCGGAACAACCCGAGGGCGTCCTAAAGGCTAGGACTTCGGTTGACCGGGTCATGGGGATGGGAAGAAGCGCCCAGGCACAGACTCCTGCAGATAGGTTGATTTTCCAAACGTTGAAAAATTTTCCACGAGCAGGATTTGAACCTGCACCCTTCTGACATACCGGGTCAGGTGCTCTCCCAATTGAGCTATCGTGGTTCTAATCAGCCCGCCGAAATTATTCAATACTATTTACTTTTTACTTTGAAAGCCAAAGGCGACAACAAAAACTCAACTTTTAAACATTTGTGTTTTTGTTTTTTTTTTATTGCGGTAATTTGACAGATTGTGGTAGTATGATGTGGCGCTTTGCAAACGGCGGCGGGGCGGGACAGTATTTTTGACCGCGAAGCAATAAAGACCGGAAGACCGCCGAGCACCGGCGGCGGCGCGGTCTTTTTTACCCTCTGTGTGCGTTGGTAGTATAGGATTCCCTTTGCGCAATCGTTCGCGGTGAAATAGACCGGCCCGGCCCGCCCTGCCGTTTGCAAAGTACCTAATACGGTGTCTTGGAAATATACGAGTGTACATGTTTAGCGTATCATGTAAATCATCATCATCATCATCAGCTCATTTTTTTATGTCCCCACACTGCTGGGGCACGAGCCTTCCCTATGGATGGATAGGGAGAACGGGTCATAAACCACCACGCGGGCCCAGTGCGGACTGGTGGTTGTTAACGACTGCTAATGCAGCCGGGACCAACGGCTTTACGTGCCTTCCGAAGCACGGAGGAGCTCGAGATTATACTTTTTTGGTCACCCATCCGATGACCGGTCTTTGCGAAAGTTGCTTAAGCTCAGCACTCGCAGACCGAACGCGTTATCTACTGCGCCATCGAGTTCCTCAATCATATGAATGTCTAGTGGCATTTTGAGGATCGGCGGGGGAGCAGAGAAGAGGCAGGAGATCACCTGCTCATTTGTCATCTTTATAATTGATTTATACGTAGACATATATTATCTATTTCGTAAGTAACAATTCTAGCGTTAGTAAGAAATTACTCAGCGTTTGCGTTAAGGTTGTAGAAGGCGTAATTCGATAAGAGATTGCGAAGCAGTGATTGACGTTAACACAATCCAGCCTTTATGAAGCTTAGAATGACATAAGCAAATAAAATATATACTTAACAGAAAGAAAAACATTTTTTTACAGTCTAAATTTGCGAGTGATTTTCTTTACATGGAACAATATTTCACTAACACCTTTTCAGAGTAAAACATTTGTACAGACGTTTGCACATCGAACAATTCAAAACTGTATAATTTCTTCTAGGTACAAGTGTTCAACCTTATGCCATATGTCTTAAAACACCCCCATACGCACCACCTTCTATGATTATTCTTTTACCGTCCAAGCTGTTCGTCTCTGGAATTCGCTTCCAGTTGCGATCAGTGGCGGCAGCCACGCGTAACATTTAGAAAACGATAGCGAAGTTCGAAAAGAATAAAATGTATGGAATTGACATAAGATTGACCACGTGATTTAGCGCGGCTTATGTCAATCCCATACATTTTATTCTTTTCGAACTTTACTATCGTTTTCTTAATGTTACTTTGGCTAAGCCTACAGGTGTGCGAAATCCATTCACTTATTTAAAGAGCACGTGAAAAATTTCTGCCTTTCCGAATAACCCTGTCCTGCTGCTAAATGCAATATCCGCTACATTCCTACCTGAGACTACCTATTATGTTTAAGTAGGTTTATTTATATATAAGGTATTTATATATTATGTATATGTTTATCATTATTATCATTTCCATTATTATTATTATTTTGCTTCATTTATAAAATACACATCATTCTAGTATGTTTTCATAGTTTTACCTCTGATCTTAAAGTTTATTAGCTCTCTCCATCCGACTGGTTGTTTGGAAGAAATCGCTTGAAAGCGATAAGACCGCCAAATTGTAACTTTGTATTTTTTTTCTTTTGTTTATGTTTATGTTTTATAGTGTTGCAATAAAAGTATTATCTATCTATCTATCTATATATATATGTCTTAAAATTCAAAATATATTGAAGAAATTGTACGGTTTGTGATAGTCTTATATACAGGCGTGTGTACGAGTATAATGCAATCATAACAATTATACGGTTTGAATGTAGTAATACCAGCGGCGGCGTATGATACAATAGTATTACAGAGTATTACGAGAAAATCCACTCTAGCTTAGTACCGTGGAGCTGGAGGAAGGTATCCATTGCCATTCATAGTTGAATTCAATTTACATACATTAGAACTTTATGCTCGTTGTCTTAAGATTGAATATTCAACAGCAAAGTGTAGGGTTACAATAAGAACGTAAGTACGCTTTTGTGTATACGCTATGTTGAACAAAATATTATTTTTATATTTTACAGCGAGAAAGTGTGTCTCTCGTTCGAGTATGTGTCATACTTGATGGTAAATGAAGAAAGGGCCCAGAATCCTAAATTACTGCCGAACTGGCTAGCTTACAAATAACTATTGTTGTTATGTCGACAAACTTGAAGGTACTATTATTTATTCTCTGCTTGAAGCGTATAGTTTCAGTCAACCAAAAGTCACGGTACTTACATTGTTTTGGTCCAAATATGAAAGTGTCTGCCAATAAGAAAAAAAAACCATTTCTTTTTACTAGTACAATCCATTAAAGACAAGAATATCGAATTTCAGAACTCAAATAGGTAAAACTAATGGTTATGGCCCTCCAGATTTTGTGTCTTAAACCCAGATGTTACTAAGGTTTAATATACGGATCATAGAACAAAATAAATTATTACATAAAATTACTCACATTTTGTGAATAATTTTATTTTGTTCAATGATCCGTCTACCAAACTTTAGTAACAACTGGATAATAAATATTCAAAAGGACAAGTTCTAACATAATAAAGCATTATTTCTTTTTGGCCGTCACTTTCATAATAATATACCAAAAATGTATGAAAAAAAGTTATTATCATTTGGCAATGAAATGACTTAGTTTGTTTATTAATATTTGTATCGTGCTCGTACCTATATGTTTCGAGCTGTCAATTGAAAATACACATTCTAAATGCGGACACCGATCGTCTATTGTTTCAGCGATGCCATTAAATCCATCAATAAATCACGCGTGCTCACTCCTTGCGCCTGTTTGGCTGCCAAAAGTTTGGCAATCGAAGTTGAGTCATTTGCAATTTAATAGTTTGACAGCGTACCATGTGTCAATAGTGGGTGGTAACCAAAAACGATCGTGGGACTTTTTATTTTTATTTTTTATGTATTTCTAAACAAAACATTACGTAAGACACCGTACTCGTAGAACAAGGGTACGACGAGCAGTTTCACACGCGCTCTCCAAGTACAGACGTGTACCTGGGCGTTTCTCCTCACTACCACGGCCCGGTCAATCCGAATCGAGGTCCGAGCCTTTAAAGGTGTCCTCGGGTTGTTTCGCTCTTCGATCCGATCCGAACCCTTCGGAGAATCTACTAAGGGGACACGCACTAGTGCGTCATGCCGTTCCCTCTAGAAAGCCTCCGAAAGTCATTCGTTTGACACGGCTTGAGGAACCCTTTAAGTTTCTTGCCGCCCCCAAAAAAATCCTTTGAAGCTAATAATGCCGTCCGATGCTATCAGCGAACTGTCTCCAAAAAAAAAGTTTTCCAAAAGGGTAGTTAATAAACTAATTTATTTTTTTCCGCGTACTTTGATTCGTCATAACATAATACATCTTATTAAACTCGGCACAGTGTATTGCAGTTATTCAAATACAATGACAATAAACTTCTTGGCTTTAAAGTGAAGAGTCAAGTCAGCTGTTTTGTTTTATTTTCTATTTGTGTTATGTCTAATTATGGTAGATTATTATCCGTTTAGTGATCGTGAACGTGAATGAGTGTTGGCAATTTTTTTTTATAGTTTGCTCGGCAAATGACTGGAATGAGTGGAAATGAAGTCCAGACGCGAAGATAACTGGAAACAAACGTAGCATCAGTTAACCTCACTCTGCCGGCCTACAAGGTGCTTCTTTACGCCTTTCTTGAAGGACCCATATCATAGGAAGGAAAGAAAACGTGTGGTGGTAGACTATTCCATCTTTTGGAGGTGCGACAAAGAAACTAGTCACCAAATTTCTTTGTGCGCGATGGAATGTTCGAGACAGTGAAGCGGTGACTCAAAACAAAACAAAATGAAACAAAACGGTGCAACGTCACTTTTCAAATTATCTCAAGAAGTTCTCTGTAAAGCCAGTAAGATTTAGAAAAGCCCCACATCTTAACTAATGAAAAAAAAACGATCGTGACAATGTGAAATAATAAAGCTACTGACGGGTCGAAGCTGGAAGCTCACTTCACCCGGAATCCTAAACTACTGAGGCACTGGCTATCTTATCTCTCACTGCCGGAACACAACAATGCTGCAAACATTAATGTTAAGGCGACATATTATTTAGATAATATTAAAAAAATATATTTTAAAACAAGCTTTTATTACTTTTTTTTTTATACTTAGCTCGGCAAATGACTCCATCCCACCTGATGTTAAGTGGAAATGAAGTCCAGACGCGAAAACAACTGGTGCAGCGTGGAAACAAACGTAGCATCAGTCAACTTCACTCTGCCGGCCCACAAGATTTTTCTTCACGCCTCTCTTGAAGGACCCCATATCATAGGAAGGAGGGAAAACGTGTGCTGGTAGACTATTCCATCTTTTGGAGGTGCGACAAAGAAACGAGTCACCAAATTTCTTTGTGCGCGATGGGATATTTGAGACAGTGAATCGGTGACTCCGAAGAGCAGCACGTGTACTCCTATGAAGAAAGGGAGAAGGTGGGATGAGGTCAAAGAGCTCTTCAGAGCACTCGCCATGGTATAAGCGGTAAAACACGCTGAGTGACGCAACATCTCTACGCAATTGCAGAGATTCCAGAGTATTTGCCACTTCTGCATTGCCGATAATGCGTTCAGCGCGAAGCTGCAATCTGTCCAAGGCATCGAGAAGGTACTTAGCGGAACCGTCCCAGATGTGCGAGCAATACTTGACTATTTGTTTCTTAAAAAAAGAAATATAAAGTTAAAAATAATTTAAACCTGATAGTAAGATTTTTTTTTATCAATAAAAGCGTGTTACATTGTGATTGTGATTGCAAAAGAAAAATAATGAAGGTGTTATATGTTAAATGTTCTTTATTGTTCCATCAAAATTTAACACGCTTTTATTTATAAAAAAAATATTTCTTATTATCAGGTTTAAATTATTTTTAACTTTATATTTCTTTTTTTAAGAAACAAATAGTCAAGTATTGCTCGCACATCTGGGACGGTATTTACGATATTTCTTTTTAGTATTTTTGTAGGGAGATAAGGGCTTCAGTACAACAGGGTTCGTCCTGGTGGACGTCTGTCGATATGACATATCCAGCAACAAAGTACTCGTCGAGACGAATCATAGAGCCCAAACTCGATAGGGTTGTGTCGTTTAATTACCCAGTTCCTATGGCCATCTTTTAGCTCCATCATCAGACCCTGGTTACCATCTAGCACCAAAGTAATCGTCAAAACGAATCATACTAGCCCAAACTCGATGATGTCGTGTCGTTTAATTACCAAGTTCCTGTGGCCACCTTCTAGTTCCATCATCAGACCCTGGTTACCATCTAATACCAAAGTACTCGTCAAGACAAATCATACGAGCCCAAACTCGATGGGGTTGTGTCATTTAATTACCGAGTTCCTCTGGTCACCTTCTAGTTCCATCATCAGACCCTGGTTACCATCGAGTACCAAAGTACTCGTCAATACGGATCAAACGAATCCAAACTCGATGGGGTTGTGTCGTTTAACAACCGAGTTCCTATGGCCACCTTTCGGTTTCATTATCAGATCAGCTCCATGTCATAATAATTTTGCATTGTCATCCGATTTACACATGCAAGCAAAATTTCAGCTCAATCGCTAACCGGGAAGTGGATCAAATTTAACTTGCAAGATTTGATTAAGCACAAACATCTTGACAGGTGAAACTAAATAAAAGCTTGTAAAAATAGTGTTAGCCAGCCTGGCGGGCTAACTAGTCTTACACCCAACCAAACCGAGTACAGAAACATATACCCCCGCTGGGAATTGAACCCGGGACCACTGGGTCTGATACGGGTAGTCTTAACCACTATTCCAATCGGCTAAATGTCTAAATACACACACGAAGTTTGTTAATAATATGTTTGGTACATTTATCTAAAATGCGTAATTTATTTAATAAAGCGTCCCTTTTTAAATATTCAAAATGATAAAACACTTCAAAAAATGGTTCCTGTTAAAACCCTTAAGGTTTGACAGGACGAGGGGATAACCCCTTTCCCCCGTTTGTTGAAACACCTGAGGCAGGCCCTTTTTAATATATTAAACCTCTTCTAAAGGTGTTTGATATCTAGGTAACATTATGGATATATTTCTTCTTTCGGTCACAAAATAGACAACGTCTCACGGACGGACAAACAGCTGCGCTCAGACTGTTCCGAACTGTTCCGAGGTCCATGTCCGTAAGAGGGGCTATGTGTGCTTTGCTTGACCACTTTTGTATGAAGATTACCTCATGCATTCTCTATAATTTGTGTTTCCCTGTTGTTTTTAGAATACGAATAGTTATCCTAAAGTTAGGTATATCTCTTTCATCGCTTATCTACATAGATATGAAATTTAATAAATACTAGCGGCCTGTCCCGGCTTCGCGCAGGTGGATATTTCTTTTTTAATATAGCCTGTGTTCTATGTTATTTCTTTTTTAATATGGTCTCCCTGTGACCACGGACCCTGCAAAGGGTTCGAAACGTCAGGATAAACATTAAATAAGTAATATGTAAAATAAACGCGAGTAGATCCGTAAAAGCTGTTTCATTTCAATGAGTAGTGTTCGCGTAAACTTTAAAAAAAATATAGCCTATGTTACTCAGCGCTAATGTAGCATTC
This sequence comes from Eudonia lacustrata, assembly GCA_947562085.1. Classification (NCBI taxonomy): domain Eukaryota; kingdom Metazoa; phylum Arthropoda; class Insecta; order Lepidoptera; family Crambidae; genus Eudonia; species Eudonia lacustrata. The sequence goes on from OX387318.1 coordinate 9,155,701, forward strand.
TAATGGTGAAAGAATTTTTTTAAATCGGTCCAGTAGTTTTTGAGTTTATTCGTTGCAAACATACAAAAATTTAAAGCTTTCCTCTTTATAATATTAGTACCTATGATAATGCTACTGTAAGCTTTCTTCAGCTTCATTTTAAAATTTAAATTTTTAGCATAAACAAGGTGGTAAGTAAGGCTTTGCATATTTGCATGTATAGCTGCACTAAACGGAAAGCTCGAAGTAAGCGTTTTCTTTGCTCAATTCCTTAGCAAACCTCATACTACTCATTCGTAAGTCGTTCAAAACTCAACCGTACACTACATGTTTTAAAGTCGAATATAGAACGAACTTGTATTGCTTATCTATGATTTGTAGCGCGATAAATCTAAATCTAGACCTTGGCTTAACCGGTGACCCTGAAGGGTGGTCAGGCAAACTGAAACGGTTTAAATTATTCGTGACTGGGCTACTAATAAATTCGGTATGCCTGCAATTAAATTAGGCACTGAAAATTAAATAACATCGACTGGACTGTAGGCAAAGGAGAGTAATTAATTTCGTACCTGCCATATAGTTTTAACAGTCCCTTATAAACGTTTAACATCGTCAATAAAACCACTAAATGTGACCTTTTCAGGCCCATCGATGTTTATCCTTCATCGCCTAACAAATGGATATTATACATAATTTTAATTATTTTATATGTACATAATTAAATTGATTATTGATTTATTTGTATTTTTATAAATTTTTTGTTATCACACTAATATTATAAATGCGAAAGTTTGTGTGTATGTGTGTATACTTGTTGCTTCTTCACGCTGCAACGGATGTATGGATTTGGATGAAATTCGGCATACAGATAGTTTATAACCTGGATTAAAACATAGGATACTTTTTATCCCGATATTCCCACGGGAACGGGAACCACGCGGGTGAAACCGCGAGCGGCCGCTAGTATTATATAAAATTTTCGCGGTTAAAATTTAAGATATTTGTTTCTCAATAACAGAATACAATGAAATACCAAACGGAGCATCGGAACAGTAGGTCTATGTCTTATGTATGTTACTTACATCACGTTTACATACACATCAACAAAGCACGACACTGCTTACTCTACAACTTTACTTACTATTTGGAACTCTGAGTAAGAATCTAATTGCGTTTAATTTACATTAAATTAACTATTTTAAAAATGTTTATATAAATTTTAACGCAAATTTTGTTGCAAATTACAAAAACACAAATGTTGAAAAAAATTTCCACGAGCAGGATTTGAACCCGCACCCTTCTGACATACCGGGTCAGGTGCTGTCCCAATTGAGCTATCGTGGTTCTAACCAGCCCGCCGAAATTATTCAACACTATTTACTTTTTTACTTTTGAAAGCCAAAGGCGCATATTCAATGTCAACAACTACCAAGGTTAGAACCACGATAGCTCAATTGGGAGAGCACCTGACCCGGTATATCCTGCTCGTGGAAATTTTTTTCAACATTTGTGTTTTTGTTTTTTTTTTTATTAACTATTTTGTTCAGATTTGGTATGTGAGAGAACGTAGTAACATGGCGATAGTAATCTGTTCCATTTTTATTTTTTTGTTTAGTCTTTTCCAACAGTTCAATAAAAAGGGTTTTCCGAGAAGCCGAATTCACGTCATCACACGTATCATCGAAACGATACTACGGTAATATATTTATAGGCATATTTGCGTACGTGTACAAACCCATAACAGCCGAATGTCTGGCAACTAAAAATATCCCTGAACCCTCTGCGTGCGGGCAATGTGATTTTATTGCCAATTTGCCACTCACCGAGTTAGGCCGCGCTCACGGAAACGCGAAACGCAATGCGTTGGGCTTAATGCGGACAAAACATACATAATTGAAGACCTCCGTAGCCGAGTAGCTTGCACGCCCGCGCCGGACTATGGGCGGCGCTAACTCTGAGGTCTCGTGTTCGACTCCCGGTCGGGTTAATATCGAAAACGAACTTTTCGATATTGTGTCGGGTCTGGGTAGTTTTGATACCGTCGTTGTACCTGATTTCCATAATACGAGTGCTTTAGCTACTTACCTTAAGATCAGAACAATGTATGTAATGTGGTCTAATATATGTTCTAATAATTATGATGTAAGGCCATGAACTAGATGACTCAATTACTCATTATGTACCTATATGTATTACGTATATTGTTTTTAAAAGTTAATTTTATTTTTACGTATGACGGAACCCTTTACAGTCTCCCGCCAACCCTGTAAAAGGTTTATAAATAAAAACATGTTGTTGTTGTTGTTATATTTGTACAGTTAGTACTTTATTGTGTAACACTCAAGAGAGTTTGCTTAACTATAAACAAATATATGTATTTAACGCCGCCGCCTGCCGCTGCCGCTGGCATCCAGTGTATGGTCTAACGGCATGCTCACCTATATTTATCTCTGCGGAAAATATGATAAACTAAATAAAGAACGCACGTGTATTTCAAATTTCCCGAGGCTAGGCTACATAATCAATGCAGTAACTGCCGTGGTCTAGCCATTGAACTATAGAGTTCAATGGCTAGACCACCCGGGACCTTTGGGTGGTCTAACCATTAAACCACAGAGGTTTGATTCCCAGCAAGTGATACATGCTCATTTACTTGATTCGGTTGGTCGTAAGACTGGTTCTTAATTCGCCTGGATAGTTAACACCATCGAAATTCGAAAAACTCGACCCAAGCCCTCTTACAACTATACATATGATGCAAGTGGGTCTCTCTATTGTGCTTCCTGTAACAGGACGTTCAAAACAAAATTTGGTTTTGCAAGTCACGCTCGCGCCCATGCAAGGGTCCAGGCTAACGCTAACACATGCTAAGGGTGTCGCCGTCGACGGATACGTCTGGGAGGACATCATCATCATCATCATCATCAAAGTGTCACCGAAACGACAATAACAAACATTGTAAGATAAATCAAGATCTTAAAAACCTTATTATCAGGCCAACAGCAAGCGCTTTCGTGTTGTATAATTTATAAAATTGCAAGATATGCATCATAAATTGTGTCTGTAAACTCGTCTTCCATGGCGAGTTCAAACCACGTGCTCTTGCTTGCTTAAACGTTGTGTTACCTACATTATAGTTAACTTTTAAATATTTATAAAATATGTACAGCAAAAAAATCAATGCCCACCCGACCCAGCCAGAAATCGAACCTGGGTCTTCCGCAATCCGGGCGGCTGGGTCGAGTGGGCATTTATTTAAGCTGTATTTTATTATATTTCATTCAGCTTAAGCGCAGCAACAACCAATCTGCTCTGGGCCCGCGTGGTGATTTATGGCCTGTTCTCCCTATCCATCCATAGGGAAAGCTTGTACCCCAGCAGTGGGGATATAAAATGAGCTGATGATGATGATGATAATGAAGCGCAGCAGTTAGCACTTAAAAATAAAAAGTAAAATTTATTTAGTTTTTATTTAAACTGGTTCATCTTTTAAATTTTCCATGACTAATAGCAATTTACTTTGCCAATTTACACTCATCAGCCAGATCTAAGCCCGACTGTACACTATTACCCAATAAGCGGGTCGTTGTTAGCACAGTTTACATAGGTACACAATTAGCGACAGAAATTGAATCTGCCCTCGAGTCGTTCCAATTATTCAATACTATTATATTCTAATGCTAAGCTTTACCTTAGCACAACAAAATAAAGTTCTTCCTATACGGATTTCTAAGGTCTGTAGCCAAAGTAACATTAAGAAAAGCGGCCAAGTGCGAGTCGGACTCGTGAAAATCTTAATGCGGTTCACAGATGAATACATCTACTTAACAAGTTTCAACAGTATAGTTCTAATAGTTTCGGAAAAAAGTGGCTGTGACATACGGACGGACGGACAGACAGACAGATAAGACGAATCCATAAGGGTTCCGTTTTTAGCCATTTGGCTACGGAACCCTAAAAACCGATAGTGAAGTTCGAAAAGAATAAAATGAATGGGATTGACATAAGATTGACCACGTGATTTAGCGCGGCTTTTGTCAATCCCATACATTTTATTCTTTTCGAACTTCGCTATCGTTTTCTTAATGCTACTGTTGTAAATAAAATAAAACTGATAAAATATTAGTATACGTACAAGTTTATATTTGGTAACAATCTGCAGTTGTTCTGCTCCCGGTCAGATTCTTTTTTTTTGAGAGAGATTGCTGATTGCCTCAAACGGCATTTTCAGCGTCACCGGGCTTTTTTGACACTTAAAACTTTGACACTTTTGTTGAATTATTTATTTATTGATTGAGTATTATATAATTTTAATTTGTTGTATTATAAATTAATAATTTAATATAATAATTGAATACTTTATATTTATTTATTGAATGATTTTAATTGAATTGTTATGTTATCTATTTTCTATTTTTCTATTCAATTTTATTTTTACTGTTATGTGACTGTTTTCTAATTCGTAATTTGATTATTATTATTATTAATATTTTTCCGTTAATAATGTAGTATTGGGTATTGTAGTTGTTTTGAAATTTTGTTATTTTGCTTGTCTCACTTTTTGCCATCTCCTAGTGTTCTGTGTCAGCACTGCGCATTAATAACATCTTGATCCTGACAACGGGTCAACAAGCGTTTTCATTTCTATGATTTAACCGCAATCGAGATGGAGTCGGGAGATCTGCAGGGTAACAATAGCATTTTGTTAGTGTTTAATAAATTACCTTTTAAACAAACAGACACAATCTATCTCTTACAATAATGGTAATATGTTTTCTACATACCTAAGTTTTATGACCTATATACTATCCATTCCTCTGGCGGAGAAACCAATCTGTTTGACCTGTTATCCTTTTTGTTTGGTTGCCTTATTTGTCACTTTATTTGTCTATTGCTTGAGTCCGATGCTATCGACAACTTATTAATGCTTGTCTTAGAGCTTGCTTGAAATCTGAATTTTTTTTTTTTTTTGTTTTAATATTTTTACATGTTTACCTACTCTAAATGTTTACTTTTATTTTAGAATTAGTAGGTTTCTCAGCTTATGTAATTATTTAATTTTGTCATCATGCTTACCTGTTATTGAGGATCATGTTTTGTGTTTCACATATCCATTTTCACTTGTCACAATGACTACGAGTATAAGTCGCGCGAACACGTCCGTTCCCGGTCGCAACGCATTGCCTCTGTGGCGGGGACACCGGGACAGGTGCCGCGGCTCGGGATGGATTGGCGAGTTCGTACCTATTGTGTTTGTTGCTTTTGTTATTTATTACTATTACTTGTATTTTGCGTGCGGATTCGGTGTTTTGTAGTAAATTTGGTTTGTTAAAGTGAATGTTTGCTATTTTTTTGTTTGTATGTATCTTGTTTGAATTTTAAATGATAATTTAGGGAACTATAGGTTTTTTTATATAACCAATTTTAGTATATATCTATAAATAATGTGTAACTGTTTGTTCCTAAATAAAATAAAAAAAGAAAAAAAAAGTACGTGTCCCCGTGCCTTACTAGATTCTCCGAAGGAATCGGATTGGATCGGGGAGCGGAACCACCCGAGGGCGCCTCTAAAGGCTCGGACCTCGGCTCGGGTAGATCGGGCCGTGGAGGAGGAGAGAAACGCCCAGGTACATGTCTGTACCTGGTATAGAGCGCGTGTGAGCCGGTTCTACGTACCCTGTTCTACGAGTACGGTGTCTTGGGCCTAAACTAGTGTGCATGTTTAGTGTATTCTGTAAATGTGTGTGGCATTTAGAGAATCGGGCCGGTCCGATTCAAACCCCTCGGAGGATCTAGTACAAAACGGGGACACGCTTGCGTGATGATGAATAAGGCTAAGCGTATGCTGAGACGCAGGTGACGCAGCACAGCACAGGGCAGATATTGCGGGGCAGGGCAGTTGGGGCAGACATAGGCCGCGAACGCATGCTGCGACGCAGGTAAGTTTGTTACACAGCACGGACACATGAGTTGTCAATGGCAATGTCAGAGTCTGATAATGTGAGTTGTTGCTACTTTTCAGGCGTTATAATAATGGATAATTTGTACTATCGAGAGAGTTCTGTTAATTGTTCTGTTATTATTACAAAATTATAATAAAATGGTAAGAAAACATGTGTCGACACGCACGCGTCGCGCAGAAATCTGTGCCGGCACTACAACGAGGCGCAGGGCAGGGCAGGCACATGTCTGCGTCGCATGTGTGACGTGCCTGCGCCGCAACGTACGCAGCTCTCGGCACGACCGTGCTTTACAAAATCTGCTCTGCTCTGCGTTGCGCGGAGCTGCGTCGCCTGCATCTCAGCATACGCTTAGCCTGATGATTCCCTGTAGAAACACTCTCACGGTGTTCCAATCGCACGGCTCGAGGACCCTTTGTGGCTGGACTCTATTTCCACTTAACATCAGGTGGAGCGGAGTCAATTGCTGCGCTAATAAAAAACGTCCGATGACGCTGTAAAAGGCGTTTGAGGGTAACAGCAAACTCTCTAAAAAGAAGCAGACAAATTAGGTTGGGTTATAGTCTGTACCATATCTTTTTTACATTTATTTGAATTTATTTTCTAATCTGATGAATTTAATCTGATCTGATTTACTCTTGTGTTCTACAAGAGTAAATGAAATCAGAAACACAAATGTTGAAAAAATTTCCACGAGCAGGGTTTGAACCTGCACCCTTCTGACATACCGGGTCAGGTGCTCTTCCAATTGAGCTATCGTGGTTCTAACCAGCCCAACAAACAACAAATTACAAAAACACAAATGTTGAAAAAAATTTTTTCAACATTTGTGTTTATGTAATTTGTTCGCAACTAAATTTGCGTTAAAAATTATATAAACATTTATAAATAGCTTGCCTACTTCTTAACTGATCTTTAGTATTTGTAAAAATATTATGATCGGATGTTAATGACGGTAGTTGTCAACATTGAATGGGCGCCTTTTGGCTTTCAAAGTAAAAAGTAAATAGTGTTGAATAATTTCGGCGGGCTGGTTAGAACCACGATAGCTCAATTGGAAGAGCACCTGACCCGGTATGTCAGAAGGGTGCAGGTTCAAACCCTGCTCGTGGAAATTTTTTCAACATTTGTGTTTTTGTAATTTGTTCGCAACTAAATTTGCGTTAAAAATTATATAAACATTTATAAATGAGATCAGATTAAATTCTTTGAAGGTATTCTATTAAGTGGGGCTATGAATCGATCAGAATAATCGTGCCCAAAAACAATTGTCAATTTTTTATAGGTTTGCAATCTTATCCTAAAGGAATAATATTTAACTTAATGTTGTCGCTTCGTGATTACTACCGGGCTATGAGTTATGTTGTGATAATTAGTTGTTGAAGACATCTTCAATTGACTTATTAAACTACTTTAGTGTTCCTTTCTGATCTACCTGAATCAATTAATGGTTTCCAAAACACCGGCAAGACTACGAAGAAATTTAAAAAAATCTACAAGGTTGGGTGATGACTCTTAAAGTATTTAAGGATTAAAGGCGAAGCTAAGTCAGTAGAATATTTAATTTAAGTGATACCATGTTTGAAACCGTTATTTAACATATTCATAATAACTAGTAGGTCGCCCGCAAAACTTCGCGTTTATTCAAGAGATTTTTTTGGAATTTCGAAACCTATGACAGGTTTTTTTATTTTTCTGCACATCTACGGCTGGAGCTCTTCAAAATGAGACCATAACTGATTTTTTATGTGTAACTATCTTCCCATAACTACTGGGACAAAAATCTGCTTATGCTATTAATATATATATTTGAATTCTTTGTTTTTTTTGTTCTAGAAGCGACATGGCATGAGCAGAGCGGTGGGCGCGACATGCGGCGCGCGCCGCTCGCGCAACACGCCGCCGTCGCACTCGCACTCTCTCTACTGCTGCGTCTCGTTAACGCCGGTGAGTGTACTGAGTGTACGTGAGTGTACTACCACGTCACCAACTCATTTTAATGTCCCTACTGCTAGGGTACGACCCTCTCCTATGGATGGAACCACCACAGGGAGATTAGGTCATAAATCGTTGCCAGGTCTGCGAGTGCTGAGGTTAAGCAATTTACGCAAAGTCTGGTCATCGGATGTGTGACTAAAAATGTATCATCTCGAGCTCCTCCGTTCTTCGAAAGGCACGTAAAGCCGTTGATCCCGGCTGCATTAGCAGTCGTTAACAATCACCAACCCGCACTGGGCCCGCGTGGTGGTTTATGGCCCGCCGGGCCGACATACAATGAACATGATGATGATGAATGCAGCCGGACCAACGGCTTTACGTGCCTTCCGAAGCGCGAAAGATGGTAGGGGCTCGAAACTATATATTTTGGTCACTCTTCCGATGACTAGCCATAGCGAAATTTGTTTAACCTTATCAATGACAGACCAGGCGCGTTAACCACTGCGTCATCGACCGCCCTCATTAATGCTTAGCTCAAACCTTTTTACCAAGTAAGATAAAGAAATAAGTCCTGACTCATCAAGCCCTGCCCAAACTGTTGGATCTAGCTGAAAGTAGGCAAAAGATTATGGTTTAAGACATTTATTCTCATTAAGAATCACACTAATATTATAAATGCGAAAGTTTGTGTGTACATTTGTTGCTTCTTCACGCTGCAACGGATGGATGGATTTGGATGAAATTCGGATAGGATACATAGGATACTTTTTATTCCGATATTCCACGGGAACGGGAACCACGCGGGTGAAACCGCGAGCGGCCGCTAGTTACAAAGAAATTCACTTACATGAGAAACAGAGGCATAGGCAAAGATTAGACAAGATTTTCCAAAATTCCTTCTGGTTTAAGAGGTATAATGTGTGTTTATGGAGACAGAGTTACGGGCGGTCACTAGGGTAATGGACATTTCCACCTACAGCTTCGTAGTCACTTACAATCAGGTGAGTTCAATTCCAAGAGCATAACGTTTCTGGAATTTCCTTTTTATTTTAAAACCTTCTAGCATCTAAGCATTCTAACGAAGCATTTATCTAGCTTTCTAAATGATAAGCCGAACATGCCAGTTGCCGTCACACAGAGCTGTCTCGATTCTAACAAACGAAATTTGAACCGAATCCATTTGTAATGCGAAACTTTTTAAATCATACGTGACGGCATGAGGCCAGAGCAGAGGAACTAACAAATAAAAGTTTTACAGCCGCAGCGACGCGTAGTTTGTCTGAAATTAAATTTGTTTTAACCAGTACGTTTCTGTGTGTTGGAATGAATCTGCTATTTAAAAGCCATGTTTTGGGTAGTCAAAATTAGATTAAAGTACTCTTTAAACTATAACAAGCATTCTGAGTTTTTATAGCGGGGTAACAAAATTAGACTTAAAACTTCATAAACGTGGATTTCTTGCTGTTATTAAGCAAACGAGCATACTGCCTGCCTGATGGAGAGGTAACTTCCGCATCTTATGAACGTTTGTGACACAAAAGGTATTCCCATGTATACAGGAAGACTTTTTATCGGTGATCAGGACCTACTGATTCCGAAGACTTTTTATCGGTGATCAGGACCTACTGATTCCGAAGACTTTTTATCGGTGATCAGGACCTACTGATTCCGAAGACTTTTTATCGGTGATCAGGACCTACTGATTCCGAAGACTTTTTATCGGTGATCAGGACCTACTGATTCCGAAGACTTTTTATCGGTGATCAGGACCTACTGATTCCGACTAAGTAAATGATGGCCATTGCAATAATAATAAAACTTACATGTCAGCGTTCCATTTTTTATTTTCTTGCCTGAGAAGTAAAGTTAATAACTATGAATATTAAAATCATGGTCATCCTACTCCACCTTGTTACAAATAAACCCTCTTCATAAGTATATACAGGTACAAATAAGATAACAAACCTCATTGAAGATTTATAGTTTTTCATGTTATTAGTAATAAACTGTCAAATGGCAGAGCAACGTAAAAAAAATCACTTTAATCTTCACTTCATAAAAATTTAGGAAGACCATACATTCTAATTAATTTTGGTTACCTAATTAAAAATACAAAATTAAATTTATAAAAAGAAAACTGTACTGTAACTACTATTATTATTGCAATGGCCATCATTTACTTCGTCGGAATCAGTAGATCCTAATAACCAAAAAAAAGTCTTCGTGTATACAACCTTATTTTTAGTTTATACGAAAATCGAAACACGGGTCAAATATTTTCATTTAAGAATAATAAGTACAAAAAAATTTAAATAATATCTTGAAAACTCAAGAAGTTACAAGCTTTTTATGCTGGCCCGTTGTCCTCGTGCAAACGTGGTCACATACAGCACGCAACACTGCACTTATTGATTACGAATTGGTAACGTCGCACTGTTATCACCACACACAGCTAGCGTTCGTACCATTTCTGTGTTTGAGCGTTGGTTTATCGAAATCCCATTTTCTCGATACGGAAACTAACACTGCACGAGAACAAGAGTCAGGCAGGTTGCGCAGGGCGCAAGCGACACACATCGGTCGATAATAAAATTACGGTCGAATTTCGACCACTGGGCGACCACTAGTAATATCAATTAGCTGCATACTCTTTGGTAGTGTGTCTTCTTTGATGACTTTACCCTAATTCTCATTAGCGGCATCGAATATCAGCCTAAATACCAGGGTGCCAAGTGCGTGTTTCATTCGCCAATCATAAACGTTAACGAAAACGACAATTTGTATGTCAAAATTTTAACTCTTCTCGTATGTCGCCAGGAGGCGCTGCTTCAATGCCATACTAATTTTCGTTTTCGTAAACGTAATCGAATGAAGACGGATAGTAACAAAATTCACACTAGGCACCCTGATATCACTCTATCGATCAAAGCACTTTAAAGCAAACTAAACCATCGGGTTAATAACAATAACAGTTACAATTGAGAGTTCCACTTTGTCATTCAAATTTGACAAATAATAATAAGTACACTAAGGCTAGGTACACTACTCTACCACAAGTGACATATTTTCTCAATAGATTTTAAACTTTATGACTATGGCATAGGGTTACAAATTATTGAATAAATTTGACAGTTTTGAATAGTTTGATTTGCAGCCGTTAAAAATAGTGACAAAACCTTGCGTAAGTTACTTGCATAGTACTTATAATCTACAAGAGCTTTATAGTTTCACTGCGCAACTTATGAAAATGAAATCGGTAAATAATTTGAATTTATTATTGACAAAACTAAAAAAAAATGAGGAGCTCGATGGTGCAGTGGTTAACACACCCGGTCTGCGATTGCTGAGGTAAAACAACTTTCGCAAAGGCCGGTCATCGGATGGGTGACAAAAAATGTATCATCTCGAGCTCCTCCGTGCTTCGAAAGGCACGTAAAGCCGTTGGTCCCGGCTGCATTAGAAGTCGTTAACAACCATCGCACTGCACTGGGCCCGCGTAGTGGTTTATGGCCCGTTCTTCCTATTTATCCATAGGGAAGGCTCATGCCCCAGCAGTGGGGACTTTATGAGCTGATGATGATGATGATGAAGGCAAAGTTGGCAAATTGTGGTCGAATCGACAATGAACAAGGTGCCTAGTGAGTTTCATTCGCCATTCGATCAAGTTAACGAAAACGAGAATTGTATTGCCAAATGTTAACTCTACTCGTATGCCGCCAGGAGGCGCTGCTTCAATGCCATACTAATTTTCGTTTTCGTAAACGTAATCGAATGAAGACGGATAGTAACAAAACTCAGACATAGGCACTCAGTGAATTCGCATTGTATAAAAAACCATATTTCTTCAAGACACTAATCCGCGTTGGTTGCTGTAGGTATGATCTGTAGATCTGACATGCCTTTTAAGCCCCATAATTTTCCTTCAAACGGAAATAGATCACCTTGTCACTATCAGCTCATTTTATGTCACCACCGCTGGGGCACGAGCCTTTCTTAAGAATGGATAGGGAGAAAGAACCATAAACAAAAGCCACCGAGCACGGAGATGCCCGAGACTATATTTTTTTGGTCACCCATCCGATGTCTTTTGCAAAAGTATTCTTATCCTTAGCAACCACAGACCTGGTGCTTTAACCACTGCAGAAAAAATAGAGGATGCTCTCAAAGTGGCTGTATTTAATTAAAAAAATGTAAAATAAACTTTTAAAATAGTTTTGATACTCCTTTAACGAGATTTCTCTTTATCCAGGATCAATGGGACCCGGAGTGCCAGAGAACATAACGGTGACCTTCCTCAACCCTACCACGGTGAAGGTCTCGTGGTCCACTACTGCGGAGCTGGTGGAGAAGTATGACGTCACGTACAAGCCCTCCGACGCTAGGTAAGCGTATTGCTGTATTCTTAGTAGAAATAGTGCAGTTGGTAATATCTGTGGGCTTTGATACTTTTTTGTTTGGAACAGATCGATGTTCTATTTGTTTTAGCTGATGATAGCAGTCGTTTAATGTACCTGTAGTTGGGATGGCTAAGCTGGCAATTTTTAAAACCCACTTGATATTTTTAAAACCAACTACAAAAAAGACGAAAACAGTAATAAAAGTAAATTATTGAACTAGTAGTTTAGATTAAATTTGATATATTAGATTTGTTTATTTTTTTTGTTTTTTTACATGTTGTGGTTGTCTTCTATATTTTTTGTGTTTATTTGTAATGGAAAGTGTCCTGCTATGATAGGGCATTTTCCAATTTTTATTTTTTTTGACGCTGTAAGGGAGAAAAGAGCTGGACACTTGCTGAGTTTCTTGCCGGTTCTTCTCAGTGCAAGATCTCCCGCCCAGAGTAGACTTACGAACCGATGGCATAGCGACATTCATAAGAGCTACTTGTAGCCTAAACTGAATAAATGATTTTTGAATTTGAATTTGAAGTTGACTAAGATGTCAGTTTGTAAAATCAACCAATTATAAAATAAATTTTAAAAGTAATTGAACTCCAATTTATTCGCAAAACTTATAGGTGCACCCATATTTATGAAAAAAAAGGTTGGAAGACCTCACGAATTATTAAATTCGTATTAGGCTAACGTAGTGGGTTATGTTTTGAACCTACCATTTGTTCATGTGAGACGGTCTGAAAGCAGCAGAGGCACGTTTAAAGTCTAATGATAAAACTATTATCCCGTTTAATGATAAAAAATTAAAGATTATTTTTGTCTTGGGTAGAGAGCCACGATTTCTCGCATTCAATATAAGCATCAATCTGTTTGGCTGCCGACGTAAATAAACAAAATTTTATTATTATATAATATCAAAACAAATTACAGTCCTACCTAACTAACTATATTTTTCATTGGAGTTCTATACCATAATTAGCTGTTGGTTTGCATAATGACAGTCGTTAAAATTCACCGTCCAGACTTTGGCGAGCGTGGTGGATTAAATTTAGCTTACCTGTATAAAGCCATCAATACATTTTTGCAATGAAATGCCAAAGTTATTTCTACTTAAATATAGATTTAGTTTAAATAGGTATTTTTAATTTTTAATTTAATATTACCCCCCGTACTAATAAAACAAAGTACAAGTTTAAGCTTTTTGTCTTTTTTACTCAAATTTGAAATAAAATATATACGAGTAGAACAGTATAAGGAAGAATATAATCCTTCCTTATACTGTGCTTATATATTGCTACTCTGTTTATTAGTAAGTCCCTTAAAAATATCAATGTTTTCTTAGATATTACCTACGGTTCTAAGTTTACTAAGCTTTCGCTATCCGCTTTCATCCACTGCGATGTTTCTTTGCTATGCTAATTTATGACGCTATGCCTTTGTAAATGTGCTCACTAATAAGTAATGGTTTGCCTGTGACCCGGGGTACCGCAAGGTCGCGTTTGAAGAAGTGTCTTGACTACAGCTGCATAAAATAAATTATAAATGTATACAAAAAGACGTGAACAGGCACAACTAAATCTCAGTACAAAAAGTAAAAACATGTTATTACAATTTTAAGGTGTCAATTCGGCCAACTAATCGTTTTTTAAATACAGCCTAAGCTTTAAAGCATCTAAATCCAGCATGCAAGAATAGACTAGAAAAAATAGAATAATTTATTATACACAAAATGCAGACACGTTATAATAAAAACAGTTTTAGCATTACTGTAAAAAAAAAAAACGATACTTCCAATTGACCACGATAGCTCAATTGGAAAAGCACCTGACCCGGTATGTCAGAAGGGTGCAGGTTCAAACCCTGCTCGTGGAAATTTTTTCAACATTTGTGTTTTTGTAATTTGTTCGCAACAAAATTTGCGTTAAAAATTATATAAACATTTATTACTGTTGTATTTTTTTGTCTCTGCTGGCTGTAATCTGCTTCAACGCGACTTAATATGACTAAAACCCATATGTCAATATGTAAATTAGTACCAGAGAAGTCTTTTAAATCGTATATAGCATTCATAACACAAATCTTATGAAATTGTTGTTATATTTGTAACATTTTCAACAAAGTATTCGTATAACTTTGACAAAATCCCATTTCAGATGCGATTAGACTTCGTGACTCTCGAAAGTGGAAAATACCTAAAATTGTAATCTTCGCTCAAGAAAATTTAAAATGAATACTCGAAAATGTAAATTCATTATTCTTTGCTCCAAGAAACGAATCTTATAACTGAAAGTGACTTTTTTGTAAATGAAAAGTTGTGAACGAAACCTTCTTTGAAACATTTACAATGGAATTTAGTTTTTGAATTTGTTCTCTGTAGGAGTTTGTAATATTTCAGAGAAGTTTTAGCGAGAATTACATAATACCTAATTAATAATTAATATTTAATTTTAAAAAAACATTCTTGGGTAGGTACTCTTTTAGGGTAAGATCTCTCATTAACTTTGCAGGATGTTTGGTCATAGAACGAATGTTCCTGCAGGATTCGTGTTTCGAAAGATCGGGCAAATTATTTATTTATCCGCTGGGGTGAACACCAGTGATTGCTTAAAACGATTCCAGGTTACCCTAGCGATACTTTGGGTGAAATACAAGAGTTTTAGTTAGTGTGGGCACCCCCTCTAAAAAGTAATTTTGTAGGGCGGAAAGCCAGTAGTTACCAACTACTGCTTTTCCTTCATTCAACTCTTAATTCTTAAATCAATGGAATAAGAATCAAAACTAGTCAAAAGTATATACATGTTAATGCTTGTGACTGTACCTACCTACGCGTAATGCATTTTATTATAAATAAATAAGATGCCTCTTATTTATTCATAATAAAATGCATTACGCGTAATATTATTAACATTATGCATTAAGGGTCTTACAAATAAACAAAGAATAAGCACCGAATAGTTATTCCGTGATTTATCGCTTTTACTCTAATTTGAAATGACGTTTACATTCAGGAACAAAACACGCAATAACTATTCGGAGAGGAGTTTCTCCCGTGTTCTTTTAGCAACAACACGTGTTGTGATACCCCAAAAGTTTAAAGTGAAAACACTAAATCTAATTATTATGTGTTTCGTTTTCCCATGTACGTAAGTAAGTAAACAGCCTATAATTGTCCCACTGCAGGGCAAAGGCCTCCATCATTGAAATCAAGTACAATTGATGGGTAATGGCTTAATCACCACGCTTGCCAAGTGCAGGTTGGTGATCACAAACCCGGGCTATGCATCGAAAAATCCGAAATACATTTTGCCCGACCTGGGAATTGAACCCGGGACCTTCGGGTATCGGGCCGAGCGCTCTGCCACTCGGCCACCGAGGCGTTATGGTAAAGCCATGTACGTGCGTAATGGTAAATGTGGATTCACTTTAATCAACGTTTATCGTTCCAAAACATGGAATTCAGTTGAATATTATTTAAAACGTATGTTGTCTCATGTTGTCGGGAAAGGCAGATAGAGACAGCATTTAGTTTTAAACTAGGTTTAACTTTAGTTCCTACTGTATTATGATTTATTGATATTGTATTGTATGATTTGGTTTCTTAGATAAACATCATACATTTCTATTCATCTACAGTGAATTTCCACTCTGAACTCGCGTTCCCACAGAACCTAGTCGGACAATTCAATTAAAATGTACAGTCAGCAACAAAGAAAGGTGCACAATAGCAAAACCGTGCTCCCGGAAATTTGTGTAAACAGACTAAACACAGTATAATGGAGAGCTCGAGTTCCATCGATTCAGCTGAGCCTCGCCCAAGCAGACGCGGTAGCGGTACGGTCACCTTGGCAGTCTTTACACCTACAAATAAACAAAGAATAAGCTCCGAATAGTTATTCCGTGTTTTGTCTCTTTTACTCTAATTTGAAATGACGTTTACATGACGGGAACAAAACACGGAATAACTATTCGGACCTTATTCTTTGTTTATTTGTTAAGGCGTAAATGTTTAGCGGGCACGTTTAGTTCACACTAGCGCGGTGGGGCGGTAGCGATTTTTACGCAGTAAACCACAATCAATCTCTCTCGTGAATAACGTCACATTTAACCGATAAAGGTATCGGTCTAGTGGTAAAGTCCCAGGTTCGATTCCTAGCGTACACGTTTGTATATTCGCTTTGTTTGATGGTAGAGCCACAGTAGGGCTTGTTTGTCCGCCTGGCTAGCTAACACCATTTGTCTAATTATGTCGCCTTAGCATGAGTTTTAGTAGCATTGTTTTGTACCAGCAGCTAGAGGTAAAATAGCCAGTGTCTCAGTAGTTGAGGATTCCGGGTGAAGTGTGCTTCTACTTGCAGCCCTTTAGCCTTTTATCATCACTTAAGATCAGGTGAGCTGAAGGCTGCTTGCCCGTAAGAAGTACAAGTCAAACGACATCACAAGAGACACGAGCAGCGGCAAGACGGTCCCACCTGTAGTTCGCGGCCCGCATTATTTAATAATATTAGGTCCTTACCTATAAAATTGACGTTTTGTGTGAATTGTTTTTTTGCAAAATTACATTTTTCATTCTAACGATTTTTTTAATTTTCTTAGCATCTATTTATGTCAACACTATAAAAATTGTAGAGTAGTGTGTTTGTTTCACTAGCTAAATATAGCAAAATTTAAAAAAAAAAATCAAGACCCTTCAAAGCTACAATGAAACAAAAGGTCAGTTCCGCGAACAGAAAAAGAAGTCAATTTTAAAAAAAATTAGGCGATAAAGATACAAAATGAATAATCATTGTTATCACTGAAGCCTAAGCATAGTCTTAATTAATTGTGTATAATAATATTAACAACTGGGATTGATATTGTTTTCTAAAGTTTACGCGAACACTACACATTGAAATGAAATTATGAGATGACCAACACCTCAGTCTCCCTGTGACCACGGACCCTGCGAAGGGTTCGAAACGTCAGGATAAACATTAATTAAGTAATGTGTAAAATAAACGCGAGTAGATCCGTAAAAGTTGTTTCATTTCAACTGGGATTGACTTTTAGAAGTAATACATCTATTAATAAGTAAGAAAAAAACGTCAATTTCATAGGTAAGGACCATACTTCATATTATATTGACTACCACATCCGATCGCGACCGTGCCCGCGATCGCAGACCGCCCCTGTTTGGGAGAGTCTTTACGGTGAACTCAGTGAAACAGCGTGAATACAAAACGAGTATTGACATTGTGATAGCGGGGATATTCAAATAAAATTTATATTTACATTCTAAACGGATTCGTATTGTGTGATGTGAGCGCTTATTTGAAAGTTTTCTTAGTTTTAACATTATTCTTTGTGGTACTTATAAATTGGCCATATTGGTGATGCAATGACAGTGACTGTTCAGCGCAACGGGATGACACTGCACTAACATTAAAGTTTTATGTATAAACTTGTATAAAATTGACCTTATAATCTACTAGAAAATCTTAAAAGATCTTTGCTCATCATTTTGTCAAACATTATTATGGAAACAACTGTGAAATTTTATAATAAATATCAACTAATGATCTATATTATCATTATGTAATACCTACGCAACTCGATTAAAATATATGAAACATCTTATTTGCATTTTTAAATAGCTGAAGTCGATTCTTTACAGACATAAGCCGTAAACATAAAAAACTAATTCACAAAAAGCAACTCTTTAAAACCATTTTTACTTTGTTAAGATTTCTGAATTAGAATTCTGAAATTAGTTTACGCTGGCGTTATGGCAGTGAATTGACTTAGTCTGAACGTTATGTATGGGTAATTGACTTTGGGGTGATTCAGATTCAATCTCAGCGACGACAACGCGGTGCGTCAATTTTCCTTTTCTCGTTTGTGACATGATATACCTACCTATAAAGTAGGTAAATTGTTAATAACTCAACGCAAGCAATAATTTTTTAAGTAAGTAATAAGTATAAAATAATAAACTCAAGTTAAAAGTTGAGTATCAAAAAAAATACTAGAGTTTACTGTTGGCCTCAAACTGCCTTTACAGCGTCACCGTACTTGTTTGGGGGCGGCGGTGGCGGGAAACTTAAAGGGTTCCTCAAGTCGTGTCGTCGTAAAATTTCAGTTTTTCCGTTTTCTACTAGATTCTCCGAGGGCCTCGTGGAGTTCTATAAAGTGCGTCAGTTACGCGGTCATCTGAGCATAGTCCAATAAAACTAATAAGAGAGTTTGCATATTTAATATTTATCGTACTCCGACGTCGACGTAAAATATAAAACTCCTCGAAAAAAATCACAGGCCAGCGAAATTATAAATGTTTTCTGGAAACATGATTTATGTATGGACCTGTGTGTTAAGTCGACGAGCGACATTAATTTTGCAGCAAGCTTTTCTCACAATCATTTTGAGTAAACGATACTTTAAGGCGAGCGTTTCCAAAAAAACGGTGTTTTTAAATGAGTTTTGCTCGAAATGTATAAGGATTTTCAATAAAAAAAATTATTTTGTTATTTATTGGCCTTTTATCTAGTAATTTCGGCTGGTATTTTCGCGATATTTTACAATTTCCTGCATCGAATATCAAACATACGTCTTATCAATAAACTAAATATAATTTTATTCAGGCTATACACCGTTTCAGACAAAGAAAAATAAACCAAACCAATTGTATTTGAATATGTAATAGTTGTCAGGCATTATAATTTTAATAATAAGTAAACGTTAAATAAAATCCACATTATTGCCTAATTCGACGCTCGCGCCATCATTCAGTCCCGAGCGGAACGCCCTGGAAATCTCACAGTCGGAAACGCTGGTTGTACCGAAACAACTTACTACAGACATAAAATAAGGAGACTGCAGAAAGTAGGTAAGCATTATACAAACGCGATCCAGCAACGCACACATAGACAACCCCCCGCTCGATTCTCTAAATGCCACTACACATTCACAGAATACACTAAACATGCACACTCGTTTAGGCGCAAGACACCGTACTCGTAGACAAGGGTACATAGAACCGGTTCACACGCGCTCTATACCAGGTACAGACATGTAGCTGAGCGCTTCTCTCCTCCTCCACGGCCCGGTCTACCCGAGCCGAGGTCCGTGCCTTTAGAGGCGTCCTCGGGTGGTTCCGCTCCCCGATCCGATCCGAACCCTTCGGAGAATCTAGTAGGGCACGAGGACGCGCACTTTTAAGTGTGCGATGCCGTTCCCTCTGGAGAACCTCTAAGGGTGATTCGTTTCAACACGGCTTGAGGTACCCTTTACGTACCTCGCCACCCCCAAAAAGCCCGGTGACGATGAAAATGCCGTTTGAGGCAATCAGCAATCTCTCTCAAAAAAAAACACATAGACAACCTCTCACGAACACGGAACCTCGCAACAGCTGTGCTCGGACTGTTTGGAGCTGGTCCAAGATACGTGTCCGTGCTAAAGGTCTATGTGTAAGTTGCTCAAGTATGGTAGGTATATATTAAGCTTACCTTCTGGGCTTACTTTGTGCTACAGAGTTATTAAAACTAGTGGTCGCCCAGTACGACGTTATTAAGGCTGTACGGATTGTATCCTAAGCAATGAAAAATTAAAAAAGATAAAAAATGAGTTTGGATTGGCATTGACAGATGTCGGCCGCTCCTCTTCCATTTTTGAAATTTTTGAAAATTTATGCGTGTGTGTCAAATACATGGTAGTGTGTGTAATGTTTGTTTTACTGATATAATGTATTTTTTATGCATAATTAAAAAAAATATTAACATTCTGTACTCCTTCTCTATATAAACTTTAAGTGTACGAAATTTTATACTCCTCCGTCCGCGCAATTTTCGTAAAAAGGGGTAACCACGTAGTAATATATAGATGTGCCGCTATTTTACGTTCGCGCGACGAAACGATAATAAAATTGTTTCATAATGTTCACACAGTCACCACTTTTTAAGGACATGTGTCATGTAATCTCACGAAACATTACAAGTGTTTTGAAAAACTTTTAATTTGCTTTTTCGCTTTGCCTTGGTCAGACAGCCAGCCGTTAGGCGGTCTTAAAATAAGCCTTTCAACCAAACCGAATGCAATGTTCCCTCTCCTGGGAGTCTTAACCACGACAGGACACGGTCGAGACTGGTGCTTCAACTAATAAGACACAGACGTATAATAGGACAGGTCCGTTTATAATTTAATCCTGATCTCCAGCGTACGATTCATAGTACTATTGTTTGAGTAGCGGCCGCTCTGTATGCCGAATTTCATCCAAATCTAAGTAGTAGTTTTTACGTGAAAGAGTAACAAACATCCATCCATACATACAATTTTTGCGTTTATAGTAGGATTGGTAGTATGATTTGTTTTATCAGCCTCGCTAGCTACCACCATCTTATATTCTGCTGTCCTAATGAAGAATCTCTGACCGAATGTACTTAAGGAGGGGCAGTAAGAAACCTCCTAACTGCATTCTTTGTCAATACGGTAGTATAAGTCGCTTGCCAGATCTACAATGATAGTAAGTAGCGCTATTGTGTCCTGTAAACGAGGGTTCCTGGTACAGTGCGATTCCACCTCCTCCCCTATCGTCACTCAACATCAGGTGAGATGGATAAGAAACGCCACTCCGTTATGAAAAAAAAAATCCTTTATCATGCAACACTAACTAAATCTCCAACAAATATTAAACCTTATTCACCTGTGATAGGATTGAAAAACAATGAAAAATTACAACGCAAGCTGTGCTCGTTAAACGGTTAAAATATTTAAATCTGAACACTGCAAGCTGTTAAATATTCAGTGGGAGGCGATAGTTCGAAACTTCGTACCACCGGAACGGTTTGTATGGTAATTGATGGAAATCATGGCGGCTGGTGTAGACAGTTTTTCATATTCCTTTGCCCACCTGAATATGAAAGGCAAAGATAGCCTACATCCTAAGGAGCTTGGGAGGCTTAATGACCGTTGTATATTAATGCGTTGCACGAGCTTCTACTTACACAAGCCACACTTCGTTGTAACTGATAGCCAGTGCCTCAGTAGTTGAGAATTCCGGGTGAAGTGCGCTTCCATCATTGGCCTTATCATCACTTAACATCAGGTTATAATATATTCCTTCATATTATGAAGGACAAGTGCTTACCCGTAAAATATTAAAGAAAAACATTCTGCGGCCGTTAGTTGGCAATTGTCAATGCTGGTGAGGTTAGACGAACACCACCAAGCTGTTAGCCCAGCCGTGGGACAGTATATGGGGTTCTTTCTAAGTCTTTTATGTGTAACAGATATTGATGTTGATGGCAGGCTAGGCACAGTATGCACTTCCTCGTTATATTTACCTAAACACACTTATACACACACATAAGTCACAGTCACTCACTTACCTTACCTTACTTTCTTAACCGTGTTAAGGCGCTGGCAACTATGATACAGCCCTCACTGTCGATCTGTATACAAGCAAAAGGAATGAAAACCATGCGTGATCCAATGGATTCCAGCCAGGAAATTAAATTTAAAAAATAATACCAAATAAGTTTGGTCATCCAAAGAGACAACGCCGCCAGCGTCCTGGGCACTCTCCCGTTTGGCAGCGATTTGGAGTTCCTTTTTTATTTGTAAAAATTATGTGTATATTTCTTTTTTATTTTTAATTTCTCTTAAGGGTGCGCCGACCAAAAAATGCCAAAAATGCAGTTACGGTTAAGTAAATATAATTGAAAATACTATCGTATTAAATGAACAAAATATATATTTAGTATCATAGGGAACGTGTTTACAATTTGTCAGAACCATAAATTCATAACACGCTATAGTTTTTTCTACATTATCATTTAAAGTTGGGCAAAAATCATGAAAACGAGTGGCGGCGTTTAATAGATTTCTTATAGTTTATCTAAATTATTGTACCTCTGATTTTGTCTAAACAATCATCAATGGATAAACTACAAATTGCTAGACTACATTTTCGATTCATCAAGTGGTTATTTAAATAATTATTTTTTATTAAGCACCTTAAATTCCCCATACAAAATTAGTATGGCCGCGCGGCATCAAATAAATATGGACGACGACATTTCAAATAAAACATATGACGTTTGTCACTTACGGATGGCGCACCCTTAATTATCATATCTGTTTTCGATATTAATAAATACCAAATATATATTTAGCCTCCGGGGTATGTTCGGCCAAGTGTCAGAATGTCCACTTTCATCGACGTCCTTTAGTAAATGAAAAAGATAATCATGCTAATAGATGCAGTTTAGAAGTGACTTTGTAGTTTTTTTTCTATCAAGGAAACTTCAAAACTCTGCATTTTGGCAACTGAAAAATTATTGCAAATAAAATCATGTATATTCTTCTTGGCGTTGTATGTTGTATGCTTTCTAAAAACCATGCATAGGTGAAGAGCACTTCATAGTTGTCAGCGCTTTAAGCCCCAAGGGTAACATTTTCCGCAAATGTAGGAACGAAGTTTGTCCATTCTAAAGCTCGCACACACGACGACGGCGACTGCTATAGACCACCTAGGCAGGCATTTCAGTTAGGTTTTTTACGGAAAGAGAATATTGTTGTTCGCCTGTGGTCTTCACAGCGTTCCCGGAAGTTTTGTAGGCGGCGAGAAACTTAAAGAGTTCCTCAAGCCGTGTGATCGAAACACTTCAAAGGGTTTTTGCATGGCATAGGTATCGCATGCGTGTCCCCGTCTCCTCTAGAGTCACACTGAGGAGTTCGGATTGAATCGAGATTCAGTTGGGTGTGACGACAACAACAACCACCCGTGCGGATATTGATACCAGTTGTTCCTTTGCAGGAGATCTGGTGGCTACCATGAGTTTTTAAAGCAGTAGTCTAGCAATGTTGTTGCGGTTGTGAAAACAAGACGCGTGCAGCGACGTGGTTATACACGCGGCTGGTTTTTGCAACTGCGATAACATTGCAGTAATACTGCTTTATGAGACCCTGCTGTCTAGTTAAAGCACCACTCCTACACAAATAGGAACATGTCAGTATTTAAGGCTACGTATTACTTAGACCAAGAAAAACTTAAATGGAACAACACAAAGAGAAGACGAACGTCGTGTCTGGCAAAGAAGTAAAACAACTTATCTTGGGGTAGAGATGAATGGGAAGACTACACGGACATGAGCGTAGCTCTTAATGTAAAGTTAAAGAATATTCACAATTAGCTAACTATGTACTGTACTGTACCTTTGTTGTTCTTGTATACCTAGAATTAAATAAACATTCATTTACTTCATAAAGTAAAAGCGACCACAAAAATAAGCAACAATAAACGTGCAGTCCTTTCAACCACATTTGTAATTGCGATCCAATCAAATATTAATTTTCGTTGTAAAATATTCCATTGGGGAGATAGTTCAATTTCACAATCCGTGTGCTTGTCACAGGCTGGTAGGTGAGGGTTTGTAAGGATTGCGCTGATCGTAACGTAATTATCCAAGTTTGTATGTAGTTTGTGATAACATGGTATTGACAGTTTTACTTTACGCTTTTAGTTTACGTTCTAGACTATGCTCGTGTGTAATTCGTGCAATCAAGACTCAGTAAATGTACACAAGCCGTTATTACTATGTAAACAATACACACGATATTACTAAAAAAGAAGCAGTATTATAATCCGTGCCCAGAGTTTAATATCACGAATTATGCGCGAGCAAGGCCTAGAACAGAAATAAAAGAAATCATTAATTAAATTTAAATCATTTCATTCCATTGGGGAGTTAGTTCGTTGTTTATACGTTTGTTTAAACGTTATAAAACGGAGGCAAAAAGAAGGTAGAGCAAATATAATTTTGAAATGTGACAACGGAAATATAAAACATCCAGGAAACTTTACCGCCTCTGTGGTCTAGCGGTTAAGACCACTGGTTTAGACCCAAAGATCTCGGGTTCGATTCCCAGCGGGGGGTACATGTTTGTGCGATTATTCCCAGTGGTCCCTTCTAGCACTGTCCCCCGGGGTGACAACTGAGAATTTTCCTCCCAGTTGTCACCAGGATGACAAATTTTCCCAACTGTTCACTTCCTATTCGTACTAGAGGGGACACCTGGTTTTTTTTCTCAATTGTGACCCGAGACTCCGAGGGGGTGACAATTGCTAAGATTCCTTCCCAGTTGTCCGCTCCGACCAGTTTAGAGTAAGGATCTTCTCTCTTTTCTACAACATATAACAGTGTTCGCACTGTACCTGTGTTTACTGATTGAGGATACTAGCTGCCCCACTCCTGTAAGTCACGTGATAGGTTAGAAATTTAAGACAATCGCGAGGCGCAGCGTAGCGATTGTCTTAAATTTGTCACCCGGGGGACAGTGCTAGAGGGGACTACTGGAAATAATCGTGTTTGTGTACTCGGTTTGGTTTTGGTAGGGCTTGTTTGTCCGCCTGGCTAGCTACCACCATCTTATCTAAATATGTCGCCATTACATCAATGTTTGTAGCATTGTTGTGTTCCGGTAGCTAGAGTTAAGATAGCCAGTGCCTCACTAGTTAAGGATCACGGGTGAAGTGCGCTTCCATCATTGTCCTTATCATCACTTAACATCAGGTGAGATCAAGGCACCGTGCTTACCCATTAATATAAAAAAAAATGATTTCACTGAGTGATTATCGTATTGTCTACGATATGGACAAACTAACATCGTGCACGTTTTTGTAGATTGAGTAGACAATTAAAACATTCACTTAACAAAAAAATAATACCGCGTCTAGTTAAAATCACAATAACAATATATAATATAATTTAGCGATTACATTGTTTTAGCACATATTGATAGATTTAATTAGAACGTACATCAAAAAAACTTATTTCCTAATTACTACTTGCTGAATATATGTATTTATATGTGTGTGATGGAGACAAGTACTGACAGTATGTACTCCTAATCACTACCAGATGTTAGCTTTAAAGACCTGTTGTTACAACTTATACCTACATCTACCAACTTCCGGTGACATTTTTATTCATTATTTTTACTTATGAAGGCAAGCACATTTTAAGCTTGATATCCCGACTTTCCGATCAAATCAATTAAAATAAAATTTAAAAATATACACGCTATGAAAATCATATCATTTTTAATTACATTTATTAAAAAAAAATATATACGTAGGTATTTGCATTCTGAAAAGGTATTGCTCCAAAAAGAAGGAAGATTATATAAAAAAATGTTCATTTCATAAAGCATTTTGAGGAAAGGCTCGTACAAAAGATCTTCTGATGAAATAGACACTTCACAGTGCTTAGCAGATAGTGATATTGCAAAAAGGTCAAATGTATATACAGGAATTCTTATAGCGTCCCGGAGAAGAAAATTCAATGTGAAATTCCTTGTCCATGAAAACGACGGATGTAATTTTGTTACGGAGGTAAATATGTATTGTATTATATTATGACCTGCCGATATGGTCGGCAATCGACGCTCAAGAAGATAAGTATTTTTAAATGAACTTTCGAACAACATAAAATTTGGATAAAACATTGCTTTTCAAATTAATTTCAGAATTTCTGAGTTATGGTT
Organism: Eudonia lacustrata; assembly: GCA_947562085.1. Taxonomy (NCBI): domain Eukaryota; kingdom Metazoa; phylum Arthropoda; class Insecta; order Lepidoptera; family Crambidae; genus Eudonia; species Eudonia lacustrata. The sequence goes on from OX387318.1 coordinate 9,181,487, forward strand.
TAAAGACCCAATAAACCACCAATGACCGTTGACATTAATTTATTGAAATCGATTTATTACACCACACAATTTGTATCAATTTGAAAGAATTCTAACTCAAGGTTATTAGATACGAATCTATTTTATCGAGTAGGTACAAATGTACCTAATCGAAATTTATAATCAATGATGGATTGCCACTGCATTCTGCCTTCATTGACTTATCAGATCTATTAGTAATTTAAAAAAGTTCGTAATTAGAACAAAAACAAACTGAAAGAACATTAAGCTTAATTACAGAAGTGACGTCGTTGAAACACAGCTTTTGATTAATTGACACTTTCATTTATTTTTATGTTAAAAAGGTTAGTAAGAAATCTTGACGAATTATCGAACTTATTAGTAGTTACAGTCAGAAGGGACAACGAAAGTCCTTAACACTAGTACTTTGTCTAAGCAACTGTTAAACTACGGGTGACGTGCGCTACTATTTTCGACCTTCAAACTTCGGCCCATTACAACGTCTTACTCCATGATTACTATAGGACTGGTTTATGCACGGAGGAAATGTGTGACCAAGCTCCCATGTACAGACAGCAGCAGATCAACCTACCACAAAATGTCAAATTTCTTTAACAAATTTTGAACCTTAGAGTTTGGGTTATATAGATCAATATCGATTAGAGAAATTTGACAGTTTTGCATAGGTTGATGTGCAGGCGTGTGTACTTTATCATCAGGTGAAATGAACGCTTCGACTTTCCCGGATTTATGTAAAAAAGAATTCAACAGGTGCTTGTGTAGAAAAAGTATTTAATTTTATTGCTGTTCATATTTAGGGTTATCATCATCATCATCATCATCATCATCATCATCATCATCATCATCACCCTATACTAGTCCACAGCTGGACATAGGCCTCTCCAAGTGCACGCCGCGGATCTTGATTAGTGCTGCCCAGTCCCGTATACTTTTGTTAGCCTCTTTCTTGTTGTTGTTTCTACCCAATTGTAAAATTAAATAATTAAATATTTAGGGTAGTTTCGTGTAAATATTTTTATGTTATAGGATATGTTAAGTGCTATCAACTGTTCCCCAAGTCAATGGTATTCTTCATTAATGCCATTAATGATCTAAAAATTAAGTATTTTCTAATAGGTGTGTTGGCAAACAGGCCTCCTTTCATCTAATAGCAAGCGATTACCTCGGCCTGTTCTACTTGGATTACCTGCGCGTTGTCAATTCGGTTGTCTTTGGTGTTATGCCTCTATGCCCATAGATTTTACAAGATTTCATACCATTAAACTGCAGTAATAATAATAAGGCTTGCTCTCTGTGCTGTGGAATATGGGATAAGCATTCGGTCTCGAGGACTGCTTTCCTAAGATAACAGTCGTTTAAATCCCCCATAAGCTACTTTCAGCTGGCGTAGTCGGTTGTGGGATTTATAATGATGACATTTGTGTAGAGGATGGCTAAATAATACTAGTCTTCTTAGACTAGCTAACTAGTCTATCTAAATAGGTACATTTTATTCTTGAAGTGTACGTCATGTTCCTAACAATATACGAAGTAAAATTTAGAAGACAAGCCAAAATAGTCGATGTATTCCTGGTCTCAAACAAATTGTAATCCATTTTTTGGTCATATTTTCAAGTGCATACAAATTAAATACCTATTTTTATCTCGAAAACCAGAACCAACATTATCTAAACCCAGAACGGCAAAGCAAATACACTTAATACACATTTTTTACAGCAATTTAGTTCATTATATCTAAAGGCACCTCACTTTCGAGCAATTTGAACTATTAGACTAGAATTTCATTTCCCTCTTCACTCTTCCTACGCCCCCCTACTTGCCAATAGAAAACATCGAAATTGACTGATTGCTCGTTAGTTACAGAGTGGTATTGGAGGTGGCGGGCAATTCGGATGCGGTCATACTGAGCGGTCTGGAAGCTGACACGCAGTACCAGGTCACTGTCGCCGCGCTTTGGGGCGGTCACAAGTACAGAAGCAGGCCAATTGTCTTCCGCACACTGGGTGAGTTTCAACGAATTTTTAGTTCATCACCAGCTCATTGTATGTCCCCATTGCTAGAGCACGAACCTTCCCTACGGATGGAAACAGCACAGGCAGGATTATTAGTGAAAAAGAAATAAAAGGTAGACACGGTCATACTGAGCGGGCTCGAGGCTTATACTCAGTACCAGGTCACCACTGTCGCCGCTCTCTGGGGCGGTCTCATGTACAAAAAAAGGTCAATTGTCTTCCGCACACTGGGTGAGTTGTAACGGATTATTATTTTAGGCTAAATAAGTTATGAACTTGGTAACATACTGATCAGGCTAGAGGCTGACACACAGTATCAGGTCACTGTCGCCGCGCTCTGGGGCGGTCACAAGAACAGAAGCAAGCCAATTGTCTTCCGCACACTGGGTGAGTTTCAATGGATTTTTAGTTCATCTCTAGCTCACGAACCTTCCCTATGGATGGTAACAAAACAGGAAGGATTATTAGTAAAGAAGGAAAAGATAGATGCGGTCATACTGAGCGGTCACATGTACAGAATCAGGCCAATTGGCTTCTGCACATTGGGAGAGTTGCAATGGATTATAATTAAAAGCTAAGTAAAGAATAAACGCGGTCATAATAAGCGCGCTAGAAGCTGACACACATTACCAAATCACTTTACCCAAAACCGCACATTCGGGTGGTCAGAAGTAACAAAGGCGGATCAATTAATTTTCGCACACTAGGTGAGTTGCAATGGATTATTAGTAACAGGAAATAAAAAACAGACTCAATCACACTGAGCAGGCTGGAGGCTGACTCGCAGTACCAGGTTACTGACGCAGCACCTTGGGGCAGTCACAAGTACAGAAGTAGGTCAATTTGGGTACATGTCTCTGATTTTCTTATTAGTTCAATTGATACTTACACTAGTAGTAAGAAAAGTTTAATAAAAAAAGTCATCAAAAGTTAATAATCAGATATTATGAATAGATACATACAGTTTGTACATATTACTATAATAATAAATATAAATACTATACTAAACAATACATTCCTAAAGGCGATTCTATCTCTAGTTTAGAATATTGTTTCTACTGAAATACCCCAGCTAGAAACTTAGGTAACTCTCATGATTATCTTACAAAAGTGTACCTAAAAGTATTGTAATAATACATAGCGTGTGCGGCTGAGCAGGACGTTGAAACGACAAGCATTTCACAAACTTCGCGCCTCGCTGCACACATTCTCTGTTCACATTTCAACATACTATCATGATTCTAACTAGAGCGGAGGAAGATCCACATATCCTTTTATTTTGTTACAATTCTATATTTTCATAAGTCTTGCTTATATCAGTACGTCTTGAAACTAGGTTCTTTGTTCAATTGTTTTATCGCAACCTTTTCTTAAGAGTGCCTTAGACTAGGCACTACACTTGTTTTATCTCGAGCTTTCATTAAGATATATCTTACAATTGAATCTGGTAAAGTTTGCGTAATGCTTAATAAGCGGACGAAGAGAATAAAATATAATTCTGCGTATTCAGTAAAGGCACTAGCTCTCCTCTGGAGCTATTTTGTCTATAATTTAAGTATAAGAGAATTAAATATAAATCGGTGACGTTAAGCTTTAGTGCATCTCTCCTATTAGAGACTATTGCCCAATTGATGAAGACCAGATAAATATGGGATGGGATAAATACCTATACCGAATCTGTTCGTGACTTTTTAAAGCCAAAATTAGAGTCTTCGACTACCTGGTCTCCAGTCTCGGGTTTTACCTTAATGAAGTTTTAAGTAGTTACTTTGGATGTTATTACATTATAAGTATATTTGTAAAATAGGTGAAAGTCTTAAGAGTCTTTTATATATTGCATCTTTAATATATCAGCGTATTTATGATAAACTATCAGTTGGCCCGCGACATCAAAATTAAAAAAAAAACAAAATTCAAAATCATTTATTCAGTTTAGGTTACAAATAGCTCTTATGAACGTCATTATGCCATCGGTTCGTAAGTCTATCTACTCTGGGCGGGAGATCTTGTACTGAGAAGAACCGGCAAGAAACTCGGCAAGTGTTCAGCTCTTTTCTCCCTTACAGCGTCATAAATATTGGAAAATGCCCTATCATAAAAGAACGCTTTCCATCACAAATAAAAACACAAAATGTAAAGGACAATCACAACATGTAAAAAAACACAAAAAAAGAAAAAATATAATAAAAACCAGTGCGTAGATTAGGGCTTTCGAAGTGATACACGTTCTCTTCAATAAAACACTTTATTTTTCTCACTACATTCCGCTTCAAAATCCAAATCACAACAACCCCAATCCAACGTTGGCAATGCCAGTTGCCGACGTTACATTTGCCTTCCCCTTCTCTTTTACTTTGGAATCGTTTCACAACTTTTTATTTGTAACGGAAATACATCTTTTGAACAACTTTTGTATAATAAAAACCAAAACTCTATTTAATTACATTTGAAAATAAAAACAATGCTTAAAAATATTTGATTTAAGATTAAAATTACATTTCACAATAACGACGTGGGAAATTAAAGCAACCCAATGTTACAACATCCGCTCAGTGGCTTTTTAAAATAAAACAGTGTATGCTTAAGATAAGATTTTAAATTAATAACTCAATAACAGTATTTTATAAGTATAAGTATGTATAATTCAAGTAGATTTCTAACAATCGGCCTTCCTGACAAACAAGTTTGTCCTCAAATTTATAAGTTAACTTTTATCCGTAATAGATTAAAACTATTTAGGTACTTATATTAGAAAATGATAAATATTTATTAAATAATTTAAAACAACTGACATACATCCATCATTTTATATTGGCACTTTCAACAGAAATTGCCTTAAAATACAATATAATAAATTTTTACCACTTGGAAAAGAGAAAAAATATAAAAATAATATAAAAAATCATCAAGTGCTTTTTACACATTGCTATAAAAATCCAGAATAATAAACTTTACAAAATATTGTCACTTGGGAAAATTCATCAAGCGACTCTACAATCAACTTTCTTTTAATCTTAACACTCGGAAACTTCATCAAGTGAATTTTACATTACATAGTTTTAACATATTAATTTTTTTTAATACAAAATATTGCCACTCGGAAACATTCATCAAGTGATTTTTACATTAAATATTAATATATATATATATTTTTTATACAAAATATTGCCACTTGGAAAAATTCATCAAGTGATCTTATATTATCATTTGGAAAAATTCATCAAATGATTTAATATAAAATATTTTATATGTTATTATTTACTGTTACTTGGAAAGTTCATCAAATAACTCTTTTTGTGGAATATTAACGCTTGGAAACATTCAAATCAAATCAAAGCAAATCAAAATTCTTTATTTGCGTCAAGTGAGTACAATAACAAGATGTATAAATGGTAAAGGTCCTTTCACATTTTACCCTCATTGGATGTGCAAATATACATAATTCAAAAATAATTAATTAAAATAGAAAATTTCATAAAGTTGAATGTCAAAAGTATCAAATTAAAATAATAATAAAATCAAAAAAATAATTAAATATTGTTAATAATAATTAAAAAAAATCATAACAATAGAAAATAAAAATTAGTACATAATGTTACCTATTAAAACAGATTAAAAACAGTTATCATTAACATTTATCGACTAATAATTCGGTGACTTTTTTCTTGAAATGCAGTTTGTCAAGCTGCTTAATACTGTCTGGCATTTTATTATAAACTAAAGGCGCTAAATGTAGTACGCTTTTCTGAAAGAGAGCTGTTTTGCCTGAGGGTACAACTAAATTGTTCTTATATTGAGCTCGTGTGGGGTTTCTGCGTGAGTCTGACAAATTCCTGTAGAGAGATTTATTATCTTTAACAAATAAAGCCATCTCCAAAATATAAATACAGGGAAGTGTCAGAAGTTTTAAGGATTTAAAGAGCGGTATACAGCTTTCTCTAAGTCCGAGGCCACCTATTGCCCTAACACATCGTTTTTGCGCTCTAAATATTTGCTCACGATTACTACAATTACCCCAAAAAATTACTCCATATCTTAATACCGATCCTACCAATCCATGATATGCTGACAAAACTGCTTCTCTATTTACTTTTTTGGATAGAGTATGCAAAGCATATGCTGATTTATTAAGTTTTTTGCATAACTCTTCTGACTGTTTTTGCCATGTCAGTTTACTGTCTATGAAAATACCTAGGAACTTTGTAACTTCTGTCTGTTCTAAACTTTCATTACGGTAAACTATATTAATATTATGTGAGTTTCTCGGTCTTTGGGCGAAATGCATAATTTTTGTTTTACTTAAATTAATCTACTATTATTAATTTAATTATCTAATAAACCTAGCCGTTCAGTAAGTTTTGGTGCTGAAATCATGCCGCCCGAAAATTAAAACACAAACTTAATTTTCCACCAGAAATGCGAGCACGCGAGGTAGGGCGAGGGCCACCATGCCAAAAGTATAATAGCTCTCAATTTCAGTAGTATACAGTCACGGGCATTAACATGTAAACAATTGAACTCATATTACAATGGAATAAGAGACAAAACTAGTTGAAAGTGTATACATACAATGCTCGTGACTGTACACCTGTTGCGTGCAGTGCCGTGCATGCATAAGTTTTCAAGTCCCAGCTGGCGACAAGAATAAATAGCGTGTGTCTGTCTGTACATGCCCCATTTTGACATGCATGAGTCCGCGTATTAAATTGTATTTGTACAACAGCAAATGTTTCGGGGTTAAGAATTTGAAGCTTTTGCCTTACTTAGAAGGTTTTTGAACTCTAGCAACTAGCTAACATTTCTTTGGAACAGTGTTGTGAACGATAATGAGGCACGACGTTTTTAATTAACAATGTGTACCGAATACTTTTATTGGTACATCAGATTATTTTCTTTTTCCAGGTAATTTATTATTTTATTTGAATGTTTTAATTATTCGTTTTCCCTTGATCGTGAACGGTCACCACAGCCTATTGAGTTTTCAACGTTATTAATGTGAATCACGCTTAGCCTGCTTTCATTCCTCGTTGCCTTATTGAAATAAGAATAATGTTATTTATTTCAGGCAACAAACAATGTATAGATATAACATAGAGACCCATTACCAGATCGGGCAGCATTATTAAAAAAAATGAATGAAAAACAATTTGAACTAAATTCTTTTTTAAATCTAAATCTTTAAACATTATTTTTTATCTAAAATATTTAAAGTACTAGTAATAGTAGTAGTAGTAGTAGTAAGTAGTAGTTTCTTATGGGTACTAGCAGAATACCAGTGCTTTGCTTATACACTTATGTATTTTTGTGTATAAGCAAAATCAGCCACTGAGCTATCGCCCTTTGGTGATATTGCAGCACACATATATATATTTTTTATTGTTATTGTTATTTTTAATTCTATTCTATTCTTCTTTTCCTCCGTGTGGCATAGCCTTGGGACGACCTGTATATTGTCCTGTGCCTTGTCATTGACTGGATGGCTTTTACTAAATACCAAATTTTGCCGTCAAACAAGTGCTGCCTTTCGTTGCTTTGTTCCGGTTTGTAGGGCGATAAAATACAGGAAGTAGTCACAATACGGCAATATTTTCATAAGATTGCGGTGACTTTTTAGTATAAGACGGAAGTAAGATTGTATCGCCCACTCAGCTCAGTCAAAGCATTTCAAGAAAGAACGTAATAGAACGCTCAGCAACAGTTGTTGGCTATATAAGCCGTATTATAATATATGTGTCTGTCTCAAAAACAGTCTCCCTCTCACTGAGAACCGGATTAATTACGTTTTCTTTTGACTTCCTAAGTTGAAATTTTCCTAACGTGTCTTTTGGGGTCATTGGCCTTGATGTTATTGAACTCGCAGGAAAGGCGCTTAGCATTCACTGACAAATTAATTTGTTTTATGCTGCTTTGTATTTGTGAACTTTGTTGTTTGTTCGCGCAAGTACGAATGAATGCTTGATGAAGATTTGATAGTCATTTGTCGTAAGATTCAGATTCGAATTTGTTTTCAGAGCAAGTACCGATGAAAAGTTTTCTAATTACTTTTCATTAACACTGATGGCTGACTGATGGAATCAATTTATACTAACATTATCTTATCTGATCTATCCTGCTTGCTGACTTTAACAATTTAGTTAATAATTATGTTCTTTGTAGATCAAAGATGTTGGTATCTTTATGATTTCAATAAGATGTTCCATATATAAGATTTACTCATAATTTCTGAGTAATATCGTGCTTTCTTTTAAGGCACTAGTTTCAAAACAATGTGATTATGCTGAATTATTATCAGACAGTCCGCACGTCATCGTCAGTAGCGTTAAGATGGCTTTTAGTTCTAATACACGAATAAGCGCGAATGTCATCATCCATCATCTCAGCCAAAAGTCGTCCACTGCTGGACAAAGGCCTCCCCCAAGGATATGAGGGGTATTTGCCGTAATCGCCACGCTTGGCAGGCGGGTTGGCGATCGCAGTAGGTTGAGGGTAACCTCAGAGAGATGCTGCTGCCCATCCTCTGGAATGGTCCCTTAGTCGGCTTTTACGACACCCACGGGAAGAGATGGGATGGTGCAATTCTTGATTCCCGGCACTACACAGACAGGGAGCGCGAATGTAACAACAGCTAATTTAAAATGATGACATCAAATTCGATTTCCTTTGCTCGTCGATTTGCCAAATCAAACATACCGCGGTCGGAACGCTCTCTAGCAGCGTTTTGGCAGATCTCCAGATGTTCCGTCTGCGCTATGTGCATCTTAGAGATGGGCATCTATTCAGTACGAATAAATTGCGACTTACAGCTTTCGCGTTTTGTACTCTGTGCTATGTTGGCTGCCATTTTGAAGTAGTAACATTTATATTCAATAGAAAATAGATTTTTCGTATATATTTGTTTCACACTGTCATTAGTTCTATAAAAGTTTTGCAATTTCTTTTGCTCATTCTTCTCCAAAGGTGTCTTGAATGGGTAGTATAACAATATTTTAGGAAAATTTAAAGCTTCATAACGCTTCGGTGGCAAAACGCTCGACCCGGTACCCGAAGGGACCGGGTTCAATTCCCAGGTCGGGTAAATTGTGTTTGGATCTATTCGGTGCATAACCCGGGTTTGTGATCACCAACCCGCATTTGGCAAGTGTAGTAATTAAGCCATTACCCATCAATTGTAGTGATGACTTAATTTCAATGATGCGAGGCCTTTACCCAACAGTGGGGCAGTATAGAGACTATTTAATGTAAGTGCTTTTAAATAAATTTTATTTAAATAATGAAATAATTTATTAATTTAACATAATTTTATTGCTCTCGTTAAGTAACCTCGCAGTAAGACGTTTACGCATTTTTTTTTAAAAACGAATGTTTACATATTTATTTAATAAAATATTTTTGGTAAGTTTAGTTCACATTTAAGTGTTGTCTCCACTCTGAAAATTCATTTCAGACGGTGAGAGTGCACCGTGCAGACGATGAGTGCTTTGACCGAATTCTAAAATTGGACTCGACATTTAGTTTATTAGGACACTGTGCGGAACTCTCCGTCCGTACAGATCGTTAAAGTGAATTGTTCATACGAAATGTTATTACAGTTTGTAAGCGATTATACTTACAAGGATTTCATTGTTAATCTTCTTGTAAATGACTAGTGGCATCTTTAAAACTGGACAGTGGTTTTCTTCCACGTAAAAATCACACTTATGACAAGTTGAATGGAATTTTGTATGTGAATTGAATTATCAGGATATGATATCTATCAATAAAATATTTGGTGTTAAAAGTGCGGAACGATTCCCTGCATTTAAAAATTTTACTTGAAAATTTGTAAAAAAATATTAAAAAACTAATAGTTGCGCATCATTTAAAATGATACATTTGTATCGAAATTTTAAATAGCACTTAATATCATCAAACAGTAAAACTAACATAAAACACTTAAGTAAGGTAATCCATAACTTTAATAGACAGTCTCAATATTTTACCAGGAATATGTTTCTGGTAAATGGTAATGGTGGTAAATGTTAATGGAAAAAGGTTGGCAAGCTCAGCAAGACTAAAGCCGCATCCACACTACATCACATTTAATTTAATTTACAAAATAGTTTGTGTGTGCACTTAACACTTATAAGCACCAAACTTGTTGGCGAAACCGTAAACCACTAACGGTGGAGATACAACACAGCTGAGACAAACAATCAAAATAATACTTTTTGGCAGTGGACCTTAGAAAAATGTTGGCAACTCCATCCGAACATTTGGAACGTACATTAAGAACTAATGCCTGTATCGTGTCTACTAAGGCCCCCACGGACGACGCTTCTGCTGACGGGGGGTAAACGGGTACATATAACCCCTTTCCCACTTTCATTCCACAAACGCTTTGTTATAGTTCTGTACTAAGTAAAAGAGATGGCTCGCTTAGTAGCCTTTTGCCACGATAGCAAGTATCAAGAAATAGCTGGTGATTGTTGAAGTGGGAATTTAAGTCGGTGCGATAGAGGGTTGTAACCATTTCTATCGCCAAGTAGCAGTGCTTACAAATATTAATATTAAAAAATTTGCATTGAGACATTGCTAAAAAAACTTGACAATGTGCAAAGTATACCAATGCCAATGGCTGTTGCCATTGGTATGCTTTGCATTTTACATTACATTGGTTACATTTACATTGGTTGGTTCTGAACGCTTTCCATTAGGCGAACAGCATGGTTTTAAAAAGCTGCAAAAATAATCATTTAATTTGGACCATGTCCTTGACTAGTTCCTTGATCTAAAAGAGGTTATGTTGAAAGTTGGAGAAGGAATCATAGTACAAAAAGTTTGCTAACCTGTCTGAACCGTCTTCTTCTAAGGCAGTAATAACAAGACAACTTCAAAACCGAACCTATTGTTTTTGTTACATGTTGTAGGTATGTTTAATTATGTGTTTTGTTGTGATTCCAATAAATGTCTTTTGTTCTTCTTATTCTTCTTTCTTAAAACTCTGTTGAATGAGGTTAAAAACTCTTTTGTATAGATATTTTATTTCTTTTGTTACATTGTTCGTTTTTAGTTTTGTTGGTTTTGTTTAGGTTTTAGTTCAATCAATAAAATTAACTTTTAATCTACTTTATTTCGGCGCTTTTTTTATAATGCAATACAGTTCAAATGATAAACCTAGAGACATATGTGTGTATACAACTTAACGTCGAAGATATAACTAAGGTATCGAAGAAACGAGCTGACTTCGAATAATCGAATAAACGACTTGTAGGTAACCCGTTTATACATCGCCACGTGACAACGCTTTGTGTAACTAATTGTTTTTAACAAGTATAAAGTAATTATAAGGCATTGAGAAACAAATCAATTTTTGACACACAAAGAGATAAAGGTAATTTATTTAATTACAAACAAAGACAAAAACAAGATAATAATTTAACTACTTAAAATTAAACTTACAAAAAACTAAAAACTATAACTACTAACTATTAATAAAAAATTTGCCCCAAATCATCGCCATTAGGCAGAGTGCCCAGTAAGCTAGCAGCATTGCCACGTTGGTTAGCAATGCTTATACGCTGGCCCAAGTAGCTGCTAGCTCTGGTGGTCCCGGGTGGTTTCTACAATTTTTTTAGAAATATCTTTAAAAAGTTTGTGAGCATCCGGGCCCCATGGACCTAAAGTCTCTACCCCAAACGGATCAAATAAAGTAAATTTTAAAATCAAACTTTATTACTCTTCATCATCAACATCAGCTCGTTATTTATAATAATAATCCTATCATTGTTCTGTTCCATCTGTGCAGAGCCACCACGGACATCCCCGCAGCAAGACGGGGGGCTGGTAGGGGCTACGCAGCGCTCCTCAGTGGCGCCGCCTGACCCTTCTCCCACCTTCCCCACGGTAAGACTAACTTTTTCTTTTCAAGGTATCGGTTGCATTTAAATGTAGTTACGTTGTTAAGGCAGCAAAAATTTAAGGTTTTTAAAGCCGTAGTGAACATACCTGGATGGCCCAGTGGGCGCCGGCCAGTGGGCTGCCCAAGTATGGCTGGGGGGATTGGGGTCGAGAAGAACCTGCGCGAGCTCAACGCGGATGAGTTGCAGGAGGTGGCGTAGGACAGACTGAGGTGGAAGCTCTTATTATCGGAGGCCAAGACTCACTTTGGGTCACTGCGCCAATCTAGTTAGTTAGTTAGTTTCTAGAAGGGATGGTATTACGCAAATGTATCTCCGTCCCTAACAAGAGTCTCTAAAGCGTTCGGATCGAAATTAAGAGCGGAACCGAGCGGCGCCTTTAACCTAGCCTTTCGTGTATCCTTGAGTTGTATGTATGAGAACTGGGGGTGGCATAACCAGTATTCGTCTGGTGGTAGCTATTCTACTCAGAATACCTACGACTGGATGGTGACTTACCAGATACCTTTTCTGCCTCCAAGAAATATTGTTATACGAATCTTGTAATCAGGTCCAAGAGCTGACGTCAAGTCTTTCAAGTGCTAATGTGACGGGGAGGCCATTCGCCTGGTGTTAGGATTCAGCACAGAATACGATTTTGGATGGCAACCGATCTAAAATATTTTCTGCCAGCAGCATTGTAATATGAATCCTAATGCCAGGTCACAGAGCTTTATGAAGATTAGTCACGTTACCGCACCGTTCCGTCGTAATGTGTGAAAGGTTACGAACGTAGTATGGAAATGCCTTTCACACTTTGTAAATAGCGTTCCCACTTTAGCATGGGCACACAAAAATAAACAGTGTGTACGTGACAGTTATTGATGAACCGCCCGCGTAGATAAATGTATCCAAATAGCTTAAAGGTTCTCTGGATAATGATGCAACACGTGTTGTTATGTTAATGCGTCAATGACTGTATGGAAGCATGTATTTAAAATATTTTTTAACACAATAAATACATTATGTATTAACGACCTCCTTGGTGTTTGTACATGGTTTGTACATCGGTTTTCATGGTGTCGCTATCTCTGAGGTCCCGGGTTCGATCCCCGGTCGGGTCAATTTAGAAATTATTGTTTACATAAATTGTCGCGGGTCTGGGTGTTTTCTATGTCTAATATGTATGTTTTTATGTATGTATGTTGTCGTTGTCTAGTAACCATTTAACGAGTTTCATAACGAAGCTTATCTTGGGCTAGATAATTGGTGTGAGCGTAAGAAAGTTTTTTTAGTTTTTATTAATAATAATTGTGCTAACCCAGCCTAAGGACCTTTGTTTAATTAAATAAAATGTTTTGCGCATACACTAGGATTGCTGCCTGGTTGTGTGGGACTCTCCTCTTCTCTCGTCCAGCTACTAAAAGCTCGACAAGGGAGGACGAGGGGAGGTCTACCCACTATAAAACCTAGTACCATCCCTTCTTTCCCACAAGGATGGCTTGGGTTTTAGTGCAAGTTTTATTCACCATTCGATCAGTTACGTTACGATTACATCATCATCAGGAGGCGCTGCTTCAATGACGCACAAATTCTTGTTTTCGTTAATGTGATCGAATATTGTAAGAACCTTGCACAGGTACTCAGAAAGCTAAAGCGTTTGTGTTAGAAATGGGTTCACGTCACAAGTCTAACGGAGTTAGGGGGGGGGGGGGTTTATCAACCCTCAGAAGAATTTAGATATTATTCTGAGGATCAACCCGAGCCTTTATCCGTTCGGCTATCAACAATTCGAATTTCAATTATTTCAACCCGCACGGTCTGGCATTCCAGGCCACTAGTACTCAGGTGCTACTTAGACAGAGCAACTCTGATCTCCGTGTTGCAACAGACAACTTGCAACTAAGAGCCAGTTGAGACTTTAGTTTCATATGACCTTAAAAACTGCGCAGACAGCAAATCTAGTTGAGAGTTTAAATGTTTTCAGTTGCTACAACTAGCAACTGTTAAATTTGTTTCATAAAGATACCTAAGTATGTGTTAAAATAGGTTTTTAATTAAATGTTTTATAACGCAGATACGAGGTGTGGAGATCGGCATTGTAGTTATGGTCCTTTTAGTATGGATCGGGGCAATAGCGTTATTCTTTAACCGCTGGGGCAAGATCAGAATGCTTTTGCCGTACCAGCCTGATTATAAACAGGAGCAGTTGAAGGTAAGGAATTTAGGGTAAGCCACATTAAGAAGCAGCGTTTATGAATAATTAAAGGACTTTGAAAGTAGGGAAACAGATAACTACATCTGGAAGTGCAAGGCGGAATTGTTCATCGATAGGGTAAAGCCACCATAGTACGCACTACTGAAAAATACGTGTGCTACTAATGCTATGTAGAAATTATTTAGTAAGTCACTTTTAAATCATTTTACTTTTGAAAACTAATATATTTAATGCATAAGTAGGGTGTGTTTGCTTGTTCTTCAATCACGCCTAAACAGCTGAACCTATTGGTACACTGGTAGAGCTTATCCTGGATACACCTGTAATATTTATTTGTTCCGGGAAAGCATAATTCCTTTGGGAATTCACGACAGCGCAATGCATGCGGAAGAAGTCGAACGCGGAAGCTAGAATGGATATAACATTTATTGCGTGCCATATTTTCCTAATCTCTTAATCAAATAATCTAATACCTGCTAGATATAATATTGTCAGTTTTTGTTTCCATAGCGAGTAAAATTTTGGCAGGTGGAACAGTGCCCTTCCCATGTACCAACATCGCTATAGGATAACCATATGGTGTGTTATTATTTAAAACCAATGTTGCTATAACCTAGCCAACTCCAACCGAATACTTCCGTGCTCCTTCGCCGTAATACCTTGCCCTTTTTTCACCATACTGATTTTCTTTTAGAGCCCCTTCACACAAGCGTTTCTGCAGCATAGACGTTTGATAAAAGTATTCACAGTGCAGACGCCGCGTCAACCAACGCATACGAACCTTGTAAACGCCTGTACGTTACGCTTAGTCGCCACCTACGTGATAGAGCGCTTACGTCGTCGTAGCGATTGCACTGCGCATACGTTTGTCAAGCGCGTACATTAGAGAAACGCTTGTGTGAATGGGCTCATAAGTAGACAGTATCGCTAATATGGATACTCTGTTTGGCTACCGTATACCTTGCTACTCAGCGGTAGATTACCAGCCAATGCAGTAATTAGTTAATCTTATTTTCCGTAAACTTACTAGGACTGGCAAGCTAAATCTCCTGGTATACGACCTATCTCAGCTTGTTACTGAACTGTATTTAGTTTTTAATCTTCTATAGAAGGCTATAGTACCAAATCTTGTTAAATAAATTTCAAAAATGTTGAATGTTTGCCTGCTTCTAAATTTTTTCTAAAACAAATCTCAACATTTATTGTTAAGTTTGTTAAGAAATCATTAGTAGATCTTATGTACTAATAGTACTTATTTATTCTAAACTTATTATTAAGTAAAATAAGTTTGGTCAAAGGTGACTATTGGGTTTTGGTACTATACCAATTATTGACAGTTGTTTTGGTGGTGTTACATTTGTTTGTACTTCTTGTTAGGTGCCAGGAAGCAGTGCGTTGGCGGCGGCAGCAGCTGGTGGCACATGTGGGGCCCATTCAGCACCATCAGCGTGTTCGGTAATTATATTATTATTAGTAAAATCAGTAACAAACTGACTATCTTCAAGTGAATGTACAAAGGTGTCAACTGTGATGTTCTTTACCTTATAGGGTTTACTTTTATAAGGCCCCTATTTATTTATTATAATTTTCTTTTCGTAAAATACAAATAATTTAGAGCAGAAAACCTATAAAGATTTATGTTTTAAATCATTCAAAGATTTGGTAAACTGTTAGAGCTGTATTTAATTCGTTCATTTATTAATTATATGAGATTTCCAGAGACCCTCAATTAGAATTATTTTGTGCGTGTGATTGCGCGGTGGTGAACTGTTATAGACGCAATTAGTTTTCGCATTCATTTTAACATTTCATTTTGAGTTGGCCTTTCGTTAATCGAATTTATCACTAAAGAGTTATAATGTTAATGAATTTACAATTTCAACTTAACAGATAAGTAAATATTGAATTTGTAAAAAGTGATTTATGGAACAACGAAAGTGTTTAATGGATAAAAGCAACAATCTGCAAACGAACAAAAAGACACTTTAAAACAATCAAATTAGACACAGCCTTTGTTACATTAACGAAGTAGAAACACTCTAACTCTTCCAACATTCTTTTGCAAATCTTCAATACTTTGAAGGAATTCCAAAAAGATTAAAGATAAAATTCCAAATTATACTAAACGAAATATGTGATGCAATGTTTTTTTTTTTTAATTAAACGCTGTAGCTATCTCAAGGTAAGACAGTGGATTTATTTGAGCATGCAGTAACAGAAACGGTGGCGTGATTCCATGAGCCGCATTGCAGCTTAGCTGTGAAGGCCACGGTAGTCCTGCAGCTAACGGGGAACTATATTTAGAATTCCATTGTTCTAGTTGTGATGGTCTTAATGACTTACGGAATGATCGCAATGTCGATTAAGTGCGGTTATGTGATCTTTTACCTATATTAATATTTTGAAATAGAAATAGAAAAAATCTTTATTTGGTATAATTACACATACATATTCAAAACACAGGAACATCACTTTTGCATATACCAAATTGGTTTCCGCTCAGCATTTGTCCTGGTGTTAACCACGACGCTAGTCTTCCGCGGATGCCATATTTAAATTAAAAATAATATTAACAAAATTATTAAAATTATTTTGGTGAGTAACATCATCCACCATCAACACCATCACCGGATCATTTTTATGTCCCCACTGCTTGGGCACGAGCTATCCCTGCTGATGGATACACCACAGGTGGAACGGCCATTAACAACCACGCGGGCCCAGTGGCGGGCAGATAACCAGATGAGTAACCCATTATATTGTTTTTAATAATAATAATAATAAAACATTTATTTCAGACCACTTAGTCCATACATAGTTGATTAGTAACATACTTAATAAAGAAAACAAACAAATACAAGAGAACACACTAATTTAAAAATTTGAAAGTCCCACTATTATGCACTCGGTTCCAATGCCTAAGAATGGGACAGTCAAACTTTTTTGCTATTATCGCCAGGATGCCATTAGTATATATGCCATACCATGTAAGTCCCAACCCCATGCTCTAGATACCTTGGCTTCGGAGTCATTCATGGACAATAAGGATTTCATAGTGGTGGTTATTCCGGCATTCTTCACTTTGTCTATTTCTACACCGTTTAATTCATAACGAATATCTTGGAATAAATACATAAGAGGATTGTTGGTAAATTTAAAAAATGGTGCTCTCTCCTTGTTATCGCTCCTCATAACATTCTGTTGTTAATGACTTCTAATGCTGCTAAGTCTAACGGCTTTACGTGCCATCCGAAGTACGGAGGAGCTCAAGATTATACAATTTGTCACCCATCCGATGATTGGCCTTTGCGAGAGTTGCTTAACTTCAGCAATCAGCAGACTAACCGCGTTATCCACTGCGCTTCCTGTAAAGTAACATTATCATTAGTATTCATATGTCCCACTGCTGGGCTGAGGCCTTCCCACATCCTTCCCTCCATGAAGGGGTCGGGGGAGTTCCACATAACCGTCTACGTCTCCCCGCGCGTAATGGTATGCCTAATGCATTTTCTCCTGTTTAAAAAAAAAGGTCTTCCTACATGAATGCACATGTTATAAAACCACACATATAACGCTGACTCAATTCAGGTTGGTGAGTAATAACGACTGCAACAGACCAAACCCCGAGAAACACAGATCCAAAATTATTTCTATTATTGTCATCAATCCGCGGTTAAGTCACTGTGAATGCTACTTCACTTGCGTGATTAGGACCCAACGAACTCCTTGCACCAATGAGCAAGTAATTAGAATGCTGCAAGATTTTTTTCTGGCTCAAAGGGGCAAACAAAGAAAAAAATAAAATCTCTAAAATGGTTTTACTTACTAACTGATGTATTTGAGAACTTTTCCAATTCATTCCTACTCATAATCGTGGCGTAACACTGTAAAAGCCATTGGCAGCCATTAGCAATTTCTTAAACTATAAAAAGAAACCTACTTTTTTAATGAATTATTAATGCTAAAGCGTCCTCTCTGTACATTTTCTTCATTATAGTAACTCCCTTTGGGAGCATTTCTCTTTAAGGTTCCGTCTTACGTCTCAGTTTTCTTGTGAAACGGGGACTAGACGAAGACGAAGCAGCAACTCCATTGTCTTCATGATATTATATTAATAATATCTAGTTTGGTCTGAGATACTTCATATGCATACTTAAAAGATCATTGCGTTTCTGTTATGAAATCTGAATCTGTAATCTGTGTTACAGAAAGCGGATATAAACATAAGAGACGGTCTAAATATGAACACTTTAAACTTGAATATTTTTGCCCATACTAAGGTTGCCTGGAAGAGATTACTCTTAATGATAAGACCGCCCTTTTTACGATTACTATTATGTAGTTTCCGTTGTCAAAAATTTAATTTAATTTTTGGTGTTGGTGTTAAAGTGTATTTATTTTATCTTACCTGTCTCATGACTACCGTTATTCGTATTCATTCAGTTGTGCCTGTCATTCTAAAAGTGGAAATATTTTACCTATTACGTTTTCAGTTTAGTTTAAATGGGATGAACAATAAACCGGGGTTTATCTTGAATCCATTGTTACATTGATAGCAGCTATTGAATTTTAAATTTCACTATGGAATAATCTCGGAGTTAGACCGACTAGGGACAGGCGCCTAGGACGCTTGAGATACCTTTAAAAGCAGGAACTTAATAATCTAGACCTGTTATTAATGTTGCTCTTGATTCTAAGGAATATCCTTTTTAATGGTTTTAAATAATTTAAAGCAACAGTGCTATTGTGTAGTTGCAGTGTTGCAACTGACCATGTAGGTAACTGCACTTAAGTCAGTGACCAGGTTTAATCTTTGTATAATTGTTTAAAATTTAATAAAACCTTTAAAAAATATAAAACAAGAGGACTCGTCTGTGTTTTCAAGCGCGTATTATCCTACGTCTTTCAAATTAAGAATGAATAGGCATTTTTGTCGGGTACTTCCCAGACGTCAACTTGACCTTTTGACCCAGAATAAGGTCAAGCACAAACTCATTATTAAAAAAATAAACCATTCTTCATTTTCTATCTATAAGCGCTTGTTGTATAGTGGTACAGTAGAAAATTGGACTACATCACACCACGATGTCTCTAATGATTGCCAACTTACGAAAACAACCAAGAACTGACTACGTCAATTTTAATCCGGGAAGTCGATATAACGAATACTGTTTAGCTTTCATGAACGTCCAATCTGTAATTTCGATATACTGAAATGAAACTGCATACGCTGATTTTCAGAGGATCCCAATATCGCTTTTGCATATCAAATGTAATGCAAATATCTGGCAGTTCGCCTACAAATGTGTATTTGTGTTACGGCTTACCATATTTTTCTGAATTTACAAGCCGTACACGTTATACATTGCAACTTTGTTCCGAAACGAAATTGTATCTAAAGAAATGGTACTGATTTTAACAAAGAAAATAACAGTTCCAACAATCACTGTAGCGTCAGTTCATTTCAAATGTTTGAGTGATGTAATAAAGTTCACTGTAAACAAGGGAATTTACTTCTTGTTACGAGTATTGCGTCGCAACATTGTAACTTTAATTAAAAGAATTCTACGTAGTTTGGCTGAATTGTGTTTTATATATAAAATCCGTACCTATGAAATTGGAGTTTTTTTCTCACTTATTAATAGGTGTATTACTTCTAAAAGTCAATAACGGTTGTTAATATTATTATACACCTTTAATTAAAACTATGTTACTTAGGCTTCAGATAACAATGATTATTAATTTTGTGTCTTTATCGCCCAATTTTTTTTTAAATTGACTAACTTTTTTGTTTGCGGAATTGTCCTTTTGTTTCATTGTTGCTTTGAAAGGACTTAATTTTTTTTTATTTTTAATATCTGCTATATTTAGCTAGTGAAACAAACATAATACCCTACAATTTCTATAGTGTTAAAATAAATAGATGCTAAGAAAATTAAAAAAACGTTAGTATGAAAAATAAAATTTTATAAAAAATCTTCATACAAAACTTCAATGTCATAGGTAAGGACCTAATAATAAAAATGATCTAATATTAATTGTGAATGACAAATCCTTCTTTTACGTTGTTGTGGAGTTATGGATTTGAGTTGAATTATTTTCACTTCTTCGGGAAAAATACGCAAGAGAAGGCTTGGGTTAAATAATTGTCAAGATAAAAGTATTTAATGGTGTTCTATTAAATTTGAGAGCTTTATTATAAAATAACATATAACGTGCTAATATCAAATCAAAGCGCACTAAAAGAAACCTAAAATGTGGTCTGATTTGATTCTAAGCAGAGTATAAAGTACAATAAACAGCAAAGTCTTAATAACCACTTTCTTATCATGAAAGATGTTCGAGCCGATTATTTGTTAACAGCAACCCCACGAACAATGACGCGATACGGACCGGAGCCAATGGATGGACACCGCCATCACGCGATACACACGGCCACCAATCACCGTCTTCATTACCTGTTGTGTCATTATATCAACCCTATTTTCAACCGCCAAACCATTGTAACAATCGAAGTAAAGCACTCTAACTGAAAACACCTTCTTTCATTAACAAAGTGGCGACCGTGACAGGACTTGCAAGGCTAATTCGGATTCGAAGAGTTGCAGGTCCTTTTTGACGATTGGGGGATGCCACTTTGTTAATGAAAGAAGGTGTTTTCAGTTAGAGTGCTTTACTTCGATTGTTACAATGGTTTGGCGGTTGAAAATAGGGTTGATATAATGACACAACAGGTAATGAAGACGGTGATTGGTGGCCGTGTGTATCGCGTGATGGCGGTGTCCATCCATTGGCTCCGGTCCGTATCGCGTCATTGTTCGTGGGGTTGCTGTTAACAAATAATCGGCTCGAACATCCTCCCGGCCGTTGAAAGGTCTGCGCAGCTTTCAACTCCAACAATCCTCATCAGAGGTAGGCAAAATACATAGGCGGTTGAGAGCTCGGCGTACCGTGCCGTAGGCTGTGTTGACGTCGGCTACTCGAGGTATCCCATCGGATCCGGGGAACAGCTTGCTGATTCTGCCGAGACGCCAGCAGAGAGGAGGGGCATTGGCTTCCTTAATTACGACCATGTCGTCAAGTTTTATGTCTCTACACCTCGTTCGCCATTTGGTCCGCTGCTGAAGTTCGGCGACGTACTCGGAGGTCCATCTGAGCCAGAAGTGTTGCCTGGCTTGCTCAAGGCGCTGGAAACGGTCTAGACGGGGTAGGTTGAAGTCCACGAGGCACGGCGATGGCAGCGCGGTGAGTTGCCTACCAATCAAAAAGTGAGCCGGGGTGAGAGTTTGGAAGTCGTCGGGAGATGAGCTGAGGGGACATAAGGGACGGCTGTTTAGGATGGCTTCGACTTGTGTGAACAGAGACGATAACTCCTCAAAGGTTAGGTGTGTGTTCCCTAAAATGCGGTGAATATGATGCTTGGCTGATTTTACACCGGCTTCAGCCAGACCATTGAAGTGAGGAGAGTATGCAGGCGAAAATTTAAATTTAATGCCACGACGTGCTGCAAACTCATGAATAGAATTGCGATTTGATTTTATAAAATTACCTATTTCTTTTGCTGCAGCGACGAAATTAGTGCCATTGTCGCAATAAATAGTATTAGGTAAGCCTCTGCGAGCAATAAAACGTTTGAGAGTAAGAATGAATGCATCTTTGCTTAACTCACTGACGGCCTCTAGGTGAATGCATCGATAACGAAAACATATAAAAATGCACAAATAACATTTAGTTATTTTACAACCACGACCTTTACGATCGGTGATTAGGAATGGCCCAGCAAAGTCAGTACCAACTGTCAGAAAAGGGAAGTCAGGCTCAACCCGATCATTAGGCAAATTTCCCATAAGGTTATTTAAAGTTTTACCTTTAATGCGACGACAGACAAAGCAAGAACGAGCTACCTTTCGAGCTAGATTTCGCCCACCAATCGGCCAGTAGCGGTCTCTAACTGAGGCTAACATCTGTTGAGGTCCAGCGTGTAGAAGGCGCTCATGTTCCTCTTGAAAAATGAGTTTAGTTAAGGGATGGTCAGCTTTTACAATAATTTGATGTTTTTTGTCGTAGTGGTAGGTAGAGGAATCTATACGACCTCCAACTCGCAATATACCTTGGTCATCGAGAAATGGGCTTAGAGAAGAGAGAGTTGCCTTAGCTAGTAGAGGTTTGTTATTGCGTAGTTGGTCAATTTCAATAGGGAACGACTCTATTTGGGAAATAGCTATAAGAGCTTTTAGTGCTTTGTTAAGTTCGCTTACTTGAAGTTCGTCTATGAGTTTATTATTAGGGGTTTTGCAATTATGTGAAAATCTATAGACTCTGGCGTAGACTCTTTGAAGAGTGACTAGCTTGGAAAATCTAGTAAAACAGACTACTGGCGACGAAGATGCCACTTCCGCCACCAAAGCAGATACTGATTTCATTTCCGGTAAATCAACGATAGGATTAGTACATGAGGGCCACGCAGACTCATCATGAAGCAAAAAGGTGGGCCCATGCCACCACATAGAACAATCGCTAACGTACTGTGGATCTAACCCTCGCGAGAGCAAATCCGCTGAGTTTTCTGACGTAGGAACGTGACGCCAAGCGGAATAGTCGGTTAGCTCACCTATTGCAGCCACCCGATTAGCCACAAAGGTTTTCGTCTTATTGGGCGTCTTCAACCACCCCAAGACGACACTCGAGTCGGTCCAATATATATGACTGTTGATTGTACAACGAAGAGTCTGCGTAACGGATGAGCTTAGCTGTGCCCCTATTACGGCCGCGCATAACTCCAGCCTGGGAATCGTCGTGGCCTTAAGTGGGGCTACGCGCGTCTTAGCACATAATAGACTAATTTGTACATTGCCTTTGGCGTCTTTAGACTTTAAATAAATACATGCGCCGTAAGCATCTTTAGAGGCGTCACAAAAAGTATGCATTTCGATATAAGTGTGGTTATCGATTAAGACATGCCTAGGCAACTGAATAGAGGACACACATGAAACCCTTTGGGAAAATTTTATCCAAGTGGTTTGGATGTCAATGGGAACCGGTTCATCCCAGTCTATTTTGAGGGACCATAGTTTTTGTAGTAGTAATTTAGGTTTAATAGTACAAAGAGATAATAATCCAAGCGGATCAAAAATTTTAAATGTAGTAGAGAGAATTGATCTCTTAGTGAGAACCTTAGGTGAGGGGCAGTCCATTCGGAAAAATAGGACATCAGAAGAAGGTGACCAGCCAATGCCTAGAGTGCTCGTAGAGTTGCTTATAATTAAATTACCTTCCTCGGCGTTTATTAAACTAGAATTAAAAAGTTCTAATAAATTTGATCTATATTTTCTTAAGTGAAAACAACCCTTAGCTAACTCGTTTGACACCTGCAGCTGAATGTCACGTAGTTCCGACGGGGTATCACAACCGGTTAACAAATCATCACAGTACATATCCCTTTGAATGATTGTTTTAATGTTAGGATCGGTACATTCCTCGCCCAACTGCCAAAGACACCTCGTGCTAAGAAAACTTGCGCTAGAGAAACCATACGTCACCGTATTTAATCGTAGAGTGCGTAATTGCTGGTTTTCTTCGTCGCGCCATAAGATTAATTGAAGATCGCGATCAGACTCTTTAAGGGTAACTTGACGGTATAACTTCTCAATGTCACCCGAAATAATGTATTTGTGTTGCCGGAAACGAATGAGTATGTTAAATAGAGAGTCTTGTATAGTGGGTCCTATCATCTGTATATCATTAACTGATACTCCAGAAGAAGTGCGAGCTGACGCGTCAAAAACGACACGTAACTTAGTCGACTCGCTTTTCTCTCGTATCACAGGGTGATGAGGCAGGTAATAGGCAACGCGCGGCGCTTGCGATGTTATATCTGTAAGGTGACCAAGCTCCGCGTACTCGCGGATAAAATCAGAGTAGGCGATTTTTAACTCAGGTTGCTTGCGGAAACGTGCTTCTAGACTTAAGAATCTCTTTCTAGCTAGTTGATACGAGTCACCTAAGCAATCTCTATTGCGAAGAAGAGGTAAGGCCACACAAAAACGACCATTAGTTAGGCGAGTAGTAGTCATAAGAAAATGCTGCTCACATTTACTTTCTTCCTCTGAGTAGGGTTGATGTTGGGGGAAACTTTCTAGTTCCCAAAATTTACTAATTAGATGCTCAAGGTTATCATTTATGGAGCAATGTTGATCGACATTTTGGCCTTTTAATAAAAAGTTGCAAGAAATAGTTTTGTTGGGGGTTGTATGTTTAGGCATGGTAGGTAACGGACCTGCGACGAGCCATCCTAGTTTAGAGCTGCGTAGGATAGGGCTATTGTCTCCTAGGCGATGCTGTTCGGAACCTATCAAGTCCCAAAACAAGTCCGCGCCGATCAGCATATCGATAGGGGACGGCTCGTTGAAGCTAGGGTCAGCTAGTTCAAAATTGGATAGATTAAGAGGTTTGGCGTCAAAGGCGACCTTAGGCAGGTCGTCTGAGATTTGTGGCAACACTAGACAATACATCGTTACATTGAAGGGACCTGTGTTTGATTGTAGATGAAGCGCACACCGCTCCACGTTTGAGTATAAAGAAGTATTGCCAATACCAACTATATTGACCTTTGTAGAAGGCTGAGTAGTCAACTTTAATTTCTGTTTAACTAAATCAGTTAAAAAGGACGATTGACTCCCGCTGTCGAGTAAGGCCCTTACTGTAAGAGTATTTTTAGTAATAGGGTTGGAAATTTGGACTTTAGCGGTACACAACAAAATGTTTGGAACAGTCATAGAAGACATAACTACTGTTTGGGACGACGCGGGATTAGAGTTTGACATTTCAGTGTTTGAAGTAAAATGCAGCAGGGAATTATGCCGCTTTTTGCAAAAGCGACAAGACCCGACAAGGGTGCAGCTTTCAACCCTATGTCCCTGTCTCAAACAATTTTCGCAGAGCCTTAACGACCGCACTACAGAGTTCCTTTCTTTAGGAGACTTGGCCTTAAAAGAAGAACACTCATACAAACGGTGTTCACCCTTACACAACAAACATTCCATAGACCTCTTAGAAGAGGATGAACTATTAGGCTCGCTAGTAGTGACAGCAAAAGATTTAGTCTGTAGCCGATTAGAAAATGAGGAATTCCCTTGCTTAGCCCTGTCTTGTCTGTCATGCTTGGCATTGTAGACAGTCTCGAGAACATCGGCTCGATTCTTGAGAAAGGTAAAGAATTCAGTAAGTGTAGGTATCTCAGAAATATTATTTCTATACTCTTCCCATTTAAAGCAAGTAATGTTGTCTAACTTTGCTGTGACCATGTAAATAATTAGAACGTCCCACTTGTCAGTAGGTAATCCCAAAGTGCTGAGAGCCCTTAAGTTTTTAGTTACGTGGTCTATGATAAACCTAAGCGACTTACAGGTCTCTCGCACCGACTCAAAATTAAAAAGAGATTGTAAATGATTGTTAATTAATTGCCTTTTGTTATCGAAACGTTCACATAATAAATGCCAGGCTTGAAAATAATTTTTGTCTGTAACTTCCAAATTACAAATAACACGAGCGGCTTCACCTTCTAAATACGAGCTAAGGTAATGAAATTTGTGAATATTTTTAATTTGTGTGTTTTCATGAACTAATGAACTAAATGTTTCTTTAAACTCTAACCATCTAAAATAAGTTCCATCAAAGTTGGGAATTTTAATTACAGGCAATTTAAAACCTAGTGTCTCATTATTGTGACTATTATTGAATGGATGGCAATGACAATTTTTCTGAGTTGAAGTATTGGATGGACATGACTCAAATTTCGATGCTTTAGAAGGTGCATTCGCCTTTACCAATTCCTGAGCAATAGAAATATAGTGGTCGAAATCCTGTTCAAAGGTATCGCGAGTAGTTAATTCTTGATCTAAATTAATCTCACTCAAAAATTCTATTCGATTTTGCAACTCGTCGAATTCAAGGAACAAGGTTTCCATTCTAGACAACTTCATCGCAAGCTTGTTCACTTCTATCTCAGGAACCGATTTTAAAACTTGTAAACCTTCTACATGGTTTTTAAATTTAGTTAAACGTCCCTTGATGTTACTACGCTTTACTACAAGGGATCTTAGGTCTGTAGGGCCGTCGACTTCAGTGGACATCGCGATGAAATTAGTCTATTACGAAACAATGCAAAGTTAAAGTTAAGTTAATGAAATTGCATACGATACGCTCCTCGCTTCGTAGTCTAGCCGCTCGCGCCGACGGGCGACGAGTGCAATAACGGGATTCGCGACTCGATCAGCTGATGAGCCGGCCGGAGGGCGGCCCGTGCGAACAAAGGGTGACGTCACGCGCACGGAGCACCGCCAGATGCGCCCGCAAGACAGGTAGCGAACACTGGAATTGATAGTAGTAACGGCTAAAACATCTAATTAGAACGATCTATGTTGTAAGCAGGGCGTTATTTTTTAGAGGAATATAATTAGCTTTAGCTTGAATAGGCGGGCTTAAGGTGCAATAGGGGGTTGTGGTGGCTTATGGTGCAAGAGAATAGTGTTAAAAGTGAAATAATAATGTGTTAAACGTATTGAAGTAGGCAAAGCTTTGTTGCGGAAATGTTTAGCCGCGTTGAGGGTGTTTATTTCTAGCACAAAGGCTGGCACAATAAAGTAAGTGATATAGCTTTATACCAATATGGGGTGAATATATCTAAATGGGGGTGGGTTTAAATTATGATCTATTAGGCAATTGAATTGATTTAGCACTTATGAAATGATTAAATATCTATGTTAACCTAGGCAGAAGGCTTAAATATACTTAAATTAAAATAGTCCTTTATGAAAACCTAAACCCTTTTGGAGTTAATCAAAGTAGCACAAGTCGAAGACGATAGAAAAGGAAGTGTGAAAGGAACGGGCTCACAGTTAGAGAGGCAGACAATGCTGGGTCGGCGAGTAGTAGTCCCGACTGCTGGCTGCTGGCTCCTTGTAGGCGCAAGCTGGTTCCTGGAGATGGGCTGACGTAGGCGGAGGGTCTTGAGTCTGGCTGCAAAGCGGCACGTAGGCGCAGGCGTGGAGATTCTTCCACTCGTTAGGTGCTGCGCGATGTTGCTTAATCCCCCAATCGTCAAAAAGGACCTGCAACTCTTCGAATCCGAATTAGCCTTGCAAGTCCTGTCACGGTCGCCACTTTGTTAATGAAAGAAGGTGTTTTCAGTTAGAGTGCTTTACTTCGATTGTTACAATGGTTTGGCGGTTGAAAATAGGGTTGATATAATGACACAACAGGTAATGAAGACGGTGATTGGTGGCCGTGTGTATCGCGTGATGGCGGTGTCCATCCATTGGCTCCGGTCCGTATCGCGTCATTGTTCGTGGGGTTGCTGTTAACAAATAATCGGCTCGAACAATAGTTGTACCTAGTTATTTAATAGTTTTTACTATGAAATACTTGTTACTAATTAAATTTATCTAAATCTAACTTTTAAAAAATTGCCTACTATCCCAAACAGATCAATACTGGTTGACAGGTCGCAAATCCAATCTGCCACATGAAAGCAAGATTGCTATATACAAGACCATCCTCAAACCAAATTAAACCTACGGGATCCAGCTGTGGGGTACTGCTAGCAATAGCAACATAGAGATTCTAGAAAGATTTCAGAGCAAGACACTGAGAGCCATGCTAAACATACCCTA
Organism: Eudonia lacustrata; assembly: GCA_947562085.1. Lineage (NCBI taxonomy): Eukaryota > Metazoa > Arthropoda > Insecta > Lepidoptera > Crambidae > Eudonia > Eudonia lacustrata. Next base: position 9,209,283 of record OX387318.1, read on the forward strand.
CTACGTCAGCAACAAATACATACAACAGAATCTAAAAATCAACACCGTCAAGCAGGAGATAGCTGGATATAGTAATAACTATCAGACGTAAATAACGAATCACGTCAACGAACTGGCAGCAAAACTGATGGGCACGGGAAGTATCACACATTCCCGACTGAAGCGACACAGTGTTTGGCGACAGCACATGGGTCTACAGTGCGTCCCTACTGCTAATAAAACATGAAACGTAAAACCCGAACTGAATGGCTTATTGTGTTCACACAGATCGCAAAGTAAAAGAAAGGAAAAAAAATAAACTATCCCCAACCGTAGGTATTGTATATAATATTATGTTCCATCAACTAATTGCCTCGAAGACATCCATCGAGAGCATGTATGTATATACCGGGTAATTAATTATAACAAAGTCTACGGTAACTATAATTACGCTACCAATTAGAACTTTACCCGAACTTGACCACTTGTTTGGGACTTGTCCAGTTCCCAAGACGCCATTAAGGTCGGTCTTCTTGATAAACCCACAAATATGTATGATATGATTATTTACAAGCTTAATTACTAACTAATTAATTTATCCTTTAATTTACATATAAATTACATTTAAACACATGTTACACAGGACATATACAAAGGTGAGCTTATCTCTAGAAGAGATCTCTTCCAGCCAACCCTAGCTGTGGTGTAATAAAGAAGTACAAGCGGGACTAATAAGTTGCAAAATAATACTATACTAACATAAACACATTTAAACGAATTACCTAGACCTATCTAATTGAAAATAAAGATTATTTTATAAATATATATAAATATCATCATCAGCTCATTTTATGTCACCACTGCTGGGGCACGACCCTTCCCTGTGGATGGATAGGGAGAAAAGGCCATAAACCACCATGCGGGTCCAGTGCGGATTGGTGGTTGTTCTTATCTTATCTTATCTTAGTGGGGCCTGCCGAGGTTTCCACCTCCCAGTAACACTTCGACCCATTGGGATCTTTTGTGCAACCTCATCCTTTCACTCTTCCTCCTCTGTAAAGATAGATGCCATAAGTCTGGCAACGTCCTTAAGAGCGAAGAGCCTGAAGTCCTCCGGTTTCGGATAGGCCGACCCCAGGAGTCCAATTCTTTTCCTAGCCAGAGAGTCGCCGTCACACAGTAGGTGCTGCATTGACTCGGTTTGCTCTCCACATGCCCTACACAAACTATTTGTTGAAAGGTGCATTCTGTGAAGCATTTGTTTTGTGGCATAATGCCCTGTCAAGGCACCGATGGTTAATCGGGCCTGCCTTCTGCTGCCTCCGCATATGAACTTACTCCGTCCTAAGGCGTTTTCGCCTAGGAAGGATTTGGAGTGTTTCATACCCGGCTGCTCTTTCCATTCGATGCCGTGCTTGTTTTTGATGTAATCTTTTAAGGCCTTGTTGATGGTACTTTGTGCAAGTGCCACGAACGGCTCAGGACCAATAAGCTGGGTTTCTGAGCCCTCCCTGGCAAGTGCATCCGCCATCTCGTTGCCGTGGATTCCCATATGGCCTGGGACCCAGATCAATCGCACCTTGTTATGCCTACCTAGCTTGTTTAGAGCTTTTGTGGCTTCTAGAACTTTTTGGTGGTTGTTAATCGACTGCTAAACTTTTGATCACCCATACAGCCGGTGAAAAACGGAAATATGAAATTTTATTGTTACTAAAAAATTAAAAAATAACATAACACAAATTAAGAATAACATTTTCTAAAGCGCAATCTAAAACGATGTTCCTTCAATGGTCGAAGTTTTAACCTTGTTGTAGACTTGAAACTATTCGAAACTTCTTAACTTCGGAGCTTTAAAAGTATAACATTTCGAAAGTTGTCGCTATTTCTTTAGAATTTTATGGTAGAGGTAAACATTTTGAATGTGCCGCCTTGAGATTTCCTGTTCAAGTAAAAAGTTTATATGGCTGTATGATTTCAATGAATGGAAATAATAAGATTCCCTATGTTAATGTTATCCTGGTTACAAAATAATATAAAAATGTTTCCTGGAGACGGTGACGATATATATATTTTTCTCTCTATTTATGTACAACGTTTAGTTTAGTTTAGTTATACTGGGCTGTGTCCGCATTTAGCCATTCGATTTGGCCATTGTACGTATTGTACCTTCTACCTACTCCAACCAACCCAGATTATCCCAGAAGGCTTGCAGCCTTTTCAGGCTGCTGCAGGCTTCCGCAAGCGTCCTGGGTGTTTGAAGAAACCGTGCCCGTTCGTCTGCCACACTCCTGCACCCCATAAGCACGTGTTGTGGCGTTTCTTCCGCCTCCATGCATTCTCTGCATAGAGGGCTGTCGGTCACACCTATCGTAAATAGGTGCTTGTTTAGGGGACAATGGCCAGTAATAATGCCGATGATTTTACGGATCCTGTCCCTGTTTAATCTGAAGAGGTTGCGGGCAAGCTTTTTTGATGCCTCTGGAACTGCATTCTTGGTTTGCCTGCTACCTACACAGTTTCTCCATTCTGTTAGATGTTCTTCTTCGGTTAATTTGCGCAGCCATGTTTTTATCTGGGCCTGAGGTATGGGCAGCAGTGGTTCCGGTCCATAAACTGCTGCCATCGATCCTCTTTTGACCAGTTCGTCAGCGGCGATGTACAACGTGTAACAGAAAGGTGCGGTAAAAATTAAAAGATACGAAGTGTATTCGATCTAGATCAATTGTTAACTTTAATTTATCATGCAATTGTAAATTAAACATTTATTAGCGAAGTCATGAGCAGCCGCGCATTAGCAAGCAGCAGTGATCTGCTCTGCTCTTCTCTGAAGAGCTCTTGACCTCATCCCACCTTCTCTCTTCCTTCATAGGAGAACACGTGCTGCTCTTCGGAGTCACCGCTTCACTGTCTCAAATATCCCATCGCGCACAAAGAAATTTGGTGACTCGTTTCTTTGTCGCACCTCCAAAAGATGGAATAGTCTACCAGCACACGTTTTCCCTCCTTCCTATGATATAGGGTCCTTCAAGAGAGGCGTGAAGAAGCACCTTGTGGGCCAGCAGAGTTAGGTTAACTGATGCTACGTTTGTTTCCACGCTGCACCAGTTATCTTCGCGTCTGGACCCCATTTCCACTTACACTTAACATCAGGTGGGATGGAGTCATTTGCCGAGCTAACTATAAAAAAAACAAATATAAGTACAGACGCCTGCACTTCAACCTATCCAAAACTGTCAAATTTCTTCAATACATTTTCAACCATATACAGGTATAAAGTTTAAAGTCTATTGAAGAAATTTGACAGTTTGTGGTAGGTTGATCTGCCGCCGACTGTACACAGAGGTTACTAAATTACTAGGGTTCTGACTTGTTTATTTTGATGTGACGTCAAAATTAAATAGGTAATTAAAAATTGCGTTACAAATTAAATTTACTAATTATGTCTAAGTAACTCGGCATACAAGATTTATATCGGATACACCTTGGATCTTTTCAATTTTACCACACCTTTCTGTTACACGTTAAAACAGTTAAAACTGAACATAAAAATCTTTCAAGTCAACGCTGAAGATAGATGAAAATCTGATTGCAGCTTTTGAATAATAAATACGATGAAAAGTCGCAAGTAATCATGAGGACACTTATAGGTATATGGGGTCCTGTAAGGACATATAGGTGTACCTAACAATGGGTAAATTAAGGTGAAAGAATAAGAAGGCTTACATAAAGTCCTTGTAGCTGACAAGAGGATTAACAACGTCACTTCATTTAAACTTAAACTATATTCCAATAACACTGCATTAAAAATATATGAGAGAGCGGAATTAAAACGTTATTACTCTCATTTCCCTGATTTTAAGTTCTAATTGCATATTTTGTAGCCGGAACTTCATTTCCGATGATAAAGTAATATTTAACGAGTAAAATATTGGGCTTGATATTCATTCTTGCATTATTAACTCCCTGCGGATTAATATGTACTTATTAATTGATGAATGTAATTTGTTCGCAACAAAATTTGCGTTAAAAATTATATAAACAAAACAAAAACATTTTGATGTATTCCTCTTCGTTCCTGTTTATTTACAAATATACAAATTTCATTTTTTTTATTTAGTTAAATTTCATTTAGTTAGTAAAATATGTAGACTGCGTATTGTAACTATTTGCGTGATTGCAGCTGTTATTTAATCTCTTTTTTTTGGAGTGAGTATGCAGAATGCCTCAGGCGTAATTTTCAGCGTCTGACGTCACATTTTAGTAAAACGTTATGGAGCTACTGTTTATTTTATGTCGAACCAAGAAGAAGAGACGTTAAGGCGCTGCGCAAACGTAGACACTTTTGTGTCTTGTTTGGGATACAAGCTACCAGTGAATATGAAATCAGCCCTCCCTGCGCAGACGTAGACACTTTTTGTGTTCACAGTTACTTCCACCTGACACTGATACAGCAACTCGGTTTCCTTGTATGATGTGCCGTGTCGGTAACAAAAAGTGTCTACGTTTGCGCAGCGTCTTAGTGTCCTGTGACTAACCTTAAAAAGTTTGTCTAAAGGTTTCATTAATATAATTAAGTCAAGAAATCAATATTCCAGTTTTATATAATTCAATTTGCATACATTTGAAATTAGATTTTATTTCATTTCACCCGCGGTTTTGCACGCTTGAAATACGTTCTGTCATAAAAACCTTTACCATATGCCGTATGGAACATTATCTGCTTTACAAAAAAACTACTAATACTTTTAGATAGAGGCACAAAACAGACAGACAAGACAGATACACGTATTAAGGCATTGTTTAACTTTAAACTTTGTTTTGTAATAAGAGGGTGTATGTTTAGTGAATATTTCTCTTTGTAAAAATATTTAGACATTACACATTACTCCCTACATACCTATATGGAAACAAATGTTACCTTCATACAGTACCTACTAAGGTCCACAAATACCACCGAGTCCATATCACGTTCTCTCACTCGTGAATAAAACACATTTTTGTTTAATTGTATTTGAAGCAAACAATACAGGAAATATCAGCCCTTACAATAAATACATCGCGAAAGCTTTCAGTTGTCCATTAACAAATATTTGCATCGAAAACAGAACATGAAAATACATTTTTTACTGTAAAACACTGAATGGTCCATTGTTTTTGGCGTTTGTTTTGTACAGCAATGGAACATCGGATAGCCGTTCGTTCAGATGTAAACGTATGGGAACGTGTCGCGCTCTTTAGGTTTTAATATATTTTTTTGTGTGGCAGTCGTAAAATGGTGTATTCATGGAAAGTTTTTTATTCTTATTTATTTAAGGCACAACAAACAACTACACCTATATATTAAACACAACATTTTAAAATAAACGTGATCATACAAATGTAGCCGACCCAGTTGTGCACTAATTAAGTATGAAACAAATTAAGGAGCAATAATTATAATAAAATTACAAAAATAATTATAAAAAATAAAAATATTTAATATGATTGAACATTTATTGAAGAAATTTGACAGTGTTGGATAGGTTGGTCTGCAGGTGTCTGTACACTAAAGTATACCCCAGTAATGGTAAATCACCTGTGATTTAACAAGAGAAAGATACAAACGACATACTTCTGGTACAATTTATTCCTTATTTGTAGCGTATCGAGACCCCAATATTGATTTCAAAGAGCATTTTGTACGTCACACTATTTGTAATACAATACGTACTTTAAGTAATTCTATCCGTAAAGGATTTGTCTAAGGCTCACCTTACGCTTCAAGCCAAGTGCTACAATCAGAAATAACAACCACCTTTCAAAAAGCCTTTGTGATGTAAATTAACTTAATACGTTACCTACGTTTTTTAAAATATTTGTTTAGGAGCAAAGTTTTTAAGGTCGCACGAAGCCATCAACTAAAAACAAAAAAAAACTATTCGGAGCTTTTTCTTTGTTTTTTTGTAAGGTACTTAATGTTTTATATTTTTTTGTTCTTTACAAATATATGTTTTTATTTAATAAAAAAAAAATTAAGAACTGTAACAATATTACTCACGTTCACGAGCATGACAAACCTCCTAGCGTCCTATTCAAATAATGGTATCACTTACCATTTTTTGAATAGGACGCTACCCATTAATTCGCTTTGAAACGTTTCAAATCCTAGTAGATACATGGACAAATCTATGCACTGACCATGAGTCAGATATTGGGGTCTTTAGAAAACTTTCATTTTATTATGTAGCGCTTTGCGATTAGATTATTCCCGAAATGTATTTACAATAATTCAGACTGAGAATGTCTACATAGAATAATAAAATGGAAACGACAATCGGATTTGAACAAACATAGGTTTAGTTAGTTTCCAAGTAATCCTGGCTCTCACGTATGTAAGTATGAGAGAGGGCTCTCAGTGTTAAGAGTGTTGAGAGTTTGTTAAGTACTTTGCGAGTTTCGTATTCTCATTAGATAGTACTCTTACGTCCTTAATTTTGTTTTGAACAACCATTTACATTGAACAACCTACAAAGTCACTATGTAATAAGGACATTATCACATTTAAACACTAAGTAAGTTTTAATTTTGACTTTTACACTATCATTTATTTTATGAAATAACTACGTGACGAAAAGGTTTTGCTTTTATGACAACATAATAGACAAGATAGTAGTAGCCAGCTTAGCTGACCTAGAACAAGTCCTTACCAATCCAACCGAGTACAATATTATCTTCTGCTGGGAAATAAACCGATACAGACGCACATCAAACTATCCAAAACTGTCTTTCTTCAATAAATGTTCAACAATATGCCATAAATATTAGGTACACCTACCTTTACCTTGACGTTTTTAAAATTGACGTTTTTTTCTCACTTATTAAATAGTCTTAAAGTTCTAAAAGTCCAATACCGGTTGTTAATATTATTATACACCTTTAATTAAGACTATGCTACTTAGGCTTCAGTAATAACAATGATTATTAATTTTGTGTCTTTATCGCCCAATATATATTTTTTAAATTGGCTACTTTTTATGTTCGCGGAATTGTCTTTTTGTTTCATTGTAGCTTTGAAGGGACTTGATTTTTTTTCTTTTTAATGCTGCTATATTTAGCTAGTGAAACAAACACACTACTCTACAATTTGTATAGTGTTAACATAAATAGATAGTATGATAGTATGAAAAATAAAATTTTATTAAAAATCTTGATTCAAAATTTCATAGGTCATGTTATAGAACCTAATACATATAAGTTCGAAGTCTATTGAGGAAATTTGATAGTTAATGGTAGCGTGATGTGCAGGCGTGTGTACCTCAGGTTTCGAGACCAGTTTTTATTGCTTTTTTGCATTAGGCATGTGGCCTCATGAATTTTCTTTCTAGTCTCTTTCTACGTCTGCGATGGAACGGGTTCACGTGGAAAATCTTCTCTTGTATCCTTTTATGCGACTATCTTAAGTGAAATAACAAATTCAGTTAAGGAAGCCATTGCAAGCCACAACCTTTCGTTTTCAAGTTTCTCGTTTTTCAGACCTGAGGTTGATGAGAATTTTACGAGAGAAAAAGAATATGTACTGCATTTCCCTTTACAAGCACAAGCGATGTCACAGCAGAAAATTAGAAACGGCGCTTCTCTAAAGCGCTCTAGATTAAAATTGCAGCAACAAAGAACAAATCTCATTTATAACGTTACAACCACAAAGAAATTATATTAATGTTAAATAACTTTAGCATGTGCTTTGGAGTAACAGAAAATTGCATGTAAAATAAATATTAACCTAGCTCGCTTTGTAGGCAGGCGTAAGAGTTGTTGTTTTCCGTAATAACTGTAGGAATGCGGGGATTTAGATATTAAGCAGGAATTGTTTGCAATGTTGTAGTTAGTTAGGCAATAGTATAGTATAGTAGTTTTTGCAATTGGAGAGGATTATGTCCACATAGGCCTCTTTAAGTACACGCCACTGAGCACGATCCGCAAAAAATATCAATAAATTTACATTATTATTGATTGATTTTAAATAAAATGGAACGATCCAATTCAAAATATTCATTTGACGTAGCACAGTTGGGCTTAAGTTCTAACAATAAAACGTACTAACCCCAAAATTTAAAAGCTACGACGAATGAGACTCTACTCCGTATAAGTTGCAGCTTCAAGAAACTGCAACGTTGATTTTCAAACTGATTTCGATATATCTATAATTCTTCAATCAATACTACATGCTCTATTTTCCATATGTTGCTTTATTCCTTATATAATAGCAACACAATACCAATTCTATTATGGATTCCGTTACATGTATGGTTCAATACACAAGAGAACGGGTGATTCGATTCAATGAATTTCAAACCATATGCCGTATACATAAAGTTCAAAATCTATTGAGGAAATTCGACAATTTGTGGTAGTTTGATGTGTACCTGAGTAAAGCCTCTTACAGTTACTTAGGTGTTTTGCTAACGAAATGTCTTTTTGTAGGTATAAGATGTTGTCTTGTTGTCTGTTTTAAATGTATTAAGAAAATATTCTGTCGTGTGAGTCACAAAATCATTTTAAGTGCCTCTGTAGCGTGGTGCTGTTATACTATGTATAATAAAAAAAAATCAATTAAAACCAAATTGAAACAAAAGATTAATCAAAATAAATTTTAAAATATAAAACTAATTTAAAAACAAAATAAAAATATAACATTGGTCACAGACATCCCCAGAGGTCCCAAGCTGGATTCTCAGCAAGGAGTACATGTTGTGCACGGTTTGGTTGGAAGGCCTCTAAGTTATAAGTCCGCATGGTAGGCTACCGCCATCTTCTCTGTAACCATAACAATGTTAGTAGCTAGTTACGATAATTAGGGATAGTGTTGGTGATCTACAAACACACCAACCTTTTTGGTTTTATTTTTACTTTTTAAACTATTTAATATTATGTAGGCACCGTACATAATTTCTGAGTAATTTACAAATCCTAAACGCCAAACTCTATATTTACCATCTACCATACTATCGATAGTGACCGATAGTCAGACAATTTTTTTTGATTTATACTATTGATAATTTTATCGATAAAGCCAATACTATCTAAATTATCGATACTATCGTTACGTACTATTGAACAAGAGCAATATTTTGAAATTATTGCTCTATTAATAGCCTATTCCTTAGTAGTGGAGGAATCTGGAAGCGTACTTAGCTTTATCTTGACCTTATATCGTCGTAAGCTAAAGCACTTCAGGGTAGTAATAAAAATGTTATAATATCTTGAATATCCGGCACTTGGGAATTATATAATATTTATTCTAGAATGTTATGTCAGGTTCTTTCGGAAATCGAAAACTTCTATAACCAGTTACGCATCGCAAGCATCTCAACCTGATCCCGAAAATGAGGATAACAGAGCCACATTGACCGAAGACTTGCCAGCAATCAGCCTAGGTAAAATTGAGATGGCTCTTAGGCAGCTTAAAAACGGAAAAGACCTTGGTGAAGACGGTGTTACATCTGAGCTCCTCAAAGCAGGCGGTTAACCTGTATTAAAGGAGCTCCAAAACATCTTTAATGCCGTTCTTTTCAATGGGAGAACTCCGGAGGCGTGGAGTAGGAGTGTCGTCGTGCTGTTCTTAAAAAAAGGAGACTAGGCCCTACTAAAGAATTACCGACGCATTTTGCTCCTAAGCCACGTTATTTTCAAGAGTCATCAGCATCACAAACCGCCTTGCGCGCTGACTCGACGAATTTCAACAGCCAGAGCAGGCCGGGTTTCAAGGAGGATACTGAACCATAGACGACATCTTCACAGTGCGGCAGATTATACAGAAGACCGAAGAGTATAATCGGCCCCTGTGCATGTGAGGACTATGAGAAAGCATTTGACTCTATCGAAACCTGGGCTGTTCTAGAATCCCTGCAACGATGCCAAATCGATTGGCGATATATCCAAGTGTTGAGGTGTCTGTACAATACTTCCACCATGGCCGTCCAAGTACAGAACCAGCAGACTAAGTACATCCCTTTGCATCGAGGTGTGAGATAAGGGAATGTGATATCCCCAAAATTGTTTACAAATGTATTAGAGGATGTGTTTAAAACGCTAGACTGGAAAGGACGTGGCATTAACATCAACGGCGAACACATATGAGTGAATTTCAACAACAACGATTTTTTGTCTAATTTTGGTGAAGTTTTTTATTTCCATATATTTAATTAATCTTGTAAGTTAATATGGAAGATACTCATATTCAGTTACATAAAATGTAGGAAGAATTTATTCAGCGCTAAAAGTTTTTAAAATATTGTCGCCACAAGAATTGGTGTGACACCAAAATTAGAAATAATAAGCCAAAATGAAATAATAAAAATTATAAGCCTTGATATTACAAACATTATTTTACTCAATCAAATTATAAATATTATTATATTACCGACATTAATGTTTTATTAAAATGTTTTACGAATCAACACAATGAGATCAATTTGCAGATACAAAGCTTTAACTATCAACAATCACAACAAGTACACAGTCACACAAGTAAACAGTCATATACACTTCAGTCTTATACTTAGTTAAAATAAATCAAAAGATACGATAAGCATCGCTATCATCATCATCATCATAGTCATCTGTTGTGCTCATATGTCGCTATTAATATTATCAAAAAACGAAACATTTCGAGTAGAAATTTGGTCGCAATCACTATACTATCTAAATTATGAGAAGAAACAGGCAAATTTGTTTTTTAAGAAAAATCGTTCAGACGTTTCGTTTGAAACCTGTATATTTGAGGTTGCTGAACATTAGAACGGGATTTTTTTATTGTCGACGACAGTCTCCTATTTGCAAATGAACCGATTTCGCTTTTGGCCAGTCTTCTACTTGCAAAAGAACCAACGTCGTATGTTTCGACCTCGTCCTGAACATTATTTTCAGCTGTCATTTCATAATAACCCATATGTTTCCCTGATTGCATCATAAAGACAGGCCGGCTCAACACAAGATAATGAACGCATTGCCAAGCCGTTGGTAGAAGTCTTTGTCCAAACGACTTGGTGAACTTTCATTGATCCAGGGAAAGTTTTCAGATTATCTGGAAAAAGTTGATCTTTCTCAATGACTTCATCTTCTTCGACAGTTTCAATTTTAACTCCTAGGACAGCTATCTTCAATTTTCGGACAAGACTGTCGATATCCGTAATGTCATTTCCAAAAGCAATTAGACGAGCAGCCGATCTTTTGAGTTATCAAATTCTATGTATTTAATTACTTTATTTTTACATTGGCTGCATTTACGTTGTAAACATTCAACTTTGGACTAGTCACAGGTCAAACTACACTACTATCCCTAGGATACGCTTTGCCGGGATAAAAAGTATATGTATCTGTATCTGTGGTTAAGTAGTTTTAGCGTGAAAGAGTGATGACAAATATAACTACCTACTCACTATTTTTTTCTAGTTTCATAGTTTTGAGAAACCTAAGCATAAAACTCAATTTTGGTGTGTAACTAAGCAATTTTGGTGGATGTCAAAACTCCACCAAAACCACTAAAATTGCTCCACCAAAATTAGATTATTGGAAAATATATTTATTTAAGATAAAACTATTGTGAATATAATAATTACGTTTATTTTATATTAAAACTATACTTAACCTTTATATTACAAATAATTACTGTTACACAAACTTTGCGAGAAACATTTGAACACATCAACACCAAAATTGCAGAGTTTTTGTCCGATCATTGAGAAATTATCTATTTACATTTTTGGCGGGAAATCGCAACAAGATGGTACACGTCTGTCACTGCTGCGCGTGAGCCCCCAATTAAACGAAACGAATGATGGTAGTGTCAATCTTTTAGGTATATTAAAAACAACTCAAGACATGATTTTATTACGCACACCAAAATTTTGGATTTCGCGCGGACAGATCCTTTCTGTTTTTTCAAGAATAAAATATAGCACTAAAAAAAGAATTAAATTGTCGTCGTATAGAAAAATTCAACCTAAATTCCAATAAAATTAATAATATCCAATAAATTAAATGTGGTACAAGCGGCGGTAATTCCCTAAAAAGTAGTTTGTGGACGCGCCACCAAACTTAGTAATTGCCAAGTCACGGTTTTTTTGTAACCTATTATATGTTTTCCTGTTACAACTATTTACGTCTTTATCAAGACACTTACATCTACTTTATAAAAAAAAAATTCATTCGTGTATTTTCACATTAACGAGTTATGATTTTCAGCCCCGCCGCATAAAAATTACGTTTGAGAAAATCACTCATATCATACTTGCGATTCGCGGACGACATCGTCATCGTGGCCGAAACGTTGCAGGATTTACGGTACATGCTGGACGGCCTAGCTGATTCTTCTCAACGCATCGGTCTCCGGTAACTTAGACAAAACCAAAGTTATGTTCAACGAACATTGGCATGTTCGTTGAACATAACTTCCAGCACCGATTGCTGTACAAGGCGGAGCCCTCGAAGTTTCGGGCAGATTTTGCAATTGGGTAGAAACAACTTCGAGAAAGAGGCTAACAGAACAATGCAGCTGGGCTGGGCGGCATATGGAAAGATACGTCGGGTCTTTACGTCACCTATTCCATAGAGTCTAAAGACGAAAATCAAATCTTCAATCAGTGCGTCCTACCGGTCATGATATACGGAGCCGAAACGTGGACACTCACGGTAGGGCTGGTTCACAAATTTAAAGTCGCTCAGCGAGCTATGGAAAGGGCTATGTTCGGAGTTTCTCTGAAGGATCAACTTCGGAATGAGGTGATCCGACAGAGAACGAAATTAATCGATATAGCCCATCGGATCAGCAAGCTGAAGTGGCAGTGTGCCGGTCATTAATATGAACGCCGGTAATTAATGTGCCGCAGAACCGACAACCGTTGGGGTAAACGAGTTCTCGAGTGGAGACCGCGTATCGGCAAACGTAGTGTAGGACGCCCTCAGACTAGGTGAAGCGACGATCTTTGCAAGGTGGCTGGCAAGAGCTGGATGAGAGTAGCCGCGGATAGTGCTCGGTGGTGTGCACTTGGAGAGGCCTATGTCCATCAGTGGACTAGTATAAGCTAATGATGAATGTTAAGAGGACGTAAGAGTTAATTTTGTACACCTACACATTAAATAGCTTAATGTGACAAAGCTCAAAAGTTGTTTCTAATCTATGTGTAAGTAATAAGCCGTACCACTTTACAGAAGTATATGAATAATTGATTATTGTACATTAAACACACATTGGAACATGTTACACAATACATATAAAATAGAGAGCTTATCTCTAAAAGAATAGAAGTTCGATGGCGCAGTGGTTAACGTGCCTGGTCTGCGATTGCTGACGTTAAGCAACTTTCACAAAGGCCGGTCACCAGCGGCAGGATGACCAAAGATTTATCATCTCAAGATCTCCGTGCTTTGGAAGGCACGTAAAGCCGTTGGTCCCGGCTGCATTAGCAGTCGTTATCAACCACCAATCCGCACTGGACCCCCGTTGTGGTTCATGGCCCGTTCTCCCTATTCATCCCATAGGGAAGGCTCGTGCCCCAGCAGCGAGCTGGTGATGGTCTATGATCTCTAGAAACGATGTCTTCTAGCGAACCCTAGCTGTGATTGTAAGTAGAAAGTATTTCAGTCTAGACTAACTATTCGACATACTTAATACAAGACATACAAAGGTGAGCTTATTTCTAGAAGAGATAGATCTCTTCCAGTAAACCTTATTTGTGTTGCGTGAAAGAAAGTTTACGGAATTATATATTTGACTATACCTATTACATACACTTTTTTTTTAAACTTTATTTAATTCTTTGGCGTATCACTTTATATAAATTTGACTTTGTTATGCCGTGTATGCCCTTGACATTTAACCAACGGGTTCGATGGAAAACTCACGAAATTGTAATGGAAACATAATAAGTTATTCCGTTACGTATATTAACTTAGTTTAGTGCTTTAATTACCAATAAGATCGTTATTGTGAAATATATTAAGTAAGTTATTAAGAAGTCGTAGAGTAACTCGTCAAATCAAAACGACGACGCCTTGGTAGTCGTGCTACAAAGCGCTAAACCTGTGTCTGTATCATTACATCGTCATCATCATCATCAGCATCATCTCTATCAGCCCTGTATCTGGAGGTACTGGGCTCAATTCCCAGGTCGGGAAAAGTGTGTATCATAAACATCATCCTTAGCCGCATCACTAACCATTAGGTTAGATTCCGGTCAAATTCTTGCCTTATAAAGAATATAACAAAACTGCTTTGGTCATCGTGGTGGGTGATTATTCTAATTTCATTTAAGCCAGCGTAGTGGGCAATGGCTCTACTTCGCCATGTTGTGGAGGCTAGAGCTAGAGAAGGATAATGATACAATATATAACTATTTAAATTATCATGGACACTTGCACTAGAATAATTACTAACGGGATTCTTACCATGTTTATTATTTATGAGTATCCGGTGATATTTCGGCACAGTTGCCATGATCACGGAATTACTGAATTAACAATATCATAATTATATCATCGGATAAATATCATCGGATACTCACAAATTATAAACATGGTAAGAATCCCGTTAATAATTACTGTGATACAATATAACTTAAAATCTTTACATAATATTATAATATTGTTTTTTAAATTTTACGCGAACACTACATTTTGAAATGAAACCACTTTTACGGATTTACTCGCGTTTATTTTATACATTACTTTTGATCAATGTTTAACCTGAGGTTTCGAACCCTTTGCAGGGTCCGTGGTCACAGGGAGACTAAGGTGTTGGTCGTCTCATAATTAGTTAGTAGCTTGTATACCCTCATTTAAATTTAATCAGGTGCGTTCCGTTTTACGCAGAAAGAGCTTACAGTATCTTTTGGTCTGGCAGTATGGTGTTGGGTATACAAGCTACTAACTACTTAATTATGAGACGACCAACACCTCAGTCTCTCTGTGACCACGGACCCTGCAAAGGGTTCAAAACGTCAGGATAAACATCAATTAAAAGTAATGTATAAAATAAACGCGAGTAGATCCGCAAAAGTTGTTTCATTTTAATATTATAATATTAAACTACAAACATTAAAAAAAAGTTTAAATCCGACGTTTCCCCATTATAAAACTATGTTCTGAATAGAACGCGAAAGTGTATAATTATAAACATAAAACTATAAGTAGGTACATAAAATTCAGTAAAGGCATTCATCAAAAATGTGACGTAACAAATTGATTCGATTTGGAATTTGGACTTTATCCAATGAGTAATAAAGAATTTTATCCGCATAAAGTTGCACTTTGTGAACGTTGGATACCTGCTGAATTCACGAAACGACTTTATCGGTCTCATGTGTACCGTGATGTTTAATTTACGGCCGGCGTAATATCCCGTAAGATCCTGTAACAATGTTTGGCATGTCTTCAGTTATGACTAATGAACATGATGCATTGTCGGACATTACAATTATTTTAATTACAATTTTATTCTTTGATTCAGTCCTTGCCAATGTATAAAGAAAACGTAAGTCAACGTCCCGTTAATGTTTATAAATACTTTGTAAAGCACAATTAAATGATCTTTTAAAAAGTTAAAGAAAAATACTTCCCCGACAGCTTAGCTATCTTCAGATTTTCCCCATCAATGAAAAAATAAGGTAAGTACCAATTTTAGAAATAGCCAGTAAGAGCCTGAGCCTGAGGGTTTTTTTTTATACCTAGCACGGCAAATGACTCCATACCTCCTGATGTTAAGTGGAAATGGAGTCCAGACGCGAAGACAACTGGTGCAGCGTGAAAACAACGCAACATCAGTCAACTTTACTTTGCCGGCCCACAAGGTGCTTCCTCACGCCTCGTTTGAAGGACCCCATATCATAGGAAGGAGGGAAACGTGTGCTGGTAGACTATTCCATCTTTTGGAGGTGCGACAAAGAAACGAGTCACCAAATTTCTTTGTGCGCGATGGGATATGTGTGACAGTGAAGCGATGACTCCGGAGAGCAGCACGTGTACTCCTATGGAGGAAGGGAGAAGGTGGGATAAGGTCAAACAGTTCTTCAGAGCACTCGCCGTGGTATAAGCGACAGAAAACGCTGAGTGACGCTATATCTCTACGCAATTACAGGGGTTCGAGAGTATTAGTGACCTCTGCATTGCCGATAATGCGTACAGCGCGATGCTGCAATCTGTCTAAGGCATCGAGAAGGTACTTTGCGGAACCGTCCCAGATGTGCGAGCAATACTCCACGCAAGACCGTACCTGAGTCTTGTACAAAAGACACAACTGGTCAGGCGTAAAGAATCGCCGCACTCTGTTCAGGACACCGAGTTTTCGTGAGGCTGTTTTGATCACGGCTTCGATGTAGTCCTTTTGATTCAGATCACAGCGAATCGTCATACCGAGCATGTTGATAATGCTCTGCAGGCTTAGAGATGTGCCCTGATAAGCTGTAAGGGGAAGGAATGGTGACTTTTTGGCCGTAAACGCACATACCTGTGTTTTCTTGGCATTGACCTCAACAAGATTATTGGAGCTTCAATTAGATATGAGGTCCAATACCCGATTGAGCTCAATGACAAGATTCACTCGTTTCTCTTCAGTCTCGACTTGCCCAGTCGCAGAGTGACCGTTATACCCACCGTGCACTGTACTATCATTTGCATAGCAATGAATATTTCCAAGTGGAAGCATATCATTGATATGCAGAAGAAACAACGTGGGGGATAGAACGGAACCTTGCCAACCACCAGCGGTCACTGACATGAGCCGCGAAGCGCATCCATCAGAAAGGACACGGATTTTACGCTCGTGCAGGAAGCCAGCGACCCAGTTGCAGAACTGTGCAGGCAGACCGTATGCCGGGAGCTTGGAGAGAAGAGCTTTGTGCCAGACCCGATCAAATGCCTTGGGTATGTCGAGGCTAACAGCCACCGACTCACCACGCTTGTCAATGGCCTCGCCCTAGAGATGTGCGACGTACGCTAGAAGATCACCCGTTGACCGCTTCGGCGGAAACCCGTATTGACGATCGTGAATTATGGAGTGTTCTTCTAGGTAGTAGACATGTTGTTTATTTAAATTGCGCTCCATTTCTTTGCACAAAACTGAAGTTACGGCTATGGGGCGGTAATTCGATGAATCTGACCGATCTCCTTTTTTAGGGACCGGTTGCACATTAGCCTCTCTCCAAGATTCCGGCACACAACCTGAAGAGAGCGAGAGACGATAAAGGCGCGTTAACACGGGGGACAACTCCGCTGCACACATTTTTAGGACTATTGAAGGGATGCCATCAGGGCCATTAGCTTTCCGGACATCGATTGACTGCAGCTCCGCACGGACGTCACACTGCCTGATTTTAAAATCGGGAATTGTGTGGCCACGGTGAGAAATCGTAGATTGCTGTGCATTGCAGTCATCGACTCGGGAGTTAGCCGCAAAGAGTTTGGTCAGGAGATCGACCTTCTCCTGCGACTTGTGAGCTAAAGTTCCGTCAGGACATCTCAATGGTGGTAGCGAGGGGTGGCAGAAGTTCGATTGCACGGCTTTGGCCAGACGCCAGTAGCTACGGCTGCCCGTAGGATGCGTCAGTAAATCTTGGCCGACTCGTGCAACGCGCTGGGCATCCGCTCTAATGTAAGCTCTTTTGCAGGACTTGGTGGCATTATTATAAGCTGCTTGCAGTGAGCGGGTTTCGGGATCCCTAAAAGCTTTACCCCTGATCCAAGCGCGGTATGCCGCCTGCTTGTTATCAACAGCGTTGGCACACTCGCGGTTGAACCATCGGTTGCGCCTGCCTTTGCTGATGAGATAGGAGTGCGGAATATAGTATTTCATCTCTAAAACTATCTCATCAGCAACTGCAGTCGCACTAGCTGTCGGGTCCTTTCCACTGAAGCAGCGCAGCCCCCAAGGAACGGATGCAAAATAGTCCCGCATACCATCCCAATCTGCCGACGAGTAGTGCTGAAATCTGGCGTTTTGATACCGCTGAAAGCGGTAGCGGGGCCAGAGGCACTTTACTGGATACCAAGCAGTGATCCGAAGATCCCAAAGGAGCTCGAACCTCCACTCGGTAGCCAGCTGGGCGACTCGTCAGCAGAAGGTCTAACAAAGAGGGCGCGTGACCGATTACGTCTGGGGTCCTGGTGGGCTGGTTCACCAGTTGAGTCAGGTCGTGCGTGAGGGCGAACGCGTGGGCAGTCCTACCAGCTTGGTCAGTTTTGGAGGAACTTAACTACAACTCGTGGTGAGCATTGAAGTCCCCCAAAAACACCAATTCCACCGATGGAATGGATGGTTTGATAAAAGTAAAAATATTAAAAGTAGACTTATTTACCGGAATAATATAATACATGCAGTACATAACTAGTATGGAATGTACCTTATACCTAGTGTATAATGTATGTGTGTATGTGTGTGTGTGTGTGTGTATACAGCGGTTAAGTCACTATTACTGGAACTCGTATAGTAGGAGCCGATAAGTTAGATTACTTGTACAATGTACTTGAGATATGAAGCGAAACTTTTTAGAACGTCTGAATCATCAAGTATTATTATATTTTTTTTAATATCTACTGCTCCCCGCTTCTTGGCAGGCCTTTTTGTTCTTTTTTTCTGTTTCTTTTGTGGGTTAATAAGCTTGAGCTTTAAGAGCTCTACTCTATGTATTTTTTCTTTTCTTTTATCTTTTTTTTTTGACTAAATACTTTCTTTGTATTTCTTTTCTTTTCTTTTAACAATATGGGTCTTAATATTAATACATTTCTTTCTTATATTTTACATGTTGTTATATATTTCTACTTAAACTGTTACATTTATTTAGTTGCGAATACATGTTTCTTATAAACTATTACATTTCTTATACTAATTTCTAATTTATATACATTTCTTTTGTATGTTAATATTACTATTTTTTCTATTTACATTGGTTTTATTTACTTTTATAATTGCATGTTTTCAATTCATTTCTTGTATATTATATTACCTACTTATTTTGAACATTCCTTTGTATGTTCCATGTATCTGTTTATTATTTACATACATAGTTTATATCTCAATATTTACGTTTACATTCCCCTTCCTTCTCATTTGCCATATCGTTTATACACATATTTCTTTCCCTAATAAGAATTTTACTCTTTTGTGGTCTTGCTTATGTGTGTTTTCGCTGTTAGGTTTACCTAACTTGTATGTTATTTTAATTTCAAATAGCCCAATTGGACTAAATATTTTGGGATGCCCGTAAATGTCATTGTTAAGGATGACTAGGGATGATGGATCGGGATTATTTGCTACTGCGCATATTTCAGCCAAACTTCCTTCATTACCCGGGCCTTTTTTGGGGTCGAACGAGTTAGCTACTTGAAGATGGTCAGCCTCCGAACGAAGGGTTGCAAAAATCGTTTTTGTTTTCCTTATTCGCTTCGGCTGCCCTTCTACTCACTTTTCTGCGGTCCTCGTTCTCCCCCATTTCGTTATTTTCCGGGTAAATACTTTCATCTATTTTGCGCACCGACCTCTTGGGGCTGATGTTCTTGCCATCCCTAGCCATCGTCAGATCATTTTTATTTTTCCTTGGAGCTGACGCCTTTATGACCTTAGCATTATGTATGCCAACTCATCCCTGGCCAGCGTGTTCCACTTCGCCCTTATCCGGCACACCTCCCTTAAAAGTGTTGTGGGACTTGTCCTCTAGGCCGGCTCTCTCGCAGTTAAGGCAGCGGGAGGGACTTGTCTTTTCCATACACGCGGCGTACAGGTGATAACCCCCACAAGTTTTATATTATGCAGCATAACGTAGCTAAACATACCTACGTGTTACCCAAAACTGAGCTTCGCTTTGTTCTGAATAGTGTGGTGCTCAGGGCGTGTGCTGTCGCCTGGACCGTTGCTTCCAATATCCGCGGCGCAGCGCGCGCGACTGCGGCTGTCAGTTTTCTCTGCTGCATGCAGCGCCGCCAGGCAACCAAGCGGCCAGCTAGCAAAATTCGGATGATGCCATATGCCGTGTTCAAATTTGTACTCGCTTCTCAAAATAAAATTAATTAAGGCATGTATTAAATTTACTCACGAGGTTTCCAATTTATGTCTGACATCCTAGTACTATTAACAGGTGGATTCAATAAGTCCAAAAAAATCCAAAACTAGATCATCTATATCAAGCAATTATATCAAGCATCAGGTAGCTGAAAAGAACGTGTTACACAAACCTGAGCTTCGCTTTGTTCCGAATAGTGTGGTGCTCAGGACATGTGCTGTCGCCGTTGCTTCCAATACCCGCGGTGCAGCGCGCGCGACTGCGGCTGTCAGTTTGCTCTGCTGCACGCAGCGCCGGACAACAAAGCGGCCAGCTATTCGGATGATGCCATATGCAGTGTTCAATTTTGTACTCGCTTCTTAAAATAAAAGTTATTAAGGCATGTATTGAAATTTACTCACAAGGCTTCAAATTTATTTTTGACATCCCATAGTACTACAAACAGGTGGATTATAATGCGTCCAAAAAAACAAAACTAGAGCAGGGGAACTAAAGCCAGCATAAGGTAGCTGAACAGGACGTGTTACCCAAAACTGAGCTTCGCTTTGTTCTGAATAGTGTGGTGCTCAGGACGTGTGCTGTCTCCTGGACCGTTGCTTCCAATACCCGCGGCGCAGCGCGCGCGACTGCGGCTGTCAGTTTGCTCTGCTGCACGCAGCGCCGGACGACCAAGCGGCCAGCTAGCGGAGTCCGGCCCGCGAAGCGTCGCGGGCTTGCTCTCACTGCCAGTGCCGATGTGCCGGTTGCGATCACCAAGTAAGCTGGCACGCTTACTAGTGTGTTCGAAGGCTGGATAATGGTAATCGTTTTGTGTGCTTGTGACGATCTTTTTATTTTCGTTTTAATGGATATTCCAACGAGTAATGTGAAATGTATAACGCTAACGTTTGTAGTGCTATTATTACTCTAAGATATCGAGGAAGCATGTTAGCTAACGACGAGCACTTGAATCACTAAGGAGGCACAGCTTTTTTAAATTATTATCATCATTTCATGATAAAAAACAGCATTTAATTTAGATTGTATATCATGTGTCCATAAATTTAAAATCACATCATAACTATGTATTACATTTGCGATTGTTTGTTACAAAACATCATTACTGAATAAATAGATAATAAGAGCTAGAACCGACAACCGCTGGGGTAAACGTGTTCTTGAGTGGAGACCACGACTCGGTAAACGTAGTGTAGGGCGCCCTCCGGCCAGGTGGGATGATGACCTGCGAAAGACTGCAGGCAGATGCTGGATGCGTCAAGCCGAGGACAGGGCGCTATGGCGCTCATTAGGGGAGGCCTATGTCCAGCAGTGGACTAATATAGGCCGATGATGATGATGATGAAGAGCTAAAATCTAATGAGTAGAGTAGCTATTGAAACCAATAAGCTTTTGTTGGAATATCCATTCTGTATTGTTGTTCAAGTACCCAAAACGATATACTTGAGAGTCTATTACAAATATTGAAGTATATCGTTCTTCGATGGCTATCTCTTATACGGTTGAGTGCTTTCCCGCTTTTGTAGTGGAAGCTCGCAACCCGACAAACGACGATGATAGTCATCGAAGTGCTGATGCTTTAATTTGCGTAATAGTTTGTTTTACTGCTCGTTAACAAGTCGCGACACGTCACAGTCGGTTATGCTAAACCCAGAGCACGCTATCACGTTTTGATCCGCACCAGTTTTTCCTTACACTCGGCCCGATTTTTCTCGTTTGAAACGAATGCGCTAGTGTAAATTGATTTTGGATGGCATATCACGGCACTGTTGAATGATGTAATTTATTTCACTGTTTTTGTACACTACAGAATTGTTTTTATAAGCTTAGTCGTAATGTGATATTTTTATTGAACTAAAAAGATCGATTACATTATAATTTAATTAGAAAATAAGTGATTATTAATTGACGCATTGTTAAAAACATTGTTAAAGTTGTTTTTTTTTCTGTTATTTACAATAACGAGCATTTTTTTCGGTAACTTTTCGTAAACTACTACTTTTTGAAAACGTGTGGATTATTTGCTAGAATATCAAAATGTATTTGCAAAGTTATTTCGAGGTAGCTCTTGTTAATATTCTGAAAACTTTTCTAAAAGTATAGTAATCAGACACGTCAGTTTACGTTAATAATTACTAGAACCCATATTTGTTCGTTCAAAAACCGCTAAGGAAGACATTCATCGAAACTACTTATACTGTATATACCTAATCATAAAAGATGATAACTCATAATATGACAATTGAATTCCCAAAGTGTGATGTTTAATACTTAAAGCGATAACTAAAGCTTATGTTATTTTTCTGAGGGTTAATCTTAAAATAAACAACTTTGACGTGTTAAAAAAAGGCGACGCATCGCTAAACAACTATAATCTAAAACGGAGCGTTTGCGCCCCGTACCATAAAAAATACAGTTTTTTTTCTTTCCCTTTAAAACTACAAATAAGTTTTAAAAAAATGAACTAGCTTATTGAAGTGTGTCTGAAGACTAATCTACTAAGAAAATTTATATGCTTTAATCGGCCTGGTTTGCCTGTGAAATGCAAATCTATGTTTTAAAAGAGGTTACTTTGATATTTTTTCTTTGTTATAAAAGTTAACAAATCGTGTTTCTGCAACTAGCAAAATGAAGTCAATTAAATGAAAAATCATGTCATCAAATATCATTTTCATATGTTTTGTATTTGTTGGGAAAAATCAAGTTCCCCGCCACGTAAATTTCCAATGCGTCGCCTTAAGTTAGATATATACATATTTACTCCGGTTTATATTCCGCAGTAGACATTCTTTTCTGAAGCGTAGGTAAATACCCAATCTCTGAAACGGAGTATTTGGTTGAGTGCTTAATCCAAGGATCCTTCGTTAAAGACAAAAGGCGGCATGTCCTTTGGGAAAACGCTACGTCATACGTTTTTAGTTACATTTTAATGGCGGAATCAGGCCATGAGTTCGCCTACTTTAATATATACGAGTAGTACCTATATCTCTTCTGTGACATAGTTTCTTTTAGAATTGTGTAATTAAAGATTCGTAGTGCGAGGCCCAGTGCCTGATGGTAATGTCAAAAACTCTCTTAGGAAATGTCAATGCTATTATTTGGATTTGAACACAACATTAGATAAAGCGACAGACTTTTTATGTCATTCTTAATGTAGAATGAATTGTCATCTCAATATATATATTTTTTAAATATTTTACGGGTTAGCACAGTGCCTTGATCTCACCTGATGTAAAGTGATGATAAGGCCAATGATGGAAGCGCACTTCACTCGGGAACCTCAACTAGTGAGGCACTGGCTATCTTAACTCTAGCTGCCGGAACACAACAATGCTACAAATATTGATGGTAAGGCGACATATTTAGATAAGATGGTGGAAGCTAGCCAGGCGGACTAACAAGCCCTACCACCAACCAAACCGAGTACACAAACATGTACCCCCCGCTGGGAATCGAACCCGGGACCTCTGGGCACATTTGCACAATGTTGTAAAATAGCTACACATTGTTATCAGCCCTGTTAACCCCATAGAAAGCTAATACGCTTGAGTTAGGGATGGGTTTACCTCAGTAGTTTAGCGGAGCTAAGAATTGAACCAAGATTTCTCGCATTCAATTCAAGCAGCTATAAGTTGGGCTACCGACAACGTTTCTACATTAGCAAAATAGGAAGAAGTGTTCTCTATACTCTTACTCCAACTGTCACTAGAATCACAATGTACACACGGCGGCAGATCAACCTACCCAAAACTGTCAAAAATCTACAATCAATTTTGAACTTTATAGTTTGGTTATAAGGATCAATATTCATTGGAGAAATTTGACAGATTTGGGTAGGTTGATCTGCCGCCGACTAGAGTAGAAACACGATGTTTATGTCCTAACGCTCAAGGGGGTTTCATGTCTCTATATACTCTGAAACAAACATACAGACATACGACGCGTATTTATCTGAAAAAGGTTTTAGTTACTTTAGTCCGTAATATACAAGGAGATTATTTATTAAAATAATAAAAAATATTCACGAGTATATTTATATGATATTTTATGACAACTTAGTGTGATATCCTTGTATTAAAAACGATTGATGGATTGTAAGAAAGTAAACTCATAGTATAATAATCCAGTAATTTACACAAAAACATTGTACTAAAAATTAACGAGTTGAAATAAAGCAAATTCATGTTACAATATATATTTTTTTTAATTTTATTTTTATTGGACATAATACAGGTGAGAGTCCTTTATTTATATTAAAGAGAAATGTGAAAGTACCTACAAATGGAATAACTTAGCCGATGTTTCAGATGGAGCTAATGTACCCATGAGACTAGTAGCGCTAAAAGCTTTCAGTTAGATACATCCCGTTGGCGCGAACCATTGGCGATTCTTTCTAAAGTTATATACTTCTGGACATATGATATCACAATATATCTAAATTTGTACGATTCTGAAACCGACATCATTGTGTCATCCTCCAATATATTATACAATATGTTAAAATTATTATTGATATAATAATTATTGATGTTGATAATAGGAGACCACCTTGCTCGGATTGATAGAAAGTGCTTGTTCAAATCCGCTTTTTGATAAAAAAACATTAAAAAGAAATTGAAATAACTTGTATTTGCAATAAAATTTTACCAGAAACTAGTAGGAGACGAACCGATAATCCTTAAGATTTATATTAATTACTAACTATGTAAATTATTAATTCATAACATTTAGTGTAATAAACATCAGTTAAAGTTACAGCAAGAAAGACTTGTTTTATTTTTTATTTTATTTTATTAGTAGGATACGTAAAATGCCAAGTTATTGTGCCGTTTTTGATAATTTTATTTGATAATACCAAATGCATTGATCTCGCAGTCATCGACACGTAAATTTCAAAGAATATTTATGTAGTAGGTACGTATTCTGAATATCAAAAAATTTCAGGCTCATTTAAGCGTAATCGTAACATGTAAAAGATTGATCAAAAGTGGTTCACGTGGAGCTCTAATAATGTTGTATTGTATAAAAAATATTTTAAAATAATGTCAACAAAATTAAAACAAAAATCTGTGATAGTAATAATATAAATATATAATATAGTAATATTATTACTATATAATTATATAATCGGATATTATTACTATATATATATATATAATATAGTAATAATATCCGATAATTATGTTAAACCTAAGTTTCCTTTTCAGATTGATTTATTATTTACTAAAGTGTTTGAATTATCTATTCAAATTGAAAGAATTAATCTGTCAATGTTACCAGTGTTATTAATAGCTTTTTCAGAATACCTTCAACGGATTTAGACATGTTTCTGTGAAAACCTTGTACCACATATTGTTTAACCCTTAAGCTAATGCACGCGACGACTGATGACAGAGCGTTGGAAATTCAATGCCACTGTTTAATAAAAAGGAACATTTCAAATGTATATATAAAAAATATAGAAAAGCCTAAATTGTAGTAACTCTTTTGCAGATATAACAATATTATAATGAAATAATACGTGTTTGAATACCTTTGCGTTAACTTAATAAAGTTAGCAATGAATTTATTTCACATTCTTACCAACATTCGGTTAACTTTCTGTTAAGATATGCCAGTTGTACACAGTCAAAGGTGTCAAAAACTTTCCTTTCTTAGTAACTTTTTAAGCCGAAACAACGAAATAAATGTTATATCTATACAAGTCCTGTTAACGCGAGTATCGCGTGTTACAGTGACAGTTGTATAATAACTTGGCCATCTTCAAAAATAATTTGGACAACATGGGAAAATGAACCTTTCTTACAAACAATAAAGTAAGTTATTAAACGTGTTGACGGATTTTTGTGCAGCCTTTATACGGTGAATAAAAGTGAATGTCGCAACATCGCATGTTCATAATGACAATCGTGTCACGGGAATATTCACTGAAACACTTCAAATTCAGGCTGCGTATATGTATATACCTAAATAGGATGTATGTACGCCTCTTTTATTTATTAAAGGGGTCATACTGGTACGTTGAAGTATGTGTTTTATTTTTAATTATGTTTACGTTTGTCTTTTGTTATTGTTTCTGCTGCGTCACACAGTGATCAACACACTCTCGCAGTGTGGTAACTCGTATCTATAGTTTAATCATTGATCTATATTAGTAACTCAATGGTTTAATATTTTATTTTTAATGCTTTTTACGTTTGTTTTTTGTTTCTTTTTTACTGCGGCATACTGTAGCGACAAAATGTAAAGGCAGTGTGATCAACAAACACTTGCAAATGTTTACTTTATATCCTATAGTCTTTTGTTATTTTTTTTGCTGCGTCACATAGTTACAAATGAAAGAAAATGTGAAACATAACCAAAATCTTTCACAATGTAGTTTTAAAACCACACTGTGAAAGATTTTGGTTACGACTTTAAAGTTGCTGCTTAAAGGCATCGTGAAAAGTTTCATTTAATTACGTTTTTAATAATGTACTGTGCTCTTGTGTTGTGTCATGTACTTTTTTTGCTTGATGCTTCATGAACAATGATCTCGTTAGCGATAATTTAAATTAGCATTGGAAACATACAAAATAATGTCGTAACAAAGTAATTTAATTACGTACTCGTAACATTGTTTTGATATTCGACGAAATTTTTATTTTGAACAATAAAAACTTATTTCTGTGCGCTATGCTAAACTTTGAGTTTCTTACAGAGCGATATTAGATTAAATTTTGAAAGGAAGAAGCTATGATTGTCGTATAAGTCATAGAATATGCGGGTCTTATTTGAACTCTGCCAGTTGTTGTAAGTTAAACCTCTGGGTTTATCATATCTGGATTATATTGTTCTGAACTTTCTCTGAAATTTTGCTTAGACTTTGTTAAGGCGGTTCTTCCGTCAGATTATCTTCTTTCACCACTTTATGGAGGTTTTTATTAAAAATAAAGCAGAAAAAATGATGTCTATGACACTTTCAAATGTTAACAAAATTAAAGAATAATTTCTGCCTAAACTTCATATATCTATACGTATAAATAATATTATATATATCTAGTATCTAAATAATAACCAGTTATTTTGTTATTTCGCAATTCAATGAAACGCTTCAATTAAAGTTCCACAGCTCCATCAAGACAAAATTTGCCTGCTTTTTATTTTTTTATGTATAAAACACAAAATTACATACCTTTTCAATCAATGCAAGAACATCGTTTTTCAAAAATTTTAAACGATGTTAAAACTCGATCTGCTTATACGAGTAGTACCTGTTTATAAATTAATTAAGGTACCATATTGTTTGTGGATTTCCTATGGGGTACGGTATCTAAGTGTGTTATATTGATTTATATAAATAAAAAAGAAAGAAATAAGACATAATCCTGATTTACAGATAAAAATAAAATATTTGAAAAAAAAAATCTATAAATATTTTCCTTTAAATCCTACTTAGGTTTGTCACTTCATACCATCCGTACAAGTATTACTATGTTAAATTATTGAGCCCGGTTATTTACAAGAGAATATAATAATATTTTTTTATAAACAAATTATGATTTTATGCAATGTTCATTATGATTATATTTTATAGTTATGTACTCATTCTGAATTGCACTAAATGTTAAGCTGAACTTAGTAGGTATTCACAATATTCATTCTCATAATGACAATACATGAGCTATTGCTTCGTCCTGTTTTTGATGACAACAAAAGCTTCATTACCTGATGTATAAGCAAATTATCAAAATGGGCAACTCACCTAATGCATCTAGAATGGTCCACTTAGAAAGTCGTCTAGCTAAACAAACTATCATTGAAAAGAGTATCCATACATTCTCATATGATTAACCTTTTTGCAGCACATGCGCTGGTCTCACACGCACACGCAGAGCTTGGAGTGCGAGGAGCGCCTCCTGGCCCGGTGCAACAGGCCTCGGGTCAATTCGGCTATATTCGTGTCAGCCGAACCGACGGGATTCGCTGCCTTCGATGCGGGCGAGTTTCTAAGGCGCCATGGCTCACAGTCCAAGCTGTGTCGCAAGGCCAGGTAAATGTAAACGAGGTGTGAAGTAGCAAGCGTGTTGACAAGGGCAGTTATGGCCTCCTGCTGCACTAGCTGTCTTTGATACTGGACTCCGCTTCTACTTAACATCAAGTGGAGTGGATTCTTTTGCCTACTTATTAATTGATACAAAATACTTTTTTAAACTATTACGGTCACTAACATTAAAATAATTATAGTTTTTACAGAATTATTAACAGGTTTTTTTGTTGTGTTTTTTTTTGCGTTCGACACTCGTACTACTTTCGTTTTCGGATACTTCACCAAAATAACAAAAAAAAATCGTTAGTTATTATTCCATTGCCATGATACGGGTTTCGTCGAATTAGTTAATTATTAAAATGTTGATGCTCTGAATTGAATCGTCATCAACTTTCTTACAGATCTGCAGATAACATACCGTTAACAACATTGAGCGATTCATCCGAACGCCTTTGCAAAATCAAACCAAGAGAGGACACTATAAACGAGGAAGCGAGCAAATCAGACGACAGCAGTAGTGTTGAAACAGTTAAACATTTCGGCCTGCCAATTCTCTCCGTGTCCGGCCCATCTCCCCCTGACGAGGACTACGATCAAATAGATGAGTATCTGTAGCATTTTCACACCGGTTTCCAGCTCAAATATGTGCTAGAAAAGATGAGGCCTCCATGGCCCAGCCCAGCACAAAGTCCATAATTGGACGATCATATTTCGCTGCAACCGAACTTCTTTGAACTATTTTAGGAAAACTTTACCTTGTGATATGGTGTATTTTGTGATGGTGTGCTTTGAAAGTGTAGAAATATTGACAACAACGAATATTGAGACTATCGCCTGGAAATCTGTCTGTAGCTATTTTAATGCGTGTCTTGTTGAGGGACCATATCCTTTACATAATGGTGTGTTTATTTTCATCGATCCTTAGCATTGATATTTTTGTATCTATATCCCCTTGTGTCTTTTAGTGAGTGTCTAAATTAAGGTTCTAATATTATTAGACTTTTAATATTCACCTAATCGCAGTTAAGGATTGCACAATAACTTTATTATTATAAAATTAACTTAAACTATTTATCAGTGCCACTCTAAACTAGTGTAAGAGAGAATGATGTTTGTACCGTTGTTCTTATTAGCAATTTTATGTAAAATTATGAAGTGTTTAGCTATGTACAAAATCAATTATGCGGCAGTGTCTTAGGTATTTTATTTGTTGATTTTAGTTGTTCTCCTCTGTGTAAGTGTATCAATACATGGCGTTGTAGTGGTCATTATTAATACTTTTGTATTGCTTAAATAATCGCAATTTATCTCATCGTAAGTACTTAGCTAATAAACTGACTGACATGAATTTTTCAACGTTTTATTAGCCATTAACGGTTAACTTGATCATTGATTGTGAGACAACAAACGCTAACACCAGTATAATTGTTAAAACGTTGAATAAATTATGTTTTTGATTTAGGCTTGTAGAAATAGCTCTATCGAAAGACGTGAAGGTTGAATTTTGGTCCAATGATAATTATGTATTATCTGCACATGGTGTTTTAGGAAATAAGAGACAGTATTGAATTTGTTAGGAGAAGGATGGTGTTGAAGGAGAAATTACAGAGGTAGAGTATATAAACTTCTTACTTTATTAGTGTTTTTGTTTAATGTAGATTCTTTTCTATTGAAAAATTTGGGATTATATACATTTAAATTGTCAATTAAGTATATATCGGCGTAAATGAACTTCGTTTAAATTTTGAAGGTATATCGAATGTAAGGTATGTAATGTTGACACTAATAGTTACACAAGAAAGAATATAGGTATGTATGTGAAGCTTTTTTGATTTTGTTTATTCTCAACTGGTACTTGGGGACCAGAATGACAAAATATACATGTCAAAGTAGGC
This sequence comes from Eudonia lacustrata, assembly GCA_947562085.1. Classification (NCBI taxonomy): domain Eukaryota; kingdom Metazoa; phylum Arthropoda; class Insecta; order Lepidoptera; family Crambidae; genus Eudonia; species Eudonia lacustrata. The sequence continues at coordinate 9,239,210 of OX387318.1, forward strand.
CTTAAAACCAAGTCACGGGCAAAACCTAAATATTGATATTTACATGACATTTTCAGAGCTAAGACTTGTAATTCCCTCCAATCTAGAGTTATCCTTCAATTATTTTTGATGCTAGTGTTGCACATTGTCTTATATGGATACTCTCTTAGCCTCTACTAGTTCTAATGAATATCAATAATTCTAAAGTCATCACAACTTACGATAGTTGTAGGTGTAAATCTATATATTCATACAAAATAAAATATATTTAACAAAATTTGTAACCTTTATTCCTATCTTAATGATGTCGAAATGACTAACTAAATTATTATAATCAATATTAATGTAGAAAATCAAATTCAGATTGTATCATGAATAATGGTGAAAATGAAATATTAGGTCGATATGGAAAGCTTTCTTAAATATATGTGTGTACAAGTATTTACCTGCCAAAGGTTTGTTTACTTTTTTAATTTAATTTAGTTTAAATAGATATAGATTGTACATTTTCATAAAGTTTGTGTTTAGAAATTACTAAGCTAATATAATATGACCGTCTATTGTATATCTACAGGTTTAAGATGTACAACTATTTCAAGTGTAATAATTATAGAAATGTGTAACTATCATATTTCTGGTTCTCTATTCGAAATCGAATGATTTAAGTTCGAACGTTCACTGAGATCTTTTAAGAAATAATGTTGCTTTGCGCTGTCAACTTAACTCGCTTAAGGTCTTTCGAGGTTTCGATGCATCGAGGTAGTGATTGGTCGATCTCATGGTATATCAAGAAAACGTGTTCAAACCAAATAATTTTCGATGAAACGGCATTCGATTTCGAGTAGGACGACCCAATAGCTCCATCATAATAATTGTCAAACTTGTCTTGTGCCAAGGATTTATTACAGCATCTTCTGAAATGACAGGTACCTGAAAATAGTACCTGTTCTTATATATAGTACCTATATTTTCATTGAACAACTCAGACTATGTAGTTGTGGCCGTTTGATTTTTCCTGTAAGAAACGTTCGACTATTGCTTATTTTATTTCACAAGCGTTAAACTCAGGTTTGAAATCAAATGATTACTGACCTTTAACTAGATTATTATCAATAATTAATATCTCACTTCCAGTAGCATTCTCATAGATATCCGTAAACGACATCGCCCATCACACATCAAATTCAGCCCCATTTTCCGTACAACTTTCGCAGGCTGTATTTTGTAATTAACGGCCTGCGAAAAAAAGTTTCTTTATGCCTAACGAACTATGAGAAAATCGTAAGGAGGCGGAGAAAGTTAAGGATTTTGCATTAATCCTCCTTACATTTCTTGTGATCAAGATTTTTTTTATTTGTTCTTGGCAAATGCAAAAATGTGGGGCAGAAATTGGTGATCGATATCTTCTTGATAACATATTTTTAGGAATTTAAGAAGATTTGTGGATCGGAAAATACAAAAGATTATTTTGACTAATGTTTAATAGATATAATTAAGGTTAGGTATAATTTTAATTAGACGCAAATTTTGTTGCGAACAAATAAACATTTTGAAAAAGTGCATCTTCTGACAAACCACGTTAGCATAATTGGGAGTGCACCTAACCCGTTATGTCAGAGGATTTGGTTTCGAATCCCTTTGTAATTATTTTTTAACACTTTTCCGAAAAAGTATAAAAAAATTGTAATTATTTAAATTCTACTCTCAATTACGGCAGATGGCAGTGTTAATATGCCAATTTAATTTAAGATTGTGGATACTTGAAACGGCTTGTTAGATGAAATTACCTCTAAGTTAAAGCAAATATTTCCATTACACTAACACAAGTTTTATATTTATAAAATTAGACTAGCTTTTACATGATACTAATATAACGTGTAGTAAACTTTATTAAATAGTGGTGTACATATCTAAAAATGACACTTTAATTATATAAATGCTCATTATAATGATGTAAATTATAAAATCTATTAGGTTATAATTGTTCAATTATTATTTACATCCTTACGTCTATTTAATATCACAGTAAAATAAAAATTAATGAAAATAAGTTTGTTTTATTTAAGTGAACTATGTAGGTGAGAAAGTCTCAAAGCTGAAATGGAACTGTAGGCCGATTCTACTAAATAACTGAATGAACGGAATGGAGGGAAAGGCACAAACAATGGGATAGTAAAGGCTAATTTAGCATGTCTATATGGCAGAATAAGTGAAACTATAAAAATATGACCAACTAGTAATACCAACCATATTCTTAGCAAATATTCTATTCTATTCTCTTCTATTCTATTATATTCTAACTGTTAACTGTAGCTGTAAATAAACTAAGGGCTGCATAGAGTTGCTTGTAATTTGATTAAGCTATCTTTGACAACATTTAGGATCAACTGTTTATTATACCTTCAATAGCACGGAGGAGTAAAGTCTGAGTTCCACTCAGGTGAGTCAGTCATTTGACCTGGCATTGCGATAGTAGCTTAGCTTGCGAGATCACAACCTTTTTTTTCAGACAGTGGAAAACTTGTCGTCTGAGTACCACCGCGCCCGGGGAGGCACGGATGGTTACATGGGGTCCTTTCCTCAAGAGTTTATTTAAACATATTAGTATGTTAATTAATTATATGAGTATGCTAATAATCATAGTCCTGTTTACTTATCTAGAAAACTAATACGCTTTTATTAGATGTGGGTTTGTATTAGAAGGAAATAATAGCATTATACCAGTTCAATCCTTACGGCTACCGAAGACGCTTCAAAGATAATTACGTGCTGGAATAAGATGGTAAGTAAATAAGTAAGTTTTTATTTGGCAAGCAGAGTTTACAATATGAATGTATACAGTGGCAATTAGTCATTAACAAATACAAGAACGTATAACATTATCTATATACATTATAATGACTTGTTCTGGCTGACTGACTCATCATCGCCGAGCCTAAACCACTGAAGCTAGTTAGATAAAATTTGGACTGTAGGTTATTTGAGTGACGTAACCAGCCACTAAGAAAGGATTTTACGAAAATCACACCCTAAGGGGGTCAAATAGGGGGTAAAAGTTTGTATGAAAGTCCGTCAGTTTTGAAGTTAAATACATGAAAATTGGTATTTAGGTTCTTGAAAAGAATTAAAGAATGACATGACTTAGGAATTTTGTTTATTTTTCTTTAACCTTTTCACCGCCCAACTATCCTGCACGCGATGTCCCGCTGTACGCCAACGTATGAATGTATTTTAATAAAGTAGGTACAAAGAAGAACTTCTATAGAAGTGCTGGCGTGGGCGGCACGAAAATCTCGAACTTCTATAGAAGTTGTTGGCGGTAAAAAGGTTAAATAAGTAAAAAAAAGAAAAAAGTTTTTTTGGGGAAATCGTTATTTTTAAAGTAATATTAAAATGAATATTTTAATCGATCTTTAGATTTTTCAACAAAAAAAAACCTGTTTTAGCATTTTTCGAAAAACCTCCCCTAGAGAGGTGAAATAGGGGGTGGAAAGTTTGTATGGAAATCTGTCATTCCTTAAATGTCGGTATTTGGCCTGGTTAGAAATTACGAAGAATTTCAGGATTTTTGGAAAACGATCCTATAAGTAGGGGATGACAATTTGTACAGGTTTCAGAACGGACCAAAATTAGTTATACAGAGTGATTCTTTATTACGCGGTTTTGTGTTACACTTTTTACTAATTCTAGCATCGCATGGATGGGCTTTTTAATTATACAAAATGAAAAACTTAATGTTGAAATGACGTGAGATGTTTAGTTGTCTAACCCTTACTAATTATACCCTTATGATATTTACCTTTCGTAAGTTTGGCTTTTATTACGAACAAACACAAGTTATGTAGCCCACGTGAGCAAAGCTGCGGACAAAAAGCTAGTCTCTTATACAACAACGGTAACGTGACCTTACGCTCTAGACAAATATTGAAAACACGTGTAACTTTACTTCTCAGAAACACTGTTATGTAACTAATGTTACATAAAAGATACATGTACATACGAGTATAGGCTGCTCCAAAGCAATTATTTAAAAAACATTGACATTTCGGTTAATACTTGACCGATTTTTACATATACTCGTATTTACTTCTTATATTGATTAGAAATACATTTACCATCTTCACCTTTGTTATGTTGAGCTCCTCCCTTATCATGGGTCCAGCAGAATACTAGCGTTGAGGCATTAGCCACAACATTAAGCTGAGCTGATCAGCCCATTCGGCTTTTAGTAGATTTATTTCTGTTTATTTTTGTTGTAGTTGACGTGAAATGTTAACTTTTTATTTTTGATTTGAAGCTTTTTTTTAACTTTTTTTTTCTGTTTTTAAAAGCCGAATAATTGTATATTATTATTATTATTATACTCTTTATTTATTTCAAATCTTAGATTTAGGATTTTATAAAAAATATATAAAAAGTAAAATATGACAAAATATCATACAAAAATACAACTTTTACATTTTACATACAAGTTGGTTTACGCCAATTCTCGTTTGCCAAGGAGAGCGGTGTGAGGCTCCTATCTACTGCTAAGACGTCACGGTGCATCCCACACTCATTGTTAAGGAAGTAATCCATAAGACTGCACACCTCGCGGTTATGGAGAGTCTTGGCGTTTAAAAAGCCACGACCTCTACACTCAAGCGGGATGTACAGGACGGACTCTCCTATCCAGAGCGTCCAACTCAGTCTGAGTCCATCTTAGTATGCCAAAGGAGTAAGTGAGTAGGGGCATCACCCAAACGTTGAAGGCGCGCACCTTATTGCCCCCCCCCCCCCCCCCGAAAAAGCTTTTAAGTACTTTTGTCAGATGACAGAAGAAGCGCTCCTTCACCGCCAGCATCCGTAATACTCAGAGACTGTGACATTCAAAGATATTTGTAAGTTTCCGCCTCCGAGAGAAGACCTGAGAGCCATTGTCTCAGAAAGTTGTAAATTTGTTAAATTTACAACTTTCCCCCGATATACATGCATAACCGTGCATTTGTCTACACCGAACTCCATCCTGCTAGAACTACTGAAATATTCTGTGTTTTTCAGTAGCTTCACCAGGTCAGGGGTTTCGGTTCAAATAATTTCAGGTCATCCATGTATAACAGATGAGAAATGATTTCTCTATCACCTCGAAGGGGGTAACCCAGCCCTGAATCCTTCAGTAAGTTTCTGAGAGGGTTCAAGGCTAGGCAAAATCACATTGGACTCAAACTGTCGCCCTGGAAAATGTCTTGCTCAATCCTTATCAAGTTCATCGGATCCGAGGGGCTTTCTTCTCCACCCGGTTGACGAAGGACTGTGGTCCACTGCCTCATACACCCACTGAGAAAGGATCTCAAAGTTATATTAAGTTTATACAACTCTAAGATCCTTTCCAGCCATGAGTGAGGCACCGAATCATAGGCCTTCTTGTAGTCAGTCCAGACAGTAGAGAGGGTTGCCTTGTTCCATTGGACTTGCTTGCACATGGTCATGTTCATGAGGAGGAGCTTTTTAGTACCACGGGACCTAACTTTTTTTTTATTTTTTTTTTTTATTTATTTATCATTCCAATAGTTATTTATTACAAAAAACCATATATGCGATAACTTTAAAAACCACTAAGGAAACTCTACATCCGTTTTGAGAAGGAGCCAAAATGTTATTTGCAACAATGTGCATATTGATTTTTTCTCATGTTATGGGTGTATAATTTTTAAGGTTCCATGGCACTACCGCACTTCTAGGGCAGGAAGGGGACCCCTGTAGTGAGGTAGGATGAAATAGAACCAAGTTCGAGTGCTTGTTGGAAATGTGTTGCCAAGCGTTCGTGTGAGCTTCAAATCCACTTTATTCAAAAGTTGTGCAATACATCCGGCCCAAGACTTTCCAGTTCTTTGCCGTACGGATCGCACAACCTATGTCATCGGGGCTGATTGTTACAACCCTCATAGATTCAATGGTCTCACACTCACGCTCAATCACACTCATCCAACCACCCTCGGCAGTTTGGATTGTTGTGTCCATTTGGACTTAATACGAGTAGATCATCTATATATAGAGAATCAAATTAAATTTATTGCGCTGGCATTTGCTGGCAATAAAGCGTTTATAAGTTGAAAAGTACGTAAAGGAAAACGTGTAGAACTACTGCTCGACATGAAACAGTCAAAGGTCAACGCTGTTATTAGAAACGGAGCTATAAGATTTTTTGTATCCATTAAAAAAGCTATAGGATAATAAATGTGTTTTGTTTTATTTATTAAGTATTATATTATATTTTAGACAACATCACATTGTTCTGATCTCAAGGTAAGTAGCTAAAGCACTCGCTTTATGGAAATCAGAAACAACGACGGTACCAAAACCACCCAGACCTGACAAAATATCGAAAAGTTCGTTTTCGACTTTGACCCGACCGGGAATCGAACCCGGGACAAAGTTCGGCGTGCAAGCCACTAATGTCTAATGGTACAAAAACCTTAATTTTTATGCCTTGAACTAATTGAAAATCAAATAACTGTTTTTTAACAAAATATTTTTTTGTTATTAAAATGATACTCTTGTAGTTATATTTTTGTAATAATCTGTTAGCTGTATAACTACATAGTAAAAACGTTCAGATAATTTTGTTTAAGTCCCATAAAAAATTTATATGTCAGCTACGAATCTAAGGCTTAGTTATGACGTAGCGATTCCCCTGTGGATACTCGGACTTACTGAAAGCCATTTGCCTGAGTAATTCAGGGCAGAGTGTTTGGACTTTTTCAGGCAGTATTGGATGTATGTTTTATTAGTCCACTAATAGTTTACTTATGTTATTGATTATTCCTCAGCAAGGGCTACTTTGACCGGTCGATTCGAGTTACCTATTTGTGTAACTGGATTTTTTTTACTAGGTAATGTTTTGTCTTACGCATACACTGGGGCTAGAGGCAACTACGGGTTATTTATTTATTTAATTTAGGTATACGGATAGAATATAATCAGGTCATGGCATAATATAATTAGTATTAACATTGTTTAGGCTAGATGGTATTCCACATTTAGTGTACCCAACATGCTAAAAAAAGTTAATATAAAACAATACAAAACAGTAATTAAAAGATTTAAATAATTTAATGAAAATGAAAAATGTTTTTATTACAACAAACACCAATTTACAAATTAATATTGCCCTGGCTTCCGTAAAAAAGTAAACTTGTGGAACAGAAGCCAGTACCTTCCTGTTGACAAAACTCAAATGGTATAGTTGAAAAACAATAATATTAATTGGATAGATGGCGCGCTGTGCCGCTATTAGCACTCAAAAAGCGTGTGTGTGTGTGTGTGAGAGGGTGTGCGTGCGAGTGTGTGTGTGTGTGTGTGTGTCTATAATTATCTGTTTTTTTATTATTATTGTCGTCCTTGATTGTTACATGAAAATTACATATTATAATTTACATGTTATTAACAAAAAAAAATTGATAACATTATTTTTGCTCAAATTTTTTTCTTCCTCTGTAAGTTCAAAAAGTCTGGTTAAAATCAAATTAGAAACATGGACAGGAGTAGGTAAATTGATAATACTTTGTTGTTTAATTTTTATGTTAAAGGTACTCGCGTCCGTAGGTTTACCCTTGAGACCCTACACATGACCCCTGGGTGGTGCTAAATGAGTGACACTGTCTGAGTGGTAGAGCCACGCTGCGTTGCAGCACAAAATGGGCCGGCTCGCCCGGCGTAATACCACCCTCTCACATAATATCGGCGTGTAAAACAATGGCACTCTTGCTGTTGTGTTTCGTCCGGTGAGTGAAAGTACCGGAGGCCCATCTCTCACCCCTCCCCCCTCCCAATTCCTACTCCCTCCTCAAGACCTAACTCCTTCCTCAAGGCTGGCAACGCATTTGAGATTACTTTGGTTTTGCGGGTGCCCATGGGCGGCGGTGATTACTTTCCATAAGGTGACCCGCCTGCTCGTTTGCTTCCTATTAACATTAAAAAAAAATGTGTTTATATAATTAAGTCTTTCCACTAAATCAAAACTGATCTTCAAACGAACAACGAATAACGTAATTTTATTAGAATAGCCCGACGACGGAGCCTGCAAACAACCAATCTTGATACGCTATGTTCGCGGCGTGCAGTTGTAGGTGCCTATACTAAAATAGTAAAATAAAAAAACTTAATGCTACTACTATATACCTATTATACTTAGATTATGTACGTATATCCTATTTATTATGAACTGAAAAATTACTCCTCTTTATTATTTGGGCAGTAGTGTGAAATATATGCTCTAGTAATAAAGTACATAGAACACGTATGGATTTGATAGCACATAAAAACTAAGCTACCTAGGTACTTATAATGTTGTTCGTGAAGGTATGGCAGTGGTTCAAAAATATTGCTTTTCACAAAAGAAAATCACCAAATTATCTAATTTCAATCGCTTCATTTTCTCGAGGAGCTTGATGACGCAGTGGTAAACGCGCTAAGTCTGCGATTGCTGAAGTTAAACAACTTTCGCAAAAGCCGGTCATCGGATGGGTGACCAAAACTGTATCATCTCGAGCTCCTCCGTGTTCCGGAAGTCTCGTAAAGCCGTTGGTACCGGCTGCATTAGCAGTCGTTAACACTGCCAATCCGCACTGCGCACTGCGTGATCAATTTCTCCCTGTAGTGTTCATCCATCGTCTTTCGTTCATCGTTCGTCCATTCATAGGGATGGCTTGTACCCCAGCAATGGCGTCATAAAAATGAGCTAGTAATGAATCAGTTAAATTTGGAACTTGATTTACACTTTAAAACTCAACAGTTCCTATCCAATCCAAACGTGATGCCATTCCCTCTGACAGTGTATTTGAAACGGCTTGAGGAACACTTTGAGTTTCGCGCCGCCCCCAAAAAAGTCCGGTGATGCTAAAAATGCCGAATAAGGCAATATGCACACTCCCTCCAAAAAAACAGTAGTTGAGTTTCGTGTTTGCGCTTAGACTATTCTATATTAGTAAGGATTACATGCACGCCTTAATTAGGTAGACTGAGAGGCAATTAATGGCTTTTGTAATTAATTTCTGCTTGTATGACGTCTTCGTAATTGCCTAGTGTATCAACAAGCCGCTTGTCTTGTTGGAAGCAAGTTTGCGTAAGTTTTAAACAGATGTTTAATGGAACCTGGCTATCATTTATATACCTACTACGTTTTGAAGTACACAAGGTCAATAGATCGGAATAATAAATAGATAGATAGATAATAAAAAAAATAAAAAAAATAATAATAAAAAAAAGGATAAATTATTTATTCTTATCGCTTTAAGCGATCTCTTCCAGACAACTTTTGGTTTAGGAACCCAAGAAGGAGATAGAGGAAGAGCGCAAATACAATATAATATAATTGAATCATATAACATTACATAAAGACACATACAATAAACACTTAAATAAATATAACTATAACGTTGTAAAAATGGAAGTAAACTTCTTCACAAAACACAATATAGGAATAATAAAGTTCTTGAATATTATTATTATTCTCATTATTAAATATATATATGTTAAGAATTTTTTTTTACAATATAAAATATTATAAAAAACTTAACCTAGGTTGCCACCGCCGGGGATAGACCCAAGCTATCGGTGGTTAGGGCTGCAGAGTGAGGAAACTCCTGACAATACGTGCCGTGTCAAGGTGCATCTGACCCTTGACCCAACCTTATGATTTGAACAATTGGGCTGAATATAAGAAATCGTGGATAATTATTCATAGCGACGATACATATGTAATTCAGTTTTTAATTATTTTTCAATATGTAAGTAACTATATAGCAACAACATTTTCGTAGAATTAAACCATAATTGTATTATTATTAGTTCTAGTGACTATGGACTCTGTATAAGTTTGGAAACATCAGGATGAAAATATGACAATTTAAAAACGCGTCGTTTCGTAAAAAGTGTTTTATGTCAGGGTTTATCTTTAATTTGTGGTTTAGTATTCGAAAAAAATATATATTAAAAGTAAGACTAAAGTGTAAAAAAACAAAAAAGGATTTTTTTAAAGATTTCTATTTGAATGAATCACACACTTAACGCAGTGATATAATGAATTTCCTCATGCATAATAAAAAGGAGCTTGATGGCGCAGTGGTGAACGTGCCCGGTCTGCGAGTGCTGAGGTTAAGCAACTTTGGCAAAGGCCGGTCATCGGATGGGTGACCAAATAATTTAACATCTCGAGCTCCTCGTTTCTTCGGAAGGCACGTAAAGCCGTTGGTCCCGGCTGCATTAGCAGTCGTTAACAACCACCAATCCGCACTGGCCCCGCGTGGTGGTTCATAGCCTGTTCTCCCTATCCGTCCATTGGGAAGGCTCGTGCCTCAGCATTGGGGATATAAAATGAGCTGATCATGTAATGTGATAACAAAAAGCAACGAGTGCCAACAAAATAAGATAGAAGATTAAAGTTTTAAAAAATAGTATTGTTGTTGGCAGTCTTGAAACATCCTATTCTACGTACTATAATTACTTGGTAGCCAAACAAGATTTCACATTTTACTATTTTGACATTGGATTAAAAAGTCAGCATCAAATTGTCTGATCACAAAGCGGTCAAAAAACAAAAAATAAATCTTAATATTAAAAACCAAACTTACAATAATTATACTCATCAAAATGCGGTAAAGATTTTCTTATACTAACAGTTTTCTGAAAAATTATATGAAACATGTATGTTAAGGACCTAAGTTACTTCAATGTAAAGATACATATTTATTACAGTTTTGATACGTCCATCAACAAACAAGTACCTAATAGATTGTTGATTTAAAATTTTATGAGTCTTCTTGAGTTACAAAACAAGTAATCTTTCTAACAAGGACGTACCCGGGAGGGGGGGTCCATGGGATCCCTCCCCCCCGAAAGTGTTATACCTACAGAATAAAATAAATCCCTAAACCTAAATAAAACAACTTTTACGGATCTACTCGCGTTTATTTTACACAATATTACTTTTAGTTAATGTTTATCCTGACGTTTCGAATCCTAAAATAAACGTGCCATCCATCAACCATCTAACACCAAAGTACTCGTCAAGACGAATCATACGAGCCCAAACTGGATGGGGTTGTGTCGTTTAATTACCGAGTTCCTATGGCCATTTTTCAGCTCCATCATCAGACCCTGGTTACCATCTAGCACCAAAGTACTCATCAAGACGAATCATACGAGCCCAAACTCGATGGGGTTGTGTCGTTTAACTACCGAGTTCCTATGGCCACCTTCCGGTTCCATTATCAGATCAGCTCCATGTCAAAATAATTTTGTATTGTCAACTGGGGCGATAAATCGATCTAAATAGGTTTCATTTTTAGAAAACGTCGTTTTATGCGTGTTTTTAGGTAATGAAAAACTGTTATAATATCATTAGAATACGAAGATAAATTTTGCCACCATTTAAAGTTATAATAGCTGAGGTTGAAAATAGGGCGGTCCCGCTACCAGAAGACCCCTGGTTCGAGTCTAGATGATTATTTTATTATTATGTATTGTTTCTTTTTTTTTTTTTTAATATTTTGTATCCATATATATAATTTTCAAAAAACACGATTTACCAAAAGGACCGCAAGGAATTTACAATGTGAATTGTTTTTAGAAGAATTGCTCGAAGTGGCCGTTTTAGATCCCCACTAAGTAATGAAGTTAGCAATTCATTAATAAAAGTATCTCTTCGAGCCATTAAACATGACATTGAATTGAATACTTAATGTGAAACTTATGTTAGGGAGGAATTCACTTCAAAGTCAAAAGTCACCCAACTCACTATACAAAAATTACAACAACTGATAACAAGTATATGTTGTGTGTGGTATTGATCACACCACTTACGATGAAGAAATCGGTGGTACCTTCAGGTATTTTACTGGATAACAGTATCGATTGTGATACACAGCAATAATTGTTACCATTAAATATTTTACAAACTTTTGTTCTCCTGCGCAAATACAATGTGCGCCACGACTTCATAACACCAAACAGTTGGTTTTCGAATAATATAATGTTAGTGTGTATATCAGTTAACTTTATAATGTATTATATTACTTGTAAAGAGTTCTTAAGTGAAGTAAAAGTATTCGATGAGGTTTATGGACACTTCATAGATATATCTATGGCCAAATCGTTTTTCGATACTTTAACACTGTCCATTGCGAATATTTTAAACAAAAATAACAATGTAACAGTTATTTTAAAATTACAAAGCGCTAAAAGAACAATATACTTTTCAACGAAAGTGTTAAAGAAGTCAATGCGCTGCAACTGGATACAAAATGCAGTGTTTGTGATGTTCGTAGTAGCGATTGAGGCTTTCGTCGTAGATTCGCTCAAGTCATCGTCGTGTTTGTTTGTTTTCTTAAGTCATTTTAATTTGATAATTTGGGATGCTGTAGAAATTTACTTTATCGGAATAATAAGACTGTTGAGGTTTTTATTGAATGGATGGCTTGTTTCTATGAAAATGTGTTTTAAAGAACAGAAAAAGAGAACATCTGAGAATAAGTCATACAATGACTGGCGTTGGAGCACATTGTATAGAGCATATTATGAGTTGATTGAATCATTTTGTGTTTTCAAAAAAGTTTCTTCAATTTCGGTAAGTAATATTTTTACATAATTTTATTTTCATTAATTTAAATTGTGTTTTTAAGTTGATTTAAATTTGATTTGTTTTAAATAAAAAAATATGCATATTCATTGACACTGGGACTGGGCCGGACACGTTGCTCGTATGTCGGACAAATTTTGGGCAAAGATTGCCACATCATGGGTCAAAACAAAAGGGCGACGATAACGTGAAAGACCTAGACGGGGTGGCAGGATGAATTGGACTCCACTTGAGGAATTGGGACGAACTAGCTCAGGGCATAGATAGGTGGAAGGAGGGAGGGAAGGCCTTTGCCCTGCAGTGGGAAAGTAGTGGCTGATCATAATAATATTCATTAATAGTAATAAAAACAGGCTCTAATTGAATGTAACAAAACATAGATGTTATAAGAAAAGTAACTGTTTAATATGATTGTATGAATCGATCACTGAATGTCTTATTTACCTTATGTTTATTATGTTATAGACTTCGCTGTACATTATCAACAATTTCATTATGTCTCTTGGAGTTGTGCAAGCTATTATTAGCTTTGGAAAAATGGGACGTCTTGACGATAACTTAAATGTAAGTAGTACGGCTAGTTGCCTTTTAATGTGTAGACATAATGCGAGTAAATGTTTATATAATTTTTAACGCAAATTTTGTTGCGAACAAATTACAAAAACACAAATGTTGAAAAAAAAAAAACGATTAATGACGGTAGTTGTTAACATTGAATGGGCGCCTTTGGCTTTCAAAGTAATAAGTAAATAGTGTTGAATAATTTCGGCGGGCTGGTTAGAACCACGATAGCTCAATTGGAAGAGCACCTGACCCGGTATGTCAGAAGGGTGCAGGTTCAAACCCTGCTCGTGGAAATTTTTTCAACATTTGTATTTTTTTTAATTTGTTCGCAACAAAATTTGCGTTAAAAATTATATAAACATTTATAAATAGCTTGCCTACTTCTTAACTGATCTTTAGTATTTGTAAAAATATTATGATCGGATGTTAATGACGGTAGTTGTTAACATTGAATGGGCGCCTTTGGCTTTCAAAGTAATAAGTAAATAGTGTTGAATAATTTCGGCGGGCTGGTTAGAACCACGATAGCTCAATTGGAAGAGCACCTGACCCGGTATGTCAGAAGGGTGCAGGTTCAAACCCTGCTCGTGGAAATTTTTTTTCAACATTTGTGTTTTTTTTTTATAATGCGAGTAGTCGAGAGGAAATGTGCTTTTTGTAAAGTGTATATTTTATACTCTTACTAGCCGTCACCCGCCAGCTTCGCTGTGCGAAAATAATGGGTCAATAAATGCTAATTAAAATAATTATTAGGTTTACCAACATCATAATATAGCCTATCATTTGCACAATCTCATGTTCTTACTACATACAAATTTTCATGAAGAGCCGTCACTCGCCCGCTTCTTCTTCTTCTTCTTCAGCCCGTCGCCACCCAATGCCGAGTGTAGGCCTCTCCCTTTGCACACCATCTCTCTCTGTTGATAGCCATCCCAAACCAGTTCAAACTCACCAACATCATATATAGCCTATCATTTGCACAATCTCATATTCTTACTACATTAAGCGTAAACTTATTTTTTTATAACCTATAATTTGCACAATCGCATGTTCTTACTACCTACATACAAATTTTAAGTGTAAACTTTCGTTTTCTTTTCCTTTTTATAGCCTATCATTTGCACAATTGCATGTTCTTACTACATACAAAATTTCATGAAGATCGGTCAAGCCTTTCTTGAGTTTAAAGTGGACTTACAAACAGACAGACAGACAAAAATTTCAAAAATCGTAGAATTGGTGTCAGTGAGTCATAAAATGAATATTTATCCCAAAATTTGTTAGAAAAATTGCAAGTACACACAGTATAATGTTATTCTGACGTTTCGAAACATTTAGGTACATTGACCAATTGTCACAGGCAGATTGAAGTGTTAGTCGTCTCATATTTTTTATCGGGTTCATTCCATATGAGGTAACAAAGGTAACAATATCTTTTGCATTGTGCTATTGGAGGATTTGGATTAAGGTTTGCTAAGGACCTGTATGTTATGATGATATCCCAGCCAGGTGATATAAAATTTCAACATCCAAAATCTAATAGAGAAGGTTGTTAGCATATCATTTGATTACAAGGTGTTTAATATTAGTAATGGTATAAGTATAAGTTCTTTAAAAAAACGTAGTTGTTGAAATACCGTCTCCTACCAGGCTCTCGGTGTTGAAAGTTTAGTTATTGAAGTCAGTTACAACGCATGTAATGTAGTGTTTTTTTCTTCTTCTTGTCCAACAAGTATTGTCTAACAAACATTGGCTTCTAATTTATTTAAAAAAAATCTTTATTTTGTCTGTGTCATGTTATCATGACCTGGGACACGTAGACACTAGACCTAGAGTGTTGGCCCTTTGTATCCACTCCACAACACGTCATGTCCAGTGCTGTCAGATCAACCGTGCTATTAGACGAACCAATTCCACTTTCGCTATTGATTAAACCTCAACCATGTCTATTCCCTTTTAAATTTTCTTTTTCTTTTACGAAACGCATGAAAATCATGTCATAAGAGACGAAGTCATGATTTCTGATTTCCAAACACTTTAGCTTTTAGTTTAATGGAAAGTTTGCATCGCATTATTTGTAAATTGGCATTGGTTTGTTGTACATTTTCAACATCCATGTGTTGCTTTAGCCAAGATAAATGTAGCTGCGGCCATCATCAATTAGTTGCCGGGTCTTGACTTGTCAGTCATAAATTTCAAAAGATTCATTGTTCATTTCATTCCTTCAAATATTCAACAAGGCTCAACATTCAGCAACGCTATTTTAAATTTAATTAAATTTATTTAATATAATGTTAGATTTAAGATTCTCTTTTTCAACGTTTGTGCCTTCTGGAATTTGGGATTATCAATTCAATGTCTTGAAGATGTTTTCAAGAACGAGGATATAAAGTTTGAGAGATTTCGTAACACGACTACACTGGACTTGGGCTAGGTTAAATTTTTGGTAACCCTTACCAAAAATTTAACCTAGCCTCACCAACCTAGCCTAACCAGTACTCACCGTACTTACCCGGTCGCTTCGAAGAAGAGGGCCCCCTCTGCTGCTGCTCCTGCTCCGTTGGCTCCTGTGGTCCCCGCTGCTGTCCGTGAGCCGTCGCTCGACGCTGCAGCGGCTACTCCTGCGAATGAGTGGAAAGAGGCCACAAATAAGAAAAAGAGAAGAAGGCGGAAGAAGAGGGCGACTCAGTCAGCACCAGTGGGTGCTAACAAGACTCCCTCTCCCCCGGCAAAGAAAGCGCCTTTTAAGCTGGAAGTGCCTCGGTCCTCGGTGGTCACCATGACTTTGAACAATGACTCTCTGACCAAAGGCGTTACCTATGCCACGGTCTTGAGCAAAGTCATTGGTGCCATTAATTTGGAGGATATAGGCCTAGAGTCGCTCAAAATCCGCAATACAGCGGCTGGTGGCCGGAAACTGGAGATTTCCGGCGCCACAAGCGGCACTAAGGCAGATATTTTGGCGGCTAAAATCAAGGACACGGTTGGTGATGTTGTCCACGTCGGCCGGCCGACCAAACATGCTGAGGTCAAACTGGTGGGGCTCCATGACTGGGTGACCCGCGATTTCATCGCTGAAGCCATAGCCCGCAAGGGAAACTGTCTTGCGTCTGAGGTCTCGGTGGGTCCTATTCGCCCTGCTGTAAGATGGGCTCCTTCGACGGCTATTGCACGATGCCCAATACCAGTGGCTAAAATGCTTGCGGCGGAAGGCAATATAACGATAAGATGGGCTACGGTGCAAGTGACCGTCATAAAGCCGTCCCCCACCAGGTGTTTCAAGTGCCTAGGCACAGGGCACACCAAGTTCACTTGCCCTTCGAAAGTGGATCGCAGTGCCTCCTGCTTCAGGTGTGGAAAGGAGGGCCACATGGCAGAAAAATGCGAGGTTGCGGTGCCCCACTGCCTGGTGTGTGCTGATAGTAAGGTGCCAGCGAAGCACGTTATGGGGAGCAGAGCCTGCCGGCCTCCTCCTGCCAGAAGCACCACCCCTATGTGGAAACCGGTGGTTCAGGTTCCTCGTGTGGAGCCTATGGACGTCGCAGCAACGGGACCCGATGTTAGCACGGCCTAATTAACATCTTACAGGCGAACCTCAACCGCTCCGTCGCCGCGCAAAACCTGCTTGTGCAGCAGATGGCGGAGTGGGAGGTTGGTGTGGCTCTAGTGGCGGAGCCACACTCTGTGCCCACCGGGTCCAACTGGATCAGGGACACGAAGGGGTTGGCACTTGTCACCACCCCCTCTAACAACAATGCTACCCCTATCTCGCTAAGAGAGAGGGGTCCAGGCTACGTCGCTGTGACTTGGGGTGACGTAGCACTGGTAGCAGTTTATTTCTCCCCTAATCGGCCTTTGCGGGAATTTAGGCTGTTCGTGGTGCAACTCCTGGGTGTGGTGAGGCGTTTGTCCCCGCTACAGGTTGTGTTAGCGGGTGATTTGAACGCGAAGTCCACCACGTGGGGGTGTCCCAGAACCGACCACAGGGGAGTGGAGGTCGAGGAGTTTGCCGTCGAAAGTGGCCTCGTCCTCTTGAACAGGGGGCGTGTAAACACGTGTGTCCGATGGCAGGGGGAGTCGATCGTCGACGTGTTTTTTGCGACCCCTGCTATCGCTTCTCGGATTGTGGAGTGGAGGGTTATGGGGGAGGAGGAATCCCTCTCTGACCACCTTTACGTGTGGATGACAGTCTCCCCCATATCCCTTACAAGCTTTCAGCCTGGGGCGGGAGTTCGTACAGCCCGGTTCAAAAAGTGGGCACTCACTCGCCTGAACCGGGAGGCGGCTGACGAAGCGGCTCGTCTCGAGATGTGGTTTCGGGATCCCCCAGTCTCCATGAGTGTGGACCTCCAGGCTGCCAAGTTCCAGCGTGCGCTGACCCGCATATGTGACGCCAGCATGCCCAGAGTCAGGGATCGCCCTCGCCAAAGAGCGGTGTACTGGTGGTCGCAGGAAATCGCCGACCTGCGCACCGCCAGTATTCTGGCGCGCCGAGATCTCCAGCACTGTCGGAGGAGGCGGCACTCGAATGACGAGGAGGACCACTTCTACGCCCTGTTCAAAGCGGCAAGAAAGAGGCTGCAAATCGAGGTCCTCAAGGCCAAGACGTCAGCCTGGAACGAGTTCCTGGCCGATTTAGACAGAGACCCGTGGGGGAGGCCATATCGCACTGTGCGGAACAGGTACCGCAATTCCGCTCCCCCCACGGAGTCATTCGAACCAGGACTTCTGGCGAGAGTAGTCGACGGCATGTTCCCGGCCCGTGAATTCTCTCTAATGAAGAGATGAAGTATGCTGTCGACCGCCTCCGCCTAAAAAGAAAGGCGCCCGGGCCGGACGGAGTCCACAGTAAGGTGTTGGACATCGCCCTCGACCATATGGGAGGAAGGCTGACCGGCCTTCTGGATTGCTGCCTCCGCCAGGGGAAGTTCCCTAAAGTCTGGAAGGAGGGCCGGTTATGCCTTCTTAAGAAGGACGATCGTCCGCCTGACATGCCATCGGCCTATAGGCCGATCGTCCTGCTGGACGAGGCTGGCAAGCTCTTTGAGCGTGTGCTCGCTGCCCGCATCGTCGAGCACCTGGATGCCGGCGGACCCAACATTGAGCCATCTCAGTACGGGTTCCGTCGGGGCAGGTCTACGGTGGACGCGATACTTGCCCTTCGCTGTACTACCGATGCAGCAGTTGCAAGAGGGGAGAGGGTGTTGGCGGTCTCGCTTGATATAGCGAACGCTTTTAACACCCTCCCCTTCAACTGTATTAACCAGGCCCTCCTCTATCACAGGGTGCCCTGGTACATAAGGAGGGTCCTGAGGGACTACCTGTAAGATAGGAAGATCCTATTTCTGCAGAAGGGCGCGGAGCGCATTAGTGCTCGCCGTATGGTGTGCGGTGTTCCACAGGGGTCGGTCTTTGGACCCCTCTTGTGGAACATCGGATACAACTGGGTCCTGAGGGGAACTACTCTCCCCAGGACGGGGGTCATCTGCTATGCGGATGACACCCTAGTCATTGCGCGTGGCGGTGACTACCAGCATACGGTTCGACTCGCGTCGGTCATGGCCACTTTGACCGTATCGAGAATCCGTCAATTGGGGATGGATGTAGCTCTTCCGAAGACGGAGGTGATAGTTTTCCACGGCCCAAGGAAGAAACCGCCTGGCAGTTGGAGTGTCACGGTGGACGGCGTGCGTATTTAGATCAAGTCCCGGATGAAATATCAGGGACTCATCCTCGACAGCCGCTGGACGTTCGAGCCACACTTTTCCGAGATGGCGCCTCGGGTGGTGAAGGCGGCGATGGCGCTCTCGCGCGTTCTCCCTAATATCGGAGGCCCAGGAGATAGCTGCCGTAGGCTGTACGCCGGAGTGCTGCGCAGCATGGCACTATACGGCGCACCGGTCTGGTCCGACTCGCTCTCCCGCAAAAACATTGCGTTCCTACGCAGGCCACAGAGGGTGGCAGCGGTGAGAGCAATACGAGGGTACCGGACGGTGTCGTACACAGCGGCGACGGCCTTAGCAGGCATGATCCCGTGGGAGCTCGAGGCCAAGGTCTTGACTGAGGTCTTTGAGTTCCGCGTGGAGAGAGTCGCCAATGGCGAACGCCCCGCCTTGGAAGAGGTCCAGGGTGCGAGGCGAACCGGACGTGAGATGGCGGTGTGGCATTGGGAACACCAGTTGGAGTCTCCAGAGGCCGGTGTCCGCACCGTCGAAGCCATTAGACCAGTCATATCGAGATGGCTTGACAGGCCCTTTGGGCATATGAATTACCATTTGACACAGATACTGACCGATCACGGTTGCTTCGGTAAGTATCTGTGTCGAATCGGAAAGGAAGAGAGTGCTCTCTTCCTCTCCGAAGATGGTGCCATCTGCCATCAGTGCGGAGCTGCTGAGGACACGGCGCAGCACACTCTCCAGGTGTGTAGCGCCTTTTCCTCGCAGCGACGCACTATGGAGATGGAGCTTGGAGGAAAGGGGAGTCTCGCTCTTCCAGACGTTGTAGCTGCAATGCTGGAGAGCGAGGACAACTGGGGGGCGGTGTCGCGCTTCTGTAGCGTATGCATGGGCCTAAAGGAGGAGGCGAAGAGGGCGCGCGAGAATGCGGTTGATGCCACTCCTGCCAGGAGGCGGAGACGCAGAAGGAGGCGGAGAGACGCAGATCTCCTCCCGCCGTAATCTGGATCCCATGGCGCGAAAGACGCAAATATATGTGTATGTGTTGTAAATAGTGTATTTGTAAATGTCGTTTGTATATATTATGTGTAAGGGTCGCACTGTCCTCGCGGGCTAAGTGACCTCTCTTGAGGTAACCTCCTCTGAGGTTGAACCACAACACGCCCTTCCGGGGGTGTGGTGTGGTACTAGACGTCGCGAACGCGTACCGCCCGTGTGACCGCGCGTGCCGGCCCTAAACGCACTATAGTGCGAATGGGCCGACACGGGTGATCACACGGGCGCCAGGGTGAACCCCGCGGTTCAATTCCCTCCGGGATAGGCCCCGCGGTCTTCACCGTATCGGAGTTTGGTCCCCCAGAGGTTAGTGAGTATCCCCCTCCGTCTCGCCCTTCCCAGCCTTGGGCCTTCCTTTGGCAGCCGACTGGAGACAATGGCGTCTCCATGACAGTCGGTGGGTTGCGGAAAGACGGACGGGTGAGTCTCACATAACTTGGGGCCTTTTCAAGGCCCCGGGTACTCGTAATGAGTTCCTCTGGGTTAAAAAAAAAAAAAAAAACGGTTGGTACGTCGTTATTGAGATTCTAGAGGTCACTTCCATCTTCAACCTTATCGCTACTTACCATGAAATGAGACGAGATACAAGTGTTTCCACGATATTAATGAAAAGATAATTTTAGTAACGCACTTATTTGTCTTTCAGTATACAGCAAATGTAGCACAAATTTCCACATTATGTTGGGAACTAAAAAACTGGATGCTTATCTGCCAAATATGCACAGAGTGTCAGAAATTCTATAATATGATCACTTTAGTTGAATCTGAATGTTTGCTGGCACTGAAAGCGCAGTCTTGCACAGGTACACTTTTTTAATACTAGTACCTATATCTTATGTATTTGCAAATATCAGAGATAATTTCTGGTTACCAATTATAAATTTTCTAACTGAATAATTGCTACGTCGTGTTTTTAATTTATCATCCTTTTCATCAATGTAATATTTAAAAAAAATCTAAATTTTAAAGCTTTATCCTTCTATATTTTTCGGGGAATAACTAAGCGTAAAATGACAGAATGCTGTCATTTTGCATATCGGACTGTATTGCCTTCCGACATTTTACTAGTACGTATTACTAGGTTCGGACTTACTTAATGTAAATTTTGATTATTCGTCACTTTGCCTAATGTTGTTTTCAGTATTTACTTAATATCAATCAATTAATTGAGCGCTAAACATAATATTGGGTCCTTACCTATGAAATTGACGTTTTTTTCTCACCTATTAATAGGTGTATTATTTCTAAAAGTCAATACCTATTGTTAATATTATTAAACACCTTTAATTAGGACTATGTTACTTAGGCTTCAGTAATAACAATGATTATTATTTTGTGTCTTTATCGCCCAATATTTTTTTTAAATTGACTAACTTTTTCGTTCGCGGAATTGTCCTTTTGTTTTATTGTAGCTTTGAAGGGACTTGATTTTTTTTCTTTTTAATGTCTGCGATATTTAGCTAGTGAAACAAACACACTACTCTGCAATTTTTATAGTGTTAAAATAAATAGATGCTAAGAAAATTAAAAAAACGTTAATATGAAAAATAAAATTTTATAATAAATCTTCATACAAAACGCCAATTTCATAGGTAAGGACCTAATATATTGCAATTGTAACTTAATTGATTGCAAATAAGTGAAAACGACATCCACAAGAGACTTCTAATAAACAGTCCCCGTTTTTAAGAGTCCTTAAAAGGCTTTTTACTTTTATAATGACACAGACTGTTTGTAATTTTCAATAAAACTTTAAAAGTAATAATGACGTACATACGTTCCCTTTTACAGTTTCATATAGTGCGAATATTCTAATTAATGACGTAATCTCATATCAAGTTTTCATTATTATCTTATCTGTAAAATTTATGATGTACCGAAATAGCGGCAAAGATCTTTCTGGATTTTTTCATTCTTTTACTAATACTAATTCTTGTTTCAGTGGAGCAAAAGAAGATATTAAAGAATGTGTTACGAGTGAATCGCCACCAGTTCTCCAAAGTGAATCCGTTTTCACTGTTCTGCGTGGACGGGACGTTGCCGCTTCGTTTCGGCAGTCTTGTTACCACTTATGTTGTTGTACAATTGCAGTTTCAGCTTCTGAAGTAATTTGTAGGAGTTTCTCTTTTAGAAACTCTTTTTTGAAAGATATAACGTATCTTCGTCACTGACAAAATAAAAAAAATGATGATTTATTGATGTGAGAACAATTGTCATTCTTCATTATCAGTGACCATCGGATAAGTATGTGTTTGTGAACTGCTACTATTTGGTAATTGACGAAATTCGGGATGACTGACTCAAACTTAGACCAGCTTGGTAGAACTGGCTTATCTTGAGATGGCTGACCATGATTTGCCAGAGCATTAATAACACTTACATTTATAATTAAGTTATAGTTCATATAATTTATATATAATATATTATTAATATTATATAAATCAATAGACAAATAACATTAGATAACAATTATAGTAGGATGAGCTTTTGTTAAATAAATTGTTAAATTCCGAATAAGTTTCACAAATTTTTGAAACTTATTCGATATTTCACTACCTATATAACAAAAGCTCATCCTTCTGTCAATTCATGTAAAAATGCTGATTGTGAGGTCCTAGATTTTTTTTAAGTGATGTCAAATTGGGAATCAAATGTAAGAAGATGTTCTGACTAAAATATTGTAAAAACGGCTTAATTATATCAGTAAATAAAATGATTATTTATTTACACTTAATAGATTAGCTTTGGTTAAAAAAACTGGTTATCATCCGATTCCAAAACTTCCTGATCATTACCAATGGGTAATGATAGTATTATCGATCAAAAGTTATACATATTATGAAACGCGATATTATATAAAACAAATGAACAAGCCTTACAGTAGTCGCAGATGTGTAACATTTGACATTTCACCTTATTATTAAGCAATTTTAACATTATATTCTGAAAATTATCAATGATCTGCACTTTATTGAGACATATCATCAGTTAGTTGACCCGGCGGACTTCGTACCTCTTTGACAGTTTCCATGACTACTAAACAAACAAATCATTTTGTATTGGACACATTTCCAAAAACTAAAAAAATGTTTGGGGTGGACCACCCTTATCACTCACATAAAAAATAGATTACGACCAATTTGTCAGACCTACCGAATATACATATAAAATTTCATAAAGATCGATCGAGCCGTTTCGGAGGAGTATGACAACTAACATGTGACACGAGAATTTTTATATACTAGCTGATATGAAATCATATGAAATATACTAGCTGACCCGGCAAACGTTGTTTTGCCAATTATTTCTAGGGAATTTGTAGGGTAGAAAAAAAATTAACTAACTTATTGTAAGTGTGTGAGGGTGTGATATATGAGTGAAAAAGGCATGGTGCGATGTGAACGATCACCGAATATAAAAATAACAAAACACTAAACATTTATTTTTTTACTTTAATATAATTTAATTATTATAATTTGAAGAGCTCGGTGGCGCAGTGGTTAACGCGCCTGATCTGCGAGAGCAGAGGTTTAGTAACTTTCGCAAAGGTCGATCATCGGATGGGTGACCAAAAGTGTATCATGTCGAGCTCCTCCGTGCTTCGGAAGGCACGTAAAGCCGTTGGTCCCGGTTGTATTAGCAGTCGTTAACTACTACCAATCTGCACTGGGCCCGCGTGGTGGTTTAAAAGCCCGTTCTCCCTATCAATCCGGAAGGCTCGTGCCCCAGCAGTGGGGACATAAAATGAGCTGATGATGATTTTAATTTATACCCATATATATCATTAGACAATAACACTAACAAACAATATCAATCCATTAATGCTAGAGTGTGTACAATATTTTTTGTTAGCCCATCTTTAACTAACACAAACAAACTGGATAGTTTGCCCAATCGAGAGCATGCCGAGTATAATTTTCCGTGAAAAACATGGTGTGCTCAAATCTAAGCCACAAACAGACATCGTTTGGCCTTTGGACTTATTGATAGTCATTCCTTCTCTGTGCTGTTTACTGGGTGAGAAGTGACACCGGTAGACGCCTGGGCTGACTGATCAAGTGATTAATATAGCTATAAAAAATAGGAGTTAGTAATAGAAGGGTGAAAATTTAGGGTTGAATGTATTTTTGATACCACATATTTTAAGCCAAAAAAAATAAAAATAAAACCTAAAAAATAAAGATATAAAATGTTTGGGGTGGACCACCCTTATCACTTAGGGGTATAAAAAATAGACTACGACCGATTGTCAGACCTATCGATAATACATATAAAATTTCATAAAAATCGATCGAGCCGTTTCGGAGGAGTATGGCAACTAACTTGTGACACGAGAAATTTATATTATAAATATAAGATAGATAGATTGATATAAAATAGAATTTATAATTAACAATGACGTATATTTTTCGTATTTTTCGACGTAAATCTTAAAGAGAATGCAGTAAATAATCATTAGAAGACATTTGCCATATTAAAATAATGACACAATATGTCACTTTATGTCTTGTTTTTATTTTGCGCGCGCTTCCGACTTCGTATATTTTTTACAAATCATAAAGAGATTGCAGTAAATACTCATTAGAAGACATGTCACACTGTTATCCTATCCTGCCGCAAGTTTCGAGAAAATAGATCGTAATGTCAGCACTTCAAATATCACAATCACAAACACAGTAAGTTGTACTTACTGCGTTCATAAATTGTGTGGCAGTATCACACTATACCCACCTGTTACTATCACATTTCTACGAAATCACTCCCACAAATTATTGTATATATAGAAGGCGAGTCGATCTCACTGTTGCGGATCACACTGTTACGACCCTACTTCCGTCACTTTTCTACGAAATCACTCTCACAAATTGTATATATAGAAGGCGAGCGGAAAGATGTTACACATCAATAAATGAAATAGCGAAATTAACAAAATTGACGAAATTAACGCAACGAAACAAAAATTACAGGTACTCTTTCTACCTAAATAATGATAAGTTTTTCTGTTACACTTTTCTTTGAATCTTTCTGTGAATCTTTTTGTTACACTGTTTTCCACTTTTATTAACTCTCAAAATTTGTACCTCCCATGTCATTTCTGCACTTTTCTGGTAAAAAAAGGCCTCAGGCATTAAATCCGCCATGTAATATTTTGTTGCTAAAGTTTAAAATATATAAATAATAGTTATTTTATGTATAAATATATCGGCCTGATGTCGTATAGAAATGTATTTAGGTTAGGTTGCAACAAATGAACTTCAAAAAGCTAATTTATTTAATGAGTTTATGTTAAAGCTAGATGAGAGTAGCCGTCGTGCTCGTGCGCGAGACAGAAGACAACTTATTGATTAGGGATACATAATTTTATTTTCTTGGCGGCATGAAATGCACGCTTTGTTTTAACAGTAGTTTTGTAGCGTATAATTTATATATGTAATACATACAAAGGTAGCGAGAAAGAAACCACAGACAATAAACATTGTATAACTTCAAGTCGTTTCTAATAAATTTACATTTTTGTTGGTATGCAACACTCAGTGGCGTGCACTTGGAGGGGCCTATGTCCAACAGTGGACTAGTAACTATAGTCTGAGGATATCCTTTAACATTACAACGTCATTTACATATCCTATTATTACTTTTGATACGTCTTTTAATTTGGTGCTGGATACAATGACTTCAAAAAAGGAGGTGGTTTTACATTTTGTGCGCAATACGAACTAAGGTTTGCTTTGCTTCTACAATGCAGCAATGAGTAACAAATAGGTAATAAATTTTAAAAAAATATGTCATAACACCATAGCCATTAAAATAAATTGGATTAAAAACTTGATTAATTGAGGAAGAAGTAATTTCAATGTCAAAAGTCACCACTCACATTACAAAAATTAAAACAACTGAAAACAAGTATTATGCTGTATGTGGTATTGACCACATTACTTAAAATGAAGAAAATGGTTGTACCTTCAGGCTTTTTACTAGATAACAGTATCGATTGGGATACACAGCAATGTTTGTTACCATTGAATATTTTACAAACTTTTGTTCTATTGCGCAAATACAATATACGCCACGACTTTATAACACCAAACAGTTGGTTTTCGAATATTATAATGATAATGTGTATATTAGTTAACTTTATAGTGTATTATATAACCTGTAAAGATTTCATGAGGGAAGTGACAATATTTCATGCGGTTTTAGGAAACTTCGTAGATATAACTATGGCCATATCGTTTCTCGATACATTTATATTGTTCATTTCGAATGCTTTAAACAAAAAGAGCAATGTTACTGTAATTTTAAAATTACAAAGTGCAAAAAGGGCAATATTCGTTTCAACAAAATTGTTAAAGCATTCTACGCGTTTCAACTGGATACAAAATGCAATCTTTATCATGTTCGTAATAGCGATTGAGGTTGTTGTGGTAGATGCACTCAAGTCGTCATGTGTTTTTGTTTTCGTAAGTCATTTCAACTTAACTGTATGGGATGCTGGACCAATGTACTTTATCGGATTAATAAGACTGTTGAGGAGTTTATTAAAAGGATGGCTTGCTTCTATGAAAATGTATTTTAAAGAACATAAGAGATCATCTGAGAATAATACATACAATGACTGGCGTTGTAGCACACTGTATAAAGCATATTACGAGTTGATAGAATCATTTTGTGTTTTTAAAAAAGCTTCTTCAGTATCGGTGAGTAAATTTTTTACATAATTTTCTAGTAATTTATTTTAATATTATTCGCATCATATGGAAATAATATTTAACGTGTAACAAGAAGAACATTGTAACTCTTACGTGTGTTGACTAATAAATGTTATAAGAAAAATATTTCTGATTATGTTATTGAATTCTTTTTTATTTTATTATGCTTGTATATCGTCAAATCGATCACTGAATGTTTTATTAAACTTTATGCGTATTATGTTATAGACTTTGCTGTACATTGTCAACAATTTCGGTATGTCTCTTATGTTTGTGCAAACAGTTATTAGCTTTGGAAAAGTGGGACTTCAAGACGAAAACACAAACGTAAGTAGTGCGGCTATTTTCCTTTCAATCTGTAAACATATCTGTGCCTACTAGAAAGGTGTTATTTTTAAGGCCTTTTGCTAAATTCGCAGACCGGGCGCGTTAAGCACTGCGCCATCCGAGCGAGCTTCTCCTCGAGAGCTAAGTGCTTCCACAATATGGAAGAAAAAATGTTAAAATAACGCACTCATTTGTCTTTCAGTATAAAACAAATATAGCACAATATACTACACTATGTTGGGTAATAAAAAACTGGATACTTATCTGCCAAATAAGCGCAGAGAGCCAGAAATTGTATGATATGGTCAAATTGGTTGAATCAGAATGTTTGCTGGCACTGAAGGCGCAGTCTTGCACAGGTACCCTTTTTAATACTAGTCCGTCTTTCTGTTTTTCTCATGTATTTGGCCTAAAACGACTGAGATAAACCTGTATTACGTAATGTATTTAGTTCCCAGTACCTAAGGATTATATTTTTAGATTCAATTGTAGCTCGTATTCATCTATAATATTTATCATCAAAATAGTCAAAGCTTTTTGAAGGTAAGTATAATAATCTTGCCTATTTTCTCAGTAAAAACTAAATGTGTGACAGCATTCAATAATATTGCGTATGTATCGTTTTGTTTTTCCGTCATTTTACTGATTTTACTAGGTACGGACTTACTATTTATGAAACATTTGATCATTTGTAACTTTGCTTAGTCGTTTTCAGTATTCACAATATTTATTGATTGATTAATGATTGTCTTGTACAGCCATTAATGTTACTCACTTAGATGAATGATTGGTGTCGCTATCGTAGCGATACCAATCTTTCATCAAGGGTTACTCATATAAAATATTATTTACTTTAAGGTGGTTTCAGTAAAAATGTTTTGCTCCATATAACGCCACAGATGTACCTATCTTTTGAATAAAACGTTATGATATGTACA
The DNA here is from genome assembly GCA_947562085.1 of Eudonia lacustrata. NCBI lineage: Eukaryota > Metazoa > Arthropoda > Insecta > Lepidoptera > Crambidae > Eudonia > Eudonia lacustrata. Next base: position 9,267,078 of record OX387318.1, read on the forward strand.
CATATAATATGAACACCTATTTCGTTACCATTTAAATTCTTATTTCTTACATTCAGAAACCACCAGAATTGAGGCAAACCCTTGTTTGGATTTTAGATTCCCTTAAAGGCAGTGCACTGCGTCTGCCTGTTTCGTGTACCTAAATTCATAGTGAAGCGCTGTGTGAGAAAAGTCGCCCGTCAAACGCAGCTCGGGTTATTTTTATGAAACAGCACATCGTTCAGGCACCTTTCGCAGACCTGCGCCGTGCTCCATCGCGGACAAATATGGCGGTTCTGAATATGTCATGTGTCAAAATGCATATCATTGATCCGTCCCGCGAGCGGACGAGCGTGCCCCATCACCAACCAGCCAGCGCCTCGTGCGACGGGCAACCCGCCTTACGCAGCGCTGCTCTATGAATTTACAATTTGGTATATGCAAAAGTTATATTCCGGTGTTTTGAATGTGTATGTGTGATTGTACCAAATAGAGATTTTTTCTATTCTATTCTTTTCTATTATCTTGTTTCAGTGGAACAAAAGAAGATATTAAAGAACGTGTTACGAGTGAATCGCCACCAATTATCCAAAGTGAATCCGTTTGCACTGTTCTTCGTGGACGGGACGTTGCCGCTTCGTTTTGGTAGTCTTGTTACCACTTACGCTGTTGTACTATTGCAGTTTCAGCTTCTACATTAATTTAACGGGTTTCTCTTTTGATAATTTAAAGTATGACAAAATTGTAAACTAGTAACTATTTATTGAAATGAAACAACTTTTACGGATCTACTCGCGTTTATTTTACACATCACATATTTAATGTTTATCCTGACGTTTCGAATCCTTTGCAGGGTCCGTAGTCACAGGGAGACAGGGAGTAGATACGTAAAAGTTGTTTCATTTCAATGTGTAGTGTTTGCGTAAACTTTAGAAATTAATTTAATAAACATATGTAAACATAATGATCTACTCATTAATGGATGCGTTTACCTAAATACATTGTGTCGCATGGGTCAAATTACTGATACCTTCTTTGTAGGTAAATATGTTATAAATTACTAGTGGGTCGCCCGCAAAACTTCGCGTTTATGCAACAGATTTTTAGAAATTTCGAAACCTATGACAGGTTACTTTATTTTTCTGCACATCTACGGCTGGAGCTCTTTAAAATGAGACCATAACCGATTTTTTATGTGCAGCTACCGTCCCATAATCTCTGGGACAAAAATCGGCTTACGCTATTAATATGTACTAGTGGGTCGCCAGCGAAACTTCGCGTTTATTCAACAGCTTTTCACACGTCAGGAGACACTTGAGTGTCCAAAAACTTTTTTGCCACATACGTCAGGAGACACTTGAGTGTCTCATAGCGCGCAGTAATGAAAAAACGTTCCAAGTAGTTCTAAAAAGCACCGTGGCTCCTTTGCCGTTCTTATTTAGTTTAGAGCGTAAAATGTAGATGGCGTTACAATACCAAACGTATATTATTTTTTGTAAACTGCATCTCTACCTCAGTTTGACTTTAGTCAGTGCTTTTTTGTTCAGTTGTGCGTTACTCCGCAATTATGTCGTAATTACTCTTTTAACGTTACTTAAAGGTTATAGTGTAATATATCAACATGTTCCTTAGGATTTACCCGTGTCAGTGATGTATAACAACTAAGGTAAAGCATAATTTTGTTTGCGCCATAATTAAAAATAAATAATGACGAAATAGGTGAAAAAAATGCCTATTTTTTTAAATTCTTAATTTGTTTTGAGTATTTAGGGCTGGGTTTAATGCATATCTTTAAAATAATTATATTGTGTAACTAATAGGCAAAACAGTGATATTTTTAGTTTTGATCAAGTTCTTATAATAATTTTTTGAAAAATTTTTTTTTCGGAAGAGATAAATAAATAAAAAATAATTTCGGCCGCGTAATATGACACTTTTGCCGCGTGACGTATGCTTGCATTGACAGGTGTGTCGCTGGACGTGAGAGTGGCTGACAGATTTTGTTTTGATTTCATTTATTTGTAAACTGCAAGTCACTCATCTACATTTGGCGCCAAAATGATGAATACATTTTTTAAATGATTTTTTTATGTCAAATAGTATCCATATATGAGTTCAGTTAGTATTGGGATTTGTCGATAACAATTTACTTTAATTTTGTTTAGAATAAACTTTCACAATTCAAAACTTTAACATTGTTATTTGAAAAATAATAATTTGTTTAATAAATGGTCAATGCAATGAACTGTGAGCATTGTATTCATAGTATCATCTCGCGTGCGACAACTTTCTGGGGAATGGTCCTTCTCCATTAATGACATGCATGCGAGTTGTTGTCAATTTGTATCTTGAGTGAGTTTTCAGAATGGACTCGAGAATTTGCAACGTATAGTATAGTTGACCATGTGAGAAGACGGGGCTCGGCAAATAAAGGCCGACTTTGTCCAAAGTTTGTCCTTGGCTCTTGTTAATGGATATGGCAAATGCTAACTTGACTGGGAATTGGCGACGCTTCAAAAGGAAAGGGAACGTTGTGTTTGAAGATGTGAGATCGATGCGGGGCAAAAACACTCGTTCGCCTTTAGCTGAGCCAGAGAGAACTTCAAGATTAAGACAGTTATCTCTCATCCAGACAACTTGCAATCGGGTTCCGTTCATCAGGCCTAGCATCACGTTCAAGTTACGAAGCAGGATGACATTTGAACCAATTTACAATTGTAAGTTGTGAGATGGAAGTCCTGACACGTTGAGGCTGTTCAAAAATTCAGTTAGATATCGAGTTTGCTCTGCAAAATCGTCCTTGACAACAGAATCGATGCTTTTGTAACTGTGACTGGTAGTTTGTCTTGGACCTGTTGATTAATTTGGTTGTAGTGATCATTCGAAATATGCGCTTGGGCGGCTGTTTGATTGCTTCTCAACAGCGAAAAAATAATACTTACTTGTTTCGAGATAACGTGTTCATAAACTGTCGTGGTGTTAAAAAAATTTCACTACTGATTACACATTATTTAAGATTATTAAATATTTTTTTATCACTAAACAAAGAACAACGTATGTCGTAGTAGGTTCGCACGTTTTTCATTTGTTTTTTTATACAGCCGTAGCGCCGGCGGCGGCGGCGCCGCTTTCTAACTGGCCAGTAATTTTTTATCCGCTCTCTAAAATAAATCTGTGTTATGTTAGCAATAGAACCTATTTGGTAGTTTTTATACTTTTTGATTGTAATTTTGACAGACTTTTTCCTTTTGACATTTGCTTTTATTTTATTAAATTCTTTTTCTTTTGACATTGTATTTAAACGCTGCATTTCATTTCAAAACCTATATTTTACCTTATATATTTTAATACAGTCCACAACATTTTGTCCTCTTTATTTTTCTGCACATCTACGGCTGGAGATCTTTAAAATGAGACCATAACCATTTTTTATGTGCAGCTATCGTCCCATAATCACTGGGACAAAAATCGGCTTAGGCTATTAATATTTTTATATTTACCACTTGATGAACAAAATTTTTATTAATTTACAGAATATTTACCAAGTAAATTAAACTATTGAAAACTAAACTCATAACAACTATCTTATATCATCATTTTTATGTACCCACTGCTGGAGCACGAGCCTTCCCTATATTCCTAATGGGCCATAAACCACCACGCGGGCCCAATTGGTGGTTGTTAACAACTGCTAATGCAGCCAGGACCGACGGCTTTACGTGCATTCCGAAACACGGAGGAGATTGAGATGATAAATTTATCTTATATAATTTATAAATAAAAAAATGCTTTTAATAAACATAATATGAGAATGTAAACTTTTTCGTATTCAAAATTAAACTATTTTAATAAAAGTCAAAAAAAAATTAATAACAAAGTCACTTGTTTTAGAATAATCTAACGCTAAATTCTAAAAAAGGTCCGTGGCTTACGCCCCCAGTGGTGGACGCAACCGTGGTCGACGCCCCCAGTCAGTTTAATTTACTTTGAATAAATTTTTAATCATATGTACTGGCAGGCATAAAAGGCATAAGATTGTAATAATATTATATCATAACGATTCTTATTAATGCTTTAATTTGGATGTATGTTTTAAAAAACTTTTAATAGATTTATTTAAAACGATAAGTAATCTGTAAAAATTGGTATTTAAATCACAGTTTTGATCGCCTAAGTATATCAAGAACATTATTTTACTTACTTATTCCAATAATTAGTCTTAAAAATTAGTGTAGAGCTACTAACTTTACATGTACAATGTTCTTTTAAACTTTGTAACAATAATAATTAAAAATTATCAACTATTAAACTTAAACAAAATTGAGAATCATATAACTGCAGAGTAACTAACTTTTTCCATTTAAAATATTAATAATAATACTTTAAAATATTCAACTGTAAAAACCTAAAGTAATGAGAATAATTTCACCTATCTATAATTATTTATCACAAAAGTATAGCAATTAAAATAATCAGTCTTAGTACAATAACTATGGAAAAAGTATCCAACTTCTTTTAAACTTTGTAACAATAATATTACAAAATACTGAAGTATTAAAAATTAAACAAATATAAAATAATATAAATACAATTTTACATGCAATGTCACTATCTTTTTATTATTTTTATAAAATTATGATACGATCTTCCAAGATCGAATCGATATCGGCATCATATCATTCGATATCGGCAAAATATTTGAAACTGGTTTATAATAACCACGCATAATATATTTGATATTTTGTTTAGGTTAAGGCACACTTTTGACATTAACTGTACTAAAAGCAAAAGCACAAAAAAATGATTCATAAAATTATTAGGATCGGGGGCGTCGACCACGGGTGCGTCCACCACTGGGGGCGTAAGCCACGGACCCTCTAAAAAGGGTCATAGTGTCTTTCTTAGACAAAAAAGAGCAATGGCAGCCTTGTCTGCTATCATTGTTCCATTGCTTGCAAACATAAGCTGATTAATGGAATCAGGCGTTATTTTGCGGAAATCCATAGTACAAAAAAATGTAATTTAAATAATATGTAGTGTTAATTCCGCTAACTCACTCGTTTATACAGCTTGGATGCAATTAATTTACAATTGAATTGAATTGAAATTGAATTGAATTACATTTTTTTGTAACATAAGCTGTTTCGAAATTGCTTTACAAGTCATTATTATAAAGTCATCAATTATGTTGTATTCCTTACCAAATATTTCATATAAGTTTGAAATTTCATAGATTTTATAACGCAATTCATTACTTAAAGTGATTAAAACATAACATTCCCATAATAAATTGATAGGGTCTTATTCTCGTATAACCTTATCTTATCTTATAATCGTATCGTAATATTCAGTTCTGACACATTAAAAGCGCTTATTACTATATGCCCAAATTCATTCGTTGCCACTTTTGATTATGAGTGTTCCAACAAAAGCACAAGTTCCTACTTCAACTACGGTTACAATTTTGTGATAAACAATGGCTCAATCGAATATCCTTCTCTTTTCACCAGAAAAACGCGCGTTTAAGAGACATCGATCCAGAAAAATAAATCACTTAGATCACTCCGAGTTTCTTTTGGATAATTGTGTTGAAAAGAGTTTACAAGATTTTCTACTTCCTCTACGTTTGGCTCTGAACGCGGTTTTCCACAGCAAATTCAATATGCGCTACAATTTTATCACATCCACCAGTTGGATGACAAATACAATTGCGGGAATTATGTGGTTAACTCATATAACGGCGTTCTACATTTATATGACAACATATAATTATGAGAATGCTACTTTCAGAACAACTTTTGAACGAATTATGTACGTAAATTTTGCACTTACAGCCTTAACTATCCTAGGAGTTTTGGTTTGGAACATAATACAAAGAGAGGGCAATGTCAGCTTAATTGTTAAAATACAAAGCGCTAAGCGGGCTTTAAGATTGTCCAATAATCGGATGAGACATTTGTCTCGTGGCAATTGGATGCTGGTCGTGTTAGTGACCCTTAATTTTGTCTTTGTTGAACTAGCCGTCAGTTACAATTTAAAATTCTCAAGTTGTTATGTACTATTAATTTATTATTATTTGACATCATTTGATGTTACAATAATTTACATTATTCGAGTAACAAAGCTGTTGCGTACTGTTATGGAGTGTTGGATTGTTGAAATCAAATCGTTGGAGAAAAATACTAGTTCAGCACAGGATAAGATTAAAAATTCATTATGTTGGAATACAATGTTTAAAGCATACTGCGATATGGTAGAATCATTCTCAATTTTGAAGAAAACTGCTGCTGTTCAGGTGAGCACATGCACACAAGTTTGAACACACACGCATACTTGACGCACACATTGACGCACACAGACACACAGACACACACATAAAACGTATTGATTACATTAACTTTAGAAATATTTAATGACATATTCTTTACAGATTATATGCTACTTTGTCGTATCTTTTGTGATGAGTCTTTTTTTTTTGCAAATATTGATAAACATTGGAAAATTAGGAATGACAGTATCCAACCCAGACGTAAGTTATACTTTTTTTTAAAGTTTTGGCTGGTTCACAAATTTCAAGTCACTCAGCGAGCTACGGAAAAGGCTAGGCTCGGAGTTTCTTTGAAGGATCGACTTCAGGATGAGAAGATCCGACAGAGAACGAAAGTAACCGACATAGCCCATTAGATCAGCAGCTTAAAGTGGCAGTGGTCCGTCCAGCCATATTAGTCTCAGAACTGACAACCGTTGTCAAACGATCATTGCAAGGTGGCTGGCAAGAGCTGGATGAGAGTAGCCACGGATCGTGCTCAGTGGCGTGCACTTGGAGAGGCCTATATCCAGTAGTGGGCTAATATAGGCTGATGATGATGATGATGATGAAAGGAATATTGTTCCAGATAACTAAGATAACAATAAGGGTGAACACATGTATCTGGTTAGTCAAAAACGTGATGTTCGTATGCCAGTTGAGTTTTGAGTGTGATAAACTTTACAAAACTGTCAATGATGTGGGAGTGGAATGCTATTTTGCACTACAAGTGGACTGTTGTTCAGGTAAGTTGGGACAACGTTATATTAGATAACTTGATTATCTATTTAAATTAGTTGACGATAAAATTGCTATATCTATTTATATACTAAGGGCGGCTTGCATAACGTTTCGTTTAATCACTAATTAGCTAAATGTGTTTATTTTAATGCACATGTCGGTGTCTAGGCTTGTTTAACTAATCACAGTTAGCGCGTCGGCGTCGGTAAAGTAGATTTTACGTTTCGTTTTACATTTTTACGTGTTTCAGTTGAATGTTACAAACAAAACAGGTGCATGGCCGTAAAAAAACGTAAAAGAAAATGTGTCTGCTGTAAAAAAAAATAACATTTATGATTTTCAATAACTAAGCTAACCTAACTTTGTTTTTATATTAAATATTTTTTAAATTTAAATTAATAAGTAAGAACCCATTTATAAATATTTGCAGCAGTATTTGCATACCTGCCAAGTATGTACGTATGTGGTCAGGAACGCAAAATGCCAGAAAAAAAAGAGGACGAGCAAGAAGTGTTTAAATAGCAATTGAGTAAAACGAAATGAAATAAATATCGCATTTATAGAGAAAATATTAAAAAATTCGAAAGTAAAAAAAAAAGTAGTCATCAGGTTAGACCGTTGCTCGTGTTAGGGGTCTAAGAAACTAAGCCATGTTCAAAATATCCAATTGAATAATTATTGTACTCAATTCGCAAACATTATTGGCAAATGTTTCTACTACAAGTAATATATTTTAAACGGTAGGTACTTAAAATATGGTCTTAAGAGGCCAGTAGTTAATTGTATAATTTTATATTGACAATTAAAAAAAACAGAAAACAGACATTATTTTCCTAAATTAAATAAAATAAAAGTAAAATATGACATTGATGTACTTTAGTCAAGAGCTCTATGTATAAGTAGCCAGTATACATTTCAAGTATATAGGTATCTTTATGAAATAGTTTGCTTCCTGTTCAGGTATATAGAATGTTGACAACATTTTTATAAACAATTGGCATGATTAACATATTGCATTACTGGCATTTGGCGTTTCTGGCATTTTGCGTTTCTGGCATTTTGCGTCTGGCTTTCTACGTTTCTGGCTTTTTGTCTAACTGGCATTTAGCATTCATGACCACATGCGTACAGTCGGCGGCAGATCAACCTACCCAAACCTGTCAAATTTCTCCAATGAATACTGATCCTTATAATCAAACAATAAAGTTCAAAATTGATTGTAGAAATTTGACAGTTTTGGGTAGGTTGATCTGCCGCCGTGTGTACATACGACCTGCCATCGTTGCACAAACGTGATTCTATTTGTTGCAATAATATCAAAGTAGCAGCTTTACAACGACGAAATCTTCTCCTAAATTTATTCCTGAGAGACTTTCAAACAGTTCTTGGAAAAAGTTGTCTTTCCTGTATAGGTCTATTAAGCTATTCCATAATCTCTTCATCGTCATTCGAATATAATTCCACTAGAACCATTTATCAAAGGGCAAAATCAAAATATGTTTAAAATAATATAAAAAAATAATTCAATAATAGTTGTAACCTTTTTTTACAGATGACATTCACTAAACGCATTTAAATAGTCATGATTCGGTATTTAACTTTGACAGATTTTTAAACACTATTAGCAAGGTTTTTTATTTGGTTGTGCAAGAGCTTGTCTTGTTTAAAGGCCTCAATGATTTAAGTTGTATAAAAGTTATATTTAAAAACATAATGCAAGCCGCCCTAAGCGTTGGCTTCCCAATAAAAGTCAATTCCGTTTCTAAGACAGCTTACTGACTATTCCACCAATTTATTGGTACACACGCCTGCACATCACACTACCACAAACTGACAAATTTCCTCAATAGACTTTAAACTTTATGTATATGGAATATGGTTGAACATTTGTTGAAGGAATTTGACAGTTTTGGATAGGTTGTAGTGCAGGCAACTACGTACGATGTGGTCAGAGTGTCAATTTGACATTGGCCCTTTTAACGTAACTAGCCAATGTGTCAATGATTCTCGTCACGTTTTCCTGTATTTGGGAACCATTTGAACCTGGGAGATTACAGAGTAAATTAAAACTGGTTTACTACAGGATCAGAGACCGAAGAGTCAATCGGTATGATTTAGGTAGGTAATGTAATGGATCATAGCAACTTTGTTTTCTTTTGCAGAAGAAAAGAAGATAGTGTTGAAGAACATAATGCGTTTGAATCGCTATCACTTCTCTAAGTTTACTCCGGGCTCAATGTTTGTAGTGGACGCAACACTTCCGCTACGTTTTGGAAGACTTATCACTACTTATGCAGTTGTGGTGTTGCAGTTTCAACTATCAAAATGAATTGATAATAATGTATATTCGTCATGTAGCTTTTAAATTGTAAAACATTTTTTTTCTCGCTCTATTTTCCTTTTTTTTAGTTTACGCAACGCTGTAAAAGTGTTCATAAACTTATCACTACTTATTACTATACTAGTAGTGGAGCGCGGCTTCGCCAACAAAAACTGAACTGAGATTGGACTTTGTTGACAGCTTTCTCTCTTGTTTATGATTATTAACTCATACAACAATGTGCGCTCCGACAACCGCTCACGGAACTAGTATCCGTTATCGGAATAGGCTGACATTTTGTACACTTAAGTAATCTTGATGACAATGCAATAATATGGTAACCTTGACCTGATGCTACAGCCAGGATCGTCTCTCATATAAGGGAACTCTTCAATGGTTAAGTACTAGGGCGCCCATGGTAAACACAGTGCCATAGAACAATTGAATTTCTATTGTGTCTGTCCATGGGTGACCAAGTACTGACTTGAAATTTGGTACACATATGTACACCCGATGACAATGCAATAATATGGTGACCTTGACCTGATGCTACAGCCAGGATCGTCTCTCATATAAGGGAACTCCTCAATGGTTAAGCGTATAGAGTTGAAATGTATTTAGGTTAGGTTGCTACAAATAAACTTCAAAAAGCTAATTTATTAAGTGGTTTTATGTTAAGCTGGATGAGAGTAGCCGTCGTGCTCAGTGCAGACAGAAGACAACTTATTGATTAGGGATACATAATTTTATTTACTTGGCAGCCTGAAATGCACGCTTTGTTTTTACAGTAGTTTTGTAGCGTATAATTTCTATATGTAAAACATACAAAGGTAGCGGGTAAGAAATAAACATGTATAACTTCAAGCAGTTTCTAATAAATTTACATTTTTGTTGGTATGCAACACTCAGTGGCGTGCACTTAGAGGGGCCTATGTCCAACAGTGGACTAGTACCTATAGTCTGAGGATGATGATGTCGTTATCCAATGTATTTGCATTATTTTCTCGAATAATATCCTTCAATATTACAACGTCATCTACATATCCTATTATCAGTTTCGATGCGTCTTTTAATTTGGTGCTGGATAAAACGACTTCAAAGAAATAGGAGGTTTTTACATTTTGTGCACAATACGAACTAAGGTTTGCTTTTCCTCTACAATAAAGCATTGAGTAAGAAATAGGTAATAAATTAATTAATTAATTTTCGCTGGATGCGAGCAGCACAAAACTGGTCGTTGTGGAGATCCTTGGGGGAGGCCTTTGTCCAGCAGTGGACGTCTTTTGAATGATGAAATTAATAAAATGTGTCACAACACCATAGCCATTAAAATAAATTGAATTGAATACTTGATGCAATTAATTAAGGAAGAAGTAATTTCTATATCAAAAGTCACCACTCACATTACAAAAATTAAAACAACTGAAAACAAGTATTATGCTGTATGTGGTATTGACCACATTACTTAAAATGAAGAAAATGGTTGTACCTTCAGGCTTTTTACTAGATAACAGTATCGATTGGGATACACAGCAATGTTTGTTACCATTGAATATTTTACAAACTTTTGTTCTATTGCGCAAATACAATGTGTGCCACGACATTATAACACCAAACAGTTGGTTTTCGAATATTATAATGATAATGTGTATATTAGTTAACTTTATAGTGTATTATATAACCTGTAAAGATTTCATGAGGGAAGTGACAATATTTCATGCAGTTTTCGGAAACTTCGTAGATATATCTATGGCCATAATGTTTCTCGATACATTTATATTGTTCATTTCGAATGCTTTAAACAAAAAGAGCAATGTTACTGTAATTTTAAAATTACAAAGTGCAAAAAGGGCAATATTCGTTTCAACAAAATTGTTAAAGCATTCTACGCGCTTCAACTGGATACAAAATGCAATCTTTATCATGTTCGTAATAGCGATTGAGGTTGTTGTGGTAGATGCACTCAAGTCGTCATGTGTTTTTGTTTTCGTAAGTCATTTCAACTTAACCGTATGGGATGCTGGACAAATGTACTTTATCGGAATAATAAGACTGTTGAGGAGTTTATTAAAAGGATGGCTTGCTTCTATGAAAATGTATTTTAAAGAACATAAGAGATCATCTGAGAATAATACATACAATGACTGGCGTTGTAGCACACTGTATAAAGCATATTACGAGTTGATAGAATCATTTTGTGTTTTTAAAAAAGCTTCTTCAGTATCGGTGAGTAAATTTTTTACATAATTTTCTAGTAATTTATTTTAATATTATTCGCATCATATGGAAATAATATTTAACGTGTAACAAGAAGAACATTGTAACTCTTACGTGTGTTGACTAATAAATGTTATAAGAAAAATATTTCTGATTATGTTATTGAATTCTTTTTTATTTTATTATGCTTGTATATCGTCAAATCGATCACTGAATGTTTTATTAAACTTTATGCGTATTATGTTATAGACTTTGCTGTACATTGTCAACAATTTCGGTATGTCTCTTATGCTTGTGCAAACAGTTATTAGCTTTGGAAAAGTGGGACTTCAAGACGAAAACACAAACGTGAGTAGTGCGGCTATTTTCCTTTCAATCTGTAAACATATCTGTGCCTACGAGAAAGGTATTGTTTATTATATGCAATGCGAATATAATTTGAACAGATTCCATTGATAGTAACATACCTTAAATTCAAATGACTGTGGTAGGTGGGCTCTCACACATTAGTGTTTGAATTTTATTGCGTTTAACTATTTTTTCCTGAACCATCTTGATTTGGACCATCCCGGATTCATTATCACAGAGATATAAAGGTGTTGGTCGTCTCATAAATAAATGAAATATTGAATATTTGGTTTATCGTCATTGTTATGTTCATAGGAACACAGATAAATTATGTGATGGCATTCAACAGTGCGCTTTCATTTGCGGCCTCTTCATCATCACCAGCTCATTACTGGGGCACGCCTTCCCTTTGGATGATGGATAGAAAGATGGGGATGTAAACAACCACGCAGGAATAGTGCGGGTTTATGGTTGTTAACGACTGCTAATTCAACTAGGACCAACGGCTTTACGTGCCTTCTGAAGCACGGAGAAGCTCGAAATGATAAACTTTTGGACACCCATCCGATGACCGGCCTTTGCTAAATTTGCTAAACCTTAGCAGTCGTAGACCACGCGCGTTAAGCACTGCGCCATCCGATCAAGCTTCTCCTCGAGAGCTAAGTGCTTCCACAATATGGAAGAAAAAATGTCAAAATAACGCACTCATTTGTCTTTCAGTATAAAGCAAATATAGCACAATATACTACACTATGTTGGGTAATAAAAAACTGGATACTTATCTGCCAAATAAGCGCAGAGAGCCAGAAATTGTATGATATGATTAAATTGGTTGAATCAGAATGTTTGCTGGCACTGAAGGCGCAGTCTTGCACAGGTACCCTTTTTTAATACTAGTCCGTCTTTCTGTTTTTCTCATGTATTTGGTCTAAAACGACTGAGATAAACCTGTATTACGTACTGTATTAAGTTCCCAGTACCTAAGGATTATATTTTTGGATTCAATTGTAGCTCGTATTCATCTATATTATTTATCATCAAAATAGTCAAAGCTTTTTGAAGGTAAGTATAATAATCTTGCCTTTTTCTCAGTAAAAACTAAATGTAATGACAGCATTCAATAATATTGCGTATGAATCGTTTTGTTTTTCCGTCATTTTAGTGATCTTACTAGGTACGGACTTACTATTTATGAAACATTTGATCAATTGTAACTTTGCTTAGTCGTTTTCAGTATTCACAATATTTATTGATTGATTAATGATTGTCTTGTACAGCCATTAATGTTACTTACTTAGATGAATGATTGGTGTCGCTATCGTAGCGATACCAATCATTCATCAAGGGTTACTCATATAAAATATTATTTACTTTAAGGTGGGTTCAATAAAAATGTTTTGCTCCATATAACGCCACAGATGTACCTATCTTTTGAATATAACTTTATGATATGTACACATATGATGTGAACACCTATTTCGTTACCATTTAAATTTGTATTTCTTACATTCAGAAACCACCAGAATTGAGGCAAACCCTTGTTTGGATTTTAGATTCCCTTAAAGGCAGTGCACTGCGTCTGCCTGTTTCGTATACCTAAATTCATAGTGAAGCGCTGTGTGAGAAAAGTCGCCCGTCAAACGCAGCTCGGGTAATTTTTATGAAACAGCACATCGTTCAGGCACCTTTCGCAGACCTGCGCCGTGCTCCATCGCGGACAAATATGGCGGTTCTGAATATGTCATGTGTCAAAATGCATATCATTGATCCGTTCCGCGAGCGGACGAGCGTGCCCCATCACCAACCAGCCAGCGCCTCGTGCGACGGGCAACCCGCCTTACGCAGCGCTGCTCTATGAATTTACAATTTGGTATATGCAAAAGTTATGTTCCGGTGTTTTGAATGTGTATGTGTGATTGTACCAAATAGAGATTTTTTCTATTCTATTCTTTTCTATTATCTTGTTTCAGTGGAACAAAAGAAGATATTAAAGAACGTGTTACGAGTGAATCGCCACCAATTCTCCAAAGTGAATCCGTTTGCACTGTTCTTCGTGGACGGGACGTTGCCACTTCGTTTTGGTAGTCTTGTTACCACTTACGCTGTTGTACTATTGCAGTTTCAGCTTCTACATTAATTTAATGGGTTTCTCTTTTGATAATTTAAAGTATGACAAAATTGTAAACTAGTAACTATTTATTGAAATGAAACAACTTTTACGGATCTACTCGCGTTTATTTTACACATTACTTTTTTAATGTTTTTCCTGACGTTTCGAAGCCTTTGCAGGGTCCGTGGTCACAGGGAGACAGGGAGTAGATACGTAAAAGTTGTTTCATTTCAATGTGTAGTGTTTGCGTAAACTTTAATAATTTATTTATTGATTGTATTCTTGAAAACGCAAGTTTAAATGAAGTTCAGACAGCTGCACTTCAACCTATCCAAAACTGTCCCATTTATTTAATAAAAGTTCAACCTTATGCCATAATATACAAAAATTCAATATCTATATTGAAAGAATTTGACAGATTGCCGTAATATGATGTGCAGGCGTGTGTACAAACGTGTTAATTACATTCCTATTCAAAGTTACAATAAACATAATGAGCTACTCATTATTGGATGCGTTTACTTAAATAAATTATGTCGCATGGGTCAAATGACTGATACCTTCTTTGTAGGTAAATATGTTATAAATTACTAGTGGGTCGCCCGCAAAACTTCGCGTTTATGCAACAGATTTTTAGAAATTTCGAAAACTATGACAGGCTTCTATATTTTTCTGCACATCTACGGCTGGAGCCGTTCAAAATGAGACCATAACCGATTTTTTATGTGCAGCTATCGTCCCATAATCACTAGGACAAAATCGGCTTACGCTATTATATATATATATATATATATATATATATATATATATATATATATATATATATAATTACCACTTCATGAACAAATTTATAATTGATTTACAGAATATTTACAAAGTAAATTATACTACTGAAAACTAAACTCATAACAATTATCTTATATCATCATTTTTATGTACCCACTGCTGGGGCACGAGCCTTCCTTATGGATGGATAGGGAGAACGGGCCATAAACCACGCGGGCCCAATTGGTGGTTGTTAACGACTGCTAATGCAGCCAGGACCGACGGCTTTACGTGCCTTCCGAAAGACGGAGGAGATTGAGATGATAAATTTATCTAATATAATTTATAAATTAAAAAAATGCTTTTAATGAACATAATAATTATGAAAATGTAAACTTTTCCGTATTAAAAATTTAACTATTTTAATAAAAGTAAAAAAAAAATTTGTAAAAAACCCACTAGATGTAGAATAATCTAACGCTAAATTCTAAAAAGGGTCGTAGTGTCTTTCTTAGACCAAAATTCACAGATTTCACAGTCCCCGCAAGAATCGGAGCATTGAAATAAAATACAAATATTTACGAATAAAAAAATACAGAACTACATTGCTCACAAGTCTAATTGTAACATAAGAATGTATGTTACAATTAGATATAACACTGCACAACACAGAAAATAACATTTCATTTTTATATACGGAAATACCCGTTTTTCTCCAATACCAAATCTAAAGGGAACACCTACAGGTCACAATTATTAACCGATTTTCTAAATTTTTTCGCCATTTTATAGCTAGACTGATACCCTAGGAAACTTTTTTAAATTTTTTCTTAGGTCAGTTTTTTTCGAAATATTTACAATTTAGTAAACAAACACCCCCCAAAAAACCCGACTTTTTTACATTTTTAAAAACCAAAAAAAAAGTTAGCAGCCGATTTTTTAAATTCAAACGTTCACATGTGTCTCGATAAATTCCTAAACTCTTGGTACTATTCTAAATCTTCAGAGCTATGGCCAAAAATACGTTTTAGGCGATTTGTATCTTATATTTTCAATGGTAAAACGGAGCAACGGCAGCCTTGTCTGCTGTCGTTGCTCCATTGCTTGCGAACATAAGCTGTTTCAAAATTGCTTTATAAGTCTTTATTATAAAGTCATCAATTATGTTGTACTCTTTACCAAATATTTTATATAAGTTTGAAATTTCATAGATTCTATATCGCAATACATTACTTTAAGTGACTAGAACATAACATTCCCATAATAAAATGATAGGACCTTAAACTCGTATATAATCTTGTCTTATCTTATAATCATATCGTAATATTCAGTTCTGGCACATTTATTACCTTAAGACCAAATTCATTCGTTGCCACATTTTATTATAGGTGTTCCAGCAAAAGCACAAGTATTTCAACTACGATTACATTTTTGTGATAAACAATGACTCAATCAAATATCCTTCTCTTTTCACCAGAAGAACGCGCGTTTAAGAGACATCGATCCAGAAAAATAAATCACTTAGATCACTCCGAGTTTCTTTTGGATAATTGTGTTGAAAAGAGTTTACAAGATTTTCTACTTCCTCTGCGTTTGGCTCTGAACGCGGTTTTCCACAGCAAATTCAATATGCGCTACAATTTTATCACATCCACCAGTTGGATGACAAATACAATTGCTGGAATTGTATGGTTAACTCATATTACGGCGTTCTACATTTATATGACAACATTTTATTATGAGAATGCCACTTTCAGAGCAGCTTTTGGACGAATTATGTACGTAAATTTTGCAATTACAGCCTTAAACATCCTAGGAGTTTTGGTTTGGAACATAATGCAAAGAGAGGGTAATGTCAGCATAATTGTTAAAATACAAAGCGCTAAGCGGGCTCTAAGATTGTCCAATAATCGGATGAGACATTTGTCTCGTGGCAATTGGATGCTGGTCGTATTAGTGACCCTTCATTTTGTGTTTATTGAACTAGCCGTCAGTTACAATCTGAAATTTTCAGGTTGTTATGTACTATTAAATTATTATTATTTGACATTGTTTGATGTTACAATAATTTACATTATTCGAGTAACAAAGCTGTTGCGTACTGTTATGGAGTGTTGGATTGTTGAAATCAAATCGTTGGAGAAAAACACTAGATCAGAACAGGATAAGATTAAAAATTCATTATGTTGGAATACAATGTTTAAAGCATATTGCGATATGGTAGAATCAATTTCAATTTTGAAGAAAACTGCTGCTGTTCAGGTGAGCACATGCACACACGTTTGAACACACACGCACACATTGACGCACACAGACACACAGACACACACATAAAACGTATTGATTACATTAAATTTAGAAATATTTAATGACATATTCTTTACAGATTATATGCTACTTTGTCTTATCTTTTGTAATGAGTCTTTTTTTTTTGCAAATATTAATAAATATTGGAAAATCAGGAATGGCAGTTTCCAACCCAGACGTGAGTAATACTTTTTTTTAAGTTTTGGCTGGTATACAAATTTCAAGTCACTCAGCGAGCTACGAAAAAGGCTAGGCTCGAAGTTTCTTTGAAGGATCGACTTTGGGATGAGGTGATCCGACAGAGAACGAAAGTACCCGACATAGCCCATTAGATCAGCAACTTGAAGTGGCAGTGGGCCGGCCATATTAGTCGCAGAACCGACAACCGTCGTTAAACGTAGCGCGCCCTAATTCTAGGTGGACCGACGATCTTCGCAAGGTGGCTGGCAAGAGTTGGATGAGAGTAGCCACGGATCGTGCTCAGTGGCGTGCACTTGGAGAGGCCTATATCAAGTAATGGGCTAATAAAAGCTGATGATGATGATGATGATGAAAGGAATTTTGTTGTTCCAGATAACTAAGATGACAATAAGGGTGAACACATGTATCTGGTTAGTCAAAAACGTGATGTTCGTATGCCAGTTGAGTTCTGAGTGTGATAAACTTTACAAAACTGTCAACGATGTGGGAGTGGAATGCTATTTTGCACTACAAGTGGACTCTTGTTCAGGTAAGTTTGGACAACGTTATATTGGATAACTTGATTATCTATTTAATTTCGACAGCGACGAGGAGGAATTTTTTGACGCCATATTTTAGTTTAGTAATAGTTTTAGTTAAGTTTATTTTATTTATTCCACATGTAATACAATAAATTCTTGTTATATAATAAATAAACTTACAAAATTATACACATTTACATTTAAATTAGTTGACGATAAAATTGCTTTATTTTTTTATATACTTAGGGCGGCTTGCATAACGTTTCGTTTAATCACTAATTAGCTAAATGTGTTTATTTTAATGCACATGTCGGTGTCTAGGCTTGTTTAACTAACCACAATTAGCGCGTCAGCGTCGGTAAAGTAGATTTTACGTTTCACTTTTACATTTTTACGTGTTTCAGTTGAATTTTACAAACAAAAAAAAAAGTAAGTATAAGGAAATGTGTCTGCTGTCAAAAAAAACATTTAATGACTTTCAATAACTTAGCTAACCTTACTTTGTTTTAAAAATAAATATTTTTTAAATTTAGTTTAAGTAAGTAGGTTCCCATTTATAACTATATATTTGCAGCAGTATTTGCATGCCTACCATCGTTACAAAAACGTGATTCTATTTGTTGCATTAATAATATAAATTATAATAATATTATCAAAGTAGCAGCTTTACTAAGGCGAAATATCTTCTAAAAGATTTTCAAACAAGTCTGTTTTTGGAAAAAAATGTCTTTCCTGTATAGGTCTATTAAGGTATTCCATAGTCTCTTCATGGTCATCCGAATATAATTCCACTACATCTATTTATCAAAGGGCAAAATCAAAATATATTTAAAATAATATAAAAAAATAATTCAATAATAATTGTAACCTTTTTTACAGATGACATTCACTAAACGCATTTAGCGGCGTTAAATAGTCATGATTCGGCATTTAACTTTGACAGATCTTTAAACACAATTAGCAACATAATTTTGGTTGTGCAAGACGCTTGTCTTGTTCAAATGTCTAAGTGATGATAAGTTGTATTTCAGTTATATTTAAAAACGTATAGCAAGCCGCCCTATGCGTTGGCTTCCCAATTAAAGTCAATTCCGTTTCTGACAGCTTACTGACTATTCCACCAATTTATTGGTACACACGCCTGCACAACACACTACCACAAACTGACAAATTTCCTCAATAGACTTTAAACTTTATGTAGGTACACGGAATATGGTTGAACATACAGGTTGTCTCATTTAAATCGGTCAGTATGGGAAAGTTTGAAACTATAAGACATATAAAGATCTGTTATTAGGAACCATGTCATCGACTTTAATAGGAAGAAAAACTGCATTCATACATCCTTAAAAACCTGTACTCAGTTCGGGAATCGAACCGGGTTGTTTTGAAACAATAAACTATTTAAATTTATTTTAAATTTAAACTATGAAATTACACTATTTCTATTTAGATATCGATTATGTAGGTCTTAAGCAGTAAATGGCTTTATGAAACATGATGTCTAAAATTAATAAAATGCATTGTTTTCACATACTTTAATTTATTTTAGTAGGTGTTTGAAGTGACTACCGTTTCATTCAACAAGTTCAAAAGCAGCCATAGAGTCAATTTTAACGCAAATCCACTACATGAAGATACAAAATGCAATTGTAAGATCGTTACCTAAACGTGTTGAATATTGTATTGAAAAAAACAGTGGTCACTTCTTACACCTACTAAAATAAATTAAAGTATGTGAAAACAATACATTTTATTCATTTTAGACATCATGTTTCATAGAGCTATTTACTGCTTAAGACCTACACAATCGATATCTAAATAGAAATAGTGTAAGTTTATTTTTTTCAAAACAACCGGGTTCGATTCCCGAGCTGAGTACAGGTTTTTTTTAAATGTATGAATTCAGTTTTTCTTGTTATTAAAATCGATGACATGGTTCCTAAGAACAGATCTTCGTATGTCTTATAGTTTTAGACTTCCCATACTGACCGATTTAAATGAGACATTCTGTATATTGAAGAAATTTAACAGTTTTGGTCAGGATGCCTGCACTACAACCTATCCTGGTTGTAGTGCAGGCATCTACGTACGATGTGGTCAGTGTCAATTTAACATTGGCCCTTTTAACGTAACTAGCCAATGTGTCGACGATTCTCGCCACGTTTTCCTGTATTTGGGAACCATATGAACCTGGGAGATTACAGAGTAAATTAAAAATGGTTTACCACAGGTTCAGAGACCGAAGAGTCAATCGGTATGATTTAAGAAGGTACCGATAATGATGCAGCGCCGTAACGGCAACCAAATAAATGAATCTATTATTGTTGTGTGAATTTGACAATATCTATCGGTATCTAAAATTTGAATGGTATGTACTCGATCTTCGACTCGATGTAATGGATCTTAGCAACTTCGTTTTCTTTTGCAGAAGAAAAGAAGATAGTGTTGAAGAACATAATGCGTTTGAATCGCAATCACTTCTCTAAGTTTACTCCGGGCTCAATGTTTGTAGTGGACGCAACACTTCCGCTACGTTTTGGTAGACTTATCACTACTTATGCAGTTGTGGTGTTGCAGTTTCAACTATCAAAATGAATTGATAATAATGTTATATTAGTCATGTAGCTTTTAAATGAAAAGAGGTCACATCTGGGTCCATTATTTTTCAAAACCTTTATAAATGACTTAATACAAAAACTATCTAGTCCTTGCCTCCTCTATGCGAATGACTTGAAAATTTATAGGGTAATAGGCAACTCTTATGACTGTTTAAAGCTGCAAAGTGACATCGATACTGTCTCGCACTGGTGCCAGCAAAACTGTATGTGTTCGAATGCAAAGAAATGCTTTGTTATAACTTTTATGAATAAACGATATCAAACCATGCACAACCTATCATCTTAAAGATTTCGAAGAAGTAGTATTGGAAAGAAGAAATGTAGCTAGGGATCTTGGTGTGCTATTTGATCATAAATTAACGTTTCATGATCATTACGCATATCGTAAAAAACAAGGCCCTTCAATTACTGGGATTTGTAATAAGATGTACCAAAAGTTTTAAAAAGCCCCAAAGTTTCCTAACTGTGTACTACAGTCTCATACGAAGCAATCTAGAATACGCATGTGTTGTTTGGTCTCCATGTTACACTGTTCACTCTGATGGTCTTGAAAGCATTCAGAGAAGAAGTCTCAAAGTTCTTGAGTACAGATGCGGTCTTGGTCGTGCTCTGACTAGTTATAAGGATAGACTCATTAAATTTAATGTGACTTCCTTGATCGCTCGTCGTAAGCAGCTGGACTTGATATACTTGCACAAATTACTTCATAATAATGTAGATTCTCCTTATCTGTTAAACCTTATAAAACTAACAACTAAACGTAATCCTCGAATTCCTATCAAGACTTTTTATTTGCATGTATGTCGAAATAATACGTCCTATTACAACCCGATAATAAGAATGTGTCGATTTTACAACGAGTTATCCATTAATAATCCTAGTTTGGATATTTTCGAACCGAAACCTTACCTTTTTAAACGGATTACAAAACAGCTGGTGGATAGCTAAAATGGTGAGGTTGTATGGCTTTCTCATTTCGTTCGTAGTTTTTCTTTTATTAGTTTTATTGATTTTTACTTTTTTATATTGTAATTTGTTTTATCCTGTAAATCAGAAATGATGTGTCAACATCAGTAGGATACAGTCTAGCACTGAACTAAATGTTACAATTTTGTTTATATTTCAATGATTGTTCTCTGTTTTGTTGTCCAAATAAATAAATAAATAAATTGTAAAACAATTTTTTTCTCGCTCTATTTTCCTTGTTTTTAGTTTACGCAACGCTGTAAAAGTTTTCATAAACTTATCACTACTTATTACTACACTAATAGTGGAGCGCAGCTTCGCTAACAAAAACTGAACTGAGACTGGACTTTATTTACAGCTTTCTCTGTTGTTTATGATTATTAACTCTATATTTTATAGACAAATTATGTTTAAGTCCGCTCCGTACTCAATATTTATGATAGACTTATCACTACTTATACAGTTGTAGTACTGCAGTTTTAACTATCGCTTAATATGTATATACTAATTTAACAATTTTGTTGTTAAAGCATTCTATGCGCTTCAACTGGATACAGAATGCAAGTTAGAGAGAGATGTTGCTTTTGTGTTGCTGACCTGAAACAAACCTCTTTACACCCCTTTTAAAAGAGCCCATGTCGTAGCTTAATGGGAAAACCTCGGATGGCAGCTAATTCCACAGTTTGATGGTACGTGGAATGAAGCTCCTCTGGAAGCGAACTGTTCGAGCGAACAGCGGCTCCAGGAAGTGTGCGGGTGCCCTGTTTCGATGGCGAGCAGTGCGATAGTAGAAGGAGGAAGTGAGGAACTTTTTGGTGCCTACCAAATCAAAAAGTTCTTCAGAGCATTCTCCATTATACAGGCGGTAGAACACACACAACGAGCCGATATCACGTCTCAAGGCTAAGGTCTGTGAGCTTGGGATCGTTCACCAGTCGAATGGCGCATCGTTGCAAAGTTTCGAGAGGGTAAAGCTGGCATTTAAGAGCCCCAGACCAAAGGCGATACAGTACTCCACTCCAAGAACAGTACTCCATGTGAGGTCTAACTTGGGCTTTGTACAACTGTAAAAGCTGGTTAGACGTGAAGTACCGTCTCGTTTTCCCAAGAACTCCTAATTTCAGTGATGCTATCTTCGCTTTGCCCTCTAGATACTTGCGGAATTGTACATCACTGGATATGTCAACACCAAGGATCCCAATGCTGCTTGAGATGTTAAGTGGAGTGCTCTGGAACTGTGGTGCTACGACGAATGTATCCTTTTTGGCGATGAACACGCAAACCTGCGTCTTAAAATGGTTGAACTGAACCAGATTCAATCCACCCCACCCTGAGATCCGTTCCAGGGAGTTCTCAACTTTGGACACAGGTTTTCGTCGATTTTCCTGTGTGAAAGTCCGAGGCACATTGGGTTTCCCGATGTACAGAGCGTCTCCCGTGCTGTCATCCGCATAGCAAAGCATATTCTCAATGTTAACCATATCATTGATATGCAGCAGAAACAGCGTGGGAGACAAAACCGAGCCCTGGGGAACGCCAGCATTTATGGGCATGACATCAGAGCAGTAACCGTCGACACCTCGCAATTTGCCGATGACGTAATTCATAAAATGGCGATTACGTAACCTCCATATTCACAAAAATATGAATATGTTGCAACAGATCATATTTTATCATTCTGTAAACGACAATTTACTAATTGATATACTTCCTCCGGCAGGTATCAAAATAAATGTGATAACCGAAATAGTTTATTAGTTCTACATGATCAAACTATTTATTCTAGTAAACTTCTTCATACAAAAGTAGACTCTAACTAGACGACATAGAGTCGATCGAATTCGATCGCTCAATTGGCAAAATTTGAAACTGAAATTTAAAGAGGTAGACGCACAGAGCATAAAATGTTGGGGGTTTGATAAACGCAAGTTTACTCTAGTTTGTCTATAGCCAAACTGCTTCATACAAAAGTAGGCTCTAATTAAGCAAAATTTAAATTCTAATGTCGGTTGGCAGGCGTGATCATATATGATCGCTTGGGCGTTGACGGAGTTTCTCAATTATCATATATGATCGGTTGGGCGTTGAGAGGTAGCTGCGCCCACAAAGGAAGCTAGCGACCCATTTACAGAGTCCCTCGGGTATTCAGTATGCTGATAACTTCGCGAGAAGCGCTCTGTGTCAGACCCTATCGAACGCCTTAGCAATGCCTAAGCTAATCGCTAGAGCTTCACCTCGACTCTCTATGGCCTCTGCCCAACGGTGAGTGAGATATACCAGAAGTCAACCCGTCAACCGTCCGTGACGGAAGCCGTATTGCACAATAAAGCACAATATACTACACTTTGTTGGGTAATAAAAAACTGGATACTTGTCTGCCAAATAAGCGCAGAGCCAGAAATTGTATGATATGGTCAATTGGTTGAATCTGAAGGCGCAGTCTTGCACAGGTACCCTTTTCTAATACTAGTTCATCTTTCTGTTTTTCTCATGTATTTGGCCTAAAATGACTCAGATAAACCTGTAATTACAATGACATAAATGGAGTTCCCAGTACCTAAGGATTATATTTTTGGACTCAATTGTAGCTCCTATTCATTTATATTATTTATCATCAAAATAGTCAAAGCCTTTTTTGAAGGTAAGTATATAAACTTTCTTATTTTCTCAGTAAAAACTAAATGTAATGACAGCATTCAATATTATGCGTTTAGATCGTTTTTTTTACTGATTTTACTACGCACGGACTAACTATGTATGAAACATTTGATCATTTGTAACTGTGCTTAGCCATTTTCAGTTTTCACTTTATTTATTGATTGATTAATGAGTAACATATAACGTAAACGCCTTTTTCGTTACCTTATTTAAATTCTTATCTCTTACATTCAGAAACCACCAAAATTGAAGCAAACCCTTGTCTGGATTTTAGATTCCCTTAAGGGCAGTGCACTTGCGTCTGCCTATTTCGTGTGAATTCATAGTGAAGCGCTGTGTGACAAAGGTCGCCCGTCGCACGCAGCTCGGGTAATTTACATGAAACAGCACATCGCTCAGGCGCCCGTCGCGGACCTTCGCCGTCCTTCGTCGTGGACAAATATGGCGATTCTGAAGATCTCATGTGTCAAAGTACATATCATTGATCCGTCCTGCAAGCGGACGAGTGTGCCCCATCACCAACCAGCCAGCGCCCCGTGCGACCGGCAACCCGCTTTAGGCGCGGGACACACAGAAAAGTCGTAAGTTGGGGACAGGGCGCAGACGGGGCGCCGTCGCGACTTTTTAAAACATATAGAAAAGACAAGGAACGGACGTGACGCGTAGGGTTGCCACCTTTTTTTAAAGATAAAATAGTATTTTTTTCAAAACAATGCTAAAAATATAGTAGGTACTATTGGGAAATTCAAGAAAATACTTCTTAACTGATCTTTAGTATTTGTAAAAATATTATGATCAGATGTTAATAACGGTAGTTGTTGACATTGAATGGGTGCCTTTGGATTTCAAAGTAAAAAGTAAATAGTGTTGAATAATTTTGGCGGGCTGGTTAGAACCACGATAGCTCAATTGGAAGAGCACCTGGCCCGGTATGTCAGAAGGGTGCGGGTTTAAATCCTGCTCGTGGAAATTTTTCGACATTTGTGTTTTTATTTCCTTTATACTTTCCATACCAGCAACTTCCGCTTTCACGGGAAGATTTTTTTTTCGTAATTAATATAAAATGGCGAGAAGAAAGGATTTATTTTAATATAGATCTAAATTGCTCAGATTCCTATTATCATTTTTAAAATATAAAGACTTTGTTAACGAAAGCTAAGACTAAGAGCAATTACACATAGAAAAAAAAATTACTTACTAAAAATTAATGTGTACAATTTTTTTTCTTGAATTACTCAATAGTGCTATGTTTTTAGCAATGATTTGAAAAAAATACTATTTACCTTCAAAAAAGGTGGTAACCCTAGGCGTCACGTCTTTTCTATATGTTTTAGAGAGTCGCGATGGCGGCGCCCCGTCTGCGCCCCATCCGCGCCCCGTCCGCGACTTACGACTTTTCTGTGTGTCCCGCGCTTAGTCTTTATTATAAAGTCATCAATTATGTTTTACTCATTACCAAATATTTCATTAAAGTTTGAAATTACATAGATTTTATATCGCAATACATTACTTTAAGTGACTAGAAAATAATAATCTTTATACTCGTATATAATATTATCTAATCTTATAATCGTATCGTAATATTCAGTTCTAACACATTGAAGACGCTTATTACTTAATGACCAAATTCATTCGTTGTTACATTTTATTATAAGTGTTCCAGCAATAGCACAAGTACTTCAACTACGTTTACATTTTTGTGATAAACAATGACTCAATCAAATATCCTTCTCTTTTCACCAGAAAAACGCGCGTTTAAGAGACATCGATCCAGAAAAATAAATCACTTCGAGTTTCTTTTGGATAATTGTGTTGAAAAGAGTTTACAAGATTTTCTACTTCCTCTACGTTTGGCTCTGAACGCGGTTTTTCACAGCAAATTCAATATGCGCTATAATTTTATCACATCCACCAGTTGGATGACAAATACAATTGCTGGAATGGTATGGTTAACTCATATTACGGCGTTCTACATTTATATGTCAACATTTAATTATGAGAATGCCAGTTTCAGAGCAACTTTTGGAAGAATTATGTACGTAAATTTTGCACTTACAGCCTTAACCATCCTAGGAGTTTTGGTTTGGAACATAATGCAAAGAGAGGGTAATGTCAGCATAATTGTTAAAATACAAAGCGCTAAGCGGGCTCTAAGATTGTCCAATAATCGGATGAGACATTTGTCTCGTGGCAATTGGATGCTGGTTGTATTAGTGACCCTTAATTTTGTCTTTGTTGAACTAGCCGTCAGTTACAATCTGAAATTTTCAAGTTGTTATGTACTATTAAATTATTATTATTTGACATTGTTTGATGTTACAATAATTTACATTATTCGAGTAACAAAGCTGTTGCGTACTGTAATGGAGTGTTGGATAGTTGAAATCAAATCGTTGGAGAAAAACACTAGTTCAGCACAGGATAAGATTAAAAATTCATTATGTTGGAATACAATGTTTAAAGCATATTGCGATATGGTAGAATCAATTTCAATTTTGAAGAAAACTGCTGCTGTTCAGGTAAGCCTTTTTGTTTAACGTTTGCACACATGCACACACGCTTAAACACATACGCACACACACACACACACACACACACACACACACGCATACACACACACACACATACACACATCAGATTCCTATTATCATTTTTAAAATATAAAGACTTTGTTAACGAAAGCTAAGACTAAGAGCAATTACACATAGAAAAAAAAATTACTTACTAAAAATTAATGTGTACAATTTTTTTTCTTGAATTACTCAATAGTGCTATGTTTTTAGCAATGATTTGAAAAAAATACTATTTACCTTCAAAAAAGGTGGTAACCCTAGGCGTCACGTCTTTTCTATATGTTTTAGAGAGTCGCGATGGCGGCGCCCCGTCTGCGCCCCATCCGCGCCCCGTCCGCGACTTACGACTTTTCTGTGTGTCCCGCGCTTAGTCTTTATTATAAAGTCATCAATTATGTTTTACTCATTACCAAATATTTCATTAAAGTTTGAAATTACATAGATTTTATATCGCAATACATTACTTTAAGTGACTAGAAAATAATAATCTTTATACTCGTATATAATATTATCTAATCTTATAATCGTATCGTAATATTCAGTTCTAACACATTGAAGACGCTTATTACTTAATGACCAAATTCATTCGTTGTTACATTTTATTATAAGTGTTCCAGCAATAGCACAAGTACTTCAACTACGTTTACATTTTTGTGATAAACAATGACTCAATCAAATATCCTTCTCTTTTCACCAGAAAAACGCGCGTTTAAGAGACATCGATCCAGAAAAATAAATCACTTCGAGTTTCTTTTGGATAATTGTGTTGAAAAGAGTTTACAAGATTTTCTACTTCCTCTACGTTTGGCTCTGAACGCGGTTTTTCACAGCAAATTCAATATGCGCTATAATTTTATCACATCCACCAGTTGGATGACAAATACAATTGCTGGAATGGTATGGTTAACTCATATTACGGCGTTCTACATTTATATGTCAACATTTAATTATGAGAATGCCAGTTTCAGAGCAACTTTTGGAAGAATTATGTACGTAAATTTTGCACTTACAGCCTTAACCATCCTAGGAGTTTTGGTTTGGAACATAATGCAAAGAGAGGGTAATGTCAGCATAATTGTTAAAATACAAAGCGCTAAGCGGGCTCTAAGATTGTCCAATAATCGGATGAGACATTTGTCTCGTGGCAATTGGATGCTGGTTGTATTAGTGACCCTTAATTTTGTCTTTGTTGAACTAGCCGTCAGTTACAATCTGAAATTTTCAAGTTGTTATGTACTATTAAATTATTATTATTTGACATTGTTTGATGTTACAATAATTTACATTATTCGAGTAACAAAGCTGTTGCGTACTGTAATGGAGTGTTGGATAGTTGAAATCAAATCGTTGGAGAAAAACACTAGTTCAGCACAGGATAAGATTAAAAATTCATTATGTTGGAATACAATGTTTAAAGCATATTGCGATATGGTAGAATCAATTTCAATTTTGAAGAAAACTGCTGCTGTTCAGGTAAGCCTTTTTGTTTAACGTTTGCACACATGCACACACGCTTAAACACATACGCACACACACACACACACACACACACACACACACGCATACACACACACACACATACACACACACACACACGCACATACACACACACACACACACAGACACACACACACACACACACACACACACACACACACACCCACACACACACACACACACATAAACTGTATTGATTACATTAACTTTAGAAATAATTAATGACATATTCTTTACAGATTATATGCTACTTTGTTGTATCTTTTGTGATGAGCCTCTTTTTTTTACAAATATTGATCAATATTGGAAAATTAGGAATAGCAGATTCCAACCCAGACGTAAGTTATACTTGTTTTTTAAGTGTAGGCTGGTTCACAAATTTCAAGTCACTCAGCGAGCTACGGAAAGTGAGACTCGGAGATTCTTTGAAGAATTGACTTCGGGATAAGGTGATCCGACAGACAACTAAAGTAACCGACATAGCCGATATAGGATACTATGTTAATTTTTAGTTAATAAGTCCTAAGACTTTTTATATGTTAGACTAATCTTATGTACCTATTTTTGTGATGGAAAAATAAACATATTTTTTATTTTTTATTTTTTTTATAGCCCATTAGATCAGCAACTTGAAGTGGCAGTGGGCTGGCCATATTAGTAGCAAAACCGACAACCGTCGTCAAACGTATTGTAGCGCGCCCTCTGGCTAGGTGGAGCGACGATCTTCGCAAGGTGGCTGGCAAGAGCTGGATGAGAGTAGCCACGGGTCGTGCTCAGTGGCGTGCACTTGGAGAGGCCTTTATCCAGTAGTGGGCTAATATAGGCTGATGATGATGATGATGAAATGAATTTTGTTGCAGATAACTAAGATGACAATAAGGGTGAACACATGTATCTGGTTAGTAAAAAACGTGATGTTCGTATGCCAGTTGAGTTCTGAGTGTGATAAACTTTACAAAACTGTCAACGATGTGGGAGTGGAATGCTATTTTGCACTACAAGTGGACTCTTGTTCAGGTAAGTTGGGACAACGTTGTATTAGATAACTTGATTATCTATTTAAATTCATCATCATCATCATCGGCCTATCTTAGTCCACTGCTGGACATAGGCCTCCCCTAATGAGCGCCATTAAAAATTATTATTATTTAAATTAGTTTACGATAAATCTGCTATATCTATTTATCTTAATTATTTACTAAGGGTAGCTTGCAAAACGTTTCGTTTAATCACTAATTAGCTAAATGCATTTAAGTTTTTAAATGTGTTTATTTTAATGCACATCTCTGTGTCTAGGCGTCTTTAACTAATCACAATTAGCGCGTTGGCGTCGGTAAAGTAGTTTTTGCGTTTCATTGTATGTTTTTACGTGTTTCGGTTGAATTTTACAAACAAATTTGGGGTGCACGGCCGTAAAAAAACGTAAAAGCATGTGTCTGCTGTCAAAAAAATAACATATATGATTTTCAATAACTAAGCTAACATAAGTTATGTTAGCTTAGTTATTGAAAATCATATATGTTCTTTTAAATATAAATATTTTCTAAAATTAAATTAAGTAAGTAGGTACCCATTTATAACTAGATATTTGCAGCAGTATTTGCATACCTGCCATCGTTAGATTTGCCTAACGATGGCAGGTATGCAAATACTGCTGCAAATATGATATAACTATTTTGTTGCAATAATGTCAAAGTAGCAGCTTTACTAAGACGAAATCTTCTCCCAAATTATCTTCTGAAAATCTTTCAAACAAGTCTGTTCTAGGAAAAAGTTGTCTTTCCTGTATAGGTCTATTAAGGTATTCCGTGATCTCGTCATCGTAATCCGAATATAATTCCACTACATCCATTTATCAAAGGGCAAAATCAAATCATATTTAAAATAATATAAAAAAAACATTCAATAATAGTTGTAACCTTTTCTACAGATGACATTCACTAAACGCATTTAGCGGCGTTAAATAGTCATAATTCGGTATTTAACTTTGACAGATCTTTAAACACAATTAGCAACATAATTTTGGTTGTGCAAGACGTTTGTCTTGTTCATATGCCTAAATGATGATATGTTGTATTTCAGTTATATTTAAAAACGTAATGCAAGTCGCCCTAAGCGTTGGCTTCCCAATTAAAGTCAATGCCGTTTCTGACAGCTTACTGACTATTCCACCAATTTATTGGTACACACGACTACACATCACACTACCACAAACTGACAAATTTCCTCAATAGACTTTGAACTTTATGTATATGGAATATGGTTGAACATTTATTGAAGAAATTTGACAGTTTTGGGTAGGATAGGATAGGTTGTAGTGCAGGCGTCTACGTACAGTGTGGTCATAGTGTCAATTTGACATTGGCCCTTTTAACGTACCTAGCCAATGTGCCGACGATTCTTGTCACGTTTTCCTGTATTTGGGAACCATTTGAACCTGGGAGATTACAGAGTAAATTAAAACTGGTTTACATTAGAGATTGATCATTACGCGTTTTGGTCCTTTTGCGTTATTTTTCCAATATCTATTGGTCATTATGCGTGTAAACCAACCAAATTAATGGATCTATTGTTGTGTGAATTTGACAATATCTATCGGTATCTAAAATTTTAATGGTATGTACTTGATCTTCGACTTGATGTAATGGATTTTAGCAACTTCGTTTTCTTTTGCAGAAGAAAAGAAGATAGTGTTGAAGAACATAATACGTTTGAATCGCTATCACTTCTCTAAGTTTACTCCAGGCTCAATGTTTGTAGTGGACGCAACACTTCCGCTACGTTTTGGCAGACTTATCACTACTTATGCAGTTGTGGTGTTGCAGTTTCAACTATCAAAATGAATTGATAATAATGTTATATTAGTCATGTAGCTTTTAAATTGTGAAACAATTTTTTTTCTCGCTCTATTTTCTTTGTTTTTAGTTTACGCAACGCTGTAAAGTGTTCATAATCTTATCACTACTTATTACTACACTAGTAGTGGAGCGCGCAGCTTTGCCAACAAAAACTGAACTGAGACTGGACTTTATTGACGGCTTTCTCTCTTGTTTATGATTATTAACTCTATACTTTCTAGACAAATTATGTTTTAGTCCGCTCCGTAGGTACTCAATATTTGTGGTAGACTTATCACGTCTTATTATACCTGCAATTGTGGTACTGCAGTTTCAACTATCGCCTAATATATATATATTAATATTGATGATTCTATCTTGTTTATGGTCAATTGTTTAAGGTTCAATAACCTTCATTTTATAATCCATTTTTTATGACATTCCCTGCTCATCGTTTGCAGTGAACGCAACGCTTCCGATTCGTTTTGGTAGAATTATCACTACTTATGCAGTTAAGCCAAATAACATTAAAAAAATATGTTTTAGTCGCGTTATGCTCAAATGAATATGTAGTGGAAGCTACGCTACCAATATCTACGTTTTGGTAGACTTATCACTACTTATGCAGTTGTGGTAGTGCGGTTTCGACTGCGCCAAAACGGAACTCACGATAAGTTTATTTGCTGTTCTATGTAAGGACATCAACCTTTTATTTAATAAATTGTTAAAAACAAACACATGGCTTTCTTTATTTTACTGCAACTAGGGCCGTAAATAAACCATAAAACGATTTCTCGGTCAACACCGACCAGTTTGAGTATTTCATTAAAGTTATTTTTTTTGTGTGCATTATCTAATCGTCAATTCGTTTGGATTCATCGTTAACGTGCAGCTATTTCCTTTTTTAATGTTTTGTGTGGTTTAAATTCTACCGATATTGAAGTAAGGTAAAATAAATTGTACTTTTTACACCATTTAAACACTTTTACTGTAATATTCACACAAACAGCATAATTTGAAAAGTGATGTTGCACTGTGTTGTTATTAACCTGTATTTTTATAATATCCAACAACACATGCATATTTATAAATTTATTTATTTAAGGCACAGACTCTAAACCATATGTTATTTTTTTTATACATGAAAACAAAAACAGTTGAATTTGCACTTAAGATTGAGCTTGCAGCTGAGCATGTGCTTTACCTAGTACATAACTATAGTATATAAAATGTATTGCCTTCCTTATATACTATCAATTGTGGTGATAAAAATATCTTCTAAAGCGGTTCATTACATTTTTTATGAGGTACAAGCTTTACTGTCGACGATTAACCAGGCTATATCGCTGTCTTCAGTAAGACGAGATTTTCAACGGAGAAAACACGCAATTTATGACCATTTTAGAGTTATGAAGCTATTTAAAGTCTCGATACCGTAGTAAAGTATCAATCGTAAATGCTAAGCAACTTTCTCAATGGCTAGTCTTCAGATGGGTGGCCAGATGTGTTAGATGATAACTTATAGCATGCACAGATAGTGCAAAGCTACACGTTACCCAATAATGTGCCTCGTACGTTTGAAACTGATAGCTTACATAATTGGATCTGGTATACCTTCATTATTATATCAAAACTCTTGTATCAAAAGAGATCTTTTCTTTGTTCTCTTAAGCGGTTACCATCTTTCCGACAAAATTTTAAGATTCATTTTCTTCTTCCAACAGTTTTTAAAGATATACTTTATAAAATCTTCTACCTTTCTTACCGTAGATTGATTTTGTTAATTTGTCATTATAAGTGTTAGAAGTGAAAATTATATGAGTAAGTCGTACGATGAGAAAATAAATTTATTATAAGTACTTTGTACTCTGTCTTTTTGCGAATCTATCTTTTTGAGAATCTGTCCTTATGCGAGTCTGTCTTTTTGAGAATTTGTCCTTATGCGAACAAACGGTTACTTGTATGACGTTAAGCACAAAAGCATTCTTTAAACCTGTGATAATAACTCTCACACTATGATTATCAATAACGAGTGCTCCAATCATAATTGTATTTGAATTCACCTGTGACAATGTAAACTGAAAATTATATAAACCTTCATTTTACCACACCATCTAATATCTCTTTTCTATAAAACTAAAGCTAGAATAAAAGCCAACTAGATACGAAAGAGTAATTATATAGCCTGTTTAGTGTCCTGCTACTGGGCAAAGGCCTTCATCATTGAAACAAGTCATCGCTACAATTGATGGTTATTGATTTAATCAGCATCCATGCTTGCCAAATGCGGGTCGGTGATCACAAATCCGAGCTTCGCATCAAAAAATCTGAAATACGCTTTGCTGACCTGGGAATTGGCCTTCATATTACTTGGTGGTAAAGTGACAATAAGGCCAACGATAAATACGTACTTACCCGGAGTCCCAAGCCTCTGAAGGATTAGCTATCTTCCCTCTAACTAACGAAGCGACCAACTCGGATTAGACAAATTTATCTGTGAAAATATGGAAAATAGTTAGGTATTTATATTGTTTGTTACCGATATCGATGTATACTCGTATGTGCGTAAACTTAAAGGTTTAAAATACAAATAATGAACATTGTGTGAAGTAGGTACCATCCATTTAGTTGCATGTCAGAATTGTTTGTTAAACCTTTGTTTGCTAATGTGTAAATCATGTAGTTTCATTTAAAAGCAGGACTTCGTGCGAAATATAGAATTGATAGCCGTCGTCTTCACCTTGCTGGCCAGTTGCTTCTTAACACCTCATAGTACGTCTAATATACTATACTATATACTATATAATATACGTACGCAGAGTTTATACATATTTTTTGGTGGTTTAACCCTAATTTTAATATGTTAATCTATAAAATAAAAAATATATAAAAAAAACATTTCTACACTCACACCAATTATCTAGCTCAAGAGAAGCTTCGCGAAACTCGTTAAATGGTTACTAGACAACGGATAAACATACTTAAAATACTTAAATACATTCTTATTATACATAGAATAGATCAGTTAAGAATTAGGCAAGCTTTATTTATAGTGTTTTCTTTTTTAAAGAAAGAATCGGATATAATTGAAAAACGTTATAAGATCGGATGTTGATGCCGTAGTTTGTCAGATAGAACGGTGAAAATTTATCGACAAACAAAATATCCATATTTATACATTGATCGTAACTCATCGGTTCATAATACATTAATCACTAATCTAACATTTTAATTTTTAATGAGAGTATATATACACAACCCTAAAGCTCCATCTAAGCCTCTTAAAGTATCTCTATTAAACATTACCACTTCAAGTGAAATAAAATACAAAGGCTACCACAATACTCTTACAAAAGCACTTACTGGATTGTTAAAACCTCAACGGAAGGAATCGTTTTCAAAAGTGCCTTTGAAGTAACAGCTGAAATCGAGAGAGGACATAAAGAGCAGTGCTAAGGTTCAAGATGGTTGATTGTCGACGCATAAACGGAGCTCGTAAATGTAAGGTAACACGAAACCGCACGGTTACTGCGAGAAAGTGCTTTTGATGTGCCATAAAGGCATTTCGTTCTATCCAGTCACATAATATAAATGCACAATTTCAAAAACCTTTGACACTAAAAATCAATTTTATAATTAGGTGTCAAGGTTATTCTCTCTTTATTGTCTCTGCGGTGGTGGCGTGTGCGTCGGGTCGTTAAGTTCCTTAAAATATGGTTGGGCGAAGCGATGGCTGATTCATATGTCATACTCGTGAACCTTCTGTGGAGGCTGCATACTTGCTCGCATAGTTATCTTATTTTTAGTATTATTCACAATAGATTGATTTTGTTTTTCATAAACCATTTTTTGACTTTTACTAGAGTACCTACCTACTGTAGTGGTAACTGTATGACATTGTGGAAATTGAAACTTTTACCTGATGTAAATTGGTTAACTTAGATTTTTTTTTTTTTTTTTTTACATGTTGTGGTTGTCTTCTATATTTTTTGTGTTTAATTGTACTGGATAGTGTCCTTCTATATAGTGACAATCACAAGAGCTACTTGTGGCCTAAACTGAATAAATTATTTTGAATTTTGAATTTTTTGATTTTTTTCGCAGATGCAATTTTCAGCGTTTCATGTAAGCGTAAACTACGATTCTCGGAAAAACCAACCAGGTCACAGCGAAAAGGATGTTATAATAGGACAATGAGTTTTCTATTTGCCGGTTTTGGTGATTATTTCATAATTATACCTACTATTTCTAATAGATGCATCAAAAACAGGGGTGCAATTTGTATGTATTATTATTTATTATTATTATTTTTTTTTTGTGTTTTTTTTTATACAGGATCCGGAACAAGTATGCAACTCAAAAGTGGTCCTGTTTGCTCAAAATTCTAAATTCAAAATCATTTATTCAGTTTAGGCTACAAGTAACTCTTGTGAATGCGCCTCATACCTACATATTTCAATTTCGAATAACAAAATCTGAAAAAACATCGGATATCATCAACAAGTTCAACTTACTATAAACCTTAGCTTTTAAAAATAAGGATAAAATTAAGTTTGCAAAATATATGTACTTAACATTTACTGTCATCGCCACAAACATCATTGTGGCTCCGTGGGACCAAAGTCGCCTACCGTTTTCCAAGCGCTCATCGGGAATCTAGTCCATAATTGATCGAAGAATTAACTACTATGATATCAATAAGGAATCCGCTCGTCTTCAAAGTAACCGAGTAAATAGTATATTTCCGAAAGGTATCAAGCATGGACATGTGTACCTTTGACTCTTACTCTACTGTATGTAACTTACAATCCTACTAATATTATAAACGCGAAAATTTGTAGGTATGGATGGATGTTTGTTACTCTTTCACGTAAAAACGACTAAATGGATTTGGATGAAATTCGGCAAACAGATAGTTTATAACCTGGATTAACACATAGAATACTTTGTATCCCGATATTCCCACGGGCGCGCGAGCCCGCGAAACCGCGAGCGGTCGCTAGTTGTTTACATATTTTTGCTTGCACCTAAACACACATAGAAAATTATGCAAAAATTATGACTTTTGTTTTGAGATTTTAATTCAAAAATCGCCAGTGAGATTCAGAAATATCACTATTTTGCCTAACCCGAAACTTAAAAAGTAGTAATCATTACCAGTACATAAGCCGGTCGACAGATAATACATTTTTTTACATAGAAAAACAAGAGCTTAAATAAAAAAATATATTCAAGATTGATGTGCCCGGCTAAACCAGAAAGCTCCAAACAGTGTGTGCCTTGGTTTTTAATGGCTGGATTTCGCAAGCCCTTCAGCACTACTGAGATCACGTAGTCTTCTAGCCACTACTCAATCATGGAGCTTATTAATATATAACCAGTGTTCGACACAGTAACCCAATTTTCGACACCGGTTTTTGTCGCCATAAAATAAGAGAATTTCATTGAAATTTTACTTGATGACCGGTAGGTAGTATTATATTGTTGCTAAAGTCATAGTTGCTGACGTTTAAGACGACACCTGGATTTGTGAACATTCGAATTCGAAATTACTAATATTGATGTCATCAATATATTTAAATGCATGCATATAAATTAAGTAATTTTGCTGTAATTTCAACAATAGTGATTTTTTAGTGGTGTTTTCGAAAATAATTATGATCGAGTCAAAATTATAAAATCGTGTATTTGAGCTAGCAAATTCAAGATAAAGACATGAATTTATGAGTTAGACGACTAATGTCCATATTGAAAAATGACGAGGTATAATAATGACGATTTTCCAAACATTAAAAAGTCAAAGTATAAAAATGTCGAGTAATAATAACGACGACATAAAAAAATGACGAATAATAATAATGTCGAAAAGGAATTAGGACGAGGAGGTTATATCAACATTTCAGATTCGTAAGTCATATTATAGTCTTAAGCTATTATGTCAATAAATATGTTCATGTTTTAACAAATCTTTACAATAATAATGTTAGAACATAGATCTATAGATAATTTAGAAAAAGAGATCCATAGGTATTCAGCGGCGGATTTTAGTTTGTTTTAATTGGGCGGACACTGCAAAACTGTTGTAGGAAATTTGTATATGAAAAATAAAAATGCTAATTATATATTGGTTGTTAAAATTTTAATTTATTCAGGAAACAGAGTGACGATATAAAAATGTTACAACCCGATGGAATGCTGTTCCATTATACCATAAATATATAAGCCTCCTTCTGACGCAGTCGGGTAAAAAGGTACATTTACAGTGCACTGAAACAGAGATAGCGAACACCTTTCGCAATAAAGCTACCGAAACAATCAGCTAAGCATTGAAATATATTCTTCGGCAAAAATAAAAGAAGGTTAAAGTAATTCGCTCGTCTTTTGTTTACACACAAATCTAAATGTATCTCAACACTACTCGTAGGTGCCTACTGCGTAAGTAAGTGAAATTTTCTCTAAAACACTAGCATAACCAACCATTCGTAGCTTTGGCACAAAAGGCTGGAGACTATTTTCTGAATACAGACAGCGCCATTTGTTGATTGCAGAGGCAATCTTGGTAAAAAACATATTTTAGCATATTTTAGTACTTTTGCTGGTAATGGAAATGGAAGGTGTATACACACCCGTGGAATCGAGAGGAAGGTTTACAAGAAACATTTTAAGGAATTGGTTGGTTTTTCCAGGAGTTATACGCGTTCGAACAAATGGATATAATTTTTCTATACATATTATAGTTAAATAGAATGTTAATTAGGAAAATTTTCGCGAGCGGATTCGAACCTTCTTATAAACCGCCGCTTTTTTCAACACAGTATATAACCAAACTTTATATTATTTATAAGTATTATGTAACAAATTAAGATTTTTTCTATTCCTATTTCCCAAATTTGCATAAAATTACATGTATACCCATGATGATAGATAACTATGTTAAATTACAAGAAGCTTCTAAATTGAATATTCCAATTTCGCAATAGCGCACTGCGTTCGAGGATTCATAGCTTAAAGGCTGGCACATATCGGCGAAACTTTCATACAATTTCTTCACATGGCTATAAAGTTTGTAATCAACGTACGCTTTAAGCTCTGAACTCGCTGCAAACAATGAAGTTCATTTGGAACGAATATTAATATGAATAGAATATGATAACGCGATTATGCGTTTATTGGAACACAAGTGAAAAAAGCTGGTTTTTAGTTGAGATTTTATAAAAAAATACTTTAATTAACAAATTTGCCCCAGTTAATCCCCAGCAAGCTAGCGACATTGCACTGACATTTATTATATAGATACTAGTAGCCCGCTCGCGACTTCATTCGCTTAAGAACACCCGTATTCCATGATGGACCTCTATTGCAGTGCCACTTACCGGGTATAATTGTAAATTCAAATCATTCTCGAATCCACTTGAACACACACCTTTTTATATATTTATATATTTAAAAAGGTGAAATCTAAGTAGCAGCAATACTGTAGATTTATCACTATAGTGTAAAGCCACCAAAGAGTACGCACTACCCAAGAGTAGGTACGTATTTCTTTAAGCAATTTTATTGTTCCTATTGGCAACACACACATTTGTGAAATTAATAAATACTACGTAGGGACCATATTGGCTCCATGGACACGTTGTGCCATAGACGAGTAGTTACTAACAGATTTAATATTATTCAATTAGTAGCACTGCGGTACTCTTTTGTAGTGCGTGCTCTTTGGTAGCTTTACCTTAGTACACAGATATATGCGGACAATAACAAAGCGAGCCCTGTGATTAATTAATTGCTTAGATACCGCATTAATCGTCTGGAATACAGGTGACACATGACTCTACTTAACCAACCACTAACAATCATCATCAGTCTATCATTGTCGCACTGCTGGGTCAAGGTATTCCCATTTAGCACATTTTTTATCGTACACTTGGCAAATAACTCCTCTCTATCTGATGTTATGCAGAAGAAGAGTCCAGATGCGAAGACAGTTAGTGGAGACGGAGTGTGCCTCACTAGCAGCTGTCCACACCTAGCCAACCCGCAAGTTGCATATCTTCATCTGCTCATTATTATGATCATCATCATCACACAGATGTATGCAGACAATGACAAAGCGTGCCCTGTGATTATGGATTGCTTAGATACCACATTAATCGTTTGGAATACAGGTGACACATGACTCTACTCAACCAACCACTAACAATCATCATCAGTCTATCATTGTCGCACTGCTGGGTCAAGGTATTCCCATTTAGCACATTTTTTTTATTGTACACTTGGCAAATTATTCCTCTCTACCCATGTTAAGCAAAAGCCGAGTCCAGATGCGAAAACAGCTAGTGGAGCAGGAGTGTGCCTCACTAGCAGCTGTCCACACCTAGCCAAACCGCAAGTGGCTTATCTTCTTCAGCTCATTATTATGTTGCTGCTGGGGTACGAGCCTTCTCTATAGATGGATAGGGAGAGCGGACCATAAACTACCACGCGGGCCCAGTGCGGATTGGTGGTTGTTAACGACTGTTTATGCAGCCAGGCCCAACGGCTTTACGTGCCTTCCTAAGCACGGAGGAGTATAAAATGATACATTTTTGGCAACCCATTCGATGACCGGCTTTTGCGAAAGTTATTTAACCTCAGCACTGGCACACCGAGCACATTGACCACTCGAGCTCTGAAGCTCTTTCTTCTTTCTTTTTCTCTTTATAGAAAGGAGGAAATACGAGTCCTGGGAGAGCATTGCCTTTTTGGCGGTTTTATTGAAAATGGAATAAAATGCACTACCTTTATGAAAAGGTTTTGCAAATATCTCCATTCTACCTTATGTTATGTAGAAGCAGAGTCCTGATACGAGGGCAGCACTGGAGCAGAGGTAGCCTGACTAGCCATACTCACCCTGCCGATTCGAAAGTTTCTTCTTCACACGTTGTTTTAATAACACTCGGAGGAAATATTTACATGGCATTACGCCTGGCCTATTGAGGGATTATGGGAATTTTTTAACGACCGCCGGGATCAATGGCTAACGTGCCTTCCGCAGCACTAAAAATACTAAGTTATTTTAAATTTGATTACTCATGCAGAGACCGGATATTTCGTAAGTTGCTTAACATGCATGATCTTACCCCGAAAGCGTTTTTCGGGATATAGTGCCAACCATTGAACTCCACTAAATAACATCTTGAAAATTTTATAGAGTTGATTGTATTGTCAAACAGTGTCTTTAAACAACGGGGCATTGTGCTCGGTAATATTTTAAAAATATGGCAGCTTGAACGGTAAAGGAATAACGTTTTATATCTTAAACAGTAGCGCAAAACTGTTTTTCTTTCATAGGTTTTAGAAAACAGAGATAATCACTTATAGAATAGTGTTCTTTGTAGTTTTATCGGTCATTTTACCATTTTAGTACTTACTGTTCGTTTAATAAAAAAAACAGAAGCCAAGGTGACTTCTTTATTGTAGTAAAAAAATTTTTTTTTTTTTTGTGTTTATAACTATAATTCAATTCAATTGAAGTCATTTATTTTAGAAAACAGGTTCCTTAATATAAGTATAATATTAATGACTTATAAATTTTAAAAAAAATGCTGATTTCTTATAACGTTGTCTGTGTGCTACTTGTAAGATAGTAGAAAAAATAACAAATGCTCAGATTTTATAGCCTTAAATTATTTGATATTACACTTACTTTCATATTACACTTGAATCTGCATTAAATAAAGCTATAAACATAAATAAAACGCATTGCCACATCCAGTTAAGGCTAAGTCTGGACTCAGCATTTCCTATTCAATACTTGTCACGAGTTTCACAGCATTATTACACGCTACACGACGAGACTGGCGCCGTAGATAGGAATTCCTATTGAAGCCCATTATTCTGCACAATGAAGATTGATTCACTACGATCGAGTTCATTTCTAGTTATAGCAAAACCACATGTCTGTGTCGTGTCGAGATACATTATAAGCGAAGGTATTAGAGATGTCGAAAGCTATTGCGTGTTTTGCTTAATTGAACCTAATGAAAATTGTATGTTCTTTCGTGTATAAAACTTAAACTTCTTCAAAAATTATTTCTTTTATTTTAAACTATCGTCCAGCTCGCAACTTTGTCAGCTTGGGTGAACACCCCGTATACCATTATGGTTTAAAATAAATCTTTAATTTATAAGATATAATACTGTTGATTCCATTTAATTGATTTATTATCCACATATTCCAACCCTATTAAAGTGCCAAGTACCGAGTACCGAGTCCGACTCTAAACCATTCAATCCCAAACAAAAAAATCGAAAATGTTTATTTAATCCGTTTGCGGTGGACAATGGGTCCATGGGTGCCGAAGGCAAAGTGGCTTGTTAAGAATACTAAGGTCGACTGAATTGAAAAATATGTATGAAAAGTAGACAAAATCAACGTTTCGTAGTCCCCTGATTTCTCCTCCAAAACTGGATCGATTTAATTACGTTTTTCATTAAAAATTAAAGAAAGGCTTTGGCTGTGTCCTTATGTTTTGCTTTTTTTATATAGTATCGTCAAATTTGGGAAACACAGCGTAAAATCTGGCCAATTTTTAAGGTTTTTAAAGGTTCATATTTTTTTTAGTAAATAATTTATGAAAAAAAGAAAACATATGGACACAGCCAAAGCCTTTCTTTAATTTTTATGAAAAATTAATTAAATCAGTCCAGTTTTCGGGGAGGAATTAAGGGACTACGAAACGTTGATTTTGTCTACTTTCATACATATTTTTCAATTCATGCGACCTTAGTGTTTCCTCTTAAAGACTTCTCGTCTTATTGAGACCTCCTATGACAACAAGGCTAGCTTTACCATCGTTTTAATCTGACAATCCGGGAGGTAATTTTGCCATCATTCTTCATGTCCCCATGGAGCCCACAGTTGGAGGACACCTTTTATTTGTATATTTAATTTTAATAAGTTATTTATATTATTTTGTCTTAAATTATGTTTCTTGCTTTACTTAGACTATGTACCTACATGTAAAAAGAATTCACTAGGTATCTAAACGTATGAACAGCACATATTTATTTTAATTATTTGTTGTTCATAATAATTTTAATTATTTTAATTATACTAAAAAAATCAACCACTCTAAGGAAGCTCAAGTGAGAATTGAACCCACGACCTTTGTATAACTGGTCCAATGCTCTGGCCACTGAGCTACCGAGATCCCAGACGACTCGTTGAATTTTAATTTTATTTTAATTTGTTAATATTGTGTTTTGTCTCAAGTTAAGTTACGTTTATTTTTACTTACAGCACAATATAAGAAAGAAGTATTATACTCCTTCCTAAATGAAATTCACTAACAATCTAACAAACAGCATGTAGTTTGCGATCTCATATCCATCAATACCTACATTTTATGTTTTGTTGTACATACATCACGGGCGTCAAACTTATATTTGCCCGTGAAATACCAGTATTCGACGCTTTATAAGCTACTAACGTGCAATGTGACATACATTGGCACCCCGACCCGGTGACCGAGCGGATTCTAGTGAATAATTCATGGAAGCTACACTATGCTGTTTCATAAGATATTCGCAAATCCCACAGTGCTGACGTCAGGCGAGCACAACGAGCGCACAACGAGCTCTGCGAAGTGGAAAGATATCAGGAATGCCTATTGAAACGGTTGTAGGGTTAATAGCATATTTGGATAGTTATTAAAGTTTTGTACTGTTTTATGAGACACCCATTACAAAACTATGGACTATCTGGAGCTTACCTACATGCAAAGGAACTGCTGATATCGTCTTCGGTATAGGTAGGTACACCTTAATTACAATCTATATCTATATTATATATATAATATTATAAAGCTGAAGAGTTTGTTTGTTTGAACGCGCTAATCTCAGGAACTACTGGTTCGAATTGAAAAAATATTTTTGTGTTGGATAGTCCATTTATCGAGGAAGGCTTTAGCTTATATAACATCACGCTGCAACTAATAGGAGCGAAGCGTCTGTGGAAAATGTTGCGAAAACGGGAACAAGAGCTTAAAAAATTAAAAATGCTGCCGAAAGTCACTATTCCACGCGGACGAAGTCGTGAGCGCAGCTAGTTATTGATAAAATTTTGTGTCACTGTCAACCTGCAACCCTGTCCATCGACAGCCGAGACCACTCTGCCCAGAAAGAAAGATCGTTGTAAATTTACTGGGTAGTCGCAGATCTAATGAATTAAGCTGTTTATTTTCTTTAAATTTTTGTATGTTCTTCTGTTTACAGAACAAATAGCTCTATTCACTTAATATTGCAATATCGACTTTAGGTATTCGCGATTTTGCAAATTACGCAATACTTCCGCGGAACTTCCGCATTCTGCGCTCCGCGGTAGAGAGGTTAAAGCAATATTTGGCACATAACCAAAACAAAATAAAACATAATTGCAAAAAGTTAACTGCGCTTTCCCGCCAAGAAACCAGTCAGTCGTCTTTGTCGTCTTTGTATGTCTTGCCAATTAGCTCGCAAGTCAAAAGAGCTCGCAACACATTCCTCTTCTTTTTGTGTTTTATGTATTTGGGTTCTTTCGCTTTCCTTATTCCCACTTTTACTATTATTTACAATACCGTCCACAAAGCACTATTATATGTAATATATAAATTTTAATGTAAGTTCAACATATCATCATAATGCTAAAAAAAATCGATACAAGCTCTGAAATAGAAAATAAATGTTTTTAGTTAGAACTTAAATTTGTAAACACTAATGTTAATTTTGCAATAGTTACTGCTCAAGTATAATTTTAAAAATTATGAGGCAGTTAATAACGCCCACCTCCAATGACAGATGTGATCCCTATGGAATTCGAATAATAGTTAAAATTTTGTTACTAACTATTTCGTTGTAATTATGTCTGCATTTAAAGAAAGAAAGAAAGAAAGAAAAACATTTGTTGACACACACACACGCACACAAAATACAATACAGTCAAAACAAAGCAAGAACTAATAAGAATAGAAGGAAAACAAAAAAACAAATAAATGAAAATATAAACAAAAAAGCAGAGTGTGAGGCCAACAAGGACCCTGTCTCAGCATAATACCCCCACGACACTCAAAGATGGGCCGAGTACCGTAGGAGCGCTGTTATTCTGACAGGGCCGCCGGAGGGAGACGAGTG
Organism: Eudonia lacustrata; assembly: GCA_947562085.1. Taxonomy (NCBI): domain Eukaryota; kingdom Metazoa; phylum Arthropoda; class Insecta; order Lepidoptera; family Crambidae; genus Eudonia; species Eudonia lacustrata. The sequence goes on from OX387318.1 coordinate 9,311,195, forward strand.
ACAACGCACCGCGACGCCGACAAACAAAATAAAAAATAAATAAATAAAATATAATGAAATAAAAAAACAACGTAGGTAACATATTACATAATACATTAAATATATACAAATGAATAAATATATTTTAGTATTTAAAAAATAAAATTTAAAATCTTGGCTGTATGGGTTCCGATGTCTAAAGTAATAAGGTAACGGCACCCATTATCGAGGTACTTAAGAGATTTTTAAAGTTAGAGGTAAACAAACATATATTTAGTGTTAAGATGAACTGGCAGGAGTGACTTCTATTGTTAATTATTTTAGAGTAATTGAAGCCTCGAACAGATTGCTTGAAGAAAGCATTAACCAATTTAAATATAGGCTAGACAAACAATTAAAATTATAAAGAGAGATGTAAAGAGGAGAATACAGGATACAGTCTTGACCAGTTGACCAGTTGTCTCAACTGCCTTTCTCGTTAATAATAACAATAATAATCTCAGGACCTCAACTGAGGCGTGAGCGTCAATAAAAATATTTCTATTCTATTCTAATAATAAATATAAATAAATACAATTAATTTTTAGAAACTGATTTCCCCAATTACCGACCAATACAAACCCGTGTCCCATTACTGATAATCGATTCCCTTTTACCGAGTGTAGAAAAATAATAGGAATAAATAACTAAATTGACAAAATGAAGTTTCATTTACTTTTACTAAGTCTATTCAGTCATTAAGTATTAATGAACCCTAAAATTCTCGCCATCTTCTCTCTTATAGGCCATAAGCGGCCAACGGAAAAATCTTTACAAAATTTTCACGTCTCTGTAAGTCTTATAAAAGACACGTGCACACGATATATAATTTACGGGGAACGCCTTATCGACATCCGTGCAGTGTAAGTCTTCCATTAAAACTTAATTAATATTGTATCGCCTTGATTCGTATCGCGACTCAGCCCCACTGTAAGCGTAAACACTGGTGTGCTGTAATCAATTGTTTCCTGACAGTTACTAACAAACTCGTTGGGAATTCTGAAATCAAGGTGGGTCTGCTATGCTGTATTCATTATACAGCCGCACGGCATTCGGAGACGTCATTCGGTAACAATAAAGAAGACGTTAGATGTAATGTAATGTCACTCTCTCATTAGATAGTGATCACTTGTGTTTTGTTTTGACATTGGAAATTTATTTCGTTTCGTAATATTTTTTTCCCGAATTTTTGATTTTGGCGCTCGATATTTTGGAAACGAAGAATGATATCAAAAATTTAAGAAAAATTCCTCTGGACAATTTAATCAGCTACATCTTGAGCCTAAAACAAAGACGGTCGGGTTAAGGGTTTGCCCTGTAGCATAACCTTTTTTTAACCATTTCTCAAGTTGACTACGGGTTTGTCGTGTAATAATTTTCTTGTACTTTGAACATTATTATATCCTGCTTATTAATCGAAAAATTAAATATGTATACTTATGCGCCACGGCGACAATCATTCAAACTTCAATACGCGTGTGAAAATTTTGCAATTTGTTTGTTCACAGGCGTTATGTCGAGGATACTTATGTTAATCTAAGAATAAAATAATTATCATTCAACGTTGTAGTTTTATTTTGTAACCTTTTCCTTATCCCGTCTTTCTCGTCGCTCAGCGACAATATTTTTACGAATGTGCTCGATAGTCGTGTGAGGCACGAAATCTGTGACTTTTTTTTTGTTGGTTTTAAAAATTTAAATTTTAAATAAAATTCATCATTTTAGTTTAAGTTACATCTGATGAATGTCACTATGCCATCGGCATCGGTTCTTAAGTCTATACACAGGGAGATCTTTAACTAAGAAGAATCAACTAGAAACTCAGTAATGGCATTGCTTTTGTCTCTTTCTTTTCCAGCGTCTCATATTGGAAAATATTCTCAATAAAACCTACATCAGGCTTGGGTCTTGTTTTCATATGATAATAAGTGGAGATGAGACAAAGACACACAAAATTCAAAAATTCAAAATTCAAAATCATTTATTCAGTTTAAGCTACAAATAGCTCTTATAAACGTCGTTATGCCATCGGTTACTCTGGGCGAGAGACCTTGTACTGAAAAGAACCGGCAAGAAACTCAGCAAGTGTCAAGCTCTTTTCTCCCTTATAGCGTCAAAAATATTGGAAAATGCCCTATCATAAAAAAAGACACTTTCCATCACAAATAAAAACACAAAATATAAAGGACAATCACAAGATGTAAAAAAAACACAAAAAAGAAAAATAAACAAATAAAATATTTGAGTTTGCAAAAACATCATTTACCAGTTTAATTTATTACAATGTCATACAGTACTAGTAAAAGTCAAAACCTGTCTAAGAAAAAACAAAGTTAAACTATAGTTATTAATAATAAAAATAATACAAGTATGCAAGAGCAGACCAGCCTCCACAGGCGGGACCCGTTCACGAGTATGACATTTAAGTCATACTCAAGATAACAGCAGAAACAAGAACAAAGCACAAAACTTGTAATGCCACTGTTTAGTTTATAGAAGTATAAACTAAACAGTGGCATTACAAGTTTTGTCTTACTTCTAGTATTAAAATTGTGTACGTCACCGTGTTTAATAAATGAGTTGATATTGCAATGTACAAGAACTATACAAATAAAAATATATTGAGACGCTACTGTCAAGACACGAATCTCTTTAAAAAGATTGCAAGAAGTTCGTGAACCTAGTCTATAAATTGTTCTTACTGCTCGTTTCTGTAAAATGAATATAGTTTCAATATCAGCCGCTGTTCCCTACAGTAAGAGGCCATACGACATGAAAATAACTAAAGTAAACTGTTCTAGCAGTTTCAACGTCTGTTAACTGCCTTATTTTTCTAATGGCATAAAGCAGCAGAACTGAGTTTGCCGGCCAATTTTGATATATTATTAGAATTTCATTAAAGTTTTGAGTCAAGGGTTATACCTAAATAAAATGTTGAGTCTACCAAATGTAATCGATCACCGTTTATTCTAATATCGGTTGGTTCATTTGGTAGTCTAAATTTAATACATTTCAAATCACAGACATATCGAATGTCTATCACTATGGAATAAAAATACTTAAGATAATAAGATTCGGAAATTGCAGCTGCCCTTAGCATTCAGGAACTAGAAGCAAATCATTTCGTACAGATACATAGAATATCGACAAAATAAAGATGAAAATGTATATAAGGCCTTTTTTCATTTATTCATATATATGAAAAAATTTATAAACATAAGATACTCTTTTAACTTTTGCGTTTCTTTACAAATAAATTAACGGGCTTTTACGTGCTTAGTATAGCCACGGCTTACCTTTATATGTTCCAGACGTTTCGATTATCACGCCGCGGTCACGAGCTGACTGTCCCAGAACTGTTAAAGCCTCTTAATTATAAAGTTTACTTGTTTATAATTGCGCAGCCAATAAGCCATGTACATTGGGCACCCACATCAACGGCGAAAGAGTAATCTGAACGTAGGGCCCGGACGGCAGCGGAATCGTAATTAACCCCTTTACGGCTATCAGGCACAAGACGTGTTGGTTTATTAGTTTTACAGAACAACGGTACTTTCCACATAGGTTTATACAAGTAATAAGCCTTTTGAATCTTCGCAAGGTGGCTGGCAAGAGCTGGATGAGAGAGGCCGCTGATCGTGGTCAGTGGCACTTGGCTCCCCAAGTGCACGCCACAGCACGATCTGCCTCTGCCTTTGTCCAGCAGTGGACTAGGTTATGCTGATGATGATGATGAATTTGAAGTATTTTGAAGAGAGAGGGAGAAGTGGCAATGTCTATTATGGTAGGTTAAAGAATGACCATATTACTTGATGAAACAGCAGTTGAGATAAAATATTAAAATGAGTAGTAAGAGAACGGCTGATCTTTCGCAATGCCAAGTACCCGAATTAAAATACTTCAAGCTCATACATACATGCTTTGGAACACACGCAACCCTTTGTCCCTGTTGTTTTTTTTATTTTATTAGAAGGAGGCAAACGAGCAGGCGGGTCACCTGATGGAAAGCAATCACCGCCGCCCATGGACCAGAAAAACCAGAGGAATCACAGATGCGTTGCCGGCCTCTACCGTAAGATGGCAGTCGGTAAACAACAGCAACAGGTATTGCGCCAGAGTCTCCACTCTGCGGCCCTCCATATCACACCATAACCCTGTGAAGATTATTTTCATTTACTAATTATTGTGTCGATTTGTGAATTGCGAAATAAAGATTTTATGTGAATATATTTAATCATTTTTGCGTCACAATAAAGATTTGACGTAAATACATCGAAACACACTGAACTCTATTTCTTCTCGTTATCTTATATTCGTGTCGTGGTTTGCGTTAAAAATCTCTTGGCGAACGGACTGCAATGTAGTTTATTACACTGCTTTTACATGACCATTGATATGTACCTATCTACCTTCCAATATAAACTCTATTCTGAAGGTTTAAGGCTTATATTGGATAGCCAACGTCCGCCTACTTTGAAACGTTATGTAGAAAGTAACGTCTCTAATAAACTTCGGTTTAAAATGGATCTTTGGAAAAATGTAACTCCTTCAGCGACAGACAATTTAAATTGCAATTTCAAGAAACGTATATACTTAGAAAGATTTTTAAAATGCAGCACTTAATAGAATCTAAACATTTCTGCGCTAAATTAATTTAAATATTCCAAGAGTGAACTCTTAAATTAGCCTTTCTTTGTAAGCAAATAATATTTGAGAAAATTGACTGCCTCGGGAGGCACTTGAACCCACAACCTTTTTTATTCACTTTCACGTCATAATTTGTTTTCCATAGCTGCATTACATCGAGTAGTAGACTACTCGATGTAATGCAGCTGAACCCAAGTAATACACTTGGTCTAATTGGTCTTATCATTTAATAAATGATTTAATGAAACATCATGTCCAGTAACCGCAAGAATTTCGAAAAACTAATTATGTTGATTGCTATAATTTTGTGATAGGTATTACAAAAAAATAAGTAAATTGCCTATGACGGTTCCACTACTGGGCTATCCTTAATAATTAAAAAGCAAGTCATCACTACTTTGATAGGTCAGTCACCACGCTTGCCAAATGCGTATTGGTGATCACAAACCCTGGCTATGCATCGAAACATCCGAAACACACTTTGCCCTACTTGTGAATTGAACCCGGCACCTTCGGGTATCGGGACATTGCTTTGCCACTCAGCCACCACTTAAAAATTACAAATACCTTATTATTTTGTTAAGTTTGTCTAGCTTTCAAGCGTTCTAAAACTATCTAACTATAATCATTTTTTTTTTAATAAAAAACCGGACAAGTGCAAGTCGGACTCATCCACCAAGAGTTCCGTACAAGCTATCCTTGATTATCCTTGATTATTCATTATCCTTTATGGGTACATCTTACTAATATTATAAACGCGAAAGTTTGTAAGTATGGATGTTTGTTACTCTTTCACGTAAAAACTACTTAATGGATTTGGATGACATTCGGCATACAGTTAGTTTATAACCGGAATAACACATAGGATACTTTATATCCCGATATTCCGACGGGAACGGGAACCGGGAACCGCGCGGGTAAAACTGCGAGCGGCAACTAGTATTATATAGTTCAGGAATCGAGTCTCGAACTTTTCCCGAAATTCAGTTTCCAAGGTATTTCTTTTTTCATTCTTCGTCATAAATCGAAAACTATACATTATAAAAATAATTAAAAATCTGATTAAGCTTGTGCAAATGAACCCCTTTTATACGACACTTTTTTTTAACTTACTTCAAAGTTTAAGCCCCCGTACCTTGCATAAAGACTGTTAATATGTGATTTCATTAAATTCCTATGTATAGTTTCAGATTTTTCCCTGTACTTTGTCATACTTCATAGTTCTAGGTTAACGGCATGAATTTTGAATCCCTTGAGTGTCCAAATATACGTTTTTTGCGACATAAACGGTCGTATCATTTTTTTTCGTTAACTTAGAAGTTTGATTTTTTCACAGCTTCAAGGGACCGCAGACTTGAGTATTTTGGTTTTAATTTCAACTCGATACCTCAACGCGTTCCTGAGATAAAGGGTCTTGACAGACAGACAGACAGACGGACAACAAAGTGATCCTATAAGGGTTCCGTTTTTTCCTTTTGAGGTACAAACGAAAAACAATAATGCTATATAAAGTTATAAGACAAAATTTTACTAGAAAAAATCAACCAGCATAGGGAAGCTCGAAAGTGACACGACCTTTGGGTAATACGTCACTGTGAAGCTACTAAATAAATCACAAACGACTAGAGAAATTCAACAAGTCCTCTGTCTGGGGCTTCGGTAGAACGGGTACTTAGAACGGGTCATAAACCACCACGCCCGGCCCAGTGCGGATTGCTGGTTGTTAACGACTGTTGTTAGCAGCCGGGACCTAAGGCTTTACGTGCCTCGTGATGATACATTTTTGGTCACCAAGGTATCAGATCGGCCTAGAATTGATTTTGAGTCTGCAAGACATACTATTCACCTATTTCGTAAAAAAAAAACCAAGCATGTATCTTAATAATTAATGTCGCTGCGAATAATAATAAAAAAAAACAACTTGGAAACAACAAAAAATCGTGGAACATACATGGGGGTGTTTCGGATACTATATCGATATCGGATATAGATATCGGTCTTAAGATATCTTTATAATTTTATACTAAGACATTTATAAGATAAACAATTTATCATTTTCCTACACAAACTTTAAATGAAAAAAAAGGAATAAAACCTTGCGAACTAGCTGTAACACGACAGGCTAGAAATTGCAGTCTTTTATTTCACTTTTTCACGTTTAATTATTTCTTTAAGAACCAGCCACTCTAGTTTTTCAGAGCTCTTACTTCTATAACATTTGAAAGCTTGCAAGTGCGCTAAATAGAACTTCTAGTGTGCACGACATCGTCTGGCGGAAACTTATGATTAAACGTTGAACAAAAACAAGATTGATGTGTTCTTGAATAAAGAACGTCTATATTTTTAAGAAAATATTAGAGCTTTGGACTCGATGCCGTCAACTTGTTTACCTGCGTATACCCACTATGGAGAAGCTAGATGGTGCAGTGGTTGACGCGCCCCGTCTGGGATTGCTAAAGTTAAGCCACTTTCAAGGCCAGTCATCAGAGTGGTGACCAAAAATGTATCATCACGAGGCACGTAAAGCCTTAGGTCCCGGCTGCTAACAACAGTCGTTAACAACCAGCAATCCGCACTGGGCCGGGCGTGGTGGTTTATGACCCGTTCTAATATACTAATATGTAATACATAAGGAAGGCTCGTGCCCCAGCAGTAGGGACATAAAATGAGCTGATGATTATGATGATGATGACCCATTATGAGCGCCTAAGCAATAAAAAAGTGCAACGTAAATTTTGACCAGGACACTTAAAACACTACTTCATTGCTAATAAGCAAGGTTTGTATTACACATTTTTACGCTTCATTATTTCTTGAAGAAACTTAGGTTAGGTTGTGTTTAGGTTTTCCAGAGCTGTTTTCTCTTTGACATTAAGAAGCTTGCAAGTGTTTTAATTAGAGTTTCTATTGTGTACTGACGTCTGTGATTAAACGTATAACAAAGTGATTCTACTGTACACAATATAATTATATAGAGTTTTGAGATTGATGTTTATTTATAGAGCGTGTTTTATTTTTTGGCCTGTCAACTTATTAAGGTAAACTAACTATGAACAGCTCACTCATTATTAAGTGTCAATTGATACTGCCATTGAAGTTCTTCGGAAGCATCTGCCACGCCGTTCCGTGAAGTTTTCGAACGGAACTTAAAATTTTTAACAAATGCTAATTAACTTAAGCACAAAGCCGGTGCTGTGTGTTCGATGTTATATAATAAGCGTTTTTTTTTAGGGAGACAAAAGACAGAATTTATAAAATTGGCAATACATCACAATAAAGCTAAAGATTAATCCCAATATTCCCAATCCAAAATCATGACATAGCGTAGGTATTACAAAGTATTCATTACTCATCTTTACTTTCTCTATTTTTTATACATTACCTTACTTACCTTTTGATGAAAGTAATTTTGTTATATGTAAAGTAGGTGGTATATTATATAGTATTATATTTCACGCACAGCAAAAAAGTGGAGGAAAGAATTGAATAGATTAATTTATTGGATAGGAATTTTCGCCAAAAGCATTGAGATGGCGACAGTGGTTGTTAATTTTTTTTTGACATTTACGAAATAACAAACTATAGCCCATCTTTAAAATTAGAGCATGTTTTCGACTAACACTGTCATCAAACCCTCGATCCGATCCGAACCTTTCGGAGAATCTAGTAGGGCACGGGGACACGCGTGATGCCATTCTCTCTAGAAAACCTCCGAAGGTGATTCGGTTCACACGGCATGAGGAGCCCTTTAAGTTTCTCACCGCCCCAAAAAATCCCGGTAAAGCTGAAAATGCCGACTGAGACAATCAGCTACTTAATTCTCTCCAAAAAAAACTGTCATCAAATATTGCAAACTGTATGTATGGACATACAGTGAGTAATTTCATGGGATATCAATAAATAAATTTTCAAACATTCAGTATATTTCGGGACAGTATTTCCTGTCACTCGGCTTGCCAAATATAATATTACACCTACAACCTTTTTACGTTCGATTCGTTAAACTCTCTCTCCCGTATTTCTGGTACACAAATAAAAAGCTATGTTAAACAATGTTTATACTGGAAGGAAACTTCTGGAATAAAAACCTTTGTTCGACGATTGAAAAAACAAAAGCGGATAATGGTCTTAAACCCAGGCTATGCATCAAAAAATCTGATACGCAATATGCCTGACCTGAAAATTGAACCTAGGACTTTCGGGTATCGCGTGGAGCGCTTTAGCACTCGGCCGCCGAGGAGGTTCAATTTATAAATAAGGTACAATTACATATTCATATCAAAACCTAATTTCTTAAATATAGTAACGTCTCATAATATAACGATACTCTCTCGTCCAGCGATACCGACGACGCTGCTATACGTGTCCCGACTTCATTACTCTACGAAGGTGGAAGAGTTCGTAGAGTACATGCGAGTGAAGACCAATGCCACTCTGAGGGTCGAGCGGTTGGAGTCCCGCCACAATGTGAATTTTAATTCATTTGTGGTGAGAGTACCGACCGATCATCTGTCGACCTTCATGAAAGAGGACTATTGGCTGAAAGGTGTCATATTCCGGCGGTTCCGAGGCCAGCTACCGGACACCACGCTGCGTCGCACGTCGCGTCTTTACGTGTAGCATAGTTTTTAATTTATATAAGTATATTATTTGTATTTATGTTAGTCTGTAAGGTATCTATTCTATGGGCCTCTTTGTATTTTACCATCTTTTATACTGTTTTGTTGCCTGAAATAAATAAATCTATTCTATAGAATACTATAATATATTTAGAATAGTTTTATGTTACAATGTGTATATTAAACGTTGGTACTTATTTAATGGTAAGTTCACGGCGAGCCACACACTACAGGCTGAAACATAGTTATAGCGAATTTCCACACATCACTATCTAACGAATGTATATTTAATTAAAAGCACTGTCTATATAAAGTAATGCTAACTGAATACACTTATAGCTTACCAGATGACAGTACCACTAACTTTCCGTGCGACTGACGTCAGTAGCCGACCTTAATTTATAGTATAGATATTTCTCCCATAAAGCTTCAGTGAATTATCCACCACCCATCCCAAGCCTGGTGTAGAAAAGATTACTTAGCTTTCACAATATTAATCCATTAAACCATTTGTTTGAGTTAAATTAAATAACATGACAGGGCATTTCATATTGCCAGATATAGTATCAAAAGCCGTCATAGAAATTGTAAATTTTAACTTATTTGTTTTTAAGAATATGTGTTTAGGTTATAGTATAATCGGCATTTTTATGATATTTAAAGGACTTTGATGTTAATAGCTCCTGTTTTAGAGGGTTCTTGATACTTACTTCATTGTCAAAATGATTAAATCTCCACTATTTTGAAACGCTGTAAAACGCCGTATTAAACAATAAAGTCGTTTACAATCGAATCACAAACAAAGCAGAAAAGGTTGGAGGTGTCATTTCCATAGACCCTTGACACAGAAACAAAATGCTCGTCCAACGTTCTGCTCATCGGTCAATATTGTGACGTCACTCGATAAATTTTCTTTCGTAAATTACTAATAACGATTTGCTTCTAAATTGCTAAGTACGAGTACTAGATTGAATAAATAATGGCAGCCTCGTCGTTAACATATTATTAATAACTGACTTAATATCGGAATATTATGTAATTTACCAATTATAATCAATTGTTAAGAAAATACTTTATGTTTTTTTTTGTACTTTCATTTTCACGTTCTCAATGCCCTTTTTTGTATCTTCCTATTTTTTTATTTCCATAAGCAAGAATATCTGTAGAAGTAAAAAGACTCAATTTGTCTGTTTTATTTCCTGGAAATTCTGGATTTGAATTTTGGAAATTCTCAAAAGCTAATTTTTATAACGCAAAAAGTACCCGGACCATACTTGCAGCGCCAAAAGAATCACAAATGCATTACCATCCTTTGAGAAGTGAAAAGGCGCTTTATTGAGGGTCCCATATTTGTAACGGTCCGGAAATACCGCGCCGTGTCACTTACAAGTGAAATGATAGCCAATTGCTCCCTACCTTGACAAAGGCCCCAAGGATCAACAACACAACGACCGGTTTTGTGCTGCTCGCATCCAGCAGCTATCCGCGACCAATATGGAATACAAAATAAAGTAACACAAACTTAATAAAAGCGACACACAAGCGAACGATACCACAATAAGCCCAATGCAAAACCGTGGCCCTTAACCGTTTCCTTGTTGGCTGCATTCCAAGAGAAATGTAGGCTGAAAAGGTTTTATAAGTGCTGGGCATCTGCATCGTCGCAAGGTCATGAAGGGCCAGGCAACAGCTGGTGAGAAGCCCGTTCAAATGTTGCCCTGCCAAATTAAGTTTAGCCGTTCACTCACTTTTCGCCGCGTTTACAGAGGGTAAATTTAATTTTCCATGATAAAACGCAGACATTCGTGAACCGTACGCAAATAATGCTGATGTTTTTAGATTAAGGAGTTGGATTTCATTAAGGTTGACTGTCGTTTTGTCAGTATATACTGGTTGTACATCACAATGAAGTAGCGCTTCCCGGTGATAAACGAGGGAAATTAAAATGTTGCAATAAAAGATCTCGTTTTTGTTAACGTGATCGGATGGAAAATATAGCTATAGCACTGGACACCCAAAACTCAAACTAGCGACGCGTTTGATCGTGTGAGCCAAGCAATTTTCGCAGTGGCAGGTAACGGGATGGGTGACCAAAATTAAGAATCTTGAGCTCTTGCTTCGGAAGGCACTTTAAGCAATTGTTACTGATTTTTGTCGATAGATACGAAGGGTGGTCATTCAGGTATCTGTATGGCGATCCAAAATCGGACTTATGTCCGGAATTAGAAGTAGAATTATTTCCGTCTTACATTGCTATGTAAAATGTTGTAAACATTGGGAATAGCAAATTAAACTGGGTCATCTTGAGAATAAAGATTATAGCCCTCGTAGCGCTTTTAATTTTCTTTGTCCTCGTCTCGGAATCTGATACGAGGGCTTTACAAAGAACTTATGACGTCATTGTTTTCCTCGGTTTTACAGGACCACTTTAACGCTACAAAATTTCTGTGGAAAAATGCTACCTATTTGCTACATATTACCTATATATCCTTAAAAATGTTTACGTTTATAGTTCTTGAGTAAAAATACAAGATAAAAGTATGTTATTAGGAAATAGGGCTATGTAAAGGTTTGCTGTTAAGATAGTCGGTTCCTTAGCGCTTGATGATTCCAGGAAGAGATGGCTTCCGTCTTTGGCCTTATCATCACCAGCAATCAGGTGAACAAAAAAAACAAACGCCACCCTTTAAAAAATATCTTTAGCTTTTAATTCTTCAAACTTACAATTTGATTTCAATGACTGAGAGGTCCTCAACAATAGCGTTGTCAAAGAAAAATGTCTTTAATTAATGAAAGCATAGAACACGTGCGAGTGCACGAAGCTTCAAGAAGACTAATGACGACATTCTACCACTTCGCAAGATTTAATTTAGTTTCATTACCTTCACTAAAGCATGGACTATAGGAAATGTCCGCAAAGCAATTCCAGCTTATTCCTTAGGAGACAGCATTTTCGCTGCTATTTATTTGTTATCTTTAAAAGAATTTTGTTCTTGGAAAGTTTAATTTCAAAAGCTTCTGCTTTTGTTGTCCTTTTGAACACTAGTGGATAATAAATCTAACATGACAATTCGTACAAACCTTTTATACAAACAGGCGAGCTTATCCACCTGGGGTGGTCAGTGCTTTAGAGATTTTCGCGGGTTTGAATCCCGGTGCGAAAATGTTTGTGTAATAAACATAGTGAAGTTAATAATGTTCATATTAGAAGTTGTTTATTTTTATTACCCCCTCTATAGTCTCGTGGTACTACTAACGGTCTTAGACAAAGAGGTCCCGGGTTCGATTCTCAGCAGGGCTGTACATGATTGTACTCGGCTTGATTAGTGCGTAGGGTTTGATTTTATAATGCCTTTAGCAACCATTCATCCTAGTTATGTTGCTAAAACATTAATGAAAAATTGTTGTATTTCGTCAGCAAGAGATAAAATAGCCAGTAGTTGAGAATGACGAGTAAGTGTGCTTCCACCTCGGCCTTAAAAAATAAAGGCTTAATAATAAAATAAGTTTTCATATAAACTAACGTCATCCTAACTATTACTAACAGCAACGGAGCAACGTGTTACCAAGCTACTTTGTAAAAATTGCTTTAAACAGTGTGCCCGGGATTACAAAAGCAATAAATTATTATTAAAATAATGATTTTCACATAGGTTGAACCACGGGAGAAGAACCAGTAGGTATTGAATGTATCCTTTAGTTCTACAAGTATCTTTAATACAAATACATGGTTTACAATTTAAAATGGCTTCCATCAAAATCCTTTGACTGTTTGTACTTCAAACAAATCAAACCAAACAGCTAGCGCAGCGTGGTTACATGATAGACGATCAAATCTACATTGACTGCGCAATTTCAAATCAAATATTCAATGCAAAGCGTACAATGAATTTGAAAATCAGGTTAATGCAAAGTTAGATGTCCGTAAGTCATGTCACGACAATGAATTTAGCTTGGACTGCTATCGTACATCAATCATTGCAGTACGAATGCCACTTACCTAAGTGCCTTGTCACTATTGTATTAAGTCTTCTATTTGCTGAGCAAGTGTAGAATTGTTTGTCATGCGATGCACAAGGCTGTCGTTATTCATAACTGAATACATTTTGCAAAGCGATTCGCTCGTGAAGACGGGCTTTGTTTCAACCCTAGCTTTTGTCGGTTTATTTCGTTGTCTTTATTTCAGGAGAAAGTGTGTGTAAGTAGCATTTAAAGATTTTGAACGGGTACCAAAAAAATTACGTTTTAAGAAACAAACAGTTTCATTGATCAAATATACGAATGTCATTGTTAAATGTTTGTTGAGATCACGTTGAGATGTACATTTATTTTTATTTTTATTCGTGACGTCTTAAAATAAAATATTGAAACGCAAACTTCTCAGTATAAATATTCTGTAGCATATTTTTTAAGTGCCCACCATTTTGGCAAAATTTTACCGACCATAGCATAGCTGTCAGGCAGCGTTGGCGACAAATATCATTAGATATTTTATTTATTTGCAAAATAATAAAAGTGTTTTAGCTTTTCTAATAATTATACTTTTATTTTTTAGCCTTAGTAATGTTCCATTTTTGAGACCCCTCTGCGTCTCCACTCATTAATTTATAAATGAAATGAAAAATTAAACAAATATACACTAATATTATAAAGAGGAAACCCTAGTATCTTTGTACCTTTGTATGTATGTATGTTTGCAACGAATTAACTCAAAAACTACTGGACCGATTTAAAAACATCTTTCACCATTAGAATGCTACATTAGCGCTGAGTAACATAAGCTATATTAAAAAAAATGTCCACTTGTGCGAAGCAAGGACGGGCCGCTAGTAGTAATCTAGTAGCTAGTAATAATCCTGCTAGCTAACAATTATTTGAATTGTGAGAAGCTAGCGTTATAAGCCTGGAAAAAATATAACGTGAGATGCGACAAAAATATTAACTTAACCAAACACAACAAATAATTATGTAACAGAGAAGCTTTATTGGCAATGACAAAATCCTAACTAAAATATAATAAATATACTAAATAGAAACTTAATTAAAGCAACGATGTCATTTTAATAGCACACACATACCGAGAGCTACTAAAACAAAGTCACGAACTAACACAGCTAATAATGAAATGCGAAGATCTCATAAAACTGCAATTTGTCGAACATAATCCCTTCGCCCAATAACGGCTTTCCACATATTTGTTCTGTACCATTTCCCAGTCCCCTCTTCGGACTCATAAAATATAATCATACCATAACGTACGCACCTTTTATGGGCTGCGTGTGTTAGAACTCAATAAACCGTCTCTATAAATTACTGACTGTGAAATTGGCAGCTATTTGAACTTTTTTTATTAACCAATATAATCTCGCTTTGTAGAAAGATTTCTGGTATGACTATAGAAAGTGATTTATGAAGGACTCTACTAAGTATATAGCGAACCGAAATCGGTGTATATTTTTATACATTAGAGAAATGTTAATATGACTTTTTATGACGAATCATTTCAATTGTTTCAGCTGAATAAATGGACGAATATTCTTGAATATTACTACTATTATAAAGTTATATTATCGGTTTTTATTCTGAATAGTATGTATATCTTTTCACTTTTAACGCTGGGAATCGACTCCCCGATCCGATTCGAACCCTTCGGAGAGTCTAGTAGGGTACGGGAACACGCACAGTGCATGAAGCCATTCCCTCCATAAAACCTCTGACGGTGATTCGTTTCACACGGCTTGAGGAACCCTCTAAGGTTCTCGAAGCTCCCAAGAAAGTCCGGTGAATCTGAAAATGCCGAGTGGCAATCAACAAACTCAAAAAAAGAAACGCTGGGAATGGTACTCGAACGAGCATTCATGGGTCTAAAGCCAATGGCCACACCGCTTCTAAACAATATCGTTAGAATGACAATCTAACTACTTACTCTACTTTTTTTTCCCTTTATTTGATGGCTTCGTGCGATTAGCACATTTAGCCAGTGTCAAAGTAATTTTTCTTACAATAATTAATACTTATATAAACAATATTTCCTCCCTGATAATGATGATGAATGATATTAAAAATGAAAAGTGAGAAATGATATACCCCCAACCAACCCCTCAGTAAAGGTGTGGGGCTTTACTAAGTCCTCACGCGGACTTCTTGAGAGAATTCGAAAAGTGCCGTTGCACTGTTTTGTTTCATTTGCCAACACTCATGAACACTCATGAACACTTAACGGTTAATAATCCACCTATATTTCACATTATTATTCGACATAACACAAATTTTAGAAAATAAAACAAAACCGCCCTCATGACTCTTCACTTTCCCGCCAAGAAGTCCTTACTCTACTTACTTACATTTTAAAATATCTGTCTCTAACTTCCTACCTGCTTATGATTAAAAACGTATCTGGCTTTGTAAAGCTTTGCAAACCCACTGCACCAAAATTGAGTGATAAAAAGAATCGTTGTACCCAAATTACGGACTTAAAAAGGAAAAACAAGTCGTTGTTTGCAGGAAAGAGCGGCTTTTCATTTGAATAGTAGCTTGTTAGCTCGTTAGCCCTGTCGAGTGTGTCTTGTCATGGCTCGGGCTTAAGGACTGACCCAAAAAATGTAATTTCATAGTCCACGACAATTGTAAAATGAAATAAAAAGAGTCAAACCTCTTATAATTTGGTCAAGAGTTGTAGGAAACCGGGTATAAAAAGTTCCAACAACGGTTTCCTCTTTGTTTATTATACTTAAAAAAACATAATGCAGCCCTGTCTGTGGCTTTTATAAAAATTATAATTGGTCTCACAATACACCGTATTATAAAAATCTGTCCTTCTAAAGTTGATGTTAAGGTAGAGCGATAAAAAAATATTTTTTATTTATTTATAATAAGAGTGTAGTAACACTGACACTAGCAGGTATAATATGAATTAAACTTAGATTATTTAAAGCCAATACCCATCAATTGTAGTGATAATTTAAGAAAGACAGTTATTGGCAATTTACTATCTTACTTACTATACATTTTATAATTATATAAATTTATTAAATTGAAAGATTGCTTGTAGCTATAAAACCTCCTTTGCCCGTACTAACATAAAAATTGTATGTAATTGTTTTTTCATCTGGGTGTAAGCAATAAAAGTAATTCTGTTCTAAAGTTTACGCGAACACCACACATTGAAATGAAACAACTTTTACGGATCTTTGCACGAACCCTGCAAAGGGTTCGAAACGTCAGGATAAACATTAAATAAGTAATGTGTAAAATAAACGCGAGTAGATCCGTAAAAGTTGTTTCATTTCAATAAAAGTAAAGTAAACAGCCCATAACTGTCCCACAGCTGGGCAAATGCATCCATCCTTGAAATCAAGTCATGGCTACAATGGTTTAACCACCACGGTTGCCGAATGCGGGTTACAAATCGGGGCTATGCATCTAACATTCTGAAAACACACTATGCCCGACCTGGAAATTGAACCCGGGACCTTCGAGTTTTAGGCAGAGCGCTTTGCCACTCGGTCACAGAGGCGAGCAATAAAGTTTTTATTTATCTTCCTATCTATCTAACCCTAATACCAATATCAAATACCAGGACCCAATTTCAAGTGAACCCAGTGTAACAGCTGGTAAGCATCTCCTGGCGTGTCGAGAGCCGTTTAGAAATGCTAATAGCACACCCTCATAATCCCTTTTACGCCTCCTTTTTCACATTGTGAAAAAATTACAAAAGAAAAAATGTGGATGTTAGCCTTCATTTCAGACTATAAAGCTGAAATGGCGCTACCATTTCAGCTTTATAGTCTGAAATGAAGGAAACTTCCTTGCTACTACTAAGGGACTGGTTTAACTCTCTGTCGCAGCATGATGCTACCAACACTGCTGTGGCGACATACTTAGTTAAGGTAATGGTAGCCATGCGGGCGGACTTAAATGTCCTACCACCGACCAAACCAAGTATAATATGTACTTACCAGCTGTGATTGAATCCAAAACGGTCTTTCCACAAAAATAAAGCGGCAGAAAATTTCAATTTATCTATAGAAACGAAGCAGTAGAGAACCCCTTATACGCGTGCAAAAGTACAAAGTAACGACCACGACCACACTGCCAAGAGTGTAACGACTAAAGAGATAGAAACGAATAACCACCTTTAAATATCAGTAACCGAAGGTGTATTCTACCCAGAACTCATTTTTATTACCAACTAGGTAAATTTTACAAATAATTTGATATGAAACTTAAGTAGGTAACTAAAACTATTACGAAACTAAAAATGGCGTCAATTAAATCCTCCGCGTCGCTGTCGACGGGTAATGTACAGAGACTAGCGGCAATGCCACGTTGTATGGCAATGCTTAGCCTCTGGCCAAGGTAAAAGCCAGCCTTAGGGTCATGAGAAGAGTCAACCAGCCGTACCAGTACCAGTACCAGTAGAACTACCAGTCGACAGCGACGCGGAGAAATTTTAGACGCCATTTTTTAGTTTCGTAATAGTTTTAGTTACTTAAAGTTTCTTATCAAATTTTTTGTAAAATCTGTCTTAATTAAAATTTGTAATATTGTCACTGTTTGTTATAAACGAACTAAACAGAGCGTAGTTTTTAAAATCTTTTCTACTGTAAAATAATTTTCGGAATAAGGTTAGTCAAAGTTTTAAGAAATTCGTGCATTGTGTTCTAGTTAAAGAAATATGTATTATACTAGGTAAGATAATACTTTTGGATCTATTGTTACATTGTCAACAGCTTATGATCTTTTGATTCGACTTTAAAATGTAACCGTACGGCATTGTCTCGAAATTTGTCAGACTAGGGACACCTAGGACACTAGGGACAGCGCAGCGTTAATAGCAGCAACTAAATAATCAGGAGCAGCTATCAATGTTACAAGTACCCTTACGTCAAAATTAACACCGTTGTACGGTGTACTCATTAATATTTTTGCCGCTAAGCCATAGGATCCAGTTATACAACTACGCTTAGAAGCATAACAACTATTAGAGGGTTGGTAACGCACAATTTATACTCAAGATGTTGTCAGCGGTAAATACATCTCACCATAAGACAAGCCACGGCTTTGCTCATTATATCACTAAATCGATCACATTAACATCACCAACTCATGTTCTTACTTTGGGGCGCGAGTCTTCCATAATGATAGATAGGGAGAACGGGCCATAAACAAACACGCGGGCCCAGTGCGGATTAGTGGTTGTTAACGACTGCTAATGCAGCTGGGGCCATTACGTGCCTTCCAAAGCACGTAGGAGATTAAGATCGTCCGATCGATCCATCGAGCTTCTCATTAATCTAATAATAGTAGTTTATGCAACTGTCATATAATGAAGGGTATTAAAACACGAGTGTGAGTTTATGAAACGAGCGCAGCGAGTTTCATAAAAGTAACGAGTGTTTTAATACCCTTGTTATATGCAGTTGCATACACTACTTTATCTTCACTAATGCAATTAGTCAAACAACAAGAGTAAAAGCTGACAATAGTTTATTTATAATAATTGTTCAAATTTTGGATGGTACAATTTTGAAAGTTAATGTTAATTATTGATCCAGCAGCTGTAGCGGTCGCGGGGCAAGCAGTAGAGCTCGTAGACGGAGTTGGAATATTTATAATTACTTTATTCGTCTTGTTTTCTATACTGTTCAAGATCGTATTTGAGACTTGAATTTTATTCATTAAAGACTCATCAATGTAGCTTTCAGCCACAGTAGAAGACTTCCACCCCCCGTGTCGTTTCAGTGCGGTCAAATCACCACCGCTATCTATGAGAAGGGTCGCCGAGGTGCGCCGGAAGCAATGCCCCGTGTACAACGCTGGGTTAGGCAGATTCAAAAAACTTGCGATAGTTTTTCCCAGAGCACCAAATTTATTAATACCAGTTCTTTGATCGACGCACTTCCCCGATCTATAGCTCAAGAAAAAGGCAGGGTTTCGACAGGGGGTGGGTCGAAGTTCCATGTATTTTTTACATACGGCATAGCAGTTGCCCGTCACAACAAAAGAACGATCTATTTTCGTTTTTGTTTTCGAAACTTTCACCATGATTGTACTGTCGTCTATGTTAGAGACTTCATCGAACTGGATGTTGTATAGCTCTTGCCTTCGGCATGCCCCCATTATGCCGAAGATTAGTGCAACCTGTAACAATAAACGATATAATAAGCTTGAGGTACATAGCCAAGGCAAAAACTATGATTTATGAAGTAGTAAAGTGTAGGTACCTACTACCTAATTTATACACAAAGCGCTTAAACGGAGTGTCTAGATAACTTGCGTGTGTAGTACGTAAGTACTAGGTAGATTAAATAACAGAACTAAAATACACTTACCTTTTCAAAACTTATACCATACTTGGGACCATACTTGTGCGAGAAAATGAAACCTCACCAGCCTTCTCCGTTCGTCATCCCGAGGACTTGGAAAAGATCAGGAACAAAAAGCACGCATGAGTCGTGCAATTCTTTGTATATTATTACCCTACTCAAAACTTCCCACATAACTCATAGCGTTATTGTATCATTTGGACGTCGTTCAATACTATGTCGCAAGTATAACTTCTGTGTGAAACTTATTTATCTCACCTGCACAGTCTCTGACTCGTGCATTACACTATGTCTATACCGTACAGCTGTTGAATGTCGAGCTGACCTACGCAATTTCGTATCTACCCACTTATTAATAATTGTAATGCAACTTTATTGGTTTTATCTAATTTTTCACTATAATTCAATTGCACAAATACATATTTTTCCGGCAAATTTAAATTTAACTTGTGTAGTGTTTAACTTTGTTACCACGCCGGGTGTATCAAAAGAAGTGGTTCATTGGAACAATCTTTTTTACTCAGCAAGTTATTTTCGTTTGCAATTTAATTGGTTTTTACTAATTATTTACTGTAAATCATTGGCACAAAGGCACCTTTTTCCCGTGAATTTAATTTGTGTAGTGTTTAACTTTCTAATTAAGCCTGGTTTATCAAGTCAAGTGGTTTATTGTTTGAACAATTTTTTTTTTATTTGGTAAGTGTTTTGTATGATAATTATAAAGATATTGCGTTAATGTTTATAAGCTTTGTAACGAGTAATCATAATCATACAACATTTGCAATGCATGTTACGATACTGTTTTATACTTTCCATGTGTTAATTTCACTAAGTTCATATTATACAAGTATAATCGTTATTTATTCTCGTCAGTACTTGGGGTTAATCGATATAATATCACTCAGTATGTACGTCACATATGTATGTCGCATAAATTATTTGAGCATTCATTATGTAATTTGTCTGTTTCCGATGGGAGTGATTGGTGTAATATAATAAATACTTCTTTAAATAATCTAAATAAGTTCTGTCAGGGCTCTGGTACTGTAAATGTATGGGTAAGGTTCCACTGGCAAGTAGCTATGGAACGCTTCCTTAGGTTATAAAATAATGCCTAAGGGGTGGATCACTTATTGAGCTGTAGTTTAACTAATTATTTTTACTAGATGAAATATGATATAATGATATGATATGAGTGGACTGTATTTTTTAAGAGGTTTGGTTCAGCTCGGATCCACAACTAAGGTAATTAAGCCTCGTTCAGTAAAACCTGAGATCAATTAGAAAACACAAAAAAAACATCATGGGCAAGGCACTTGTACCAAGATTTAAGGGAAGGTTATATGGGAAAAAACACTCACTGTTGCTGCAGATGAGATCCAGTTCACAACTCTTCACAATTACCACAATCACAAGCAGGCCTGCTGTATTTAGTGTATCGATATATCCAATTATAAAAATAAAGTGTTTTTGGAAGAAGATTAGCTTGATTTACTTAAATTTTTAAAACACTGTCGCGTAGGCGAGGTCAGCCATTGCAATTTGTTGCACACGGAGCGACGGACCGAGACGTTATTTTGTCAGGAGAGGGTAGGAAGAACCTCATACAAGTGCGTAGTATCAAAATATAATTAAAAATGACGGTATGCTAAGTAATTTATAAACGAGACTCAACATCCCCCTCGCCTTGAAGGAACCCCTTCAAATTAAAGCAAGTTACTATCAAAAATATGAAACTAATAACTAAAACTACGACTAAGCTTATGTATGCTGATTATACTATTGCGAAGGTAACGGACATAATTTTACGAAAGGTCGTTTGAGCATACCGCTCTTAGTTCTAACGTCTGCAACGCGTACGACTCCGTCTCTACCAGGGTGCAACCCTGTTACAATGCCGAGAGGCCAAGGAGGTAAAGGAGGCGCGTTATTACACATAATTATAACAACCGTACCTATAGTTATAGGGTTGGAAGGCGTATTCCATTTCTCTCGCAACTGCAGATTATGGAGATACTCCGTCCTAAATCGTGTCCAAAAGGATTGGACTAAAGAGTCTAATAAAGAATAACGAGTGAGAAGATTAGTCCGTTCACAACTAAGATTAGTCGCGGGAAGAAACGCTAACGATGCGCTAGATAAAAAGTGTGAAGGAGTTAACGCGGTAGGATCTGAAGGATCAGAACTTAATAAGTAGAGAGCGCGACTGTTTAAAATCGCCTCTATCTGAGTCAATACTGTAAGAAACTCTTCATACGTTAATAATTGAGTACCTATTACTCTAGATAAGTGTGACTTTACACATTTAATATTAGCCTCCCATATGCCCCCAAAGTGAGGTGCACTGGGCGGATTGAGTTTCCACTCGATACGAAGGTTAGAAAGCTCATTAGAAAAAATTACAAAATAATCGTCAGATTTTAAAAAGGAGTGAAGCTTTTTTATAAATCTTAAAAAATATACAACAGAGCGTAGGTATTTATCCCAGTTAGAAAAAGCTAAACTTAAAGTTATAAGTGGATGTTCCGTTTCTGGAGAGCTAGTAGCTACGTGCGTAGTTTTCTTCTCCTCAGGGAGCGCTGAGGGAGAAGGCACGAAATCGGAAACCGGCCAGTCACTTATAGGAAGAGACATCCACGACGGTCCCGTAAACCAAAGTTCGTGGTGTATCAACTGCGAAGGCAAAAGCCCACGCGACACACTGTCCGCGGGGTTTTGGCTCCCAGAAACAAAACGGAAAGTTTCTTTAGGAAAAAGAGACTGAATTTGTGCAATTCGATTTGCGATAAATGTACTAAATCTATGTGGGGACGAGTGCACCCAACATAGCGCTACTTCCGAATCGGAAAAAGCGTATACGTCCGATATAGGGAATCGCTTAGACATAAGGTCATAAACAACGCCTAAAAGCTTCGACATCAAAAGGATCGCGCAAAGCTCTAGACGAGCGAGTGTTATGGTTTTGATAGGTGCAACCTTTGATTTTGAGCACAATAAACGTATAGTGTGCTGATTATCATTAATAACATATGCGTATATTACGCAACCGTACGCTTTTTCAGAAGCGTCCGAGAAAGCTACAAGATAAAATTCAGAATTATCATGAATGCCTAGATGGCGCGGAAATCTCAAAGTAGATATTAAAGGAAGTTCCTTTATAAAAGTAAGCCATAAATTTAAAATAAACTGCGGCGGCTGATCATCCCAATCTAGTTTAAGAAGCCAAAGTTCTTTAATTAATAATTTAGAATAAAGTATAACGGGGCCAACGAGACCTAGAACGTCATACAAGCGAGCAGTAGCTGATAGGATGGCGCGCTTCGTACCTTTGGTGTCCGGTGGTGTTACTGTAAATTTAAAACAGTCGGAAGAAGGCAGCTACTGTAAACCGAGAAGTTTTATAGTGGTGTCGTCGTCGAAAGAGACAGACTCCTGCTGGCGATGTGATGCAGGAATGGCACACAACAACTCAAGAGAGTTGCTGGTCCACTTAACCAATTCAAATCCACCAGATTTGAACAGCTGGAGCAACTGTGATGCTGTCTCTACTGCTCTGCCTAGCGACAGAGCAGAGGAAGCTAAGTCGTCCATGTAGACGTCTCTTTCTAAGACTTCAGCAGCCAAAGGGAAGTTTTCTCGCTCATCATTAGCAAGTTGCCGTAATGTTCGAATAGCGAGAAATGGAGAACTACGGAGACCAAAGGTAACGCGATTAAATTGATAAGTTTCGATGGGATCATCTGTTGAAAATCTATATAAAAACCGTTGATAATTACGGTGCGCGGGATGTACTTCTATTCATAAGTACATTTGCCGAACGTCGGCGAAAAAGGCTACTTTAAAAATACGTACATTAGTAAGTATATTAAATATATCGTTCTGTAAATTGCACCCGGTGTGCAAAACGTCATTAAGTGAAAGCCCGGAGTCGGTTCTAGCACTGGCGTCCAGAACGATGCGAAGTTTAGTAGTATCCTTGTCATCACGTATGACAGGATGATGCGGCAGGTAGAAGCCCTGCGACGAAGTATCGTCATTAACTAAAGAAATGATATTTTTATTTAAATAATCGGCAACAACATTATTATAATTTGTACGTAGGTCGGGTGATCTTAAAAACTTATTTTCGAGTGATAAAAAACGTCTATGAGCATTAAGAAAAGAATTACCAAGTTGGTCTAAATTATGTTTAAATGACAAACTAACAGAGTAGGTACCGTCAGCCTTGCGAGTAGTGGTAGCCACATAATTATCCTCACAAGCTTGTTCATCAGGCGATAAAAAAGTCTTAGAAGGCACCTCTTCTAATTTCCAAAATTTTTCTAATATTTCATAGACCGGTTCGCGGGAAAATGCACAAAAGGAATGTGTGGAAAGATAATTATAAGTTGGGATATTACCCATTAAAATATAGCCTAAACTAGTTTCCAAAGCGGTAGGTAAGTTGTCTCCAGGTATAATTTTGTTAAACATTAAAATTTCACAATATAAATTAACATCAATTAACATTTCTATAGGTCCCGGCAAGTTAAAATCATCATCCGCGATAGGTAAGTTATCCAAATAATTTAACATAAAAGTATCGACGCGGGAGTCAGGTAGCTGTGACGTAATCTCCTCGACAACAAGCTGTTGAGATAAGTAACTATTCCCGCCATCAAAGCGCGATGTAAACTTAACTGTAGTTATACCTATAATAGGCTGAGATGTACCACCTATACCTTGTACTTTAGAATATTTATTTTGAGTGTAGATAGGAAGAGATAAGCGTTTACAACAAAATGTTGTTATATAATCGCTCTGCGAACCCGGGTCAATTAAACACCTAACATAATGAGCGCGGTTATCAGTATCTATAATTTTAATTTTCGCGGTCCCTAATAGTGTAGTGAACGAGCGACGATCACCATGATCACGTGAAATGTTACAAACAGATGCATTAACTGAACCATTAGAAGGTTGAGCATTAGAAACTTCGACCTTATTGCAAGAGTACGATGGTTCATTATCGACCGTACAACGGTTATTACTTGAAGTGAAGTTGTTGCGATTTACCACTAACTGCGAAGTCGCAGTGGGCACATGACTAACGTCACGTTGTTTATATAAATGCAAGTTATCAAAATGTAACATGGAGTGATGATATTTAGAAGAACTAAAACGACAAGTACTATTAGAAGTGCATGTATTTAGCGTATGTTTATTACTTAAACAATTGTTACAAAACGCGTTGGACTTAACAACATTAAAACGTTCGCGTGGAGTCATTTTTATAAAAAGCGGGCAAAAATATAGTTGATTATTGTGATTATTATTTTATATTATTAAGAAAAGTTTTTTTTTGGATTGCTCATCGGTAATATCTTGTATACATAAGTCATATATAGTTTGCATACGAGTAAAATATGCATTGCGTTTAGACTCCAACAATGCCAACTGCGTTTTATCATCAATCTCCGACATGTTTGATAACAAAGGAACAAAATGTATATAGAATACGATGTAAAAATATTAAATGTAAATATATAACGCCGATGTGTCTTGTCTATTGTAAGTATTTACTATAAAATGCCTAAGTAGGCTCGAAAAGGTTTCTAAGTAAGTACCAGAAATAAAATATAAAAATAACTAAATAATATACACGTATAGCACGGTATGTTATATCTCCTAACACAGTGTGTAGGGGCGGTGCGGTGAGTATTAACTCTAATAAGTACAAATTACACAACGAGTATAAAAACTCTAATGTAAATAAGCGGTGTGTAAAAAACCTAATACAATCGTAGCCGATGTATATTAGGCCTCCTAATATTAACTATATAAAGTTATAAGTATATTAGGGGCGGTGCGGTGAGTATTAACTCTAATAAGTACAAATTACACAACGAGTATATAAACTCTAATGTAAATAAGCGGTGCGTAAAAAACCTAATACAATCGTAGCCGATGTATATTAGGCCTCCTAATATTAACTATATAAAGTTATAAGTATATTAGGGGGCGGGAGTTCGCAATAAATAATATTAGATATAAGTACCTAACTAGATATTTATGAGAAGACGCGGTGCAGAAGTATCTGCGATTGACTGACAATGTCAAGGTCAGGCGAGTACCTGTTAAGTAGAAGTTCTACTATTAGTTAGCTAGCGTTAACTAAAAGACAAGACACTAATTTATAAAATAATAAAGCGGGTGGCTGAACCTGCGCGCGCGACGAGTAGTTACAAGAGAAATGGAATATTACGCTATAGAAACGTTATAATAGTTATGTTTACTTGGGTAATTATAAACTGCGTTTAGTAACAATTTAGGTTATAAGTAGATTAATTCCCTACCTAGGTTTAGCAAATCAGCATAAATAAGCAAGTACGTAATTTTTATATGAAATAAACGAGTAATGAATTAATCTTGGAATTTACTGTTTTGACATAAATAGAAAATATCTCGTAGGATCAAAAATGTATGGGTAAGGTTCCACTGGCAAGTAGCTATGGAACGCTTCCTTAGGTTATAAAATAAAGCCTAAGGGGTGGATCACTTATTGAGCTGTAGTTTAACTAATTATTTTTACTAGATGAAATATGATATATGAGTGGACTGTATTTTTTAAGAGGTTTGGTTCAGCTCGGAT
Source organism: Eudonia lacustrata (assembly GCA_947562085.1). NCBI lineage: Eukaryota > Metazoa > Arthropoda > Insecta > Lepidoptera > Crambidae > Eudonia > Eudonia lacustrata. The sequence continues at coordinate 9,337,438 of OX387318.1, forward strand.
CCACAACTAAGGTAATTAAGCCTCGTTCAGTAAAACCTGAGATCAATTAGAAAACACAAAAAAAACATCATGGGCAAGGCACTTGTACCAAGATTTAAGGGAAGGTTATATGGGAAAAAACACTCACTGTTGCTGCAGATGAGATCCAGTTCACAACTCTTCACAATTACCACAATCACAAGCAGGCCTGCTGTATTTAGTGTATCGATATATCCAATTATAAAAATAAAGTGTTTTTGGAAGAAGATTAGCTTGATTTACTTAGATTTTTAAAACACTGTCGCGTAGGCGAGGTCAGCCATTGCAATTTGTTGCACACGGAGCGACGGACCGAGACGTTATTTTGTCAGGAGAGGGTAGGAAGAACCTCATACAAGTGCGTAGTATCAAAATATAATTAAAAATGTCGGTATGCTAAGTAATTTATGAACGAGACTCAACAGTAAATAACATTAAGAACAGTCTAAATATGGTTTGTCAAGGTTCTAGATACGAACTAATTTATCAGTTTCTCATATTATTTTTATTAATACGTAAAATCTTAAAATTTAGCACTTACAATGCGTTTATGTCTCATTATGTCTTGCTAACGGTTTTGCTTTTTGTGACAGTATCGTGTAGTGTAATACAATCAACACCTTATCACTCTTTAATAACATTTATTATATTATTAACAAATAGAAATGGCTACTAAATTATCAATATATTATCAAAACTGCAGGGGCCTACGCACTAAACTCCAAACCATTTATATGAACATATTATCGGAATCATACGACATAATCATGTTAACAGAAACATGGTTGAACCCTGCTATAATTGATACCATGTTGGTTGATTCACGTTATGTGATCTATCGGTGTGATCGTGACTTTGTAGCTACCAATAAGCAGGATGGCGGCGGAGTGTTAATCGCGGTGCGCCGTACCCTGTCAGCCCGACGATTTACTATTGGTGATTGTGATGGTACGTTTACGCCTGGAGACGTGGCTGGCAAAGACGTAACGCCGGCTAATATAGAATATGTACTTTTGCAAATTCCGTCTACGTCCTGTAACAAAATTCATTTAGTTTGTGCATTATACATACCTCCACATCAACCATATAGTGTTTATAAGTCTTTTCTCAACCCTCTACAGGCAACGTTACTATTAACCCAGGTTGATAATTTTTATATTGCTGGAGACTTAAACATCCCCTCTCTCCACTGGCAATCAGCTGGCTCTGGTTTGTCTAGCGTAGTGCCTATTTTAACGCGTGATAGTGGCGATGTAGACAACTATTTAATAAACTTCCTTTCGTTTCTACAGTGTTCACAATTTAATGTGACTAAAAACATTAACGACCGCACTTTGGACTTATTTTTATCAAATTCTCCTGATTGTACCTGTTGTGACGCAGCACTCTCGCCTCTTGTTCGTATTGATGAGCATCATCCTCCTTTTACTGTCCTCATATCGTTGGGCCTAGTGCATACCTGCATGCCTAAGGCAAGCCTGCCTAGATACCGATTCCACGAAGCTAATTATCAAGTTATTAACGACGACATCGCTGCAATTGACTGGTACCAACTTTTTGATAAACTGTCCGCTGAGGATGCCGTGACCACCTTCTATGAGCACGTATACATGATAATTGATAAAAGAGTACCTCTCAGACAATCTAAACCGACCGCATATCCAATTTGGTTTACTCGGCCCTTGATACACATAGCAAAAGACAAAAACAAAGCGTGGGTTAGGTGGAAGAAATTTAGTAATATCGTAGACTATGAACAGTTCGCTATGTATCGTAGACGTTTTAAAAAATTAAGTGAAGAATGCTTTAACAATTACATCTTATCTGTGGAGAAAAATATACGTGAAGACCTAAAGTATTTCTGGGCTTTCGTACACAGGCACGACAAAAGAGGCTATCCCCATACTATGAGGTACAGCGACATTGAGTCTGATGATCCTACCACCATTTGCAACCTGTTTAGTAGTTTCTTTGGATCAGTCTTTGAGAAAGGCACTTCTTCTAATTTCATGGTCGAATCAAGTCAGACTGAAAATGAAAATGGTAGCTTTATCATATCTGATCTGAGTTTTTCTAAAGCACAGGTGATAGAGGAACTTAAACTTTTAGACATTACCAAAGGTTCTGGTCCAGATAACGTTCCACCTTTATTCCTTAAGCTCACAGCTAGTAACATCGGTATTCCTTTAAAAATACTATTCAATAAATGTATTTCTGAAGGAGTTCTACCTGCTATTTGGAAGTCTGCTAACATAACGCCGATATATAAAGCCGGGTCCAAAGATGACGTAACAAACTATCGTCCAATATCTTTACTATCTACCGTGTCAAAGGTCCTTGAGAGGCTAGTACATAACGCTATCTATGTTGATCTACACAAAATTATACTACCACAGCAACATGGGTTCGTTAAGCAACGTTCCACCATAACAAATCTCTTAATTTACACCAACTTTCTATTTACTAGCATGGACCAACGCGTCCAAGTTGATACAATATATACCGACTTTTGTAAGGCCTTTGACAAGGTAGATCATGAGCTCCTTCTCCAAAAGATAGCTTTTAACGGAATACGAGGCAACCTTTTGCGGTGGTTCAGCTCGTATATCATAAATAGAACACAGAAAGTGGTGATTAACGGTCACATGTCGAACACTTTTAAGGCAACGTCAGGTATAGCTCAAGGCTCAATTTTAGGACCTTTGCTCTTCGTTTTATTTGTAAACGACATTAGTGAATGCTTCTTACACAGTCATTTCTTACTTTACGCCGACGATTTAAAAATTTATAAACAGATTAGGTCTAATAACGATTGTTTTGAATTTCAGGAAGATCTTGAACGACTTAGTGATTATTGCAATCGAAATAGGTTGTATTTGAGTATTCCAAAGTGTAAATTTATTACCACCACTAAAAAGAAGAACGTCATTAATTTTAGCTATACAATAAATAACATTAACTTAGAAAAAGTAAACGCCATACGTGATCTTGGTATACTCCTAGACTCAGAATTGCAATTACAAAATCACATCAACAGCATTATATCAAAAGCCTACCAGATGTACGGTTTTATTATGCGTACATGCCAGCAATTTAAGCAACCGGGTACTTACTTGTACTTATTTAAGGCATTAGTAAGATCGCAGCTTGAATATTCGTAGCGATTATCTGGAATCCGTTCTATATAAAAAATATAAGCACAGTCTAGAATCAGTGCAGAGAAAATTCCTTAAACGAATTAGTTTTAAATGTTAGCGAACGAAATTATCCTACGCCCAGCTACTGCAAAAGTTTTCTATGCCTCAATTGGAGCTGCGCAGGTTGGCTCTTGACCTGCGTTGTTTATATAACATCATACATAGTAAATACGATTGCAACGATTTAACTGATAAAATCAAATACAGGATTCCTAGCAACTCAATACGTATCCGCAAAGGATATCCGCATAAGCTCTTTTGTCCCGATCCTATCAATACCAATGCAGGTCTTCGTGCCCCCCTTGTAAGAATTATGACCATTTTTAACGAGCTACTTATCAACCAAGAGATAGATATATTCTTCCTCTCGGCAGCTTCATTCAATTTCAAACTACATGAATTATTATTGTCACATTAAGCAAACACCAGCTATTTCTTCTGTTATTTTCCTATTATATAAAGTAATATCCAGTCATAATAATAATCAATTTAATTTCAATTACACTAATACCCAAGCACAATATAATTATCGTTAAAACCCGTAATTTCCAACTTACCATACCAGACTATAAAACTAAAACTTTCTTTTACCTCAAAGATATCTTACATACCTACTTACGAGCCTTGACATTCTTGACAGCCAACCCAATTTTTATTTTTTATTTTTAATGAGTAACTACCATTTCATACTGAAACCAGCTTTTCATTTGATTCATTATCTTTTAAAGTACGCAGTACGCTTCAAAACTTAAAACTTAAAGGTAATCTGTGGATACCGTTGTTGGTTACACAATTAGTAATAAGTTAGTTTATAAAACACTTTGTATACTTATATATATTGTATAACTGTTTGTTATCCCAAACAAAATAAAATAAAATAAAATAAAATAAAATAAAAAGATACAAAATATCTGGTGAATCTTTCAGGAACATCTTTATTTGACTTGATGTAAACGTCAAGGACTTTTTTTCCTTGTGTCCTTCTGAACTGCGTTTCAGGAACGCTATGACTTTTGAATACTTCGTGATATCAATATTGTTGTAGATACTCAGTGTGGACTTGAGCATAGAATATTTAGCCCACATAGAAGATGGCTTGAATTTGTCGGAGAGGTCTTTGAGATACACAAGAATGACATTTTCAGAAAATGATGTAGTTTTCTTTTCGATCTTCCATGCCAAAAAGTTATTATATTCTTTTTCATATAATTTTCTAGATTTTTCTGGCAAAAGATTGTGAGTTACTTTTGTTAGCAATTCTAGAATATCCGGAGGCGTACAAATATCATCGTCGCTGTCCATTTTTAACTTTTAATTTGTATTTTAAAAACAAAACACATTGCGAAACATTAAATTCACGCGTACGTGTATTGTCACAGTGAACTTGCCGCCATTAAAATCTAACCAATGAGAGCGCAGCTGCGCGCGCAGGGCCAATCAGGAGCGAGCGCACGCTGTTCTTTTTTATTTAATTGGCACAAGATCTTACCAAAGAGTTTTGTGTATGTAAGTTTAGTAGTTTCGACGAAGTTTTCACGTATAACCCAACTGTTTTCAAAAGCCAGCCTAATATCAAAATTTTATACAACTTGTATGAGGATTTTGACATAAGGCTCGCCAGGTTAATTGGTCGCGTTTTATTGATGTTATAATGAGATTTTACGATATCGATGTGGATATATTACCATCATGTGAAATTGCTTAAATTGAGTGTTTTGTTGTCTGCACTATAACAGTAGTAATTATAAGTCAAGTATTGGAAACATAAGTAGAATGTTACAACATTAGTGTAGATAAAGCGATTTATATTACAAACAGAAAACTTAGTTGTAACAAACACAAGCAAATTTTAAAGAACTCTTTTGAATTTTCACAAATTGCTTTTCAAAATACACAAAGTCCGAAATGAAATTTGAAACGCACCGAAAGTTTCGTTTTTAATTAAGCGTTATTAAATTGAAATACAAACAGCTCGCTAATACAAATATTGAATATCGAGCATCCGATAATTTGACCGTCCCGTCGTGCGATGTGCAGTGATTAAAATGGCTGTACAAACTTTATGCAGCCAACATTTAATTACTGAAGAGCTAAGTGGTATACTGGTGGTACTGGTGGTGGTGGTGGTACCTGGCTGGGTGGGGTAGGCAATTTTTTTACTGTATTTTATAGTTATTTGATTCAGCTTCAGTGCAGCAATTGGCACTTAAAAATATACCTATATTAAAAATTTTACTATAGCGTTGTGTTATCAAATTTGTAGTATTTCATCTGTAAAGATGAATCTGCATAGCCATTGGTTGCAATAACCGTTGGGTAGATGGCACTGTGCCGCTATAGCACTCAAAAATTAAAAATCTGTGTAAAAATGAAGTGCTTACGTCGGCCTTTCCGGTAGCACAATGGTCAGTGCAGCCGCCCGGCTTGCGGAAGACCCAGGTTCGATTCCTGGCTGGGTCGGGTAGGTATTTAACTTTTTCACTGTATTTGATTAATATTAAGTGGTATACCATACATCCATACATGGCTTTTGAAAACCAATAAAAATGCATTTTTACGTAGTTTTTTTAATAAATTCTCATATTTCGGCTTCTAATAAAAAAATATTTTGACTTAAAGGAGCTGGCGAACAAAACGGTATAATTACGCATCTGCTCAAAATCTTTTTTTTTGCAGTCCGCAGGTTTCAAGCCCGCTGGATTGGAATCTCAGCTCATTTTCAATGAAAACCGCCTAAAACAAAGTTAAAATTGCATCCAAAGTTCATAACGGTCAAGATCATAACGGTATAATTACAATAAAGTTTCAACAGCATTTAAGGAGCGAGCGCGTTTTCGTTCAAAACGGAATAATCTTCATTGCAATATGTCAATCGCAAATGGATTAAATTAAGTGACAACCTTTTTTTTTGTTTTTGTTTTTTTTATCAATAAGGCAACTCTAGCTTTTGTTTTTTTGTTCTTTGTGGTCTAAGAGTGTATCTGTGGTAGTCAGCTGTTTGTGTTCAACTTGGTAATCGATTGTTAATTCGAAATAATATTGTGCAAAAGGGTAAACAATGACTGAAACTGTTGGTGTTATTAATTCGGGATCAAAAAAAGGAATAAAGTTGGGCGAAAGTCCAGAACGACCGTCACTTGAGGTAAGCTGCCTATATCAGATTATTTTACTTTAAAACTTTACTTGTAAACAAAGTTTTTTTTCTGTTACCAACACATGTTTGTTATTGTTACTAGATATCAAGATAAGGATCCGTTGCTGCTCAATTTTTAGTCACAACTGCACCGATTGCAAACAAAATGGCATAATTGCATTTTTCAAATTTAATATCTTCCGTTGTATTAGTTATAGCAATCTGGATTTAACATATGTCAAATCAAGTCTCAAACTTCATATGGATAAATTAAAAACCACGCCAAAAGCTCACTGTAAGTATGTCATTCAGTTTCACTGCTCCTGTAAAATTTAATTTTATGTAATACCATTTTGTTCGCCAGCTCCAGTCCGGCAGTACGATGCACTGTGGGTATGTAAGTTCAAACAAATGCTTATTTGCATCCATTACTATTTAGAGAGAAAGAAAGAAAAAACGTTTATTTAAACATAGACACGAGTCAAGAAATATTATTAGTGCGTCGGAAGGCACGTAAAGCCGTTGGTCCCGGCTACTTTAGCAGTCGTTAACAACCACCAAACCACAATGAGTCCACAACGTGGTTTTTGGCCCGTTCTATAAAGAACATAAGTTCTATTCATGTTAAAGGCTCAGACTTCCGTAGTAGGGACATAAAATGGAGCTGGTGATAATTGATGATGATGATGATGATGATTAAAATACCTACTTACGTGAAGATTGAAACGTTGTTTATTACAGCATCGCGAATAGGATTACTTTACAGTTAAGTAAGTTTCTCAAATCGTAACAAAATAAAAAAGGTAAGTTTCCCAAACCTCGGCATTAGGTACGTTATTAAATATTATCAAATTATCAACTTTTCCACTCTGCGAAGTTGCCGTGCGGCTTTGAATATGATATTCGAGTACCGCTCAAGTTAAAGTTTGGATCATCTCCAAGTTAGAGTGGCTTAGATGTTTACAGGTAAGTTAGCACATTGTTGGAACATTGCATAAACTCCACGCAACGTCAAATCTTAGAAAGTGATTTGAAAGAGTTTATGAATATTAAATAAAATGAATGAATAAATGCTTTAATTATTGTTATTTTATTGTGGCGTTAGACCTCCTTGGCGCAGAGGCAGCGCGCTCAGAATGTGCTTGAGCTAGTTAAGTTTCCATTGCTATGCATGTTTGCCAGATGGGTCATCAAATTCGTATGTCTCCAGCTTTCTTCTCTGTACTTCGGAAGGCACGTTAAGGCCTTCACTGACCTGAAAATAATTCGGTCTCAAGATAAGATAGCTTAACGGGGCTTTAGCACTCCTAATCTGTGAATAAAAAACCGTGTCTTACAAATAAATTAACAGATAATAAGGCATTATATTATGAGTTCTATTTTAAGAATTGAACCGTGAAAATTGACATAAAAGATTCGCAATTTTAAAAGCAACATTCTTTAAAATGATAAAAAGCATTTCGGTTCAAAAAGGTTTACTTTAGAACATTGTCCATTAGCTCAGAAATTTCTTGAACATTATGACATATTGGCTTGCATGTGACGTTTTAGCTATATGCAATTAAGTTGGCAAACTTCCTCTGGCCGAGGAATGGTGAACGGTTCAATATTGGCGGATGCATTAGATTTAACACGTACCTACAGCAGGGTACCCTGCTTATGTAACATTAACTATTAGTATTTTGACTTAGAACAATGTTTATATAGACGAAAAGTCAAAGTAAGGTCTAACCAACATATTTTTTCTCAAGTTTTGTTACAAATTAGGTAACGAACTCTTTTAACTAATATTCTCATAACAATCATGGTTAGATGTTGAGACTTTCTATAATTTAAGAAATTACAACCATACATCGATCTTAGTTTTTAACTGTCGTATAAAAGTATGTATGACACTTTTACATTATTAACAAATACATTACTCTAAAATATAACAATTTGAATAAACTGATTCAATTCAATTTAAATCAATTCATAAAAGCAATTACACGTTCCAAACCGTAGGTACACTTTGTTGACGAAGCTCTCCAAGGGAAATAATACTTCGTAGCTACGTAACGGATTATGAGCTACGACGTAGCCATCGTAGCGTAATACCTACGCAATCAGTTTATTTGCGGAGTTGTTCCTGTAATTTTGCGTTGGTTTATTTTGTTGTGTATAATTTACGTATTTACTGGTATACACGTTCAAACTAAACTAATACCCATATTAAAGTGTAGATATAAGCAGGAATGCATTAATAAAGCTTTATAATCATTTGTTCAGTCAAGGCTACCATAGCTTTTAGGAATATTAATATGCCATCGGTTTTGAAGTCAACACAAGGCGGAAGAGCTTGTACTGAGAAGATTCAGCAAAAACTCAGCAACTCTTTTCACCCTTACAGCGTAAGTTTTAAGTAAGCGTTGATATTGTATATTTTAATTACATTCTTTGCAAAAGTCGATAGAAATTAAAGATGTTGGCAGTGAAAGCATATTTCTTCTCTGCTGGAGTAAGTGTGTGAATTCCCATATTCTTCAAATCTTGTTATAAACCTTTATAAGCGAAATTCATGACCCAGAAACCTGGCCGATAAATTCCAACATTAGGTACCTACCTAATAGAAAACAATAAAACTTTATATTGGTGCAGTAAAGTTGATATTCGTTTTGTTTCATCGACTTTGCAGCTGGTGTCAGTAAGGCAATGGTTGTTTAAATGACGTGATAAAAACATTATTAGGAACGTCGAAGGAAAACGTTATAGGTCACCTGACTTATTGTATGTACTGAATATCAATAAACACGTTGGGAGAGTTCTTGGCTCAGTGGTTCATGCTTTCAGTGTGCTTGTTGTCGACAGTTTGTAAGTGATCAGAGCAGCGCCATCTAGGACGCATACATGACACTAAATTGGTAATTTAAAGCGTCTTTAGTACAGACACAAAGAATGTTAATTATTAGGGCACTGATCCTCAGAATAATTGTTCTGAGTACTGATCAGTGCTCGCCGCAGATGAGAGGTTAAGCTGTCACCATAGTGGTCGTGGTCAAGCAGTAAGAGGGCTTAGAAAAGTCCCATGAAATTGTCTATGCTGAGATGTCCCAGATAAATTTCAAAGTGTTTTTAAATCAATAAACCAATTTAGTAAAACTTTCATGCCTGAGACAAATATAGAGATCAGATAGTGATTGTGTTATAAAAAAGAAAAGTTTTTTCAAGTACGTTTATGTGATTTTAAAGTACTAATAAAGTATGATTCATCATCATCATCATCATCAGCTCATTTTTATGTCTCCACTGCTGGGGCACGACCGTTCCCTATGGATAGATAGGTGGTTGTTAACGACTGCTAATGCAGCCGGGACCAACGGCTTTACGTGCCTTCCGAATCACGGAGGAGCTCGAGATGATACATTTTTCATCCGATGACCGGCCTTTGCGAAAGTTGCTTATCCTCAGCACTCGCGGACCAGCCGCGTAAACCACTGCGCCATCGAGCTCTTCAAGTATGATTATGGTTATACATAATTTTACGCAAATTTTGTTGCGAAAAAACGACAGATTGAAAAAAGACAACGTGCTGAAAAAATCCACGAGCAGGATTCGCCCCATGACATGCTCGGCTAGGTGAACAGTGCACCTGACCCAGCATGTCATGGGGTTTCCAACACTAATTGTCGACAACTTTTTTCAAATACTAATAAGGTAGACATTAATTCAAATGCATTATTAGTGACTGGCAGGAGGTGGCGCAAGACAGATCCAAATGTAAGCTCTTATTATCGGAGGCCAAGACTCACTTAGGGTCGCTGAGCCAACTTAGTAAGTAAGTATGTATGACTATTATCTGTAGTTTCTTCAAGCATAGATTGTTAAACTTTGAAAGACATGAGGCTTAAACTCTTTGGACTTTAGCTTGTTGGGTTATCTGAACTTGGATCAACGGCCTAACGTGCCATTCAAAGCACGGGACCTGATTAAATAATCTAATGCCCATTTTCACCAATGGTTTCCGGAGCCAAACCGCCACCGTCTAAAGGCTTAGGTTATAGTTAAATAAAGGTGCGTCCAGACTATTTGTCAAAACATGTTAAATGACATTATTACGTAGCATGTTTTATTAGTGAGGACGATAAATGATAAAAACAACCTTAAATAGATACTTTTACTCTGTAACATGTCATATAACATAAGTTATATAACATGTTACTTAATAATTTTTTTAACTCACCTAAAATTTTGGGGTCGGAAACTCCCTAGGTGGTTTGGAAGACCCGTAAATCCAAAAAAGTCAATAGTAACACGTAACATGGATAGACGTTGTCATAGAATAAAAGACTTAAAAAAATACAAAATGCAGTGTCAACTGACGACCTCCTTGGTCGAGTGGTTTGTACACCGGTTTTCATGGTGTCGCCATCTCTGAGGTCCCGGGTTCGATCCCCGGTCGGGTCAATTTAGAAATTATTGTTTTTCTAAATTGTCTTGGGTCTGGGTGTTTTCTATGTATAATTAGTATGTATTTAAGTATTTTAAGTATGTTTATCCGTTGTCTATAGTAACCATATAACGAGTTTCATAACGAAGCTTCTCTTGGGCTAGATAATTGGTGTGGAGTGTAGGAAAACGTATTTATTTAATTTTTAAATTTAAACTGTTATTTTTTCATAGTCTTGAATGTCGACGTTAAAATATCTCGTATCTCCCTTTCGTAAGTAGGAATATTTTTCAGATGCTGATTGTGAATTAAATAAATAAATGAAACATTTTCCACCACATTTCTTTATTTACATAATATAGAAAACACAATAATTCAAACAACAAGTATTTTGATACAGACCAGTCAAAAACATCAATAAGTACATCCATTCTAGTATTTTATTTATTTATTTATTATTTCTCATAAAATGTTTATTATAGTTTCGTACAAATATGTATTTCCATCATGAAACGTATAAAATATGTTATTATTATTATCATTTTTTTTTAAATAGACATGCAGTTACATAAAGTACATCTCAACATATTTTTCTTGGCTAGTTTGACAGATCTTTGCACATTCGCGAACAAACAATTATAGGAAAGATGTATCAATAATGCGAGTTATATGATGTAAAATATCATTAAATAATAAATATTTTCCATTTTCGATATCAAATATAGCATTATATTAATAATAATTGCACACATTTTTTATAAATGAAACTCATTAAATGAAGGTACACATTTTATCGGTAGACAAGAATGGGGACAATTATGAAATATTATTGTTCCTGAATAAATGATTTTGATTGTTCTTATTTCAAGAAGTCTTATTAAAACTAGCACAGTTAGTATTTTAACTAAAGTATAATTTAAACAGTTTTCATTACCAGTTTATTGATCTACTCCACAAAATACAACAGTTAATGTGGTTAGAGTTCAAAGTGAACTGGAGGTGGATTACGAAAATCAAAATATTGAGGCTAATATAAACGATTGTGCGTAACAACTGAGGGCGTTCTCTCTACCAATTAAAACCATAAATCAGTAATATATTTCATAATATTTTGTTTTTATCGTGAACTATGAAAACAGATTTGATTCAATCTGGTTTTGGCTGAGCTCTTTATTTTTAAAGAAATTAAAAAAACGCTTAACTACTAAGGAAGCTATATCGAGTGGTCACATACTTTTTAATCAAAATAGGTTATAAAAATACTTGTACACTTATTATATATATCATTATTCAATATAACATAGAAAACAGTCCAGTTTGAAATACATAGACATGAATATGTAATATATGATCCATTTAACTACACATAGAAGATACATTGAAAATAATTGAGTGGTAAATATTAGTGATGATGACAAGTGGCTCTACCATAAGTACACAACTCTAACAAAATTATAGCGTCAATGTTTTGCACGACAAATTTAACCATAAATTATTATTATTAATAACGCCTCGGTGGCCGAGTGGTAAAACGCTCGGCTCGATACCCAAAGGTCCCGGGTTCAATTCCCAGGTCAAGCAAAGTGTGTTTCTGGTTTTTCGATGCATAGCCCGGGTTTGTGATCAACCGCATTTGGCAAGCGTGGTGATTAAGCTATTACCCATCAATTGTAGTGATGACTTCATTTCAATGATGGAGGCCTTTGCCCAGCAGTGGGACAGTTATACTAATTTTTTACTATGCAACGGTTTCCATTTTTCCGAAAATCAAAATTAATCCCTTTAATTACATTTTACTGTTTTGTTTGGAAATACAAAACTGTAGAGTAATGTTCTTGTCGTACAAAACAAAACGCTGGCTATAATAGCTAGCGAATACTCATGGTAGCGCTTCTGAATACAAAGCTTTTTACCATATATCATGAGATATATATGGTATAACACAGATTGTATTTTCATCGTCCTTATATTTCCCTTAATCATATATCTTTGTTAATTACTTACAATGATGTGATTAGACGCAACAACGACGAGCTTTGGAAACACAGTTACATACAGGCACAATATAGAGTGCCTAGACAAGTGGTACTCGTATAACGCTTGTAGAATAGAAATGGAATAGAGTGATAAACATATGTTTTATTCTATTCCATTTCTAATCTATTAGCGTTATGCCGCTTGTCTAGGATTAGCTTGGGAACTTATTTTAGAATAAAAAACAGTGGGTACAATTATTTATGAAGTATTAAAAAAGGAATAGTTACATATAATTGGTTTTTGTTTTCACATCGAAACAACATCACAAGATACCCTATATTATTTGAATAGAAAAAACATTTGATTACGATTATTTTATTATAAGTCATTTTATGCATATAACAAATTGTATGAACCATTTACACACATTTTTATATTTATTCATAATGATTAGACTCTTTATACCGAGCTACACAACAATACATACCAAAAAGAGGGCCAGCCTCTGGATTCATAAGAATTTGAAGATTTCCAATCATCATCGAGAAGACTCTCTTCTGCAGACCATCATTTTGTTAGCTGCTAACTAACCTATGCTAGCGTTTTCTATAAAACGGAGAAAAGCGCGTCATCACCTCGAGTACTCCACCGTGCCTCGACGGCCGCGCTTATAGGAGGTACTCTCATTGGTCAGGGCGGTCAAATGAGGTATTAGGCGTGCTCTCTACTTTCTTCATTACTATCTTAAAAGCGAAAGTGTGCTTTGGAGAGACAGACGCTGGACGAGGAGCCTGAGGAGACCTTGGAGGCGGGTCAGGGGGCATTTCTGAACGAGTTCTCGAACGCCTCGGCAGGTCCCCTCTAATAATAGGAGCTGATAATGGCACCTTTAGCTGCGGTGACAACCTGTTTGGTGATAAACGACCCGGTGATGGGTCCGGGGTAGGCGGGGGTAACATTAGAGGTGGTAAATTGGCACATGGCGATCCACGGGAGCCACGACGCTCCTTCAACCCCATAGGAGGTGGAGATACAGGCGTGTCATCTTCCGCTGCAGCAACTACAACCACGGGATCTGTCCTCGCCATAAACGTCGGCCTCTCACTCGCATCAAATGCAACCGATCGTCTAAAGAAATTTAAACCATTCTCAATTTCCGCTAACGCACGCTTTACGAAAGGGAAGCTCTCTGAAAGCTCCGAAGTGGACTTGCGCACGGGGAATTCGGTGTCGCTATCTCGCTTCTTCGGTCTGCATCGTTCGAAAGTCGTGTCTCCAGAAGCTGCCACTGTTTCTGAGACTTGTCTAGTGAGAGCCGCGTGCTTTATAGAGTCGGATTTGGATCGCGGTTCTCTTGTCTTCGGTGTGGGAGAGCGGCGGTCACCGAACTTTTTGCTGGCTGCGCGTTTAATGGAGGAGAAGAGTCCGAGTTTTTCGGGGGGTTTGTCGGTAGGTTTGTCGGAGGTGGGTGCGGGTGGGACGGGGGCGGAGGAGGGGCCGGGGACGGGTTCGGGCGCGGGACGGGGGAGGTTCCCCTCGCGTTAGTTGTGCCGAGAGTCTGACGATGGAACATCGCTCGAGCCGGTGGAGGAAAGGGTGGTGTTGGATCCGTAGGGGTCGAGCGACGACTGCACGGACATGGAGCGGCCGGCACGCCGCACTCGGGCCGGGGACAGCTTGCCTGGGTCTACGCTGGCCGGGTCTGCCTGCAACAATAGCGTTTTAAGCACTCTGCTCAGTGTCTTATACGCTACTTAGTTCACGACTTCCTTGGTCGAGTGGTTCGTACACCGGTTTTCATGGTGTCTCCATCTCTGAGGTCCCGGGTTTGATCCCCGGTCGGGTCAATTTAGAAATTATAGTTTTTCTAAATTGTCTCGGGTCTGGGTGTTTTCTATGTATAATAAGTATCTATTTAAGTATTTTAAGTATGTTTATCCGTTGTCTAGTAACCTTTTAACGAGTTTCATAACGAAGCTTCTCTTGGGCTGGATAATTGGTGTAAGTGTAGGAAAGATTAGGTGATTGACATTTTTTAAATCATTATGATAGGGGTCAGTAACTGGTTTTAGTTATTAGCAACAATTCAATACAGACCAGTTGCATCCTAGCTGTCAACCCGTAAAATTTCAATGAAAATCTCTGTTGTTTTTTGGCGACGAAAACTAGTTAGAACACTGGGTTTTAAGAACTTGTTCAGATGACGCGATTTACACGCGAGTGCACTCGCGCGTTTCGAATCGCGCGATCGTGAGATACTAGAGGCTCATATATTCCGCCCACACGCACTTACGCGTTTTACCGCTCGCGCGTGAATCGCGTGCCAGTCGCGGGAACCTCGACTCGCGCGCAATACGCGCTACTAGGGACGCCGTTATTGCGTCCAACGCGTGCAATCGTTGCCGCGAGTGGATGTATTGAAAAAGAAATGGAGCGGGATAACTTGCGCGAAAAACGCGACATCTGGACGAAACAGAAATTTCAAACGCTCGTAAATCGCGTCATCTAAACAAGCTCTAAGTATCAAACACTGGTACACTACCCTATAATGTTTTATTTTCATTAAAGTTTTATTAAACATTTCTTTCTTTCTGTTAGTACACCTATGACTTTGTAATATAGTACTTAATGTTATTATTTAATATTTGTGTGTAGGTAATGTTTACGAATTAAGTACTAACTCTTTTAAAAGAGTAAAGTAACATGTTTATAATTCGTAAACATTATTACGAATTATAAACATGTCAGTTTACTCTTTTAAATATAAATGTATCCATTCCACCTTGGCGAGATCTATTAAAGTAAGTCCACTTTACTCACCATGCTTATCCATTATTGCTGCATGCGTATTTAGTGCCATAAAGAACAAATATTGAAAGAAACCTGTCTAATTTTATAGATAAAAACAGAAATGTATGACCACCGCACCTGGTAAGCGAGAGCGTTCATGATGATGGAGTACGGTACCAGGCCCAGCGGGTGCACTTCCCTCATCAGCACGTTAGCCGGGATCTTGTGGAACTGGATGTACTCCAAGAAGTTGCCGATCACCTCCTTTAGGCACATGTTTGGGTTGGTGTCGCAGTACTTCTTGCTCCACATTAGCGCGGCCTGGAAAGTTGGTTGAGGTCGTTTGTTAGTTTGAAAGTAACTGATTTATACTAAAGCTTTTTTTGCAAACTGTATCAAGGAAAATTAAATAAAATAACATTTTGCTTAAGCTTCATAAATTATTTTTACTTTATTTACTATTATTATTTATTTTTTTATTGTTATTACGATGATATTTTGTAGCAGCAGCGTGTTTGTATAAGGTGCATTAATTTATCTTATCTTATCTTATAATAACCAAGGGATTTCAGTGTGAAAGAGGAACGGCGAATGAAGTTCGGATAAAGGTGGGTTAGCCAAGTCTTTAGTTAGAAGATCTTTATTCGATTATGTATTTCTATATAAACTACTGCATAACAGTTTTGATGCCACAGACTTAATTAATGAAATATATTATCGCGCACCAAGTAGATCTCAGCGAATAAGGGATGTACGACCTCATCGTCTTTTTATATATTAGCATTTGAGGATTTCGGGTTTCCACCTCGGCCTTATTATAAGATCATCAGATCCAAAAAAAAAAAATTCTTCTCATCGATGAGATCCTTCTCATCGAATGATAGGTGACGGATGTGACGGACGGTGTGACAGATCTGTGAACGGCCAAGCGCATTCGAAAGCGATATAAATACGAGTGGATCCCAAAATCAAAATAAAGAATTAAGTAAGTACGCTTTATGAGGAATCTGACAAAGTGTGAGTATATGTAGGGTAAACGCTTCCCATCAGGAGGATCTTTTTACACATTATCATAAGTGACATAACAATAAACCGGCTAAAATTGGCTGCTGAGTTTCGTACTTCTTGACCAAAATAATATCAAACAATCTTACTTGGAATTTAGTGAACTCATCGGCGCGCAGCTCATCTCTCGCCAGTATCAGTCTCACGACGTGCTGGGGCAGTAGTGTAAAGGATCCAAGGTTGAGCACCTCATTGCCATGCTCATCGACAAACTCCAATACCTGTAAAAATGTAATGCAGTATTTTTTTATAGGAACATACTTTCTCCAGAAAATTCATAACCGCGATGTGACAAAGCTTTATCATATGCCTGCGGGAACATAATAACACAGTAAGCTCTCAAATTCAGTTATTCAACCTCTTATTGGAAAGTACAATAAAAACATTGTATTCGATCGGCATAAAAGTTAGTTTAAACAAAAATAGCGTTTGTACCTACGTATTTATGTTTGTTAAGACTGTCGGATAGCTTTTGACTTTGATTCCCAGTGGGAGACACGTATCATACTACCCAAGTAGCATTGGGGGTTCTATAGCGGTTGACTTACGGTACACATTTATTCTTTAAGCTGTCTATGTGAGCTGCACAAGAGCTGTATAGCATGCTATACAGCCCTTGTACCACCCATTTGGGCACAAATTTTTCAGCTTTGAGTGTACAAAAGGTTCACGGTAGCAGTATAGTAAATCTTTAATGGTAGTTTAAAGAGAGAACTGTGGTTTTAAAGCTGATGAACGGCACTATATTAGATTCCGTGTGGTTATTCATACAGACAAGTGAGTTATAATAAGTAACAAGTGAACAATTATACAGCCGATTATCCAAAACCCAAACCACAAGTGTACCTAAAACCATCTATTAGGCCGCTTTTTCCTCAAATAATCACTTTGGTACCACATTTTTTAATAAATATTAATTTGTGATAGCTTACGGCCATGGCCATCGTTGAATCGTGTCTAACAGCCATTTTGTTGTGATTTATTGTTACTGGTAGTTCACTGTGTTTATATATGATATTGTGTTAATATTACGGGGTAATGTAAATTTATTGTAAAGTACATACATATTTATAGTTAAAATTTTCACGCGCCTCGGCTATATGCCTTTTTATCAAATAAATATATCGAAATAAGCAGATACAAACAAAGCAATATTTCATATTTTTGTTTTATTGGCATTTAAATCGTTGTATTGTTTTGTATTTAAACATCAACCATAAAATTAATAACGAAAACTCCGTGTTAAGTGACAAAATCATAAATTAATATAGAAATATTATAGGTTATTAAAAGTGAAAATGGTGGTCATTGTCTCCATCTACAGTGAACCATTATAACTCAAAATTAGTGTTACGACCTCTTTAAAGTTTCACGCGTGTACCATTATAATGACGTCAGCTCTAGAAAGGTTCACATGTGTACCAATAGAGGATAACAGTGTGGTCCTCGTGAACAAATAAACTGCTATCAGTGCTACCTTTCATGTACATGTGAACTCATTAAACGCTTCTTTTACAGAATAATTTATTAGCTGATTAATATATCACAAACTAGACCTGCTAACACTAACAACTGAATAGCGCTTCATAAAAGGTTATATATAACAGCTTTGGGCTCCAATAATGTTCACATGTGTTATATTATAATGCCAGCAATCTAACACCGTATATGTGAACCTCTGAACAGCCTATGCCGAATTTTACTTCTCTTAAACCGCTCTTGTTCAGCTTTGAAAATGAAAGCTGGCTAGAAGAGTAATGTTGTCCTGACAAAACGCCAATAGTTACATAATAGGCTACATTTACACCCCTATACATGCCTTACACAGGTATAGGTGGACATGTTCACTTTATTGCAGCCGATGAACCAAGTGTGACCACTGTAAATGCTAAGAGATCACCAGTGAAATAAATGTGGCCTTTTAAAGAGAATAAAATGCTACTTGGGTAGTTTTTGTTGGGGGTAGAGGTTGTCCTGGCTACCGCCATCTAAGTCTGTCACTGTAACAATAATGATTGTAGCATTGTTGTTTGACAGTTAGAGATAATATAGCTAGTTTCTCAATAGTTTAGAAGTCTGGGAAGGTGCGGTTTGAACTTTGGCCTTATCATCACTATGTATAAGTCACTATGTATAAGGTTTAAGTACTTTCCCGTACCCGCCTTGTGAATGCCGACTTAAGAACTGAAGCTGTTGGGTCGGCAACAGGCATTTCATACCCTTGCAGTTGAAGGGAGGAGCTCAATGGTGCAGTGGTTCACTCACCCTGTCTACGATTGCTAAGGTTAAGAAACTTTCGCAAAGGCCAGTAATCGGATGGGTGACCAAAAATTTATTATCTCGAGCTCGTCCGTACTTCGGAAGCCGTTGGTTCCAGCTGCATTAGCAGTCGTTAACAACCACCAATCCGCACTGAGCCCTGAGTTGGCCCGTTGTTTATGGCCCGTTCTACCTATCCATCCATAGGGAAGGCTCGTGCCCCAGCAGTGGGGTGCAGCTGGTGATGATGAGTTGCAAGCGTCCATAGGCTGCCGTAACCACGTTCCACTGGTGCTGGAAGTATTCTAGTTTGTCGCAAGTAACGCTATAAATATTTACCTTTTGAACAAGCGACTTGGTGCACTTGTACTGTATGTATCGCTCGGCCGAAGCGAGAAGTGCGCAGACAGTGTCCACAGTAATGCAGCATTGTACGAAGCCGGCGCAGGCGCGGCGCAACTCGTCCAGCCCATAGTAATCGGCTGCGTTCATCACTCCTGGAATTAAAAGGAAACTTTAATGAGTAACAGTTTCGGTATAAGAAAGTTGTCAAAGTTAATTGTTTTAGTATAATTTTAATCAGTTCAGTTGAAAGTCAGAAAATAGTCAGACACTTGGGAGATTATACCTTTTTTTAGACAAAGTGTTTTTAACGTGAACGTTTCTACACTAGATCAATATTTGTTTTATATCTAATGCTGTCTCTTTCTACCTTTATTAACAAAAATGAGGCAGCTGTAACTGTAGTATATTTTTATAGTTAGATTTTCATGCCATTTTGTTAGTTTAAAGTGGAACCTGAAGGAAGGTTGCCTCCCACCTCGGGAAGCGACCGATCCGCCAGCTACATAAAGCCCATATCAAGACTATAAGCATTTCCAGGGGTATTTAGTCAATAGGAGCCTGACGTAATTTATCTCAGCCGTCTGACCTAAGCTGATCTGCTCCGGTTCGGAGGGTCGTCCTTATAAGGGCTTAAAAAATCCCCATATGATTACAATACAATTTCAGTCCGTTCTACAAATGCTTCGAGTAACGAATTCCAAAAGCTTCCAGATTCTAATAGAACTAATAAAAACTGAGCACGCCTCACTGGGAAAGTATCTTCATATTGATAACTCCTTCCAATATTGATAAACTTTTATAATTAACGAAGGGTTTATTTTAAACTTCAGCGAAAAGCTTGTAACACTCCAAACAGAAAAACTCAAACATCTCGGGTAGAACATTCTTTCGCTGCAAGTTAATTAAGACAAAATTAAGAGAATTTGTTGTATTTTTACTTTTACAGTTTGTATGTTTAGGTCGAAAATGATATAACTAACGCCATTTCCAAGTATATGTCATTTTTTATTGAGTAAAACGATTTCATTGCACGAATAAAATCTTTTTGGTTTTTTGTTCTATTATTTACATACCTACATCTAGAAAACAAAATTTAATTTATTTATGTTTAAATACATTTTTTTATCAAGCAAATTTAAAAAAAAAGTTTTTAAAATTTTACTTTTTACCCGAACATGCAACAACTACCTATAGGTATAATTGTTGATTTGAATGTATAGGTAGCTAACAAGTTTTATACGTAAAAATAGTGCGAGCGAAAATATCTTAAGGGTCACGGTTAAGTTGATATAATTAAAAATACTATCGTATTACATAAACAAAATATATATTTAGTATCAAATGGAACGTGTTTACAATAAGTCCAATCCATAAATTCATAACACACTATAGTTTTTTCTACAATATCATTTAAAAGTTGGGCAAAAATCATGAAACTAGTGGCGGCGTTTAGTTGATATCATATAGTTTATCTAAATTATTGTATCTCTGATTTTGTCTAAACAATCACCAATGTCTAAACCACAAATCATCTGTCTCACATTTTCGATTTATCGAGAGGTTTTTTAAAGTATTATTTCTCAAATTAACACGTTAAATTCCCCATACAACATTAGTATGGCCGCACGGAATCAATTAAATATGGACGAAGACATTTTAAATAAAATATATGACACTTGTCACTTACGGACGGCGCACCCTTAAGTACATTTTACCAATATTATAAAATCTGCCAGCCATGCAGCTAACATAACGATGTATTTTTCTTTTTCCAATTTCGCTAATTAACCGGCTTTTGTCCGAGGTTTATCAAGCGGTTCGCCTTATTTTGTGTCTTTTGGGACCTCAAAACACGCAATTTCATAAAGGAAAATATATAATCTCATTTTAATAGAATGTAAACACTAACGTGATTCTTATGTTTCGGACATTCAAACTTCGCAAATTTTGCTGTCCGATGACAAAAAGTAATGAGCTAAATGTGATGTTAGCTTAGGATTTAGCATTCCTACGACGTAAGGGATTTGTACTGCTACTAGTAGTTGAGACAAAGTTTTTTTATTTTGTTTTAAACCTACTACCTTACCAATAGAGGTCATGAGTTGCTGTTCTTTTGTTTTCGTCTTTAAGCTTGGATTCATCATCGTATTTTGTTTACGCATGGATTTATGCTGGATATGTATATACCATCACACACAACCTCAGCGCCAAAAGACTTTTTTACGTCTTAAAAGTAAGTACTATCTTACAAGTCATAATATAACGAAACTTAATTCAAAAAGGGTCAAAATCCATTTTACATTCGCTGAATACATCAAAAGAATTTGATTGTAAGCCGAAAACGGATTGACCTGACAATAAAGTGGTAAATACCATCCAATATCTGTGAAGAGCCTTCAACCGTGTGGTCGGTTTGATCACCGATAACCGAGTTTGAGATCGCTCGAAACTCTTCCAGAGTATAAATAACCGTACGTAACAGTTAATCTATTTAGTCCCCGTCCCGGCGTAAATACGGGTAAATGCACCTCTAATGGAATATCGACATTTCGCTAACCGTAGACTCAATTGCTTTCGTAAATCTGTTGCTATCAGGGAAAAGTTAAAAACTTTCGGTTACGCGAAGCTTTCGATTGTTCAGTAAGGCGATTGATCATAATTTTATACATTGATCCTATTTTTATGAGTTTGTTTAAAACGTTTTTTATAATTGTAAAAATATGAAAATTATTAATTAAATATTGTAGAACGGGGTACTTATGAATGAAGTCGTGACAGTGATTACAGACAGGTAATAATATATAATAGCTGTTTAAGTGTAGGTACTAGGCGTCTCTGGTAGCGTTACACTTGATTCAATAGCAACCCGTTCTGCCGTATTTAAATTTAATAGTTGTCTCGTTGAAGGTACCTCTATACTTCAATAATTATAAGATTATTTAATTATATAATATTAAACAAATCTTTGATGTAAACTTCTATATGTGAACCTCTTTGTCTCTGTAGAGTAAGTAATAATATATATGTATATATATATTGATAGATAGTCACGATAGTAGCTCATAAAATCTCGACCCGATATCAGTACCTGCAGATTCATATATCATTACATAGAACAATATGACCGGAATAAATAAAAAATGGAATTCGAAAACCTTTAAAATTCAATGATAAAGGTTGATCCAATTTCTGTCAACCTTTTTTATTATTATAGCGATTGTAAAGGGTTATAAAGGGAACGATGTCAGGTTGCAATCACAAAGCTGTTTATGTTTTATTATTGTGCCAAGTTTACGGCTCGTCTGATGAATAACGAGTACTTATGCATGAACACTATAATGATTATACGCACGGTAAACCTTTTTACCGGCTTATAGTAGGTACCTATACTATTTCTGTAATATTTATTTTACAATAAGGGCAATATAAATATCTATATATATATATTCCTTGTGTGGTGCCGGGGATAAAGATTGCACCTCCCCATCTCAACCCATGGGTGTCGTAAGAGGCGACTAAAGGACCATTCCAGAGGATGGGCAGCAGCATCTCTCAGAGGTTACCCTCAACCTACTGCGATCGAGAACCCGCCTGCCAAGCGTGGCGATTACAGCAAATACCCCCCATGATACCCTTGGTGGAGGCCTTTGCCCAGCAGTGGACGTCTTTTGGCTGAGATGATGATGATGATGATGAAATATCTATAATCTAGTAAAGTTTTTAGTTACTTTACACCTATTGAAATTTAAAATATGATGCTGAATATAGATCAGGTCAAAACTGATCCACGTCTACCATAAATGGGGAAAGAAACACATGTACCAGTTAAGGGTTAATCAACTTAACAAAACAATGTTGTTAAATTTCAGCATTGAGAAAATATGTAATAGAATCAAGACTTGTCTACTGTGGAATTAAATTGGGTAATGTGAAATAATATTATATTTTTATTACGGATGGAACTCTGAAACGGACACAAGTCGACTATTCAACTTGTCCCCGAACCTTTTAGATACGGCCTTAAGAATATCAATTTTTTCCAATACCAAGGAATTCCTTTTTGTCACGTTTCAATTCTTTTCCCTAGATTAATAAAAAGAGAATTGAATCTTCTGGCCGCTTTTTATTGTTTCTTCTTTATAAAAAACATTTATAGTCACGTGTACGAAATTCTGAATTCTAAATAATATATTAAGTTGGGGAAAAAGTCTTTTCGCATATAGCGTGTATGAACTTGTAATAAAATCTCTTTGGCTATACTATTTGTAATTGGCTGGTTTTGGTATCATTCAAATTAGGAAAATGTGTGATTTTCATTTGTTTTTCTTACTGTCAAGATGAGTGAATCTAATGAAGAAAATTTTACTACAAAAAAGGTAAAAACGCAACGCAAGCCGCGAAAAAAAATTGCGTTGTTTAAGGACCTAGTGCAGTGTCTGTGAGAGTGGGGTGTAGTTTTTCATCATGATAACGCTAGACCTCACACATCTTTAGCCACTCAGCAAAAATTAAGAGAGTTTAGCTGGGAGGTGTTAATGCATCCGCCGTATAATCCTGACCTTACACCTTCAGATTTCCATCTGTTTCGGTCTCTTCAGAATTCTTTAGGCAGTGTCAGGTTAACATCACGAGAGGACTGCTAAAACCATTTGTCTCGGTATTTTGATCAGAAGCCCCAAAATTTCTATAGCAATGGAATCATGTCCCTACCTACAAGATGGCAAAAAGTTATCGAACAAAATGGCACCTACATACTTTAGTTAAATGTAAAAAGGTTTTGAATTTTCTTAAAAAATGCGAAGAAACTTTTTCCCCAACCTATTATTAATAGCAAAGCACTCGCGAGTTCATCCATTTAAATTTAGATTTGCTAAAAAACAACACGCAACAATTATACCAACAACTATACTCGTGTGTGTCTGTATTTGTAATTTCGGGCTCTTGAAAGTTTTGTAATTGTAAATGTATTAAATTAAATATAGTATGATGTGGTAACGAAATACTTTTTTTTTTGTAAATTTCGTTACTTCTAATAAAGCTGTTTCTTGTGCCCATTCTTCTCCACAGCTAAAATATATTAATTTTATAGACGATTAATCGTTACATATTTTGAATCGTTCATAAATTTAATATTTTTTAGCTGTAGAGAAGAATGGGCGCAAGAAACAGCTTTAATAGAAGTAACGACAAAATAAACAGTTTTTCTTTTGCTTTATATAAACTAGCCAGAGTTACAAGTCGAAGCACAGCAGTTACAGCTTACTTTGTATATGTCGAGTCAGTTTTAAGATACGGATTTGGGGAAATGGCATCGACATAAACAGGTTGTTTTTAGCGCAAATACGATGTATCAGATCCATATGCAATCAGAGTCCTGACATATCATGCAAGCCCTATTTCACGTCCCTCAATATATTAACTCTGCCCTGCCTTTATATACTAGAAGTTAAAATCTTTGTAAAGCAAAATAGTAGGTTGTTTGCACGGGCCGGGCGGGTCAGTTATATCCTAGAAATACGCGAAAACCTAACAAGGCTAGTATTGGAAACTGCTCTGAAGACAGCACGATATAAAAGGAATAGTTATGCTATTTGTATTGAAATATTCAATAAGATTCCTGACCATCTCAAGAAGAATATTCCAATCAGTCGTTTTAAATTCCTTTTGCGTAAATGGTTATTGGAAAAGGCTTTTTACTCGATAAAGGAATTTTTGGAACACTAACTCCATGTCAATATTGTCACATTTATTTTTTATTTTTGACACAATTTTTTCTTGACATTTTAGCATCTATATATATATATATTATTATTATTATTTTTATGACCTATGTGTTTCACAATTGTATTGTAATAGTTTGTTTCATTATTTTAATTTGTGTTTCCGATGCTATAATTGTTATTGAATGCGAAGTTTTAATGTTGAACTTAGTAGGTATCCTAAATATTTGCATGCTATGTAATATGGCTAAATAGGTTTAGTCCCAATTTTATTAAATTTAGAACATCAAATTGTAAACACCCTATTTAAAGCAAATAACCTTATTTGTATTTGTATTTGTAAGAGTAGGAGTAGTAGACTCCAGTAGACTCACCAAGTAGTGTTCGCGGCTGTAGAGTCACGCACCCAGTGTGTATGTACTCGATAAGCTGTCTGAACACGTCGGGCTCGAACTCTTCAATGATCAGAGTCTGATGCTGCTGGGACGAGGGCTGTGTAAAAAATAATTAAAAAATATATATTTGTGAGTTTATATGTGTAAGTTACCAGCGTTATTCATTTTTTTTGGATAATAGCTTCAGACGGCATTTTCATAATCACCGGGCCTTTTTGGGGGCCGCGAGAAACTTTAA
Organism: Eudonia lacustrata; assembly: GCA_947562085.1. NCBI lineage: Eukaryota > Metazoa > Arthropoda > Insecta > Lepidoptera > Crambidae > Eudonia > Eudonia lacustrata. The sequence goes on from OX387318.1 coordinate 9,363,001, forward strand.
GGGTTCCACAAGCCGTGTGAAACGAAGCACCGTCAAAGGTTTTCTAAGGGGAACGGCATCACGCACTAGTGCGTGGCCCCGTGCCCTACTAGATTCTCCGAGGGGTTCGATCGGTAGATTCGGAGCGGAACAACCTCTGAAGGCTCGGGCCTCGACTCGGGTTAAACGGGTAGTGGTGGTCGGGAGAAGCGCCCAGGTACATAATATCTGTACCTGGCATAGAGCGCGTGTGAACCGGCTCGTCATACCTACCCTTGTTCTACAAGTAGGTACGGTGTCTTGGGACTACACTAGTGAGCATGTTTAGGTGTTATTCATGTCCTTATTTAGGTTGTATTAAAACGAGATTACTTTAGAATCCGAAGTATCTGAGTAGTTCCGTGTTCATGCTATAGGTTGTAAAAGTCAAATTCATAGATCATCAGCTGTTGTCATTTTTTTATTTCAAAGTAACTCCGGTTTATTGTATGTAAAACATTTTTTGCAAACAATAGTTATTAGTTAGTTTAAATTAAGAACGTTATAATGTAATTTTACAAAAGTCTTGTTACTTTACTATGTCTGTTGTCCAAACTCAATTTGGTTTAAAAAACAAAACTTCATTAAGATCTATGAGTGTGATTATTGCACTATTTTATCTTAAAAGTAATGTAAATACATACATTTATACCTCAATACATTTATTACGCCATTTATTATAGACGTGTGAAAGTTTACTGCTAATTTTGATTAATTTACTGATAATATTACAAAACATGTACAAAATATTCAGCTTATTTGTGATTCGTTAAGCCATTTAAGGCTTATAAATCACTCAGTAATCGAGAAAAAATATATTGACAAAAAATTTAAATATAAACATTCAAAAAGAGATCTTTCTTTGTAACAATTGTCTCAAAATTTTGTGTAGAGATAATTAAACTGAGTATATTCTATTACTTCTCCGTGTATTGTTCAGATCAAAACTGGTTTCAAAACAAACTAAGTGGACTATTTACTTGTTCTTTTTACTTTCAGACGACAAAGCAAATTGAATCTGTGTCAAAAACACTACGGTTAGAATTAGTGTTGTACAAAACTCGAGTCTGTGAGATTTCAAGGTCTCGACTCTAATCTAAAGACTCGACTCATAAAGATAGTTTCTACTGCTCGATGCATCCAAGCATATCAAGTTTTCTAATGGACTCGAGTTCGACTACAGTTCTCGAATCTATTGTGCGATCGAGTCGGTTTATGTAACGAGTCCTGCTCGAGTCTAGGAAGTAAGAAATCTCAGTGTTCAGTAAAAGGTAGAATAGTTAGTGTGGAGTCTCATGGTGCATTCACACTGCAGTTACTTTTTGTAAAGCAACGTTTCAAAATTCAAAATTCTAATAATGTCATCAATTTAAAATCATTTATTCAGTTTAGGCTACCAGTAGCTCTTATAAATGTCACTAGGTGTGCCTTCAGTTCGTAAGTCTACATAGGGCAAAGGACCTTTTAATGAGAAGAACCGGCAAGAAACTCAGCAAGGGTTTCCAAGTGTTAGTAGGCAGCATCCGAAAAAAAAAAGGAATTTGTTGTTGGTATTACATTGCCGTGTTAAATAACGTTGCTTAACTTTTTAATACAGTCACCGTGTGGTAACCATCGATAACATTACGATACACGTCTCTTGCATGCAGAAGTTTGTGAACATATGCCGTGCAACACGCTTGATGCTTAAATTACACTTTGTTATATTTTGTTATTTTATATTATATCTATACCGCCATGGATGCGATGAGCAACATTCAGTTCAACGTAATGTGTATAATGTGTTGCATTATGTTGCTCCACAGAAGTAAGTGCGATGTGAATGTATCATTAAGATTAGGACCTCACGCGTAAAAAGACTCCCAGTCTCGAGTTTTTCACATCACTAGTTAGAATTCAATTTTTGCATGGAAATGACAACTGTCGCCGCCAGTGGTCCGTACAGGAAATTACTGGCGCTCAAACGTAAATAGCTTTGCACGTTCCGGACTACAGAACGTAGCCTGCGTTCGTCCGACGTAGATTTTTAATAACTGATAATTAGTTGAAATGTAATCCCTATATTCCTACCTATTCGTTTTGAATTCAATTGTCATTCTGTAAAAAGAAGTTAGAATTCCGTATCAAAAAACGTACATAGAGAAAAATACATGCAATTTAGTGCATTTTTGTGACTTATCATTAAGATATTATTAAGCAAATAAGTAACACAACACATACGAGTACTCTAACTTACCTTTGGGTTTTTTTCTTAGTTTTTACCATGAAATACTATTTTAGTAATAATTTGGCTACAATGTCCTTATTAATATATAGTATTTATACCTAACAGTTACAAATATAGTAAAATTGTCTTAAAACAAAATGACATACATTCATGTCATACAAAATATGTTGCTACTAATCACTTGACGAACTTGGCGAAAGAAAAGATTGTCAATGTAAGTTCTCAAGACTTATTTGCGAAGTAAACCAGTTAGACAAAGAGATGAAGATAAAAGGATAAAGTTATTGTGTCGGGTAAGTTTCAGGACTTATTTTGGGGCAAAAAGGAGTAAAGTGACATTTGAGGAAAAAATGTTCTACCTAATTGGTGACATTTAAGTATCGCGCGAAACTAAAACTTTTTAACACAGCTTCTACTAAATATTTACAAGTTTCGCATTGCATAATCCGAACATTATGACAAAAAATATAAAATACACTATTTGAACATACAACATGCAACATAGAGTGGTGATGCAGATGTAGTAATGACCTGTAATATAAAAAAAATAGAAAAAGAAATGCTCATAATTAATTTATCGTAGACGATTCAAAATTTTTATCTACATAAAAACATTGTGACATATGTGAAGAATATACAATATGAACACCGAATATTGAAAACCGATAAAATGAGTGTTCCAATATTACATCGTTATTTTTGTTTTTTACCTCTTGTATTGGAGCCAATTGCTGCGCGAAAGTCGATCTCTGTATTGGACATAGTAAAACAGTTCAAGTTAACATACATGAAGTTCTTAATACGGAACTGCTTAAGTTCAAAATTAAACGTTAACTTTCGTTTATACGGTTCGTTTTTCTATAAACGGCGTGATTTTTCATTACATGAAACTCTAGAGCATTTTACGGTATCAGATTTCAAGTCTGTGGTATTTCAGCACCGACGATTGCCCTACAGATAGAAGATTTCTCTCGAGGATTCATCCGACCGCTTCTTCAAGACCTTTTGCTTTAATTAAATGAAGATAGGTTTCCCGTTTACCGTCAGAAATATTTGTATCTTGAACTAGATTTCTCGAGAATACACTCACACCAAAATATTTGTTTTTTTAAAAGAGTTCTTTATTTTTAAAATTAAAATAATACATACTGATTCATTCTTTGATCAATAAATTAAGTTTTTATTAATACATTAAATGTATATAACTTTTTTTTTGTATGATAATTATACATATTATTTTTGGGTACAAAACATGCTTTTATTCGTTTTTATGTCAACGGCTAATAAGCTATAACATTGGAAAAAAATCTCATAATCCTATTTGCTCATTACTTCAATACCTAGTTTCAATGAGTATTTACGACTGATGACTTCACGAAATGTCGTTTTCCTTAAGCGTGCGTTTGACATTCCGTAGCGAAGGGGTCTAATTGGACTATCGCATAAATACGGTGGAGGGTTAAAGTTGTCAACACACGAGAAAGTGAAAACTATGAACAATGACTAAAGGTACAAGACTATTACAATATATCTGTACCTATATTTCACTTTTTTAAATTGAAACTACGAGTATAAATTACGTTCTCAAATCTATTAACTAACTGATGAACAGTTAATTAATAGATTTGTATGAGTAGTCTACAAATTTTATCAGCATCTTACATTAAAGAATATCGATAACGATGACGGTAACCATGTTTTATTATATTAGGTATAAAATTTACGCAAATTTTAATATTTTTTTTTTAATTTTTTTTTATAAGTTTCCTTGTTTGCAAACAAACTAGTTGTCATTCAAATAAGTGATAAAAATAGTTCTGCTCCTGGATTTTATCAATACTTACTCTTTATTTTTTTTGTTGTAGGTACATCGGTTACCGCCAACGTTAAGATCAACTTGGTTTGTGCAGCCAACCCTTAATATTTTATATTAGGTAGGTACCTTTTTCGTGTAGTGACAACTTAACAAAGATGACGGTATACGTCACAGAGGAGGTTCGACAGCTAACATTCCGTACATAGCACGCTTGAAGGGTTAATTTTAATGAGCCACTCAATTTACCTGTTGTGCGGCGTTCTGCAGGTTCAGAAGTGGTTCCGAGGATCTTTTGAGAAATAACCTCAATTTGTTCTCTCTTGGTGCTGGCTCTTTCTTCCTTTGGGGGCTTGGAGCTTGGTATAGCATCTTTTGGAATACCCTGCAGCAAAGTAATAATTGTTAATTTATCGTCATTTGACTTATGATGTCGCATTGAGAATAATACATTGAAAATATTGCCTATGAGTAAAAATTGTCGCTATGATTTTTAAAAAGATATTTTTTTTAATAATACACGCACGGTTTCTGTAGTACTCTTATAGAGTACCAACTTTTTTATTTTTGTGATCTACGGAAACTATTATTGACTATTATTGACAGTTGTAGTTAGAAAGATGAAATTGTGCAATATTTGGTAAAATTAGTAAGATAACGTTTGTACTATTTTTGTATGTATTGTTTTTTATACAATTAACGGCTAATGCTTTTCCACAAAACAGTTAAGTGTGCTTTTCCAATCCCTAATATGAAAATAAAAATAATACACAAACTACCTGGCAATCGATAGTTGCACACGGCATTACTTCTTGGGGTGGTGTAGCAAAAACTCACCTATTTCATCTGGAGAGAGCCTAAAGAGTTGTTCTGAGGGTGGGTGCAGCTCTCCCTTATCGCTTTCCCACTACTGAACTTTAAAAGAAGTGGGAGGTCCTCTCAGTAAGGAAAGCATTCATTCTCCAGACTGCCCTTAAGCAACACTCTCAGCTAAAGTACGACCCCGATCTTCGTAGGGGCAGAAAGAGTAACGTCTGCTACGTTCCGGCACATAAAACTAGTCATTCCCAAAATTTTTTCACTTTCTTGGCCCTTTTATTTATAACAAATTAAACCAAATATTGTCTATTTATCCTCTTCATAAACCTAAATGCAAAAGACTCATTACGAATTGGCTCAAATCGCTGAACTACGATGATACCGAAACCTTCCTCTGCCCTTTAACGTAAACATTATTTGTTACCCAATTTTTATAATTTTTAATTTTATTAATTTTGTTTTTTACTTCTTTTTAACCCATCAATTCAACCTTGCCTGCAACTTCACACCCTCAACACCACACTCCACTCAGCTAACTCATTACACAAGCACTACACACCTACTCTCGCTCACTTTACACCACTAATTATCTCCACATGTTTTCACATAATGCTAACCTAGATTGTAAAAGCTAAAAGCTTCAGTATTATAATTTGATTATACCACATAATTTCCGCGGAGTGGGGCACTGGTGCACTGTAATACGGGTTTTTTAAAACCTATCTCAGGTACCAGTCTCTCACAAAACATACTAAAATTGTTAAAATAGTTTAAGATTTACCATGTGTATTTCTCATTATAACAAAATCAACATACTGTCATTTATTTACTATCATAAAGGCATACCACTATTTTGATCGATCCTCGACAGGGTATTAATTAAACTGTTCAGTGTAGTAACCCAACTGTTCCATACACGAAGTAGCCGCATATCCCTTAGGCACATAAAGCGTCTAGAACATTATTGTGGCTTACAACAAAAGGGTGCATGGGACAAGACTAGAAATTTCTGGCGCATCCTTTATGAAATACTTCGGAGCTTGCGGCTGGAGTGGCGCTTTTGTGCGAACTCTTTAATATACTGCTTTCCAAGCTTTGTTATGTGCTAGGGAAATTAGAAAAGGGAGAATGTTACTGTGCCTTTTATGATGACAGATATTTTGTTGTAAGAAGGACCCATATCCACTAGTGTATGTTACTACATGGACCAGATGTCTTTGACTGTTTCGCTCTAAGTTGATATTAATTTATTAATATATTTTTGACGTTAGAATTACAAGCCACGTTTGAATAATCAGATATGTATAGACATATAAAGGATCTAAAACATTATTGAGGCTTGAAACAAGGGGGTGATCGGGATAAGACTAGAATTTCTGGTTTATCCTTTATGAAATATTTCGGAACTTACGGCTGAAGTGGTGCTTTTGTGCGAACTCTTTAATATACTGCTTTCCGAGCTTGTTATGTGCTAGAGAATATAGAAATGAAAGAATGTTACTTTGTCTTTTACGGAGATAATTTATGTTGTTGTTACAAGTACTTCGAGTGTATGTTACTTCATGGAATGTTTTGGCTTTAAGTTGATATTAATATAATATATTTTTGACGTTAGACTTACAAGCTTTGAATATGGAATATAGCCATATAAAGGATCTAGAACATTATTGTGGCTTACAACACAACTTATTGTATGGGGGTTAAGGTCACTCGCGTCCGTAGGTTTACCCTCGAGACCCTACACGTGACCCCTGGGTGGTGCTAAATGAGTGACACTGACTGAGTGGTAGAGCCACCCTGCGTTGTAGCACGCATTGGGCCGGCTCGCCCGGCGTAATACCACCCTCTCACTAAATACCGGCGTGAAATAATGGCACTCGTTGCTGTTGTGTTTCGTCCGGTCAGTGATAGTTTCGGAGGCCCTATCCCCCCCCCCCCCACACACAATTGATATGGCCGCGAACTTAAATTTAGATTTACCCCTACACCTCCAGTGTAGGAGAATCCCCCCCTGAGCGTCCACGCTCAGGCTGCCCTACGTATTCTGGGGAGGGCAAAAGTCCGCTCGTATCAGCACATGCTGCAGGCAGAAGTAAGGCAAGACATTCGGCACCCCCTCCTACGCTTCGCGTAGACTTCTGCAACATCAGGGGAATTCACTCCAACTTAAGCGCCGTCCATTACCTTGAGACGGAGAAGCCGGCCTTGCTTTTCCTTACTGAAACGCAGATATCCCCCCCTCCTGACGTCTCCTACTTGCGCTACCCGGGATACAATCTGGAGCATTCGTTTGTGCCACGCGCCGGTGTTTGTGCTTACGTCAGGGAGGATATGTGCGTTCGTCGCCTCGGCAATCTTGAAGTTAGGGACCTCTCCATCTTATGGCTGCACGTCGACTGCGGACACCACCCTCGCGTCTACGCGTGCCTGTATAGGTCCCACAGCGGTAACATTGAGACTGACCAACTTGTCGAGAGCGTCCAAACGGCCACAGATTCCCTTCTCCAACGGATCCCCTCTGCCGAGATCGTGGTGCTGGGAGACTTTAATGCCCACCACGTCGAATGGCTTGGTTCACGCACTACTGACCACACGGGTAGAGCCGTTCATGACTTCGCTTTGGCCTACGGTCTGTCCCAACTGGTTGCCGAGCCTACGCGGGTACCAGATGTGGAGGGCCATACACCTTCCTTACTGGACCTCTTGTTGACCTCGCACCCAGACGGCTATCAAGTGTCCGTTGATGCAGTGGTGCACCACTAGGCTCATCAGATCATTGCCTGATTCGGAGCACAGTGCCTCTCACGGAAACTTTAAAATCGCAACGTGCGGTCAGCCGTCGGGTCTGGCATTATAGGTCAGCGGACTGGGATGGGATGCGAAGTTTCTTTGCGTCGTACCCATGGTGGCGAGTTTGCTTCTCGCTGGATGATCCTGATGTCGCCGCCGATTCTGTCGTTGATGTGATACTGCAGGGAATGGAACTCTTTATTCCAAACTCTATGGTTCCCGTTGGCGGCAGATCCCAACCATGGTTTGGTCGATGTTGCAAAATAACATCCCGCCAGAAGCGCGAGCATTACCAAGCCTGGGCTAATGCGGTGTCATCAGAGGATCCAAGTACCAGTGTGCTCAAAAAGAAGTACAACTTTGCTGCCAGGTCTTTTAAGAAGGACATTGCCAAGGCGAAGTCATCATTTATAGGTAGAATTGGGGAGAGGCTAGTGCGTCTTCCTTCGGGTACGCGTGCATTCTGGTCTCTCGCCAAGGCTGTCTTGGGGAATTTCTGTCGACCGTCACTTCCACCACTGCACAAGACCGATGATTGCCTTGCCCATACTGCAAAAGAGAAAGCCGATCTCTTGGGTACTCTTTTCGCATCAAACTCGACCTTGGACGATGGGGAAAACTCGCCACCAACAATACCGCATTGCGCTTGTTCTATGCCAAACGTTCGGTTCCTGCAAAGGTCAGTTCGTAAGGCTCTTTTTTCCCTTGACATTCATAAGTCGAGTGGGCCTGATGCAGTCCCTCCCATTGTGCTTCGGACGTGTGCTCCTGAGTTGGCGCCGGTTCTAACGCGCCTCTTCCGGCTCTCTTACACGACTGGCGTTGTCCCGAGTTCTTGGAAGACAGCCCTTGTCCACCCGATTCCCAAAAAAGGTGATCGCTCAGATCCGTCCAACTACAGGCCTATAGCCATCACCTCTTTGCTCTCCAAAGTAATGGAGTCCATTACAAACTGCCAGCTCTTGAGGTACCTAGAAGAGAATCAGCTACTAAGCGATCGCCAGTACGGTTTTCGCCGCGGTCGTTCGGCTGGTGATCTTTTAGTGTACCTCACTCACCGATGGGCGGAGGCAGGCGAGAGGAAAGGGGAGGCACTGGCAGTTAGCTTGGACATAGCGAAAGCCTTCGACAGGGTATGGCACAGGGCTCTTCTCTCGAAACTTCCATCATACGGGCTCCCTGAGAAATTGTGTGCGTGGGTCGCCAGCTTTCTTTCTGGGCGTAGCATCAAAGTCGTAGTTGACGGATCATGCTCTGACCTGAAGCCCGTGAATGCTGCAGTCCCGCAGGGGTGTGTGCTGTCACCTACACTGTTTCTTCTGCGTATCAATGACATGTTGCATAACAACAGCATTCATTGCTATGCGGACGACAGTACTGGGGATACGCTTTACACCAGACGTACTAATATTTCTCTGGAAAGCGTCATCGAGAACCGGAATAAACTTGTGACTGACACTGAGAACATGTTAAGTCATGTCTCGAATTGGGGCCGACTTAATCTAGTCCATTTTAACCCTTCCAAAACACAAGTTTGCGTGTTTACCGCTAAAAAACATCCCTTCGTCGTATCTATAAACTTTGAAGGAGCTCCCCTTGATACCAAACCGACCATTGGAATCCTTGGCGTCGATATTTCGAGTGACGTTCAATTTCGTGGTCATTTGGAAGGTAAAGCTAAATTAGCTTCGAAAAAGCTGGGTGTGCTCAATAGAGCGGGACAGTATTTCACGCCGACCCATCGCTTACAGCTTTACAAAGCACAGGTCAGGCCTCATATGGAATACTGTTCCCATCTTTGGGCTGGAGCGCCCCAGTACCAACTCCTCCCATTTGACCGCATTCAACGCAGAGCTGCTCGAGTTGTCGGCGACGTAGTAACCTCTGGTCGGCTCGATCCACTGGCCCTTCGGAGAGACGTTGCATCTCTCTGTATATTTTATCGCCTTTATCATGGGGAGTGCTCTGAGGAATTGTTCGGTTTGATCCCTGCCGCTGATTTCCTTCACCGCACTACACGCAATCGACTGTCTTTCCATCCACACCGTCTTGATGGATGGCGATCTACTACTGTGCGTTTCTCACGTAATTTTTTACCACGAACTACAGTGCTGTGGAACCAGCTCTCAGCGGCGGTATTTCCGGACCAATATGACTTAGGAATCTTCAAGAAACGAGCCTATTCCTTCCTTAAAGGACGGCAACGCATCTGTGATTCCTCTGGTTTTGCGGGTGTCCATGGGCGGCGGTGATTGCTTTCCATCAGGTGACCCGCCTGCTCGTTTGCCTCCTTCTAATACAAAAAAAAAAATGTAATAAGCACAGTAAGGAACATAACTTATGTTACTAATAAGGACAAGATGTCTAAGGACAAATTGTCATTATATGTTTTCACTTCAAGTTGTCATATGCTTCAAGTTGCTAGAACAACAAGCCACCTCTGAATTATCTAGCTGCAATTGTATAGACAGGCATTGTTACAATAATTAAAAAAAATAGGTAATGTCTCATCGCAGGGATAAGGCCTTTCTGCATTCAAAGAAGCACATAGCGTCTTATGTCGTCCAAAGGCCAGTCTTCACTGGACAAAAACCAACAATAGGATTGAAATAAAGCGACATGATGAAAATTTTGACCTATTTACTTATAATAATTTAGCATAATTTAATGCACAGAAGAATCAACGATTGTGACATTTATTCACCACAACTATGAAAAAAAAGACATTTTCTTCTAAAAATGTTAAAAACCCCAAGCTTGTCCATACATTGTTATGGAATAAAATTCGTTGATTCTGCAAAGTAGCTCCACTCAAAGGTAAAAACGTTCAGATTCATTACAAAAATGTCTCCATCATTAAAACGAAGCTAACAAAAATATACATTATCATTTAACGGGGGAACAACTTCTCTTCGAAGCCGACCAACTTAAATTATCTTCGTACTTCGAAGAACAAACATTCGGTATTACCACAAAATAAATAGAGTGCAAAAGGTTAGCTTTATACATACCGCGCTCCCGCAACGCACACATAGGCCCACAACGCACTATCAGGCCAGCCGCAATCCGGCACGCACTTGCAATAGTAATTGTTAGACGGTTGGCCGCAAGTAGTGCGTTTGAATAATACGGTTTCTTAAGAAAAGCTCAATGGCGCAGTGGATAATGCGCCCGGTCTGCGAGTGGTGAAGTTAAGCAACTTTCGCAAAGGCCGGTCATCGAAAGGGTGACAAAAATGTATCATCTCAAGCTCCTCCGTGCTTTGGAAGGCACATAAAGCCGTTGGTCCCGGCTGCATTAGCAGTCGTTAACAACCACCAATCCGCACTGGGCTCGCGTGGTGGTTTATGGCCCATTCTCCCTATCCATCCATAGGGAAGGCTCGTGCCCCAGCACCTCTACTCTGCTCTGCTGGGTCCCCTCGGACATAAAATGAGCTGATGATGATGGTGATGTTGATATGAAAACAGACATGCGGCCTGCCGTAACAGCCCACCGTGTTGCGGCTGGCCGGATAGTACGTTGTCGCACTTAGGGTCGAAACACATAAACACGATACGACGTCGCACCGCAAAAAAAAGCGTTGCACCAGGCTAGTATAAACCTTATTACCTGTCAAATACTAGACAGACGCCGCATCGTGGTACGACGCGTCGACGTCGTGTCATGTTTATGTGTTTTGGCCCTAAGAGCCTTTTGCGGACACAAACTATCGCAACAGCTCGCCACAGTCGAGCGCAGCCGTTGCGAGGTTCCGTATCCGTGAGAGATTGTCTATGTGTGCGTTGCCCCAGCGCGTTTGTTTAAAGCTTATCTTCTGCATTCTGCTTATTTTATGGTATCATTGTAATTGAACGTACATACTCGAGTCTATAAAGTTTACGACCCATAAAGGAGCTACGGATTAAACCGGCACATTTACTACGCAAACAGTACTTAAATCAAGACTGGTCTATTGGTTCAAGCATAATTTAGAACGTTTTATGTTCACAGCTGAAATAAGTTTACCCATACGCGTACATATACAATGCCCACAACTGTTACTCGTGAGTATATTATTATAAAATAGGGTGGGTAAAACATTGAATTACTACATAATTATTTTCTAGGTCAGTTTTAGATCCAGAGGTTTCGGGTTCGATTCCCAGCGAGGGGTTCATGTTTGTACTAGCTTTTGTTGGGTGGTAGGGCTTGTTATAAGTCCGCCTGGCTTAGCTACAATAATGTTATCTAAATATGTTGCAATAAAATTAATGTTTTTGGCATTGTGGTGTTTCGTCAGTATTAGATAGAATAGCCACTTCCTGAGTGTTTGGAATCAAGAAAAAACTACTGAAATACGTTCATACAATCAACACCTGAGGGGTAGAATATAAAATAGCGTGGGCAAGTTAAAAACCACATTCAATCAAAGGAAATATATGTAGTTGGAAACTTGCAAATCCAAAATTAATAAATATTTGGAAAAATTATAATACGCAATTATAATTTTGCAACTATTTTATCAAATTAAGCATTAACAAAACTATCTAGTAAGTTAGGTTTTTTCCACTATGAAAAGTAATAAATGGCATATTTTAGTTGATTGACGTTATTTTAAATGTAGTCCAATGACTTACTGAGTCTGTCTTTTCCTTAAAAGTTTCATGCTTAATGTATCAAAAAATATTGAATTCGATGTATTTATGGGATGCTGAAACTTAAAAAGACTCTTTTAAGTTTGACTATTTCTTGAGTTTAACTTGAAATAATATAAACAGACCAAAATATCTTTGATGTTAGTAATTATGGTAAGTAATTCATTTAGTTAGGGAGTAACTTTAGAAGTACACTTTTCAAAGTCGATTTGAATTTATTAAGATACCTAAATATATACATAGAAAAACATAGTCATAAATATGTATGTTTCATTATTTATGTTAAATGTCCACCCTGTCACAGAAGGCCGCTCTTTTATTTTTGTAAAACGTTCGATAAAGGTGGTGAAAGGTACTAAGAAAAAAAATAAGTTCAACATTAATTAAGAGCGTTTACGCCGCACACTAGCGCCGCCAATGAAAAAAAAACATATCTAGTAATTAGAGATAGAAAATCAAATTATGCTCAACAAACTATCTGAATGAAGTAATTTAGCATTTTTACGTCACCTAATGAACACGTGATATGTTATGGTTTAGTTAAATATGGCGTTACAGTTAAAAGTGGCCGTAACGTCTTATTTAACTAAACCATAACATGTGAGGTGTTCATTAGGTGACGTAAAAATGCAAAATCACTTCATTCAAATAGTTTGTTGAGCATAATTTGATTTTCTATATCTAATTACTAGATATCTTTTTTTTTCATTAGTGGCGCTAGTGTGCGACGTAAACGCTCTTAAGTGTTGATAATATTATGCCTTTGTCCAGCAGTGGGCGTCTTTTGGCTGAGATGATGATTAGGTAATCATTTAGTTTAGTTAGTTTTTTTTCTTAGTGCATAGGTATGCAACACCAAAATTAGAATGGCTTAGCTGGTGTATTATATCGATATGACACACATATCGATATATCACATCTACAGGGACCTAATAAAGGTAGGTACTTTAAAAATTTCCCGTTCCGTTCTCAACTCAAACTAATTAGCATACGAGTTAGACCGAACCAGCCCGTGACCACGGCCGCTGTAACTCGGTTGAAACGTGGGGCTTAAAAAAGTTATACCTTTGATACCTTTGTTAATTAGGTCGTTTCCGTTAGGAGCGTTTACGCCGCACACTAGCGCCGCCAATGAAAAAAAAACATATCTAGTAATTAGAGATAGAAAATCAAATTATACTCAACAATCTATTTGAATGAAGTAATTTAGCATTTTTACGTCACCTAATGAACATCTGACATGTTATGGTTTAGTTAAATACGGCGTTATAAATAGTTAAAAGTGGCCGTTTTAAGCTGTAACGTCTTATATATTATATATATTCTTAAACCATAACAATATGCCAGATGTTCATTAGGTGACGTAAAAATGCTTAATTACTTCATTCAAATAGTTTGTTGAGCATTATTTGATTTTCTATCTCTGATTACTAGATATGTTTTTTTTTTCATTGGCGGCGCTAGTGTGCGGCGTAAACGCTCTTAAGCCCTGTTAAATTCTTTGTGCACAGAAGTAATGTTTCAGTCCTGTAGGTTCATACAGTTGTACAAACCAAAAAAAACTTTTTTTATTCCCTAAGGGTAAGTACATTTTGGCTTCATCTCACCAGATATTAAGTGATGATAAGGCCGACGGTGGAAGCGCACTTCACCCCAAACTCTAAACTACTGAGCCACTGGTTAACTTATCTCTGTTTGAGCGCAACAATGCAACCAACATTAATAATAAACTTTCCTACACTCACACCAATTATGTAGCCCAAGAGAAGCTTCGTTATGAAACTCGTTAAATGGTTACTAGGTAACGGATAAACATACTTAAAATACTTAAATATATACTTATTATACAAAGAAAACACCCGTACCCGAGACAATTTAGAAAAACAATAATTTCTAAATTGACCCGACCGGGATCGAACCCGGGACCTCAGAGATAGCGACACCATGAAAACCGGTGTGTAAACCACTCGACCAAGGAGGTCGTCATTGTTGTTATGGCGGCATACATAGATAAGATGGTGCTTGCTAGCAAAAAACCCTAACACCAACCAAACCGAGTAGAAAGATGTGACCCCGCTGAGAATCTAACCTGGGAACTTTGAATCTGAGACCGGTGGACTTAACCACTAGACCACAGAGGCGCTCGCACAGAAGTAATGTTTCAGTCCTTAGGGTTCATACACTTGTACAAACCAAACATAGCGCTACGCTTGTAACGAGTGGTAACAAGACAAGTTGGTATGAACTTGTTCTGAAATTTGAGCTTAAATTGTTACCAAGCAACGGCGAAATATTCTGAAACTTAATTAATATTCAACGTTAAGTTTATCTATTGATACTTCATATTTGAAGTTTATGAATATTACCTAACCTATATGGTGTTGTTTAACGGTTATTCGTTATTGACATAACCAAACACCAAGTTTTGTGTAAATACCACCTAAGTGCAACTGCGTAGAGATATAGCGTCTTTCAGCGTGTTTTACCGCCTATACCATGGCGAGTGCTCTGAAGAGCTCTTTGATCTTATGCCACCTTTCTCCTTTCAAATATTTCATCGCGCACTAAGAAATTTGGTGACTCGTTTCTTTGTCGCACATCTAAAAGATGGAATAGTCTGCCATCACACGTTTTCCCTCCTTCCTATGATAATGGCTTCCTTCAAACAAGACGTGAAGAGGCGCTTTGTGGGCCGGCAGAGTGAGGGTAACTGATGTCGCGTTGTTTTCACGCTACACCAGTTTGTCGTCGCATCTGGACTCCATATTTACTTAACATCAGGTGAAATGGAGTCATTTGCCGTGCTAAGTATAAAAAAGTAAAAGATGGTAAAAGTGAATGTAGTAGTAGTAGTAGTAGTAGTAGTAGTAAACAGCCTATAATTGTCCCACTGCTGGGCAAAGGCCTCCATCACTAAGCGTGGTGATTAAGGCGACGCATCGCTAAACTATAAATTTCATACGGAGCGTTTGCACTCCGTACCATAAGAAAAACTGTTTTTTTTCCTTTAAATTAAAACTACAAATTATTAAAAAAAATGAACTACAATATTGAAGTGTGTGTTAAGACTAATCTACTAAGAAAATTTAGATGCTTAAATCGGTCCGGTTTGCCTGTAAAATGCGAATCTATGTTTTAAAAGAGGTTACTTTGATATTTTTTTCTCTGTTATAAAAGTTGACAAATCGTGTTTCTGCAACTAACAAAATGAAGTCAATTAAATGAAAAATCATGTCACCAAATATCACTTTCATATTTTATGTAATTGTTGGGAAAAATCAAAATCCCCGTCACCTAAATCTCCAATGCGTCGCCTTAAGCCAATTACCCATCAATTGTAGCGATGACTTGATTTCAATGAAAAGTGAATACGTTATCAAAAAAAAAACAAGAATGCTTACTACAGCAGAGGGTTAGTTGGAAGAGACCTTTTTGGAAGAGAAAATTGTAAGAATACTATTTCTGAAAATAATCTACTAAGATTACCATATTTCACTAATTAAGTTTAACCGAATACCTACCAGTCGTCGAGATTTAAGTTGAGAGCAGCCCCTAACTTGAGTTCAGTATCCTCTAAAGCTTAATTAACTTGCGTATTATTTACTAATTGCTTGCTTTAAGCTTTAATCAACATCTAAATCATTCCATTTATGTAATTAAACGTACTTATACTTTGAATCAAAACTATTATATTTTTATTTAAAAGAAGGAGTACCTACTGTGAAAGAAAAGTTAGCCAGATTCTTATTAAAGTGTGCTTTAACCAAAATCAGCATCTTCGACTATCGACAGGGGGCCTCGGTAGCTCAGCAGTCAGAGCAATGGACCGGTTATCCAAAGGTCGTGGGTTCGATTCCCACTCGAGCTCCCTGAGGCTGGTTGAATTTTTCTAGTAAAAATTTATCTTGTAACTATATAAGCTCACATTTTATCAACTGCAAATATTTTGACAAAACATCTAAAAAAAATCAGGCTAGCTTTTTTTAACTTTTCCTGACACGTTTTTAAGAGCGGCTTCTCTGTCGGCTCCTTTGAATGAAACTATGGGTACGTGTAAGCGGTGAAAGCATTGCGGCTTCTCTGTTACGGCTCCTTTGAATTTAAACTACTGAAAGTGCTTTATTTTACATTTTAATCGAAATGTCTTTTGGCGTTGTTTTTGAAAACTAGCGTATAAAAATTTAAGGTTTTTTCATAAAAATAGTTATCTATGTTGTTGAATTTATCCTCAAAATACACTGGACAGCAAAAATACCGGGTCATTTAGAAAAACCGCGATATCTCCCAAAGTTATTTACATACCCTCGTATAAATAATATATTATAGGCAGATTTGTTACGCTTATTATACATATCAAAAGAGGTTGCATTTGAACAAGTTACAGCTTCAAAAAAGAAATTCCGATTTTTTAAAAATATCATAATTCAAATTTTTGATATAGAAAATTTTCTCGCTTTTGTTTCAAACCGAGCTGTCATCATAAACAGTTTTTTTGGCTGGTCACAGTATTTTGTGCATCAACCATGCACCAACATGTCGTTATCTACTGAAGAATGTACACGAATTATCACCATGGTACAAGAAAGCAGGAGTCAGCGGAGTACTGCTAGAACAGTAGGTGTATCTTTATCCACGGTCCAAAGAGTACTCCAGCGATTTCAAGAGACCGGCATGAACATCAGGAGACCAGGGAATGGCAGGCCAAGGTGTACAACTACATGAGAAGACCGATTCATCGTGAGCACTATGTTAAGAAATCGACATCTCACGGCTGTTCAGGTCCGAAATAGCCTTCAAGAAATTCACCACAATAATGTAAGCTCTGACACGATCCGGCGGCGATATTGGGAAGCTGATATAAAGCCTTATAGGCCAGCAAATGGTCCTAAATTGCTCAGAGAACATCAAGTTGCCAGGTTGCGGTTTGCTCGAAAACACGTCCGATGGACAGATGAAGATTGGTCCAGGGTTATGTTTTCCGATGAGTCAAAATTTTGTTTATTCGCACACGATAGGAGACGAAGAGTATATAGGCGACCAAATAAACGTTATCGTCAAGTGTTTTGAGGAAAAGGTTCCATTCGGTGGAGGATAAATAATGGTTTGGGCTGGGATATCTTCAGAGGATCGTACGGAGTTAGTAATTATAGAAAAAGGTTCTCTAACAGCTCCCAGATATGTAGAGGAGATTTGAAATGAGCATTGTAGTAGCAACGTGTAAATAGTTGCCTACTTGCGGGATCTTAATTGGAATATTGGAATTTAATTTACTGAATTAATTTTGTGAACACATTAAGGCTACTTTAACCCCACTGACCTTCTTCGAAGAGTTCAGGAACGCGCTCCGCCAATGTTCTCACGTCTGTGCATCAGCAACCACTTGCACAAACCAACACCAGGACACAATGTCTGAGATTATAATTTGATAACAGCACAATCACCAATATTACGTGAAACGGCTTTTAGAACACTCATTTAACTCAGAGCATCCCTCAATTAAGTTATATGGACAACTCGTGTAATTCAGAGAAACGAGCACCGGCACCAAAAATTCAAGAAGACCGAGCCAAATTACACACGATCACCGATTCTTTTCTTCGCGCGTAGGCAGAAGGATCGAGATCAAGCAGCCTTAGTGATTATTAATTTATATACTATTTATATTTATATCCTATGGGTACTTAATGTGCCCAACCAAGCATGCAGGTCCTTTTTTGGTGAATATGGGCGCAAATTCCATTTTTATGGACGATAATGCGCGATCACATACAGCACATTTGGTCAACGCGTATATTCAAGACGTTGGTATCACCCGCATGGAGTGGCCAGCTCGCAGCCCAAACTTAAATCCCATAGAGCATTTATGGGACGAGCTCGGGAGATGCGTTAAACAACGCTCTCCAGCTGCAGCTAACTTACGTGAGTTAAGAAGTGCGCTAGTAGAAGAATGGTCAAACATAGACCAAAACCGTATTAGAAATTTGATTTACAGCATGCCACATCGTCTTAATGAAGCGATACGGGCTCGTGGAGGAAATACAAGGTATTAAATTTACAGAAAAGCTTTCATTTTGCAGATTCATCATCATCGGCCCATCTTAGTCCACTGCTGGACATAGGCCTCCCCTAATGAGCGCCATAGCGCCCTGTCCTCAGCTTGACGCATCCAGCATCTGCCTGCAGTCTTTCGCAGGTCATCATCCCACCTGGCCGGAGGGCGTCCTACACTACGTTTACCGAGTCGTGGTCTCCACTCAAGAACACGTTTACCCCAGCGGTTGTCGGTTCTTCGCCAGATATGACCGGCCCACTGCCACTTCAACTTGCTAATTCTTAGAGCTATGTCGATGACTTTGGTTCTCTGTCGGATGTATTCGTTACGAATCCTATCCTTCAGAGAAACTCCGAGCATAGCTCTTTCCATAGCTCGCTGAGCGACTTTAAACTGGTGGACCAGCCCTACCGTGAGTGTCCACGTCTCAGCTCCGTAGGTCATGACGGGTAGGACGCACTGATTGAAAACTTTCGTTTTCAAGCATTGCGGTATGGATGACGAGAAGACTCGACGTAGTTTCCCAAACGCTGCCCAGCCCAGCTGGATCCTCCTCTTGGCCTCCTTCTCAAAATTGTTTTTACTTAATTGCAGAATCTGCCCGAGGTAAGAATATTCAGAAACGATTTCAAGAAGGTGGCCATGTACGACGACCGGTATCGGATCAATGTGGCCATTGATCATGACTTTGGTTTTGTCCAAATTCATGCCAAGACCGATACGTCGCTATCCGTCATGATGAAGTCGATCTCATTTTTGGTCACAGTATCGGGACTTTGCCATGTCCACTTCCTTTGAGGCTGTTTTTTAAAGAAGGAGTTCATTAAGAACAGCCCCTCTTTCTCGAGGAAGTTGACAAGCATTTGCCCCCTGTGATTCCTAACTCCATAACCATGCGGTCCTATCCGGGATTCGTTGCCAGTCTGGGTTCCCACCTTGCCGTTAAAGTCTCCCATAACAACGTTGAAATGAGCCTTAGTGGTGTTATGCAAGGCTTTGGATATGTCTTCGTACATATCCTCCACTTCATCATATGAGTGTGCCGAGGTCGGTGCGTATACCTGAATGACCTTCATGCTGTAACGCTTTGACAGCCGAATGATCAGGTACGCTACCCTGGTCGACACACTGGAGATTTCTTCGACGTTGTTAGAGAGGACCTTATTGACGAGGAAGCCTACGCCACCCTGGGATGTTTTATCACCCTCGCGAAAGTAGAGAAGGTGGTCCGAGTCTAGGGTTACGGTGTCCTCCCCCTCTCTACGAACTTCACATAACCCCAGAACATGCCATTTAATGTTCTCTAACTCCACTTCCAACTGCGCTAGATGGTGGTCAAGCCTCAGAGTGCGTCCGTTAAACGTTGCCAGGGTCAGTTGTTTGTGGCAGCCTGAGGTAGCCCGGTGATTCTTAGCACCCCCTGCCCCGCCGTTACCATGGCCGCTGCCATGGCCAGGAATAGCGAGGCGGCCGGGAACTAGGGGCCGTTTCCTTTTTCGTACGATCACCATAAGGGGGGTAGTGCCCATAATCCCCACGCTGGGCATGCGGGTTGGGGATCGCAGTTTAGTGTGTGGTGATGGAGTTGTTCTACAGGGGGCGCTGCTGCCCGCCCCCCGGTTTTGTCCCTTTGTCGCCTCTTACGACACCCACGGGGAGAGTTGGGGTGGTGCAATTCTAAGCCGGCACCACACGGCGTAGCCGGCACCACACGGCGTGCAGATTAACTGTGTTGTATATTTTTGTTGTCAAAAGTTAGAAGTGTTTTTTTTTTGTATTTTTTAGTACTTAAACAAAATTATACAGTTTACAAACGTGTTATGTATTTTCTTTTATGAGTCAGTCATCTATAACATACTACAGTTTCACTAGTTTGTGTTGTGTAGTTAAGAAACTATCACACTTTTTATAAGCGACCCGGAATTTTTGCGGCCCAGTGTATTTGCAGTTGATAAAATGTGACCTTATATAATGATATCAAGCTTTATGAATGTAAAATACAAAATAATATAAATCTTCGACTTTTTCATAACATACTAGTAGTTTACCTAAATTAAGATTTTAGTCTAAATGTTACTATTTAGATACTTCCTGTTCTGTGGTTGATTCGTTATTTGCACACCACAGCTAGGGTTCTCTGGAAAAGATCGCTTCTAGAGATAAGTTACCTTTTCGATGGGTCTTATGTAACAAGTGTTTTAAATTATATAACAAAGTATTAAAACTTCACATTTTCGTCATGGATATTCTATGTAAGTACCTGCTTCGGGCAGCTAGTACCGCTTTCACGGCACACACTGGCTCCCTAGTGTCGCCCACCAGAAAGGTGACGTCACACAGCTCCGGCATCGAGGCGAGGAACTTCATGTCCTCAGCCAGCCCTGACTTGTTCTCGAAGGTGCTGAGGTCAGGCTCCGCCTCCATCGCCGCTAACGCCCCGCTTCGCATTGACGACTGCAACAAATATTGTAATTTTAATTTTGTATTCACCTCAGTTAATCCCGGTTTGTGATCACCAAGCCACATTAAGCAAGTGTGGTGATTAAGGCAATACCCATAGATTGTAGCGATGACTTGATTTCAATGATGGTGGCCTTTGCCCTTTAAAGATTCTCAGTGATTGAGGATTGTGGGTAATATGCGCTTCTATTCACGGCCTTTTCGAGTCTTACCTACTTGTAGAGTAAACAACACTATGATGAGTATTAATGACTTTTTGGTTTTAAAAACCTCTATAAAAATAATATTATAGCCAATACTGCTTTGTAAATCAAAAAACTGCCTCATACCTTAGGCTATGCAAAAATGTAAGTTAAGCTATCTTTGATTACCAATTGTGCAATATGGAAGCGATAGAATTATTACTAACAGAAATATACTTCTTTTAAACACCGTATTTAAATTCTACCTTCAAGAAACAACGCAAAAAAGATCAATCGAGAAACCTGTACCAATTTTAATTAGCAAAAGATTACCTTGGAAGCTTTCGTATACTAAAAACATTAAATTATGTGCTTGTCAAGAAAAAGAAGCGTAGATTAGACGTAAATCGGATAAAGCTTAACAAGAACATTTAGGAGAATTTAGAGATCAGTTTGTAGCCATTAGGCAAGTTAAGATTAAGATATTAGAACCCAGAATAAGATTTTCCTTTTCCGTTCTGTATAGCTCAGTATTGATACTAAAGTTTGTGTAGGAACATAATAATTAAATCAAACATCTTTAATACTCATTACAGGAAATTGGTTTTTATGTTTTCGGAACTCTTGGGCCCATATCCTTCTGGATTTTTTTTTAAGGTATGATTCAAGTTAAGTTCTTGTTATGTTTTATTTTAAAACCATATTTTATTGCAATACGATGGGTGGGATGGGATTTGAAATTAAATGAATCTGTCATTAGTTTACATAAACACATTATTTTATGTTATGAATCTACTGTATATTGAAATGTTTAAATTTGAAAAACAATTAAATAATGGCTTTAAAGAGTCTTATCACAGCGAGCACAAGTCACTAAAAATGAGGCTAGATAACAATCCTCGTCTTTATCCATTCGATTTACAAATCACATAGTTTCGCCGAACTGAATTTAGTTACACGTGGCTGTATGATGATTCGCCGAAAACAAACTCGACTTTTTAACAATAATATTATGTTTGTTTCATACTAAGGCTATTCCTTAAAAACTTAATAAGCTTTCTGGCATAAACAGTTAAGAGAGCTTCAGCCATATTATTAGCCTAAAGCG
Source organism: Eudonia lacustrata (assembly GCA_947562085.1). NCBI lineage: Eukaryota > Metazoa > Arthropoda > Insecta > Lepidoptera > Crambidae > Eudonia > Eudonia lacustrata. The sequence goes on from OX387318.1 coordinate 9,385,107, forward strand.
AATTTGTTGCTAGATTTATATAAATAAACAAACAAAACGATGACTACATTTCAATGATAGTGGCTCTGGACCAGCCATGGACAGAGGAAGGCTATACAACATGTTTTTTTATCAAAATTATAATAACATTTATGCTTACAGATAAATAATTAAGTTGAGAAAGTGATATATTAATTCAAAAGCTATTAATAATGTTCGACATTTGATCTTAATTGTAAATAATACGGCACGTGGCGTAATCTGAAACGTCAATTAGAGCGCAGTGCCGTCACTACGTTGTTTGTTAGTTTACGTACTGCAATTAGTTTAGCCCTGGAAAGTTTACAAATTGTGGAAAAAGATTTAATAATAACTATGTTTATATATTTTAAAGGATTAATCATCATCATTTTCATCATCCAGTGCGTACTGTTGCGAGTATGCTTCCATTTTTTGAAAATATATTGGTACCTATTATAATTATTTTTCGAGTAACGGCTGTTGATCCAACTTGATCCCGAGTGTAGAAGGGTTTGAAAGATTTCAATGAACACATACAACACACTTAAATACAAAACATGACACTTTATATATTTTGTTTCAATTTTGTAGGTTACTCTTGAAAACCTAAATATTTTTATTACAAAACTTTATATAAATAAACGTATTGAAAATGACACGGAACACGGATCTGCTGTCAGGTCTGTTGCATGCTTGTTGCATGCTTAGAGCATTAGTTGCATGCAATGATCGATTAACGCGATGAAATTGTAAAGAAATCTTTTGTAAATTATACTTTTTTTAAACCACCCTATTTTATTTGTTAAGATATTTGATACTTATTTGTTCCACATACTATAAACTGTATGCTCTACATTGATTTTTAAAACTAATTCCAGTTTCTATAGTTATAAAATGAAATAATCAAAAAAATATTTTAATTAATCTAAATTAAATCTCAATTAATTTAAATTAAAATCATTAAGCTGGGTTTTAATTAATAATAATGAATCTCGGTGTTTCAAAGTTGACTTCGTAACTTTATAGGCATCTGAGTGATTTAAAACTATTTATCGGAAACGAGAACAATAATACTCACTTCATCCAAACTGAAATGTCTTGTAATATGGATATCCATTTTGTAGTTTGTTATCAAAATTTTGTGCAATAAAAATGTAAAATATAACACCACTCCACACGGTATTGTGCCCACGACCGCTCCCCACGGCTTTCAGTAAGCGACTGAAGGGATAGAGGAAATGGAAGTGACGCGTGCCTTCAAGCGGAAAACGGGATGTGGTGCAAATTGTAGGCATTTGCAGGAACAGATTATTTGTTTGTTGAGGATGTTTGAAGACTGCTTCTTGTTCACAGAATCGCAGCTATTGGTAAAACATGAAATAAGATTAAATTAATATGTTATTTACTGTAAACCATAGGAGACTTACAGAGGACAATACAAAAATAATTGTAAAAATAACGGGTTTGTCGCTAAAAAGCAATCTCTCATCCAGGCAACCATTCGCTGAACTACAAAAAATAAGTAAGAAATGGGCAGTTTATGGTAAAACATTTTTATTGGATAACTATGATCTGCAAATTGTAAGTTTGCAATCACAAATGTATATATCATATCACAAATAGGTCATACAGACCTACTAAATAAATCATGAAATGTTTACATTGTTTATTACGAAATAATAAAACTAATGCGCTAGTGCCAACTTTCGCAATGCTGGGACCCCGAATAGGAGACCAAAAAGAACGTTTCCAGCATTCCAGCTCCTTTATGGCTGTTGGTTGCGGATTGGTCACCATCCCGCATTGGGCCAACAAGGTCGGTTGTGATTCAATCTTTCCAACTATTAATATTCATGTGGAAAGGCTAAAGCCCAGTTGTGACTCATTTTAAAGGCTGATGATGGTGGACCTAGTGGCCAGAATTACCTCAACTTTGACTTGCAATGTTCAATTCTTATTTTCGCCTTAAGCTTGTAGCACAACCACAAGCACAAAATACAAAGTTCATCTTTTATCTTCGTAAAAATAGGAATGGAAATGAGTTGTTTAACTTCAATTATTTTAACATTCCAAAGAGGGCCTTTGAAAGTGTCGGAAAATAGTACAAATGAAAATTTAATTAGAAACGTCTGCGTTGTAAATGTTTGGAATTCCTATTTGGTTATTCAATGAACAACATTATAGAACAGTCAAATTATGAATCGAAACTTATACTTAAATAAAAGTTTATTGTGTATGAAATATAAAATAATATAAGATCACCTTAATAAAATATTTATTTATATCCTCAGTTACTGTTCATGGTTCTTTCACCAAAGTCAGTGAGTAGAAAAATTTTGTTGCGTGGTTTTTAAAATAAGTACCGAACAACGATTTTTTTACATTATTTCTATACCTACCGATGTCTGATTACCGAGAGGCATTATTTTAATGCATACATTATGAAATTTACAAAAACCTGACTTGACCTGGGCTTAACGTTGTAAAAAAGCCTTTTTAAACTCCAGTTCACCGTTATCCACAAATCTCAAAAACTTTACCATGTATAGTATACATCATAGAATAAAATATAATAATAATGTTTGCTATGAATATAGTTAATATTATTAATTATAATAGTGTAGCGTGAGCTCGTGGCCGAGCCGAACATAATGGGCGAGACTAAGTCGGCTAGACTGCGCTGGCTCGGCCACGTTGAGAGAATGGAATCGGATCGGGCTGCGAAGAGAGCATACCTGGGCCGACCAAACGGGAAGCGCCCGGTGGGACGCCCCAGGTATCGCTGGATAGACCAGGTTGAGAAGGATCTTAGCCACCTCCAACGGCCGGACTGGCGAGAAGTGGCTGAGGACAGAGCAGAGTGGCGAAATCTCGTGTCGGAGGCCAAGATCCACTTCGGGTCCCTGAGCCAGCGCAGTAAGTAAGTAAGTATAATAGTGTACCTAAAACCTAAACAAATCATTCGTAGAAAATAAATGAACACTATCTTTTTGAGTTATTTATTTAAAAAAAAACACAAATGTTGAAAAAACAAAATTGTTGTTCGCAATAAAATTTGCGTTAAAAATTATATAAACAAAACAAAAACATTTTATAAATAGCTTGCCTACTTTTTAACTGATCTTTAGTATTTGTAAAAATATTATGATCGAATGTTGATGACGGTAGTTGTTGACATTGAATGGGCGCCTTTGGCTTTCAAAGTAAAAAAAGTAAATAGTGTTGAATAATTTCGGCGGGCTGGTTAGAACCACGATAGCTCAATTGGGAGAGCACCTGACCCGGTATGTCAGAAGGGTGCAGGTTCAAATCTTGCTTGTGGAATTTTTTTCAACATTTGTGTTTTTGTTATTTTTTCGCAACAAAATATACGTTAAAAATTATATACACAAAACAAAACATTTTATTTATTTGAGTAACAAATAACAATCCAAAAAAAGAAAAGAAACATTTTAATACATAATTAATCTTAGTAAAAATAATTTAAGTAATATTCGACGAACGGAAATCAATGGAGAAATAAGTTTCTCACAATTTAGAACATTATGAACTTTCCAAATTATAAATTATAATTCTCCTTACTTTTAAGGGAGATTTTCTGCAAAATATGATTAATAATATTTATTAATTAATGGTACAAGGAACACAGGTACATGAAAAACTAAAAAAAGCTTAAGAAAGCCAAACTACTTATTCGAGTTGTTAGTTTTCTATTCGTGGTACAAAATCTGCGATACACCCCTTAAGGCTGACGGATGCACAGCATAGTACACAAAGGTTTGTTTGCGATAATCGAGTTACACACTAATGCCATTTAGTTACCCGTATGTAGGGCAACGGGCAACGAACCGTAAACGTTTGTAACACACCCTACGATCGGTATCGATTTTGCAAGCAGAATTTCCTAGCCTTTCTGCTGTAACAGATTTTTTGAAATATGAGTCAGTAAATAATGAAAGTATTAATAAAAGTAATTTTGATAAAGATTTTATACATAGTGAAAATCTTAACAGGAGCTTTAATGTAAAAACAGTCGATATTTGTTATCAAACAGCATAATGTAGACCGTAAAGCGTGACCAAGTGGAAATATTTACCGACACTTAGTCTACGAGGAGCCAGATGTTCTTCCCACGCAGTTGTCTGGAGTAACGCCCACATCAGTTGTACATCTATACATTACTTATCCAGCAGTCAGTTATGGCCACACAAAACCTACCTGTTGATGGTATCTCTTCTTTACACCACAAGGGAACAAGCACTCCCTTTACAGCTCGTAATAAAGCACTCCGCGAAATGTAATGAATTATACAATTCACTATTAGTTACGTTGCGAAAAAAAAGATAAAAATATCATCTACACAATGTGCTACTACGAAAAGAACTGCTAAAACAAAAATAAACTACTGTTGCACTAGCTTCGGTACGTTTATAACACCATAGCAAAATGGTTCTAATTTATTAATAAAGCTTGACAGATTTTTCGTACGAAACAACACAATGTACACAACATTTATCACTTGGCAATACGCATGCGTCACATCCAGTGCGCATGTCTGGATTTGACATCAATATGACATCGCCGCGACAGAAGGTCACTATTCAATGGATGAAGGTGAACCTCAGGTGAAGTTTCATTAATGAAATGAGGTGACCGACAGTTTCAAGAGTTGTGGAGATTGTAAAAAAGATAATGCATGCAGCCAACAATGAAATTATGCTTGTAAGATTCTCAATGTCTTTAAGTTTTTTCATATAATTGAGGATATTTTTTTTACTTTATATGATAACAAAAAGTTAATATTATTTCTTATTGTTTTGAAGTTTTCGCTGATCCTATACATAGTAATATGTATAAATTAATTATTATATTAATACATGTTTGATTTTAATCTAGTAAGCTGATAAAACTTTTTAAGTTTAAAAATGTAAACAGTGTTGCTGTAACTACACTACACTAGTACTTACACTTGGAAATTCAAATGTTATTTATATAAGAACCAGATATTTTAATGCAAGTATAGACTTGCACTATAGATCTGGTTCTTACATAAATAACATATGAATTTCTAAGTGTAAGAACTCGATGGCGCAGCGTCTCGTTTAGGTTGTGATACTGCAAGTTAAGCAACCTATAGCAATGTCGGGTCACTGGATGGATGACCAGATTTAAAATTTGTTTATTTTTAGTATTTATATACATTTTTATATTAAATATGTCGTTAAGCCGTTGGTCCCATCTGTTGCGGACTTAAGCCCGATCTCCCAATGCTTTCGTAATATTTATTATGTAGAAAGCCCTGAGCCCAACAGTGGGACGTATATATGCTGATGTTTTACTGATTGCCATCGTACAAGCTAATGATAATTAACTAAAAAAAATTTTTGGACGATTCAAAAGCACTTTTCTAGATTTTATTTTAATAAAAAATATTTGACTTTGACTAGCAATCGGTCGTATTATGAAATCAGTTTTATTAACAACTTATTAAGTTTCAATTCGAACCTTTTTGAGATAATACCTACGCCTTAAAACAAAACTTTGCAATATTATGCTAAATATTAAAGTTAAAGCCATATTTGTAAATTAATAGTTTCCTGACATCTAGCAGTCATGTTAAGAAACACATTGTATGAAAGTGTACAACATTTCCTTTGTCAGCTGGCAGGCAGGCCATTGCTACTTTTCCTGCTTTATATGAGCAGAGCGAAATCCGTTTATGGCACTTCAGCCTCCAGAATATAGATGGCGCTGTTTGAGATTACCATATATTAAATTATATATTGTGATTTGTCTACAACAAGGAAAATCTTTTACGTTGTCGTTCAACGACACTTTTACCCTTCCATGGTTCATTAATTACATAGTTACAATTCATTATTATTATTTTTTCATCTTAACAATAGTTATCCTTTTGTTATAATGAATTATTGAACAGCGAACGCTAACATTATAATAGGTTTTGTATTTCGTCTCTTCGCTGAATCTTTTTACAAATAATTAGTGCTATATAATTAGATTTAAAATTTAGTAAGTGATTAAGGTAAATAAAATTCATACTGATATAAAAGAGTATTAAGAAGCTTATATTTTTGTCAAATGTGTGTGTTTTCAATATCAATATATGTCGCATTGTTGTACGTTAAAATATATCTTTTTTAATATATAAAATTCTCGTGTTCGGTTTCGGTGTTTGTAATTAAACTCCTCCGAAATGGCTCGACTGATTTTCGTGAAATTTTGTGTGCATATCGGTTAGGTCTGCGAATCGGACAACATCTATTTTTCAACTCCCAAAATGTTAAGGGTGGTCCACCCTAAAATTTTTTTTTTACAATTTTATTTTCCAATACAAAATGTTCCACGATTTGATTGTATTGTTGACATAGAAACTGTCAAAGCGATACGAAGTCCGCTGGGTCACCTAGTATTACGTAAAAACTTAAATCATGTCACATATTATATTGAAGAACAAGTAAGTAGTAAGTAGAATGCCTTAGGCATTAAGTCCGCCATGTAATGTTTTGTTGCAAAAGTTTAAAATAAATAAATAAGTAATTGTAGCCATGTGTTATTAAGTACACACAATTTATAATTTATAAGTTAATTATAAATACAATACGTGACGTAGATGATAATATTCTCAATTTTACCGTAATTCAGCCGTTTGGATTTCAATCCCCTTTGCGGTTCCAAGATTTGGGTACACTTCAGTGTCTAAGGGATGTGACGCGACCTCATTTCACGCTTAATTGCTTAGGACGGCCTCAATTTTTTTTTCGTTTTTTCTTTTAAATCGATAAAGGTTTTACAAATTTTCATCATTATACCCGAGGCGTCGGGGAAGTATTACGTCTTTTGATACGACGAAGATCAACATCAAAGTTTGATCATTATTTGTAACCGTTCTTTTCACAATTTGACTGGTATCACAATTATGTAAATGTATCAAATCTTGGTGAATTACATTGGTTGGGATACATATGGAAGACTGGCTCTTTAAAGGGAAACATCGATATTAGCGAATGAGCCTACATCAAAACAATAATTAGTTACCTTTGATGCTTGCTTCTGTATGTTCAAAAATATATATAATATATTCCGGCAGCTAGAGATAAGATAGCCAGTGCCTCACCGGTTGAGGATCCCGGGTGAAGTGCGCTTCCATCTTTGGCCTTATCGTCACTTAATATCAGGTGAGATCAAAACACTGTGCTTACCCGTTAATATATCTTAAAAAAATGTTTTTGAAAAAGTGCTTATAAACTATCTTATACATATATACATAACATTTTTAATATCTATACAATTATTAAAATATCTAAAAAACTATAACACCATTGCAGTTCGTTGTAAATCATACCTTAAGGACCTTTACTATCCATTAATTTCAGTAAATCAGTTGCACAATACACAGGGCACCAATAAAACTTTAACGAATATTTATAAAATTTTACAAAATACAGTGAAAAAATTAAACGCCTACCCGACCCAGCCAGGAATCGAACCTGGGTCTTCCACAATCCGGGCGGCTGCACTGACCGCTATGCTACCGGGAAGGCTGACGTAGACGCTGAATTTTGTCACTGCTTTTGTAATTTTTAGAGTGCTAATAGCGGCACAGCGCGCCATCTATCCAACGACCATTGCAACCGTTGGCTATGCAGATTCATCTTTGCAGATGAAATACTACAAATTTGATAACACAACGCTATAGTAAATTTTTACTTTTTATTTTCTTGAAAACACAACAATCACACAATAACACAACGCTATAGTAAATTTTTACTTTTTATTTTCTTGAAAATAAAAAGTAAAAACTTTAACGACCCAGCATCATCATAATATTCCAACGCATGCATCGCTCGGGGACAATCGGACGTGTCCAAATACTAATGTAATTAATCTCAGCCGGTCCGGTAATCCGTCTTTAGCGGGGCGATAGTGGCGCCAGACGCGGCATCCATCTACGCGACCCCGGATTTATCTTCACGTCAGGTGTCGACTCTAAATTTATTGAGTCGTGCAACATTCACAATATTATGTTGATTTCGGAAAGTAAAATTTGGACAGAGAACTTGCTAACAATTGGGAAGGCATGTTGAGACGTCGTCGGTCCCGGTAGTTGCTGCAAGGCAGTCGTGGTGGGTTATTTTTTACTCTATTGGTCGTATGTGAAGGCTGGATGAGAAGATTGTGCTCAGTGGCGTGCACTTAGAGAGGCGTATGTCCAGCAGTGGAGTAATTTAAGCTGATGATGATGTTCATGATCTTGATGAAAGCTCAGCAGTTAGAAGTTTGCATAAAATTCAAAAAATTCTAAATTCAAAATCATTTATTCAGTTTAGGCTACAAATAGCTCTTACAAACGTCATTATGCCATCGGTTTGTAAGTCTATCTACTCTGGGAGATCTTGTACTGAGAAGAACCGGCAAAAAATCAGCAAGTGTCCGGCTCTTTTCTCCCTTACAGCGTCATAAATATTGGAAAATGCCCTATCGTAAAAGGACACTTTCCATCCCAAACAAAAGCACACAATATAAAGGACAGTCACAACATGTGAAAAAAGACAAAAAAATATATATTTAAGTTTGCAAAAACATCATTTACCAGTTTAATTTTTAACAATGTCATACAGTACTAGTAAAAGTCAAAACCTGTCTAAGAAAAAACAAAAAACATAGAATCTCAGTCTACATTCGAACAAAGAAACAGTTTTGCTGTCACCTATGAAAAGGTGTTGCTATTAATATTCTTTGTAGGTATTACCATAGTATAAAATAATTTTTCTTTTTAGAACTATTTTAAAAATAAAATAGTTTGAAAAAGGAAATTCATTTTCTACTATTCTGTTGCTAAAAAGCAATCGTTGCGATTCGTTGCCAGAACGGAAACGCACGAGACATATTTAAATATGTACTGCGACGGAAGTGAGAAGGTGGCAGAGTTGCATTGATAAGTGAAGATGTAAATAAATAAAATTAGGTATGTCCCCAGTGTATCATATATTTAAGATATTTTGTCTGCAAACTATGTCACAGAAAGAAAATCGTTCTCTCGGGAGTAGTAGTATTTGGCTGGGACTAAATAGATATTTATGTGAAAATTTGGTAAGGTTTTGGTAAAACGAGAACCAAAAGTTTGTTAAGATCATGAAGTCGTTCTCTGTTGTCAGCAGCCAATCGGCCATACGAGATTGTGCGTAATGTATTGAAAAGTGTAAATACACAGTTGACTCAATTCCAATATCTTTCGTTTTTTCAATTAATTTTTTTAAGTTGTTTTTTTTATATTATTATTGAATTAACAATTATTAAATAATGTATATAAGCCAAATAAAATTCCCTATTGCTATTTAAGTAAAAGTAAAATATGATTTATGAAACAATCGCTTCTGCATTCCAGCACAAAGTTTCGACAGCATTGTATGCCTGAATGTAAAGGAAGGGAATATTTAATAAATACGGGTCTCGTTTACAACGCAAACAACTCATCAAGCAATACAAACAGACGCTGCTCTTCGCTTGATATTTTTTCTGTAGCACTGTCACAGTTTACTACTAACCCAATTGGTATGTCTTTTATCAGTTCAATGCGGATGGATTCGCTCGTTTCTTGCGGATTGATTGTTACTATTCAGTTGGCACCATTTCTATTGGAGCCGTGATTTTGTAGAAGTGGATTTCATTGAAATTTTACTTTATGATGCTAGGAACCAGGTGGTCTGTAGTATTTAACAGTTCATCATAATCAACAGCTCATTTTATGTCCCCACTGCTGGGGCACGAGCCTTCACTATGGATGGATAGGGGGCCATCAACCACCACGCGGGCACAGTGCGGATTGGTGGTTGTTAACGACTGCTAATGCAGCTGGAACCAACGGCTTTACGTGCCTTCCGAAGCATGGAAACGAGATGATAAATTTTGGTCACCCATCCGATGACTAGCCTTTGCGAAAGTTGCTTAACCTCAGCACTCGCAGACCGGGCGCGTTAACCACTGCGCCATCGAGTTCATCCATACAGCAGTTGCTGAACCCTATTTTTAAGGGTGGCGCACCCTAAGTCCCTTGTCCGTAAGTGACAAGTGTTATATATTTTATTTGAAATGTCTTCGTCTATATTTATTTGATGCCGCGCGCTGTAGTTTAGGCCATTGGTGATTGTTTAGACAGAATCAGATGTACAATAATATAGACAAACTATAAGATGTCAACTAAACGCCGTCAACTAAACTAAACGATGTATTGTAGAAAAAACTATAGTGTAAAATGTTTATATAATTGTTAAAGCAAATTTTGTTGCGAACAAATTACAAAAACACAAATGTTGAAAAAATTTCCACGAGCAGGATTTGAACTTGCACCCTTCTGACATACCGGGTCAGGTGCTCTTCCAATTGAGCTATCGTGGTTCTAACCAGCCCGCCGAAATTATTCAACACTGTTTACTTTTTACTTTGAAAGCCAAAGGCGCCCATTCAATGTCAACAACTACCGTCATTAACATCTGATCATAATATTTTTACAAATACTAAAGATCATATGAAGTTATGAAGTAGGCAAGCTATTTATAAAATGTTTATATAATTTTTAACGCAAATTTTGTTGCGAACAAACTACTATAGTGTGTTATGAATTTTTGAAATTTTGACTAATTGTAAACACGTTCTCTTTGATACTAAATATATATTTTGATTATTTGATACGATCGTTTTTCAATTATATCAACTTAACCGTGACTGCTTTTTTGTAATTTTTTGGTCGGCGCTCCCATAATGGTTAAAAGCAAAAAGAGTCGATCATTGGTTCCTGCCGAACACTGGCGCCACTACCAGAGTGAACGAGAGTGCCGCAAGAGTGCCGTGACCTTGAATCGACGTACCGAGCTTTACCTACCGGCTAGGGTTGAGTCACACATAGTTAATTTATTATTGCGTGGATTTGGGTGTCTTTTATATTGTAAACTTACCTTATTATATCTGTCGGCAAAGTAAAAAAGGACAAACTGGGATTATGATTTTGTGTTTTGAAACATCCTCATACACAACAGTTTTTTTTCCTGACATTTTCAATAGGTGGGCCTGTATGCAACAAAACTCGCAATCGCGACACTTAAACCAAGAAAAATACGTGTATACTGATCGGCAGCGCTCAGTGTCATACTTGTTATTCTCCGTTACTACAGCAACATACGCTGCCCGATCCGCGTTTGCGGGGACAGCCCGCGTCATCGCGTACTCCTTTCCTGTGCTTTTTTCTGTGTGCTAATGTAGGTGCACTACGAGCTTGTGTGCGTGCGTTTCGGAGCTCTTGTATGAAGTTGCCGCACTCTCGTTCACTCTGCCACTGCCCTATTCTCTAATTTCTTACGGGAAAGCACTTTGATTTCATCTCACCTGAAGGTAAGTGCTGATATGGCCGAAGGTGCAAGCGTACTTCACATTGAACTCTTCACTACTGAGGAATTGGCTATCGAACCCGAGACTGTGTCTGAGAACGGTGAACCATACAGACGACTGAAATTAAACAAAAATCAAAATCATATAGTTTAGGCTACAAATAGCTCTTATGAACGTCATTATGCCATCGGTTCGTAAGTCTACTCTGGGCGGGAAATCTTGAACTGAGAAGAACCGGCAAGAAACTCAGCAAGTGTCAAGCTCTTTTCTCCCTTACAGCGTCAAAACTATTAGAAAATGCCCTATCATAAATGGACATTTTCCATCACAAATAAAAACACAAAATATAAAGGATGTTAAAAAAACAAAAGAGATAATATAATAATATCTAAGTTTGCACAGTTACATCAGTTACCAGTTAAAATTTTCACAATGGTCATACAGTACTTATAAAGGTCAAAAATTGTCTAAGAAAAAATAAACAAAGTTAAACTATAGTTAATAATAATAAAAATAATAGTATGCAAGAGCAGACCAGTCTCCACATGCGGCATCCGTTCACGAGTATGACATAATGAATCAGACATCGCTTCACTCAACCATATCTTAGGGAATGTAACGACGCGACGCACATGCCACCACCGCAGAGACAATAAAGAGAGCATGCCATACTCAAGCTACTCTAAATAAAAACCTAATGATATGTTTAACGTAACATAAATATTATTTGTAAACTGTAGGACACTGCTGATAAAGGCTATCATATCAGCGCTAAGATATTTTTAAAGTAATGATTGATCCCAATAAAATAAAAAGTATTTTTTTTTATTATTAAGAAACTAGACCACAGAAGCGTATAGGTTTATCTGTGAAATAAACTTCTCAATCATTAAACTTTAGGAAGTAAGTTTTGTTACCTCTGCAGTCGCTGCTATTCCAGAATGAACATATTTTCCGTAAATGGATGTGTACATCAAGACTGTAATTATTAAACTGCACCCGGAGTTTACATAAAATTAAGTTTTATGTCTCAACTAACCGACTAAGCTCTAGTGGCTCCAGCCAGCTCGTTTCTAGCGCTGCAAATGGTTGCCACAGTTCATTAGTGGTCTGACTGAGTCTTGGGTCAAACCTAGATCGGTCGGATAAAGATATTCTCCAACGATACGTCAATAAATATAAGTAAAAATCTATCTAATAATCCTATCTGTGACTCTAGTTCATAAGATTTGACAATTTTATTTGATGTATGACATGTCGGTGTTTTGGACGCATAATCTGTAAACTAGCATGTAAAATGAAATAAATAAATAAATAAATAAAATACAAACCCCTGGTGTTTTAACTAAATAATAAATTTAACAGCTATGTTTATCAGACTTAATAACAGTAATTGTCCCATTGCTGGGCTTAAATGAACTTCTGTTCATTCCTACACACATGAGGATATAGAACCGTCACCACACTGGCCCAATGAAGATCAACGGCGCTCGTGATACCTATTTTAGTTTGGTCACCCATCCGGTGATTTGATATTGCATTATTGCCTTAACTAGCAAGAATGTAACCCGAACACGACGCGCCGGGAACCTATTACGTGTATATAAAATTTTACAAATCTTTTCCTTTATAAAACGGTAGTTATTTTGTGGCAACAGAACATTCAATGAGCTTACCGTGCGAGACTCCGCGGTTTTTAACGAAATCTCACTAACAGGCCACTCTAGGGTCTTCTGGAACTTGTTCCCAGCCGTAAAGTAGAACTGGAAGTGAAATTAGAAACAAAGAAAACATATTACCTACAAAGCAATTCTTTTGACTTGATTGCTGATTGAAAAACGAACAAAATATTTGCCAGTTGTTAGATTTTATATGCCATTAACAATTGCGGCTAGCATACGGCGACTTCATCGAGTTTCTAGTACTTGTAAATTAATAGAACTTTTTATTAAATTATCTCAGATTCGCGCCAAACTAATATTTAAATTGCATCATGAACAAAATAGTATAATGGGATTTACCACTTTCGAAGTCTGACCCCATTAATGCTTATAAGCACTTAGAATGAAAAAAACGCTAAACCAAAAAAAAATTAAGAAAGTCTTTAATTTATTTCAAAATTACAACGGGCTCAAGTTCTGTCCACAGACAAAAGCAGGCCATTTCCAAAAAAGTATGTCTCCAAATACAATGCAGTGAATGGAGTTCCGTAGTTATAACCATTATCTTGGGCGGGCACCGTCGCACAATGCACCTGTCGAGACCCATTAAACTTCACAATTGTACGGTTATGGTAGTTTATTTAAAGCTTCGATGTACGCAGCGGTCATAATGTAACGAAAGCAGTAGGTCATCTGATAGGCTGCGCGGCTGTCGACTCTTGGCATTGAATCCTTGGTGCGAGCTAGAGAACGCATCAAGACGTTGTAATTTTTTTTATCAAAACCATTAAGGGTGCGCCGTCCATAAGTGACAAGTGTCATATGTTTTATTTGAAATGTCGTCGTCCCATATTTATTTGATGCCGCGCGGCCATACTAATTTTGTATGGGGAATTTAAGGTGCTTAATAAAAAATAATTATTTAAATAACCACTTGATGAATCGAAAATGTAGTCTAGCAATTTGTAGTGTATCCATTGATGATTGTTTAGACAAAATCAGAGGTACAATAATTTAGATAAACTATAAGAAATCTACTAAACGCCGCCACTCGCTTTCATGATTTTTGCTCAACTTTAAATGATATTGTAGAAAAAACTATAGCGTGTTATGAATTTATGGTTCTGACAAATTGTAAACACGTTCCCTATGATACTAAATATATATTTTGTTCATTTAATACGATAGTATTTTCAATTATATCTACTTAACCGTAACTGCATTTTTGGCATTTTTTGGTCGGCGCACCCTTAAACAATTGACGCTCGTTTTTTCGTCATAAAACAAAAAAGAAGAAGTCACACTATAACAAATGTCAACCTCTTTTTTTACTATCGACTAGTTCCTTAGCCGACTGTAACTATTTTTATTATTAATGCATGTTTGCATTCACAATGCATAAAATAATAAGTCGAAGCAAGATAAAAAAAATCTAGTACAAGTTTATCTTATAATTTAACTAGCTGACCAGCGGACTTTGTACCGCTTTGACAGTTTCCATGACAACGAAACAAAGAAATCGTATGATTCACAGCTAGGATCGTTTTGTGTTAAAAATTAAACTTAAAATTGGAATGGACTACACATATCACTTAGGGGTATAAAAAAAAAAGACCTACCGAATATACTTAACTTCTCTAGCGTCGTGGCTGGCAACGGCCTATCCCCGTTGAGCGTCGCGGTATTCTGCGCGAATTGATTTTGATTTTTCAAGGCATTTTGCGCTCAACGGCTGTGTTATGACCTGCCGACGGTCGGCAATCAGCGCTTTAGAGGATATACAATTTCATGAAAATCGATTTAGCCGTTTCGGAGGAGTATGGCAACTAACATGTCACACTTTTTTATATTTAAAGAAGATTGACTGAAACTACTTCTACTGACAACTAAGAGGTGATTTTAAAATAATGTGATCAACTGGCATTTGTTATTGAGCTTTAACTCGTATAGTTGTATTTTAGTTTTGCTGATACTTTTTTCTTTGCCATTTCAAATAATGTTTCAAAGAATTCTTAACTAATGAAGTAATGTTTAGATGTACAAACGAACGGGGTGAGCAAGCTTTGTTTCTTTCAGTCTAATGTAAAACAAGGCTTGTTCGATAGTATCATATTTATCATACGCACAATTTGCGCACACATATACCATAGACAAAAACAAACCGCGTTCAATCCTATTTAAAAGAAGATAACCTACCACTTCTATTTAAACTATGCGGTGGGTGTCGTTTACTCTCTTGCTCCATCAAGCTATATGGTAGGATTGGAAGTTTTCGAGTGCTTGATATTGGTCGTTTGCTATCGATTTGTACTTAACACCGTGTTGGGCATTAGCTGACGTTCCCCGGAGAGGATTAAGCCGTTTAGTACAGCTCCGGTGTTCGGTATAAATACAAACCGATTTTATATATGTAAAGACTAATTGACTAGAAACCACATAGTATGTGATAAAGAAAACCAAAAAGCTAATTTTTTTTATTTATATTATCTACACATAATACATTATCTAAAAATCTAGATTTGACCCGCTTAACACCAGCGATGCATCGGTGAAGCGTCTCATGAGCCTGATGTTTTTCGAAGGTTACATTAATGAATGAATAAGTTTGATTAATGTATAACTGTTTCCTATTAGGTGCATTACAATATCATTAATTCTGTTTTATCAGTATTGGCTTCCTATTGTGTCTTTAAGATTTGTCATTGTTTATCTTCCTACATATAAATAAATAAATGTGTCTTAGAAGCTAATGATATGGCAAAAAAGTAGACATACAGATGGAAAGCAAATGACGCAGCCCTTGGACGATTATGGCACCAATGGTATCACACGCTTGTTGCGGATTCTGAAGCTTCAGCTCTTATGCTTAAAACCCTGTAATTTCACCTAGTCTACTTAAAGTACTACCTTTTCAATATGAACACAGCAATGTAACATAAAATATTTGTGACAGCAATAAGTATTAGTAGTCGACATCCAGTAATTTGTTATTTGTATAAAAGTTTCAAACTTTTTTATATGCTATCTTCTCACGATTGTATAAATACAACACAAAACCGGTCGCTGTAGGGATTTTTGGGGATCCTTTGTGCATCAGTGGACGTCTTTTAACTGAAATGATGATGATGATGATTTCATTAAACTTGTCGATTAAAAGACTTGCTTTACTTCTCTTTCAGATTTTAAACACAAAGAATGTGATTCCATTGAGACAGAAAAATTATAGACACAACGCGGTTCTATAGAAATTAAAACCGCTAGTTACACATAAAAGGACACTTTGCTACCGCGAAACATTAATTACGATGTTCCAAGAACGAGAAAAGTCATTGGATACGATACCATTTTTGTTTTGGAACGTGTTGACATGACCACACAATAGAAAAAAACTTGAGAGGTGTCAAGGGACACCCGGATGGAACGAAGTTCCTTTCGATTAATTAGTGAAGAAATTGTAATAAAATTTTATTTTTTTTAAGTTATAATAATATTTTTTTTATTATTAACAAATATAATGTTATATAAACTTTATCAATAGGTTTTTTTTTTGTTTTTTTTTTGTTTTTTTTTTTGTTTTTTTTTTTTTGTAATTAATGGAATCAAGCTTTATTTTGCGGAAATCCATAGTACAAAAAAATGTAATTTAAATAATATGTAGTGTTAATTCCGCTAACTCACTCGTTTATACAGCTTGGATGCAGTACTATTATCGTTATGTCGATGACGTAATTATTTGCTGGACCGGTACTAGACGTCAAATTGATACCTTTGTCAAAAAAGTTAATACGATCCACCCAAAAATTAAATTTAAATTAGAACTAGAGTCCAACAAATCACTTAACTTTTTAGATTTAACCATTACCAGAGTTAATAATAAACTAGATTTTCAAATCTATCGCAAACCCACACATACCGATACAACTATCCCCGTTACTTCTTGTCACCCATTACAACAGAAACTAGCTGCCTTCCGCAGCTATGTCCATAGATTAATGTCGGTACCTCTGTCCGCAGATAATTACGTCAAAGAACTTAATATTATCTATCAAATCGCGATTTCTAACGGTTATTCAAAACAAATTATTGACAGTTTAATTAAAAATAAGCAGAATGAAAGGGTTCGTTCACTACTTTATGCATGTCCCCCAGAACACATCCACAAATATGTAGATAGTCTGACTTATGTAGGCCCTATTTCAGATAAAATCGCTAATATCCTTAGGAAAAACAAGATCTACGTTACTTTTAGAACAGACCAAAATGTACGTCACCTTTGTAACGATAAAGATCGTTTAGAAAACTCAAAAAAATCCGGTGTTTATAAATTAATTTGTAACGACTGTGATGGGGTCTATGTAGGTCAGACAGGCCGAAATTTTGACCATGGCCATCCAGATAAATCACATTTCGCAAAATATCTAATTGATACCGGCCATTCTTTGTGCGACAATAACAGCTATAATATTTTGCATGTTTTTTTCATGTTTTTCATGTTTTCGGTTGTGTGTGTTGGAGCAATTAGAAATAACGAAACATAATAATGACAGTCATGCGCTGTTGAATGACCAAACAAATTTAGTTCCATCCCCATTATTACGTATTGTCGCGGGTAGTACGTCACAAATGTCAAACGATAGCGCTTTATAAAAGCGGCCGGGAGCTGCGTAGCCGTAACAGTCGGTGCGCAGCTCTCGACCAGTCAACAGCTCCTGAGGATGCCCCGTGGAGGGGCGAAACACGTGTCGGGTATCGGTGTTGGTGTGCATTTTCGCTTGCACGCATTGTTTCTCCTGCATGTGCATACTTTTTGCGGGCGGGAGGGCGGTGCATGCGTACTACATCCAAGCTGTATAAACGAGTGAGTTAGCGGAATTAACACTACATATTATTTAAATTACATTTTTTTTTTGTTTTTTTTTTGGTTTTTTTTTTAGATTATAGTGCGTACTTGCTAAAAATACAAAAGCATTTATTATTATCTGTATATAATCTCTACTTACCTAACTCCATCAGCAATATCCGGAACTTGTGCAGAAACACTGTCAGGATTCATTATTATTTTTATTTTTTATTATTTATTATTTACAAAAATTATTTACGATTATTTTTGTTGAGTGTATGCAGATACACTCAACAAAAATAATCGTCGAAATAGAAATGAAAATATCTGGCTTGCTTTCTATAAGAGAGAGAGAGACAGACAGAGAAACATTTTGACAGACAAAGAAACAGTTTGCACTGAAACCCTTGCAAGCTATTGTAAGCTGTGCGGCGTCGCCGCACAGCTTACAATAGCTTACTATAGCAAAAATGAAACTCATTTTGAAAATACTGTATATTATTATTACAAAATATTAAATCAACGAAAAAAATATAAATAAATAAATAATTTACAAATAAAATTAACAAAATAACATTTCGACCGTCACAGGACTCGAACCTGCAATCTTCGGATCCGAAGTCCGACGCCTTATCCATTAGGCCACACGGTCTTGTGATAACAATGGCGAAATTAACGTACACTTCTATTGATAAAAAAAGTGTCGTGACAACTTTTTTTCGTAAGAATTTTTTCCGTCCAGCCCCCTTTCACAACGCGCGATAAGGAACTTCGTTCCAATAATATATATAAAAGAAGCACACATTTCATTGTGAATGAAGCTATTGAATTGCATAGGTAAGCAAACAAAGCGCGTTCATAAAAATGCGAAAGTTGCCTTACTTGCGAGATTGCTTTCCGAATGCCTGTTATAATCTGTGAAACGCTGGGGTGTTAGGCACTACCAGTTTCAGAAAGAGAAGAGAAATAAAAGATGAAATCTGGTTTAACCAAATTTATTACGCTCAGGATGAGTTCGACGGTCGCTTAGTGCTCAGTGATGTCGCGCGATTATTAAGGGAGGACTTAGCTTCGAGCGGGGAGGGGAACGCGGGCGCAGTTCGGCGTCTAGGTTACCCTAGACACGTGCCGTCGACTGCGCCGCCCGCCGGTGAGGCTAAGCGTATGCTGAGACGCAGATCACGCAGCACAGCACAGTGCAGAGCAGAGCAGATTTTGTAATGCATGGTCGTGCCAAGAGCTGCGTACGCTGCGGCGTAGGCACATGCGACGCAGACAGTGTCTGCCCTGCCCTGCGCCTCGTTGTAGTGCCGGCACAGATTTCTGCGCGACGTGTGCGTGTCTGCCCTGCCCCGCAAAATCTGCACTGTGCTGTGCTGCGTCACCTGCGTCTCAGCATACGCTTAGCCTGAGATCGAGGAGGTGGATCCGCCGCAGGAAACTGCTTCCGGAATGTAGGCAGGGTGCGTGCAGGTAGTCTTCGCTGCCTGGTATAAGGACCCCTAGATATGTATATAGCACAGCAGTTATAAGTAGATAAACGTTACGTAATCTCTTTGGATGAGACTGATAGGAGTGGTGATGGATAAAAAAGAATGCGTGCACCACGCCGCTAATCTTATAAATATATCCAAATCGTTCTCGAACAATGTTAGGCCTTAAGCCTAAACAGTTAAACACTAACAATTATTGACTTACGATATCAATCGGTAAAAGGATGAGCAAAATAGTCTATGGCTTCACTCAAACCATAACATCCATTTACATTATCTAGTGTAGAAACAGTGATAATTACTATTTACTTCATTAATTAATATTGATAAATTTAATATTCTTGAATCCATAGATTCAGACATAATTACAGTAATACCCTCATAACAAATTTCAATTTACAAAAACGTTGAGGGTACATAAATTGTTTAGTAGCTGTCAGTGCAAATGCACTGACAGCTACTAAACAATTAGATAAATATCACACTAGTTTTGCCTTATTTTTAATGTATTTGTTTAATGTTTTTGTTTAGATATATTTATTTTGTTTAGTTATTTATTAAAAGCTATGATTAAAGTGTATGACAATCAGTAAGTACTAAGGATTTTACAAATGTACGCCGTTCATTTAGATGAATCGGCGAAAGTGTTACAGCTGCGTCATCGAGGTCCTAAAAATAGTTTGATAAATTTGATAAATAAATTGTTATTGTTTTTTCATTTTCAATTGTTTGCCTTTGTCCAGCAGTGGAGATCTTTTGGCAGAGATAATGATGATGTAAATTAGAGTATGAAAACATAATTTCGTTTCCAACAAATACGTTTTCAAAGCAACTTTATAGTGTAATCAAATCTAGTTTAGTGTTAGTTCTAGAACTTATCACTTTAGCATATCCTTTTTTCTTAACTCAACGTTGTCCACTAGCAAAGAGAAATTATTTTAAATTAAAGTTAAAATTAACAACTCCTGGACCGTAATAATGAATAAAGCTTGCCACACACTGTTTAACTTATAATATTATACGAAAAACTGCGAATAGTTACGGCAGTTTAGTAACCTGAAGCAAAGTTATAATTATATTGAATTTGTTATAAAAGAGCTGTGCATTTTTAAGCGATACTAAAGGAAGCTTCTGAGATATTTAGGTTCTAATTTAATAGATTGTATCAAGTTTTAGGGCTAGACTTCAGGATTAGAGATATTGTGCCTTTTTCATTATTTTTTGGAAAAATGTCTCAGGCGTCCTCCTTTGATCTAAAAGGGAGCGTTCAGGATTTTCAATTTACTTGTTCCGTGTATAACATAATTGAAATAAAAAAAGAAATAATATTTATTTTTGTTACAAAACATTGGAAATACTATTTGAACAGTGTTAGGGCAGCAAAAATCGTCTCCGTCTCAGCAAATGTCATACCTAGGCTATGATCAATCGCGCGAGACCTATCATTTATTTAAGGCAATAATTTATCTAAGGCTATGACGCTGATTTTCAGACGGCGCGGCGGCGGGCGTCGGTTACATCTTGCGCATATGTGGGAAAGAACGAATATAATAATAGTTATACTATAATAGAACGAAGTGGAAATTTTCTCCCAGTTAATCCTACGCAGTTGGGCTCATCGCTCGCAGGAATGGTGGCCACTGGAGTGGAACAGTTCTCAAGTGGCGACCGCGCACTGGAAAACGCAGAACTGAAGACAGGCCTAAAACACGACGAAGGTCATAGGAGCCGCTGGATGCGAGCAGCACAAAATCGGTCGTTTTGAAGATCCTTAGGGGAGACCTTCGTCCAGCAGTGAACGTCATTTGACTGAGATGAAAATGTAATGATCCTACGCAGAAAACGATGAAGACCCAAAAAAAAGTTTATGATTCACTCAGTTAAAAATCAACTGTCTGCAATAAGTTTAGCGAGAGGCTTGACGACCCTTATTATGACTAAGTCCTAATAAAAACCGAAGAAGCGGGGAAGGCTTAACTTAAACGTCTGCTATCAACAACGACTAAAATATCATCATCCGGCGAAGTACGATAAAGGAGCTAACCCCATAGAAGCGATGGGAACTAAAACTTATTACAATAAATAGCAGATAAAAAAAATATTAACTAGATCAAACGGATTAATCTAAGTTTTTGGAGTCAGCAGGAATAAATATCATAATTCAATATTTTATTTAATATCCGACAGGGATGATTCTTTAGAGCTGGTCGAAGCTTGGAAAGCTAGACTAACTGTAACTGTAAAGCAAATTTTCATGAACTTCATCAACTCACATTGAGTCGAGTCAACAAACAAACCATTTTGTGTCAAAAACGGAGCACACTTGAAAACTGAAGTCCCCTTTCATAATATTCCCGTAAATTATTAAAAGTCAGCTTCGTACGTGACTCATCTATGTGTAAATTGAAACTCTTTATTGTTCCTTCCTTTTTTTTCATTTCCACGTGTAATAAAAGAGGGCTTGCTTAAAATTCCGGGCCGCGCCGCCATTACCCTATCACCCGTGTGACAGACAGACTGGAGATAACACCGACGCACCACGTGACAAATGTTTTATTTGTAGGATGGCCAGACATTCTCTTGATTATGTAGGAACGGTATAACTACAAGCTACATATTTTGGAGGAGCTCGATGGCGCATTGGTAAAAGCGCATGGTGTACGATTGCTATAAGGTTAAGCAACTTTCGCAAGTCGTCATCAAATGGGTGGCCGAAAATTTATCGTCTCGTGCTCCTTCGTGCTTCGGAAGGCACGTTAAGCCGTTGGTCCCGGCTGCATCAGCAGTCGTTACCAACCACATAAGTAAAAAAAAACTCAAACGTTCATAAAAAATAACAAGCTCAGCGGTCGCCGACGCGGACGTCTAATTAAAGACTCCTTGCCTTTAAGTAGTGTTAAAAATTTTTTTTTTTTAAAAAGTGCTTTTTTAAATACCTTTGTTATTTTTAGCTGCTCATGTTTTTTGAGATCAAGAGTTTTTGTTTCAACTGGAATGCATTTTCAGTCCTGAAAGCATAAAACATGTGGGGACGGTATGGTTTTAGCTACCCCAATTACAGTAAAACTTTTTCTTATTCTAAATGCGTGTGGCTGTCAAATGAACGGAATGCATTATTCGTACGCCTAAATGAACTCCACGTTGTGTCTCTACTGAGGAAAAATAAATATAAAAAGTCTGATCAAAAGTAAAAGGTTTTTAACCGCCTCTGTGGTCTAGTAGTTAAGACCACCGGCTTAGACCCATAGGTCCCGGGTTCGATTCCTAGCGGGGGTACATGTTTGTGTACTTGCTTTGGTTGGTGGTAGGGCTTGTTTGTCCGCCTGGCTAGCTACCACCATCTTATCTAAATGTCGCCATAACATCAATGTTTGTAGCATTGTTGTGTTCCGGCAGCTAGTAATAAGATATCCAGTGCCTTACTAGTTAAGGGTGCGCCGTCCATAAGTGACAAGTGTCATATGTTTTATTTGAAATGTCGTCGTCCATATTTATTTGATGCCGCGCGGCCATACTAATTTTGTATGGGGAATTTAAGGTGCTTAATAAAAAATAATTATTTAAATAACCACTTGATGAATCGAAAATGTAGTCTAGCAATTTGTAGTTTATCCATTGATGATTGTTTAGACAAAATCAGAGGTACAATAATTTAGATAAACTATAAGAAATCTACTAAACGCTGCCACTCGTTTTCATGATTTTTGCCCAACTTTAAATGATATTGTAGAAAAAACTATAGCGTGTTATGAATTTATGGTTCTGACAAATTGTAAACATGTTCCCTATGATACTAAATTTTTTTTTTGTTCATTTAATACGATAGTATTTTCAATTATATTTACTTAACCGTAACTGCATTTTTGGCATTTTTTTTGTCGGCGCACCCTTAAGGATTTCGGGTGAAGTGCGTTTCTGTCTTCGGCCTTATCATCACTTCACATCAGGTGCGAGGAAGGCCAAGTGCTTTCCCGTACAATATAAAAAGGTATCGTTACTTTTTAACCGACTTCAAAAAAAGAGGCGGTTTTTAATTTGTTGCTATGTATTTTTTTTAATAGTTTGGTGGCCTGTATGTTGTTCCAACCATTCATAGGTATTAAGCTGAAAATATATGCATAAGTGTAAGTAAGTTTTACTGGTATATGTTAGATAGCTATATTGTAGTATATAGCAATTTCAATGGTAT
This sequence comes from Eudonia lacustrata, assembly GCA_947562085.1. Lineage (NCBI taxonomy): Eukaryota > Metazoa > Arthropoda > Insecta > Lepidoptera > Crambidae > Eudonia > Eudonia lacustrata. The sequence goes on from OX387318.1 coordinate 9,408,693, forward strand.
CAATAATGTGAAAATAAATTTAACAGCTTTAGTTGATTGATAAAAAAACATCATTATTTTACTTTAACAAATTTATCATAATAACATAAATCCCACCCCAACTTTTTAAGTTTTTATGTATTGTGTATAAGCTGTAAAATGTATGCGATAATTATAAATCTACTATAAAATTCTACCATTATTCACAACATTTAGAGACCTTTTTGTTAATTCAGTCTTTATGAAATTACCTCAAAGTAATTAATATAATTAGTACATTACCTTTCTACCTACATACCGACCAACAGTATGACGAAAAAATGTTCTTATAAATGTATGAATGTAGCAATTTTCAAATGTTGATACTAATTATAATTTGAGGAGCTTACAATGACAAAAGCCTCGCTAATAAACCTACGACCAAATTAAGGTTTTATGTCCTCCTGAAAATTATGTTACAAGACCTGTTTTTTTGGATCATCATAAACTTTTATAGGCGGATAGTAAAACCTTCATTTTTATGCGTGTCCTTCTCACACGCATACTTTTATGTGTCGTAAGATTTTAGGTACACGATCGTATCGTAAGATCTTAAGTACTTAGGTTATTTTTTTCAAGTGTTAACAATTATGTCCGGTCGCAATATCGCATAAAATATAGAGTGGCGAATCGTTGTTTCAATTCAAGTATTAAATCCTTTTTCGCCGAATTCTTCATTTGACGGTTTTTTTTTTGGGCATAAATATTTATTTTCTACTAATACTTGTGTAATGAAATCCTCAATAAATAAATAGTTTTAACCATAACAATGTAATGTAATCTCTAATAGTATATTTCAATACCTACAACAATGTTTACAGTTCAAACTTCATCAAATAGGTAACAAACAAAGTTCAAGTTTGTGACGTAAACTTTTTAATTCTGAAAAATGTATATCAAATAGGCTTGATTAAGTTATGAAAACAAATATAATTTATTATTCAAGCGCGAACCAGAGTGTTTTTACCAGCCGCAAATCTGATTACTTCCGCGATTTCATTGAATGGTGTTATGCGCAAATGATCAATTCCCAAAAATAACATTCTTACTTTTTTTATGTTTCCGTAACTGCTAAAGCCGTTGATCAAAATTATAATACCAACATTAATAAAACCAAAGATTCATTAATAAATACATAGGTGTCTATACAGGATTATAAAGGATTTGCACAGTTATATTACTCATTTGTTTTATTTATTAAAATAGATTAAAACTTTGCTGGTAACCGCATAATATGCGTAGAAAATAAAAATATCAAGTGAGCAACTAGCAAGGTATGTTAGGTAATTATCTAATTTAAACTATTAAACTGAATTTTTAAATTAAATTTTATAGGAAATATATTGTTTTCAGCTCTGTTGTTTGTAGAGCTTGTTCCAGCGTCTAAAATCTTATCTAAATCTGTCACAATCTTAGTAATTATGAATCATTTTCCATGCTGTTACAAATTTTTTGGTTGCTTTTTTTATAATAACGACGTACCACAAGCCTGAATAACATTTTAATTTCATAAGTGAAATAAATTAAAATCAGTTTATGTCGATAAAACAAGTTTAGTTTAGTTGAGTTATGTACAAATATAACTTAGATAAAACAGCAAGTAATTTTACGTTTTATATCTGTTGCCAAGCTAAAAACCGCTAAAAACCCGTAAATGGCAAGCAGCGCCAGTAACCCTAAAGACCCATAAAAATGTAATTCAAATAATATGTAGTGTTAATTCCGCTAACTAACTTGAGTTAGCGGAATTAACACAACATATTATTTAAATTACATTTTTATGTACTATGGATTTCCGCAAAATAACGCCTGATTCCATTAATTAACCTAAAGACCCACTTAAGTCAAACCAAAACTTTGACATTTAATGAAAAATTAAAACAAAAGATGAAGATGGGTACAGTAACATAATTTAAAATAAAAAATATCGTTATCTCCTGTGGCATATACATGTCTAATTTTGACAACGTAATCTGCAAAACAGAACGAACGTACCTTCCTTCCCAATAGACGGAAGCAACAGTGATTGTGTGGTTAAGGTTCCACTGGCAAGTAGCTATGGAACGCTTCCTTAGGTTATAAATTAAAGCCTAAGGGCTGGATCACTTATTGAGCTGTAGTTTAACTAATTATTTTTACTAGATGAAATATGATATATGAGTGGACTGTATTTTTTAAGAGGTTTGGTTCAGCTCGGATCCACAACTAAGGTAATTAAGCCTCGTTCAGTAAAACCTGAGATTAATTAGAAAACACAAAAAAAAACATCATGGGCAAGGCACTTGTACCAAGATTTAAGGGAAGGTTATATGGGAAAAACACTCACTGTTGCTGCAGATGAGATCCAGTTCACCACTCTTCACAATTACCACAATCACAAGCAGGCCTGCTGTATTTAGTGTATCGATATATCCAATTATAAGAATAAAGTGTTTTTGGAAGAAGATTAGCTTGATTTACTTAGATTTTTAAAACACTGTCGCGTAGGCGAGGTCAGCCATTGCAATCTGTTGCACACGGAGCGACGGACCGAGACGTTCTTTTGTCAGGAGAGGGTAGGAAGAACCTCATATAAGTGCGTAGTATCAAAATATAATTAAAAATGACGGTATGCTAAGTAATTTATGAACGAGATTCAACAGTGATCAATTTTGTTAACAGAATTTTGTTTTGGAATGGAAAGTCGTAGTTACTTGAGTAGGTATATCTGTGATCGCTAGTACGTTGTTGGACCTATTACCCAAAACTTTAAAAAACTTGAAAAAGTACCTATTTAGTGTCAGCCTCTCGGTTCTAGGTGAAACGCCTGCGTGAAACTTTAGTCCCTGTATTAAATTTTCCCCTTTTCAAAGAATAAAGAAAATGTGAAAGGTTTAATCTTTCTTGTTTACAAGCAAATATAGACATATATACAACGTAATAATAACAAATTTTATAATAATAAAGAAGATAATTTGATTTAATTAATAAGCTTGTTATTTTGAATAAATATAAATTTAATATATATAATACACGACTATAATATAGTCTGTACCTACAGTGGAGAAAAAGGTTAAAGTGGTAATCTGTTGTGTCTAACAGAAATAAATAGAAACTTACAGAAATTTCTTATTCTTGGCAAAAATAACTTTCAGGATAGGGTTTGTACCATCTTATCTCGTCTATCGTCTGTCTTGTTTACGTTCGACAGGCGTAAGGCGTTGCTTATCGGTGAAATGTGTCGTAATACCCTTTGTTTAAAATTCTCTGATCATAGTCCCTTATACATAGAATGCTGGATATTGTTTTGTATAAACGGATCGGCAAGCGTAAGAAATGTGAATATCGCACGGACTAAAAAAAAATTGATGTCGTAAATTTTTAAAAAGTGTTACCAAATATGTATTTTTTTTTGTATAAGCTACAAAAACATAATAGTACATCATTAACTACATAATTAAAATCAACAAATAAAAAGTGTTAATACAAGCGTTGGAAAAATTAATTTTAAGCTAATTACCGCTTGTAAAGTTAGCAAAATTTACAATACATCATACATAATAAACACATAAAACGAATCGTGCAAAGTATCTACATGATTTTACTGATTTTTATATTGTTGCGTGCCATGTGAAGTGTAAATATAAATATACCGGTTATCGTCTTGTAACACCAGTTAGGCCAATTAGTTAAATCTGTCTATACAAGCGTGCCGTAGAGAAGGGCAACCATCTTTATTTACGCGATTTACCTGAAACCAGTGCCCAAATATATAATGCTAAATAGAAATGCAATTTTTTTTCACATCAATTCACCTCAACTACTGAGGCACTGACTATCTTATCTCTAGCTGCCGGAACACAACAATGCTACAAACTCTGATGTTATGGCGACATATTTAGATAAGATGGTGGTAGCTAGCCACGCGGACAAACAAGTCCTACCACCAACCAAACCGAGTACAAAAACATTTACCCCCGGCTGGGAATCGAACCCAGAACCGGTTTAGACCTAGTAACCGGTGGTCTTAACCACTACACCACAGAGGCGGTTAATACAATTATTATCGTAAAGTATAAGCCAACTATACGTATAAATGATTGTTGTTTGATTTTAATTATGTCAATCTCATACATGTACATCTGTTCCATCTTTAGTCTACTAGCATTATGCCACTCATGTAGGGGGATGGGATATAGCAAAAAAAACACAAATAAACTTCCTAAAATTAATTTAGATAAACATAGCCGTATCATTAACATGAAGTACGCTTAATTGTGTACGAAGCAGCCTGTCACAGACAGCATAATAAGTCTAAAATCAATTCAAAGGGATCCGTAGGCAACATGAACCGCTAAAATCATTAATCAGCTAAATATACGCAACCGTTAGTTCCATTTGTGCGGGACTGGATCTGGTTGATAGATCGACCGCAGGTTTAATGGTCTGGCGTAAGTACAGTTTTGATTACACTTTCGCCTATAAAACAGATTCACTGAAATATATGGTGCGACGACGGTATTGTGGTCATGATTTTTTCATATATTTTGCGATAACAATAGGAAGTATTGTTATCATTGTTAGGCTATGAATATCTTACTGCTACGCTTAGATCGATCTATGGACTAACGCATTGGATTATAAGGCTTTAAGCTGCAACGCTTATTTAGCGCAGTTATAGCTATTATACGACAACAACCATATCGGAAACAAAATGGGGCTCTTAAACAAAAGACGGTGGTAGGGTCCCCACATAGAACCCAACTTGATGGGTCCACTTATTTCTGCCGCCAAGAAGCATTCTACTGTTGAGTTGAAAAATATTAGATTCAAGACATAACAACAATTAATATCGGATTTGGTAACGCGCCAGATTAGAATAGTACCACTCTATTCCATCTCTCCAATGGATATCGTAAGAGGCGACCAATGGAAAAGGACCGTAAACTTTTGTTCCTTGTCTGGGCGATGGGTTGGCGACCTGTCGAAATCTAACTCCAAGTCTCATCTGACCTCTTCTCTGGTCGTAGCGGTCCTCCGTTCCACTGGATTAAGAAGAGGAAAGACGGGTGTGTGCACTTGTGTTTGCGCGTACGTTTGTGCACCAAAATATCTCCTGCGCACTTGACTGGCTTCTTTGTAAGACCGTCGCCGTAGCCGAAATCGGCTAAGTTCAATAGGTAACGTACAGATGCCTGCACATCAGACTGCCACAAATTGTCAAATTTCCCCAATGGACTTTGAACTTTATGTAGTTAACATATGGTTGATTATATATTTAAGAAATTTTTACAATTTGGATAGGTTTATGTGCAGGCGTCTGTATGTTACATTGATTTCCAATTATATTTTTTGATGTGTAACATCTTTCCGCTCGCTTTCTATAGCAATTTGTGTGAGTGATTTCGTGAAATGGGACGGAAGTATGTGTAACCGGAAGTCGGGGAAGCGCGCGAGCGCGCGCTATTTTGTAAATTTAAAATCGATATTATGAACGTGACATTATTATTATTATATGTGACATATTGTGTCATTTGACTATCAGATGTCATTTTGATATGTCAAATGTCTTTTAATGAGTATTTACGAAATTTATTTTATAGTTATAAAATGATGTAAAACCTGACCCATTTTTTTTCAGAATATAATGTTAAAATTGCTTATTACTAAGAGCAAATGTTACACATCATATGCGACTACTGTAAGGATCGCTCGTTTTTTTATAAATTTACTGCTCTCAGTAACTTTAGTAGGTACTACCTGCCTGCCTGCACATCAACCTATCCGAAATTGTCAAATTTCTTCAATACATTTTCAACCAAATAGTTCAGGCATAAAGTTCAAAACCTATTAAGAAAATTCGACAGTTGGTGGTAGGTTGATACAGGCGTGTGTACATTCATGATCATGGTATATGCAACGGTGCACAAAAGCGAATACTTAAAAACAGCAACATATCTACGTTAAATAACGATTACCTATTTTTATACTGAAACGTGGACAAAAGTTGCCAAAACTTGGTTTAAGCTAATGCTGTCACATTTTTATTAATAAAGGCAGAAAGGGACATCATCTCTTTAAAACCAAACTTCACCTAAAAGTGCGCCGTCCTGCGTCGTCAGTAAGTGATGTGGTAAGTGACAAGTGTCATATATTTTATTTGAAATGTCTTCGTCCATATTTATTTGATGCCGCGCGGCCATACTAATTTTGTATGGGGAATTTAACGTGTTAATTTGAAAAATAATAATTTAAAAACCGCTCGATAAATCGAAAATGTGAGACGGACAATTTGTAGTTAAGACATTGGTGATTGTTGAGACTTAATAAGAGGTATAATAGTTAGTGTAGGACTAACTGTAAACACGTTCCCTTTGATACTAAATATATATTTTGTTTATGTAATACGATAGTTTTTATCGTAAATTTATCAACTTAACCGTGACTACACTTTTGGCTTTTTTGTTCAGCGCACCCATAAGTCTACAGATAGGCCTCCTTTAGTTTTCCATTAACAGACAGAACCAAGTATGCAGTGCTGACTGCCAACCTTCACTAGTTGGAGAGACACCCTAAGAAGAAGAAGGTCTCCATTAGAGTGGTAAGCACAGACCAAATATCTAGACGTAAGAAGTATGTTTCGTTCAATCGAATAAAAAACTTTGCTTCTACAAATTATCACACCTCTTTACAGAGAGCAAAAAAAACTATTTTTATCTTCATGAATTCTGTATTGCAATTCAACGGGTGTACCTTCCAGGATTCGGGTGGGCGTCGATTAGGGTCGCCGAAAGAGAAATGGAAAAAGGTCTTGAATGATTTGTGAAATGTACTAAAGGTTAGGCTGCAGTATTTTTCACTGTCAACGAACCGTTTTGGTCAGTCTGGCATCGGTACGTGAACGAAATTACACTAGGGGAAATCTTGGAGTTGAAATATCGTTAGTTATGTACCTATGAGCATTATTTTTTATGGAATATCAACAGTTTTTCGTTAGGTTGCGAATTTATTGATCCTGAACATAAAAATATTGATAATAGGAAATCAATTTTCAAAGAAACATTACTGCTCACACTGTGTAATGTATCTGTTTGAATGGAGCCTGTTTGAAAAATAAAAATTACAACCACTTTCACTTTCTTTTTGCAAAAGAAGAATGTGTCTTTTGTCAACTAGCAAGATTCTTGAATAATTAGCAAAACTTTATAATAATATAAACCTAGATAAAAATGTGGTTAGCCGCAAACAAAGTCAGATCTTCTTGTATATTCAGATGTCGCTTTCTTATTCCTGGGATGGGCAGTCTAATTCTACATGTATGCAGTACTGCAGCAGTATTTTCAAGATTCTAAACACATTTTGACAACAAACTAGATGCGCATTCTGTAGTTTCAAATACACTGTTGGCTATAAATAAATAAACATCCCTGAAATTTGCCTGAAATTATTGTTACAGCTAAAATTATGAGATGTTTGTAGAACCCAAACAAGATAAGCTTTATAAAACAAATTTTTTATAAATCATAACTTTATAAGACCAATCGAGCTACAATTAAGCGATCTTGCAAGTTAAGCAACTATGGCAATGACGGGGCACTGGATAGGTGACCAAATAAAAATATATCAAGCTCCTCCGTGCTGGCTCTGGTTTTTGTCGTGACCACCTATCTACAATGGGCTAGTACGGTGAGTTATGATCTAATCGTTTTCATCTTACTGATAAGTGATGATATAATAAGGCCAAAGACGGAAGCGCACTTCCACCTTCGACTTCTAAGCCTTACAACCAACTTAACCGATTTACAAACACCAAATCAAATTAAATCAAATCAAATAATTTATTTTGCACACTGTTACACAGAGAAGGGTTACAAAAATAAAAAGTAGCAAAAGAATATTATGGTAAGCAGTGAAACAGTGGCAAAAAAGTCTCCAGCTCAGCATGTGTCACAGCAATATCAAAGCCATCGCCATGACGCTGATTTTTAGACGGAGGCCGAGTTACATTCGTAGGTACTTAAGTTGTTCCTTGTATCAATGAATTATTGTTATTCGTGTTAATATATGATTGTATTGTATAAATTAAAAGTATGTTAAATATGATTAGTGATATTAAATAATAAGTAATTTGATTGGTCGAATGATTTAAAATGCAAAATGTCAAATAAATAATAAAAAATACGGTAAATTGAATCTATTTAAAAAATGATGCTATTTATATTATAAACTAATTTAAAATAGACGAATTGTATTATCAACATTGAAGAACGAAATCTTCCTAATATTTAGCAACGTCATGAAGTGAACATGTACAGTCGAGATCAATAATATGTATACACTTTTGACAGATGTTGATTCTTAATACAAGGTAAATAAAAGTTGCTAACTGTCATAAGTGTATACATATTATTAAACTCGACTGTACCTCCAACTGGGAATCGGACCCGGGACCTCTGGATCTGAGACTGGTGCTCTTTACCACAAGACCACAGAGGTGGTTGCCATGCCAAATAGTTTGTGTGGTAAGGCCTGAGCACTTAATATGCCAATGCTATAAATATAGATACATTGAGGCCATGTAAATATATATTTAATAAAATACTATTATCCTTTGACATTTTCTTAAGTAACAAATCCGAGCATAACGTTCTGTCAATCAACTTTAGGCCCTGTTAAAGTAAATATGATTGAACTGGACATATTGATACATGGTATCTTGAGAAGGGTCTGCTTAATGATAAAAATAGGTAGCGTCTGTGGTTGGCCCCTTTTACGCTTTAACTAAACAGGAGAAACGTTTCCGTTTTTTTCACCATTTATTAAAATGATGGCGTTTGATGATGACGAACTAGTCGACATTTATACATAAGTTTTATAAATAAAGTAGAGGACCACTGAACTATATTTTTAGGGTAATGAAGAACGGTCCCTTATATACATATCCTAATACTACAGCTAGTTCAGCACTGCTAATTTCAGTCAGAACAATTTTTGAGTAATCAAAACTATAAATTGGCAAAGATTGGCTCTATCGCGATATGATCACAAGTCAAACCTAATCTGACGTCTTCAAATCTCCATTACAATAATCTGGCTACCAAGACAAGTCCATCGGGTGTACAGAGATCTGTGTAAATCCATTGGGCAACATAAACTAACAAGAAGTGGCATTAATATCTCAGAATTTCCTCATACATTTTAACTCAACCTTGGTCTCCAAAGACCACGTGCAAAGTTTTTTACGAGTGACCAACTTCTGAATGGTATCACTTAGTAAGGGCTAACATTGCCCTGAGGGCATGCATAAAGCAGGCCCAGAAAACTTTCTCATTTAACTTAGCTCGTGACACGAAGATTATCGCCAACCGGTAGGTATAAAAGAGGTCAGCGAGTTAATAAGGCGTAACGAACTTAGATTGGATGGGGGTGGTGATTGGGATATATTGTTCTTATCTTAGTGTATACTTATGTTAAATATGCATCATCATCATGATCAGGGAAGCTGCCTCGAGGCGGTTCACCTGCAATATATTTAGACGATATCGTCAGGGTTGAGAGCGATAAGGTCGATAGTTACTTGTATAGGTTCTTCAAAATACAAAGACGTGCGTTCTTAATAATGATTTAATTGCATCAGAACTTATTCGTCTGCTGTCAAAACCAAGGATTGTCTTATTGGGTTGTATGTATCTCTGTATATGATATAGTTACTAATAAAACGTAAATACATTAACGTTTTAATAGCTTTACTTGCTTTGAAATTCAGTGTAGCTGGAAGGCAGTAGATGAGATCGCTAAGTTGGGAAGGCTTATACCAACCAGTTATATCATCAATTTACGTCGTCGAAGAGCGTTCTACACTACGTTTGTCGAGTTGCGGTCTCGACTTCAGAACACAATATACCCCTGCAGCAGTGGTTATCAGTGCTGCAGCTATTATGCGACCAGTCCACTACCACTTCAGCGTGGTAATCCTTGAGCTAAGCTTCTAACTTTGATTCTCTCCATTTTCGATTTCGTGTTCGATCCCTCAAAGTAACACCGAATTTAAATATACTTAATGAGAGTAATTATAATTAATAATGTTAATGACCGTAACAAATACGATGATTTTTAAGAGATCCTTCAGTTGAAAGCATTATTAGTATGGGCTAAACCATGGGGTTGAAAGCAAGCTTTTGTGTTTTGGTAAGCTGCTGAAATTTAGTACAATGTAGTACAATAGCATCGTCGTGCTATTCAAGAAAGAACTACACTGATACCTGAAACTGAAAATGACTGACATTATGGAGATCATTGTAACACTTTTTTCTATTCTATTGAAAATTTATTGCCGAGTACCGCACAACCACGTCCGGGAAGATGCAGATGGTTATGTGGGGTGCTCCTCCCAACTCCCACAATTCAGAAACAGGACATAGTGACCATCGTAAACCAACTGGCTGCTTGCAACAAGAGGTATTATAGTAAGATATTTGTCACAAACCAGACTAAAACAACAGTTGTTAATTTAACATAGCTTCATCACCATCATCAGCTCATTTTATGTCCCTACTGCTGGAGCACGAGCCTTCCCTATGGAAGGGTAGGGAAACGGACCATAAACCACCACGCTGGCCCAGTGCGGATTGGTAGTTGTTAACGACTGCTAATGCAGCCGTGACCAACGGCCTTATCTGCCTTCCGAAGCATGGAAGACCTCGAGATGATAAGTTGTTGGTCACCCATCCGATGACAGGCCTTTGCGAAAGTTGCTTTACTTAGCTTAACATTACTTAGCAAAATATAATGCATAAAAGGATAGTAAAATTTTGTTCCAAATTATCATAACAAATGTTACGGGTAGCTCTCTTCCAGGCGGGTTGGGTCAGTCTCATCGTTTATCATGTATGAATAGGGGAGCGAGATGGTTTAATGTAATAGAGCTTGGTTGCATCACTGAGTAGGATTATCCTGTTAGATGACTTAACAATTTACCTGCACTAAAGACTTTATACGGAAATATCCATAGGTACTTATCTAACGGCTGCTTTGTGTCAATCATTACTTTTACAAAAGTGATAAGGACGGACTTTATCAACAAATCTGTCATTAAACTCGTTTTGAGTAATTGTTACAATCATCACAGTTTTATTGCTTAATTTTGTAGGTACATCAATGTCTTATTTTTTATTGAGCCTTGCAAAATTATATTAGTCACAGTTACAATTTAAAAATTCAATTTACCTGTCAGTCTGTGGAGTATCTTAGTTTTTAAGTTACAACTGTTTTTACTTTACCCTTACGCTTATTTATTGGTTTTTATTGCATCCTTCATATCAAATTCTTTAATTTATCAAAGAAAGTAAAATGTTAACATACAATATACAAAACAAACAAAAGTTACTTAATCATTTAAATGTAATGGTAAATATAACATCATAAGCCAAAGGACGTCCACTGCTGGACAAAGGCCTCCTCCAAGGATCTCCACAACGAGCGGTTTTGAGCTGCTCGCATCCAGCGGCTTCCCACGATCTTCACCAGATCGTCTGTCCACCTTGTTGGAGGTCTGCCCACACTGCGCTTTCCGGTACGCAGTCGCCACTCAACAACTCTTCGGGCTATGTCGGTAACCTTTGTTCATCTGCGGATCTCCTCATTTCTGATTCGATCACGTAGAGAAAATCCGAGCATAGGCCTCTCCATTGCTCTTTAAGTGACCTTGAGCATTCTGATGAGGCCCATAGTAAGCGACCACGTGTCAGACCCGTATGTCATCACTGGCAACACACACTGGTCAAAAACTTTCGTCTTGAGACACTGCGGTATAAAGGACGAGAAGATATTTCGTAGCTTACCGAACGCTGTGAAATATAAAAAGTGTGAAGATAAACCTAATAACCGCTGTAAGTTTTTCAATACGAGTATTTAATTGGCAGTCGGCAAGCAGAATTGAATATTTTTAAAAGCGTTTTTGTCTGCATCACATAAAAGGTTAAAAAGAGCAAACGATAAAATAATCCTCGCAAAAACATTTTTCAGCATAAAAGCCAATTTGAAACAGTTGTGAAAATAGGAATGCAGCGATACGGCTATAGAGTATAAATATTTATTTTGTTTGATTATTAAAATTCAATTTTGGTATTCCGCGCAACCCGTGACCGTGGTCCATGATTTATAGTGGGCAATGGGACACGCGACGTGTGCCACAGCTAAGCTCACGTACGCGGTCTGACTGTAAGCGATTTTGATTTTAAATTATTTTAATCTACATTATAAAAGGTGTTAACTTTAAATCGAGTGTAACATTGATCGTAATGCTAAAAGTAGGTATACCTTTTTAGGCGTTTTAGTGTGATTACCTCTAGACTCATACTGTATAACTCTATATAACTGCGGAAGACAGCTTTAGATGTTAGCAGAAGCTGTGAACTATGTTACACTTGATGCAAAAGTAGCCCGCCCCGTCCGTACCTGCCTAATATTTAAAAAAGCTATGCCCTAAGGAGCTATTTCTTTGATTTTACATTATTTGTTTTGAAACATGCTTATTAGATTTATTCCCCCTTGAGGTACCTGTGGGTCTGACAGACCCGTCACTTCAAGGAATTGATTATTTTTTTTCAAATATTAACCAAACACCCGGTGCTCCTGAGTAGCTTCGCCATATAGAGTAGTGACCATCTTGCCACCTTATTCATTACGCTCGCGTACGCTTTAAAGACCTAATAAGTGTTTTAAATAATTCTTGAACTTTATGAATCATACTAAATTTGTATTCAATTAGAGCCCTCACCCACTACCGATAATCGGTGACCGATTTTTAAGTCGTTGAAAATGAAACGTATGGAAATATATGTTGCAACGCAGACGTCCTACAAAATGTCGGTTACAAAATCGGTACTAAAACCCTCGAAAAAATCAAACCAATTAACTGTCCTATAAAAAGTCGGTCGTATAGGCAGGAGCCGTATGGGTGTTTAAGTTACCAAAACATTTTCTGTCATTTATTAACTCATAGTATTTATAAATTGTTTTTTGCAAGTCTCTTTAGATTCACATAACAGAAATATGTGCTTCGACGATTATTATATCACGCTTTTGAATTGTTTCTAACAAAAGGGCTATTGTCAAGCACCTACTGACTGAATTTTACTCTTTCAGTGAGACTCAACCTCACTTGCCGCCAAATACAGGCATAAGCCATGGAACCACCTCCCATTCTTATCTCAATAGGTACAAAGGTGAAAGTCGAACGGACAAATCGTTACAAGACCAGTCCAAAGCTAATGTATTTTCGTGGTTTTATGTATTTTTGTTGTTTACGTGTTTACAATGTAAAGTCCTATGTCCAAAGGCATACAGTTCAATTTTGAAGCAATTTTATAGTTCTTATCGTCGCTCGTCGGTGTCCTTTTCTTCCTGGAGTCTTGATTACGTTTCATGTCTGGTAATGTTAGGTAATGTAAGTTTTACAACTTTTATAAGAGTTGAAAAGCAACAAAGGACGTTTGATTAAAAATACTGAAACATCAGATTTGATTACAAACCTACTATTATATACAAACTAGCGGCCGCTCGCGGTTTCACCCGCGTGGTTCCCGTTCCCGTGGGAATATCTAGATAAAAGTATCCTATGTGTTATTCCAGGTTATAAACTATCTGTATGCCGAATTTCATCCAAATCCATCCATCCGTTGCAGCGTGAAGAAGCAACAAATATACGAACATACACACAAACTTTCGGATTTATAATATTAGTAGGATATCAGTATAACTACAAAAAATATGCAATTTTATACATAACATGAGTGTGACAGTTCTAATAAACATATAAACATAGACATCTACTTGGAAATATTCACGAAAAAAATTGAAACACTTCTTCAAAAAGTGAACTCTCCATAATTCGTATTTATTCCTCATGTTTCTCATATGTGCGGCGTAACGAATTGTAAATACTATATTTCCACTATAAGTAAGTCGATGTTTGTACATCTTTAGTAGGTACCTTTACTTTACATTTATTTGGTAGTGCTTAGGTTTTCGAAAATACGTTTTCGCATAGAACTCCTAAACTCCTGCTCACGCTCATCATAAATATGGATATTATATATTTTTATGCAAATTTTGTTGGCAAACCCATTTTAATTACAGTTTGAAAAAAGGGTTAAAAATAATTTCACGATTGGGATTTGAACCCAACCACACAACCACATACAGGGTAAGTTGCACTAGCAAACTATGCTAAACTTAATTTAAACTTTACAAAGTAAGAGTAGAGAGTGTTAAGAATTTATTTAAAAAAATAGTTAAGTATTAGCGTAACGTACAAAATTTGCGTAAGTTAGATATACTCGTGTATCCATAATTATATATATAGCTCGCCTAATTCTTAAGTGATCTCTGATATATTTGTAAAAATATGATGTTGATGACGTAGTTGATATTGAATAAGACTCCCTTACACACTACAAAGTAAGAGTAGATAGTGTTGATATGTTTCGGAGGGTAAGACAGAGCCACGTTAGCATAAATGGTAGTTTTTTTTTTTTTTTTATATTAGAAGGAGGCAAACGAGCAGGCGGGTCACCTGATGGAAAGCAATCACCGCCGCCCATGGACACCCGCAAAACCAGAGGAATCACAGATGCGTTGCCGGCCTTTAAGGAAGGAATAGGCTCGTTTCTTGAAGATTCCTAAGTCATATTGGTCCGGAAATACCGCCGCTGAGAGCTGGTTCCACAGCACTGTAGTTCGTGGTAAAAAATTACGTGAGAAACGCACAGTAGTAGATCGCCATCCATCAAGATGGTGTGGATGGAAAGACAGTCGATTGCGTGTAGTGCGGTGAAGGAAATCAGCGGCAGGGATCAAACTGAACAATTCCTCAAAGCACTCCCCATGATAAAGGCGATAAAATATACAGAGAGATGCAACGTCTCTCCGAAGGGCCAGTGGATCGAGCCGACCAGAGGTTACCACATCGCCGACAACTCGAGCAGCTCTGCGTTGAATGCGGTCAAATGGGAGGAGTTGGTACTGGGGCGCTCCAGCCCAAAGATGGGAACAGTATTCCATATGAGGCCTGACCTGTGCTTTGTAAAGCTGTAAGCGATGGGTCGGCGTGAAATACTGTCCCGCTCTATTGAGCACACCCAGCTTTTTCGAAGCTAATTTAGCTTTACCTTCCAAATGACCGCGAAATTGAACGTCACTCGAAATATCGACGCCAAGGATTCCAATGGCCGGTTTGGTATCAAGGGGAGCTCCTTCAAAGTTTAGAGATAAGACGAAGGGATGTTTTTTAGCGGTGAACACGCAAACTTGTGTTTTGGAAGGGTTAAAATGGACTAGATTAAGTCGGCCCCAATTCGAGACATGACTTAACATGTTCTCAGTGTCAGTCACAAGTTTATTCCGGTTCTCGATGACGCTTTCCAGAGAAATATTAGTACGTCCGGTGTAAAGCGTATCTCCAGTACTGTCGTCTGCATAGCAATGAATGCTGTTGTTATGCAACATGTCATTGATATGCAGAAGAAACAGTGTAGGCGACAGCACACACCCCTGCGGGACTCCAGCATTCACGGGCTTCAGGTCAGAGCATGATCCGTCAACTACGACTTTGATGCTACGCCCAGAAAGAAAGCTGGCGACCCACGCACACAATTTCTCAGGGAGCCCGTATGATGGAAGTTTCGAGAGAAGAGCCCTGTGCCATACCCTGTCGAAGGCTTTCGCTATGTCCAAGCTAACTGCCAGTGCCTCATCTTTCCTCTCGACTGCCTCCGCCCATCGGTGAGTGAGGTACACTAAAAGATCACCAGCCGAACGACCACGGCGAAAACCGTACTGGCGATCGCTTAATAGTTGACTGGCAGTTTGTAATGGACTCCATTACTTTGGAGAGCAAAGAGGTGACGGCTATAGGCCTGTAGTTGGACGGATCTGAGCGATCACCTTTTTTGGGAATCGGGTGGACAAGGGCTGTCTTCCAAGAACTCGGGACAACGCCAGTCGTGTAAGAGAGCCGGAAGAGGCGCGTTAGAACCGGCGCCAACTCAGGAGCACACGTCCGAAGCACAATGGGAGGGACTGCATCAGGCCCACTCGACTTATGAATGTCAAGGGAAAAAAGAGCCTTACGAACTGACCTTTGCAGGAACCGAACGTTTGGCATAGAACAAGCGCAATGCGGTATTGTTGGTGGCGAGTTTTCCCCATCGTCCAAGGTCGAGTTTGATGCGAAAAGAGTACCCAAGAGATCGGCTTTCTCTTTTGCAGTATGGGCAAGGCAATCATCGGTCTTGTGCAGTGGTGGAAGTGACGGTCGACAGAAATTCCCCAAGACAGCCTTGGCCAGAGACCAGAATGCACGCGTACCCGAAGGAAGACGCACTAGCCTCTCCCCAATTCTACCTATAAATGATGACTTCGCCTTGGCAATGTCCTTCTTAAAAGACCTGGCAGCAAAGTTGTACTTCTTTTTGAGCACACTGGTACTTGGATCCTTTGATGACACCGCATTAGCCCAGGCTTGGTAATGCTCGCGCTTCTGGCGAGATATTATTTTGCAACATCGACCAAACCATGGTTGGGATCTGCCGCCAACGGGAACCATAGAGTTTGGAATAAAGAGTTCCATTCCCTGCAGTATCACATCAACGACAGAATCGGCGGCGACATCAGGATCATCCAGCGAGAAGCAAACTCGCCACCATGGGTACGACGCAAAGAAACTACGCATCCCATCCCAGTCCGCTGACCTATAATGCCAGACCCGACGGCTGACCGCACGTTGCGATTTTAAAGTTTCCGTGAGAGGCACTGTGCTCCGAATCAGGCAATGATCTGATGAGCCTAGTGGTGCATCAACGGACACTTGATAGCCGTCTGGGTGCGAGGTCAACAAGAGGTCCAGTAAGGAAGGTGTATGGCCCTCCACATCTGGTACCCGCGTAGGCTCGGCAACCAGTTGGGACAGAACGTAGGCCAAAGCGAAGTCATGAACGGCTCTACCCGCGTGGTCAGCAGTGCGTGAACCAAGCCATTCGACGTGGTGGGCATTAAAGTCTCCCAGCACCACGATCTTGGCAGAGGGGATCCGTTGGAGAAGGGAATCTGTGGCCGTTTGAACGCTCTCGACAAGTTGGTCAGTCTCAATGTTACCGCTGTGGGACCTATACAGCCACGCGTAGACGCGAGGGTGGTGTCCGCAGTCGACGTGCAGCCATAAGATGGAGAGGTCCCTAACTTCAAGATTGCCGAGGCGACGAACGCACATATCCTCCCTGACGTAAGCACAAACACCGGCGCGTGGCACAAACGAATGCTCCAGATTGTATCCCGGGTAGCGCAAGTAGGAGACGTCAGGAGGGGGGGATATCTGCGTTTCAGTAAGGAAAAGCAAGGCCGGCTTCTCCGTCTCAAGGTGGTAATGGACGGCGCTTAAGTTGGAGTGAATTCCTCTGATGTTGCAGAAATCCACGCGAAGCGTAGGAGGGGGTGCCGAATGTCTTGCCTTACTCCTGCCTGCAGCATGTGCTGATACGAGCGGACTTTTGCCCTCCCCAGAATACGTAGGGCAGCCTGAGCGTGGACGCTCAGGGGGGGATTCTCCTACACTGGAGGTGTAGGGGTAAATCTAAATTTAAGTTCGCTGCCATATCAATTGTGTGTGTGTGTGTGTGGGGGGGGGGGGGATAGGGCCTCCGGAACTATCACTGACCGGACGAAACACAACAGCAACGAGTGCCATTATTTCACGCCGGTATTTAGTGAGAGGGTGGTATTACGCCGGGCGAGCCGGCCCAATGCGTGCTACAACGCAGCGTGGCTCTACCACTCAGTCAGTGTCACTCATTTAGCACCACCCAGGGGTCACGTGTAGGGTCTCGAGGGTAAACCTACGGACGCGAGTGACCTTAACCCCCAAAAGTATGGTTTTTTAAACTTTTTTTAACTTTTTCTTAACTCAACATCACGGATCTCAACATAATGCTTCTTATCGTTTGGCAAGCGAGAGTTAACAACAACCTAATTGGGTTAAAGTGGTACCGGGTTTTTTCTCTGAGAGAGTTTACTGATTTGCACAGGGCAGTCTCTTTTTATTTTTTTATTGTTTACTCTTAAAATCAATTATGTAGGTATATATTTCATTACCTACATAATTTAAATTGTTTATAATTTATATACGTATTATAAAGTGTAATTAAATACATGATGTACTCAAGTTTGTTTCATTTGCAGCAACAAAATAAAATAATTATGAAGTACCTAATGAAGGAATACATGAAAAATATGATCAAGATAATTTTTGTTGTGTTCAACTATTAATATAGGGAAATTGCCACATTTGCATAGCAAACCACAAACATTTGGTAAAACTGTAATGGGTCCAACACCTGCTGACCAGTTCGTGCAAAATCTAACGTTCGCAAATATGATATAGCATTGCACACGACATTTTAACGGTTATACCTAACACGAGAAATTTCTATGAAATTAAATACTAGAGACTTGTAATGTTAAATTATGTGGTTTGGTTTAGTGTATATTTTTTACGTACCTACGTATGCTTTACTATTACAAACAAATACAACTAATTTGTTTGTGATAGGGAATGTATGGCTAAAAAGAAAAGTCATTCATCTCATGTTCCGGTGCATGACGACCGAAATTGGCATCTTACAGTTGGTCGCCTATGGCTTTTTCAGGATAACTGGATATTTTGTGGGTGGCAAGATATTAAAGCCGTGTGATCGAAACATCACTAGATGGTTTCTAAACGTGATGGCATAACGCTAGCATGTCCCAGTCCCTTACTAGATTAACCGAGGCGCGACCATAATGACAAGTGACTTAGAGCCGCACTGAAGTCGCGCTGCTATGGAAATCCATACAAAAAAAAGTACGCTGCAGTCGCGCCTTTTACGAGTATTCAATATTAATAACTCGACAAAGTGAGTGCCAGGACTTCTTGGCGGGAAAGTGAAGAGTCATGTCTGCGGTGCTGTTTTATTTTCTTTAAAATGTGTGTTATGTCAAAAACTAATGTGGATTATTAACCGTTAAGTGTTTGTGAACATATGTGTTGGCAAATGAAACAAAACAGTGCAACAACACTTTTGAATTCTCTCAAGAAGTCGGCCGGCGTGGGGTCTCAGTAAAGCCCCACATCTCTGTTAATACTTGAGTATTAACAGAGATGTGGAACCCCTTGAGGGGTTGGGGGTATATCATTGATCACTACTCATTACTGTTATCTGTCATCATCATCATCATCATATTATAATAACAGCAAAGGAAATACTCTTTATTTAAATAACTTGTACAAAAAATTACTTGACACTGGCTAAATTTGCTAACCACACGAAACCATAAACTAAGGAAAAAAAAAGTTGGATCCGCGCGGCAGAAACTCGTCAGCAGGGGACTTCTTGGCGGAAAAGTGAAGAGTCATGTCTGCGGTTTTGTTTTATTTTCTAAAATTTGTGTTATGTCGAATATTAATGTGAAATAATGGTGTATTATTAACCGTTAAGTGTTCCTAAAGTGTGCATGAGTGTAGTAAAGCCCCACATCTTTACTGAGATACTCGAGGGGTATATAATTTCTCACTTCTCATTTCTTTTATCATTCATCATCATCATACAGGAAGGAAACATTATTTATTTATGTATTACTTGTAAGAAAAATTACTTTGACACTGGCTAAATGTGCTAATCGCATGAAGCCATCAACAAAAAGAAAAAAAAACTTGTCAGCAGCTCGACAGTAGCGCTTTTCTTTACTGCTCATTGGAAAGCGCCCTTAGATTAGCTCTTATACAAATGCTGTGATACTCTGCGTGAAAACGGACTTATGCTATCTATAGAAAAAGAAGCCTGATAATGCTTAATACCGGTCGTTGTGAAGATTCTTGGAGGAGGCCTTTGTGCAGCAGTGGACGTCTTTAAGCTGAGATGATGATGATGATGATGATGATGAATGCTCTTTATTCCTTTCGTCTACAAAAGTTCGGAAACACATTTTTACGTTAGACCCAATGGAACTCGCTCAATTGAACGTCAAACGGTTGACGTTCGCATCGCTCGCTAGCCCGGCGCAGACCGATTGGTTTATTGGCACGACTAATTTATCATGTAACAACTGTGCGTCTGGACGTTTTGGCAGCACTGCCTGCAATGTTAAAATGCTTCAGTGACGCCTTTTTTATGGATATCGCAAAGGTTATTCAATAATATATTATAGTAATAAGCCATGAATTCGTTTCAAATAGTATTCGTTAAGTAGTCATCGTCTAATAGATGTCTGACTTTGTTGGAATCAAAGATAATATAAATGTCTCAAATGTATATCTTATTAAGTAAGTTAATAAAAAAATAAATTATTTTATATATATATATATATTTAATACTCTATTATAATAACTAAAAGCGCTTCCTCTCTTCTACTTAATTTTCGTGCCTCTGCGGGGTCCATAATTATCCTGTGTATCTATTTATAAGTACATACATTGTGAATTATGGTTGTGAAATAAATAAATAAAATAAATAAATAATATTAGGTTAGAAATTAGCCTATATTCTGATGGGTATTGGGTTAATCATCACGCTAGACATATGCTGTTGGTCATCACAAACCCGATTGGAAACTAAGCCGACGAAAGGTTAACGCTTGTCAAGCGCTGTTTGGTCATCACAAACCCGATTGGAAACGTCTGAAGTCACACTTCGCTCGACTGGGAATTGAACTAAGGACCTCTGGATACCAGCCTGAGCACTTTGCCATTAGGCCACCAAGGCTAGTAAGTAGTTTTTTAAATTAAATTATGCTTGGTTTTAGCTGCTGTATTGGCCGGTTAGGGTCGCGGATCTTATGGGATCCTTTGTTCAGGCATCTTCCCAATGAGATTGCCGTTCTGCTGTTTCTGCATAAGGCAGCCTGTAAGCTAGTTTTTGGTGAGCGGGCACGCCCATGAACATCAGTAGCATGACCGATATTGTGTTTTTCGTTGTCGACCTGAAAAAAACTATTTTATATAACAATCAGTGTAAGTAGGCCTCAAACAAAGTAGACCGACAATCTGTTGAAGGTCACGGGTAGACGCTAGCTGCAAGCCGTACAAAACCTGTCTTTGTGGAGATTCTTGGGGGATGGCTGTGTCCAGCAGTGGACGTTTTTCGGCTGAAACGATGATAATAACAAACATGTCCTTTTAATTTAATTATTGTTAAATATGATGCTTTCACAAGAAACACTGGACCAAATTGTTGTTTTTAAATTTCCTACGAAGATAAAATGAGTGGTTTTAAGACGGCAACGACAACTTGTTATTTAGGGAAAAAAAGACGCCGCATTACTATGCTGCCGGGAATGTTTTCCATTAAAATGAGCATGGCTAATTACTCCACCTAAAGCGTTGAAGAAGCCTCTCGGCGAGCTATTACGCTCGATCAGTGAAAAGCTCTTCGTTAAGTTCATTGCTCAACGGTAAACTCGATAGAGGAGAAGAAAAATATTTATCTCATTAAATAAATTATTAAATGTTATGTATTATATCTCGTATATTATATACACTAATACTATATTATTTACAGCAACAGCGTTATATGGGTGTAAAAGTAAGCTCAAAACGAAGGTCAAACTTCGTCTGGTAGCTAGGATTCTGCCCAAATTTTATAATGTATACAATTTGGGCAGAATCCTAGCTAAATATAAAATAACAACAGCTTGCATGTACAATCGGTTGTTATTTAAAAAAAAAACTATTAATTTAGTCGGTTTCAGGGATTACGCGTACGACCCGTCTCTGGAAGACTTTTAATTTGGAAGACCCATACTTTTTATACAACAATTTTATATAGATTAATGATGATAACAGACGGAATTAAGCGATACCTTAAATTGTTTGGTTTTATGTCAATGATTACATTATCATTATTAGTAGGTAGCTTTAGTTCGTTAATTATCTGTTGAACCCTAGAAGCCTATTTATATGTATAACCGACAAACAGTTGGGGAACCCAACTGTTTGTCGGTTAGGACGGGCTAATCTCAGGAACTACTAGACGGCTTTTGATGCGGTTTTTTCTAATAGAAAGAGCGTCTTTCGAGGGTGGTTAAAGTACACAACACAACAACTGAACCCAATAGGTGGCTCTGTAATACGGGTTTTCACTCAATCAGACAAAGTCGCGAGCGGGTTACTAGTCTCGTATATAATGTGACTGGCTCCAGGACAGAAGTCAACTTCAGAGATTGGAAGCTGCGATCAATGTCAAATCTGATTCAAAGTTTGCTTACCCAGTTTCCCGTATCTTTCTTTGTAAAGTTTGCGCAATGGCCTTTTTCTTTTCCTTTTTTCATTTTCACTACTGTCTGTACTGCCAGTTGTTATGCACGAGCTTAACAATTGACAATACTAGACTAGACTAATGAGAAATGTCTAATTCCTAATCGAAATTGTATTCAACCGTTTTGCCATAATCACTATCAAGAAAGCCATCAAACTCCTTGGCCAGTGCTATAACTAGCTACACCAAAGATTGACGGTAATTTACTCTAATTAGCAAAGTTTAAGACAGTTTAAGATAAATGGCCTCCTTGTATTGCCGGCGTTGCATCCAAGAAACTACGCTTTGAACCCTATTTTCTAGGTCGTCAACTCGTAAAGTTGATGTCATAAAGTCCATTATGCTTTAACTTCGAGTAAGTTTCGGCAAGTTTGTGTGCCCTTTGGTAATTTCTGTGACCTTTTGGGTTTCAGATGTCTTGCGACTCGAGATTTGCCTAAAATAGATGATTTTACGCTAGGGATTGGATAACAATGGATTAGGTTCAGTTTGTTAAGGGAAACTTTGTTTAATAGATAGTAGGACGATACTTTCTCATTTGGTACATATTAAAGTTTATACAAAATCTGTATAATATTAAACAGAAAAACATTAAGCAATTTATTTGGTTGTTTTGCTAATGTCGAATTATATTCAACATCAATTATATTATTCCAAAAAAAAAATTGTATGAAACGTATAGTGTTTTTGGTTTATATTCAGTGTGGTTGAACAGATCAAAAAATATTTAAATATAAAAAATAATAATACAAATATAACACTCACCATTAAAATAATAAAATATATAGGTAGATGTTAAAAAAAGGAGTAAAATATTTGAATATTTGTTGGAGACCATGGACGCTTTACAGCATCCTGTCTTTTGACCACAGACCTTAAAAAGGGATCAAAACGTCAGACTTCAATAAAATTTAAAGCGATTATGCATCATGTTCGTATAAAAATGTAAAAGACTCAACATATTAACTATTTTCCTTTATATAAAGTTTATTTCGGTAAGATGGTTATTTACGTAAAAGTAGTTATAATACCAATTTGCCCGGATTTCATTCGATAAACTAGAAATAAGTAGTTGAATTTGTTTAAATCAAAATCCCATCGTACTACGAAGTTGGAAACCAGCCTGACAAAATAAGGGGACTGCAGAATATAAGCTTCAAACGCGATCGAGCAACGCACACAAAGACAACTTCTACCCGAACTGGACATAAAAACGTTTTAGCTGCAAGTCTGCACGTATTAATTACGCCCCAAATTCTTCAGTTATAAAATATCGTCCTCAGATAACATAATAATGAAAAATTTAATTCAACAGACTTATTAGGAACAGTCCTCATTAAGCTCTTTTAAAAATGACATTGGCAATTTACTTTCTATTTCTTTTTACCTCTATGTAAAATAATGATTAGTAAATATATGTTAGGTATATTATAATGTGTATTTAATCTGTGACATATGATGACATTCGGGACTGAGACGTGGTCGCTCACTATGGGCCTCATAAAAAGGCTCAAGGTCACCCAAAGAGCAATGGAGAGGGCTATGCTCGAGGTTTCTCTGCGTGATCGAATCAGAAATGTGGAGATCCGCAGAAGAACAAAGGTAACCGACATAGCCCGAAAAGTTGCTAAACTCAAGTGGCCGTGGGCAGGGCACATTGCTCACAGGACCGATGGCCGCTGGGTTGGATTAGTCCTTGAGTGGCGATCGCGTACCGGAAAGCGCAGTGTGGGCAGGCCTCCTACAAGGTGAACCGACGATCTGGTAAAGGTCGCGGGAAGCCGCTGGATGCGAGCAGCACAAAACCGGTCGTGGCGGAGAACCTTGGGGGAGGCCTTTGTCCAGCAGTGGACGTCTTGATGACGAGATGATGATGATGATGATATATATATATATATATATATATATATCCATATTTATGTATTGCATACACACTAAGTTCACACTTAGTAACCCATCAGGTTGAAAAATGTGATTCCTCTTTTTACAAATTTTATAAGTATACTTATAGAAAATTCGTTATTTGCTTTATGTTTAAGTATATAAGTTTGTTTATTTATTAAGAGCTGTGTGTTTTTAAATATATTAAAATATATTAAAATAAAATAAAATAAATAAAATTCTCTCGGATACAGAATATCGCAACAGCTGCTGACTGGTTCGAGATGGTCCGTATCCGTGAGAGGGTGTGTGCATTGCTTGAACGCGATGTACTCGTATATTACGCTTACTTTCGGTCGTGTCCTTATTTTGTGGCTGCGTGGAACTGCGTCAAAACTTTTGGACATGAACGTGGTAGAAGTAAATACGGCATTTAAGAAGATACCTTTTGAAAAAAAAAATTGATATCTGCTCAGCTTTCTTCTGTTACAACTCAACAGCCCCCTTTTTTTTTTTTTTTTTTTTTCTTTATACTGGAGGAAATGCATTACGCATACCCGGGGCATGGGGATACCCCAAGTTATGTGGGACTCTCCCCCCAACTCTCGCCTCCCCGTCCAGGCCCTGCGGCCTCGACGGGGATTCGGGAAGAGGGGGGCATACCCACTAAAACCTCCAGTACATCCTCTCGCTCGGCGGGTGGCTCGGGATTGTGGTCTACACGGCTACCGAGTGCCGCCCGGCGGTTTATCGTCAGGGGGAGGAGGCGCCCGAGGATGTCTGGGCGACTCCTCAAACTCTTGCACTGCCGTGCAATGCGGGCTCGAGGTCCCCACCTCTAACCCGTTGGCTAGTGCTAGGGCGGTAGGTGGCGCACAAATCTACGCCTCCGACCGCCCGGCCTTCTTCTTCGGAGTAAGTCCGCGTTTACGTCGGTCTCACGTAGTCGCTCCGCAGCCTCTTTGTGAGACATGACCTCCTCGGAGAAGGAGGCCACAGCCGTCCATGACTTCTCATTTGCCAGCATAGCCCTGACTACGCCTGGCAAAGAGAGGTCCCCTCCAATGATCCCCGTCAGGGTGTGACGCTGAGGAGAGAAGGCGCCGCACACTTTAAGCGTGTGCTCCGCCGTGTCCTCCACGGCGCCACACTCGTGGCAGGATGCCGTCGGCTCCTTTTTAGCCACACGGTACAGATACCGACCGAAACAACCGTGTCCGGTCAGTACCTGCACTAGGCGGAACGTAAGGGCCCCGTGTTTTCTCCCACAAACTCAACCCCCCCTAGACAAGTTGCATAACGCTAATAGACCGAGAAAAAAATTGTAAAAAAATCACGTTTGTTGTATGGGAGCCCCCTTAAATATTTATTTTATTCTGTTTTTTATTATTTAGCGGCAACAGAAATACATCATCTGTGAAAATTTCAACTGTCTAACTATCACGGTTCATGAGATACAGCCTGGTGGCAGACTCTTAGTAATAGGGTCCCGTTTTAACCTTTAGGTACGGAACCCTAAAAACAATGTAGATTTCAATATACGACAACCACCACCTTTCCACCACCACACAGGGCCCGCGTGGAGGTTTGAGGCCCGTTCTCCCTATCCATCCATAAGGAAGGCTCTTGCCCCAGCAATGGGGACATAAAATGAGCTGGTGATAATAATGACGCGTGTTTTGTGAATTACTGTACGAATGTAGACCACTGACCACTATTCATTTGAGTGGCACATCCAAAAAATAATTGTTTTCATTGCTCTACGGTTTCTTATATTCACAAATAAAAAGTTTTCTACAGGTAGGACGAAACTTTGATTGAATATTTCACTAGCAACAACTTTTCCGCTCACGAAGCGTATGATTCAAATGCAAAGAGTTTGATTTCATACAACTCCAAATCCCCTTTTAAGACGACATTGCAATAACTGTTTCATACAGAGATAGTGTGTGTTTAGGGATATATATTTTGTATTTTTGTATTTAATCTTAGCACGTTCTACTTTATGTGTATGAATATAAAAAAAATAAGTCCAAACTAGAAATAGAACGCATAAAAAATACTATGTATAACATTTGTAAACTTCTTTTTATAGGTTGCTCGGCAAATGACTCCATTAAATGGAGTCCAGACGCGAATATAACTGGTGCAGCGTGAAAACAACGCTGCTGCGTTGTTGCGAGGCCGGCAGAGTGAGGTTAACTGATGCTATCAGTTAACCTCACTCTGCCGGCCTACAAGGTGCTTCTTCACGTTTCTTTTGATTATGTCTAAAGGGTAATTATTAACGGGATTCTTGCCATGTTTATTACTTGCGAGTGTCCAATATTTCGGCACGGAGTAAGAATCCCATCAATAATTACTATAATGCAAGTGGCAATGATAGTTTAAATGTATGTATAAAATTTATACAAGTTATTGCTGCAAACAAAATTAAACTAATGTAACTCGTGAAGTGTTTACAAAATGTCTGTGCTATGGTTTATGCAAGAAAACCAGAGTAAAAGAAGAAGAAGAAATACATTTATTGGCACACACTAAGTACAAAAAAAAATTATTACAAGTAAAAAATATTGAAAAAATAGCATTCACCAAAAAAAAAACAAAAACCGAAGATAAAGTGTGGCCAGGTATAGTAGTGTAAGTAGTGGGACGCTTATTATTAAAGGCTGTTTTATAATAATGAAAATGAGGCTTTTAAGCTTTGTTATTAGCACAAAGTCTTAAGTTTATCCAAAGTTAATAACTTAGTCTTTCCTTTTATAGCCTTATTTTAAAGCGAGGAATATATTTTTGTTTACCACATGAGCCCTGACGACGTGAAGGATTATCCAAGTTTGATAAAACCAAGACTTTGAACACCACCTCCTTTGCTTTTATGAGATAAAAAAAACATGGACTTGATTATTAAACTTTAAGAATATTATTAGAACTTGGAGGTAAGTAAAATAAGTAAGTAGTTGAGTAACACATTAATCATCAGCCACTTTTTCTTTTTTATTTGATTTCAAACTGCTGTTATTGGCTAATAAGCCAACTTACAAAAGGTTTACAATTCGTCAAGATATGGAGTGTAGGGATACATAGGTACATACTTACATACTTTAAATGTTGGTATCGATTAGTATCGACTTAACACTATTGTTAAAAATTATGTAATACTTTTTCTTTGACTTAAAAGGGTTTGACTTATCCTTGACCTATTTTAAAGTTTTGACTGTTTAGTTTTTTTTCAAATCGGTTTTCGTAAAGTTTGATAAAATTAACATCGTATTTAAACCAGGTTTCATTTTAGAATATTTTTATGTTTTAATAACGTGGCAACGTGTAGTTTGTCAAACGAAGAAGAAATAAGCTTATTTCGTTCTAAGTTCCTACGATGCTGGTTTTAATATTATCCAATTTGTAAGTTCCTCTGAACTTTCGAAGTAAAACAAATTAATCTTGGATTAGAGCTTCCAAAAGCTCCAAACATACGTTTACTTAAAATTAATTGGCCACAAAATTTACGTTTTACACTTTATTTATGGGGAAAGTTTTGTAGCTTTTACTTGATATACAATGGAATGAAAAATTGTTTCTTACTAGAGAAGTTTGTTTAGGAAAACACTTTAATTTATCATCATACATTAACATCCCACTGTTGGGTTCCCAAGTCAACAGAAGCATCTCATACATTTTGTGGATTTCAATGGCTGGTATCTTAAGACAGCAACCAGAACTAACATTGGACCTAGAAAACTGAAATTTTGCTTTTTGTAATTAAAGAGGACAAAATGGTCGCCTAGTGGTTGTAATTCGACCGTAATTTTTTTTAAATCGATAACGAATAAACACAAGACTTTCAAAAATTACAAGATTCACATGTCTGCGAATTTGTTTTATTTTCTAAAATTTGTGTTAAGTCGAAAGTGTTCGTACATGTACGTGACTTTTGGTAAATGAAACAAAACAGTCATTTTTTAAATTTTCTCACAAAATCCGCGTGAGTGAGGTCTCAGTAAAACCACAGTATGTAAAGCCTCACATCTTTACTGATACTCTAGGGGTTGGGGGACTATCATTTATCATTATTCATTACTGGTATCATTCATTTTCATATATTAACATAAATATCTTTAAATATAATAAATCTTCTGTTTTGTGTGTGTTCAAGTGGATTCGAGAATGGTTTAGATTAATGTAAGAAAGAAAAATGCATTTAAAAAAAATAGAATTCCTTAGGTAATTCCTTACTAAAAAATATAAATACAGTTGTGTAGTTATTCTTAGTGAAGAGCGGCTCTCTCCCAATACCTACAGGTTATTGTTTAACTTAAAAGGAGGGAGTCCACCTGTATTTACCAACCCTGTATTTTTTGTGAATAAAATATTTGATTTGATTTGATTTTTGAGAATTATAATTGGACCCAGTAGGTGGCGCTGCTATAGGGGTCCATCATGGGATACGGGTGTTCTTAAGCGGTCGAATGATTTGTTTGTTTTGTTGTCATGAAAACTGTCAAAGCGGTACGAAGTCCGCCGGTCAGCTAGTTATTTATATAAAACTTGTAAGAAAAAGTACTTTGACACTGGCCAAATGTGCTAGCCGCACAAAGCTATAATAAAGAAAAAAAAATCATGATTAAGGGATACGAGTGTTTACTTGGATGAAGTCGTAAGCACTCGCTACCTAGTTGATAATAAACTCTGAAGCCTTCTTTATAATTGTTTTTTGGTTTTTGAAGAGAGTACGCTGATTGCCTTGGACGGCATTTTCAGCTTCACCTGGCTTCTTTGGGGCCGCGAGATACTAAAAGGGTTCCTCAAGCCGTGTGAAACGAATCACCTTAGGAGGTTATCTAGAGGGAACGGCATCACGCATTAGTGCGTGTCCCCGTGCCCTACTAGATTCTCCGAGGGGTTCGGATCGGGAAAACAATCTTTATAATTGTACAGAACCGCTCGCTGGCTTATACAGCCTATATTTTAAGAAGTATATATTTTTATGAGCGCCCAAAAGATGCGCACCGTTTAATGACGATGTTGCTAATATTATTGCAATGACGTTTCCCTTTGGGTGGTGAAATAACATTTTTATAGCCTTTTTACGGTTATGACCGATGTTTAAACCTTATCTAATATACAACCCTGGGGGAATTGATGGGATGTCGACTTTGTGTTAGTAAAAATGCTGGTAAGTTAATTTAGCATGTTTAATGGTTTGGCAACGAAATTATTCGGAGAACAAATAAATATTAAACAAGTATTTCGCCGCCTCCGTTGTCTAATGGTTAAACCCACTGGTTTCAGACCCAGAGGTCCGAGGTTTCGAATCACAGTGGGGGGTACATGTTAGTGTCATCTAAACATGTCACCATAACATCAATGTTTGTAGCATAGCTAGAGATAGGATAGCCGTGCCTCAGTACTAGAGGATTCCAGGTGGAGGGCGCTTCCATTGGGCTTATTATCATTTAGTATTAGGTGCAATTTTTATTTATTTATATTTTATTCTTTGAAAAGCATATACAGTCAGTTTATTAGATGAAGCAAACATTTAACGCCTGTTCAGAAGGTGACGTTTTGTTAAGAATACCTAGTGGTAGTAATTAGAATATTATTTTACTACTGGGCAAAGATGTTGAGTATTGACTTAATCACCACGCTTGTCAAGCACGGGTTGGTGAAACGGCACGTTTTTTTTTATCAATATTAGAAAACTGTACCTTG
Organism: Eudonia lacustrata; assembly: GCA_947562085.1. Classification (NCBI taxonomy): domain Eukaryota; kingdom Metazoa; phylum Arthropoda; class Insecta; order Lepidoptera; family Crambidae; genus Eudonia; species Eudonia lacustrata. The sequence continues at coordinate 9,438,626 of OX387318.1, forward strand.
ACCCGCCGCCCTGAGAATTAAACCTAGGACCGCCGGATATCGGTGCTAATGATACAAATATAAAAAACTTAAAAAACCGGCCAAGTGCGAGCCGGACTTGCGCACGAAGGGTTCCGTCAAAATCTATAAAAACGTCAAAAAAATCATGTCTGTTGTATGGGAGCCCCATTTTTTAACTATTTTTTTTTATTTTTAAAGTGAAAAATATAACTCAATATTCTGTGAATATATTACAAGCGTCTACCTGTTGCCGTTATCAATATCGAGCAAAAACGATTTTAAAAATTCACGTTTGTTGTATGGGAGGCCCTCTTAAATATTTGTTTTATTTTAATTTAATTATTTATTTTTAAAGTGAATATATAACTAAATATTCTGTGAATATTTCAAGCCTCTACCTGTTGCCGTTATCAATATCGAGCAAAAAATCACGTTTGTTGTATGGGAGCCCCCAAAAATATTTATTTTATTATGTTTTTTAGTAGTTGTTGATAAAGCGGCAACAGAAATACATCATCTGTGAAAATTTCAACTGTCTTACTATGACGGTTCATGAGATAAATGAAATGAAATGAAATGAAATATATTTAATTTGCGCTTGAGAAATGTACATTTTTGGTCTTATTCTAGTTTTCTTCTCTTTCTCAGCTGACAATGTAGCATGCAAATAATTTTAAATAACAATTACTAAATATTCTAATTAATTACATACATATAAAAATACAAAATTAACACTTCAAATTGTCAAAAACCAATTAAATAACATTTTAATAAAAATACAAAATTAATTACTAGAAATTGTCCCTATTCAAAAATATGTCAAAAATATGTCAAATCAATATTATAATGTCAAAAATATGTCAAATCAATATTATAACATTAAATCTATGTATTATAACCACAGCGCAGCGGCCTAACTTATAATCTGTGGAGCTTATAAACTTCACTTCTCTATGGTAGTCCATGCCATAGAGGAAAAAAGAAAAGTTTGTGAAAAGTTATGTCAAAAGTTACTAAAATATTTGCAATTCAATTAAAATTTTGATAAATTTATAAATATTAATACGGACATGACCGCGGGATTGCGGGATTACGTATACTTTAATAATGAGAATGACGCGTGACTTTAAAAATTCGATAAAGGACATTAATAGAAACATAAAATATCTATTTCCTAAAGTCGCCACCCGTTTTGAAAAATTTGTTACATATCTGATCGACAGAAAAATCGAAATCTGGGTGCATTCGAAACGCTAATCTGTTTGTAAAGTACTAATTTCCAAAACGGTGTTTAATTATAATCCCGGAATTCCCAAGGCATATCCATGCAAAGATTTTTTTCAGCTATCCTGTAAAATAGCACTACCTATCGCGATCACTAGTGATGTACTTATTTCTAATTATAATCCCGGAATTTCCAAGGCATATCCATGCTAAGATTAATTTCAGCTATCCCGCAAAATAGCACTATTTATCGCGATCACTGATCACAAACCCGCACTTGGCAAGCGTGGTGATTAAGCCATTCATTACCCACCAATTGCAAGCGTTGCTTGACCGCGTTTGAAGCTTACATTCTGACTATTCAGCTGGTGTCGGCTTTCCCTCGCCACGTGAATACGTGACATTGTAAAGTTTCAGCTTTTGTAAGGCTTCTGGAAAAGTCCTTTTGACAAAGCTTTCTTGTAGGTATTTCAATTTAAACACGCCAATTGTGTTTCAATTGTTTTTTTTTGAGATATATTTTTCTTTGCCGCAATGTCTTTTGCAGCGTAAACAAACATTTTGAGGGTGAATTCTCGTTGTCGTTTACCTAATCGAATGGCAATTAAAACACGCACTAAGGCTCTCAGGACTATTAGGGAGGCGCCCCGCTTTCATCCGCACAAACACAGTCACCATCACAGATCACTATCTCATTTTTATTTCCCTACTTCTGGGGCACAAGCCTTCCTTACGGATGGAATCACCATAGGGAGAATGGGTCTTCATAAACCACCACGCCACTGGAGTGCGGATTGGTGGTTGTTAACGACTGCTAATGCAGCCGGGACCGACGACGGCTTTACGTGCCTTCCGAAGCATAGAGGAGCTAAAGAGGATGGAGGAAGTTTTTGGTCACCCATCCGATGACCGGCTTTATTTTATTTTTATTTTATTAATTTTATTAAGGACTTCCAACAAAACTTGTCCACAAATCTTACTTAAAGGATGCCACAACATGTACCATAATGCTAATAAAAGCTAATAAATCTAATAACTTTTGCGAAAGTTGCTTAATCTTAGCAATCGCATTACCTTCTGCTATTTCAAATGCCATTTTAGCATTATCCGTACAACGTAACACAGCATTGTCAAAAAATATTCTATTGTATTCATAAAAATTTTCGTTTTCGTTAATTTGTTCGATTGGCGAATTAAACTCGCATTAGTGACTAGACATCAGGGTGCCTAGTGCGAGTTCATTCGGTATTCAAAGTCAAAGTCAAAATAATTAAAGTAAAAATAATAATAAAAGTCAAATGATTTATCAAGTTTGGTCAAGGTGAATAGTATTTTACAGACATCAAAAGAAATTAATATGTCGTTAACTTATAAAAAAAAATAAAACTAAAATATTAGCTTGCACACATCTAGGTACACATCTTACATTTATTAAGTGTATGTGTAAGAAAATCTTTCACTGAATAAAATAGGTGTGCCATAAGCCATTTATGTAACTCTGCTAGAAATTGTTTTACAATAAGTTTTCTAATTGTTTCAGGCAATTTATTAAAAATACTTATGCTCATCCAGAAACAATTCTTTTGCATACGAGTGCTTTTTGGAACAAAGGCCGACATCAACCTTTTTCCATTTCTAGTGTTTCGGGGATACATATCTTGTGCTGTTTCAAAATAATGATGGTTAAGTTTGACAAATTTGGCTATTTCAAAAATGTATAGACATGGCAGGGGTATGACTTTTAACCTTTTGAATAAGGGTGCACATGGCTCATCTGGTGCAGTGCCACAGATTGCCCTAATACATTTTTTTTGAGCGATAAATGCTTTATTTGTGTCTGTGCTGTTTCCCCATATTATTAAACTATAACGGAGGATGGACTCAATATATGCAAAGTATGCTGTGAGTGCTGCACTTTGAGAGGCTACTTTAGTGAGTTTATATAGTGCAAAAGTAAATCTATTTATTTTACAACATATGTTTGTGATCTGTTGCTTCCAGTCCAACTTATGATCAATTTGTATACCCAGAAACTTAGTTATATTTGTGCCATGTAGTCCTAGTCCTTGATAGTGTACATTTAACGTTTGATAAGGTGTATTATTAAAATTCATGAAATAAGTTTTGTCAATATTAATGAAAAGGTTATTATCTTTAAGCCAATTTATTATTAAGTTGATTGTATTGTTAATTTCATTACTATGGTCATTTAATGTCAATTTCTTACTTGTAGTCACTATGATTGAGACATCATCCGCAAATAAGATGCAGCGGTGCTTTGTCAGTTTTGGTAAGTTATTTATATAAGTGAGGAACAAAAATGGGCCCAAGACACTCCCCTGGGGCACCCCAAACTTGATTTCTTTAAACTCAGATAGATATTTTTGGGTTATATTATTTTTATCGAGTTTAGCTACTTCAACGGCTTGCATCCTATTGCTCAAATAAGTTTTTAGCCAATTTAGTGCCGGCCCCCTAATGCCGTTGTTTTCCAACTTTTTTAGTAGGGTATCATGTAAGCAATAATCGAACGCTCTAGACATGTCAAGGAAAAGAGCTGTTGTGTACCTATTTTCATTTATGTTCATTAGTATTTCATTCACTAGGTTGAATATGGCATGGGTTGTGGATTTCTTTTTTTGAAATCCGAATTGATCTTGATTTAATATACCATACTTTTCAAAAAACACCATCAGTTTCTCAAGTACAATTTTTTCATAAACCTTTGATATGATTGAGATTAGTGTAATGGGTCTGTAGTTGTCAACTACTGTTTTTTCATTTTTTTTATGCAAGGGTTTGACTAGTGAATACTTAAGCCTGTCTGGGAAGGTCCCAGAGGATATTGATAGGTTTATAAGAAATGTTAGAACAGGGGCTATTTCTTCATTGCATGCCTTCAGAACCTTTGTACATATGTTGTCATACCCTTCAGAGTTTGTGTTTTTGAGGGACTTAATAGTTTTTCTAACACAGTACTCATCAACAGGAGTCAGATAAATGGAATTTATCAGATTACTAGTTTTCCCATGCAAGTCATTATTTGTTTTCGCATGCGTGACACCTGTGATAATGATAAAATGGTCATTGAACTTATTGGCAATTTCTATTGGATTATTTATATTATGTTGATTATAGTCTATAGTTTCAATATAATTGTTACATGTCGGTTTGGTATTTGTCTCCTCGTGTATAATTTTCCATGTAGCTTTGCATGTGTTTTTTTTACTATTATTAAAGATATATTTATTATTTGACTGTTTTTTTGCCTGTAGTATGCATCGTTTTAGTATTTTTGAGTATGTTTGATATTTCTTTTTTGTGTTGTATGTTTTCCTTTTATGGTGGTAACGCCTGGTAACTGTCGGTAACTGTGACGGACGGACGGCGGAGTCTTAGTAATAGGGTCTCGTTTTACCCTTTGGATACGGAACCCTAAAAACAAACTAAAATTATGCAGTCAAAACTCAGACCTGACAGCAGTTCTGTGTTGCGCGTCATTTTCAATAAAAAGTAAGTCTTTCACAAATGCTAATAACTGATAACATTGCAAACCTGCTTTTGACAACGTTAAATCCAGAAGTAAAAATTTAAAAATGTAAATCATTTTCCTTCTTCATTAATTTGTTTTTGAAAAATTCAATTTTCTAGATTCAACAACGAATTTTTACTTTAAAATTAACATCCATATACCTTTTTTTCAACCGTTGAGTAGCTCTTATTTCTACATAATTGAGTAATACGTTTTGAACTGTTCTAAGATGCGACAATGAAAAATTCTGTGCCGATCATAAATTCAGAACACCCCTTACGTATTTGTTAACCTCATCGATTCGCGTTTGGTGCCAACTGATTATAGCTCTTATATTTATCGGGGTAAGAGCCTAGTCGGTCATTGGAAATTAAAGGTTTCAGTTTTCACAGCGCGAAGCCGTAGCAATTTTTCTTCATCCCTACCCAATATGTTGCAGGATGGTGTGACGTCATCCATCTTATATTTGCTCTATACATGTGCCATTATTTAAATCAAGGAACAAGACATATCATACTGCGTTGATTAAAAGTAAAACGCCGTTAATAGTTTTGAATTTATATTTCTTTTACTGAGATTAAAGAATATGGTAACTGTTATGTAAGATTAAATATTAGTTATCATTCGCAATGCGGTGCGCGCTCGGAAACGGACGTGCAACACTGTGCAGTAAGAAATTTGATTCGCGATACGCGCGGCCATAGCCGCTGCAAGTGTTTTAGACTATGGGTTCCCAACAGCTCATAGTCAACGAGCTGTTGGCGTTCATACAAACCCCTATTGACACAATAACATTTAATATTTTTAACATTTCTCATTGCCCTCGGAAAAGTATTATTTTGTTTAAGCAATTTCTCAAAGTTAGCTTTGATACATTTTTCAATTTCGATTCGTACCTGAATCTTACAGGCAAATATGTTTAAATGAATCATTTGATAATAAGATATCTATGACTATTAAGTGGAATCCAGTTTAGATAGACGATCAATTAATCTAAGCCATCATTTCTGGTATCCAAGTTAGTAGGAAATCTGAAAGATACATAAATTACTAATGATAGTACCTATTCTAACAGTCAAAAACTGATACCTATGGATCGGCTAAGTATATTAAATGAGATTACATTCCCAGGTGATTAATATCTAAACGTCATATAGGTACTTTAACAACAGTAATACATATTCCTTTACCGTGTGATAGACAGTGGACACGAAATATCGATAACTTGATGCAGCCCTAGTGTAAAACGAAAATTATTTCAAACAGACATATAACATAATATTAATTTAACAACAATCAATAACTTTTCTGTATCTTTGTAGGACATATCTAGAAGTGCTTCTTTAAGTATATTTTTAGTTTTATTATAGGTATAATGATTTATGCTCAATTTAGCATTAAACCTATTGTAAAGAAGTGGTCCCAGGAACACATAAAATCTGGAAGAGAAGGCATGTTTTGTTACCGTATTATGAGAGCAAACTATATCTATTCGTCTTTTATTAGTGGTTTCAGTGCTGTAGGTGAGCGCGGTGTGCTGTTTGAAGACTGTGCTCAATATAAATAATTGTCGAACTGTTAGTAGCTTACAAGACTTATAAAGTAGTGAATACATTTGTTTTTATTGTCTAGTATTGTCTGGTATTAAAAGAATTGTTTGAATATTCCTGTTGCAAAATGATAATGAAAATGATTAATGATAATGATAAGGAAATAAATTAAAGATTGAAGTGGTCTCAAAGCCAAGTTTGCTTTATTTATTCATTTACTATTTATTGCTTACTTTATAAAGTAATTGTTGCAAAGAATTATTTCTCTTAAATTCTATGGTACAGTGGGCGGCAGATCAACCTACCCAAATCTGTCAAATTTCTCCAATGAATATTGATCCTTATAACCAAACAATAAAGTTCAAAATTGATTGTAGAAATTTGACAGTTTTGGGTAGGTTGATCTGCTGCCGTGTGTACATAACTTACACAGAATCTTGGATGTTTCTTAAAAATTAGATTAATCCTAATACATATGAGCATGTCATAAGAAAGCAATCTTTAGCGGAGAACCAGTACTAATTTAAATTCTTAATAAATGTTATGCAAAAGACTATTAAACTCAAGGTCGCTAAACGAGTTCGCGTTTGTGACTAAACCAATCCCAAATTGTAGAATAAAAATCTAAAATGAATTTACCAAATTAAAATAGCGAAGACCATCGCGAAGAACACTGACCTGATGAAATCCTACGAAGACCATTAAGTTACCTGGCCAGACTAACCCGAACCGTGGCGGCTCTGCGAGCTGACTTTCTAGTTTCAACGGGCAGAGCGTCCCCGGATCGGAATGAGGCACGGGTACCTTTCTTCAGACTATCAGTATTCCAGGGGAAGAACGACCTTCCACACCCATGTGGATAGGATGCGTTTATGAATAAATGTTTCCTTACTTTATAAAATCAGTAAAATAAAAGATCCAATAAATTATCTTAAAAATAAATATCAATATAAATGTAAATGTCCCATTCTGAAACAACAAACAATGTTAATGAGTATACAAATTACGACTATAGGTACCTTTTAGATTTCAAATTGGAAATTTAGAAAATTGCTAACTTACATGCAGGCGCCTTTTGATCCTTCAAACTTATGCGGCTATTGTATTGTATTATATTTCAGCCTAAGACATCCTGCAAATTCCCTCTCCTGACCATGGAAGACACATGGCCATGATAACGAAATTTAACCAAAAAATAAACGAACGAAATTCTCAGAAATTAACTTAACAAATTTTTAAATTTCAAATCGGCTCATTTCTCTTGAAATGAGGGGCCGACGTTCAAAGATTATTTTCAGTCCTGGCGCTTCGCCCCATATGGACTTGTCTATCCTCTCAAAACAATCCTATCAAATGACATTCGGAACTGGCTGTCTCCCTGACAGTTGTCATGTCACTCGACTTTTTACTTTTTAAATAATCAATACCAAAGACGACAGAAATCGATCAATATCGAATCCCTTACATTTTCAAGACTGCTCGCACCATCTATTGAGGCACTTCAGAACTAAACTCAACAAAACTAATAAGTTTGTTTTGAAATGTATTTTCTGCTATGCTATAAATCTTTATTGTTTAAAAATTGCAACGTTACAGTAGTTCAGTGGGGAAGATGAAAGGACGGAAAGTAGAAACCTTTAAGACCGCACGCTGGGCTCTCTAAATGGTTAATAACAAAGTTTTAGCCGTGCCACCCCATGACGTAATGCAGTAAGTTATTATGGATTGACATAAAGTTAAGTAAACTTGCCTGATTATATTTGAATTCGCGACAGTGCGTAGTTTTGTAAAAACGAATATCAACTTACGGATTGGTGCCTAAACGTAAGGGATTCATCAATTATAAGGCCTAAATACCTTAACTTGACAGTGATAGCAATCTCTGGATACTTACAGACGTGATTCCTAGGGTCCTTACAATGGTGAGCATACAATATTGTGTTTTTTGGAGCCCAGTTGGATTTACGCATAGAGAATTTGTATGTGATTGGTTTTATCTGCGTTCAATGTTAATATATGTTGCTAAAGCCAGTTCTTAACAATATTAAAGCCACGTTGTGCAACTTCATAGACATCTTCATCTGAGTTAGCTGAGAAGACCCCCCTTTTCGGTGGCGTCGACGCCACACGCGCATGCACGTCTACTCCTCAACGTGTATACCTAAGCTGCTACTGCCGCAAGCTAACATGTCGGTGCCACTCCGCAACCTGAGCGGCGACCAATTCAACAGAGGAAGATAAGTGCGCCTGCGGCTCCACAGGTCCATCACCGCGACGAGGAGGATTTCATCACAGTGGAAAGGAAGAAGAGGAAGCCCGTCTGTCGCAACCTGTGCGGTGTCGCACAGACCGGACCGAACCACCTGCTGCATTCAGCTGCACCTACAACGCTGCTATATGTATCCCGGCTCCACTACTCTACGAAGGCAGAGGAGATCGTGGAGTATGGGCGGATCAAAACCAAATTCACTCTGTAGGTCGAACAGTTGGAGTCCCGCCTCCCGCCTCAATGTGAATTTTAATTCATTTGTGGTGAGAGTACCGACCGAACATCTGTCGACTTTCATAAAAGAAGAGTTTTGGCCAAAGGGTGACAACCTTCGGCCAAAACCGGTGATCCGGCGGTTCCGAGGCCGGCTACCGGACACCACGCTGCGTTGCACGTCGCCATCCTTAAGTGTAGCAGTAGTGTAGTTTTATTTTTATATACAAATTGTATGTATGTTAGACTACAAAGTATTTATAATATGGGCCTCTATGTAACTTACCACCTGTACATAAATTGTTGCCTGAATTAAATGATTTCTATTCTTTTCTATATTTTTGGTAATATCATATTTTTGTAGACACAAAAGAAAATTACTTGCAAATAAAAATGAAAGGGCAATTTCCGGAAGGTTAAGACTTAGGGATCTTCAAGAAACGAGCTTATTCCTTCCTTAAAGGCCGGCAACGCGTCTGCGATTCCTCTGGTTTTGCGGGTGTCCATGGGCGACGGTGATTACTCTCCATCAGGTGAGGCGGGTCACCTTTGCTCGTTACCTTCGCTCGTTCACCTTACCTCGTCAGCCTCCTTCTTTTATATAAAAATATATATATATATTCGGAAACTCGGCAAGAGATGTTTCTTTCTCCGGTAATGTTACAAGCTCAACTAACTTAATGACCCTACAACGGAGCCACGAGCCTTCCCTATAAATGAAAACACAACAGGCAGAACGGTCCCTAAACCACCTCACCATGCAGACCCAGTAGTGCAGATTTGTGATTACTAACGATTGCTAATACAGCAGGTATCAGCGGCTTTACACATTTTAAAGGACTTACTGCCGCTTATTCCTATCTACTAATATGGTCTCATTTCAATGCATATAATAATCGCAAGTCATTAATTTTATTAGACACATCTTCGAGAAATATACATACTTACTCATACTAAATAAAACACAGAAAAAATAATGTAACACAATTATAATAATATAGTTATGAACGCCTCGGTAGCCCAGTGGCTAAGTGGTCGGCCCGATACCCAAAGGTTCATTTCCCAGGTTTGGCAAAATGTGTTTCGGATATTTCGATGCAGCCTGGGTTTGTGGAAACCAACCCCATCAATGGTAGGGATTTATGTTTAAATATTTATTTATTTATTTGTGTATTTATATATTTAGTTATTAATTTCTTTATTTATTTATTTATATAAAAAGACAATACAAGCTTACAGCTATATTATATATACAGCCAACACGTTTAGATGCGTATATTACATCAATTAAACACTAAATACATAACAAATGATTCCTTAACGGTTTTATTTAGCTTGCCCTGTTTATTTATTTATTTGTTTGGGTCAAATCGATAATTGAAAGGACCATGACGGATTTTGTATGGACCCCGTCCCCACCCTACAACAGTCATGGGATACGTGTCAACTTGTTCATTGGGACCCAAAAAGTCTTAAGTACCTGTGTTGTTGCAAAAACTATTGGGTTTATTTAATTTTTTTTTTATAGTTACTGTAAAATAAAAGTTACCTTATATGAAAACATTATTAAGAGCACTATATGCTAATCCTTTTTACTTACCTACTGCCGTACTTAGAGACGTCATTTAATTTTAATGACAATTAAATGTCTTTCCTTCTCTATTTAGCACTATACATAAGAAAGTGACAGCAAGAGATTTAAATGTCATTAAAACTTTATTGACGTCTCTGAGTACGGCAGTTAGTGTGCATAAGTAAATGTGTAAGTGAAAAAAAAATATATATAAAAAAGCTAACCTAACCCAAAATGTTTATATAATTTTTAACGCAAATTTTGTTGCGAACAAATTACAAAAACACAAATGTTGAAAAAATTTCCACTAGCAGGATTTGAACCCGCACCCTTCTGACATACTGGGTCAGGTGCTCTCCCAATTGAGCTATCGTGGTTCTAACCAGCCCGCCGAAATTATTCAACACTATTTACTTTTTACTTTGAAAGCCAAAGGCGCCCATTCAATGTCAACAAAAAAAAAAACGACTTAAAAAAAAGGAAACTAAAAAAGTAAAAACAGCTCTTAAAAGCAAGAAATAATATTGAAATCATATTATACCTTACCTAGATACGCATATCAGTTTTAAAGAAGGTCTATTAAAGTCGGGTGGGGCATTTACAATAAAAAAGTGACAACTATAAAAGTTTAAATGAAACGAAATTGTCCCCTTGCCGATCACCAACCACCCGACTTCAATAGACCTTCTTTTAAACTGATATGCGTATCTATGTATTTAAAAAAATATTTCAATATTATTTCTAGCTTTTTAAAGCTGTTTTTACTTTTTTATATTATAAAGTAACAGTATTGAACAGGAATGTTTTCATAAACATTTGCTTTCGCTTACTTATCTCCGTCGAAGCCGAAGTAAAGTTTCTTGAAGGAAATTCAATCCATTAGTTGCCTTATCAGTGACAGTAATGGCTGCGTCAAGAAAACACTTTAAATCTTGTTTCTCGTTACTTTAAAGATTAAACGTTCACGTCCATGATATAGAAAAAGTGTCGGTAAAGGAATTACCAAAGCTTTTCGTCCCGTAGGTAGGTAGGTAGTAAGTAGTAGGTACTTATATATAACCATAATCATAAAATATAGCTTGCCCATTGGGTACTTCATCGATTCACACCACGACTGGTTCGCACCACGGTGTGAATCGCAGAAGGACGCTTTTTGAATTGGCTGTTTCGAACCATGGTGTGAATCGGCGAATGTCTTTTTCGTACTTCAGCGATTCGCACCACGGTGCAAACCACCCAAGTATATTTTTGTCTTCGCTTAACTGATCTTTAATTATCTGTAAAATATTTTCAAAGTGTAATTTGTTTGCAACCAAATTTGCGTAAAGTTATGTATAATATTAGGTAAGTAGGTAGGTACTTTCTTTATATTGTATACTTATTACTTATATTGTATGATTATTTTTATTAATTATTATAATACTCTAAAGAGATAAAGCTTGTAAGTTTGGATGAATAAGGTAATCTCCGAAAAAATCTTTCACCAATATTTATCACCACCCACGTACTCATTGCGCATGAAAATCGAATCTACACAAAACGGATAGTCATAATAAACAAAAAAACATGGTGACAATCCATTTGATTATGGTGGAAATGCCGTTAATAATAACTTTAATACTAAATACTCAATATAACAAATTATAAAATCCTTTTTTTATAAAATTTAATTAGAAATTAACTTTAATAAAACAAAGCATTTATTGAAGGTCAAAATCTACGCTACGGCTTCGTTAACCCTACGGTATTAGACCCTTGTACCTTTTTACCGAGAAGAAGCCACAAGAAACTTGGCAACGGCAATTTCTTTCTCTGATTTTGTGTTACAGTACAAAATACAAGTTTAGTATTAATTAAAATTCTTAACAACATTTTCTCGTATAGAAAAGAAAGCCATACATTTTCTCTTTAATATAATTTTCTATACCACCTAAGTACGCATGAAAACCTTTGATGAAAATTTAAATCAAATTCATAGTATCTTATCCTATTTACAACCAGAATACCAGCGCTGTAGCGGCTTGTATGTCCTTGCAGCACAAGCTGAGGTTGGGACCTAATTGGCCACATGCACGTTGTCTAATGTAACTTCATCTTATATTATGTAACTCTCTCTCATGTGTATCTTCTGTGTTATATAAAATTGGTGCTTGTGGTCAATAAATGTTTGTTTCTGTTTCTGTTTCTGTTTATTTGTGTGATCACCAACCTGCATTTGGCAAGCGTAGTGATTAAGCCATTACCCATCAATTGTAGTGATGGCTTGATTTCAGATGGAGGCCTTTGCCTAGCAGTAGGACAATCATAGGCTACTTATCCTATCTTATCATTTCAAAGCCGGGCCTGCCGCAATTTCTCTCTCTGAGTGACATTTGGACCCATCGGGATCCATTGTGCAGCGCCATCTTCACTTTTCTTCTGCAGTAAAGGTGGCTGCCTTATAACTAAAGAATTTTGGTTTCGAATAGGCTGATCCAGACATCGGATTCATTTTTAGCCTTTTTATACTAAAAGCTGATTGTAGTGTCCCAACACAGCACGATTACCATTTTCATATCGATTTCCACCGTCAATCAAAAGTATGTTGCATCCCAGTGTTCCAGTTCGAAGGATATGAGATCCTCAAACAATAATAACAGTCTCAGAGTCAGAAAACGCTGCTATAATGTTATAAACATCTATAAGTTGCTTACACAGGAACTACGCCTTTTTTCGATGTCAAATCATCCATTTTAAAAAAGATTTTCTTTTGCTCAGTCTAACGGTGATCGCTGCTGATTATGCTTATGTAAAAAGAGCACAGGATGGACAATTAAAACAAAAATCCAAATCACAATAGAGGGAACTTTCTAAGCTACAACTTTTGATCTAAAACTGCTGCATAGTACATACAGCTTTTACGTCCTTATCCATTCTCAAGCATATAACAGAGCTCATAACTATCCCAGCATTACTATCTAGACTAATTTGGCACAAAACCTAGCTCTGTATGTCCCACTTAGTGGCTACTGTTATTTAGTTACACAGGATCCTTTGTAGTTCGTTCTAAGTATTTTAAAGCGTGCTTTGTGCGACCCACGCCAGTTAATCCTGTGTTGGATCTAAGCGAAGTCCTGACCACATAGAGATACTATCTGTGCTCTTCAATTTGCGCCTTAAGTACACTTAGTTTGGGTTCGATTTGCATCGGCGGTGAGTTAAGTTTAATTTGTGTCTAAAACAGAATAATGATACTTGATTAGAGATTGAGGACCCCTCTTAACCTCTAATGGTTGGAAAGCTCTAAATCACCCAATAATGCTAAAATACGTCACTGTACAACAGCAAGTTTTAAGTAACCGCTCCAGTGGTCTAGTGGCTATAACCGCAACACCGGTATCGGGCTAAATGTCCTTGGTTCGACTTCCAGCAATCGGTTTAATTGATTTATTTTGATTCTACACATAAAGATAGCACTAAGTTACAATGCTTCAATATTTCACTGAAACTTATTTACTTAATACCTCATAAAACGCTTCGGTGGCCGAGTAACAAAGTGCTCTGCCCGATACCTGAAGGTACAGGGTTCAATTACCAGGTCAGGCAGTGTTTCGGATTTTTCGATGCATAACCCGTTATCACCAACCCACTTTTGGCAAGCGTGGTGATTAAGCTATTACCTATCAATTGTAGTGATAATTTAATTTTAATGGGACCAGCAGTGGGACAGTTTTAAATTATTATTTTTACTTATAAAATTACTTACTATATAGTATTGGTGTTAGCTTTCATGGAGATGTAATGTCAATAAGTTGGATAATAAATGTTACCTTTTTTTTAAAGTAACCACCTACTTAAATAACAAAAGAGGTTATTAACTGGTAGACGTGTTAAAAAGATGTTTAAGAAAAAAGGAGCTCAGTGGATTATAATAAAGCACAAAATCGTTTGGTCGCAAATCTTGAAGAATCTTGCGAGGTTGACAATATAAAGGCACTGCAGATTTTACTTTGCGGGTTAAAAAATAAGGTCACTTCCAATTTAGCACAAGTGATAAATGACGTCTCCGGCGAAATGATAAAAGGGCAATGGGAAGAATTTATGGGGTGGTGGCCTGCGCTATGTATGTCTGTGGGTTTATAGCAAGAAAATGCGTAATATAAAATTTTCATTTTATATTAGGTGATTTTAACATATTTCGTGGACACAGTAGAAAAGTTGTGAAATCGCAAGTCACTTAAACTTTTTTCCTATATTTTTCTAATTCCTATCCTATAATGCACAAATAAATTACATTAAAACACACGTTACACAAGACATATACAAAGGTGAGCTTATCTCTAGAAGAGATCTCTTCCAGCCAACCCTAGCTGTGGCGTAATATTAAGCAAGATCATCATCATCATCAACAAAAAAAATTATGTCCCCACTGCTGGGGCACGCGCCTTCCCTGTGATGGATAGGGAGAACGGGCCACAAACCACCACGCGGGCACAGTGCGGATTGGTGGTTGTTAACGACTGCTAATGCAGCCGGGACCATCAGCTTTACGTGCCTTCCGAAGCACGGAGGAGCTCGAGATGATTCATTTTTGGTCACCCATCCGATGACCGGCCTTTGCGAAAGTTGCTTAAACTCAGCAATCGCAGAGCAGGCGCGTTCACCACTGCGCCATCGAGCTCCTCAATAAGCAAGGTCTGCGGGATTAATAAATAATATGCATGTACTACGATCGTTGTCTTCACATAGCATGTACCGAAATATCATTATCAGATACTCAAATACAAGAAAAACTATAAAAAAATCCTGTACACATTTAGGTATTTACTATGGCAGCAAAAGCAATTTCATTATTCAGAAATTATTATAATTATGTAGGTAATGTTAAAGCAATTTACTATTTTTAACTAGAATACTATTATTGTTCGAAGAGAATACAATTAAAACCATACCTACACGTTCAACACATTTCCACACCAATGATAAAGCGATCACACACAAAATGTCCTGAAACAAAACCAGCCCACAACAATTATAGAAACAGACTCCCGACATGAGTGATTATGACATCAGCATTCCACCACCCACGTCGTACCCTAGGCACATACCCCAAGACGGGTACCGTCTGCGTAATTGCCGTATTTATCATTATAACAAACAGAGCTTATGACGCTGAGCAAAATTAATATCACAGTTTGCCGTACAGATAATAATTAACGATGAAATATTGTTGCGTAAAGTCTCATTTTTATTTTATTTTTGCCCTTCATTAGAGCCGACTGAAATATGTAGACAGCTAACGAATTTTGTAATAATAGCGAGCTTTTAATTTTGACGCTTTAGAATAGATACAAAAAAAAAGGTTTAAAAAAGTTAGTATTTGTGGAGTGAAATGTGTAAAGATGAATACCTACCTAGTAATGAAATAGAATAAGTACGTGTGATATAAAATATTATAACGTATTGAATGATAATACTTACAGTGATAATCTATATCTAATACTAATGTAATCACACTAATATTATAAATGCGAAAGTTTGTGTGTATGTATTTGTGTATATTTGTTGCTTCTTCACGCTGCAGCGGATGGATGGATTTGGATGAACTTCAGCATACAGATAGTATTTAACCTGGATTAAGACAAAGGATACATTTTATCTCGATATTCCCACAGGAACGGGAACCGCGCGGGTGAAACCGCGAGCGGCCGCTAGTAGTTGTATATATTTAATTTACGACTAATTTTACGAGCTTATTGTACGTTTCGTTTCGGAAAACGACTGCTAATGCAGCCGGTACCAACGGCTTTACGTGCCTTCCGAAGTACAAAGAAGATTAAGATAATATTTTGGTCACCCATCCGATGACCAGTTTTTTTGCGAAAGTTTCAACTTCAGCGATCGCAGACTGGGCGCGTTAACCACTGCGTCATCGAGCTCCATACAGTAGGTTTACTAGTAAATTCGTTATTTACTTATCGAATTAAAGGATCAAAACTATTGTGAATTTTACAATAGAAACTTTGGTTTATTTGTTGGGTATTCCTTAATAACAATAAGAAACGTTTAATAAAATCAAATACTCGATTTATTGTTGTGAAAAATAAAAAGGAAAAATGTTTTTATTGCAACAAACACCAATTTAAAAATTCATTTTGTCCTGGCTACTGTAAAAAAGTAAACTTGTGGAACAGAAGCCAGTTCCTTCCTGTCGACAAAAATCAATTGGTATAGTCGAGAAACGATAATCATAAACAGTAATAAATAACTAATCCAAAAAAAATATCAAACATTTAAAAGATTAAAAGAAATTGAATTGAACGTGACACTAAAATCTGTATTTATGTGTGTTTACCTATGAGTGCATATGTGTTAGTGTGTGTGTGTGTGTGTGTGTGTGTGTTTCCGTTTGGCCAATAATTTTTAGTGAGTGGTTAGGTCCTGTAGTTTATTGATGAGAGCAATAATTACATTGTGTAATCAACATAAACGCCATACATAGTAAGCATTCCAATTGAACCTATTTCGGATACCGTCAGTGTCAACTTTCACGATCGCTACCCTAGTACCGGCTACTCCAATGAGTTCGCCCAATTATATTTACCCACTCGCTTTACTTTTTCTTGACTTTCCATAGTTAAGTCCCTTTTGTAGTTACCAACTTTCGTAATGTCCGAGTTGTCCCTTGATGGGTGACCTAATTATGTAAAACCTTTGTACTTCAAAGGGCACATTAAGCTGATTCCATCGTAAAATTGCCGACTCTCACCACAGCTCAGTCCATAAGGGTAATACTGAGTCTGGCACTGGAATTGGGACTGATGATGATAATGTGATGTGACTTGGTAATATCACAATGCTAGTTTAGAGTCCAGTAGTGGAACTTAGACTGATTACGTGACTTGGTATTATCACTAAGATCTTGTGTCTCGATTTAGAATCTGAGTCCGAATCAGAATTATTTACTTGTGAGATGTAGGTTAGTATTATAATGATGAAAATTGACAATTTTGTTAGTTCCATTACATTTCCACTGTCAGATACTCTATTTTATATCATCGACCATCAATTGCATGTGGCCTCATTTTGACAAGATTCTTATATTGAAATGAAACAACTTTTACGGATCTACTCGCGTTTATTTTACACATTACTTATTTAATGTTTATCCAAACGTTTCGAACCCTTTGCAGGGTCCGTGGTCACAGGGAGACAGGGAGACAGGACCACGGACCCTGCAAAGGGTTCGAAACGTCAGGATAAACATTAAATAAGTAATGTGTAAAATAAACGCGAGTAGATCCGTAAAAGTTGTTTCATTTCAATGTGTAGTGTTCGCGTAAACTTTAGAAAACAATATAAGATTCTTATAGTCCTAATGTTAAAAAAGCTACCGATACACTATTAAGACGTAACTGATTTAAGAAATTTGTGACTATGAGGATACGACTGGCTTAAGACCCCGTGCATATCAAAAAGCACCCTGGGTCATCCGCGCGGTGGCGGGTAAACCACCACTAAAATCCCCAAGGAGGGTTGGTGTCAAGCAGGCGGCCGGTCGTAAATACTTTGGAAAATCCTTAGCAAAAATGTACGAGGAAGAAACGGACATTTTGCGCCGACCCAAGTAATACGGGACCAGGGCAGAAAGAAGAAGAAGGATACAACTCGCCTAAGACGCAAAACTCCAACACATTTGCTTGGTAAGGTTGGCGGTGGGGAATATTCTAAGCTTGATGACTTTCACTGTCTGACCTAATTTCGTCGCCATAACAACAACGGTTACAACAGCATCATGTTCCGTCAGTAATTAGGATAGTAAGGACTATTATTATAATAATTGTAAACATTACAATAACGTAAACTAAGGGAAAAATTAAAAAATATAACTAAAATTTAAGACAAAAAGATAAAACCTGTAAATAAAAGATGTCCTCCAGTTGTCTGTTCAAGATCGTATTTGAGACTTGAATTTTATTCATTAAAGACTCATCAATGTAGCTTTCAGCCACAGTAGAAGACTTCCACCCCTCGTGTCGTTTCAGTGCGGTCAAATCACCACCGCTATCTATGAGAAGGGTCGCCGAGGTGCGCCGGAAGCAATGCCCGTGTACAACGCTGGGTTAGGCAGATTCAAAAAACTTGCGATAGTTTTTCCCAGAGCACCAAATTTATTAATACCAGTTCTTTGATCGACGCACTTCCCCGATCTATAGCTCAAGAAAAAGGCAGGGTTTCGACAGGGGGTGGGTCGAAGTTCCATGTATTTTTTACATACGGCATAGCAGTTGCCCGTCACAACGAAAGAACGATCTATTTTCGTTTTTGTTTTCGAAACTTTCACCATGATTGTACTGTCGTCTATGTTAGAGACTTCATCGAACTGGATGTTGTATAGCTCTTGCCTTCGGCATGCCCCCATTATGCCGAAGATTAGTGCAACCTGTAACAATAAACGATATAATAAGCTTGAGGTACATAGCCAAGGCAAAAACTATGATTTATGAAGTAATAAAGTGTAGGTACCTACTACCTAATTTATACACAAAGCGCTTAAACGGAGTGTCTAGATAACTTGCGTGTGTAGTACGTAAGTACTAGGTAGATTAAATAACAGAACTAAAATATACTTACCTTTTCAAAAAGATGCAAAATATCTGGTAAATCTTTCAGGAACATCTTTATTTGACCTGATGTAAACGTCAAGGACTTTTTTCCTTGTGTCCTTCTGAACTGCGTTTCAGGAACGCTATGACTTTTGAATACTTCGTGATATCAATATTGTTGTAGATACTCAGTGTGGACTTGAGCATAGAATATTTAGCCCACATAGAAGATGGCTTGAATTTGTCGGAGAGGTCTTTGAGATACACAAGAATGACATTTTCAGAAAATGATGTAGTTTTCTTTTCGATCTTCCATGCCAAAAAGTTATTATATTCTTTTTCATATAATTTTCTAGATTTTTCTGGCAAAAGATTGTGAGTTACTTTTGTTGCCAATTCTAGAATATCCGGAGGCGTACAAATATCATCGTCGCTGTCCATTTTTAACTTTTAATTTGTATTTTAAAAACAAAACACATTGCGAAACATTAAATTCACGCGTACGTGTATTGTCACAGTGAACTTGCCGCCATTAAAATCTAACCAATGAGAGCGCAGCTGCGCGCGCAGGGCCAATCAGGAGCGAGCGCGCGCTGTTCTTTTTTTATTTAATTGGCACAAGATCTTACCAAAGAGTTTTGTGTGTGTAAGTTTAGTAGTTTCGACGAAGTTTTCACGTATAACCCAACTGTTTTCAAAAGCCAGCCTAATATCAAAATTTTATACAACTTGTATGAGGATTTTGACATAAGGCTCGCCAGGTTAATTGGTCGCGTTTTATTGATGTTATAATGAGATTTTACGATATCGATGTGGATATTATACCATCATGTGAAATTGCTTAAATTGAGTTTTTTGTTGTCTGCGCTATAACAGTAGTAATTATAAGTCAAGTATTGGAAACACAAGTAGAATGTTACAACATTAGTGTAGATAAAACATATAACACTACAAGAAAAAATTCAACGAGTCTTCTGGAGTCTAGGTAGCTCAGCGTTCAGAGCATTGGACCGGTAATCCAAGGGTCGTTTCGGGTTCGGGTTCGACTCCCTCTCGAGTTTCCCGAATTTTATCTTGTAACTATATAGCATTGTGAATGCAGGATTAAAATAATAAAAAATGCCATACAAGTGGTTGAAACATGAAAACGTTGTTGAAAACCTGTTTTACAATTAAACAAAATGATTCATAAACGGGTCACCGTTTTGTGCAAAGTGAAATAAATCCTTTGTGACATAGTCTTCTTCTAACCGCAATAATGACAAAGTTAAATTTGACCCTTCCTGTGGTTTTACGGTACCCAAGAAGAGGGACAGTCGGTTTCACGTAAAATGCTTTTGATCGTTAAAAACATGTTCATAGAATGTAAAGTATTCTAAATAAAGATGTTCTATGTTTATCTATCACCAAAACATTAAAAAAATAAGTAGGACTAAATAAAAAGGCCTTTTCTACTATGATCTTGTCAATAAGTTCTACTTGTTCTACTAACTGCTTTTTCGTAGTTCAAAGTCCCTGTGGTTCTAGTAGTTAGACCATCAGTATAATTTTCAGAGGTTCTCAGGTTTGATTCCCAGCGGGGTGCACAGACGCCTGCACTGTATTTTTGTTTTATACAGTTTTTGGATAGGTTGTTGCTATCCAGAACTGTCATATTTCTTCAATAAATATTCAACCTTATTGATCATATCACTAAAGTTCAAAGTCTTTTGAGGAAATTTGACAGTATGTGGTAGTCTCATGTACAGGCGTGTGCACATACTATTATTCTACTCGTACTCAGTTTGGTAGGTGGCAGAGCTCTGTCCCGCTTGACTGGCAGTGAGAAAATCCATCCTTATACTTTATTCCTTCCACTTTCCGCTTGTTACCTTAGGTCGACTGGTACAAGCATCCTTATTTATTTATATGTGTATTTATTAACTTTATGGTTAGGGCTAGGGTTGTTGGGGCGCTAGGGCTGTTAGGGCACTAGGGTATTAACCGTTCTTCCCTTTCCAATGTATATATATGTATAGTGCGCTAGGAGAATAACTATTTCACTATACATTTTGGTCTGCCTGACTAGTTACCACCATCTTGTCTAAATCTGTTGCCATAGCAACATAGTTTTTTTATTTTTTATATTTACGGGTAAGCACAGTGCCTTGATCTCACCTGATGTTAAGTGATGATAAGGTCAAAGATGGCACGCACTGGCTATCTTATCTCTAGCTGCCGGAACACAACAATGCTACAAACATTGATGTTATGGCGACATATTTAGACAAGATGGTGGTAGCTAGCCAGGCGGGCAAACAAGCCCTACCACCAACCAAACCGAGTACACAAACTGCTGGGAATCGAACCCGGGACCTCTGGGTCTAAGCCGGTGGTCTTAGCCACTAGACCACAGAGGCGGTTTGTAGCATTATCGTGCTTTGACGCGTAGTTGAGAATTCTGATTGATGTATACATCCACTTTCAGCTTCTATCCTTACTACAGTATAGGAAGGCGTATTGGGTACTTTCTTCTTCTTCTACTGTGTCCTTACTGTCTTAAGATAAGGCAAAGTGATTCCATTTGTCAATGTTGGTAAAAGGAAAAAATTATAAAATTATCAAAATATCAACGATTATAATATTATCAAAAAATACAATTTACTGAATAGAGCTTAACCGCTCTTCTCAGAAATAAATATTTAAGGGCTTCCCACGCACCCTCAGAGATAAAACCCAAAACCAGTTTAATAAATTGTCATTCAGTGTTAAAGACAATAAACAAACCGTGGGCTATATAATACATAATATATATTGGCCGTCTCTATATTACATAATACAAACACATACGTAAACGTCTACTTATATTTAGCAGACATTTGTTTTATGCTACGTGCTACTTTTCCTTGTCCGTTTTGACTTTAAATATATTTTATTTCGTCTAATTCTATTGTCTGTTTGCGTACATTTGTAACTCGGGCTTTAGTCGGGCTACAAGGTAGCTCTCAAGCATCCACATCTGTGTACTGGCTGTAGAACAGTTCTCCAGTATCAGTTTTAAGCCCTCACTAAACTTTGCTACTTGCAGGCATTTCTGTGAGTCCATATGCCTTATATGCTTCGTCTGAAATGGTAATTTCACAGTATTATTGATTATATCAAACGCGACATTTTCCAAGTGTGTTTATAAAAATCTTACAGAAGATATTTAAATTATTGGTCGTTGCTAATACTGTGAAAACACGTTTTTTGGTGTTTTCGTTTTAATGTTATTTTTGGTCTAGCGGCGACAGGCTTCGTAGGCTTTAGTAAGAGGCGGGATTAGTTGGTATTACCGACACTGACTGTTATTAACGACATAATTAAACCAATAGACTCAAGGAGCTATTTTATGTCATTAGGGCCTTAGGCCGATCATACCGTGGTACAGAAGATCTAACGACCCGAAATACCAGGTCAGGTGCACTACGTTTATGCTATCGTGGTTTTGTCCCATCCTCCGAAATTTATCAACACTATCTACTCTGGGGAGCGAGTTCGAATCTTTTTTTTTTCGAAATTTTTTCAACACTACTATATTTGCATAGAATTCTTTAAAACTATAGTCATAAATTCATATTGTTACGATGAAAGGATTTTGGATGGTGAAACTTAAAAGAACATTGTTAGAAAGATTATGGTTACTTAATATTAGGTCCTTACCTATGAAATTGACGTTTTTTTCTCACTTATTAAGGGTGGGCCGACCAAAAAATGCCAAAAATGCAGTTACGGTTAAGTAAATAGAATTGAAAATACTATCGTATTAAATGAACAAAATATATATATTTAGTATCATAGGGAACGTGTTTACAATTTGTCAGAACCATAAATTCATAACACGCTATAGTTTTTTCTACAATATCATTTAAAGTTGGGCAAAGATCATGAAAACGAGTGGCGGCGTTTAGTAGATTTCTTATAGTTTATCTAAATTATTGTACCTCTGATTTTGTCTAAACAATCATCAATGGATAAACTACAAATTGCTAGACTACATTTTTGATTCATCAAGTGGTTATTTAAATAATATTTTTTTATTAAGCACCTTAAATTCCCCATACAAAATTAGTATGGCCGCGCGGCATCAAATAAATATGGACGACGACATTTCAAATAAAACATATGACACTTGTCGTGACGGCGCACCCTTAAAAGGTCTAAAAGTTCTAAAAGTCAATTCCGGTTGTTAATATTATCATACACCTTTAATTAGGACTATGTTACTTAGGCTTTAGAAACAACAATGATATAGATAATATTAATTTAGTGTCTTTATTTATCGCCCAATATATTTTTTAAATTGACTACTTTTTATGTTCGCGGAATTGACTTTTTGTTTCATTGTTTGTAGCTTTGAAAGGACTTGATTTTTTTTCTTTTTAATGTTTGCTATATTTAGCTAGTGAAACAAACACACTTCTCTACAAGTTTTATAGTGTAAACATAAATAGGTGCTAAGAAAATAAAAAAAAACGTTAGTATGAAAAATTATATTTTATAAAAAATCTTCATACATAACGTTAATTTCATAGGTAAGGATCTAATACCTATATAATTTATACAATTTGAAAAAAGACAAAGTGTTGAAGTGTTGTTTTCGCAACATAATTTAAGTAAAATGATATATAACCACAATCATAAATATAGCTTGCCGAATTCATAAGGGTGCGCCGCCGTCCGTAAGTGACAAGTGTCATATACTTTATTTGAAATGTCTTCGTTCATAGTTATTTGATGCCGCGCGGCCATAATAATTTTGTATGGGGAATTTTACGTGTTAATTTGAAAAACCGCTCGATAAATCGAAAATATGAGACGGACGATTTGTAGTTTAGACCATTGATACGATACTAACACAGTTCTAAGTACCTTTGTTACTAACAAAAATGAGTTGTAATTATTACTTGAAATAAAATATTCTATTGTATTCTATTCTATTGGTGATTGTTTAGGCAAAATCAGAGGTACAATAATTTAGATAAACTATAAGATAATTAACTAAACGCCGCCACTCATTTTCATGACTTTTGCCCAACATTAAATGATATTGTAGAAAAAACTATAGTGTGTTATGAATTTATGGATCGGACTTTGATATTAAATAATAATTTTGTTTATTTTATACGATAGTATTTTCAATTATATCAACTTAACCGGGACTACATTTTTGGCATTTTTTGGTCGGCGCAACAGATTTGTAAAGAAACATTTAGATCGGATGTTGATGTCGTTGTCGTCATTAAATAGGGCTTACAGAGTAAAAGTAGATAGCGTTGACTAATTTCAGCAAGTTGGACGGAGCCACGATAGCATAGTTGGTAGTTCACCTGACCCGGCATGTCATAGGGTGCGGGTTCGAATCCCAGTCGTGGATTTTTTTTCAATACTTTGTCTTTATTTTTTAAATTGTTAGAAAGCTTATAAACACACACAGTCACACACCTAACACAGCTCAGGGATTACCTGAAACTCAGGGGATGCTGTTGAAAACGAGCAGCAGTAGTATAAAGCTCACCTCAGTCTAGGGTTAGTGACATTAATTAACAGCTACTAAACTAACGTTTGATAGATATGCATCATCGAAAACCCACAACTGTTTCACGAAACTAATTTCGTCTGCCACGCTTGACATTCCATCCTTTCACATTTCTATGCATTCGTATTCTCCGGAGAGATTTATTACATTGGAGTGATAATAAAATTTTCATATGCCGTAAGCGGTCGTATGTTAGGTACTCTTATACAGGGTGTCCCAAAAATGGCACGCCAGGCTGACACTGGAGATAGCTTACCTATAAACCTATCAGATAAAAATAACATGACTCTAGTAAAGGTCTCATAGTTTTGGCGAAAATTACACTTTTTTATGTTCTAAAAACTTCACTTTTAGTTCGTTTAAAACCTATCAGATAAAAATAAAATGACTGCAGTAAAAGTCTCATAGTTTTGGAGAAAATGCCACTATTTTATTTTCTAAAAACTCCACTTTTAGATCGTTTTTATTTTTATTTTTAATTTTTTTAATTTTTTTTTTGTTTTTTTTTTATTTTTATCTGATAGGTTTCTAGCTAAGCTAACTCCAGTGTCAGCCTGGCGTGCCATTTTTGGGACACCCTGTATGTTGCTAAATTACCTTAGTATCATATAACCAAATTTGAGAAGATGTACGTCCCCTGCAGATGTATAACATCAGTAAAGAATAAACATGGTCGAGACACATATCATCCCTTTTTAGTTCGCCATCTCTTGTGTATACCCAATACTGGAAAAAAGTAGCTAAGATTAGGAACAAATATCAAACAATGACCGCAGTAATTTGTTTTTTCAACTGTTTTAATAATTTAAGGCTACAACGGGGCTCCAATGAAAGTCACTACTCCATCTATTCATTAGTCTACAGTCTACCTTGTACTGAGAATTAGCATTAGCATTACTTCTTCTTAATGTAGCAAAAATGCTCTTCTTTTCATAGAAAGACACTTTCATTAACACGAACTAACTCACAAAATTTATAAGATAACTGTGACACATTTGTTTCTTTGGCAAACATTTTTGAACACACAAATATACATTCTTTGTAATGCTACAATTCACCCGCAATGTACGATACTTAGCAGGTTTAGCAACATTGTTCTAGATCTAGATTATATAGATAATAAATATGAAATATAGATTCCATTTCGTGCACAGCGAGCGGGTCCGAGTAGCGGCCCGGAGGGTGCCTGAAGCGAAAGGATCTGCGGGGCACGTGAGCTGTCCATAGATAGTTGGTTGTTCTGCTCGGTGGTTATCATTGAGTAGTACTCCAACATCTCCGGCACTAGTCTGGATAACTAGTAGAGGCGCCCGCTAGATGCAAAAGCCTCTGGTTGAATCAGCCGCGTAGGATTTTGGAATTGATCAGGTGCTTGGATGGGTACCGAAAAGTGAATGGGCTTACAACTCCGCCACCAAAGAGGACATTTGGTAGTCGACTTTAGAGTTGACCTCCCGAGCAGTGGCATTTGCGAGTTGTACTCTTAGTGCAACGAGAAGTGAGCGACCTTACAGCTTCGGTAACATATCTGGATATTAGATAGTGGACTATACGTGTCCACGGGGCAACTAGCTCGAGACACTAGTCTTAATAGTACCGGATGAAGGATGCATACCGGCGTTTTCTGATCTGGCGTTATGACCTGACGTAGATGGTCTCTTGTGCTTGCGTAAGGATGTCTGACACCTAACTTTATAACCGTGAGGTTGGTGGGGGGTGTCAGTATAAACTATAAGTAGTGTGTGTTATAGATCTAGAGCTTGCGACATTGTACGCCATATCATCACTTTATTTTTTTATTTAATAGTTCGGAAAGGCAAACAGTCAAGATAGTGCTGCGTAAAGTAATTTTTTTATATTTATTTATCTTTGTTGGTTGTCCTTTGTTTTTTGTTGTAACGTCACCGATTAGGCCCCTCCAGAATACCAGCATTGCAGCGGCCTCACGCCGCTGTAGCATGTACTGAGGCTGGACCTAGTTGGCCACACTTTGTCTTCTGTTTTTGCTTTTTATTGTGTCGGTACTTTTGTTTTTTCTATATTTTTTACATGTATTTATTTTTTGTTGTACTTAGTGTGTGCCAATAAATGTTTACTTCTTTTTCTTCTTCTTAAAGCAGTGTTAATAGCTGAAGCACATCAAATACAAATGCAGTCCGGGTGCAGTGTGGTTGCAGTGTGATTGCGAGGTAGTTGCGTGCACCTCCGTGATGAGCGCACCCGCACCAGGGTGCACTACATAAGTACGAAAGACTTTATTCCGAATATAATTAACACGAATTTTAAAATCACGAATCTGAGCATTCCGAAACTTTAAAAATTATAAAAAACACAAATGTCCACGAGCAGGATTTGAACCTGCACTCTTCTGACATACCGGGTCAGGTGCTCTCCCAATTGAGCTATCGCAGTTCTAACCAGCCCGCCGAAATTATTCAACACTATTTACTTTTTTACTTTGAAAGCCAAAGGCGCACATTCAATGTCAACAACTACCGTCATTAACACCTGATCATAATATTTTTACAAATACTAAAGATCATTAAGAAGTAGGCAAGCTATTTAGCTATGTAGCGTGTTGAATAATTTCGGCGGGCTGGTTAGAACCACGATAGCTCAATTGGGAGAGCACTTGACCCGGTATGTCAGAAGGGTGCAGGTTCAAATCCTGCTCGTGGAAATTTTTTCAACATTTGTGTTTTTGTAATTTGTTCGCAACAAAATTTGCTTTAAAAATTATATAAACATTTTATTAAAAATTGTGTTGGTCGTCTTTCCTGATTTTGTTCACAAGAATAAAACGTGTAAGATGCTAAATATGTTGAGCGTCACGTGGTGCGCCTTAATTGTTGCCTATTGAATACATGGGCTTTAGAGTTACTATACGGCAACTGGATATGAACATTTCATTATTGCATTTGATGTTCAATACCATTGAAGTTCTCTATTTGCCTACTCTCCAAGATTTCATTTAAATGAAACTGTTTACGAAACGGAAATAAAAACAAAAGCTTGGGTCTGTTGTTGAATTGTAACTTTTTGAATGAAAAAGTTTTTCTTATTAAAAATGGTCGTGCTAATTGTTCGATAAGTAAAAAATCCGGGAAATATATAAAAAAGGGAAAAGGGCATTAAAGGATTTTAATGGCATAGCAACTAGAGCTTAGGGCGCTTTCAGACTAGCGTTTTTATACGCGCGTATTAGCTCTTTTTGGCATTTCACTTATATTTCGGGCTTCAAAAAACCAAAGGCGCGTACACACACACTTATTCCGGCATATTCAATGGAACCGATGCGGTGGGTCAGTCAGTTACAATATTGCGTGGCTCGCGATTATACGAGCTTAGGATTGCGTTATCTCTCACCCCGATCTCTCATCGCGAACTTAATGCCCTCGGCATTAAGTTCTGCAAAAAACAGCGTACTGGCAAGAAATCCAAACTCTCGGCTGAGACTCTCGGGCTGATGACAAGAAGACGGGAAATCACCCAAACGACTTCGTCGGAGAGGTCAGACCTGAACAAGCGAATTACGAAGATGGTACGGCGCGATCTTCGGAGCTCCTACACACGCCTCATTGAAGAGGCGATAGAGCGAAACCGAGGGTCCAAAGTATTCACTCAGCAGCTTGGCAGGAGCCACCTGATGATGCTTAAAACGCACGACGGGAGGACCATATTGTCGAAGCCGGAGATCTCCGCCGAGATAGAGGATTTCTATGGCCAATTATACGCTGCACATGCCCCTCGTTCTCGACGAGACGACCAGGATTTCAGAGCCACCCTGACACGCCACTACACCGACGAACTGCCAGACATCAGTCAAGACGAGATCGTGTTAGCTCTGAGACAGCTTAAAAATAGAAAAGCCCCCGGTGAGGACGGAATTACATCAGAGCTTCTGAAAGCTGGAGGAGCCCCTGTTATACAGGAATTGCAGAAGCTCTTCAACGCCGTCTTTCACAGTGGGAAAACTCCTAAGGCGTGGACCGGGAGCTTAGTGGTGCTCTTTTTTTAAGAAGGGAGATAAAACTCTGCTTAAAAATTACAGAGCCATCTCGCTCCTGAGCCATGTCTATAAGCTTTTCTCACGAGTGGTCACGAATCGTCTCGTCAAGAGACTTTGACGAGTTCCAGCCACCGGAACAGGCCAGGTTTCGCGGAGGATATGGTACCATAGACCACATTCACACAGTGAGGCAGATTATACAGAAGTCTAAAGATTATAATCAGCCCCTGTGTCTGGCTTTTGTGGACTATGAGAAGGCCTTTGACTCTGTCGAAACCTGGGCTGTTCTGAAATCCTTACAGCGATGCCAAGTGGACTGTCGTTATATCGAGGTGTTGAGATGTCTTTACGAATCCGCCACCATGAGTGTCCAAGTACAGAGCCTGCAGTCCAAACCCATCCAATTGCGCAGAGTGAGACAGGGGGATGTCATATCCCCGAAACTTATCACAAGCACGTTGGAAGATATGTTTAAGACGCTGGACTGGAAAGGAAAGGGCATTAACATAAACGGTGACTACATCTCACACCTGCGATTCGCTGATGACATAATTCTAATGGCGAAGTCGCTAGAGGAGCTGAACCAGATGCTGGACGGCCTAGCTTCAGCCACGCGACGCATCAGTCTTGGCATGAATTTGGATAAAACCAAAGTCATGATCAATGGCCACATTGATCCGATACCGGTCGTCGTACATGGTCACCTTCTTGAAATCGTTTCCGAATATACTTTTTGAGAAGGAGGCCAAGAGGAGGATCCAGCTGGCTGGGTAGCGTTTGGGAAACTACGTCGAGTCTTCTCGTCATCCATACCGCAATGCTTGAAAACGAAAGTTTTCGATCAGTGCGTCCTACCCGTCATGACCTACGGAGCTGAGACGTAGACACTCACGATAGGGCTGGTCCACCAGTTTAAAGTCGCTCAGCGAGCTATGGAAAGAGCTATGCTCGGAGTTTCTCTGAAGGATAGGATTCGTAACGAATACATCCGACAGAGAACCAAAGTCATCGACATAGCTCTAAGAATTAGCAAACTGAAGTGGCAGTGGGCCGGCCATATCTGGCGAAGAACCGACAACCGCTGGGGTAAACGTGTTCTTGAGTGAAGACCACGACTCGGTAAACGTAGTGTAGGACGCCCTCCGGCCAGGTAGGATGATGACCAGCGAAAGGCTGCAGGCAGATGCTGGATGCGTCAAGCTGAGGACAGGGCACTATGGCGCTCATTAGGGGAGGCCTATGTTCAACAGTGGACTGAGGTAGGCCGATGATGATGATGAGTCTCTTAAAATAAGTCATAATGATGGGCTCTATCTAAACTAATCCACAAAATAAAAAAACTACAAAAGGAAAGCTTCAAAAAACGCTTTTTTTTAGAGTGACAGAGAGGTACATGTCTGTTCCTGGTATAAAGCGCGTGTGAACCGGTTCGTCGTACCCTTGTTCTACGAGTACGGTGTCTTTGGGCCTAAACTAGTGTGCATGTTTAGTATATTCTGTAAATGTGTAGTGGCATTTAGAGAATCGGGCGGACCTCTCTCGGCTCGGCGGCTCTTTTATTCGTCACCACTCCATCGAGTCAGTTTACAAGTACTCCGTTGTGGAATTTGTGAAATTTATATTTTTACCTTCAACCCTAACATCAGGGTCCTTCTACAGGGCAACGGAACCCCTGGGTCACACTACCCGCCTGCACCTCCAGAAGCTCTCTACACACGCCTACCCGCCTGCATTCCGGAGGCAGCTACTGCGACGATCCAGCTTCGGTTCCTGAGTCCACTGGCGCAGTCTACGGCCCGGGTCTAGACTGACCTAGGCGCCGACTTGCGCGCGTGTCTAGACCGTTCCCATAGATAAGTCCCCTTGTAAAACCCACCCCTGGGGAATAAATTGATTGTACCAGTTTACATCTTTATTTTTAATTTCTCTTCTGAACCTGGTGGTGCCTAACACCCTAGCGTTTCAGTGTCTATACAAACGCGCTAGAGTAACGCACACATAGCCAACCTATCACGGACACGGCATCTGCCAACAGCTGCACTCGGACTGATCCGAGCTGTTTGTACCAAGCTTCTGCAGTCTCTTTGTTTTGTGCCTGATCTCTCATCGATAATAGATTATGTAGCCTATAAAAATTTCATCAGAAAAGCAATGATATCAAATCGTAATTCATTAAAAACTGCACTATCTCTTTATGTGTAAGGTTTATTTTTAGTAATCTACGTTAATTAATAATTTATCACTTACTTGGTTGCCTCCTTGGAGATGGCAGGGGAGTAACTGCACTCCGAGTTGTTTTTTCGAATTGGATGAATCCAGGCATACGGCGTAGTTGCTTATACTGTAAATCTACAAAAAAGACAATATACTTACTTACAACACTACGCCCCTTACAAGTAAACAAAGAATAAGGTCCGAATAGTTAATCCGTGTTTTGTTCCTGTCATGTAAACGTCATTTAAAATTAGAGTAAAAGGGACAAAACACAGAATAACTATTCGGAACTTATTCTTTGTTTATTGGCTTACGAGTAAAACTCAGTATTAGATAACTCAACACTATGACCCACTTAGACATCCTCCTAAGTCTGAAATTAGGCAAGGTTACAGAACCTTGCCTAAGTTCCGAATAGTTATTCCGTATTTTGTCCCTTTTACACTACAATACGTATCAATACGTTATCATTACATTACAAATAATAAGTATTTAAAATAAATAAATAAAGGTTTATAAATTACTATAACTTAACAATATAGGTATGTACAGATTTAAACTGTCTGTTATGACAAAATACACTAGTTGCAGTGTTAGTCAAGTTGACATAATAATAAAATAAATTTAAAAAAATAAAAATTATATAATAATAAGTAGAAGCAGAAGTGGCAATGGGCAGGTCACGTAGCCCGTAAATCAGACTCGTGGTGCAAGGATCTGTTGAAATGGAGACCCTGGGACTATAAAAGACCAGTTAGCTGACCCCAGATGAGATGTAAAGATGACATCAGAAAGATAGCGGGCCAAAATTGGATACTGATAGCCTAAAATAGAATGAAGTGGAGGGGGCTGAAAGCCTACACCAAACTGGTCGAAGAAGGCTTGAGATGATAATGATATGAGTACCAAATTTATTTTAAAGACCAGCCCCCCGACCGCCTAACCGATCGCTTTGACTACGCGTATAGTTTATGACGTCATCTTGTCGTTTCGTGCCGCCTATGAAAGCAATATCAAAAGCTAAAGGCTATAGTTTTCGATATTGCTTTCATAGGCGGCACGAAACGACAAGATGACGTCATAAAACACACACGAAGTCAAACTCTCAGTCAAAGTTTTTTAACTACAAGAAATGCTTTTAGACGTAGACTTACCTGTCCACTAGCGACATAGTTATCAGGCAGCTCCAACTGGGGATAAACGTTTTCCAAGTACCACTGGAACGGTTTACATTTGAGTTTTTTGCGCAACTCCACTCGTTTAGAGACATTGCCGAAGTCAACTTTGGCCTGCCCTATAGTATCGTAATAGTATTTTGCATAATCATCCATCCATACCTTAAATTAGAAAATAAAATAAACTATACGATTACTGGTGTAAATAGAATAGAATATAATAAAAATAATAATAGTAAAGGCATTTATGCATTACCACACAAGAAAAACAATTGCAGTTGGTGATCACAAATAAGGGCTAAGTTAAATTGTAAAACACACTTGGGCCAACCTAATAATTGAACTCTTTTATTAAACCTCCCCTTTTTATAATGTTATACTAAATATTTATAACATTGAAAAAATACAGTGAAAAAATTAAACGCCTACGTTTAATTTTTCACTGTATTTTTTAAATTTTATAAATATTTAATTTAGCAGCAATTATCACTTAAAAATTAAAAAAATTAAAAATTTACTACAGCATTGTGTTATCAAATTTGTGGTATTTCATCTGCAAAGATGAATCTGCATAGCCATCGGTTGCAATAACCTGTTCTGTGGCAATAACCGTTGCATAGACGGCGCACTGTGCCGCTATTAGCACTCAAAAAATTAAAAAGCAGTGACAAAATTCAGCGCTTACGTCAGCCTTCCCGGTAGCATAGCGGTCAGCGCAGCCGCCCGGATCGCGGAAGACCTAGGTTCGATTCCTCACTGGGTCGGGTATGCGTTTAATTTTTTCACTATATAAATTTTATAAATATTTAATTTAGATTCAGTGCAGCAATTAGCTCTTAAAAATAATAATAAAATGTTACACTGAAAAGTAGCACAGTTCCACGAAACCATTCAATTAATCAGATAATAATAAGTACATGTATAATAATAGGTCCTTGCAATATAATGTATTTGTAATCTATCTTTGAATAAATAGATCCACGACTCATTGAAATTACATTAAAGTAAGGAAAATAGATACTCTAATCAACTTTTCTTCGACAAAGGCACAATAGCTAAAGCAAAACACAAAATTCGAATACCTCGGCCAACCTCATCGAATTCCTTTTCAAGGACCCCTTTTGTCCTGCGTACGGGAACCTCTTTCTAAATATATGTCCTACATGAGAGCAAGGTACAATTTCTAAAGAGCCACCGCACATCCACGCTTTGAAAGACAACTCCAGGTTTTCGGCACCCCATATATCAAAGTCGTCATCGTAATAGCCAAGCCTTCCGAAAAAATCTTTGTTAACCGCAAAGAGTCCTCCAGATATAGTTGGAGTTTTTATTGGTGATGCGGGATGTTTTCTTTTGACGATGGTGTCTTGGGGAATCGGCCTCCACTGAAATTTCAATTGCCAGTTGAAGCCACCAATGAGAATTTCGTTGGTAGTCATAGGGATGTACTCGAATGTGGAGTCGTGGATGCCATCCACTATCGGACTTACAACTGTAGTTGGATCCTGAGCTATACGGTCGAGCAGTGGTTCAAGCCAACCTGAAACATTTCACGATTTGTTTAAAATCTTAGCATAGTCTCAGGTTCTCCCGTATTGGTACGAAATTTTTATCATATAAAATTGCACTTGAAATTGTACGAGTAGTGTTATCTCATTTAGCAGCAAGCAGTTCTCGATCATTTAACAGCTCCTCAGGATGACCCTTGGAAGATCAGAACATGTGTAATGAGTATTAGTTTGGTTGCATGTTAGTTTGCATTTATTGCTTCTTGTGTATAACATTATATGCGGGCGAAGGGCGTTGCCTGCACGCTGCATCGTTAAACGAATTAACGCTACTTTTAATTTTTTTTTGTATGCCATGGATTTCCACAAAGTAACACCTGATTCCATTATTTAATTTCATATTGCAGATGAATGCCCAAGATAATTATAGAAACTATTGTTCGCCCAGTGGTCGAAATTCGACCGTAATTTTGTTAAGGCTGCACGGATTGTAAGCTAAGCAATGAAAAATTAAAAAAGATAGAATGTGAGTTTGGTTTAGTTATTATTCTGAAGAGTTTGGTTGGATTGGCATTGACAGATTTTGGCCGCTCCTCTTCCATTTTTGAATTTAAAAAAAAAAGAGTATATATGCGTGTGTGTCAAATACATAGTAGTGTGTGTAATGTTTGTTTTATTGATTTATTGTATTTTTTATGCATAATTAAAAAAAAATACATTCGGATAACCTTTCAATATAAACTATAAAGTGTGCGAAATTTCATACTCCTCCGTCCGCGCAATTTTCGTAAAAAAGGGGTACAAATTTTTTGCTTCACGTATTAATATGTAGATATATTTAGATATAGATTAATATTTTTTAATAAATTTTATTTTATATAATGGTGTATTTTCAACAGAGTTACTTTTTGCAGAGTAATGTTTTTAAGTGTAAACGTGGCAACGTTCGAGAACCTACTTAATTTTATCATGTTGCCACATAAACGCTGTTCCAGGAAGGGCAACTGCGGTGTGTAACGTTACTATAACATTGTGATGCGTGTATGTTTGATACTTTACCTTTGGTACATTCACAGTGACTATCGAGAAATAGAATCGCAGGTGTGGTCACTTCTTTTATGGCTAGGATTCTTGCTCTTATAAGACCTTCTCGACGAGTAGCCCGTTTCAAAGTCACTTTAGGGAAATCGCGTAGATAATCGTCTAAGGGTTTTTTGAGGTGTTCTGGAACATTTACTGTAGTTTTATTTAGGGTCATAGAGTCATAGTATCAATTAAAAATCATTAATTTTAAACAAATGAGCTTAATGTTGTTAATATTACAAACCCCGAGTATAATATTATCAAAAAGAAACAATTTCGCTAAATAAAGACAGCGTTTTGTCGAGAATCTGTTAATATATTATAAATATTTACCTAATGAAGAAAAATCATCAAATAATACAATTTCTTTCAGTAGGTGGCTAGGTGATCTATTGATAACTGAGTAAATTGTTCTTAGCAGGGTCGACCAGGCCTCATTATGGAAGCATATTATGACTGTAACCTGTGGTAGGTTCTTTGAGTAGTTTTGATATTTGCACCTATAAACAAATTTTTATTAAAATTGAATTTGTTTGAATTTATTAGAATATTTTAACATGAATATACTATGATGCCGCAAATTGAAAGATAGATATCGTTGAAAAGTCTCTTAATAACGTATTGCAAATAAAAAAAAAGAATTTGTTGAATATGATGCAATAGTTAGTTGGTTAAATAGCTATTTATTATTACTTTTATAGTTTATATTATTGATTTAAATATTTATTTTACGACTTCATTACACAACACTCTTTCTTAGTTTTCCTATCATTTCACGATTTGTTTAAAGTAATGTAATATGTGACTTAATAGAGTAGGTCTATACGTATACGTATTAGGTAGCTAATACGTACGTTACGTTACGTTACGTTTATGATATAGCTATGTAATTTCGTAAAGCTTGTAAAGAAATGCAGCCTTTAGTAAAATAACCTTTAACACCTTACCAGTCGTCTCTTACGTCATGTAAAGTTCTATTTAGCGGTATAAGATCACTGACATATTGGTTGAAGGCGTGATCGGTCCAACCTTTTTGTACTTGCAATTTTAAAGACTTTCTTGCTAGAGTATTTAGAATGACCGGTCTACCATCGACCCCTGCAAACAATTATCGATCGATAAGGTATGTACAATAAAATATGAATAACCAAGAATGCTATTTAAAAAAAGTAGCTTTTATTAAATTGTATCAACTTATTATTTATATGAATTGATTTGTAAATTAAACGTACAACACAAGTCTATTTTATAATGACAGCAATGATTATCTAATGTAAGTAATTGATGATATAATTAATCTTTTATATCAGTATTATAGTAAAACAGTTTTATAACATCAATGTTTTTAATTCTTGTCTTTGTTACACCGGCTACGGCTTTATAAAAAGGCCAGGTACACACGGCGGCAGATCAACCTACCCAAAACTGTCAAATTTCTGTAGAAATAACCAAACAATAAAGTTCAAAATTGATTGTAATCAATTTTGAACTTTATCGTTTGGTTATAAGGATTAGTGTTCATTGAAGAAATTTGACAGGTTTGGGTAGGTTGATCTGCCGCCGCGTGTACCTACATGTTTACATTACTTAACTTATTTTGTAAATCTTGTTTGTCTTAGATTGTTAATGGTAAATGTTGTGCGTACCTAATATATATGTACCTACATTGTTGGGATGTCTAATAATTTAATTAACTTATAAAAAATATCAAATCAATCACACAAAAAGCACTCATATGTCCTGTTAAAGACTACGTTACCTTCATCATTCAATGACCAAGAAAAAATTAGTACTACAACAAACTTAACTTTAACAAAAAAGGAAAAAAAAGCCTGAGTATCTCTGGTATAAGTTACTGCCTCAGAATAATAACTAAAGCTATAGAAACCGGACTAAAATAGCAAAGGTGTCACCAGATTTGTGACGTCATATTTGAGGTAATGTAGTGAGTGACTATAGAAAGGACTCAAAGATTTTTTTTGATCACCGATTATCTGATGACCGTTTGACATAACAATACAAAAAATAAAAACTAAGTGTCAACCATTTGTCGCACTCCAACCTCCTTTTCTAGCCATAAGATAGAACGGAACTAAACATAGTTGCACGATTTTTATTTTAACCATCCTTCTATAGCTTTAGTTGTTGTTCTGAGGTTACTGCTACATCGATAAAGTATTTACCAGGTGGCATGTCATAACTTTTTACGGCTGTCATTCTATCGTCGATGTCCATTGTGAAATTGGCAGGTTCCACTAGTTGCCAAACTGAAAGGAGAAGTAGGTAAAATATTATACACACTACGATATACGAACAGTTTTTTTTTTATAAAAGTATGTATAAAATTAATATTATAAAACCATTTCTATAAAAGCATAAGATATGAGGACAAAATATTTACAGAATCAAGAAGTTTTACAATATTATTATAATAAAAAACCTAAACAAATAATAACAAAACACATTAACGACAATGTGGTTTTGGCGGGTTTTGACCAATTAACATGAAAACATAACTGTCCATCAACGAGAGTAACATAAAAATAATAAAGATTGTCAAATTCATTCAAACCTATTAAAATTGTTTTAGTATAAAATGTTAAAAACTTTAAAGAGTTTTTCAGTGGCCAAGATTTTAATTAATGATGGTGATAACAAAAATTCAATTTATAAGTTTGTTATGTGACATTATTTGTCATTTTTTGATTAGTTTTTATTATTATCTAACATTGTTACTATACCCTAATCGGATTCGTGTATGGAACTTTAAGTACCTAACACCTCTTTATCTACTTACATGAAAACGCAAAACATATTATATTAATTAAATATTAATATAACTTACTTTCAAATCCCGTAACATTGTACGTAGTATTACGATCTATATTTTTGTGTTTGAAACTTTTTAGAGCACGCTCGTACAGTTCACCGTCACTTAATATCATCAACTTCCCTAATCTGTATTCTCTAATAATAGTCAATAGTGACACTAGCCACATTAATATTATTACAGTAAATAATTTTAATGACTTTTTTAAAAGCGACATTTTTTATGATACCACCGAATAGGAGGAAAGTACTGAGAAAACTGCAAAAAAAATCGGTGTGAATCAAAGAAATAGTTTGTTTAGGAACGACCGGACTGGGGTCCTATTCTGGTATAGAGATTACGACAATCCTTCGATGCAAACCTTTTAGTTTTTTTCTTTGATTGTTCTACGAGTGAAACCTTCTTTGTTATACAAAGAAAGAGTATCACTTTAATTATTACTGTACTGTAATTATTGTTACTGTCAGGTTTCTTATTTGCTGGCCATCTTCAGACGTAACAGCGCCGTACCAACTAGAAGATAAAGGTTGTCGCCATGACCGAAATCGGTCGGACCAATCAACATCACCATCATTGATATTCTAATTTTGAACTGAACGTAATAATTAAGTTCAGCTCTTATCTGTTTAATAATAGTGATTAATTTTATTGTGTAGTAAAAAATGCTCAACCAACCACATACCAATTTACGTCTAAAAGCTTTTCTTAACTTACAAGTATCAAGATTTGTTACGAAAAAGCAAAAGTTAAAGATCATTTAGTTAATACTCTCAACCTTTATTCCACCTAACTTCGTTAAGTAAATGCTTTCAAAGTATAGGGTTAAGCATTTAACAAAAATATTAAGGAGGATACTTTACACAGGACCATTATGAGAAATCCTACTAACGATTATTAGTAGTTAGAATTAATATTTTATATAAAAATATTTTAAAAGATTTCTTTCAGGCAACTTTTTCACGTCATCATTCTTAACAACAGCTGTCCACTGACACTTTTCTATACTATACAAAAGATAATATAAACAAATTACTAAAAAATTTATGCAAATTAGGTAATTCGATATATATAATAAAAAAATTACGATTTGGCATTGCTTTAGTAGATGTTTAAAAAAAACTCCCGTAATTTTAACATTAAATATTGACCCTAGCATATTGTACGAAATGAGGCTAATAATTCAACCAATAGCTTAAAACACCAAACACTTAAATGAGATCAGAATATTCATGAATAGGTGCGCGCAACACAGTTTGTCAATACAATGATGGAATACGGTGAAATTTCCTTGTTCCCACAGCTGAAAGGCAAATAACACATATTGACTCTCACACACAATGAGTACACATTTATTCATTTCTCATTGGAATAGTTTGCGATAGTTCTGATATTACACAGCGAAATTGGTGAAACGAATGCTTTATCTGATTTTTCAGTATAAATCTTCGAAAATATTTTAATAAGATAGTTTATCGTCATCATCACTAGTAACCTTTATACGTTTCACTGCCTGGCTTAGATGTTGAGACATGCAGCAGTGGAAGATCAGGCCGTAACCTTCTACGCAGGCCCAATGTCCTCAAGGGGGTTTAAACGAGTCTTATGCCCATTTTCACCATTGACCCCTAAGTTTTAGGTGGCTCCTAAGCCATTTTAGGTGACGGTTTTGCTCCAACAACTGTCACCTAACATGGCTTAGGGGTCACCTAAAACTTAGGGTCAATGGTGAAATCAGGCATTACAACACTAACGGTAAACAATGCTTCCTAACAACGTATTTCAGTTTTAACGCGTTGTTGTTTATCAACATTTGTATTAGATTTTTATTGTCATGGAAGTTGAAAGTTCTAGAAAAGTGCTTCTATCTTCAGTCCTAATCTTCGCTCACTAAGATGAAGACAAAAGCTCTTCCTTAATAGTCAATACGTATTTTATAAAGCCCTGACTGACTGTATTATTACACACCCTGTCTTTGAACTTAGAAAACTGAAATTTTGTACGATATTTTTCTTAAGTAGATAAGAAATAAGAAATCTTCAAAAGTACCACAGAATCACAAAATGCAAACAAAGTCGAAAGCGCCCGCCAGTGAAATATAAAACCTAGTGTTGATTAGTCATAGGAGCGTTAAGATTAAACTGTTTAAGACCAACCCACTTTAAAAAAGGATTATTCTTAACACTTTAATATGGCTTAAATACTCTTAGAAAAGGGTTAACAATTATAGGCCCTTAAAATATCCAATGGTGCGGTCGAATGAAAAATGGCTTAGAGTAGCCGTGGAGCGTAGTTTAGTGATTTATAAAGGCAATCAATTCACCTAATTTTCTTTTGTAGGGAAACTTTTTTCAGTGTACCTCGTTAACTTTGGTATTTGCCCACCTTAGCCTCAATTTACTTTAACGATGCCCTTATAAAAGCAAATCTGAAGAGACCATTCTTTTTTGTCCTCGTCTCTTGTACTTTTTGACACAAATGAAATCGGAGTCGTGCCCGTAAAAAATACAGTGTTTCAAGTCTTTATTACAAGTGGCATAGAGCTCAAAACAGTTTGTCATGTCTCTATTTGAGATGCAATGTCGTAGTATGGAAGTAATGAGTCTAATGAAGGTTTTTCCAAAGG
This sequence comes from Eudonia lacustrata, assembly GCA_947562085.1. Lineage (NCBI taxonomy): Eukaryota > Metazoa > Arthropoda > Insecta > Lepidoptera > Crambidae > Eudonia > Eudonia lacustrata. Next base: position 9,478,571 of record OX387318.1, read on the forward strand.
GTAAGGTTTATGTACCAGCATTTAATTAAGATGGGACAAGCTCTTTCGGTGAGTTTTCTCGGATATAATTATGTAGAATGAAATCCCTTGAAGATGTTAAGAGAAATAAAAATTAAGTGATGTCGTCTGGATTATATTAAACCCCATTGAAAGAGACAATTAGATTTAAAGGATAACGTTATGAAAATAATTAATGAGAATAATAATTAAATAATAAATTACAAAGATCAATGTATTTCTTGACATATTTTAAGGAATAAGACTATGCATGTGCCGCCTGTGGAGGCTGGTCTGCTCTTGCATACTTATCTTATTTTTAGTATTATTAACTATAGTTTGACTTTGTTTTACTTAAACAATTTTTTACTTTTACTAGAGTACTGTAGTGGAACTGTATGACATTGCGGAAATTGAAACTTTTAACTGATGTAAATTTGTTATTTTAGATTTTTTATTTTGTTTTTTACATGTTGTGGTTGTCTTCTATATGTTTTGTGTTTATTTGTAATGGAAAGTGTCCTTGTATGATAGGGCATTTTCCAATATTTTTGACGCTGTAAGGGAGAAAAGAGCTGAACACTTGCCGAGTTTCTTGCCGGTTCTTCTCAGTACAAGATCTCCCCGCCTAGAGTAGACTCACGAACCGATGGCACAGTGACATTCACAAGAGCTACTTGTAGCCTAAACTGAATAAATGAATTTTTTGAATTTTGTTTTTTTTTTTAATAATAATAATGTTTTACAGTCAGATAAAAAGTAGAGTTTTATGTTACTATACATTACATTCGACTTACCAATTGACGCCTCGGTGGCCATGTAGACGAACGACCCTCAATCTCAGTCCTGCGTTAAATATCTAGGTCGGGCAAAGTTTGTTTCGTATTTTATCGATGCATATCCCGGGCTTGTAATTACCAATCCGCATTCGACAAGCGTGGTGATTACGTATCAACATTCATAGCGATTAGAATTATAAAACCAATGAATGCCATCAAGATCCTGGCTATGGCTATACAAATAGTGTTTAGTAAAGTAAAACTTGTCTTCTTTCTTAAACATATATGTAGTCGGATGAAATATAAGAATGAATGATCGTACCGCGCCTTACTAATGAGCTCTACTGCGGGTTCCGTACTTCTTTCCATTTGAACTGTCTAATTGAAAGTAAAACTCGAAAGGAAACTTCCTGCTGAAGTTATAAAATCCACTTTAAAATCTTCGTTCAACTTACCATTCACTCTTTTTAAATAATAAAATATGAAGTAACTTATTTAATCACATACATTTTTTATTATATTGAGTACAGTATTGGATAGTAAATTAATTGTTTAATAAAAATAAAATTAAATAGCCTATGGCTGTCCTACTGCTAGGGAAATACATACCATTGAAATCAAGTCATTACTACAATTGATGGGTAAAAGCTTGATTAAGCTTTTACCCATCAATTGTTGTTGTTGTTGATACCAAGCTTGCCAGAAACCCGCGCTAAGCATCGAACGAAATCCGAAACACACTTTGCCCAGCCTGGAAATTGATCCCGGGACGTTCGGGTATCGGGCGCTTTGCCACCGAGGCAAAGCGAATTATAAATTAGAGCATATTTAATAGTATACAACGTGTGTGGTCAAAATGATCTAGATCTTGTATGTGTTGTTTGTTATGCAATTTTAAATTAAATATTTATATTAGTGAAGTCATGCACGTCAGGCGCGCATAAGCAAGTAGCAGTGATCGTAAATGTAAGAACACAGAAGTTATTAAACCACTAGGGCTGGTACTTGTTTATTTTGATGTGACGTCAAAATAGAAATATTTAATTGAAATTGGCATAACATGTTAAAGTTAATAATTATGCCTTAGTCATTCTAAATAAAATACTAGATCGGATATACTTTAGATCTTTTAAATTTGTCCACACGTTTCTGTACCACGTTGTATAAAGATAAGGCCTGAGTAGCTATTAAACCAATGAATGCCATCAAGATCCTGGCTATGGCTATACAAATAGTGTTTAGTAAAGTAAAACTTCCTGCTGAAGTTATAAAATCCACTTTAAAATCCTCGTTCAACTTACCATTCACCCTTTTTAAATAATAAAATATGAAGTAACTTATTTAATCAGATACATTTTTTATTACATTGAGTACAGTATTGGATCATAAATGAATTGTTTATTAAAAAAAAATTTAAATAGCCTATGTCTGCCTTACTGCTGGGCAAATACCGCCATCATTGAAATCAAGTCATTACTACAATTGATGGGTAAAAGCTTAATCACCAAGCTTGCCAGAAACCCGCGCTAAGCATCGAACGAAATCCGAAACAGACTTTGCCCGGTCTGGAAATTGATCCCGGGACGTTCGGGTATCGGGCGCTTTGCCACCGAGGCGAAGCGAATATAAATTAGAGCATATTTAATAGTATACAACGTGTAACAGAAAGGTGTGGTTAAAATGAAAAGATCCAAAGTATACACTTCGGATACCCGATCTAGATCTTGTATGTGTTGTTTGTTATGGAATTTTAATTGTTATTTTGTTATTTTTTAATTGTTTTGCAAAAAATTTAATTTGTTATGTAAAATTAAATATTTATATTAGTGAAGGCATGCACGTCAGGCGCGCATAAGCAAGTAGCAGTGATCATAAATGTAAGAACACAGAGGTTATTAAACACTAGGGCTGGTACTTGTTTATTTTGATGTGACGTCACAATAGAAATATTTAATTGAAATTGACATAACATGTTAAAGATCGGATATACTTTAGATCTTTTAATTTTGACCACGCGTTTCTGTACCACGTTGTATAAAGATAAGGCCTGAGTAGCTTTCCATGTGATGAGTTTGGAGAATGAATGAAAGGATAATAATACAAGACCACAGGCGGTTAAACCGATTGACATAATTTTTATCGGTCTTGTAGAAATAACATGTCAAAAATATCAATCTTAATAATTTTACTTGTGGTCCGCATAACCGAAATAAAGTTTTCCTGAAAAGTGAAATACCACCGCTCTCTCCCTTTATCTCCGGCTTAACGACCGACGTCACGTAAATTCTTCGCATCAAAGAAATGTTAACGCAGTTAGCACAAAATAAAGACTTTGTGACGTTTTGTTGCCAGCCGCAGAGGCTTCTAACGACCGCGCCATCAATCATAGAAACAGTCGGATTCAGACCACAAAAGACAAATAAAATATAAAATAAAAATATGATTAGTGCGCCTGGTGGTAGAATTCTGTCCTCGAATCCGAGTAGATGGCGGTTAAACCTATTTCGAACGCAAAGCAGCATTGTTTTGTTTTAGCTATGTTGCGGTATAAAGGATCCTAGAACTAGTCAAGCTTGAGAGTTGGCGGGTCAGAAGTCCGGCCTCTGTATTGTCTCCGGCCTCGAGTGTATGATGCCTGCAATACCCTCAGTATTGCAAGCGTCCCCATGTGCTACGATCGGTCATGACTACTAGAGTCTTGCGACGTGGTGAGCGGTTTCTAGTTCATTGCGTTCGTTCTAATCACCGTTGACAATGAAGGCCCTCGTATAACGCGCAATGAACTAGAAACCTCTCGCCACGCCGCGTCACAAGACATCAAGCGGTCATCCATGGTGACGCTTACAATACTGAGGGTATTTCCCTTAATACACTTCATCTTTTGACCTACCGACCCTTAACCTCCAATTCTTATGTCTCTATGGAACTTAATTTCGCTGGTTCCCTTCAAACGGGAACATAGCAAAATGGCGGGCCGTGCGCCGGCTCATTGACAAAAAAAAACAATAGAATAACGTCTATACTTGGGTATAGTATACTCCGACGATGAAGATACCCACTATTAATAGATACACTGACGAAACTCCATCGTGATTTACAAACTTTAATTACGAATCCGATTCTATTTGACAACTGCAAACAGAGCATCTTCATAGAGAAGACACCGTCACCATTATTCCGCGGAACGCCAACGCTGCATCATTAAAACGGAGCGTGTTAATTGAAAAACGACATTTCATCTGTCAGTGTCAAAAGCAATTCGAACGGGGTGGCAGACGCTTTGAATCATAAACGGTACCACGAAACGACGGCTTGTGAAGGTAACGATGTCACTGCGCTCTTTAAAAAAGCGTTCATGAGATGTTTTGTCCGTGAAAGGGAATACTGATTTTAAGAAGTATTAACAAATCCGAGGTTTTGACGGTATGCACAGAAAATTATGTTTTGTTTGTGTGTTTGTGTATACATTAGAGACGTACGTAGCTTGGTTGAGTGATTTATTTATTTGGATAATCAACTTAAGACAATGAATTAGGGTTGGCCCAATCGTTCTGTCTGTTATTTTTTTAGAATTTTGTATTAAATGATAAAAATAATAATATGTTTTTTGTATTTTCGTTTTATTTTTTGGTAACGCTTAAATTTAGTGTATGTAATAGATTTACAAGAACATCACTATTTTACAAATATTTCATACTAGCGGCCGCTCACAGTTTCCCGTTCCCGTGGAAATATCGGGATAAAAGTATCCTATGTGTTAATCCAGGTTGTAAACTATCTGAATGCCGAATTTCATCCAAATCCATTCAGTAGTTTTTACGTGAAAGAGTAACAAACATCCATCCATACTTACAAACTTTCGCGTTTATAATATTAGGATTAGTAGGATTTTCTAAGTCGTAACTATTTAGTTTAGTAAAGTTTCTTTTTATTAGCCTATTTTGTGTCCCACTGGTCAAAGACCTCCCCTCTGCAGCTCCATTCTTCTCTATCATCAAATGATTAATTATATCAAGACGACGTTTAACAGTATAAAATCGTCTGCTTCCTGCTTATTAGACAAACTGTTATTAATGTTGAATTGTATAAAGTACCGGTTACGTCATCATATGGTTTGACGCGAATCAACCGACTATTGTCCCCAACAATGGCTCAGAAATAAGTTTCAGGAAGCAAGTTTTTCTCCAGGAAATTACTTTCCACACAGTAAAATGTAAAGGCACAATCTGTGAGCGCCAAGGAAGTTAGGAGTGCTCCTTTATTTGACAAAGTTTTTTGTGATTTCTCGATTGCAACGGCGCAATATAAAAATGTGTAACACTAATTTTTTATTTTATTCATCATGGCTTTTTTGTTAACGGGAACACTACAACTTACGTCAGTTTTTTTGAGTATGCTGATTGCCTCAAACGGCATTTTCAGTTTCACCGGACTTGTTTGGGGGCGGCGAGAAACTTAAAGGGTTCCTCAAGGCATGTGAAACGAATCACCTTCGGAGGTTTTCTAGAGGGAACGGCATCACGTACTAGTGCGTGTCCCCGTGCCCTACTAGATTCTCCGAAGGGTTTGGATCGGATCGGGGAGCGGAACAACCCGAGGGCGCTTCTAAAGGCTCGGACCTCGGCTCGGGTTGACCGGGCCGTGGTGGTGGAGAGAAGCGCCCAGGTACATGTCTGTACCTGGTACAGAGCGCCTGTGAACCGGTTCGTCGTACCCTTTTTCTACGAGTACGGTGTCTTTGGGTCTAAACTATTGTGCATGTTTAGTGTATTCTGTAAATGTGGCATTTAGAGGATCTGGCGGGGAGCGTTCGCAAAGGTTAAGAGATCGTCGGGGTCAAACTTACGTCAGGCAGGATAAAATAATTATGTAAAATTTGACGCTAATAAATTCGTAAAAGATGTTCAATTTTATTCACCATCCTGCTCGAAGATGTATCAATTTGTAAAAGCTGGAATCCATATTTTTAATAATATATTTTCGTTACTTGGTAATGTACCGGAATATCCGTGACGCTATTTGCTTCGCAAATTTCCCTTTGACTACGTAGCGCGTGGAGTACGCACGATTCATTGGTTGTATTTTGTTTTATTGGCGATATACAATCTTGATACTTTAGAAATTCTCAGTATTCTGTCTGTTGATGCTGACGGGTGGTAAAACTCTTTGGTATCGCACACGCAAGTACCTCCTTTAGATCGTGGGGATACTAGACCCCTCTTACGCTTGATTCGTTGTATTTTGTTTTATTGGCGTAGTACAATCTCGCTATTTTAGGGCTGCTGACAGGTGGAAGTATACTTTGCACCCGCAATTGTATGTACCATCATTCTGTAAACGTCCTATTTGAGCACATGGGGGCGTTGGTACATAACCTACCAAGCTCACTTAATGGGGTATTGTAGGTGTCAACAACCGATTACTATCTTATGACAATAACTGTTTTTTGGCATGGAGGAGCTTTCGACTAAACATTTTGACACCCATCCATAAAACTGTCAGAGCTAAAGTTACTTAACTTCAACGACAGTAACGCAACGAACTTCTCACAAACAAACTATAAAATCCGCAAACAAATCTGTAATCGTTGCAAAAATATTCACGGTGGCGATTAAAACGCAATTAAAGTTGGTCGACGCTTGCCAAACTTTTGGGATTAGTTAATCCGGGGTGACCTAAACTCCGTTTAATATTCACTGTCACACTTCAAGTTATCCCTGGATTAGAGCTTAATACTGCCTCTTGCAAGACGTCGGCATACATACTATTAGTTATATTTAGCGGTCGATCGTTATGCAAGAGATGTAGGATCAAGATGGCGTTTCAAATAGAGAATTGCTTGAAACTAACATGTTAGAGCAGAAACTTGAAGTTTTACAAGCGGTTTAGTTTTAAATATTTGTTGAAAATGTTACGCTCACAGAAAGCTCTTTAATCGATGACCATACATACAATGTTTATTGATAAATTCTCTAGGCTTATAAAATACAATGAATACAATGATTACAAGAATATAGTCATTGTTTATTTTAAAACTTATTGTTTGGCACTCGTGTATAAACAGAGACAAAACACTTAATTTTATTATAACACAAACATCTATTCAAAGAATAAAACGTTCCTTTTAACAAACCACAATTTAAAAAATAAAAGTAAACATAATTTATCTAGACGTGAGATGTGAACTCACATATTATTATACTTCTCGTAAACGAGAGATGATAAACTAAGCTTACATAGACGGTCATCAGTCAGACGAGCCACCATAATCCGCTCTATCCCACCAATCGATCCCTGACCTCAAAGGTCTTAGACGCTTAGAGCTCATAATCAATTGAGGTAACACGAAAGACAGCAGTATTCTGCGCCGCTTCCTGCATAATTATAATTAAAGTGGTCGCAAAAAGGTCGAATTTCAAACGTAACTATTATTGTTGTTTATAATTAAAAAACAACCTTTTGCAATCTTTCTCCGTATAATGAACTTTAACTATGTCAAGTCTCACACTCTTCCGTACGCGCAAAGTCTTATGCTTATTTATTTTGAGTTTGGAATGTAAGGAATTTATTGAGATCCAAATAATATAAAAAGGGTAAGACAACGATATTATATATGAAACCTTTACCAGTGAAATTCTTACGAAGACAGGGTAGGACAAACGAGCTTAAGATACGATTTGGGCGCGCGGCTAGACGACCTTTGTTAATGAAGTTATTTTAGGAGTAAAAATACAAAGTGTGAGTATGTCAATTAGGTGGTTAAGAATTTTGTTAAGAAAAACTAAGTGGAAGTATTTTCTAAACTGAACAAATAGTTGTCTTTTTATTAAGCGTCGTAGGATTCAGTTTAATGAAATGAATTTTTTTTTTTTAATTTTCTTTTATTAAAAAAAACACAAAATGTTAAAAAAAAATCCACGAGCTTCGGAGATTTTGGCGGGCTGATTAGAACCACGATAGCTCAATTGGGAGAGCACCTGACCCGGTATGTCAGAAGGGTGCAGGTTCAAATACTGCTCTTGGAAATTATTTCAACATTTTGTATTTTTGTAATTTGTTCACAACAAAATTTGCGTTAAAAATTATTTAAACAAAACAAAAACATTTTCTTTTATTCTTTTTTTAGACATAGCTAAAAAAAAGAAATACAAAATTTCTTCTATATCATAATATAGCAGAAAATTTTGTATACTGATCTCCATACTTCAGTATGAAGATGGCGTATGATGATGATATCAATGTTTTTGTAAAACTACCTACCTATTCGCTTTTATTCTAGAATTCCTAAATGTGCCCATCTTCGATTCAGTACTCTATTTTTCCATTCTGTCTGCCTTTTCTTTTCGTATTTATGAGTGTTCTTAATAAATGTTTTTCCATTCTATTATATTTTATTATATTCTTTAAAATAGAACGCTTCCAGAAATAGGGGTCTGAGCTTTATCCTCTGATTAACGTTTCATTGGCCACGTGATCGTTTGAAACCACGCCAAAGATTATAAATGTTATGGAGCCAGTATGCTGGGAACTGGGCGATGTTAGAAGCTTAGAGCATAAAGATAGATACGATTAGACGGTGAACTCGATAGCTTCTCGGTAAAGCATACTAGTCGTTGTTAACATACCCTTTGTTGTGAGTTAAGATAATTTAATGTTCAGTGAAACAGGAAATTTTATGCGTTTTGTTTATTTATTATAATTTAAGCTAGCAGTTTTGGTCTTGCTGGAAGGTCAAGTGTTTTATTTTAGACTTTAGTTTTTTTAATTATTATGACTAAACGTCCTCTTAAGTATTGGTGAGTGACGTTAAAAGCCAAAGACCAGCCGCCTCCTGAAATAATTTAGCACTGAGGAGCTGGCTATCTTATCTCTAACTGTCGGAACACAAGAATGCTGCTAACGGTGTCCGATACTCATTGTAATAAACCACCTCTATAGATTGAAATAAAACATTATCATCATCAACTCATTTTATATCTCCACTGCTAGGGCACGAACCTTCCCTATGGATTGACAGGGAGAATGGGCCATAAACCACAACGCGGGCCCAATGCAGACCAGCGGCTTTACGTGCCTTCCGAATAACGGAGGAGCTCGAGCTGACACATTTTTGGTCACCCATCCGATAATCGGCCTTGGCGAAAGTTGCTTAACGGCACTCGCAGACCGGGCGACTCCCGTTTAGTTAACAAATAATTTTATCTTTACGTTTCTAACTAAAATTTCAAGGGAATTTCGGAAAATCTCGTCTTACCCTTGCTTAAGTTATTATGAAGGGGAATTGCGGACTGAAAAATTTCACAGTTTGCTGTCTGGTTTGAGATGGTACGATACGAATATCGTTCTTTGGTCAAGAATTCCCTTTAATACAACTTGTAAGATGATAAACGTACACCTTGTAGTGGTTTGTTTAGAATCGGCTATTTATCGATTTCAGTTGTTATTTAGTCCAGGTAGCTACTAATTCTTTTTTTTTTTGACCACATACACGTTTACAATGTTGGATTTAAAATATGACTACCTATAAGTACTTATATTATATTATTTATTGTAAGCCCAACATCGCTGATCACAATTTATAAAAGGAGCTTATTTTTCCTAATAAAAAAGAATTTAGTAAAAAAATGTCACTCATTCGTTGAACACGCCCTGCTACACACTACTTTAAAAATTATACTGATACCCCCCACCAACCTCACGGTTATAAAGTTAGGTGTCAGACATCCTTATGCAAGCACAAAGGACCATCTACGTCAGGTCATAACGCCAGATCAGAACACGCCGGTACGCATTCTTCATCCGGTACTTTTAAGACTAGTGTCTTGAGCTAGTTGCCCCGTGGACACGTATAGTCCACTACCTAATATCCAGATAAGTTACCGGAGCTGTAAGCTTGCTCACTTCTCGTTGCACTAAGAGCACAACTCGCAGTGTACCACTGCTCGGGCCGTCAACTCTAAAGTCGACTACCAAATGTCCTCTTTGGTGGCGGAGTTGTAAGCACACTCATTCGTTGAACAGTTAAAACAAAGATGAATGAATTAGGGTAGTGGTACCAGTATTCGACACTTTACACAATACGGGATGACTTTTAGGAAGCAGTTACCTAATCAGTTGCCAAACCACATTTTAATGATTAAAGGGTTTCATCATTATTATCATTAACAGCTTATACACCTCCACTGCTGGACATGCCTCTCCAAGTGCACGCCACTGAGCACGATCCGCGGCTACTCTCATCCAGCTCTTGCCAGCCACCTTGCAAAGATCGTCATTCCACCTTGTCTAAGGGCGTCCCACACTACGTTTGCTGAAACACGAAAAAAAATTTTTACTTGATTTTTAATAAATTGTTTAGGTAAAAATACATAACTATAAAAAAAGCAGAAAGGAGACCTTTCCAAATGGGCCCCCGTGGTACCGAGGTACACTTTATTTTAAAATATTCTTTACTTTATGCAGAAACACCTTGTGATATAATTTTTTTATAAAACTTGCCGAAACTAGATTTTTTGGAAAATAAAAAAAATCTTCAAAATGGTCCTAGAAATCGTAAACATGAAACCAAACGTGCAAAATATGACTGACAGTGACATCTGTGCCAAAGCGGTTTGTGGTGTAAACATTGTGGTTTTTTTTAAATCTCACAAAGAATATTATTAAAATAGATCCAAAACATAGTTAATATTATACGCGCTAAGCGCGCAAGAAAAGTTACATCTTTAAATTTCTTGAAGAGATGTCGCGACCAAGGTCTCATCCCAGCGTGTGTCAAGATATCACCCAAGAGAGATATACGCGGGAGCGCCAAGATCTTACAACAGGCCAGCCAAAAATTGCTTCGTCACCTCATCTACCAACATCGTTCTGAGCTAAGTACAATTAATAATAAGATCGAGAGTTTGTCCAGTGTGCTAAAGTCACAATTGTCCGTATCAGATTTTAGTAATTGCATTAATACACTTAATAAACGCGAAACATCTAAATATAATGAATGCAAACATAGACAAATTGATAAATTCCAAACGTTAGTATCGAATTTAAATAAAAAGTTTGTGAAATGGAACACGACTAACAGTAGACTATCAACCATAGACAGCCACAAACGTCAAAATCAAAAAGATGATCGCACAATTGTTAATTTATCAAAACAAACACTGGACAGGCCCACCGTTGAGGTACTAAAAAAGGGGCTAAATTACGCCGTAGCCCCTCGCAGGATACCGTATGAAAGCATCATTAGCAACGTCGAGGATTGCTTAGTTAAAAATAACGTCAGGAAGGCTGATGCTGAGGCAATACGTCAAGACATATCGTCTGTCTTGCGCCGGAGCAAGTTGCCGAAATCCAACCTTCCCCATGATCAGTATTTCGCTTTAAAGAACCTGCGAGCTAAGCCTGAATTAACTATCCTTCGTGCTGATAAAGGTAATGCTACGGTAGTAATGGATACGTCTGATTATAACGAAAAAATAACAATACTTTTATCGGATGACAAGACGTACAAACGCGTTAAATGCGACCAAACCAACAAAATACTTAAGAAAACTAGTGATCTTGTCAAACAACACTCCGAAACGTTAAATCTAGATGCTAACTATTTAATTCCTTCCTGCCCTAAACCACCAAAACTGTATGGGTTACCGAAAATTCACAAACCCGAGGCTCCGCTACGCCCTATTGTAAGCCAGATTGATTCACCAACTTACCGACTGGCCCGGCATATAGCTAAGATTCTTTCACCACTTAGAGGTAACACAACAGCTTATGTGAAGGATTCCTACCAATTTGTCAACGATATCAAAGACCTACATCTCGCTGACAATGAAACTATGGTTAGTTTTGATGTGCAGTCCTTATTTACATGCCTACCAGTTCAGGAATGCATTGAAATTACCAAAAAACGTCTAGCGGAACAAGATATGCCTGATGAATATGCAGTACTATTAGAGCATTGTCTAACTTCTGGCTACCTTTTGTGGAATGACATTTACTACCTGCAAGTAGAGGGTGTTGCCATGGGTTCCCCTGTTTCGCCCGTCGTCGCCGATATCTTTATGGAAGACTTCGAGGAGAGGGCCCTGAGCACAGCACCGGTAACCCCTAGGTTCTACAAGCGGTACGTAGATGACACTTTCACTATCCTACCAACCGATAAAGTATCTGCTTTTCTAGATCATCTTAACTCCATACATCCAAAAATACAATTTACAATGGAGTTAGAGGCAGATAGTAAGCTAGCTTTCTTGGATATTTTAATTATCAGGAATCCGGATCATAGTTTGAGTCACACTGTGTATCGTAAAGTAACCCATACAGATAGGTATCTCAATGGTGATTCTCACCACCATCCTAGACAGTTGGCTACTGTAGGGAAATCTTTGTTTCAGAGAGCATGCGGTATCTGTGACACCCAACACCTGGCTGCTGAGCTTCAGCATGTCAAGCACGTACTACAGGATAATAAACTGAAAGTACCACGGCTTTGTCACAGAAAACGCAATAAACCAATCACAGTCGAGCGCCAACCTGCTGTACTTTCATATATGAAAGGTGTCACTGACAAGATTGGACATATCTTAAAGCGAGCTTCAATCAACACTTACTTCAAGCCGCCGAAGAAGATCAACCAATTTTTACGACCTGTCAAGTGCAACATACCCCTTCAAGATGCAGGCGTGTACAAACTGGACTGCGACTGTGGGCTATCTTACATCGGGCAAACAAAGAGAAGTATAGGTACCCGTGTTAAAGAACATATAGCCGACGTCAAGCATAGGCGCGAAAATAAGTCTGCAGTATGCGAACATTCCCTAGAGGGGCCCAACCATTACATCAGATTTGATAAACCACAAATACTCGTTAAAGAACAACGATTCATCCCTAGGATGATACGCGAGGCTATTGAAATTAAAAAACATCCTAATTTTAATAGAGAAGATGGTTGGAATCTACCACCAGCCTGGGATCCCATCATACAAAATATTAAATCCCAGCCCCGACACCATACTGCCAGACCAAAAGATACTGTAAGCTCTTTCTGCGTAAAACGGAACGCACCTGATTAAATTTAAATGAGGGTATACAAGCTACCAACTAATTATGAGATGACCAACACCTCAGTCTCCTTGTGACCACGGACCCTGCAAAGGGTTCGAAACGTCAGGATAAACATTAAATAAGTAATGTGTAAAATAAACGCGAGTACATCCGTAAAAGTTGTTTCATTTCAATGTGTAGTGTTCGCGTAAACTTTAGAAAACAATATAATATTATACGGTTATCTACAAACTCACATAATTATAAACATAGATCGTGCGTGCGTGTCCGTCTTATTTTTTGCTGAACCAAAGCCGCTTTTACGCAGCCATAGAAACTTGTTTATTTTGCTCTACAAATCCCGGATACAAATCCGGATAGAAAACATGTTTGTGTGATGAAAACGAATGTTGATATCATAGAATCTAGTAGGTACTGAAATAATTATTTAGAAAGGTCCGCACTTACACGGAACCATAAATGCTAATAGAAACAAGAATGTAATTCATGTTTACTACAGTTGACCAACTTGAGCAGTCTTTCTAAACAAGACTTATTGTCAACCAACTGACACATTAGTAATGCTTCTGCAAAGTCCTTCCCAACAGCACAAGCAGTTGTGTAGTAGTTTATCTTTTACATCGAACCTATACGTATTTCATGTCATAATAACCAATTGCATTGATTTTAACCTTTTTACCGCCAACAACTTCTATAGAAATTCGAGATTTATTTTCGTGCCATCCACGCCAGCACTTCTATAGAAGTTGTTCTTTGTACCTACCTACTTTATTAAAATACATTTATACGTTGGCGTACAGCGGGACATCGCGTGCAGGATAGTTGCGCGGTGAAAAGGTTAAAAGCAACACAGTTCTACAATGACATAGAAATGGTTGAGCGCACCTTAGATGGCAATGTAAAACCTTAGGTTGTTTATTGGAATAAAACAATAAGTATATTTTTTAATTTCTTTTATTATGTTTCCTTATGTTCTACATCTTCTCTGATTAATATATAAGGAAGGATGCTGGAGCAGTTATATTTTGTTGGTATCAAGCCCACCCCATATACCACACAATGGTCATAACATGAGCACAGCAACCTACGGTACGTTTTCCTATTATACAATTACAGTAATAACCGTGAATTCTGTGCTCCCAACTATTGTGCTGCATATTTAACAATATATAATGTATAATATGTTCGACCACTACGGTGCCTTGACAATAATCGACCTCTCAACAGATACATTTCATTTTCAGAATGTGGTATATGGAGAGGCTCAATATCACGGCATACTTCAATTCCAAATGTTCTATTTGGTCTAATGTGCTTACCATAATATGCGCATGCCTGCTTAATTTTGATAAGTTCCCAGTGCAAATAATATTAAGTCCGATTCTGTCATCACTGGAAACTCATTCAATAGTAAATCTTCAGCATTTATACTGTCAAAAAGAGCTCTCCTTCTATTAATATTATTTTCTATTATATACTCTGCCAAAACATTTGGTTGATCTAATCTGCTTAGGGCCACTTAGGGCACGCTCTAATATTAAAGTGGCATCTGGTCTATCTGTGATGGGTAGATGGAATGCATTTATCATGGCCCTTGCTATTCGGGAATCAGTTATTAGATGGGCAGCATTATTATTAAAATAATTTCATTATTTCATTTCATTTCATGAGTAAAATAAGAAGATCTTTTGAATCGGAATCCAAAATAGCGCAGGTTGTCGGGAATCGTCAATATCAATAGCAGCCAAGTTACGGGGCGGGGGTACCAAGGTCCAGTAGATATCGCCAAGTCTTCCGATTCAGATAAACGAAAGTCCAGGGAGAATAGCCGAGTCAAATAATCAAAGCAATACAGATACACACGAAAAACACTCCAGCCAGAGCCAGTAAACACCGAAACGGAATGAAAAAAGGTTAATATCAAGATGTCATGACTGACAAGTCACTTAGTCTTTTTAATTCGTTCGTTACAGCTCTGGCATATAGTATTTTTTAGCAATTTCTTCTGGGTGACAAAATAATCAAACGCACAAAATAATTCAAAATAGTTAAAAACACTTATTTTTGTTATTATTTATCATGTACTTGCTAGAAATCGATAAGCTTTTGTAAAAATAATGTATCAAAAGACTTTTATCATAAAATTAGTTGTGCCTGAGAGTAAGCTAACGAAACGCATCAGACATCGAGAGGGCTGTGCTTGCCAGTTAAATTAATTAAATGTTGCAAGTCATCAAACCTTTCCAATGATGTTTTTGGGTGGTACAAATTGAATAAAAAATATGTTATATATATTTTTAGATTCTACGATTTTTTCCCTACATTTTGATACCTTTGAATCTTAGGTACATTCGGGGCCCTTGTTGTATGGGGCGAGGAAAGGTCTCCTTTATTCAGTAGCTACATTTAATAGGTGTGGCTTATTTACTTTCAATGTACTATGGAGCTTTTAAAAACGCGGGTTTACTTTTATGGCCAGTTTATGTTTTGGTATTCGTTTGGAATAGTAAATTTAATATATTTATTAGTTTGAAAAAGTGGTATTCGTTTGGAATACAAAATAAATATGACAGTAAACTAATACCATTGGTATTAGTTTCGTGGTATTGGATTGGAATATATCGTTTACGATCAATAACCCCATATTTTTAACAAACTACTTTCTGGATGTGTGTGTCAAGTTACGCGTTGTATAAGTGTATAGTTGACTTTACGTAGCACGATACAGCTCTATAGTAATTTAAACCAAGAATGGTGATCATAACAAATCTTTCTCTGTGCCATCTCAAAAATGTAATATTGCTATAATAAATATCCACAATCCCCCAGCTTACGTTGTTTATTTTCTTACTTTCCCTCGTATCAAATTATCGCTTGTCAGATATATAAAACGGATTTTAGCCTGTCAGATGCTTCCAAGGGCGATCAGAAAATTTCTGCTACGAATCCAATTTACTCATGTCTGCATGTTACAAAAAGGGGCAGTTTATATCGCCGTTGTGCAATACAATATTTCTTTTTATGATGCTGATTTGACAAGGTTATATCTTTGATTATATGGGTTATATACGTAGGTATATGCGTATATCAGGAGCAAGATGACGCTGTGGTTAACACGCTCGGTCTGCGATTTCTGAAGTTAAACAACATTCACAAAGGCCGGTCAATTTTAAAATTTTTAAAATTTATAATCATTTATTCAGCTTATGCTACAAATGGCTTTTATGAATGTCACCATCGGTTCGTATGTCTACTCTGCACGGGAGACCGTGTACTGAGAAGAAGCGGCAAGAAACTCAGCAAAGGCTTTTTTTCACTTTTACAGCGTCAACATTTTGGAAAATGCCATATCATAAAAGGACACATTCCATTACAAATAAACACACAAAATATATGTAAGACAAAACAAAATAAAAAAGGTTGCAAAAATTCATATACCTAATTTAAAATTAAAAAAAATCTAAATTCAAAATCATTTATTCAGTTTAGGCTACATATAGCTCTTGTGAATGTCACTATGCCATCGGTTCGTAAGTCTACTTTAGGCGGGAGATCTTGTACTGAGAAACCGGCAAAAAACTCAGCAAGTCTCCAGCTCTATTCTCCCTTACAGCGTCAAAAATATTGGATATCATAGCAGGACACTTTCCATTACAAATAAACACAAAAAATATAGTAAATATATATAGTATAATATATTTACTGTCATCGCCACAAACGTCATTCTGGCTCGTGGCACCAAAGTCGCGTACCATTTTTCAAACGCTCATCGGGAATCTAGTACGTTAATTGATCGAAGTGTATATACTATTTATTTAGTATAAGATGGCAGCATCATACAAAACAACAAAAAACTTATCGGTGCTTCGGAAGCACGTTCAACCAACGTGGCAACCAACAAACCGAAATGGGCCCGCGTGGTGGTGGCCTATTCTCCCAGTGTTGTTTTTATTCATTGGGAAGGCTCGTGCACCAGCATAAAATGATTAGTAGGCTTAGCCAATGTAACATTAAAAAAACGATAGCGAAGTTCGAAAAGAATAAAATGTATGGGATTGACATAAGCCGCGCTAAATCACGTGGTCAATCTTAAGTCAATTCCATACATTTTATTGTTTTCGAACTTCGCTATCGTTTTCTCAATGTTACTTTGGCTACCGCCACTGGTATTTATGCGTACGCCTCGGTGGCCGAGTGACAAAGCGCTCGGCCCCATACCCGAAGGTCCCGGGTTCAATTCCCAGGTCGGGCAAAATGTATTTTCGGATTTTTCGATGCATAGCCGGGATGGTGATCACCAACCCGCACTTGGCAAGCGTGGTGATTAAGCTATTACCCATCAATTGTAGCGATGGCTTGATTCCAATGATGGAGGCTTTTGCCCAGCTGTGGGACAATTATAGGCTGTTTACGTACTACTAATTATGCGTATATACTTGGTTAATTGACGTATATTATTTATACTGTGGTCTTAAGTTATAGTAAACTTTCTGCAAAATAATATCAAAATATAATTTCTAATAGAAAAATATTATTACCTTAAATTTCAGTGACAGTTTACCTAGAATAAAGTTGTATTTTATAAATAAAATTGAACATAGGTAAATGTAGTTCCAAGAATATGTGAAAGTCGTTGAGGGCATTTACCAAGGATAGACAGGCTATTTTCGGTCGGTGGATCATTTTAATTCGTTTCATTTATTGTGACAAGTCAATCTCAAAGCTACACACGAAATAGATGTGTTTCACTCTGAGTTATCAAAAAGATTTAATTCAGATTTCGTATTTATATTTCATACGCACGAAATAATGTAATAATGTAAATAATGTAATGTAAAATGTCGAATAGCTCTTAGATATTCAGAATTTAATCAAACTAAATGGCATGATTCATTGTTTATTTCTCTTTGTTGTGTATGCGGTAGATATTTTAAATTAAAATAATAACTGTTACGTTTTATATTACAACTAGGAAACAAATATGCTCACAAATAACTATTTAAAATAACAATTATGCAACATATTATGTCGAATTTTCTTTATACTTACCATTTTTTTTGTACAAATTTAGACGAGTAGGCTGAAGTGATCGTCTGATTTATATAAAAAGGATAGCGCTATTATTTGCAGCTATAGAAGGATTAGGATACCTACTTACCTAATACACAAAACATTATCCTGCGTTTACTCATATACGAGTACCTTGGTATATAATATTATGTGTTACAAACACAAGACTACACATTCAAATTTGTCCCTATTTGATTTCCCTCGTCAGTTTATGCTAAAAGCATAATAAGTTAAATTATTCTAACTATAATGAACAAAGTTAGTACCAAAACAGAATAGTTCTGAGCGCACGACCAAACGTATTTTACGTCCGTTGGCCGCAAATCCATTATGCGAAGAGTTTCAAATTATTAAACTTACGAGGAAGAGAGCTAGAAATGACTATTTTGGGGAATCACTTCATGAATGGTTAGTGAACTAATATTAAATTAAAAAACTAATACTATTGTATGTATTTATATGTAATGTAAAGTTTCCTACGTTATGATATTTTCCAAAAAACAATTGTAGATGGAATGAAAATGGAAACAAATGCCCCTGCTTGTTCTTTTCGGTACCAGTAAGAGATAATTTTTGTAGCCTAAACCGAATAAATTATATTATTTTTTTTGAATTTTGTATTTTAATCAATTTTAGTTAATAACATAATTAAATAAAAAGGTAATTTAAATAATATAATAAATAAAAATAATAAAATTATGTACCTCGTTTAAAAAGTAATAGCAGTTATCCATAAAATAAAATAAAACTTCCAACCAACAAAAATCTATTTCTAATCTTTTAAAATATACGAAATAAATTATTAATATCACTCTCGAACTTGGAAGGCTAAATATAGGTCCTCCTCTTTTTTTTCCTAAAACAACATCTAATTTAACGAATTATTGTTTACGATCTGAATTTGAAGTGCCCTCTATAATAAAGAAGTCAGCTTAGCATTTTTTTTTTTCATTTATTTGTTAGAAATTTTACAAAAGTATTTGACATTACATTCTGCCAAACTGTAGTACAGTTTGTCGGCAGCGTTCTCGTGAAAACACGTTAACTACATACTAACTTAGATTAAAACAGGAATGAGACATAATATTAACTTACTACTAAACTAAATTCCCTCTGTGGTGCCGGGGATAAAGAATTGCACCACCCCATCTCTTCCCGTGGGTATCGTAAAAGCCGACTAAGGGACGATTCCAGAGGATGGGCAGCAGCATCTCTCTGAGATTAAGTCTCAACTTACTGCGATCGCCAACCCGCCTGCCAAGCGTGGCGATTACGGCAAATACCCCTCATATCCTTGGGGGAGGCTTTTGTTCAGCAGTCGTTCTCATCTCAGACGTCTTTTGGCTGAGATGAGATGATGAGAAACTAAATTCCCATCATTCATTCTCATCATTAATTCCCATCATTCATTACTACTTAGATTTATTGTTATTAATACAGTTTTTTTTTCTTTTTTTAAAGTTGAATTTAGAACTCAGCGTCCTATTTACTATGGACACATTGATGGATAATGCCTACGCACAATGTTTTTTAAATATTTTTTAGCTGTATTGTCCTTTTCCGTTTGAGTTTGTATTTCTTTTGGGAGTCCATTATAATATAATAATATGGGTTAGCCATCGCCTAATTCGCTTGCCGTAGTAAATTGTTATTTGCGGTACTTCGTATTTTTACTGTTACTTGTTTCACCGAATACAACATTTCTAACGCGCCGGGAGATCGCGAGCTGGCGTTTGCGTCCCCAACAATAATTGGTTTTCGGACAAGAAGGAATTCATATTTGACTGTTTAGCGCTACGTTGTTGGCAAGGCCACCGTTATTTGTAATCGATACTGTTGTCTGTACGCCTTGCGGCTTAGAATTACAAACAGGCCCTGTCAAAGCGGTGCATGTGTTTATTGTGTATTTGAGCTAAAATCTAATTAACTAGGCTTATTAACGATAACCGTGATGTTAACTTGATAAAGGCAGCGTAGAGCTATTTGTAGCATACACTTTAGAAGCAGTTCTGTCTTAGCTATAGCTAAAACTAAAAAAAACAATAGGTATTTTTTTACACATGAAATGAAAAAATAGAGAACACCTTGCCTTCACTTCACTCTATGTAGGTTTGTTTGGGGCATTTAACAATATGAAACAACGTTAAGTAAATATATTACCTAACAAGTTTGCATGTTTATGTTTATCCTTCTTTTATGTTAAAATTTTGACGCACATCATCATTAACTCATTTTTATGTCCCCTACTGCTGGGGCACGAGCCTTCCCTATGGATGAATAGGGAGAACAGGCCATAAACCACCACGCGGGTTCAGTTCGGATTGGTGGTTGTTAACGACTGCTAGTGCTGCCGGGACCAACGGCTATACGTGCCTTCGGAAGCACGGAGAAGTTCGACATGATAAACTTTTGGTCACCCATCCAATGACCGGCTTTTGTGAAAGTTGCTTAACCTCAGCACTCGCAGACTGGGCGCGTTAACCACTGCGCCATCAAGCTCCTCGGTGTTAAAATTTTGACGCACGGAAAAATTAAAAAAATATATAAATTACTCTTTATTCTATATATTAAATACGACGTTACTGAGCTGACCGCAAAAAGAAACTTAAATCACTGAATGAATTTTGTGCAAGTGTAAAGTTTTTAAAGAACCTAATCTCAATTTAAAGCAATTTTTATACTTATAAGACTCTTGGGTAAAGGAATTTCATTATATCCAAAAGTTGAATCTTAATCAGGGCGGCAATTACACAAATACAACAAAAAAGGAGACATCCTATTCATCAGCGAAGAATTTAATACAAAGCCAAAGCATCTTGTTCTATAATTACGATGGTCCCTCGAAATTTATGAAGTGAAATTTCTGTCTTGTTTCCGTATCCGATGAGAATGGTGTAAAGGCACTAGCAGTATGGCAAACTTTACCAGTAAATGACAATAGAAAATTATCCGATATGTTGAAAACTATGACTTTCGCAATTTTTATTATCAACTTATTTTGTGTTTTTTTTTATTCCTAGGTCATCAAATGATTCCATGACACCTGATGTTAAGTGGAAATGTAGTCCAGACGGGCGAAAACAACTGGTGCAACGTGAAAACATTCCAGCTACAGTCATTCTCACTCTGCCGGCTCACAAGGTGGCTCTTCACGCCTTGTTTGAAGGACCGCAAGTCATAGGAAGAAGGAATGTCTATTTATCACTAACTGTCGGTATAAAGCAATGCTACTAAAAAGTTTTCCAGCTACAGCTAAGATAAGATGGTGGTAGCGAGTCAAGCAGACAAGCTAAACCACAAACCTATTGTAATAATAAATACCCTCCACTGGAAATCGAACCCAGCACCTACATCCGATCCGATCCGAACCCTTCGGAGAATCTAGTAGGGCACAGGGACGCGCACTTTTAAGCGTGCGATGCCGTTCCTTCTAGAAAACCTCTGAAGGTGATTCGTTTCCACACGGCTTGAGGTACCCTTTACGTACCTCACCGCCCCCAAAAAAGCCCGGTGACGTTGAAAATGCCGTTTGAAGCAATCAGCAATCTCTCTCAAAAAAAAAATTGCACCTACAGGTCAGAGACATATCATTTATTATTCAATTCTGTTATACCTATGTGTGGCAATAAACGATTTTTCTTCTTATTTTTATATAACATAAATACTAATCGCACAGAAAATTTTAATTAAGAGTAATATTTCATAAAATATCAACCTAATTAATTTTGTAAGAAGTATTGAACAGCAAGCTGCATTTATTAAGAACTATCGTCGTCATCATCATCATCGTCATCAGACTTTACACGTCCACTGCTGGACATAGGCCTCTCCAAGTGCACGCCACTGAGCACGATAGAACAGGACAAAACTGAAGAGTTAGAACTGTGTTGTAAGGAAACGGTCCATAAATAAAGCAATTAAATAAATATTATTATGGTAATCATAAGGAACATGCTGACTTCGCTTAACTATGTGACTTGGGATCCGATGCCAACAAATTGGATTCCAGTGCATCCCGTTTTCGAAAATCTAAAGTTATTATGACGGGATAGTAAAGTTGCGAAAAAGAATTTTCTGCGAAAATGTACCAGATTGCGCTGACAAAAGTGTTTTGTGTCTTTGCATCAAACTTTACTCGATACTTGTGAAACTAAATGGAATGGGAGTTAAAATGCGATTTCAATAATATTTCACTTTTTGTCATGGTTGTGACGTGTGAGATTTTGGGTAGACATTCCCATGTAGGAGCCCCAAAATATACAATTTAGGTCTGTATTGCATTATAGTCTATAAACATTGTATATTATGTAAACTACGGTTGAATTTCGACCACTGTGCGACCACTAGTAACAGTAAATCGGCTTTTGCCCGATTGTAGTATATTTTTTTAGTTGTGTATTTTAGAGGCCTGTACTTTGTGATTGCATCTTCGCTCTTATTATCTCATAATAACCACGCTAATCGCTTAAGTGTTTAAAAAGTTACAACTTTTTATTATCGTTAAAATCAGTCAAAAGAGTTTAAAAGCGAAATACCTAAACGTTTGTACAAAATAGTTCCTATTCAATTCAATTAAATAGCAGACTTCGTTATAGGTCTGAAAGGACCTTTAATTAACCTCAACAGGTAATGGAGCATTCTTGATTGCCTGGAATAAAAACAAATGGAGACCTCCATAAATAGGGCTTAACGAGCGTCTCTGACTGAAAACAGAACTTGGCCATGGCAGAGCTTAATGGTATTTAAACTTACCTCAAATTGAATAAAATTTGTTTTAATCAATTATGAAGTTCATTAATGTTGTCTGGATTTCGTTTCGGAAGACACGTTAAGCTGTTCCGTCCCGGTGCCGGTGAAGATAGCGATAATTTGCACAGCTAAATTAAAAAATCTCATTTTTTTAAAATAAAATTACTTACTATCCTTTTTTAATTACCTGTAGATATAATTGTGTGTAGTTACAACTCTTAAAAGTACCTCCTCTCAGTATTTTAATGACACTAAATCAAGTACAAGAGTACGGGTGTTTTAATAAAAAAAAAATATTTTTTTTGAAAAATTGATAACTACCGTTTAGTTACTGGGAAACAGAAAGCATCATAGGCTGGTAGGTGCAAATGCATTTTGCAATGAATTCGCTTGTATTATTAAGGAGTAATTTCATTTGAAAATGTAATCTAGTTTATTTGTGTTATTAAATTAAATTTAAAGCCAGTCTTGAAAATATCCGTACTTGATATAAAGACATCCTATATAAGCTACATAAGTTTCGGGGCCATGACTTTACCCTCCTGATTTTTTTCTCAGTTTTCTACGAGTACGTACGTTAAGTTGTTTTTCCAGGAAAGGTGAACAGCCTTAAGCATACTCACGCTCTCAAACTATCTCTGTTTAAAACACAATAATCTAAGATTCCTTTTGAAGTGAAGCAAGGACCAACTCACTTTGAAAATGTAAGTCACAGTTAGGATGTTTGTAATTTTTTTACAGAACGGTGAGCATCTAGAACACCACCTTATTAGTTTTAATAAATACTATATATTAATAAAAAAAATCGCTTTTATTAAAACTATTGCTCAACTTAAAAATAGAGAAGCCGTCTACAGGTTAAGCAGTTTTCTCATTCATAACTCATCGATTTCCCGCACCACAAAGTAAGTTGACATAGTCTGTAAATCGCAACACCTTCGAATTTTATCGTCCTTATTCCAATAAGGGTACGAGTGATTTTCCAATGTCAGCGTGTGTACGTACGCGGTGCATACACGACTGTACTTCACCGCAGTCGCATTCTAGCCTCACCAAAGAAATGTTTACTCAAGTAAAGAGCTTTTGCATTTTTTAACGGCTCCCGCCAGTCTAGGGCGCTTTAAGCCGTAGACTTTTATCTTCCCAGACATTTTTTGTTTAAAATATTAATGAATTGGCGGGTTTTTGACCTTACTCTTATTTTTAAAATTGTTTACAAAGTGCTTGTCTCGTGTAGTATTCGTGTTTATACGTATACGTCGTATACGTCATTTTACATCGAAAAGAAGATATTTTTTTTGATGTAAAATCACGTAACTATCAAAATGAATAGTTTTTTTATTCCTTCCGGGTAAGCACTAATCCTTCATCTCACATGATGTTAAGTGATGATAGGACTGAAGGTGGAAGCGCACTCCATCCGGAATCCTCAACTAACTGAGGCACTGGCTATCTTATCTCTAGCTGCCGGAACACAACAATGCTACATACACTTACTATACTTATTTAATTAGATAAAGTGACAAGGTCAAAATCAAATTTATATTCCTTATGATCACCGATCAAGCCCTGTGAAGCTGAAATGGCCGTTAAAAGCAATCAGCAATCTCTCTCAAAAAAAAAAACTATGATCACCATGAACCGTGCAAAGGATTCAAAACGACAGGATAAAACAAAATATAATAAACACGAGTTGTCGTATAAAGTTTTCTATTAGAATCCCAATATGAATTTGTAAACGAAGTATTTACGTAGCTGATATTATTTTATAAGTGTAGGTAAGTATTTACTAATAATAATATAGTTAACTAGCGGCCGCTCGCAATTTCACCCACGTGGTTCCCGTTCCCGTGGGAATATCGGGATAAAAAGTATCCTATGTGTTAATCCAGGTTATAAACTATATGTATGCCGAATTTCATCCAAGTCCATCCATCCGTTGCAGCGTGAAGAAGCAACAAATATACACACATACATACACACAAACTTTCGCATTTATAATATGAGTGTGATTGCCTTTAACTGTCACTGTAAATAATATACGTCAATTAACCAAGTATATACGCATAATTAGTAGTAAGTAAACAGCCTATAATTATCCCACTGCTGGGCAAAGGCCTCCATCATTGAAATCAAGTCATCGCTACAATTGATGGGTAATGGCTTAATCACCACGCTTGCCAAATGCGGGTTGGTGATCACAAACCCGGGCTATGCATCGAAAAATACGAAACACACTTTGCGCGACCTTATAATGAACCCGGGTCGCTTGGCCACCGATGCGTTAATAATATAACACCAATTAATCCATTATTGATATCTTATAACCTTACAAAGACACTGCTAATCTCATCCCCGTATGCAAGAAGGCGACTCCCTACCGCAAATTTGCATTCGTAACGCGACATAAATGTACCTACATTAGCACACGTATTAAGTAGGAATACATGCCGATATGCAATCAATTGATTTGATACTCTATATTTATTTAGATGTTCAAGTTTTGCTACAGATTTGACGTATATTTTTTTATAACAAAGAAATTTAACCGGGGATTGACGCAAACTAATTAGTAAAAGGTTTCATACCTAGTTTACCGTACTTATACCTAATATTATACTATAAAGTATATACATAAACTTTCATACCCGTTTCAATTTCTTTGTTAAATATGGAACGCGAAAGATTTAAAAGTGTAAATATTTTTTTAAAATTTTACCGAATTATAATGTATGAAAAGAAGTAGGTACCTATCTGTTATGTTGTACGCAACCATTGCCTCACATTACAAAGGTATGTTTATCACCACGCGTGCCAAATACGGGTTGGTGATCACAAACCCGGGCTATGATGCATCGAAAATTACGAAAACATACTTTGCCCGTGGGAATTGGCCCACCTGGGAATTGAAACCGGGACCTTCGGGTATCGGGCCGAGCTCTTTGCCACTCGCCCACTCCTCCCCTCCAATACTTGATGGTAACTGATGATATAGCTGAAGATGACAACAAGCTTTGTTTCCAAGAAATGAATACACTAATACAGGTTGCCCCACAGAGGGGTGTACTAAAAACTATTCATTGTGGCTAAAATACACGCAGTTAAATCGTTAGATATCAACTCTCTTAAACTAGACAACCCTAGTACACTTTTTGTGGTACAACCTGTATACCTATACGCTTATTGTAAGATGAAGGTGACTACAATTTGTTCCACCACTGGATATTATACACGGAATTTCGGAACCTGAGACTAGTTGTTAAATTACTAGAGCAGTGGGTTAGTTCTTACGGTTATACTTTTTACGGCTTATAACTCATTTAATACCTTTAATATATAATCTGAATCTCGGAAACGGCTTCAACGATTTTCATGAAATTTAGTATGCAGGGAGTTTCGGGGGCGATAAATCGATCTAGCTAGGTTTCATTTTTAGAAAATTACCAAAAAAAATCCGAGCATAGTTCGGTCATCCAGGTACTATTATTAAAACGTGAAGCTCAGAATGATAACTAAAGCTATAGAAGGAAGGTTAAAATAAAAAATCGTGCAACTATATTTAGTTCCGTTCTATCGTATGGCTAGAAAAGGAGGTTGGAGTGCGACAAATGGTTGACACTACCCCCTTATTCATAAAAACTATTTAAGCATTATTTAGTTAATCATTGTTTGTCTCTTTTTCTCAAATTCAAAATGACGTTTGTGTGACGCTGATAAAACAATATTTATCTAATATGCTTAAATTGTTTTTATGAATAAGGGGGTTAGTTTTTATTTTTTGTATTTTTTTGTCATCAGTCATAAGATAAACTAGCTTTAGTTATTTGATCTGAGACGTGAAGTAAAAACTTCGTGAACCTTCTTCGTAAGCTCATTGCGTGCACAGAGAAGTGTAACATTTTATATAGGAGTTTATAGAAGAGATTTTATAGAAGGAGTTCCGAAAGACAAAACGTATGCAGATGTGTTACATTACATTGTAGAAACATTGTATATTTTGTAATAACGGGAGAATTTTGGCCATTGGGTTACCACTAATATAAAAAACTAAACTGCGCAAATAATAAACCTTTTAAAGTGTATTCAAATTTTTGTCCTTGCCTGTACCTTCTGTTCATTAGGTTGAACGTGGTGTTGACCGCATAATCAATCTTCTTCGTCTGATGTCGCTTTAGTGTGTTACTAGACTGAGAAGACTAATTACAATACATATTTTCGGATAACATCATATTAATTCAGATGTTTGAAGTATAAAATTTGACACATTTTTTTTTTTAGGGTTATCCTAACTAATATTATAAATGCGAAAGTTAGTTTGTTTGTCTGTGGTTTGATACGCTTTCACGAGTAAATTGTTCAACCGATTATCATGAAATTTTGTTCACACATTCTCAAGAGTATGAATAAAGACATATGATAATTATTTTAAAAAGTGTGTTTGTTTGTATAAAACTCTTTCACGCGTAAACTATTTAACGATTTGTTTGTTTTGTTGTCATAGAAACTGTCAAAAAGGTACGAAGTCCGCCGGGTCAGCTAGTCTTTATATACAAATCGTCAATGCGAGTGTATGTCACTAAACTCCTTCTAAACGGCTGGACTGATTTTTATGAAATGTTTTGTGTATGTTTGAGTTGGTCTCTAGATGGTTTTGATTCACAATTGGACCTGGCAGGTGGCATTGCAATAGGGTCCATCACGGGATACGAGATGTTAAGCGGACGAAGTCGCGAGCGTGCGAGTTCTATTTATTTTACGATAAAAATTACCAGTTTGACAACGTAAAGTACATTTAAAAAGTTTAAAAAGTTTCAATACAAATCTATAAATATTCATTTTTCATAACAATTGAGAGATAATTAACATAGTGACTTGATTACAAAGCTTTTGAAACTTAATCTACACCTAGTGTTGCATACGTCTATCTATAAATTACGGTAACAACTTTCCACCATATGCATGTTTGCCACTTAGCTATAAAAAACACAATTAACCGCTCTTCTATGGTCAAACATAAACAGAGACGGTAACAAAAGATTTTACGATCGTGTATTTTCTAAAACATAAAAACAACAGCAATTGTGGGTTAGCAAGCACAGTCAGCATTACTTGCGGTAAATATTGCAGTGCAACGAACAATTTAAACGAATACAGACCAACTTGAGAAAAGTATTTGAAACCCGAGAATTGCTTAATACGTTTGAATAACGTTTCTTCCCTAACTAGATATTGTCATAGTGTTATCGAAATGGTAAGTCATCTCTCGCTTCGACGTGGTCCAGCCAGGGGCCCGACCGCCTAACCGATCGTTTTGACTTTGTGTGTGGTTTATGACGTCATCTTGTCGTTTCGTGCCGCCTATGAAAGCAATATCGAAAGCTATAGCCTTTAGCTTTTGATATTGCTTTGATAGGCGGTACGAGGTGGCAGGATAACGTCATAAACTATATGCGTAGTCAAAGCGATCGGTTAGGCGGTCGGGGGGCTGTATTGAGTTGATCTATGCAACATTAGAGGTACTTCACACTAGCGTTTCTCTAGCTAAGGCGCGATAAACGTATGTGCAGCGTAGACGCTATGACAACGCGACGCATACACCGCCTTATTATTTGTACGTTACGCCTAGCAACGCAGTGTTAGTATTCACAATAGTTACCGCATCCGTATACGGCGCGATACGAACAGCGTATGCGTTGCGTTGTCACGTTGTCGTCGTATAACTTTATCAAACGCCTACGCTAGAGCAAGGCCTGTGTAAAAGATGTCTCTAGGTGTTGGAAATATCTTAGCATTTAAGAAAAAAACAAACGTTACCTAATGGTTAAGACAAAAGCGCGTAATTTTACATAGTGACCATATTTAAGATACAAAGTACTGTGAACATTCATCACTACAATGATAACGATGATTCAAGGTAGTACGATTTTCTCAAACTTTATAGTAGTGCGAATTGTAAATAATTTGGTAGGTAAACTATTGCATGGGTAAGGTACTGTTCTATAAAGATGAATCACTATTTTGCTTACACTGTGGTATTGTCCAGCGTTATTTTACTGAGCTGTTTACGAAATGAGCTCCTGTTTACTAGACAAGGCTTCGCGAGGGACACATAGAAATATTATGTGACCGCACATTTTTTGCAAAATAAAAACACTACTTGTAAAATATAAAATTACAAATAATATTTTACCTAACGTACATTAAGTTGGTGGTGGTTTAGTATTGATTGACATAAATATTTTTAACCTCTCCACGACAAAAGCGGTGTCATGACACCGCGGCAATATCATTGAAAATATTTCAACTTGTGATTGTGTTGTTTAATTGACATGCGTGTATCGAGTATACTATGTATATATTTCGGAACTGTCTAGTTCAGGGGTTCCCAAAGTAGTCTGGGCTACGACCCAATAGTGGGTCGCGACCCATAGTTGGGGAAACCCTGGTCTAGTTAATTTACAAGTACCTAATAATCAATAGCCTTGTCACGACTGTAATCTGTGTACTCACTAATTCACTATAACAAATAAGAACCACCACTTCGAATCACTCATTATAAGCAAACACGATCCACCACTTCGCATCGTCACAAGACTTCTATTCGCACAATAAACAATTGCACATCCTCACAACACAAAACCGACAAAATTGAGGCTCAAATATTCAGACCGTCTACCACACTCGGAGATAACTAACAGTTTCACCATTCTAACAAAACCCTGGCGAGAATTTCAATGGGTCTAAAAAGCGTGAAGGGATCCCGGCCGGCAGTGTACACTACGCTTCCGCTCTTAGCCGTGGTCTGTTGTATTTTAAATGAGCTATTTCCCCCTAGCTATTCTGTCCGTATCTGTAAAAATGTCATGGGACAACGTGCGGTTTTCCCTCGCACGAATTTACGAGGAGCACCGAAGTTAGTTATTTAAAAGTAATTCGACCTCATTAGAATTTTTATTGTCCGTTTACTTGGATACCGTTTTGTGGTTGTAGCTTTATAAGAGAATGGTACATGACTGTTGTCCCCAATATGTTGTAAAGTCACAAGTACTAACGATGTAACTCTTAATACTATGGAACAAGAGCCAAAAGTAGTTAAAAGTTTATACATGTTAATGCTCGTGACTGTACATGGGATTGATGAAATAAAGCTGTTTTGCTACATCGCAACTCGAACGTGGAAATGAATAACGCCATCGACATCCTCAGCTTATTCATTCATATTTAAAGTTAACTAAACTATAAAAAAAACGTACAAAACTTTCTTATGACGACGTGAATTGTTGTTTTAAATGTGAATTTTATTAAAGTAGAAAAGAAGTCATAGATCAGATCATAATTATTGTGAATTTCACGACATGAATGAATTTTTTTTGGATAATTAACTGTCCATCTGAATTCCTATAAAAGAGCGTAATGGCAATTTTACAAAAGCAGTACTATTTATGCACTGAAAGTGAAAAAAATTGCAACGATATGGAGCGAGGGCGTCATTTGACAAGGGAAGAGATGTTAAGAGCCGTTGGAATGTTGGAAACAGGTTCTAGGCAACGTACCGTGGCTGCTGCCATTGACACTACACAGAGTATCATAGGCCGCCTCTGGACACGCTATCGTATCACGGGCAGCGTGGCCGAGCGACATGGAGGAAGATCTCGTATCACCACTCGAAGACAAGACCGGTACATCCAAAATACTGCTCGACGGAATCGTACCATGACCGCTATGATGTTGGCCACAAGGCTCCACAGCGCTTCAGGCTTGCTGATAAGCGACTAAACCATCGGAATCGTTTACGCAAAGTGCGTCTGCGTTCCCGAAGGCTGCTGAGAGATCCATCCATAGCACCCCACTATCGTAGGGCCCGTTTACAATGGGCTCGTGAACATCGAAATAGGGAGGATGAAGACTGGCGCTGTGTTTGCTTCTCTGATGAATCAAGTTTCGGTATGAGGCCGGATACTAGACGCACTCGAGTTTGGAGGACCTCTGGACGTCAAGAACGCTTGAGATTTTGTCAGGAAGTTCATCCATATAGAGGGGGAACAATCATGGTTTAGGCCGGTATTTGGATCGGTGGAAGAACCGATCTCATTTAGATCAGGGGAACCTCAATGCTCGAATCTACGCAGAGAGCATTGTTTCAGATGTGATCATCCCCTTGCGAGGCCGATTGGGTGATTCGTTTCGACTAATGCATGACATTGCACGTCCACACACAGCTAGAGTCAAATCAAAGTGATTTGGATGAACTAATTTTAAACATGCCAAATCGCTGTGCTTGTGTGATTCGTGTGAATGGTAGAACATTTTTAAACATAATAGGGATGAAATTGTTTACTAAAACATAAAAAATACAGCAAGAAACCAGTCTGGAAAACTAGGTTAGGAAAATATTATTAGATTTTTTTTAAAGCTAAAAATGTACTTACATAATAACAAGACAAGGACATCGAAAATGTTTCCACTGCAAACTTAAAAGTTTCCTCAGAATCTGTGAGCTTTATAAGGAAGACAAGGTATGATGAATGGCCTTACTAACAGAGATTGTGAGTTGACTATCTAGAGCATCTTCACTTGATGTATAGCCTACAAGTTCCAACAACGTCTAAATAGATGTGCATATTTGTAACTGTCTAGTTATTATTGACCTGTTATGTAAAAAGCATTTAGTTACAGGACGTTCTTCTCAACATAAAAGTAAGTACATAGCCTATGACGACCTCCTTGGTCGAGTGGTTTGTACACCGGTTTTCGTGGTGTCGCCATCTCTGAGGTTCCGGGTTCGATCCGCGGTCGGGTCAATTTAGAAATTATTGTTTTTCTAAATTGTCTCGGGTCTGGGTGTTTTCTATGTATAATAAGTATGTATTTAAGTATTTTAAGTATGTTTATCCGTTGTCTAGTAACCATTTAACAAGTTTCATAACGAAGCTTCTCTTGGGCTAGATAATTGGTGTGAGTGCTGGAAATTTTATTTATTTATTTATTTATGTTGACTGTACTGCTAGGCTAAGGTTTCCATCACTAAAATCAAGTCATCACTACAAATTTTGATGGGTAATGACTTAGTTCCTTAGAGGCGGTTGTTAACGACTACCTTTTAATGCAGCCGGGACCATCGGCTTTACGTGCCTTCCACTGCTAAGTGCGGGTTACAAACAATGACTTGAATGACTTAATAATATTAATAAAATAATAATAATAAAAATTCTTTATTTCCTCTTTATTTATTAATTTTATTAATGACTACGCTTGCTAAATGCGGGTTAGTGATCACAGACGAGGGGTCCGACCGCCTAACCGATCGCTTTGACTTCGTGTGTGGTTTATGACGACATCTTGTCGTTTCGTGCCGCCTATGAAAGCAATATCGAAAGCTATTTCGATATTGCTTTCATAAGCGTTGCGAGGTGGCAAGATGACGTCATAAACTATATGAGTAGTCAAAGCGATCGCTGGCCTATGCATCTAAAAAAAACAAAATACACTTTGGTGATCTGGGGATTGAACCCGGGACCTTCGGGTTCATACTCAGGTAGTTCAATTTAATATTATTATGTTTTCATACTTTAGTAGTTTCATCTTTTTTTATTATTGACTAGAGGTTGTAAGTTAAGGCTTCAATCATCGGTCGGTAGGCGAATGTATAGATGCTCAAATTCAATGCGAGAATTTGTGGTTCTATCTCTTTAGTTTCCGTTAAACTACACTGAAGTAAACCCACACCTGACACAAGCATATCTTTCAGAATCATTATCATCATCACCTCAGCCAAAAGACGTCCACTGCTGGACAAAGGCCTCCCCAAGATCTCCACAACGACCGGTTTTGTGCTGCTCGCATCCAGCGGCATTGTTAATTAAACGCTTATTCTTTCTGAATAAGTGTATAATTATTATTTTTGGCAGGGTTAAGAGGATGCCGCGCGAACGCAAAACTGCGAGTTTAGGCATATGGATGAATTTGATTGCTTGATTGATGATTAATTGAACATGAAAACGCACGCACACTAATAACTGTTAGGCTATAGAGTAGGCTGGTGATTTAATTGGAGCAATGTTAACTTTCGTAAAATTATAGGCGTTTGGGTTAAAAATAATAAAAGTATTCATATTTTCATATTCATATTTTTTAAATGTAAAATTAGACAACAGTGGCCTGCGGAATATCAATACAAACATTTTGATGTCGAATTATTGTTTCATACGTGCTCTATTTACAAAGTTACTAAAGAGATATAAGTTTTTAGATATCATTACTTTTACGTATTGTTCATGCAGTTTCTGGGTAGGTACCTATTTGTTTCAAATTCCAAGACAACCATGGCCTTAACTAGTCTTTTTAATGTATATGACCTATTCAGCGCCTAGCACCAGTGACTTTAAAACACGTAAATTTTCGAAATAATACAACAGGACTATAACAATAATTTATGATTACACTAGCGACCCGCCCCGGCTTCGCACGGGTGCAATGCTGATACACGCAACCGCTATGTCCCTGCATTTTAAATCTGTAATATCTTTGAAAATATTTATTTAAATTATATGCTGTAAAGGGCCATATTGATCTATATTAAATGCACAATGTATTTAAGGTACTAAATTGGATAAGGCTTAATGCTGTATGGCTTAAAATCGCTTCGTAAATAAGCCATTATTTCTCGTAAAAAGTAAAGGATAAAAATTATTATTGTGGGTTATCCCTAAGAGATAGACATATACCATCGCGGACTTTTTTGTAGACCTTTTTAAGGTGTACAATACTGTAGTAAATTAATTTGATTTATCTCGTAGGGTTCAGCCAGCGTTTGCAATGTAAGCGCAAAAAAATGTGAAACCTCTAAAATTGTCAGTGTTTCTCTACTATATTATGCATGTATTTATACATATAAACCTTCCTCTTGAATCACTCTATCTATTAAAAAAACCGCATCAAAATCCGTTGCGTAGTTTTGAAGATCTAAGCATACATACATACATAGGGACGGCGGGAAGCGACTTTGTTTTATACTATGTAGTGATTTTATACTATGTAGTGAAGATACTATATTTGAGTTTGATTTTTGGACTTAACTGTATTAATGCCTTAAACCAAATCTGTCCTAAATAGATTCCGTCCTAAACCGAACAACTCATAACATTTAGGACCTCGGTAGCTCAGCGGTCAGAGGACAAAGGTCGTGGGATCGATTCCTATTCGAGCTTCTCGAGCCTGGCTGATTTTTTCTAGTAAAATTTTATTTTGTAACTTTATTTTGTAAATTCAAAGTTCAAAATTCAAAGTAATAAAACATTGAAAAAATAAATATTATAAAATCAACAATTTTTATTTAACTTCAATTGGATTTCTTTAATGTTATTTTTATTGAAAATAATGACATGAACCCATTTCTCATACAAGCATAAGTAAACTGTCTTTTTGGATGAAAAATCATTTCCAGTCATCTTGTATTTTCATTCAATATCAGTTCTATTCCTTTCATATTATTTAAGTTCAAAATCCCTATTCCCTACAGTTAACTTAAGACATAGTATGATTAATGGGTAAGTCAACGGAGATTGCCAGTGGTCGATCCAGCACGTCGCCGCTTGATGTATTGCCCCCAAGTTCCTGGGCTGTATATCTTGATTTGGGTCAGCATGGATTTGGCAAACCATTTTCTGATCGCTTATTATTATGGTAATATGATCGTTCTCTTGTTATGTAGACTCTATTGATATTAAATAATCCTCTTCATATTTTGTATCAAGGCTATTAACAACTAACTGGACGTGTATACAAAATTTCAGCTCAATCGGTTGAAGATATCTGCTTCAAAATTTAGTTCCAAGCTTTAGAATTCCGCCATTTATTGGATTTAGAGTGACGTCACTATAATTTTCAAATTATTATCAGCAAGCCCTTTCATTTGATACCCATATTGTAGAAATGCAATAAAAATATTTAGGTAGTCCGCCATTTTGGGTGTGCTGCCATCTTGGATTTAGAATGATATCAGCTTCAAAATTGAGTTGCAAGATTCCACCCGAAGAAACATACTTAGCTACATTGCAAGTTAAATAAATGCTTGTAAAAGAATAAGTAACTTTTTTAATTTAGGTTCAGCATGGATTTGGCAAACCATTTTCTGATCGCTTATTATTATGATAAAATGATCGCTCTGTTAGGCGCTGCGCAAACGTAGACACTTTTTGTTACCGACACGGCACACCATACAAGAAAACCGAGTTGCTGTATCAGTGTCAGGTGGAAGTAACTGTACACAAAAAGTGTCTACGTCTGCGCAGGGAGGGCTGGTTTCATATTCACTGGTAGCTTGTATCTCACACAAGACATAAAAGTGTCTACGTTTGCGCAGCGCCTAAGTCTCATTTTGCGACATTGTATTGACATTGAACATTGTTGCGAAGAATTACAATTTTGAAAATTTTGTAAAAAAAACACGAAGCCGCACCCCATGACATGCCGGGTAAGGTGCACTACCAACTATGCTATCGTGGCGTTGTCCAATTCGCCGACATTAATGCATGCAGGAATGTTAAGCAACAAAATCTGTTTTACTAACTGTATTTGAATCTGGACTCCGCTTGCACTCAACATCAAGTGGAGCGAAGTCAAATGCCTACTATGGAAAAGAGAGAAATGGACGCATGACAATAGTCTTCTGCATCTTTTTTTTAAATGTAATTTACGGGTAAGCACAGTGCCTTGATTTCACCTGATGTTAAGCACTGGCTATCTTATCTCTAGCTGCCCGAACACAACAATGCTACAAACATTATTGGCGATTATGGCGACATATTTAGATAAGATGATGGTAGCTAGCCAGGCGGACAAACAAGCCCTACCACCAACCAAACCGAGTACACAAACATGTAACCCCCGCTGGTAATCGAACCCGGGACCTCTGGGTCTAAACCACCACAGAGGCGGAAGGACGTAGGTATACATATCGCTTTAGGCTGTCATTGATTACAATTCATATTATATCATTATCATTATAGGCCCAGAAACCTCCTACAGCTCAATTATTCCTACACGAACAAACACACCATAACATTATAAACAAATCATACATAAGATTATTTGTTTCATATACTAATTCAGGGTTTTGATTTATCTCACCACAATTTCCGTTTAATACACCCTAATGCGCCATTGCTAAGGCGGCACAAAAGGTAAGTCAGACCGTCCAGAAGTATGACAAATTGCAACGTCCGCTGTTTTCAACTTAAATTGCATCCATTGTTCCTCGAAGCTCTTGAAACTAACATCATTGGAGGTGGTGAGGTGAAATGCTACGCTATATTCATAAATGTGTGAGTAATAATAATTTATTAAATAAATAGACATTAATAATACATCGTTGTTAGTACTCCAACTCTAAGGTCCCGCCTTAGAGTTAATGCCGCCCAGTTTGGCGAACGAAAGTTCTCAAATATAAAATTATGTTTTATAATATTTAAAGTGAGAAATCAGTGACAGAGTTAGCGCTCGGCCAAAAAAGAAAGTACTTTTTTTTCTTTTTTATTATTCAACTGCACCACCGCTTTTTGGCAGGCCTTTCTGTTCTTTTTTACTTTTTTTCTTTTCTTTTAGGGTAATTGAACCTTTAAGAGCTCTGTATGTATTTTTATTTAAATCTTTTCTTTCTTTTTTTTTGACTACGTACTCAATTTTTTTTCTTTTCTTTTCTTTTAACAATATGGATCTTATTACTAATACATTTTCTTTTTCGTATGTTTTACATGTTGTTATGTTACTACTTATTCTATTTACATTTGTTTAGTTGCTGATACTTGTTTTTTTATAAACTACTAAATTTCTTATATTTATTTCTAATTTATGTACATTTCTTTTGAATGTAATGTTGCTATTTATTCTATTTACATTAGTTTTGATTACTTTTTATACTGATGCATATTTTCTTATTACTTATTCATTTCTTATATTATATTACTTATTTTTAACATTATTTTTGTATGTTCTTTGTTACTGTTTATTCTTTTAGGTACATTCAGTTTATAATCTTATATATTTACATTTACATTTCCCTTTCTTCTCATTTGCCGTATTGTTTATACATTTTATTTCTTTCCCTAATAAAAATCTTGCCGCATAACTGGAAGTACTGGGTTCAATTGCTAGGTCGGACAAAGCATATTTCAGATTATCCGATGTATATCTCGGGTTTGCGATAACCAACCCGCGTGGCAAGCGTGACGATTAAGACAATACTCATCAATTGTAGCGATGACTAGATATGTTGGAGACCTTCGCCTATTACCAGTAGGACAGTATAAAGGCTATTTCCTTTTTTATTATGTTTGAATATTGAAAAAGCGTTGAAATAAATTTCCCTGGCGGGATTTGAGCCAGCACCTTCTGGTATTCACTGAGTCCATTAGCACGAACCATGATAGCCTAAGGGTTTGTTGTGTTCTGTAGTTAAAAGTAAAATTCCCAGTTCCTATATGGATGAACATTTTAAGTGAAGTGCTCTATAGCTATGTCACTTCCCATCAGGAGATAAAGTACTGTGAAGGGATCGTCGTAATTCTTCGACCAATAATAATACTAAAGTTAAGGCTCCGAAACAAAATGCATCACAAAAATAGCCGCGTTTGCTCACTGATACGTCCATCTAAATATCTTAATGGTAAAAGGTTAAAGGTATAGCACCAACAGCTTACTATAAACCTTAAATCTCAAACATAAAGGTCGTTAAGATTGTCAGAAATACCTACTTTAATGGTCCTTCATTATTTGAAATTAAACCACGAAAGAGTACTTGTGGTATAATTTCCCGGACAGTTTTTGATAGAATTGTGGGGCACCTACTACAGCTTCATGCCTACTACTCATATTATTGATTGAAGTCGCAGTTGTAAAATATCCACTTCAAAAATTATTTTATAACCCTTTTAGTATCCTTCAAAATGACCCCATTCGATGCACATTATTCATGTTGTAAACAAAAGGTTGGGTGCTATTACTCGATTTTTGGCTTGTGGCCAACTTTTTTTATCTGTGACATATACTCTGATAAGGCAACGATTTGTGTGTCCAGCACTTTAGAACAATATTTCGTTTTTGCACTTTCATATAGTAAAGCATAACTAGATAACTGTATTATTCGAAAAAGTATTAAACTATATAGCGCAATAAGTTATTTACGTATATTGATGTATAACAAAGTAAAGTAATAGTGAAAATGTGCCGGTCGCCGATATTTATTTTTTTAGTTACTTTATTGTACACCAAAGTTGTAGACAATCATCATCATCATCATCATCTCAGCCAAAAGACGTCCACTGCTGGACAAAGGCCTCCCAAGGATCTCCACAACGACCGGTTTTGTGCTGCTCGGATCCAGCGGCTTCCCGCGACCTTCACCAGATCGTCGGCCCACCTTGTTGGAGGCCTGCCCATACTGCTGACAATATTGACCATAAATTACCTAAGATCCTACCACACAAAAGATGTTACCACTAACTGCATGAAACGGAAAACAGTCGATTATAAATAATTGTTGACGGTTGTAAGACTAATTCATTATGACACGACCAACACCTCAGTTTGATCCTAGGATCCTGCAAAGGGTTTAAAAGTATCACTAATATTCGTACAGTGCGCGACTTTGCGGTTCTCGTCGACAAACTAAACGAAATGTTTACATAACCACATTAAAATATTTCACAAAGGTACAATAATCGCATGACCCTTGCAGTCAGCATAAAAACTGACCCATGTTCAAACGATCTCGCTAACCGTCAAACATAAATGTTTACTCTTTCACAGGCAGTAGGCTGATGTCTTTCAAATGCAAATGGGATTTGATGTCCGAGAATGTTTTACCACGTCATAGTTATATCCAATAAAAGTTGAGCCTTCATGCCCCTCTGTAAGTTTCAAATGTTGGACGTGCAAAGGTGCAGGCTTAACAATTGAGAGGGCCTGATAAAGTGGACGGTCTAACGTTATGTAGCTAATTCTGGCTAAGCCTAGCTCTTGGGAAGCAGTAACTAAGCGAAACTGCTTTGCTTTGGTGATTCAAAAAGCTTAACATTGTAAACTTTGCAGTTTTATAGGTATTATAGTTTATCTCCATTAATTTTTGAACTATTTTTTTAAAAACAAAACAGGTTAACATTGGGTCTCAATTCAGGTATTTTTTCCTTGTGACGTGATTCGAAAAATTTGTTAAAAACGTGAAGAAGGTGTACTCTACGTAGGGTAGTTTATACTTTGTTCTAATAAAAAAAATATATTTACTTCAGGCTGTTGCCCATAATATTGTTAGTATACAAATAACTTAAAAAACTATGTTAGTAAATACAAGTAGTAACTTAAAAAAAAAACAAACAACAAAACAAATTAATTAAGGTATTTGCCGCCCTCTGGGGCTCCGGGCTAAAATACACTTAAATATACGCTTATATACACACTTTATACACTTAAATATTTTTCATTTCATTTAATTTTCATTTCATTTCATTTCATTGATTGATTTGCAATAGAGGTGTTGGCACACTAAAAGACTTTGTCCCAACTTCAACTTAAAAGGTCCCATAAGACATATCTGATCAAATCGTTGATGTCTTTAAAATTGCTGGTATGTGCAGTTGAAGTCATAAGAAAGATATGTTTAAAGTTTCTAGGTGAAAGTGTAACAAAAGTGATGACCGCGAAAGATATGTTATAAGTACAAAGTATGTTGATGACACAAAAGAGAAAAGTATCTATTAGAATTACATTTGCCACAAACAGCCTGAACACAGCTCATGCCTACCTATCTTTACCCCGAATACTAATTTTATTTATTCGTATTTCGAAATCTTTTCGGTTTCCAATATCAAGGGACATTGGATCTGCCAATGCCATATAAGTACGGCCCTACCGTCGAACACAATTATACACTGTATCACTTACGTGCAAAGTCGAGAACCGCATGAGTGGCCTTAAAAGGTAACATTCTCTGGAACATTCGAGCACATTTCCAATGCGCTATTTGGAGTCGTTCCTTAAAATCGGTAGTGCTTAAATTCCGCCGCGTACAATGGCTTCGGCTGTATAATAACGAGTGCAGTCTTAGCTGTTGCCGTGATCGAAGCTCGTTTTATACTGTTCGACTATTATTTCTCTTTTTTTTCTTAAAATAGGCTACGTTTTACTGATAATATTAAATAATTATGAGATAAAAACGGTCGTAAAGTTATTTAAAATTTAATAAAAGCAAAGAAAGCTTGGGAATCCATGTACTCAATATCGAGACATTACACATATATTGTTGTTTTGTAAAGGCGAAGACGTAGGCTCAGGTTGCCCGGGTCGCGTGTCGCGGGGATGGTGAAAAAAACACCCAGGTACACGTCTGTACCTGGTATAAAGCGCGTGTGAACCGAGAGTTTTCGTTTTTTTTTATATATATTTTACGGGTAACCACAGTGCCTTGATCTCACCTGATATAAAGTGATGATAAAGCCAATGATGGAAGCGCACTTCACCCGGGAACCACAACTAGTGAAGCACTGGCTATCTTATCTCTAGCTGCCGGAACACAACAATGCTACAAACATTGGATGTTATGGCGACATATTTAGAAATGATGGTGGTAGCTAGCCAGGCGGACTAACAAGCCTTACCACCAACCAAACCGAGAACACAAACATGAACCCCCGCTGGGAATCAAACCCGGGATCTCTGGGTCTAAACCGGTGGTCTTAGCCACTAGACCATAGAGGCGGTTAACATCGTACACTGCTTCTACGAGTACGGTGTCTTAAGCCTATACTAGTGTGCACGTGTAGTGTATCTAAAAGTGTAGTGGCACAAAATAAGGTGACTGCAGAAGATAAGCTTCATACAAGCGCGCTCGAGCAAACGCACACATAGACCTCTCACGTACACGGAATCTCGCAACAGATGCGCTCAGACTGATAAGTTAGCTAAGTATATAAGGTCACATTTTATTATGAGGAGAAATATTTTGAGGATAAATTCAACAACATAAATAAATTATTTTTATGAAAAAACCTTAAATTTATATACGCTAGTTTTCAAGAAAAACGTCAAAAGACATTTCGATTAAATAATAAAATAAAACACCCTTTACGCACTATCGGTATTTTCAATTCAAAGGAGCCGAAACAGAAAGGCCACAATGCCTACACCGCTTACACGTGCCCGTAGTTTCATTCAAAGGAGAGGGCAGAGAGGCCGCAATGCTCTTAAAAAAAATTGTGTTTGGAAAAATAAAAATAAAAACTAACCTGATTTTTTTTTGTGCTAGGGCCTTATTTGTCGAAATATTTGCGGTTGATAAAATCTGACCTTATATATTAAGCATATCTTCTACCCTGTTTATTTTGTGGTAGTGTCATTTTGAGGAATGGGCTGGATTACATACCATGCTTCATGTAGCTCTAATTGTCCTCGTGTTCTCCATTTTCCACTTTATAATCTTGTGAATGGTCATTTGTCTCAAACATAAATGTAAAAAAAAGCAACTCTGCATAACATCAGGAGTGCATTGTAAACGTCACTATCGTGTTACAAAGAGCAGGCACTCTCACATTGAAACGGATAAGTGCACGGAATGGGCTTTTTATACAGCGTGTAACAGAAAGGTGTGGTAAAAATGCAAAGATCAAAAGTGTATCCGATCAAGATCTTGTATGTGTTGTAACTAAGAACATAATTATTATTTAATTTGTCAAGCCATTGCAAATTAAATATTTTTAACGACCTCCTTGGTCGAGTGGCTTGCACCGGTTTTCATGGTGTCGCCATCTCTGAGGTCCTGGGTTCGATCCCCGGTCGGATCAATTTAGAAATACCTGTTTTTCTAAATTGTTTCGGGTCTGGGTGTTTCCTATGTATAATAAGTATGTATTTAAGTATGTTTATCCGTTGTCTAGTTAACCATTTTTCGAGTTCCTTAAGGAAGCTTTTCTTGAGGCTAGATAATTGGTGTGAGTGTGGGAAACATTTGTTTATTTATTAACATTTATATTAGTGAAGTCATGCACGTCAAGTGCGCAAAAGCAAGCAGCAGTGATCATAAATGTAAGTACACAGAGAATACTATACAGCAAGGGCTGTGACTTGTTTATTGTGATGTGACGTCACAATAGAAATACATAATTAAAAATTGCTTAACAAATTAAAGTTAATAATTATGTCTCAGTAACTCTGCATACAAGATCTAGACCGGATACGTTTTGGATCTTTTCAGTTTTACCACACCTTTCTGTTACAGGTTGTAGACGCAACGCGACTCTCCGTTGCTTAAGGTTATTTGTTTATTTATTCATAAAGGTACACCGACAATAATCATACAATTTCATTTACAAAAAAAATAACCAATCTTGTAAACTAGTTAAAATTTTCAAAAGAGATTTATTAGGTAAATAATAAAATATCGCAACGTAAAACATACTTACATCAACCACGTCTTTTCGCAAATTGGGCGACTGGTATTTTAATTGAGATTAAGCGTGTTAGTGTGTGAAGAACAAAGTTTACCGACATAGCCCGAAAAGTTGCTAAGCTCAAGCGGCAGTGGGCAGGGCACATCGCTCGCAGGACTGATGTCCGCTGGGGTGGAGCAGTTCTAGAGTGGCGACCGCGTACCGGAAAACGCAGTGTGGGCAGGCCTCCAACAAGGTGGACCGACGATCTGGTAAAGGTCG
Source organism: Eudonia lacustrata (assembly GCA_947562085.1). Taxonomy (NCBI): domain Eukaryota; kingdom Metazoa; phylum Arthropoda; class Insecta; order Lepidoptera; family Crambidae; genus Eudonia; species Eudonia lacustrata. The sequence goes on from OX387318.1 coordinate 9,520,923, forward strand.
AAGGAAGCCGCTGGATGCGAGCACCATAAAACCGGTCTTTGTGGAGATCCTTGGGAGATGCCTTTGATCAGCAGTTTTGGCTGAGATAATGATGATTAAAATTTGTCAAAATACTATTACACAATAAATATTAAGGGTGCAAAAACTTTAAGTTTGTTCTTGTTATTAAACGCTATTAGTCAGCTTAGTTTGATCATCGGTTGAGAACAACACCTTGAACACCTAAAAGGAACAATATAACAAAATATTATCATGATTCTATAAAATATATTCCATTTTCTAGTAACATACATACCTTCCTTGAATTTTTTTACGCCGTCACATATTGCGAACCATGATAATCCTATTTGCGCATATAAATAGCAATTACGTATCATAAAATATGAAAATTGTTCCTCGGATCTCTCGTATCCTTACCCTCGGAGCCATTTAATAAGCATTTTTATGGCCATAATACACACTCAGAAACAAAATACCCATAAAAATTGGGATAAAGATATTTTGCTCTCCTGGCGTTAAAGTACTTTAATTCGCAATAAATAAAAAAGCTTAGCTTAGCGACGTCTAGAGTCGTCTTGAATTTGCATGCTCAATATATGGAAACCTGTTTATAAATGTCTTATAGAGTCGAAAGAGCACAGAAGAAGTGTTTTTGTACAGAACTGATAACTTTCATTCTGATTATTTTTTAACTAGTCGGCTGAACGTACGGGGTGTAAGGGGTCTCACCCTACACCATTAGGGGCCCAAACCAACCTCTCCTGCGCGTGCTGCACCCTGCTGTCTAACAGACGAGGCTCTGGCGTCCGACCGATGTCGGGATACTCATCACATCCCGAAAGTAGCTAACAAAGTGCACAGAACGGTGTCGGGCAGCAGCGACACTGGTGCGATTAGCTACGCACTGCGATTGCCAACCCACATGCCCAGCGTGGCAATTATGGGCAAACCCTCCGAATGCCGATACAGACCAGACCACGGCCCCAAGTTGAGAGTATCCGCGGATCGTGCTCGGTGGCGTGCACTTGGAGAGGCCTATGTCCAGCAGTGGACTAGTATATGCTGGTGATGAACGTACTCGGTACACCTTTTGGAATAGGGTGGGTGAAGTGTCAATCTCTTTTATTGCTTTGTAAAATTAATCTTAGCGTGCCAATACGTGCAAGACACTTTATATTATCGAGGTAAAGATTTATTCTGTTTTGTGTTAGTTCTGCTTGATCTCGGTTTTTGGTTGTTCTAGGTGTTCTTAGATAAAGGGTTCTGCTATTCAACATATACCCAATAGTAGAACCCTTTATAAAATAATAAGCAGAACCTAACCTAAGAGCATAAACAATAAATAAAGGAGGTTTAATTAATACGTTTGCAAGTTCGCGCAAGATTTGCATTTGGCTAAGATGCATATCAGCTTATGTTGAACTTCGGTACCTCGGTCTGTCCAATAGTATTTATCGCTTGCCCACTAAATTGTTGTATTTGACAGAGATAAAAAGCAACCCGTATTACACATAGCATAGCAATAACGTAATAGATAAAATGTATTTTTTCAACCTGTATTGCCAGGCCAGTGTTCAGTTATTATGATTCAAACTTCTATACACACAGTTGTATCATATCACATAGTTGTATTAAGTAATATAAAGCTAAAACATTAACAAAATATCAAAAACATACTCATATTTAACAAGAAAATCCTTGACATAAAACCTAAAAATTCCTAAAAAAAGAAATTGGATATTTGCACAAAACTCGACAATCCCCTAGTTTAATTTCCTGTCGAAACTGCAGTTTCAATTGCGAAAGCAATATTTAAAATTCAAATTCCTCGTCTCAAAAGCGTATGGTGCTGCATAATAGAAAATGTATTTTTTCAACTGAAAGAATTCATAGGTGAGTTACTCATAGTATTACGACTAAGAATTTCGTAATCTGTAGTTGAAAGCCTATTTTCAAATTCTGGGTAAGACAGGAGCTTAGACATAATATGAAAACTTTAAAACGCTGTGCAATCCAATATAGGAGTATGACCCATTATAGCTCATTATAAAGAAAAAAGATACTAGGGAAAAGAAGACCGGGAGAAAAATTGTAGTGGGTTAAGAACTTGAGAACCGAGGAGCTTGATGACGCAGTGGTTAACGCACTCGGTCTGCGATTGCAAAGGTTAATCAACTTTCGCAAAAGCCGGTCATCGGATGGGTGACCAAAAATGTATCATCTTGAACTTTCTCTGCTTCGGAAAAAGAAGATAGCACCGCTAGATGTAGAAGAATGTTGTCAAGTTTAATAGTAAACGAAGTTTTGTTAGGAAGCATTTCAAAAGTAGCACACAATTCTTATTTTGCGTGAAGCCACAATTTACAGTTGCTGTATACGCCATGTTAGAAGTTAACAAATGGTTCAGCAGTTAAAATTTTGTATTTTAGCGACACGTTCCCACCTAAACTTGACGTGTGTGGAGTCTAGAAAGTTCCGGGGAAGTTGGAAAGTCCCAAGTTTGAAGCTGCTCGCAGGTCGCAGATTGTTTCCTGGGAAGTTCCTAAACGATTCAGCTGTATGACGATGTTGTGGATTGCGAAAAGCTTGTACCTACAGATTTGTGAATAGAAGTTTGTTGTTTTGATCCACTGACGGGTAGGTTTACCCTGGCATCCTAATGCAACTTTATTTTATGAGCCAATGCTATCATTTGGTGGCACTGTCCTTTTGATGAAAGTAATAAGAGTAGCCTTTTGATGAAAGATTTATATATTTTTCTACTCTTCTATTGCTTGAAATATTTCTGTGTAATGTTCGAATCACTACATTTAGGAATTATTAGAAAGTTTAGTAAACGTTATAAATTCTTTTTATATTTCTTTGATTATTTCACACTTTTTTGAGTCTTCTTTTCATTGGTCCTTCGAGCAAGATTATTGATGGTTTCCTTGAGAAATTATAAAATGTTGTTAATAGCTAATGTTTGCTTTGAAACTTATATGGTATCAGCATCATCAGCTCATAAAGTCCCCACTGCTGGGGCACGAGCCTTCCCTATGGATGGATAGGGAGAACGGGCCATAAACCACCACGCAGGCCCAGTGCGGATTGGTGGTTGTTAACGACTGCTAATGCAGCCGAGACCAACGGCTTTACGTGCCTTCCGAAGCACGGAGGAGCTCGAGATGATAAATTTTTGGTCACCCATCCGATGACCGGCCTTTGCGAAAGTTGCTTAACCTCAGCAATCGCAGACTGGGCGCGTTAACCACTGCGCCATCGAGCTCCTCGCATGGTATGGTATATATGGTATAAAAAGCATTTAATAACATTAAATATAAAGAGTAAGTGGTTGGTAAGTGGTTAGACACGCACTACTAGACCAAAACTGTTTATACCGTAATACTGAACAACATTATCTAGTTATCATATCGTTCCAGATCAGACTGAACTTGTCAATAAATATAAGAATAAGTGTCAGGAAATGCGGAAAGAGTATTTTGATAAAACTTCACGGGACAAAGGGATTTGGTATAAAACCATTCAGTGTCAACCTCTTTGGATACCGTGGTATGGGTAATAGGTACATTATTGCGGCTCATTGGTTCTGGACGCTTTCCATTAACAATTTCGCATAGTTAATGAGAAAAATCGTGTCTCCAGATTGCACAGTGTGTGGCAAATATGTAGCAACGTGTTAATAGTAGACTACATACGGGATCACAATTGGAGTATATAGATTTTATTTAAGTTAATCTGGTATTCCAGGCTAAATCCTGCAAATCGTGAATCGTGCAAAGAGGTGCCTATTCTCACTGACCTTGACGCGCATCTCTAATGTTCTCCTTCCAGCGTAGCAGCAGTAACTTGCTCAAACACCTCATCGACACGCAATGTCCGATGACCCTGCAGGGTGGCACTTTAACCATGGATAAAATCCAGTTTACACAACACGAAACATTTATGCACCAAAATTACATGAAGAAGTTATAGGACACTCATGTAATTCAGAGCGTTGGCGGGAGAAGAAACTCAGTCTACATTTTGTGACGTCAAGAGTCTTTTTTTACGTTTACGTAGGAAAAGGAAGCGAGATCAAACAGCCTCAATGAATTGAATTTAAAATATATCAAAACAAAACTCCTCGAGATCCAACTCCTTTTTTCAAGGCCGGCAACGCATCTGCGATTACTTTGGTTTTGCGGGTGTCTATGGGCGGCGGTGATTACTTTCCATCAGGTGACCCGCCTGCTCGTTTGCCTCCTTTTAACGTTAAAAAAAAATATATGCCCAACCACGCACTGAGAAAGATTTCCTCCATTTTTTGACGGTATGTTTCCCTTACCGAACTTAGAGACGACAACTAGCATCTTAATTAAGTGGAATATGCTTGATGTAGGTATGGTATTCATCAAGTGTAACAAGGTTTCTATTTAACTTCGTGTGTCATTGTTTACATTTAAGAGAAAGTGGTGTTTAATGTTTTTTATATATATTTTTTTACATTTGTTGCTACCTAAGTATCTAAGATTTTCCAGGACTGACATGGTCACATCGGTGATCAAAGTCCTTTATAATAAAGATTAAAAAAAAGAACTTCATTATGAGGAAACTATCGTGCCTGTATCAATACTATAAAAAGGTAAAATCTGAAATATTTGATCTATTTCTAAAAGTTTTTGAACTGTAAGAAAGCTATAAGACCGCTGAGACAATATAAGTTAAGTATATTTTATTTTGATATTTCTTTTATCAAAAAAGCTAGTTCTTTTATATTCTTCTGTATTTTATTCGTATTATGCTATACCAATACCACTACTCTTGAAGTGTCCTCAAAATTACGAATCAGCTTCACAAACAAAAGCAATCCAATCTAGCATTCAGAATGCAAAACTTTATGTCACAATGGATAAAGAACATTCAATTCCATATTCAAAATACAATTGGAACGACAAAAACAAGTGACACAAGTTGCATGTCGACTTATTTCCAGCAGAGGGAGCCTATTCAGTTTGAAAAACGAACGGCGCAGTGAAGTGAGCCATGAGTTGATAGGTACGAGCGGATGAAGGCGCGCATATCTCATCACTTCCGTTTTTATAGGGCATGTTCACATCTAGTTGTGATTGTAAAGGCCTGCTTGTATGGTTTACGCTCAAGCGGATTGACAACACAATGGAGGATAACGCCTCAGTGGATAATGTGCTCGGCCTGAAATCTGAAAGTCTGGGTTAATTTCCAGGTCGGGCAAATTGTGTTTTGGACTTTTCGATGCATAAGCCGAGTTTGTGTTCATAAACTCGCGTTTGGCAAGAGTGGTGATTAAGACAATACCTACTAACTGTCGCAATAACTAGATTTTAGTCTGGAAACGTTTTGAAAAAAATGTTTTTTTGTTTTATTTATTTTATTTAAAAAAAATATTAAGTTAATACATATCAATAGTAGCGATAACTTGGTTTAAATGTTTGAGACTTTTAGACAGTATATAGGCTATAGGTACTTTTAAAATACCTAATTTTAATATTTTATTGATTTACCGCTGTCCTTTACTAACATAGTCGCTACCTATTCTCTTACCTTTTTGTTCGATTGGAAAGACACAAGTTTATTGAATGATCTCGTTTGTGTTGCAAACAATCAATATACTATGTTCTTTATAGATTTACACGTCGTCTTAACAAGGTCTTAACATTATTTATTTATTAGCTGCCTCCTTGCGACTTCGTCTACGTAAAAACACCCTTGAACTAAAATAAAACATCCTAAATAAATATTTTGTTTTATTAAATATTAGGTTGGGGAAAAAGTCTTTTCGCATAGTACCTAATAGATTGGGGGAAAAGTTTCTTCGCATTTTTTAAGAAAATTCAAAACATTTTTAATATAGTTTATTTACATTTAACTAAAGTATGTAGGTGCCATTTTGTTCGATAACTTTTGAGTTTCGAAAGTTTTCGAAAGTTTTGAGTAAAACGCCATTACAATAATTTAAGTAGCCTGCCATGACCTGATCTGATCAGACAATTGTACGATAATAGGTACCTTATTAATTGAAGATTACGGGTTACTCTACTACACCTGATGTTAGTGGAGTCCGTAGGCGAAGACAACTGGTGCAACGTAAAAACAGCATCAGCAGCAGTGAAATCCAGCATCAGTCAACCTCACCCTGCCGGCCCAAAAGGTGATTTTTAACGCCCCGTTTGAAGCCTTACCTTAATACCAGGTGAATGAAAGCCAAGTCTTCATCATCATCATCATCGGCCTATATTAGTCCACTGCTGGACATAAGCCTTACAGACACTTAATACCTTAGAACATTAAAACCCTTAATACCAAGTAAATGAAGGCCAAGCAAATAATAATAAAAAAACACCAAGGAGAACTTATACCGCAACACTAAAAACTTCATCGTGGCATTCACGATATATAAAATGTTACAGAAATCAATCTTTCAGGAGTACAACTAAGTAACCAACCCACGTATTGAGTTGTGTTGGAAGAAGTCGTAACATCTACGTGTCCCCGTGTAACATGAATAAATTTGATGCGGAGTGGAATTAAAGCCGGCTCACACGTAACGCGTTCGTAACGAGCCCGTCACGATTTATGATTCGGAAAATAAGGGATGGTGTTTGCGATACCTCGCTAACGGTATGACGTTGCTCCACTGCGAGATGAATGTGATTTTTCGGAATACATTTGGCGTGGTATGGAATTAAGCGAGCGCGATGTTTTTATATGACGGCTACTTCAGGATTTCATGAATGAACCATAAGGATCGGATTGGGAGCGTAGCGTACGTTTTAAAATGAATTTAACTGCAAAGAGCTTTTTACGAACTGTATTATTAATTTACTAAATTGAAAATATAGATGGTAGATAAAAGGATTAATGTTAATAATAGAATAAATACTATAATAAATATATACTTATTCAAAATTATCGATACTACTTTTCCATAAACCCTAGCTTAAAACTATCCTGTCTAGATACTTAACAGAAATATTAATAATAAATAATTAAAACAGCATAGAAAAGAAATAAAAATTTCACCAAAAAATACTTGAAAAAAAACACTTTAAGCTTTTGCAATATACTAAAATGTCTCTTTCAGACCGTTTCTATGCAGTAGTACTTTCAAATATTAACAATGCAACGGGATTCGCGGCGTATAGGTACAGCCTCCTCGCGCTGAGTGTAAGTTGCAGTGACATATTTATATCCCGGGTGAATTTGACGCATTGGCGCCATTACGGGTAGCACTTTTTAGATTTGTACGTGTCGTTACTTAAGGTTGTAATTTTGCGTATTCCAAAAAAGATAATAAGTTATCGAGTAATTTTTTTCTAATAAACTTTCCAAATTTTTGTATATTCACAAAAAAAATGTGTATAATTTAAAAAAATATATTTTTATCAAACAATCTCTTCCAGTTCGTTCATATGCAGTAGCACAGAATAAATAAGCGGTAGGTAGTACTTTCAAATATTAACAAGGCAGCGCTATTCGCGCCGTGTGCAGCGTCCTCGCACTGAGTGTAAGTTGCAGTGACATATTTTATTTCCCGGGCGTATTCGCGCTGACGCCGCGCCGCCGGCACGGTAGCTCGACTCCTTGACTGGTTACGTTACGTACGAACGTTACGTTTCGTTACTTACGGTTGCAAGACTGCGTGTAGCCTAAAAATAATTTTATTCTCAAGCGGAATGTTTTAAACACATTTTATTAACACCTTTTCCCATTTATAACTTGTTCGCAACATCACCAGCTCATTTTATGACCCCACTGCTGTAGCACGAGCCTTCCCTATAGGTGGATAGGAAGAACGGGCCATAAACCACCACGCGGGCCCAGTGCGGATTGGTGGTTCTTAACGACTGCTAATGCAGCCGGGACCATCGGATTTACGTGCCTTAGAAGCACGGAGGTTTTCGAGATGATAAATGTTGGTTCCTCTAATCGTTCGCAACATAATTTACTTTAAATTCTGATTTATATCCAAGTATCTCTTCCAGTTCGTTTCTATTCGGTAGTAGTTTCAAATATTAACAAGGCAGCGAGATTCGCGCCGTGTGCAGCGTCCTCGCGCTGAGTGTAAGTTGCAGTGACATATTTATTTCCCGGGCGTATTCGCGCTGACGCCGTCACGGTAGCTCGACTCTTTGACTGGTTACCTCACGTTACTTTTGCTTGCATCTCTGCATTAGTTCGCGAAATCAGCATTTTAGTTCTCATACTTTTTAGAGAATTGCATTGTGAAATGTTACCGCAATAAGTAGTAGTTATATTTATTAATTGTTTTATTTTACTTGGCCTTAATCTTGAGCTAACGGCCTAATCATTACCATGAGATGATGGTAATGATCTGCCATTCTATCGAAAACTTTTTTGGCAAAAGTATATAGGAATTGATAATGCCGACGACATTATAAAGACAACATCTTTGTTTTAAATTTATGTAAAAATACCTTTTTTTATCTTACAGTGCAGCACTTGGCATCAGGCCGAAGGTAGAAGCTGGACACTTCACCTGGAATCCTCAACTGCTGAGCTGGCTATCTTATCTCTAGCGGTCAGTAGTTCGACTCGGAACACAACAAATGCTACAAACATTGATGCTAGCCAGGCGGACCAACAAGCCCTACTACCAACCAAACCAAATCGAACCCGGGACCTCTGCCTGAGACTGGTGAACTTAATCACTAGACCACTGAGGCGGTAAACTTTTTAGTGCCTGGAATGAATTCTAAGAAAACTTTTGACGTTACAAGCATTTAAAAGTTTACATTTCTACTTTTTTATAGTTATTTTAGGAAGGTTAAAAGAACATAAAACAGCCAGGGTGAGTCAATACATATTGTACAACTTGAAAAAAATACTGTCTGCCTTATGTGTGATAAAGTAAGGAGAATATAAACTTGATACTCATTAAACAATAAACAAAAGCGAAAAATCCAAAATTATAACGAAGCCAATGATAATTTTTACTTTTAGAGACTACGCAAGCTACACAAACCATTTCCAAGTTATAAATAATTTACGGGACACTTTCTCAGTTTGCACAAACGAGCTGAGCCCAAGTCCCCGAAATTCTTGAAGTCATAAAACCGGAACACAAAAGCAACGTGGCCGAAAGATGTATCCATCCATCTTATCATCGGGTTGAGAGCTTACGCGCGTCTCAGAAATGGTCGTGTAAACTGGAACGCAACGATATCTTTGTGACAGAGGAGCATAGATTTGTGGATGCGGCTTTTTACGAATGTACTGTAGTGATCGGGACTGCTTGGAGGCGCGAACCTACTGGCAGCCGTCGCGTTCTTCGTTCAAATCTAATTTAAAACGACACGCGACGGAAGAAAGGACGATCGACTAGAGCATCAACCGCGGGAGCGACGACGTCTTATTAATAGAATTATCATTGTAATAATCTTGAAAATACCAATATATAAAGTAAACGCTCTACTTGTTTCAATATACGTCCCCATATAAGTGAAGGCCCCTCAGGCCTTTACAGTACATACCTTTACTAAGTGCGTGGTTACACACTACACAGGTCTCGCTGTAACAATGAACCCTGTAAAAGGTATTATGGTTATTGTTTTTTTTTCATTGCAATTTGTAGTTTTGTAAACTAAAACGCAACGATTGAGACTGAGATGAGCATGGATGCGGCTTTTGTGTCTAACTTGGACACATGACATACCATGACATGTTTTCTAAAGTCTCTATTATCTAGTAGTTACGACCATCCATCACAGTCCCGGTTTCGGATCCGGAATACATGATTGTACCTACTCTGTTTAGTTGGTAGTATGGCATAGATAGATAGATAGATAGATAGATAGATAGATAATACTTTTATTGCAACACTATAAAACATAAACATGAACAAAAGAAAAAAAAGAAAAAATTACAAAGTTACAATTTGGCGGTCTTATCGCTTTCAAGCGATTTCTTCCAGACAACCAGTCGGATGGAGAGAGCTAATAAACTGTAAGATCAGAGGTGAAACTATGAAAACATGCTAGAATAATGTGTATTTTATAAATGAAGCAAAATAATACCTACTTAAACATAATAGTAGTCTCAGGTAGGAAAGTAGCGGATATGGCAGTTTTGCAGCAGGACAGGGTTAATCGGAAAGGTAGAATTTTTTCACGAGCTCTTTAAATAAGTGAATGGATTTCGCACGCCTGATCGCAACTGGAAGCGAATATAAGGCATATTTAAAGTAGATACAGGAAGACTACTCCCTTTACAGGGTCGGTGATCACAGGGAGTCTGGGTGACCATGGACCATGTTAAGGATTAGAAACGTCAGGACAAAATCAAATGTTAAGAATATGCCGTATAAAACGTATGGGTCATTATCAAGAGTATTTATTTACGTATAGCCATGTAAACGTACATAGTAGTAACATTTTGTAGAAGTATTATATCCCATGGCCTTTCAAACATACCAAGAAAATAACAGCAGCAGTAGCAGAGAAGCGTCGTGAAAAACAAAAGAACATTGACAGTTTAAGTATAAAATAAAAGAGTGTTATTTACTAAAAAGTATTTACTCCGTACCATCAATCTTAACTCATATTCTACATCAGGACATCTGGGCGACCACTTGTAAAATTTTGTTGTTGTATGTTTGATGGTTTTCCTTAATAAACAAAATAAAAAATATACCATATCAAGAGGAGCCAATATCCTTTCCTGACTCATGTGCAGAGGGTATTGTTTCCCAAAGTATCTCGTGCCAAGGCATGATAAGGCTCGGTGGGCCCGAAGGGATTCGTCAATGTTTCACGAATCGGCGTGCCAAAAAATTGGCCCAACAGTGGAGGGGTAGGGGGGGGGGTTAATTTTTTGCGTAATCGAGATAAGACACATTATGGAGCGAATGACGGATGTGAAACTCGTAAGTCATGTATACCGTGTTGAACGAAGCCGTTATTTTGTACTTTGCGGTAGAAGAGGGTAGCTTTTGAAAGCTAAAGGTTCTTTGTTATTTATTTATGATAGACTTGTGTTTACCTTTTCACCTGACGTTAAGCGATGATGCGATGATCTTATGTTGAGTAAGTAGTAATGTTAATTAGCCTACTGTCCGACCGCTAGCCAAAGCCTCTATCATTTAAATCGCTAATACTGATAGACATCACTACGCTTGCCAAATTTGGGCTGGTAATTACAATGCCGTGCTATACATTTAAAAATCTTTGCACGACCCGGGAATCGAACATAGGACCTCCGGATCGAGTCGAGCCACTAGGCCACCAAGGTGCATCGTGAGTGTGTATGTAAAAATTAATTTGCAATGATCAATAGCTTACTTAAATATTTTTATGTAAAACTATTCTCAGCTTTACGGTAGAGAAACTAGTTTAAATAATGTACCTAACTGACTTTAAGAAAAATTCATTGTTACTAGAATAACTTTGACATACACAACTTTTCAATATAATAAACAGACAACTTAAATTTGTTACCAAAATTATACACATTAACATTATATAATTGACTAGCTGTGCTCGCGACTTCGTCCGCGTGGAATAGTGACTTTCGGCAGCATTTTTAATTTTTTAGGCTCTTTTCCCGTTTTTGCAACATTTTTCACTGATGCTTCGCTCCTATTGGTCGCAGCGTGATGTTATATAGCCTAAAGCCTTCCTCGATAAATGGACTATCCAACACAAAAAGAATTATTCAATTCGAACCAGTAGTTCCTGAGATTAGCGCGTTCAAACAAACAAACAAACAAACAAACTCTTCAGCTTTATATATTAGTATAGATTATTTTAAAATTTATTTGCCTTTTGTAAATCTTTTGGAATTCACATCGAAATTGCTCCTGCGCACAGATGAATCCTTCACAATAAAAATAGTATTAACAAAATAGGGAGTCACGAGCGCCTTTACGTCCCCAGCGGAAAGCTGCAACTTTTCCTTTGTGCCGATACTTCTTTTCCTTTTTTGTTGTCAATCCCAACTCGGAAGTTAGCGAGCAATGTACACTGAGCAATTCAACGCGCTGCAAATACTCCGCTTAAAAATGTTTGGAAAGTTCACGAAGCAATGGCCGCATAGCATTATTAGTGTCTCAACCTTTTAATTTTTTATTAATTGTATTTCTAGCAATTTATAGTTAAACCCTGTAGGGTTACTGCAACTGTGTTCGACAGGAAGCGTTGGTTGACACTTTATTTCTTTAATTATTAGAAATAGGAACCAACAAAAGATTTTTAACTTATGCAACCTTTGAATGGATGTTATATTTTGGCGAATGAAACTGGTGTCTGGGTTACTGCATCGAACATTGATGCCATTACCCTACCAATAAGCAGTCGAATGTCATCAATGCTGAGTGGCAACCATTTGGTCGGCGACTATTTTAATTTAAAATTTAGTTTTAGTTTGAAAAATTCTTGATCAATAATAATTAATTGGGATGTAAGGGGCTAAACACTATCTTAGTGACCTAAGTCAACCTCACCTTCTCGTGGTGCATCCCGCTGATCAATGGACGAGGAAATGACGACCGCCAGATGGCGGTATATCCATCCTAAACCAGGCGTAGCCAAAATAACAAAGGCCGGTGACGGGCAGCAGCGTCACCATTTCGAGGAGCTACGACCTGCGGTCGCCAACCCGCATGCCCAGCGTGGCGACTATAGGCAATACCCCCCCATATGCAGAGTTAACATAAAGCCGAAGATCGGGCTCAGTGGCATGCATTGGGAGAGGCCTATGTCCAGCAGTGGACTAATGTGGGCTGATTATGAATCATTATTATTTTTCTTTCTTTTTTTCTTTATTTCTTTCTTTATTATTTATATAAATACTGGTAAGTTATCATTATTTGGTTCTTTGTCAAATGCTGCAGATGCTACTAATTAAAAATATTTGAAAAACTCGTAACATTGTGTCTCTTATTACCTTTTCCATTTGATATTGACTCTTTGATTTATTAGGCCGACTTTTATTTGAGCGTAAATTCTTTGTTATCTTTTGGGGATAATAAAATGATAAACATAAAAAGTAAGTCGTCGTCATTTGAAGAAAGAGAACATTTTCAAAGTGTCAAATTCCTTTTATGCCCTAAGGATATAATTTGGGAACTTGTAAAGAAATCCCTAGGCGAGCCTGCCCTCACTTGTTTGTCGTTAGTAACTTTGGTTTTGTTTGATTTCTATATTTATTTTGGGAATAAAGTTGGAATAATGTTTTTTTTGACGACTGTTTTTTGTTAAAAAAATTATGCGACCGCCTAACGTTATTATTACCTTAAGAATAAGGAAAAAGTCAAATGAGGTTAAAGTTTTAAACCTACAATTGTTTTTGTATTTTAACAGAGTTCCTATGTCATTGGGTAAGTATTTTAAAATAGGTTTTTGTGGGTGAAAATATTGAATCTAACTATTTTATTCAATTCAATTATTTCACGCATCATGACTTATTTTGATTATTGTAGATACTCGTTCATTTTCTCCTACAAACATAACCGCTTTAAAGTGTTGAGTTGAATGGGTTTTTTAAGTGTCCAGTGAACTCATTAAATTAAGTTAATTCAACAAAATTATATTTATTACTGCGTTGGTGGGTTCTACCAACATATTTTTTTTTTTTTTTTTTTATATTAGAAGGAGGCAAACGAGCAGGCGGGTCACCTGATGGAAAGCAATCACCGCCGCCCATGGACACCCGCAAAACCAGAGGAATCACAGATGCGTTGCCGGCCTTTAAGGAAGGAATAGGCTCGTTTCTTGAAGATTCCTAAGTCATATTGGTCCAGAAATACCGCCGCTGAGAGCTGGTTCCACAGCACTGTAGTTCGTGGTAAAAAATTACGTGAAAAACGCACAGTAGTAGATCGCCATCCATCAAGATGGTGTGGATGGAAAGACAGTCGATTGCGTGTAGTGCGGTGAAGGAAATCAGCGGCAGGGATCAAACCGAACAATTCCTCAGAGCACTCCCCATGATAAAGGCGATAAAATATACAGAGAGATGCAACGTCTCTCCGAAGGGCCAGTGGATCGAGCCGACAGGAGGTTACCACGTCGCCGACAACTCGAGCAGCTCTGCGTTGAATGCGGTCAAATGGGAGGAGTTGGTACTGGGGCGCCCCAGCCCAAAGATGGGAACAGTATTCCATATGAGGCCTGACCTGTGCTTTGTAAAGCTGTAAGCGATGGGTCGGCGTGAAATACTGTCCCGCTCTATTGAGCACACCCAGCTTTTTCGAAGCTAATTTAGCTTTACCTTCCAAATGACCGCGAAATTGAACGTCACTCGAAATATCGACGCCAAGGATTCCAATGGTCGGTTTGGTATCAAGGGGAGCTCCTTCAAAGTTTAGAGATACGACGAAAGGATGTTTTTTAGCGGTAAACACGCAAACTTGTGTTTTGGAAGGGTTAAAATGGACTAGATTAAGTCGGCCCCTATTCGAGACATGACTTAACATGTTCTCAGTGTCAGTCACAAGTTTATTCCGGTTCTCGATAACGCTTTCCAGAGAAATATTAGTACGTCCGGTGTAAAGCGTATCCCCAGTACCGTCGTCTGCATAGCAATGAATGCTGTTGTTATGCAACATGTCATTGATATGCAGAAGAAATAGTGTAGGCGACAGCACACACCCCTGCGGGACTCCAGCATTCACGGGCTTCAGGTCAGAGCATGATCCGTCAACTACGACTTTGATGCTACGCCCAGAAAGAAAGCTGGCGACCCACGCACACAATTTCTCAGGGAGCCCGTATGATGGAAGTTTCGAGAGAAGAGCCCTGTGCCATACCCTGTCGAAGGCTTTCGCTATGTCCAAGCTAACTGCCAGTGCCTCCCCTTTCCTCTCGACTGCCTCCGCCCATCGGTGAGTGAGGTACACTAAAAGATCACCAGCCGAACGACCGCGGCGAAAACCGTACTGGCAATCGCTTAGTAGTTGAACCGTTAATTGATAGTGAAAATTAAACATTTTAAGTTTTAACTTTTGTTACTTACCTAGTATTAAATATATTTACTAGGTAATACTTAAAAGTTAAATAGAAAACTAGGAATATCTGGGGGCACGGCAGTGCCCTCGCCAAGTCGAGCAAAAAAGCGGCACGGCTGTACCATTCTTTTCTCGAAACAGTTCAAGCCATTTTCGACCCCCTATAACTTCGTTGTGGATAAAACTATAAGCCTGATTTTTTAGTAAAATCAATCGCAAATTTGAAATATACAGTGTTTATACAATGCCTTGGCATTATATAAACACGGTATATTTCAAATTTAAACTGGGCCCGCGTGGTGGTTTATGGCCCGTTCTCCCTATCCATCCATAGGGAAAGCTCGTGCCCCAGCAGTGGGGACATAAAAATGAGCTGATGACGATGATAATGATGATGATTTCAAATTTCATTCAATTTGAACCAGTAGTTTAAGAATTATAACTAGTCAAAGTTTCTTAATTTTGCCACTCACACTGACTGGCTGACTGAGGAGTTTTGATGATCGGTCAGTATGTTTGCTAGATTAGAAGATATGTACATAGAAGCTTCAAATTTAGAATACAATTAGTGTTTAGTGTATAAATCAAGGAAAAACTAAAATATTTTGCAATTTTGGTCCAGTTTTCTAGATACACCAACTGCCGAAATAACTTTATAAACCCATATAAATATATAGGATTACAAAGTTACATTAGCATTTTAATGAATCAGTGTACCTGTATATGTATAATATAATGGAAAAATAGTAGGACCACATGAGTAGATATGTAGGACTGTCAACAAAAAGAAATGAGATGCCATCAAAAACAAACTTGTAAAAAACCCAAGTCTCGCAACTCAGTTCTTCTACCGTAAAAAGTTGTGAAAATCAATATTAAAAATCTTTTATGTTTTAAATAAATTGATAGATAGATAGACCTGGCAATCGCACTAAATAATGTATCTCACAAGTAATACGTAATTATATAAAATTAGATTGTTTAGTGCGATTGCCAAGTCTATCTATCTATCAATTTATTTAAAACATAAAAGATTTTTAATATTGATATGGTCACTATAAGATGTTGTTAGGTTAGTTAATTACGTAATAACTTAAGACAGAAGGTCCCTTAAGTAGGGACTGAATAAATTAACCGACTTGGTATTACATGGATTTCACAACTTTTTATGGTAGAAGAACTGAGTTGCGAGACTTGGTTTTTTTTACAAGTTTGTTTTAGATCGCTATATTTTACCAGTAGGCACCTCGTTAGCTTTAATCTAGCAAAAGCAGCAGACATTTATATTTGCATGCTGGGAAATAAAAATAAATGTCGGTCATATTATAGCTCTAGCGAGCTGTACTGCAGACTTTTATCCAAATCTTGATATATGAATCGCTCATAGCGGAGTAAAACAAAGAACAGAAATATAAGCGACCAAGGCTTCATGTGGAGCATGTTAAAAATGTAAACATCTCGTTCACCAATCTTTAGAAGAGTATAACATAATATTTTGATTTTGTGCGTCTTTCGTTACATTTACTTAAGATCAATTAGTGACACATAAATGTTGTAAACAAGTGCTGTTTTATCATAAACGTGTAGGTAATAAGAAAAGATGAAGCAACGCTGTACTAAATAGTGTATGAAATGAGCAATTGCAAATGGATGAGGAAACTTAGAAAACATTTGCCGGGCAATTCGATGATCGCAATTAAAGGGTTTTGAATTCCGATGACGTCGTTTTTATGTGTCAAATATTTTATAGATTGATAGATAGATAAGTCGCCATCTATGAGGTCCCGTGTTCGATCCCCGGTCGGGTCAATTTAGAAACTAATACTTTTATTGCAACACTTTAAAACATAAACATGAACAAAAAAGAAATAATTTACAAAGTTACAATTTGGCGGTTTTATCGCTTTCAAGCGATTTCTTCTAGACAACCAGTATCTTAGTTATATACAACTATAGCACCGTAAATGCATAACAACAACATAGTAAAGTGTACATTCTTATTTTTAACATAGTGATTAGAACTTAATGTCTGTACGTGAATATTAACTTATTTACGGAACAGCAAACTTCAAAACTCAGCATCAGTGGTATCGAACTTTGGTAGGAAGTAGGAACATTATGTTATCCAGCATAATCAATGTCGAATTAAATAGGTACCTCCAACACAAAACTTCTCGATTGTATTTACTTATTACTCGAATACAGAGTTCTTGGGTTCACTCTTTGCCCTTTGGTTTTTGTGAATATTACTTATTTTATTTTACGAAATTATGTTTTTAGTTTTGAATTTGTTTATACAATAGTTCTGTAATTTTTTATTTTTTTATTTATCGAGGGCAACATTTGAGTTTCTAAGAAATCTTATGCTTTACTGCAGAAGCCTACGGTAGAAAACCTTATACAGAGAAGAACCGGAAAGTATCTCCAGCGTTTTTCTTCTTTCTTCCTTTTACGGAGTCAGTTTTTTTTTTAAATTCTTATCACAAAAGTATACTTTCATTACAAATCATACATTCTATTCCAAAAGTATACTATTTCTTTTGCGCAACGTGGTTGTGAGATCTTGTTAAAAATGTAAACATTTAAGCTCCGAGTCCCAGAGTTTTAACGTTTTAAAGTGTCGTGTGGCTTCCAGTGTAACTTTCTTCTTTCTTTTTCGCGCCGCCGCCGCGATAAGGCACGATTGTATTAGATTGATAAAAGTATTTTAATATATGTATTAAACATTCTATGTGTTTAAATGAATAAACGCCCCCGTAATATAAGAGATTACAACCCCGTCGGTCGTAACAAAGTGGTGGAGGCGCCGGGTCCCGGTCGGTTGTAACAATACCATGTATCAGACCTCCAAAAACCGTTAAGTTTTCTAAATAGACTTTGAAGTTACGTATATATGGTTGAACATTTTATTGAAGAAATGTGACTGTTTTGAATAGGTCGATGTGCAGGCGTCTGTACATTGTATGATCATCATAGATCGGAATATGTAGAGTTTTTTCTGTGAATTGCGTCATAACGTTATCAATAGTATGGATAACCCGATATAATAATAAAAGAAAATACACTTTTAACTCTTTTGCACGTCAGACTATCAAGGTGTGATTTAGGTGATCGTTACTGGAGATTATTTTCAAAAATCTTATACTTTGTTTTATCCAAATTTTGGAAAAAACTAAGTTTGCTTATCCATGATATGCTAACATTGCAAAGGTATGTCAAAAACTCTACCTAATCCGATCTATGATGATCATAAACTAAGTAGCTATTCTGTCAGTGCATCAATTAATAAAAATAGATGTTAAGTTACTGACTTAATTTAATACTTGCTTGTCGAACCAGTTGTTTTTTTTAAAATAATGAATAAAGCTTTTCCATTGCAGTGTTATGTTTTAAAAATACAACTTGCAGTGTTGCAACATTGCAGTGTTATGTTTTAAAAAAACTAACTATATAGCTGACTAGTGGCCGCTCGCGGTTTTACCCGCGTGGTTTCCGGTTTCACCCGCGTGGTTCCCGTTTCCGTGGGAATATCTGGATAAAAAGTTTTCTATGTTTTATTCCCGGTTATAAACTATCTGTATGCCGAATTTCATCCAAATCCATTCAGTAGTTTTTACGTGAAAGAGTAACAAACACCCATACTTACAAACTGTCGCGTTTATAATATTAGTAGGGTATCGTGGTTATCACAGAAATTGATCTGTCAAATCTTAACATAAGTAAGTCAAGTGGGAAAACTAAATTTGTTAACTAATTTATATATAAAAAAGTAAATAGCCTATAACTGTCCCACTGCTGGGCAAATGCCTCCATCATTAAAATTGAGTCATCGCTACAATTGATAAATAACCACGCTTGCCAGATGCTGGTTGGTGATCACAAACCCGGGTCATGTATCAAAAAATCCGAAACACACTTTGCCCGACCTGGGAATTGAACCCGGGACCTTCGGGTATCGAATATCGGCGACGCGAAGGCGATAGCAAGGCATTACTGCAATAAACGCTCAAGTGTTTCACATTTAAAGTTTGAGTTTTATTTTATAAACGAATTTGATAGTAAAATTCCTTAGAGCAACGCCATCAAGATTGCTTTTGTTCAAACAAGTAGTTTCTGGTAAGATTTTAGTACTAGCCTATGCCGTTACTTGGAAAACATATGCCAAAGACGAAGCATACACTGGCATTGTTTCGAATCTTTAACCGAAGACGTGAAATTTCTTTTTAACAAAAGCTTTCTGACTTTTTCGTGAAAACTACTTAATTTTGACTACGAATATATTTTATCTTTTTTTTAAATTAAACACTATTGGAAGTTAACAAAAATTCCTTCAAAACGATTTTTTTTAGAGTATAATTTTATATATTTTTATTAACTTAAATAAAAAAAAACGAGCGAGCATTACAGTAGTCGCGATGTGTGACATTTTGGTATCTCACCTTAGTAATAAGCAATCATTAACATTATATTCTGAAAAAATGGGTCAGGTATTACATTTTATTACTATAAAATAAATAATGATAAAGTCTATTACACACGAACGGGTTGAAATCAATACTATTACAATAGAAAATAGAATATAGAATTAACAATTGACGTATATTTTTTTTACAAATCATAAAGAGAATGCAGTAAATACTCATTTCTCTCACTTCCCCCACAGAAGACATTTGACATATGCGGTGGTGGCGTGTGCGTCGGGCTTAGAGCATTGCATCAGGTTATTACGTTCCCTAAAATATGGTTGAGCGAAGCGATGGCTGATTCATATGTCATACTCGTGAACGGGTGGGTGCCGCCTGTGGAGGCTGGTCTGCTCTTGCATACTTATCTTATTGTTAGTATTAATTATTATAGTTTGACTTTATTTTTCTTAAACAACTTTTGACTTTTATTACAGTACTGTAGTGGTACTGTATGACATTGTGGAAATTGAAACTTTTACCTGGTGTAAATTTGATAACTTAGATTTTTTTATTTTGTTTTTTTACATTTTGTGGTTGTCTTCTATATTTTTTGTGTTTATTTGTAATGGAAAGAGTCCTGTTATGATAAGGCATTTTCCAATATTTTTGACGCTGTAAGGGAGAAAAGAGCTGGACACTTGCTGAGTTTATTGCCGGTTCTTCTCAGTACAAGATCTCCCGCCCAGAGTAGACTTACGAACCGATGGCATAGCGACATTCACAAGAGCTACTTGTAGCCTAAACTAAATAAATGATTTTTGAATTTGAATTTGAAAAATATGGAAATGACCTTTGATAGTCAAATGACACAATAATGTCACTTAAAATAATAATATGTCATGTTCATAATATCGATTACAGAATTTTCAAAATGGCACGCGCTCGCGCGTTTCCCCGACTTCATGTTTCACACTTCCGTCCCATTTCACGAAATCTCACCCACAAATTGCAAGAAAGCGAGAGGAAAGATGTTACACATCAAAAATCTCTGTATCTTATTTTATTGACATTGATAAGCAGCAACAGGAAGCTACATCAAGGTTTTATTTCCTATAAAAATCATCAGCTCATTTTATGTCCCCACTGGTAGGAGGTGAGCCTTCCCTATGGATGAGTAGGGAGAAAGGTCAATGAACCACCACCAAGTGCAGATTGGTGGTTATTAACTACTGCTAATGCAGCCAGGACCAGTAGCACCAGTAGGACCAGTAGGACCACCAGCTTTAAGTACCTTCCGAAGAACGGAGGAGCTCAAGATGATACATTTTAGATAACCCATCCGACGACCGGCCTTTGCGAAATTTGCTTAACCTTAGCAATGGCATACCGGGCTCGTTAACTACTGCGCCATTGAGCTCTTCTACCAATATATATTTAACTACAAGCATAGAAGAAACTATTTCTTATCTATGAAAAGAAAAGCCTCATACTTCTGTCCCTTTAGAATCGAAAAATGTGGTAAATAGTACATCTGTAGCATATTTATGTTATCTTATATTATGTGTTCGTTTCTACGACCATGCCTCAAAATCTCAAGTAGTTGTATAAAGAAACGGTTCGGTGAAGCTGAAAGTTCAGGTCAAAGAAGGCGTTAGCTGAGCGGTAAGGCTTCGATTCCTTTCTAAGTTACTCAGCGAATATCGACATTGGCAACTGTAGGTAATTGTATTATCTGAATCCGTACAAAAGGTATTTCTTTGAACAGTTCGGCTATTTAGTTGATTGCTAATGTTGGCTACAGTCAAAGACGCATTTTCTAGGAAGCTTTTGGTATGTTCACTTTGCAAGTGAAACTTTGAATGTTTGGAAAGTTTGTGATCGGTGCTTTATTGGCGGGGCCTTAAAAAATGTATTTCATACCTTTACGTATTTTTTGTACTTGCAAAAAAATACGTTTTCGTAATTTATAATATAGAGAACTATAGGTTTATACATTATGTTTAATTTATGTGTAAGACTCATAAGTATTTAAAAATAAAAAACACAATAATAAACTCGTTTAAGTGGCATTCGTTTCCTGATGTCTAGTACTCGCGTTCCTACAAGTAAATAATCAAATTCCTTGAAAGAGTGGTGGCAGGAGAGGAAGATATTATATAAGGGGATCAAGTACCTATTGTAATTTTACTTCTATCATAATGAAGAGTCTTTCAGGCGTTCATGCCATTTTATGCAGTTTCTTGTCGGTTCTTCTCAGTACAAGCAGAGAATAACTAATAGAGTACCAACTGTCTCCCGCCCTTTGAAGATAGACCTACGAACCGATGGCATAGTGACATTCATAGCTAAACTAAATAAATTATTATGCGTTTTGAAATTTCACTTTTAGACAGACGAACGTCTTGCGACGCGGCAATTAATATTCTTGATCATTGTATGTTATACTCATAAAGTTTTAGTCAACGCAAAGTTTACGACGCAAAAATACAAATTTAAGTCGATTGAAAAAAATATAAAATAGTAAAGAAAAATATTTTATTATTTTCAAAGTTGTGCTATAGTGGAATTAATAAATATTTTCCACTTTTGGTGCGGAACACTAAAAACCCGGCGCTTTTTGATATTCAAACGTTTGAGGCCGTTTAATATTGGCCCAGGTGCCGAGCGACCTCTCAAGGGAAATGAATTTTTTTACACCCTTTAGCACGCATCTCTATTCCTTTGTCATGTCTCTCTCGTATGTATGATTACCGAATGCTAAAGCCTTCATGTTCTTTAGAAATTCTTTTACGGTGTAGGTAATATTGGTAGTCGAGAATATTATTCGAATGATTCCTGTTACATTTTGTTATATTATGTACAAAATATATTTTTATTTTATATTTGATCAAAAAGAAATAAGGTGGACTGACGATCTGGCAAAGGTCGCTAGGAACTGGATATGAGCAGCACAAAACAGGTTGTTGTGGGAGGCCTTTGTCCAGCAGTGGACGTCTTCGGGCTGAAATAATGATGATGAACAAAATAATTTTGATTTCATTAACCCTATACCTACTATAGACTACATAGTCCGTAAAATATAGCTTGATTGAAATGACAGCTGTCAAACGGATGTCACTAGTGCTGAGACAGTATCGATATTTTTGTACTTTGTAAGTAATTGTTAATATATAAATCAACAGAAAAATAACAGCGAAACTTTGAGAAATTTAATTTTAGGATTTAATTGTGCTTTTTTCAATTTATTTTATTAAATAAATGAAACTACTTTGCTTTTTTGCTTTGCAATCTATGAACGAATATGATAAAATCGATAAATGGCTAATTTATGTTTTCTTAAGGGTTCATTTTTTAGTAACAATAACATAATAAGTGATTGTAATTCATATTATTTAATACTTTTTTATTCTATCGATTCACTAATAATATATCGATTGTCCCATCTCTAAGATTTTTGCAACATATAACCATGTAAGGACGTCGTAATTAATTAAGTTTTATTATTATGACTTTGAATTAGTATGAATTGTTGTAGTTTTTAAGCTGATTTGAAATAGTATGTTGGTTTATAAGAGTATGGTAAGCTCTGTATTTAAAAACCATATAAACTTGCGAAATACAAATGATTTTACGTTTTTCAAAATAGTCACTCGTTGGACCTCAGTACAAAGTTATGTCGTCACTTTTGCTCACACCTGTCATTTCAATCAAGCTATATTTTACGGACTATAGGCAATGTTTTTTTTGTGGTTTTATATATATTTTTTGTATAATGTGGTCTTTTGTCACTACTCGAAACTTTTTGTAAGTTATGTGTCTCAAATAATGTATAATGTGGTCTTTTGTCACTACTCGAAACTTTTTGTAAGTTATGTGTCTCAAATAATCCATTAGGCCAACAATAGGGTTAAAAATACAGGAAAAAGATATAATGTGAATTTTATTTGGTGTGGCAATTGAAACCTAGGATAGAACTAAAAAATATAACTTTATAACAGCTGTTTTCTTTTTAGATATTAAGTTTTTTTACGAGGCGTGCATTGTAGTTACTCCAATTTATTTAGGTAAGTAGGTAGGTAGATACATAAAAAAGTAAGCTGTTGTAGCTTCTTTTTTATGTACCTACCTACGACCTTGTATCATAAATAATACATACGCCATTGCTTTTTCACACCTCACATCAAAATCGTTTGCAAGTACACAAGATCAACGAATAATCTTCAGATATACCTACGTCTATTATTACCCATTTATTTCTCAATTCACTCGAGTCGGTCAAATAAAGGCACACAGCTCATGTGATATGCATAAGGCAAAGCGACTACGACTCAAGGAGATACTGTGAAAATGAAAGTACTTATTGCTGGAATACATTGATGAGCTTTACTATATTGTCTGGAAAATCTGTTATGTCCTGAATAAGTAAACTGAGTGTCAGATTATTAAATAATAGTATGTAAGTCTTCTCCTTACGTAAATTGTAGAGGTGAGTACACATTAAACAAACGACAAAACTACACTTACAAAACAATTTGAGCATCTACAATACGAGTAATTAGTTAATTTGAGCGGATAGCAATAGCTAGCACCATTTGTAATTTAAAATAAAACTTTTTATGACCTGAACTGATTTTTCTTTAAATAGGAATACATGAATGCTCAATTGCGTGACCATTTTTATTTACATATTATAACGTCTTCATTTTGTAGTGACTAATTTTGATATCTTCAATACTACTACTCTAAGTCCTGACTCTTGCCCTGTGTGGTGCCGGGGATTAAGAATTGCACCACCCCATCTCTTCCCGTGGGTGTCGTAAAAGCCGACTAAGGGACCATTCCAGAGGATGGGCAGCAACATCTCTCTGAGGTTACCCTCAACCTACTGCGATCGCCAACCCGCCTGCCAAGCGTGGCGATTACGGCAAAACCCCTCATATCCTTGGGGGAGGCCTTTGTCCAGCAGTGGACGTCTTTTGGCTGAGATGATTATGATGATGATGACTACTCTAAGTTGTCGAACTAACTAGGCGCACAGGGGTTTTGCTAAGAAAAATACTTTTTTCCTTTTAGAGATAAGCTTAGCAGTGCGTTTGTACACTTACTTACTATGGGGAAATGGCTCCGACATAAAAAGAGTGTTTGTATGTCAAAAAAGATGTATACGTGCAATATGTAATATTGCCCCGGATGTCTCTTGTAGACCATACTTCAAGGAACTGAATATATTACCTTTAACTTGTCTGTATGTTCTGGAAACAGGTATATTTGTGAAACAGCATCACCATTTGTATACAGTAGCAAAGGATCTTACAGGGAGAAGTTTAAGATATCCTAATAAAATAAAAAAGGATATACTCCCGAAAACCAAACGTTTTCAATCTAATGCACCAGATATGGCTATTAAAATTTACAATAAACTACCGGATCAAATAAAACAGCGTCCCTTTAATAGCTTCAAGATATCGCTTCGTAAGTTTTTAATGGAAAACACTTTTTATAGCAAAGATGAATTTTTTAAATATGGAAAATGAAGTATTAATAAATAGGTACCTTACATTATTTTTTTGCATGCTATTCATAAATGGCTAAATAGGTTAAGGAAATTTAAAATAAGTTTGTAACATCATTTATAAACCCCTATTTAATGCAAATAAATATTTTGAATTTTGGATTTTGAATTTTGAATTTTGAATTTACCTGTGGATTTGCGCAAACTAAGGCGTAAAGAGGCATCTTGTGGGCAGGCACGGTGACTGATATGCTGCTTCGTTTTCACGCTGCACCAGTTGTCTTCGCGTCTAGACTCCATATCGACTTAACATCGGTCATTTCTCGATCTCGAGGGATCTGGAAAAGCGTTAACTACCACCAACACGCAGTGGGCCCGCGTGGTGGTTTATGGCCCGTTCTCCCTATCTATTCATAGGGAAGGCTCGTGCCCCAGCAGTGGGGACATAAAAATAAGATGATGATGATCGGTCATTTGCCGCGCTAGTTATAAAAAAATGTGTAGTTGGCATAAGAACAGTTTGTTGTTACTTTACAAGTGATTGCTCCTATTAGTGATCACCTCGAGACTAACCGGGGGTAGCCGGAGGTTCGAAAAAAAAACCAAAATTATATTAGTAATTTATTAAACGGTTCAAAGTTACAAATGAAATTTAAGTGTCTAAATAGCCTTGTGATCTATTCAATGCGAGAATATAGAATGCCTCAAATTAACAATTAATTATTAACTAATAAAATTGCAGCGTCGACATCTCGTGGCAAGTTGACTTAATTGAAGTGTTTCCATGCGGTGCGTCGCGATGGCTTAAACTGTAGGATCAGCGATCTGCCTGGAGTAGGTATACGTAACTTGCTTTTCACTGTTTGCTTGGCAACGCTTTGTTGGTAAACATTATTTATCGAATTTGGCTATAGTCTAAAGGCGGCTCCCACCTAAGCTCTTACTAAGCGCGTGTGCTTACGTCTACATTGTACAAATGCTTCACATCAACCACTTTGCTTCTGTAGACATACGAATTTAATAATGTTTTGGGGAAGTTTTGTTTCAACAGATAAACTGTTAATGCATAAATTAAATAACATCATAAAAAATCCTTTTAAAAACAAGCTTTTATTACTTGTTAAAAAAAAGAACTATAAAGTTAAAAATAATTTAAATTAAAAATCTTTGCGTTTTTATCCCATTTTTTACCCACCCATTTTTTAATAAATAAAAGCGTGTTACATTTTGATGGAGCATCAAAGAACATTTAGCATAATATGTATTCATTATTTTTCTTTTGCAACCTCAATATAACACGCTTTTATTTATAAAAAAATTGGGTCGGTGATAAAAACGCTAATATTTTTAATTTACATTATTTTTAACTGTTAATTTGGTTTTTTTTTATTAAAATGTACTAAAAAAAAGCTTGTTTATAAAAAGTTTTTTTTTCTTTTTAGTATTTTTGAATCACATGTTTACACCCTCATATCATTCAGCCCTCGGCACGTGCTCACTTTGGCCTTGGTCTTTGATTAGATGGATTAGATGGATGATCCAATGTCCATCTAATTCATCTAATAAAAGACAGAATCCACATTCATAACAAACGGAACGAACGAACGAACGAATTTATTTTCCTGAGTTCCTATGGCCATTTTCCAGCTCCATCGTCAGACCCTGGTTACCATCTAGCACCAAAGTACTCGTCAAGATGAATCATACAAGCCCAAACTCGATGGGGTTGTGTCGTTTAATTACCGAGTTCCTATGGCCACCTTCCAGCTCCATCATCAGACTCTGGTTAACATCTAGCAGCAAAGTACTCGTCAAGACGAATGAAACGAGCCCAAACTCGATGGGGTTGTGTCGTTTAATTACCGAGGTCCTATGGCCATCTTCCAGCTCCATCATCAGACCCTGGTTACCATCTAGGGATCAAATTTAACTTGCAAGATTTGATTGCAGACAAACTAACAAACAAACAAACATCGGAACAGATGAAACTAAATAAAAGCTTGTTAAAATAAAAAAATCGGGTCGAAAACAGAACCGCAAGAAAAATGTCAATTGACAATGGATATTTTCCTCTCTTTTTGAAATAAATAAAACCATTTTTAATTATAATTTTATGTTTTTTTTTACCGGCAAGCACAGCACAGTGCCTTGATCTCACCCCTCTCTCATTATGTGGCTTGCTATCGCCCGTATAGGTTATGTTTTTATGTTATTTAGAAAACCTCAAACTTCGCCGAAAAGAAAAATGTTTCACTATCATTACGGAAAGCACATTCAGCCTGGCCCCAGTAAGTACTTTGCCTTCATCTCAACTGAAGCTAAGTGATGATAAGGTCGAAGGTGGCAGCGCACTACACCAGGAATCGTTCTACTGAAGCACTGGCTATCTTATCTCTAGCTGCCGAAACACGACAATGCTCCTAACATTTATGTTATGGCGATATACTTAGATAAGATGATGGTAACTAGCAAGGCGGACAAACAAGCACCAAAACCGTGTACATAAACATGTACCTCCTGCTGTGAATCGAACCCAGGACGTCTTGATCTGAAACCAGTGGTCTTAACGATTAGACTATAGATGCGATAAAAATGTGGGAAACGTTAGCCTATCAGAGGGACGATAATAGGCTGGATTTTGACCACTAACTTAAACATTTACTTAAACATGCAAAGGTAAAACTAAAAAGCTTTTCATCATTTATCATTGTGGGGTTGAGCATGGTAATATATTCACGTCGTTGTGAATCCAAATGGAATATTTGTACACATTATATCCGGCTAATTATTAATGATTCTTTAAACATTGTTTTAGGATAGCTGTTACGCTACATACGAGTAATGCTATACTCATTTAAACATAAAACTGTGTGTTTGCATTTGTCAAGTCAGCATTTTTTAATTGCCTCCATAAAATAAGTAGGTACTTAATCTTTTCGTGATCTGGAAAGCACAAAATTTCAATAGAATATAGTTAAAAAGCTTTAAGACCATACAATTGGAGCTGTAGTTGTTATTTTTTATAGCTTTGCAGTAAAATAGTATCTAAGTTTCAAAGACTACCTATCTGATGTGAATATAGCCACAGATTATAGTGAACAATTTACCAAAGTGCGATCAAAAATCAGACATTCATGTTATCTACATAAAATATCGTAGACCAATCGACGAAGCAATACACAAATCTATTTGTTTTGAGCCCCAAATCCCTCGGGGGTAAGACGTCATTAATTCACTTGGAAAGCTTAAAAAATCCTTAAAGCCAAAAGGATTCTGAGAAGCTTCACAGTCTTCGGCCGTTCATATATTATTCAGTCTGCGTCCGAGAGCGTAAATGAAAAAGTTTCTGTATTCAATGACTATTGGAACACCACGAAAATACTCGTAAACCCGAAAGTTTTCGAATCGAACCAAAATTACAAGTTGTGAAACTTCGTTGAGGGGTTTAGTATTCAGCCCGCTTCTGTCGCTCGGAAGATTATGGCTACACAAATGTTGATTAGTATGTCTCGCCTTGTTCGCCGTTAGCACGTTCCGAATGACAGATAAGCGTAATAAGATTTGTTCGGGCAGATGGTGGCTGATATAATAGAATAGTGTTTACAGCTGAAGCAGGAATATGGACAATGTTTGTCAACAATTACGCGGAAAGAAGTATAGCTATCTATTATGAGATTAAGCAATCACAGATCTATTATCTACAAAGAAAACATCGTGAAAAAATATCTGGAAGAGTCAGCAAAAATAAAAAGACTAGAGAGACGGCGAATACCAGTCACAGACCACTTTCAAGAGTCAATGGAAGTGAACGCTTTGCATCCCATACTCCATATAGTTAAACAGATCTCAAAACTTATATCAGCGCATTCAAAGTTCATACTCAAGATCAGTGCTGATACCCTACTATCTCGAGGATTTTTAGATTACATTTCCAAAACAGAGGAGTGGCGAAGTATTTCTTTATGTTGGATTTTCCGAACATACGAAGAATAATGCAACGCTCAATCCTTGTATTAGCATCTTCTTACTAACATTTTTATTCGGGCAATCAAAGGCAAACTAAAAATTAATATGTATTTTTTATTATAAACCATTACCAAGAATATAAATTCTCTTGTTTTGGGTAATGGGGGTTTAAAGTAGCTTGCTGATTATGACTAACAGCTGTCGCATGCTAATAAACTTTTAAAAAATGGAGATTTTGAGAAAAGTTTAAAAATTTATAACTGTTACAGCTCTGTTACACGAAGGTTGCGAGTCGATGAAGGTGTAGGCGTAGGTATAGCTCATTCAATATAATACTACCTCCATATACAGCGTTTATTCAATATAAAACTGTTACCGACCTATAATTTATTTGAAAGTCACATACTAACCGACCAAATGTATTATGCTATTGAAAAATACCAAAGTCATACCAGTGCAGATTTCATCTCAAAATTCTTTGGGAGTGCCCGAAGTGGCAGACAAATTCCATCTGGCTCCAAATTCAATTGGATTCCTTAGTAACATTCGACAAATGGACGATAGCATACAGAATTACAGAATTAAATGTATATTCAATGATGTCCATTTAGAAGAGCATTTATTTCGGAAAAAGATTAACGAGTAAATGGATAACTCTTGTTTAGAATAATTTACTTCGCCTAACATTAAAGAGCCTTTACTTCTTTTAGTTTTTTAAAATAACGAAAGACAAATTATGATGATAAGTTTTTTTACAACCGGAAAGAGTCTTCATCTTCATAAAGACGAATCTCACCTTAAGTTGAGTGTCAATGGCCGAAAACCTAAATCCTCAATTAAAAAGGCTAACTAATCTCTAAATGTCAAAACAAAACACTATAACGTTGCTACACAACCATTCGATAAAAAAATACTAAAATTCTGTTTTAACGAATGCGAAACACTCCAAGGTATTTTAATGAAACAAAAAGCTGAACGTGTCAAATGCAGCGAAAAAAATCTTAGTACGGCTTAACTCCAGTCACGGTCGACCGAGAGCAGTGGCATCAGCGACAATTGAAAAGTTTTCTAGACAGCTCCCTAACGGAGGAGCTTGAAAAGAAGTGGAAATTGGAAATCGGCGGGACTAAAAGCTTGAGATTATTCTCTACTTTAATAATAGGTACTACTTTGACTTACTAAACTAAGTAACGTAAGAGCGTTACTTAGTTTAGTAAGCCTTTTTTTGTCTTTTTATAAATCTACATACTGATTCTGTTATATAGGTAAAGCTACAATGTTAGCTCTCATGTTTTCAACACTACATGTTGTAGAATAATAACAAAAAAAATACAAATATTATTACAAAAATCCTAAAACTATTCCAAACTACTTCGCAAGAGTCCGAACTAATTTTAGGATCATTGCAAAAATCCCGGTTTCCTTAAAAGAATTGGAAACTTAAACGCTGATTGGTTGATCTAGTCGATTTCTAGCACCTTTTTTCTAATTGCTTAGAACATCGCTCTTCAAGGAAGTCCATTGGCGGGACTAAACGCTTGAGATTATTCTCTATTTTAATAATAGGTACAGTCAACAGCAAAAGTAGATGATGTTTAGTAAATTTCAAAATTAAGTTTCGATAGTGTAAGTCGGTATTTTCTATATTACTACAGTCAAAATCTGCAGGTACTAGTAGACACTCGAAGGTTTTTCGATATGCGTTTAAAAAGTTTTGATTTTCATACTGATTTCATATTTTGAAACTTGACCAATCATCAGTTACTTTTGCTGTTGACTGTACTACTTTAACTCCTTGCGCCGAATCGTTCGAACGCTTGGAAGTTCGGTAAGCCTCTTTTTTGTTATATCTACATAGTTTGGGTTCTGTTTAGTAAATTGTTTCCTAAAGTTTACAAACACTACACATAGAAATGAAACTACTTTTACGGATCTACTCGCGTTTATTTTACACGTTAACTTAATACAAAATGAGGGTATACAATCATCATCACATCATTTTATGTCCCCACTGCTGGGGCACGAGCCTTCCCTCCAAATGGATAGGGAGAACGGGCCACAAACCACCACTTGGGCCCAGTGCGGATTGGTGGTAATTAACGACTGCTGATGCAGCCGGGACTAACGGCAAGCGCGTTGGAGCTCGAGATGATAAACTTTTTGGTCACCCATACGACGACCTTAGCACTTGCAGACTGGGCGCGTTAACCACTGCGCCATCGAGCTCCTCAGCGGGTATACAAGCTTCCAACTAATTACGAGACAACCAACACCTCAGTCTCCCTGTGACCACGGACCCTGCAAAGGTTTTGAAACATCAGGATAAACATTAAATATAATTAATGTGTAAAATTAACGCGAGTAGATCCGTAAAAGTAGTTTCATTTTAGGTAAAGTAAAGCATGCTAAGGTAAAAGTGATTACCCATTATAATTATGCACGCCGTAGCAATCTTTAACACTAGAAAGATGGGCGGTGGTCTTATTAACCTTTTTGTAATTCAGCGTTAGATAAATCTAAAACTTATGGTTCTTTTTCTTACATAATCCTATTGTAATTTTTAATCGTTAATTTTTCATACGGGAATGTTTACATTAACTGACACTATTAACAAGTGAAACAAAACAACTGATATTATAAATAAGTTCCTAACATTAAAATAGTATGATAACTACGTGGATCCACAGTATTGATTCCTTTTCTATACTTTAAATAATTAAAGCTTTCAACGTTTTCTACTAAAAATAGGTACAGACAGGCCACTGAGAATTGTTTTCATTAACCTAAAAGCACATGTATATTGTTTTTAAAAGCCATATCTGCTCAGCGACGATGAATTATTAAGAGGAAGTTCAGTGAAAACGAACATACCATTTTTCTAGAACGGTCTACTGACTAGGTGGTATTATGTATTTATTTATTTATTAGGAAAGCTTACATGGCTTAAATACTAGCTTATATTTCTATTGTAGAAAGTTAATTACAAGCTCCCACATATAGGTAAACATAGTGATTAGTGTTAACTCATAGTTTTAAACTTAATATACATAATGTACATATACATAATAACCTCACTTCTAGATTACACGAAATCGAAACACGGGTCAAATATTTTCATATAAAGAATCAGTACAAAAGAAAAAAAAAATTAAAATAATATCCTGAAAACTTACAATGAACAAAGTTACAAGCTTTTTGTATACAAAATATTGAAGTAGGCTCATTTAAATCAATGCAATTTCGTTCCATTTAGATACACATAAGGTAATGGCATCAGTGTTATATACAGGTTTCGTCGCCAAACATTTTTCATAGATTTTCATTGAAATTTTGCAGGATGACAGCTAGAAGCCGGTAGTCTATATTCAATTGTAGCTAAAGACTGAAGTCAGTTGCTGACCTCTTTACACGAAAATAATGTCGATCTGTGGTTCCTGCCGAATACTACCCTACCTACATTACATAAAAATCAACTTTAAAAAGTATAATGACAACAAAATGTTATGGCAATTGTCGCCGAGAGCGTCATATACTAGATGAATGATTGGTCTCGCTGCGCTCGACTAGATACCGCCGGCGTACTTGTTAAATGCGGCATAAAATACTACACCGAAGTCGGCGTACCCGAGTCAGTCGCCTGCTGTCAGTCGCGTTGCAAACTGTATGAGGTGCGTGTAACATGGTCATAAACCGAAGTAAAACGCCAGTTTGCGTAGTTAAACTGTGTAAAGATAATACTACAAGAAATAAGAAGGACACCGTTCTTACACACACTACAATATTGCTTCTAGGTAGAGCGCAGCGAGACCAATCATTCATCTAAGGTCATATGATTACAATAGTAGTATTGTTTTAGTGCCGTGCGAACGCTACACATTGAAATAAAACAACTTTTAAGGATCCACTCGTGTTAATTTTACAAATTTATTATTATAATATAATCATGACGTTTCGAACTTTTTACAAAGTCCCTATTCACAGGGTATGGTTCTTTGGGTAAAGTGTCGCTCCCTAGCGACTATTTTGAGGTTTGTCAAATCTTATTTATAATCGCTGGTAATATATGAAATAAACGCGAGTAGATCCCTGAAGGTTTCTTCATCACAATCTATCTATCTATATTATATCACTATCTATCTATCTTCTATCTATCCATCTATCTTCTATACATATAAAATGCTTTGACCTGAATGACTGACTGACGAATCAACGCACAGCCTAAACCGCTGAGCGTAGATACCTGATTCTTGGAGGTCACTAGTAACGTATTTTCGACACCGAAATTTTTCGAACGCTATGTGTGTGTCATAATTAAATTGTAAATATTACAAAAAATATTATATTTCATTGTGCTTTTCACGTTACTTTAATTTCAAGATCACCGGTGAGATTCAAAAATTACCAGGACTTCTTTAAAGGATTCTAAACGACGCAGGATAAACTACAAGGAAGAAAGTGGTCACCACGGAGTATCTAAACGTGCATCACTATTATAATACTTAGATTATACAACGTGAAACAGAAAGGTTTGGTAAAAATGAAAAGATCCAAAGTGTATTCGATCTAGATCCTGTATGTGTGGTTACTAGACTTATTTATTAATTTTAATTTATCATGTAATTCCCTGTGTATTGCCGGGGATAAAGAATTACACCAACCCATCTCTTCCCATGGGTGTCGTAAAAGGCGACTAAGGGACTATTCCAGAGGATGGGCAGCAGCATCTCTCTGAGGTTACCCTTAACCTACTGCGATCGCCAACCCGCCTACCAAGCGTGGCGATTACGGCAAATACCCCTCATATCCTTGGGGGAGGCCTTTGTCCAGCAGTGGACGTCTTTTGGCTAAGATGATGATGATGATGATGATCATGTATTTGCAAAATAAATATTTATATTAGTGAAGTCATGCGCGTCAGGCATGCATAAGCAAGCAGCAGTGATCATAAATGTAAGTACAAAGTGGTTACTAAACCACTAGGGGCTGTGACTTGTTTATTTTGATGTGACGTCACAAAAGAAATATTATAATAATGAAGATATTTTCATTTTTACCACACCTTTCTGTTACACGTTGTATACACGTATAGAATAGAATAGAATATTTTATTTCAAGTAATAATTACAACTCATTTTTGTTAGTAACAATGGTACTTAGATCTATGTTAGTATCGATACATTTATTTATATTTGAATGCTATGCCACAATATTTGTATAGGTAACACCCAACAGATTGCCATTACAATAAGTTTAAGGTTGCCAATGCGTAAGTGACCAATTTTCATACTCCCACAGCTATTCAGTCATAAAATAAATAAGCACTAAGTTTTAGTGCAAACCATTTCTAAGATGGCGGTTACCAAAACTACTCGTACAAGTTCACTTTTGTCGTAGCTTCCGCTTAATTCGTAGCCCATTTGCGATATCCGCGCAACACCGCGTCCGAGTGGCGACATTAAAACTTTTGTTGGCGACAAACGAGCGTCACACGTTTCGACATTATGACTTTTTGTTTAGGCACCACCAGAATTTATGATTGGACCTTTAGGGAAGCAACAACTGGGTGCGTTTGGGAGTGTCAGTGGAAAGTTCTTAAAAAGAACAAAGATATGGATAAGTAATTTGTACTTTATATTTCAGACAGTTTTTAGTTCCACTCAGAGAGATACATTATTAGACGAGGGTAGAAAAAAAAACTTTTATGTTTTTGTGGATAGAGAGTTTCGCTGGGCTGACGGATAACCTCTAGAAGGTAATACAGAGACGCTTAAAGATGAAGGAGATGTTTTTATCATCGTTTGTTCAATTTAACAAAAGCTAATGTTTTTAGAGAATTAAGAGCCTACTAACATACTAATATTATAAATAGGAAAGTTTAGTAATTTTGTATTTTTGTTTATAAATAATAAACTCAAAAACTACTGGACCGATTTAAAAAATTATTTCACCATTAGAATGCTACATTAGCGCTGAGTAACATAGGCTATATTAAAAAAAAATGTCGAAGCCTGGACCGGCCGCTAGTATCTTTATATACAGGACGTCCCAAAAATGGCACGCAAGTCTGACACTGGAGATAGCTTAGCTATAAACCGTAATCGTAACCGTAATAAAATAGTAATTATAATAAAAAAAAAAAAAAAAACAAACTAAAAGTGGAGTTTTTAGAAAAGAAAAAAGTGGCATTTTCTCCAAAACTAAGAGACTTTTACTAGTCATGTTATTTTTATCTGATAGGTTTAAAACAAACTAAAAGTGGAGTTTTTAGAAAAGAAAAAAATGGAATTTTCTCCAAAACTATGAGACTTTTACTAGAGTCATGTTATTTTTATCTGATAGGTTTATAGCTAAGCTATCCCCAGTGTCAGCCTGGCGTGCCATTTTTGGGACACCATGTATATAAATTTTCTGTACGTGTGTATGTCATTGAACTCCTTCTAAACGGCTGGACCTATTTGGATGAAATTTTCTGTGTGTGTTCAAGTGAATTCGAGAATGGTTTAGCTTTACAATTGGACCCGGTAGGTGGCGTTGCTAAAGGGGTCCATCATGGGATACAGGTGTTCTTAAGCGGACGAATGTTGTTGTCATGGAAACTGTCAACGTTTTGTTTATGTTGTCATGGAAACTGTCAAAGCGGTACGAAGTCCACCGTAATTTATATAGAGAAAGAGTGATGGCCGGAGTTATAGGCATTTAATATGCTAAGTTCCGCGCAAAGTTTAACAAAACCGTATATTTCAGTTGTCTTTACATGTTAACAGGACTACAACGAATGCGTGTAGTCACTGCACATTATTAATAGCCAATTAGCCTATCCACTGTCCCTCTGCTGGTAAGGCAGTTCCATAATTAAAATCATACCATCGCTATAATTAAGGTATAATTGACCTTATTCACAACGCTTGCCAAATGCAGGTTGGTAATCATGAACCCGGGCTGAGAGTAGTGACACCGGAAACCCACTTAGCCTGACCTAACCTTATCTGAAGCCCAGGAACTGATAAGGAGAGGAATTTCAAGAAATCTGTACTCGGGAGCTTTAAGCATGACTTAATTAGTAGACTTAGTTAACGGTTGAATCAAGTCATTATATATATTTTTTTTAATTCATTTTTCTTCGATTTTATATTGGACATGCTGTGGCTACCTTTATGTACGATTTGGGCTTAGTTATAAGTTTCTGGTTGTATTCAGTGAATATTCTGATACAAACCTTGTTGGTGGTCCTAAATACATTAAATAAATAAATAAATAAATAAACTTCAGATATCGGGTCTCGTGTTTTGCTTCGCGGCCAAAGAGGGGACAATCAGTGCTTTTTAAAAACTATAATATGGTGTTTCAAAACAACTTCGTGGGGAATAAATAAAATAATTATACATTTTATTTAATTTTGTTTTTATTTTTTAAACCGCCTCTGTGGTCTAGCGGTTAAGACCACCTGTTTAGACCCTGAGGTCACGGGTTCGATTCCCAGCGTGGCATACATGTTTGTGTACTCGGTTTGGTTGGTGGTAGGGCTTGTTTGCCCACCTGGCTAGCTACCACAATCCTATCTAAATATGTCGCCATAACATCAATGTTACTTATAGCATTGTTGTGTTCCGGCACCTAGAGATAACATAGCCAGTGCCTCAGTAGTTGAGGATTCCGGGTGAAGTGCGCTTCCACCTTCGGCCTTATCATCACTTAACATCTGGTGAGATGAAGGTGCAAGTGCTTACCCATAAGATATAAATAAAATAAAAAAATCTGTTCATTTGGAAAACAAACAACATTATGATACAAATGCTAGATATTAATTGTTGATTTACATGGAAGGCTTTACTCTTATAGTTCACCTCACACAACCTGATACATCATCGAGATTGCTCTATCGAAATATACAGGCGCCAATTAAATTCAAATGTGCACCTACTTGGTTATTGTTTTCCGGCTACACCACATTTACGTTACATAACGAATAAGCAGCAAGAAAACAAAATTGTTCGAAATTCAGCATCAAAAATGGTTTCACCTTTATGCTTTTTGTATCTGAACAAAAAAGTGCAGCTTCCTCTCAAGCGAAGCTGGCGGCGCTGTCAAGAGACGACTTTCGTTTTATTATGTACCGCATCTTCATTCTTTGCAATTTATGGTCTGCATGTTGCAGTAGCGCCCCCAAGCTTTTACATTGTACGGATTGTTAGTTTTTTTTCGGATTGGCAACACTAAGTCGGTCTCATTTCGCAACACCTGTCCTATCCCCCACTAGTAGTTTTTCAGATTTTTTTAACACTGTTGCTGTTAAATTTTACAGCAGTTTTTACTTAATTTTTTGAAACAAATCTATGGCCAAGTTTGGCGCAGTGGAAGCTCTAAGTGCTTATCCGCTTGTAATGTAGAATGTAGACACCGATATCAGCTCCAGATTTCCCAGCTTCGATTTCCAGGATTACATATTGTAACTGGTTAAGTTGATAGTAGAGCTTAAAGCCAGTTTCACTTACAAAAAAATACTAGCATTGTTGTAGTCAGAGAAAGAAGTTCTTCAGAAAAAAAGTCTTTCCGTTAAAGTTGTGCGATGCAGCTAATAAAAATCTACTGATATTATCACTTAATTTGTCAACATAGGGTAATCGAATCCGAAGACCCTTCTTGCTAGTGGAGTTGCAAACACCCCCAACCACAACAACAGCCGGTACCAACAGCCTTGCGTATCTTCCAGAAAATCTAAATAATCATGAAGGTCCCTGGTTTTCTCAAAGGTATGGATTGAGGAAATCCTTTCGCGTTCGTTATCCAAACGCATTAGCGCTTTACAATAAAGCTCGGGGAGGAGAAATAAATAATAGCAGGCTTCTACAAATCCAACATAATGCTTTATTTTACAAATACTATAGATCATCGCCGTCTAAACATTACACTATCATTCTATTATAATACAATGGAAACACCGTTTTATATGCAGAAAATGTCAACATTCAGTTATAATTATAACCTACGTAATCATATAAGGCACATTTATAACATCCTACCTCGAGACGATATGAACTACGAATTTTATACAGTTTATCAACATTATTACTATAATTACATTTAAGATTTATAAAATTCATGAATTCAAATTACATTAGCCAGAAGTCCAGATATTTGATATGAAAATACACATGTAATGTTTGAAACATACAAAATCATAAAAAAATTAAGACAAACAAATTTAACACTTAATACTATATTATAAGCTGTTTCATTTCAAAACAATAAAGGAACAGTCAGCGTCAGTCTTCAAAAACATTTAAACACAACATTGTCGATAATTTAAATTTAAAAATATATAAAACTATTCGCCGTAGTTTATGGCGCCCTGCAGACAGAGCAACTTAAGTTGAAGAACTATCAACTTGAAATGTTCAACTTTTTTAAAGTTTTCGTTAAAGGCGTAATTCTAAATAATATTTTTTTATCCATAGTCAACAGACTGTGTTTGCCAGTTGAAAAAATCAGGAACTTGACACAACTAGTAGCAATTTAGCAGTTGCTAGTTGCAGCAACTGAAATCTGTTGTCGTTCATCGCAACTCGCATCTAGAGTTGCTATGTCTGCGCAGTTTCTTTAGGTTTAATAAAGATTAAATAATGATAATGGAAACAGCTAGTTGCAAATTGCCTGTTGCCGTAACACGAAACTAAAAGATGCTCTGTCAGTCGAGCGCCTCAATGGTACAGGATGTAACTCTGAGAAGAGTTGATTTGACGCTTTTTATAATTCTTAACCCAAAACAAAGCAATTGTTAAGGGCCTTTGTATATTTCGGTAGCCAATAATAACTTTAAAGTTTAATATTTTTTATACCAATAAGTAAATTTTTTCAAAAACTTTTTGAAGTATTTTTATTATTTTGAATCTTTGCATTTACAATGCTTTAATATAGTTGCAAGAAGAGGAGGAAAAGAGCCTGGTTGATTTTTTTCTAGAATAATTATATCTTAATGAAGTGCCTATTACATCATCGTCATCGTCATTATATCTTAATGAACTGAATTTATGCGATTTTGTATAGAAGAGTCTAAATTGCATAAAGTAAGTTCAATAACAATTTTTTTTTATAAATTCGTCAACGAATACACGATCTCTTTATTTTCCAGCATAGAATATTTCGTTTATATTGGCGTAAGTATTGGTTTGAGAAAAAAAACTTTATGAAAACTTTTATGAAATTTCGAAATATATAAATGCTTTTAATTGTCAGCATGCCATGCTGCTTTTGATAAGATAAATCCAATAATTTTTCCAATAATTCATATCGTATAATAAATGCAAATATCTGGACCAAGCAAATAAATTTAACAAAAATGACACACTTCATATTTCTGTATTTACATGATAAAAATGCAGATAAGAATTTACCTACGTACACACGGCGGCAGATCAACCTACCCAAAACTGTCAAATTTCTACAATCAATTTTGAACTTTATTGATTGGTCGTAATAAGGATCAATATTCATTGGAGAAATTTGACAGGTTTGGGTAGGTTGATCTGCCGCCGTGTGTACAATTAAGGAACTAATGAGAAAAACAAACGTTTCAATGTTTATTTGAATATAAATTTTAATTGACTGTCTTTTGAAAAATTGTGATTATAATTTGGTGAAAAATTATTGTACTTTAAAGAGTTAAGTCCTGATGTTTAGTCTGTATGTCATGCGTATGCAAAGACCCTCATGAGCATAATATACAATGAGACCTTTATAAAGTTTTGTTTGGCTTTTAATTCTTTATTTTGAGTAGGTTAGGTTAGTTACCTATATTACCGAATATGCAATAACATAAATGTCCTAAGCAAAAAATAATCAATAAGTATAACTCTAAGTTGGGTAGACATAATGGCAGTCAGTTGAAACATTTTATTAAAGATATGTATAATCCTGATATTTTAAAAAATCTTTAAGGTTTATGTAGGTATGTATATTAGCTGACACGTCGCCGTCGTTACAAAGTAAAATATAAAAAATACGAAATATATCTAATGGCAGCAGTTTTGTACCTACAATAAAATCTCTTTTTAGATCACATTTAGGAATGTAATGAGCTTATAAATGGGTTTTATACGAGGGATTCACAATCTATATTTAAGTGTTACAGTTTGATTTGTTAAAGGTGAGTTAACGATAGTTATATCTGCTTAACGCTTCTATCAATAGAAATAAATAATATAATTGTTTTTCATGGAAAAAATCAATATATCCAAGATATGTATAATGAATGATACAAACAAAAAAGTCATAATGTGAAATTAATCTATCATACATTCCTAAAAAGGAATTGGTTTTGTAAAGTAAAATCATTTAAATGCTATATTCACTTGAAACTTTAGTAAGTAGCACTACTTTCGCTCAAATTTATAATTAATTTAAATATGAATTGCACCTATAAATTATATAAAATGAATCAATTTCAGAGAGGCCAATAGTTAAATTTACAATATAAAAAATAGCCTCACATAGCAATGGGAATCACAATCTATTAACAACAAGTATCAAAAATTTACTTCTCTATGACATACGAGGCTCTGATTTTTTATAAATAAGAATATAATCTCAAAACCTTCGACTATGTGAAGTAATGAAGTATTGTGAAGTAACGTGAACTTGTATTGCACCAAATAAAGATGTTTGTTACCTTTTGTTATTCTCACTCTTTATCAAATGCTGTTTTTCCAAAATACTTAAGTTCAAATAGTAAATTATAAAATATTATACCAATTTTTTTTTCAGAATCTCGTAATGCTTTAAAATTTTTGCACAACTCGCTTTGATATGAACCTTTTTAGTAGTATATTTTTATCACAAGTAATATTAGATAACATATTGATTTAACCATGAATTAAAAAATATTTTTTTTGACAAAACTATGAAGCTGTAAGCTATGTGATATGATATGGATTGATATGATTTTCTTACTAGACAAAATTATTACTTTTTCAGGAATAACTAACTCATTAACTCAGTCAAAATCGATAAAAATCACTACAACGCATTTGAGAGTACATGTAATATTTTTAGAGTCATAATTAAAAAAATATTTGCTTACTATTAAATCTAACAATAATTTTATGAATATATTCCTAACTATTTATAAAATGTACATACATTTCACTAGTTGAATTTACTAATCTATGTCTGAATGACTAATATTAGATTACTAACTTTTAGATTAAATAAATCACAATATTTGTGTAAAATCTATTATCCACCCATTGCAATGATAAACAGCTGTTAAACAATGATTTTATAAAAGTTCAGTTGATAAGTACAAGAATTACAATTGAATATGTACAGATGGATATCAAATTACTCCTCCTAGTAACTGATGAATTTATTAATACTTTATACAAAGAAATACTATTATGTACTGAAGTGATATTCTAAACCAATAGTAATATAGACATCCTTTTTATAACTACGTTAAATCTTTAACAGAATAAATAATTTAAATTTTCACATCAAAAACCTAAAATGTAAAATATATCTACATAAGAAAGTAGCAATTAGACTAAGATAGAAACCTAAAATATTTTGTGATATTTTATAGGTATGTACACTTGAAAAAATAACAAAAAATTGTTTTCAAAATAATAAATACAAGTATTTAATTTGCAAATCTGACAGTTACAATGTAGGCCAATTTATATTAAACAACAAACCTGCACTATCACATTAGGTCAATTTAGGCCAAACAATTTACATTATAGATTTGTCAATTGAAAAAAAAAGAAATTTAACAAATACACCCAGTTATCATTACATACACTTAAGCCATTATAATTACCGGTATTTTACTATCAATCTTTATATGAACAACCTTATTTAAAATGGCCTTGTTTTATCCAAAACTGTTTAAAAACATGTTCGTATCACGTCTAGGTAAGTCCACGATGCAATTCAAAACAAGTGATAAAAATATTAACACTTCAGTCACTGCAGCATTGAAAATTTCAAATGAGTCTCTATCTCGTTTTAAATGAATAGAAGCTCGTCATAGGCCTCTGGCTACTCGACCGCTAGTTCTGGAGTCAGTCTGTCAGGGTCGAAGTTCTCCAGGCTCCACATCTGCCTGGTCTCGTTATCGTTGCATGTCTCCATCAAAATTTTGTCCTTGTTTCGTGATATCGCCATGCACTTCTCGCTGGAGCCGTGCTTCACTAACTTCGTCTGTAAAATAAGATAAATAAAATATTTAAAAAAACCTCATTGCATTACTAATAAAAAATATTATTGAAATGAAAGGTTATTTTTAACCAAATGTTGTCTAAATTAAAAGGTCCTAACGAGAAAATATCATTTAACGCTAGTTCTTGTCTCAAATCTTGCTTTTATATATGCTGTTGTCCAAGTCTACAAGTATCAACAATGTTCTAACTTTTACAATGCTAAGAGAAGATGGGTGTCCAAATAAAAAAATATAAATGTTTTTGATTTGCATTATAGTTCAAACCGTCATCCCAGTTATTGTCACAAGATGGCAGTTGTTAACATCCACCAACAAGGGTTAGGTCTTCCCTTATAAGCTTAAATGTAGTTTAAAATTAATCATGACTTCTTATTCAATAGCATTATAAGTTTACACATTTCTATGTGAATAGAAAAAACTTACGTT
Source organism: Eudonia lacustrata (assembly GCA_947562085.1). Taxonomy (NCBI): domain Eukaryota; kingdom Metazoa; phylum Arthropoda; class Insecta; order Lepidoptera; family Crambidae; genus Eudonia; species Eudonia lacustrata. The sequence continues at coordinate 9,563,432 of OX387318.1, forward strand.
CGGATCGAACAACCAAAGCTGGTTGCCTTTGGCCCCATGGCAAGGGTACAGGACAACATCGTGACCCGAATAGTCGAGACACGTCTCATCACGTCTGATTTCTCCATTCTTCGAATACATCCAGTACTGGAAACACATAAAGTGTATATTAAAGTAAAATCCAAGTTTCTTGGCGTCCGTTAAAACTGAAATACCTTGTTAAAAAAATGTTTCTTGCTTTCAAAAGACATATGAAAAGAAATAAAACAGTACGATACAACATAAAAAAGCAGCTGGAAGTAGCTCAGCTTATGCTCTCATGAGATATGATCCCGGACATCGCTGATATTAAGCCACGCCCACTTCTCTGTGGGTTTCATGATTCACCTACAATTCTAAATTTGTCGGATAATCAAAATCTTTAAAATTTTAATTTTAGGAAAATAAATCATATATTCGCTGCGTGTTACTCGAACCAAATAATGGGTAGACACTAATACCGACGACCCATGAAACTCACTCAATGCCAAAATAGCGCCAAATGTATGAAACACTCTACACACTGTTATTGGGTCTATTTACATAATTATAAATAAACATTAATGTCATATAGAGCAAGTATATTAAGTATATTAGTAAATGTAAAATATTATAAAAAATGTTAAAATAAACTAAAACTAAAAACCTAGCGGCAGTACCAAATTGGAAGAGTAAATAGTTTATACAAATAAATTATTAGATATTGTAATTGCGTGTTTTTTCATATCTTTGATATTCTATAATAATTTATTTAATGAGCTAAGTATTTAAGCAACATGACATATAGGATATTAAAATTATAATGTTAGTCTATGCAATCTATTATAATGTCGCAGTTTTATTATCGCATTAATATAAGCTGATAAATGAAAAGCATGCAAAACTTATGCGTGTCGAATAATTAATAAAAACTATTATACGCATAGGTTTATGATTAGATTACTATGCATAGTAAGGTTAATCTTTTAAATAATGATTCTCATATTTTAACAACCACAAAACTTACCACAATGCTGATGAGCACCGACAACCACTACAGGGTGGAAGCAAAAGCGATGGGGATCAAAAATAATGGCAGCCTTTGACAAACCTGGTTTCCGTACTCTCCGTGGCATGGCCATACGTTGACTGCTTTCTTCATGTCCTCCGGTCCTGCAGCAGAGTCCAGGCACATATCCGACCATCGATTCGCGATCTGATGCCATCGATAAGTTTAAAAAGGCGTGCCAAAGCAAGCGTGCTGGTCAAATGTTATCACTTCTGAATTTTATCACAGCACTTTAAATTACTCGAAGTGAATATACCAACGTTATTCTAAATAATGGCTAAATCTCAAAAATGATAACATTAAACCTAAGTGAAAATGAAAATGAAAAAACAAAAATACTAAATAAATTAGATGAAGGACTTTATTCCTCATATTAGAATAAGTTGACCATTGTTATAATAAAACATGATTTGGAAACAAGTCTCACACGTTTGTGACTTTCAAACATTTCGTGGAGGTACCTGCTTGCCCAATGATCGGGAACATTTTTTTGCTCTCAGTTGTACAGTTTCTTCGCTATTGTAGCCGTAATCCGCATCGAGACAGTAATTTTTGAACGCGTGACTTTGTACCTAACATTTTGTGATTACTCATTAAATTAAAAATAGTGATTCGTGCATGTGTCTAGTCTTATTGGCTGAGTTTGGAGAAACAGTGCTCACGAAAGGGTGCAAGTGGAAATTTATGTTGACTAAATAATGTTTGAACATTGACCCCAACAAAGTGGTACTGCCGCATTCGGTCGTTTTGTAAACGACAATAGACCTGATTTCCTCCCTGCCGATGACATGGGTATAGTCCAACAGGCTTATGATGGTCAGACTTGCGCGTCGGGGAGTCCAAACATATCTTTTGGAAGGCGACATTTCGGATCTGCACAAGTAACAATTTTGAAGAACACGTTGGTATATAAATAAAAAAGCACTGGAATTTAGAATTCACACTTACGTATAAAAATCACTAATACTTTGAGTTTCATCCAGAAATACAGAAGATATGAAAGCTTCTGAATTTTTAAAACATACTTAAATAAGAACTATGTTGATGAACATATGAACAAATAGTTTTTGCTGTAAAAACATATATACGTACCTCGCCATGGGCAACCGATTCACCAGGAATAAAGAGCTCTGGGTAAATGTTCTTCAAGTACCATTCAAAGGATTTGCAACCCAGTTTTTCCCTCAACGACTTCCTGCCAGTAACGTCGCCATAATCCCCTTTATCGTTACCTACACGTTGATAGTAGTACTTTGCGTAGTCATCCAACCACACCTTAAAGTAAATTTTTAAAGTAAAAATTAAATGTGAAGATTAATCTTGCATTTTTTAAATATTAGAAACTTAAAGTAACTACAAGTTGAATTTTGAAATTAAAAACAATCAAAAATACTTTCAAACATATAATACATACCTCAGCAAGACGAACCGAATTTTTCTTTAATACATTGACTCCAGTTCGCCACTTGTAAGGTGACCGCTTTCTAAATATGTGGCCGACATGAGAGCATGGGACAATTTCCAACGTTCCACCACACATCCACGTTTTGAAAGAGAGCTCTAGATTTTCTCCACCCCAAATATCGAAACCGCTATCATACGTCCCCAGTCTTTCGAAAAATTCTTTATCGATAGCGAAAAGACCACCAGCCATAGTGGGAGACCACACCGGCTCTGCCGTATGTTGGTGTCTCGATCTCTCTTTAGCCGGTACTGGGTGCCAATTGAACTGTAGATTCCAATCGAATCCTCCAACATTGACAGACGATGAATCTCTATAATGGTATTCTAGTGTATTATCATCAATGACATCTATAACAGGACAAACCACTGTAGTTTTGTTACGAGCAATCCTGTCTAGGAGTGGTTCCAACCATCCTGAAACGGAGACAATATTTAGTAAGAGCTTAGATAAAATGTAATGTTTAAGGTCATTCCCGGTTCTTACCCTCGGTACACTCGCAGTGACTATCCAGATAAGTGAGGACAGGAGCGGTAACATATCGGGCTCCTAGCAATCTAGCTCTAATGAGACCTTCGCGACGTGCCGCTCGTACTATTCTTACTTTGGGAAGCGACGACATGTAGTCATCTAATTGTTGCATCAAGTGAGCTGAAATATTATCATTCTATTTAATCAAAGTTAAAGAAATATAGTATTGTATAAATTATGAATTAAGAACAACAAAAATATAAATCTAATAATAAGATGATAAGAATATGTGTATACATTACTTTTGTTATTTTTATTTTGAATTTGCTACTATAATAATCTATTAAACTTACGCATGTCAGAAAAGTCATCAACAAGAATGATCTCCTTTATTAAGTGTGAAGGTGATTTGTCAAGAACAGAATGTACAGTCCTGAGCAGAACAGACCACGCTTCGTTGTGGAAGCATATTACCACAGAAGTTTGTGGAAGATTTTCTAGATAGCGACCTGGCTGTTTACACCTGAAAATTTATAAACGATTTAATGATAACTATTTGAAATATTACGATACTGTACATTTTGACACATGTGACGTATAGACTAAGTGTGAGTCTGAGACCGGTGGTCCTAACCACTACATTACAAACGCGATTAAAATTTGAATTACTAGCGGCCGCTCGCGGTTTCACCCGCTTGGTTCCCGTTCCCGTGGGAATATCGGGATAAAAACTATCCTATGTGTTAGTCCAGGTTATAAACTATCTGTATGCTGAATGTCATCCAAATTGATTTAGTAGTTTTTACGTTAAAGAGTAACAAACATCCATCCATACTTACAAACTTCGCGTTTATAATATTAGTAGGATTTTATCATCAAAGGTTAACGCACTTCGCTAGACTTAACTATGTATGTGGCAAACATAAGGTGCTGTAGGAGCTGTGGTTATCTATTACCTAATATAACTCTGTATTGCCAGGTTCAAATAACCAATTATCCTCAATTTACACGGAGAGGCAAACGGAATACATTAACCATCAATAAATGTTTATATAATTTTAACGCAAATTTTGTTGCGAACAAATTACAAAAACACAAATGTTGAAAAAATTTCCACGAGCAGGGTTTGAACCTGCACCCTTCTGACATACCGGGTCAGGTGCTCTTCCAATTGAGCTATCGTGGTTCTAACCAGCCCGCCGAAATTATTCACAACTATTTACTTTTTACTTTGAAAGCCAAAGGCGCCCATTCAATGTTAACAACTACCGTCATTAACATCCGATCATAATATTTTTACAAATACTAAAGATCAGTTAAGAAGTAGGCAAGCTATTTATAAATGTTTATATAATTTTAACGCAAATTTTGTTGCGAACAAATTACAAAAACACAAATGTTGAAAAAATTTCCACGAGCAGGGTTTGAACCTGCACCCTTCTGACATACCGGGTCAGGTGCTCTTCCAATTGAGCTATCGTGGTTCTAACCAGCCCGCCGAAATTATTCACAACTATTTACTTTTTACTTTGAAAGCCAAAGGCGCCCATTCAATGTTAACAACTACCGTCATTAACATCCGATCATAATATTTTTACAAATACTAAAGATCAGTTAAGAAGTAGGCAAGCTATTTATAAATGTTTATATAATTTTAACGCAAATTTTGTTGCGAACAAATTACAAAAACACAAATGTTGAAAAAATTTCCACGAGCAGGGTTTGAACCTGCACCCTTCTGACATACCGGGTCAGGTGCTCTTCCAATTGAGCTATCGTGGTTCTAACCAGCCCGCCGAAATTATTCACAACTATTTACTTTTTACTTTGAAAGCCAAAGGCGCCCATTCAATGTTAACAACTACCGTCATTAACATCCGATCATAATATTTTTACAAATACTAAAGATCAGTTAAGAAGTAGGCAAGCTATTTATAAATGTTTATATAATTTTAACGCAAATTTTGTTGCGAACAAATTACAAAAACACAAATGTTGAAAAAATTAAATAATAAAAAAGTAAATAGTAAATAAAATAATTAAAAAGTAAATAGTTGTGAATAATTTCGGCGGGCTGGTTAGAACCACGATAGCTCAATTGGAAGAGCACCTGACCCGGTATGTCAGAAGGGTGCAGGTTCAAACCCTGCTCGTGGAAATTTTTTCAACATTTGTGTTTTTGTAATTTGTTCGCAACAAAATTTGCGTTAAAATTATATAAACATTTATAAATAGCTTGCCTACTTCTTAACTGATCTTTAGTATTTGTAAAAATATTATGATCGGATGTTAATGACGGTAGTTGTTAACATTGAATGGGCGCCTTTGGCTTTCAAAGTAAAAAGTAAATAGTTGTGAATAATTTCGGCGGGCTGGTTAGAACCACGATAGCTCAATTGGAAGAGCACCTGACCCGGTATGTCAGAAGGGTGCAGGTTCAAACCCTGCTCGTGAAAATTTTTTCAACATTTGTTTTTGTAATTTGTTCGCAACAAAATTTGCGTTAAAATTATATAAACATTTATAAATAGCTTGCCTACTTCTTAACTGATCTTTAGTATTTGTAAAAATATTATGATCGGATGTTAATGACGGTAGTTGTTAACATTGAATGGGCGCCTTTGGCTTTCAAAGTAAAAAGTAAATAGTTGTGAATAATTTCGGCGGGCTGGTTAGAACCACGATAGCTCAATTGGAAGAGCACCTGACCCGGTATGTCAGAAGGGTGCAGGTTCAAACCCTGCTCGTGGAAATTTTTTCAACATTTGTGTTTTTGTAATTTGTTCGCAACAAAATTTGCGTTAAAATTATATAAACATTTATAAATAGCTTGCCTACTTCTTAACTGATCTTTAGTATTTGTAAAAATATTATGATCGGATGTTAATGACGGTAGTTGTTAACATTGAATGGGCGCCTTTGGCTTTCAAAGTAAAAAGTAAATAGTTGTGAATAATTTCGGCGGGCTGGTTAGAACCACGATAGCTCAATTGGAAGAGCACCTGACCCGGTATGTCAGAAGGGTGCAGGTTCAAACCCTGCTCGTGGAAATTTTTTCAACATTTGTGTTTTTTTTTTTTTTTTTTTAACCATCAATATTAACACAAATTAAGAGCATTACCTACTAATAATTAATATCTCTGTGACTTAGTTTGTGGTAAAATAATTAAAAATTTTTTTTTAAATTGAAAACAAGTACGGTTTTGTAAAAGCCTTATTCCAAATCACTTTAATTACTTAAAACCCAAAAGTACGTAAGTAGTAGTACCCGTAAGTAGGTGGCATGACAATCTGTCAGCAAATTTAATAGCGATTTTAACAATGCTCTCCACATTCCAGCAATATCCGATAGTACGGATCAAATCAGGCTAAAACCCGTCCCGCGGGTCTTTTTTTATATTTCATCCGATCGACTTGCCAAATCTAATGTATCATTATATTTCATTTCCTTACCACTCATCCCTTGGGTCTGGCAGTTTCCTTCGAATCGATATAAGGTCGCTGACATACTGATTGAAAGCGTTCTTTTTCCATCCCTCCGAGACAGCCAGTTTTGCGTCCTCACTTATATTCTTCGGTAGGACGACCGGTTTACCAAGTTCACCGGGAGCGTTGTCCGAGCCGGGGGCAGCTAGAACGCCAAGACCTACAGGATATTGCTTATTAGTACTGGATATCCTTTTAACAAACCGTGTGAATGCTACAACTTAGAAAAAAATCAAAACGTCAAGACAGTTTTTCAGTTTTAAAAGAATTTAGTTTGCTAAATACCATTTTTGCGTGTTTGTTCAAAAGTAATTTTGGATTGGAACAGTTATACTCGAATCAACTATAAACGAGAACAATCCAATCACCATTACCAGTTTAAGACCCCAATCCTCAATATCCGACACCAACGAAAAAATTTTGTGATCGCTTCAAAATGGTATGCTTTAAACAAAGCATTTTGAAATTACCTTCATTCCCAGAAAGCCGACCAATCCAATCGACCCGCGTTCGTGCTGTGATGGACAAACGTATATTATCATGCATGTTTATCTAATAAAGCAACAAATAAAGTAGTGACAAATATGTACAGTTTACAATGGCATGCTTAATAAAAACAGAATGTTAACATAATAAATAATACAGTTACTGATAACTTTTACATAGTTTTTGTAACATTTAGTTATGTTTTAAATTATTATTTATTGCTTTTTAAAGCAGATCTTTATGTACTATACTACGAAACATAGCATTTTCAGTATAAAGAACTAAAAAGATATCGTGTAACTATAAACAATAATTATTTTGTCCTATTGTGCAAACCGCGGTGTTGTGGGTGTTGTAAAAATATAAGAAGATCTTGTTCATTCAGTAATGCAATCAAATTATTTAGTTAATTATACAGTTTTTCATAAATTTTATTACAATTTAATAGACTATTTAAAGAAAGTTACTAGATCTTAGTTAATAAGCGTTTGTTACTGCTATGGTGACCTCCTACGTTAGTATCATAATTAGGTATTATTTAACAGTAACCAGCATCACCACAAAAAGTATAACATGACTGAGTTTTCATGTAAAGCACCATAACCCAGTGCACAAAAAGTGATATGTGAATAATGTTAATTAATTAACTAAAGACTGTACTGAAGCGCATGCGAGGAAACTAAGAAGAATCTTACCGTCGGAAAGATTGTTGCTATAAGACTCGCTTTTCTTTTTCGTTGAGGTCGGTTTAGCCATCTTTAAAGGCTTTGCTTCTGGGTCTTCATACTCAATTGGTTGGGCACCCAGAGTATTTCTTGACCCCCCATTAGTGGTCAACAATGCCACCATAAACCATAACGCCGTCAGTACGAGTACTGCTTTCAATATTAACGTTCGTCTCCTTAAGAAAAACATTGTGTAGTATTTCATCGGCTTGTTTTTCTATAACTAAATGTACTTCACTTTTGCGTTTATAAGCTTTGGAACATAACTCAGTAGCAACTTTAACCTTTAAATGCTTAGAGATAAATTTTGAGCAATATTAGTTTCATTAACTATGATCACAAAAAGGTGACTAGCTTTTTAATAACGAGATATGTGTTTTGTCAGAATATAAAGATATGTGTTTTCAGATATAACACTTTGTTCGGAAACCTTAATTCACTTCACATGACTTTAGTAGGGTCTCGGCTATAATGTCGTTAGGCCGTGCCTATTTCTCGTAATTTTCTTTCTAGTTTTCTGTTTCATTTCTGATTCGACCGACATGTTTCGTCCATGTTCTTGAAAAAAATATCTGTAACAAAAACGTGTGTTTAATAATAAGGAAGACCACTTTCGTAACTATATACGTTCTGGACAAATATTACTTTTTATTATTATTGGGAACTTTTAGTTTAACTTCATTATTAGTATTAACAATATATTATTCGTTTTAATTAGTTAGCTTTATTATGCTTATTCTTGTTGTAAGTAGGTAAATTTATATAGTAGGTTGACTTTAAAAAATGTGACTACTAACACTGTGACAACAAATTACCTATCTTTTTTTAATTAAGATACTAAATCCAGAACGCTACACAGCTTCAATATTAAATTAATTTAAAACTTCTTAACGAAACCGTTCATACAGCAGAGCGTAAAATCTAAACATATTGCATAGTCGCCAATTTTGTGGGGGTTGGCTCTCGGCTCTGATGGATTGTTCTGCTCCGTACATTATCGGGGCTGACTGGGGCTGCCATTTTTCAAGCCAACACCGCTATTTGTAGGCGAAAGTGGAAACTTTTTGGGTCACCGTAGAATTAGTACGAACAATTGGACCACTTGAAATATGGGAAGAGTTGTATGTTTAGTGATCTGGTGAATTAGTAAATACAAATATAATTATCCGAACAATATCTTTATATATAATCAGCAGTGCAATACTATGAAGGTATGTTTTTTGAATACATTGTCTACTGGCAACATTCTAAGTAGGTACTTCATCATCATCATCATAACAAAATCATATATCATATCGTTATAACTTACAAACACGATTTGTAGTTTCTGTTTATTTCATTGTATACTACGTGGCAAGACTTTATTTGAGCAGTTTATTTTTTTAAGTATCAAAAAATAATCTTAGAGCATATATATTTTCTAGTTTGATGCAGTAAAGTCTGCACTATAAGGGAGAAGTCATGAATAAAAAGTCTAATAAACAAAAAGTTCATCGCATTTTAAACGATCTATCAAGAAGGAAATCGTATGGAATAATTTTAATAAAATTTCTACGGGACCGACTACTGCTTGAAACATGGAAATGAGGGGGGCGGCCAAGAGTGATGGGCTCACACTTTGACCTGAATTTCTTATTGTTACCGTAGGGTACTTAACATAAATTTCAGGAATATATGATCTTTTTAGCATAAATGTATTTAAAGCTTCTAATGAAACGAATAATTTATAGTATAAAAAGTCTGACAAAACTGACAATCTATTTTATATCATTGGTGAAAAACGAGTATTAGTCAAATACCTATAAGAATTTCATTATATAACAATATCAAACGTTATTTGGTTTATAGTTATAATATATAATTTTACGAAAATTTTGTTGCGAACAAATTACAATTTGAAAAAGACTGTGTTGAAAAAAAACCCCGAGCAGAATTCGAACCCGCACCCCATGACATACCGGGTCAAGTGCACTACCAACGTGCTATCGTGGTTCAATCGTGATTATAATTAGCTCTTACATGAAAATAATGTTTTAGTTGCAACAAATAACCAAACATATCTCTGAAACTGGTCATTATTTAACTTCGCAACTTTACTTTATCGTGTGATTCAGACTATCATCATCATTAGCTCATTTATGACTCCACTTCTGGGGCACGAGCCTCTCCTATGGATGGATAGGGAGAACGGTCTATAAATCATCACGGATTGGTGGCTATTGACGACTTCTAATGCAGTCGCGACCAATCTTTACTTATGCCTTCCGAAGCAAGCCTTCTCAAGATAATACAATTTTGGTCACCCTTCCGATGCTTGGCCTTTGCGAAAGTTGCAACTGCGCCATCGATTTACAGACTATAATTTCCCAAAACGTATGCCAAATTGATCGAACGGCTTTTCCCATACCATTTTGTGCTGGGTTTTTGATCGCCTACACTGACTTCATATTTGGCGGCTGATGACGATTTTTACTTACTATTGAAAAAGGAAATGTTGTCTTCTGTTCCAAATTTTCTAGTAATACCTGCAACAAAGAAAAACAATTAAATTTCACAAACCAAAGGATTTGGTTATTTTGAACACTTTTAATATTAGGTCCTTACCTATGAAATTGACGTTTTGTATGAAGATTTTTTATAAAATTTTATTTTTCATACAAACGTTTTTTTTTTCATTTTCTTAGCATCTGTTTATGTTAACACTATAAAAATTGTAGAGTAGTGTGTTTGTTTCACTAGCTAAATATAGCAGACATTAAAAAGAAAAAATCAAGTCCCTTCAAAGCTACAATGAAACAAAAAGACAATTCCGCAAACAAAAAAAATAGAAAAATTAAAAAAAAAAATTGGGCGATAAAGATACAAAATTAATAATCATTGTTATTACTGAAGCCTAAGTAAAATAGTCCTAATTAAAGATGTTTAATAATATTAACAACCGGTATTGACTTTTAGAAGTAATACCCCTTTTAATAAGTGAGAAAAAAACGTCAATTTCATAGGTAAGGAACTAATACTATACGCCCATTTTTTTACTAAATGGTCATGGTTTAATTAATTTTCACTAACATTCAAAACCAAATTTTTATATTTTACTTAATGCATTTATATAAGATACCCACATGGGTATCTATTTTATAATAAAATCTACATAGATTTTATTATAAAATAGATACCTATAGGTCCAAACAAGAACCGTCTAGACATTCATCAATCCAACTCGGAAATCCCGAGTTAAAATCGAGATAGTTTATGTATATTGCGGGCTATAAATTTGATGGAATCTTCACGGTTTCAAATTTAACGTAATAGCGCTAAACGGCGAACATCAGACTGTCTGAGACGCTGCCACCATAAATTAGAATAGAAGCCTTCCGAGATTTGGCTCAGCATAACAAAACATACCTACGCACAAATAGGAGCAGCAAATAAATAAATCTACGAAAATCAAACTGTAAATAGGTATAGTTTTTTTTAGGAGTCGATCAATTAAATATTAGATAAAGGATCCGAAAAATATGAATTATGAAAATGCTTGCGTTTGCTCATACTTTCCTATTCATCTCTTCATCTGTTTATCTATACTAATATTATAAAGCTGAAGAGTTTGTTTGTTTGTTTGTTTGAACGCGCTAATCTCAGGAACTACTGGTTCGAATTGAATAATTCTTTTTGTGTTGGATAGTCCATTTATCGAGGAAGGCTTTAGGCTATATAACATCACGCTGCGACCAATAGGAGCGAAGCATCAGTGAAAAATGTTGCAAAAACGGGAAAAGAGCCTAAAAAATTAAAAATGCTGCCGAAAGTCACTATTCCACGCGGACGAAGTCGCGAGCACAGCTAGTATTGTTATATAATGTAAAGTAATAAAGCATCCACACCTTAAATCTCAAACATATAGAAACTTTTCCACTTAACATCAGGTGGAGTGGAGTCATTTGCCGAGCTATATACATATAAAAAAAAAACTTAATAATGTAATCGACCATCCTATTTTGAAATAAGACCATAAAAGTATTTCTCGGCTAATCAGTATTAGAGAACGATAATTCATCAAAGCTTTTAGCGGTGTAGTACACACGATTACAATATTAACAGATTCACTGTCCCGCAGATCACTTATGGTCCGTAACAATAAGATTTAACCATTGTTATAAGTTTTGGACAGTGAACCTGTTAAAAAAATCCATGATCCCTCCATACCGGTTGGGAATACAATATTCTATTGAGAATTGACCGCCAAGTAACTCGATGTAACTCCAAAAAAGTAGTTAAAAAAATTGTTAACACTTTCAAAAATCAAAAGAATAATAATATAATTGTCCTCTAAAATAGCTCAAATTCTTTGAAAACCGCAAAGGTCTACGAGTACCATTAACTTATCCTTCGCACTAGGATCACGAAGAACAATTTTAATTAAATCGCAGCTGCGATGTCACAACGCAGACAAAGTAGGTAATAAGGTTTGTGGTCCATAAGTACAGCGGCGCGAGTAAATAGGATTATTAGATCTCGGTTCAGAGAATAACAGAATCTTCTCTTGGCAATTTGGTAACCCATGGCAAGCCCATTGCTGATGCACTAACTGTTTAGAAAGAATAAGAGACTTTATAATTACTTTATTTACTTTATAATTATAGATTCGTTTAGTTTTTAGTGTATTATAATTACAGATCTCGGTTCTTTATCTTTGACATAGAATATTTGACATAGCCCATGTCAATCCAATGGCTAATGCACGGATGGATTCGCTAGAAAGGTCTCACAGAGTTTACTTATTAAACTGTATGTGTCGCTAGCAAACTCTGTAGTCATTACAGATATTATTATTATAATATTGAAAACTGGCCATCTAATGGAAAGAGTTATTTGGTTATATATTACTTACAAAGTGTTATTAGACGAAAACACTTAACGCTACGGCCACACTATCACGCTATGGCGAACATTTGCCGGTTTCACGACAAGCAATAATTACATTTTTGTCAGTGTTCTGAAATGTGACTATTGCTTGGCCCGACTTCAGAAAATGTTCGCGACACCGCGATAGTGTGGCCGTAGCATAAGAGACAAGGTAAACGCTACAGTAGTTACACCTAATACATCTGTGTTAATATTTTTTTATTGTTGTAATTAGACGAACTGAACTTGAAACTATAATTGGGTAGTTGACTAGTTTAGTCAATAGATGAACTTTTTAGCCATCTGTCAAAACGATTTTCTATAATAGAAATTGTATGGGAATGACAAACTATGAGGTCCCCAACAGGTTTTGACTTGAATTGAATTGACAGCAATATCGTGTTTATTAATAACTTTTTAGGTTACAGAAATTCATGCTTAGGTCAAATATGAAATAGGTAAAATTTAAAAGAACTGTTACGTGATTCCACTTATACGTGTAATGATCAGGAATTTATTAATATTTTTTTATTTTTTTATGGTAAAAGGAGGCAAACGAGCAGGCGGGTCACCCGATGGAAAGCAATCACCGCCGCTCATGGACACCCGCAAAACCAAAGTTATCGCAGATGCGTTGCCAACCCTGAGGAAGGAGTTGGATCTTGAGGAGGGAGTAGGAATTGGGAGGGGGGAGGGGTGAAAGATTATTGTTGTTAACATCCCTATTATCATATTGTTTAAAACTCGGTAACTCTAAAGCGCTGTCCACACATTTCCGAGTTCCCGTCCCTGACGGAACATGGCAAGGACGGGGAAAAAATCGGTTACCTACATACGATTTGTGCGAACTTGCTCACACATCTCCGTTTCAAGAGGATCCGGATCGTCAGTGTTCCGGAGCAAACTCGATCGCACGGACGCCCTGACAGTGCTATCCGATTTTTATCTACGTGGACTTGACTAGAAAGGTTGATAGTACTATTGCAATCATTGCTAATTCTTCTGTGTTAAACGAGGACATCGGTTTGTATGCGTATAAGCCACCGAAACATACTACACTGACACCGATTTCCCTGATATGTGTAGACACGGGTGACGAACGGACAACACTCGGATGGACCTGACCCGGAAATGTGTGGACAGCGCTTAAAGGCAATATTTAACGTCCAGCAAACGCACATCCACGTCGCCATCGCGCCAAATAAGCTTCGCACAGCTTTTATTGACAGCAAGCCTTAATGCGGTACACCGCTGACTATTTAGAATATTTCGCGATGGGTTTACATTGAATGCTGCTTAGTTTTGTAACTGTAACTTTAAATTGTTGAATCTTTATTTCGTAACGGACATCTCATTGTCGTAAGGAGGCTCGTGGGCGCAGCGGTTTACAACTTTAAATTAAGCAACTTTCCTAAGCCGTATCATTCTTTTTATTATAATAAGATAGGCTAGCATTTGATTACTACCTATCTCACCTGATTGTAGGTAAGTGATGATGTAGCCCACGATGGGTGACCATATTAAAATATAATTAGACTTCCTCCATGTTTCGTAGGGCACGTTTCCATATGATCTTGGTTGTTGTAAAAAAAAATGAAAATTATAAATATAAACAGACGATATTTTAAGTCAGATAAAAATAGGGTAAAATGCAAATATTGTCAAAACTAAAGAGAAATACTTAACGTTTCGTTTACGCCTAACGTGTGCTTGGTAACTCTATATAACCCAGTCAAAGCTATTACATAGCATTCAAAACCGAATCTAAAGGAAAAACCTAAAATGCCACACAATCATATATCGATTCTGATTGGCACAATTTATCATGTTTTTGTAATGATTCCTTTTGCAGGCCTGCTGTAATATATTTCAGACTAAAATAAGCAGCGCTCTTGTACATACTACAATAATTGCATGTCAAACTTCATTTGTAACCTTTGTATGTGTGTACATGACTTAATAAGTATAAAATAAAAAACCAAATGTGATATTCTCTGACTGTCGTAACATCTGGCTACCCTACGCAGACTATGCAGATGACATGCGCGCGCGCACAGTAACCATGACCTAAGTCACTGCGGTGCGATGACACGACGACGGCGACGCAGCACCGCCTACCAGTCACGAGATAGCGTGCGACAAAATGTTACTTAGTTTTACACAAATAAAAAAAAAAACGTGAATTGAATAAAACATCGTACAATGAGCCAAGTAAGTAAAAAATACAACATGAATGTATTTTTTATCCTGAGTCAGTTATAAACTCTCAACTCGGCAGCACCAAAATAGTTTCACTTATACGTTTTAAATTTTACTATTTACTTTACGTTATACAGTAAATATTGCAATAACGTACGTTAAACCCCTTAAATGCCATCGTACACTAGGCGACACGCGACTGCGACAGCTCGGCGTTTAGACGCAACGACAGGCTGCGGCCGACAATTTTCATATGTATTTTGTTTAAAGTTTCGCACACTAGGCGTCACAGTTGCAGAGTCGCGACGACAAGCTAGGGGAGTCGCGAAAATGACGCTCATTCCCAAAATCATCTTTCGCACAGTATAATTATCAATCTTCTACGTACTCATATAAAATAATTATTAAATAAGAAAATAACATTCAACTATGCTAACAGCTGATTAAGTGCCAAATTTGGAAAATTAACACATTTAGGTATACGCATTCACGTAACAGCGGACGAAAAAGCGCACATCATCTTTTTTTTTTACAGATCAAAGATTTTTCTTTCAACAATTGCTTTGTTGCAATTTAGGCAGCTTCTTCTCATTTAAATTCAATGAGGCGAGGAAGGAAACTTAATTATACGCAAAGAAATCACGACGACGAAAAGTTTTCCTCTCCTGATAATATTATTTCAGCAGACGCAGGTCTCTTGGATTGCTCTTTCAAATCGTAACGGTATTGTCGGAATAACAAAAAAAATACAATAACATGGGATTTTTTTTCGCAATTTTTTACCTGTAGAAAGTAATATGTTGTTATTTTAAATTTGTTATGCTGTCAAATCTAAGTGTATTTCTTTTGATTTTTTTAATTATACCAACGAACACACATGCGATGAACTGTTAAGGCACTAAATGTAACAAACAAAAAAAAACATTTTGGCTTTCCAAACAATCCAGCAACCTTACAGCATCCGTAGTTACAGGATCTTGACTAAAAGAATACATACAATTTAATAAATACATGCTCGTAATAACAGAAGTATTTTTAACTACTACCGTAATACTGCACGTATATAAAAAAGAATTCTAATAAATATCAACAACTAGCGGCCGCTCATAGTTTCACCCGCGTCGTTCCCGTTCCCTTGGGAATATCGGGATAAAAAGTATCCTATGTGGTAACCCAGGTTATAAACTATCTGTATGCCGAATTTCATCCAAATCCATCCATCCGTTGCAGCGTGAAGAAGCAGCAAATATACACACATACATACACACAAACTTTTGCATTTATAATATTAGTAGGATACTGGGAGACCAGGGTAAAGTGCGCTTCCACCTTCAGCCTTATCATCACTTAACATCAGCAGCTATGATGAAGGACAAGTGCTAGTAAAGTGCACAAGTGCAAGTGTTAGTAAACAGCCTATAATTGTCCCACTGCTGGGCAAAGGCCTCCACCATTGAAATAGAGTTATCGCTACAATTGATGGGTATTGGCTTAAAAATCACCACGCTTGCCAAATGCGGGTTGGTGATCACAAACCCGGGCTATGCATCGGAAACAATCCGATAATACATATTTCTTGCCCGACCTGGGAATTTAACCCGGGACCATCGGGTATCGGGCCGAGCGCTCTGCCACTCGGCCACCGAGGCGTTACTCGGCCACCGAGGCGTTACGGCCGACAAGTGCTTACATGTGGGGAAATTAAAAAAAAGTCTCACTGAAGCCTCACACCATACACGAAGTTAAATCAGCAAATGGATGTACTATTTAATCACGAATGCATTTCGCCGCTCGAAATATTAGATAAAAGTGATAGGTTACCTAGCTTGCGACGCAGAACGGGAAATGCTATGCCACTTGGGGGGTACAAGGGGGGTCAAAACGAGCCCCCTGACCCTCCAGAGTCCTGCTAATGACATCGAGGCTTTCGACTTACACATGGCACGAAACCGGAGTATGCAATTAGGTTTTTACTCCATTTTTAAAACCATTAGCGCATACCGCTCTCCTAGTGGAATAGGGCACTGCGACATTAATTGAATGTGGAATGGCTGTGTCCCAGCTCTTGAGTCTCGTAGTTTGTACATAATAGCAGCCAGGTATGGTAAAACTGATTAGTTTCTATTACATTATTGTCATTTTATACATAAATAAGAAAATATATAAATCAATTTAAGGCCTACTTGTTTTTACAAATTTTTGAAATAATTAGATACCATCTCATCTTTTATATTTTATAAGTAAATACAGTAAATAAATAATTGTAATTTTGTTTTAGTCTAAATTTTAATATTGAAACAATTAAAATATAACTAACTTCCCAATCTTGTAAATCTGTAATGAATTTTTAATTTTTATCATAACGATAATTGTTCCATGCGGATTATTCCCATCCGTCACCCCGGTTTGTCCACCAAGGTGACGGATGGGGAAAAAAAAGTTTCATCTGTCACCACGTCACTAAGAGGTGGACGGATGAAACTTTTTCAAATTTAACAAAATTTCATCCGTCCACCAGTCGCT
This sequence comes from Eudonia lacustrata, assembly GCA_947562085.1. NCBI lineage: Eukaryota > Metazoa > Arthropoda > Insecta > Lepidoptera > Crambidae > Eudonia > Eudonia lacustrata. The sequence continues at coordinate 9,580,755 of OX387318.1, forward strand.
ATTAGAGTGACAGATAGAACTGTTTTATTAGCTATAGGAAAATTACTAAAGTTTCCCCAACAACGGTGCAGTTCAATTACCTCAACCCCGCTAGACTTCTGACGTGAACCCATACTAACAAAGTAAGTAAGTAAATAGCATATTATGACTGTCTCACTGTTGGGCAAAGGTCTTCATCATTGAAATAAAGTCATCACTACTTTATTCATGGGTAATGGCTTAATCACCACGCTTGCTAATTGCGGGATGATCATCACAAACCCGGGCTATGCGCCGAAAATACAAAACCCACTTTGCCCAGCCTACAAATCGAACTTGGGACCTTCGGGATTCTATCACAAGCGTATTATTTTGCTAGTAAAGTTAGTTGGACTTTACTGACTATAATGTATACACGAAATAAAACAATACTAACAACATTTAAAATAGAAATACAAAATAAATTTTGGATAATTGGTGACATTTCGTCAGCTACAATACTACATAATTAAGTGCTTGATGTTATTAAAAAGGAATTTCTAAAATAAACGTATTACTAACAAAGTTATGTTTCGGAGCTCTTAAATTGCCTACAATTACCTACAAGGACCTTCGCAGCTTTAACGACGACGACCGACGACGACGATTAAAATGATGTTTTTCTAACAAACAAGACATCAATCAACATTGACGTCCATCATTGCGCGTCACCTCGTAGTCTTAACGAAATAAAATATTCCGTGTTGAAATTCTGTGTCGCCATCGACGGCAATGTGTGAACTTTACCATAATTCTTGTAGGTCATCGTATTAGAGTTGAGTTTGACAACAAACATACACTGAGGTGCTTTACATAAGGCTGGCTACCTATATGCAGGGATACAAAACGCGACGATAAGGTTGAGCAGTGTGAGGAATAAGAGAGTTGATGGATGTAAGTGAAACCTGTGTCACTGGAGGCGGATTAGGGGTGTGCCTCGTGTGTATTAAGTGGTCGGTTAGTGCGGCTGCAAAATAACAACAGGTAGATGTTTCCAGTATGGTTACTGTAGTTGTCACATCCGCCAGTGTGCCTAATGCGAATTTTATACACCATATCGAACTACGACGAACTTTAATGCTAGTTGGTCATCTTATTATAATTGACCGTGACAACACACATACATTAATGCGCTTTATTACAGAGACACATACGCGATGCGACGCTAAGGCTGCTTTTCCTAGAGATGGTACGAGGATTATTCCATTTGTCACCGCAAGGAGAATGAAGTACCCTTATTGGTGGATTTCTTCGTCACGCACCTCTTAGCTACTTCGCATAGCTCTGATGGAAAAGCAGCCTAAGGTTGAATAGTAAGACAAATAAATGATGGATGTAAGTAAATCTATGTCCCTAGAGGATGATTAGGGGTGTACCTTATGTGTTATAAGTAGCCGGTTAGTGGGTTGAACGCCTGGTACCTGGTACCGACCATCACTGTGAAATGACGACAAGTATAGATGTTTTCAGAAAGGTGAATGAAATCGTCACATCTACCAGAATACCTAGTGTGGTTCCATTCATCTTTCGATCACGTTAACCAAAACGAGAATTTGTATGGCATTCAAAACAGCGTCGCCACATTGTGGTTACGATGTTGTCTCTCCGATGGTAACCTCATGAAACCGATGTTATAAGCCTCCTGAGTTTCTTGCCAGCTCTTCTCAATCGAAGGCTCTCCCAAAATCTGACCAATATGATCCCGAACTGGTGGTAGATTCAGTACCTAGTTTAGTCTAAAGTATTTTTTTAGTTTTTTATTATTATTTGGATTTTATAGTTTTGACGTCAATAAGTGCCTGTTAAGGCTTATGTTGAATAAATGATTTGAATTTGACTTTGACTTTAACGATTCAGCCACTATTAGTTTTTTTACACACGTCTACACCAACAATTGTAGCCTTTTGGTAGTCATCAACAAAATCAATAGTATCGACCGATAGGTTTAACTTTTCTTGACTCGATTGCTCAATTTATTGCAATGGTCTTATCTTTGAAGGACTTGGTTTATTGACAGACAACAGTAAGACATTGTTTTTTTACGCTCATTAATGCCAAACACGTTAGACATAACAATTTCAAAGCAGATTTGCGAACAGTCTTTACACTTTCAATAACCTAGTTATAACAGTCGGTATGTGGTTGAGTGGTCAACAAATAACAACGGCCAGAAGCAGATCAAATCTGAACCTACATACATCAGGTGTAAGATTCAAATTTGCGGGGGCCCAAAGTCACGTACTGCCACGTGCATTATGCATTTTCTATGAGGTCGGTCAACGTTTACTGTACGTGACACGACTAAATTACCTTCTTTATTTTCTTTTCTTCGGTGGGACGTTATTGTAAACGCGTAATGGATGTGTTAAGCGAAATAAAGGAGTTTGGATATATATAGGCAAACTAACTTAACCGCGTACCATCGTAAGACAAAAATAAACTAAGGTCCAAAGTGAGCAAAGCAAGCAACACGTAAGCTATTGTGGTTAACGTCGTTGGTTGTACATTTAGCACTGTATCTGTAAGAAGTAGTGTAAGAATACAAGATAGTATTTTAATCATTACTTTTTTGGTTATCTAAAATATAAATAAAAAAATCATGACTCATACTCAATGACTGACTTATCAAAGCACACCCCAAACCCTTGAAACATTTGCTAGAAAGCTGAAATTTTGTAAATAGTTCCCCATATGACGTAGACAAGAGATAAGACGAAGTTTACCTATATTCCCTCAGGGCAGAATACGCAGTGTTTACGCAAACAAAGTAGTGGGCGCTTGCTAGCCCTTAATAAAATTGAAAAAGACGTAAAGATACGATAACGTCATCTATGGAATGACGACTGTGAATTGTTAATTCGATTAATGGGTTTCGTTGTTACCGCTGTACCAATTTCCCACTCCAAACCACACTATAGATAACAACAATTAGTTTCACGATATGAATGTGTTATATTTTCGAATCTAGGTGATGTCAATTGATAATATAAACACATATACCTCGTAAAAGGCACCCAGGTCTACTGTTTTAAGCCAATAGTTTTCGAAGGAGGCCGAATCCGAAATGTAACTATTATAACAAAAATTAACATGACTGTGTTTAAATAAAAACTCCCATAGAGTTCTTTAACCAATTTGGAAACTTTTTGCTCCGTATCCGTAACCAATACGAATGTTGTCAAAACAAAAAAACTTGCAATAATACAATATAATAATAATATTATTATGCAATGCCCTTAGCTAAATCTTTTCGTAATTTACGATAACCTTAATATAAAAATAACCTTAAAAGTGCTAAGACCTTTTCCCTCCGATGCATGATTACTTTGATTTTAGTAATAGAGCTTCTGAATATTTGGCGATGGCTCTCTATTAACACTCATATCAATGGTAATTTATATGCTCAGTAATATTATAGGTATTATTATCTTGTTTAATGAGGTACCTACTCGGTATGATTGCTGAAATCTTATCCTATCCGTTGGGCCGGATGGCATCAGCGAATGGTCGCCCTTGGCATATGCAGCTCCATTAATGTCAACGTCGTCGTGTCTAGAGATTATGAACCCTAATCCGTATGCGTTAGAGTGGTATGAATCTTTTATTCTTGACTGCGTAAAGTTAATTTTATGCTAACAAAAAGGTGTATGTGTAAACCATTTTGTATTCAATGTTTTAATGTTTTACAAAATGTATTGCTTGAAGAGTTGCAAAACCAAAATATGACAACAAAAAGTAACTTCGGTTAGTATTTAGTATCGAATAACTAACTTGCTCTCAAATTTCGTAAAAGTTTTAAGATTGATGTGAAATCTTAAACAAATCGGTATTGTTTCTTTGTCTACAGAAGTTGACAGCTTGTCAAGTTTATTGCAAGTAGGTTTGGTTTAAAACATTTTATGATATTAATGTACCAAAATTAATTATACAAATGAAAACAAACTTTTTATTCGACAAATTATTCATACATGGCATTGTTTCGCAAATATAACCCTAAAACGTGCACATACACGTACAGAGAAGTGGCTACGAGTGACCACTCAGTAACACAGTGATTAAGTGTTTAGTTCTGACCAACTGCAGTGATAGTTCCATTAACTCGTCTGGTACAGTCGCGGACATTGGAGCTCTCGCGTGACCGAACAACAAAGCTCGGACGAGTGTTTCAACCACCATTCACAGGTTAGCTCACTGAGTTCTACAATTTAGCTAGTCTGTATCAAACTTCGGACAATATTTTGTGAATATTTTTAATTAAGTTCTTTGAAACTGAGTTTCCGAGAATTAATTGATTATTATTAGATAAGTTATCACGGCACGGCACTACAGAATTTTTGCAGTGATATACCGCGTACCGGAAAGCTCAGTGTGGGCAGGCCTCCAACAAGGTGGACCGACGATCTGGTGAAGGTCGCGGGAAGCCGCTGGATGCGAGCAGCACAAAACCGGTCATTGTGGAGATCCTTGGGGGAGGTCTTTGTCCAGCAGTGGACGTCTTTTGGCTGAGATGATGATGATGATGATACCTTTTGAAATGGCTGTGTATTTTTTTGTGTATTAAATATATAAAATTTGATCATCAAAAAAAAATGTTTAAATCTTTTATTATTGATAAGTCCCCCCCAGCATGGGTGTCTATTGTAACTTTTAATTTACTTGATCACGTTAACGAAAACGAGAATATGTTTGGCATTGAAGCAACGCCTCCTGGTGACAAATGATGAGAGTTAAACATCTGCCATTCGAGTATTCGTTTTATCCAACAGTAGGTGTAATGAAATAGCAGCATCGCCGTAACAAATACTCAGCTGAGCCAAAACTTTGTTACTGCATAATCCATAAAAAACAGTTGAAACCAGTAAGTATCAGAAAAAAAAAGAAAAATCAAATCACATCCACGCTTTTAGCCAGGCATTGCCAGCATCGACCAGCACAGTTGTAATTCAACATGTACCGATCACCCGCCAATGACGCGGGGGGATCCAACCGTTTAATTGATGAGACCGCAGCTTACCCATAACGAACACTTTGTTAAGCTAAAACTATTTTATTGCTCCACCACGAACCAGTTGAAACCAATATCGAAAATAAAAGAAAAATCACATCCACCCTATTAGCCGGGCATTGCCAGCATCGGCCAGCACAGTTGTAATCCAACATGTTCCGACTACCCGCCAATGACGCGCGGGGATCCAACCGTTTAATGAGACCGCAGCATCACCGCAACGAATTGCCGCCACTCAAAGCGACGACGCGGCTGCCGGCAGCTTAATTGAGCTGTACAGACAGAAATAAAAGTGTTTTACGGCGTACGCCAATGTGTGTGGGCGGCGACACTGCTAAATGCATTCCACTCAAATTATGACTTAATATGATAGATGTGGGAGACCACCAAGGATGGAGACTTATCAAGGAATTTCTAAAGGCTTATAAACGGACTACTGGACAAACGCCTCCATCATTGAAATTAGCTAAACTAGATTGAATCAATCGTTGCAAATCATTGTTAGGGCCGATTTTTTAATTGACGGATAAAACTTATTCGTTTGATAAAGTATTAGATAACCATTTTAAAAATGTATTGTCATAACATGACTTTTCGTTTTAAACAGGTGACATTTTAACTTGATTGCGTAATACTTTATCAGAAGGATAAGTTTTATCCGATGATTGAAGAATCAGCCCTTAGAATACTTAAACATTTAGTTAACTCTTTGATTTTATAAATAGCAAACAGAAAACACTAGAGAATAGTCACAAAGAACACCTACACAAAGAAAACCCTACCACCAACCAAACGACACGAACTCGAGAACCCCGAAAACACGTCAGAATCGAGTGGAGACCGGTGGTTTAACCCATAGATACTAACCCCAGCAGTTATCTCAGTGTGACAGCGTTGACAGATGTGATGTTACAAATATTTAAAAAACGTGAAATTAGTTTTAAGCACGTTAAAATTATTAACTAAAAAGCATGTGGCGTATACTGTTCACGCAGTCTGTGACACGATTCCTTAAGGTCCACGAGCAAGAACAGCAGTGTCCAAGCAAAAGCGAGAATATGACGTCATGCAATATCTATGTTTCCAATTATGTACAATTAATGTTTTAAATTTAGTATTTTTTATAACGTTTTCGAAAACTACAATATAAACTTCGAAAAAATTATAAGTAAAATTAAACGCGTGCAGATCTGTATGAAGTGTTTCAATTCTATAAAATGGTGTATTTTTGTTTCCAAAATAATTCAGCAGCAGCAGAGTCGAAAATGAAATGGTTCGGTTATTTAATGTCGATGTGAAAACGGAGCGAATGATTGTGCCATTGTGCTATTCGTAATACGAAACTAACACTAATGTCGTAGTGATATGTATATGTAACTATAGTAAAGTAATCATCCTATAATTGTCCCACTGCTGGGCTAAGGCCTCCATCATTGAAATCAAGTCATCGCTACAATTGATGGGTAATGGCTTAACCACCACGCTTGCCAAATGCGGGTTGGTGATCACAAACCCGGGCTATGCATCGAAAAATCCGAAATACATTTTGCCCGACCTGAGAATTGAACCCGGGACTTTCGGGTATCGGGCCGAGCGCTCTGCCACTCGGCCACCGAGGCGATGTAACTATAATGTAACAAGATTTCTATTAAAACTAAACTTAAACTTTCCTACTACAAGAGAAGCTTCGTTATGAAACTCGTTAAATGGTTACTAGACAACGGATAAAAATACTTAAAATACTTAAATACATACTTATTATACATAGAAAACACCCAGACCCGAGACAATTTAGAAAAACAATAATTTCTAAATTGACCCGACCGGGGATCGAACCCGGGACCTCAGAGATGACGACACCATGAAAACCGGTGTACAAACCACTCGACCAAGGAGGTCGTCAGATGTAACTGTAACAAAATAATTATTCTATTTATAATGTTCATTATATAATTCCACATCCACTTTTATCAGCGCGCTCTTTCTGTTATTTTCATTTGCGCTTCGCTTGTTCAGCTCATAAATGACATGAGATTATGCCTATTTAAATCGTTTAAATCAGCGTGAACGTTGGCGTTCCCGCAAATATTACACGTTATGGTGTAATAACTTGTGGCATAATTATTTTTATTCATCGCTAGCTTCTGCATGCGGTTTCGCCCGTGTGAAGTTCGTTCAAGCGTTGAATGAGATATTTTCGCCATTTATACACACATTTAATTATGTTTTATAATACTCAGTTAGGGTGTCGTTATAATAATTGATTTGTTCAATACATTTGTGTAAGGAGTATACAGTACAGTGTGTTTGGTCACCTCAGTAGTTTAAGTTAAAAAAAATGTAATGTCAATATCAAATAATCTCAAAACTATATTTGGACGGCTGGAACACATTGTTTCTGCCTGTATAAAGGTAGCCGTCATCCAGTCTGCTTCTAAGCAGAATCAAAGCCAATTTACTGATAAAACCTATTTAGTGAAAAGCCTATAACTGCCCCACTGCTGGGCAAAGGTCTCCGTCAATGAAACCAAGTTATCGCTACAATGGATGGGTAATGGTTTAATCACCACGCTTGCCAAATGCGGGTTAGTGGTCACAAACCAGGGCTATTATCGAAAAATCAGAAATACATTTTGCCCGACCTGGGAATTGAACCCGGGACCTTCGGCTATCTGGCCGAGCGCTCTGCCACTCGGCCACCGAAGCGTAATTTATATTTGTATCGATTATTTTACTTAAACAAATAAAGAAACCAACTTAGCCAATCCGAATACGTATGACGGTATTCAAATACACTTGAAATATATTGGGAGCCGCGAACGAGACCTCCGGTGCACCGTGAAATTAAAGGCCACGTATAAATACTAAAACTGCCACCGTAAATACCTTTCACGCGGCTACGACGCGACGATGCCATTTTCCGTTCCACCTTGACACGTGATCGTTCAGTAGTAAGGGAAATTCTCAAATATGTGACTTCGGAAAGATCATCTGCACAATTTTGTCGTGATAATTCGTCCTTTTAATTTTAACCGCCTCTGTGGCAAATTAGTGGTTAAGACCACCGGTTTATACCCAGAGGTCCCGGGTTCGATTCCCAGCGGGGGGTACATGCATGTGTACTCGGTTTGGTTGGTGGTAGGGCTTGCTTGTCCGCCTGGCTTGCTACCTCCGCCTTATTTAAACATGTTGCCATAAAATCAATGTTTGTAGCAATGTTGTGTTCATTTAGCTATAAGATAGCCAGTGCCTCATTTAAATGAGCATTCCAAGTGGAGTGCGATTCCACTATTGGCCTTATCATAACTTAACATTAAGTGAGATGAAAGCACTGTGCTTACCAGTAAAATATTTTAAAAAACACGAGTGAGCCTTACAGTAGTCGCATATGATGTGTAACATTTGACATCTCACCTTATCAATAAGCAATTTTAACATTATTCTTAAAAAAATTGGTCATGTAAATACTCAATAAATGACACAATATGTCACATATAATAATAATATGTCATGTTCATAATATCGATATTAAATTTACAAAATGGGGCGCGCTTGCGCGCTTCTCCGACTTCCTGTCACACTGTTACACCTACTTCCGTCACATTTTACGAAATCTCTCCCACAAATTGTATATATAGAACGCGAGCGGAAAGATGTTACACATCAAAAAAAAACTGCTAACCTTCATAGATCAATGAAAAAGAAAATATGGATGAGCAAGAGAAAACTGTTGACAATCGTTTCAAAGACTGATGAAAAATCGAAAAGGAAAGAGAAAAACAAATAGTTGAGAATCGTTTCGGTTATTTAAATTAATAGTAAACTTTATATGAACTTTAAAATCCGGCATGGTTCTACTTTCGATAGCTCGTAAAAGCAGTAAATTTGAAACGTACAATGGGGGTGTCGACAACAACAGCAACTCATTTCAATACATTAAAATTGCAACAATGATATCACGTAACGGCTTTACAAAACGTTTAATATTTGATTGATAAATAGACAGACATGAGGTGATTCATAAATAGACAGTCAACTGATGAAACATGACAGTGATATTAAAGATCGCTCTTCCCATACATTGTGTTTTTAAATATACTGTTTTGTCAGGGCTATACTTTTAATACTTAAATCAGTTATCCTGCCTGTTAAAACAAACAAAATTGCTTTTACGAAGTTCAATGAAAATCCATTTCCCATTATATCACTCCACACATTAAATGCAACAACCAACTTGGGATAAGGATAATGTAAAGTTGTTGAAACAAAAACTATTATAAACACATTCCTGCTTATTTACATGATTATCTTGTGCCTCGGGAGAGTCCGAAACGGAGCTTCATTCACTTCTGAAGTTGATTGTACATTCCCTTGTAATATTTTATTCATGACAGTATACTCCCTTGATAGCCCACTGATCCTTTAGTTAAAACGCTCGGGTACCCGAATGGATTTCACATTTTATTGAAAGTTATTTTTACCGACATACGTGGAGACTTATAAATAATGTTAATGTAGATTAATATTGTATCGTACGTGAAATCGTGTTTAATATTATTGTATTTGGGAGGCAGTCGCATAAGAGTCGCCTAAAAAGCTAAGGATACGAACTTAGCTGCTACTGAAGGTTCTTTTAGCTGTGTTTAGGTCGCACTTAATATATATTAGATAACATCACATACATTGTTCTGATGCCAAGTTAAGCAAGTAGCTACAGCACTCGTTTTTATGGAAATTAGAAACAACGACGGTACCACAATCACCCAGACCCGACACAATATCGAAAAGTTCGTTTTCAACATTGACCCGACAGGGAATCGAACCCGGGACCACAGAGTTAGCGCCGCCCAAAATCCGGCGTGCAAGCCACTCGGCTACGAAGGTCGTCACTTGACTGAAATTAGTAAATTCAAAATACATATAGCATACAGTGTTAACTCTAATCACAAAGGAGCTAAATCACCAGTGCAAACTTTACTACAAACAACTGGTGCACTAGTTTCAAACTTCAGTATCAGAAAAAACCATTGCAACCACTTTGAATTTAAGACTCATGAACAAATTCCAACAAGTACAAAGGAAATACACAACTGTAAACTCTAGCCACAAAGAACCCGGCGGCGAACTGGTTTGAATTAACTTATAACTAAGGAACTTTGTCATCACTTATTTTTAATAATAATTATTACTATTATCTCAGCATTAGCAAAATACCTCTCGCCTAATAGTGGTTAAGTCCGGCAATAGCACAGTCGGCCGGCGGCGCGGGCGTCAGGGCACGAGGGAGAGAAATCGGCGGACAATGCCAACATATTATTATTATTATTACTCTTTTGAAGGTCGCCCAAGCGTTGGCAACCCATTGCGATCCGCATAAAGATCACCTCATCACGGTGCCTTTATAGTAGGATAGTAGGAAACCGCAAGAGAACTAAAGAAGTGGAAGGGTTTAGATCTTTGCCCAGCAATGGAAAGAAATAAGCTAAATAAAAAAAATACATATTTTACTGAGTCGCCAAACGGATATAGTAGGTAAATCCGTGCATCAAAAGTCACCTAAAACAATATCATGTTTTTTTAGGGTTCCGTACCCATAGGGTAAAACAGAGGGTTCCCTATTATTAGGATTCCGCTGTCCGTCAGTCTGTCTGTCTGTCCGTCTGTCACCAGGCGTGTGTATCTCATGAACCGTGATAGTTAAACAGTTAAATTTTCACAGATTATGTATTTCTGTTGCCGCTATAACAACAAATACTAAAAAACAGAATATAACAAGTACTTAAGGGGGCTCTCATACAACAAACGTGATTTTTTTTTGGTCGTTTTTGCTCGATATTGATAATGGCAACAGGTTGACGCTTGAAATAATTCACAGAATATTGAGTTATAATTATTCACTTCAAAAATGAATAATTAAATTAAAATTAAATTAATATATAATTGGGGCGGGCTCCCATACAACAGACATGATTTTTTTGCCGTTTTTATAGATAATGACACGGAACCCTTCGTGCGCGAGTCCGACGAGCACTAGGCCGGTTTAAAAAAAAACTACCTATTTAATGTGCTATTAACACCCATCTGTTAACTCATCCATCCAAAAAGCTTATAGGCTGTTATAGTAATAACTGTTCACGTCAGTAGTCTAACTTAATTAACATGGGAATTGAATCACGACTTCCGCAGTCACCTCGAGCATATTATATCCTATGAACCGGTGCCCAGGAGGCCTGACGTAATTGCACTTACCGCTGCATTTCACGTATGAAGGTCACGGCCCGTCTGCTCACGACGCTACACGGATGTTGCTCTATGCAACCTTAAGCTGTCAGCATGTCTACTTCGATTGCAGACTGATGCACTTTTAATAAGCTTCGAACATCTCAACAGAATGTTGTTAGCTAAACGTAAAAGCTTTATAATATATATAGAGTTTTTTTCTCACCTAAAAAAGGTAGTGTTGAAAAAATTTCCACGAGCATTCAACATTTGTGTTTTTGTAATTTGTTCGCAACAAAATTTGCGTTAAAAATTATATAAACATTTTAGGTGTATTACTTCTAAAAGTCAATACCGGTTGTTAATACACTGGGCCGCAAAAATTCCGGGTCGCTTATAAAAAGTGTGATAGTTTCTTAACTGCACAACACAAACTAGTGAAACTGTAGCATGTTATAGATGACTCACTTATACATAAAATAGAGTACATAACACGTTTGTAAACTATATAATTTTATTTAAGTACTAAAAAATACAAAAAAACCACTTCTAACTTTTGACAACAAAAATATACAACACAGTTAATCTGCAAAATGAAAGCTTTTCTGTAAATTTAATATCTTGTATTTCCTCCACGAGCCCGTATCGCTTCATTAAGACGATGTGGCATGCTGTAAATCAAATTTCTAATACGGTTTTAGTCTATGTTTGACCATTCTTCTACTAGCGCACTTCTTAACTCACGTAAGTTAGCTGCAGCTGGAGAGCGTTGTTTAACGCATCTCCCGAGCTCGTCCCATAAATTCTCTGTGGGATTTAAGTATGGGCTGCGAGCTGGCCACTCCATGCGGGTGATACCGACGTCTTGAATATACACGTTGACCAAATGTGCTGTATGTGGTCGCGCATTATCGTCCATAAAAATGGAATTTGCGCCCATATTCACCAAGAAAGGACCAGCATGCTCATTTAAAATCTCCTTTACATATCTGGGAGCTGTCAGAGAACCGTTTTCTATAATTACTAACTCCGTACGATCCTCTGAAGATATCCCAGCCCAAACCATTATTGATCCTCCACCGAATGGCACCTTTTCCTCAAAACACGCTTGACAATAACGTTCATTTGGTCGCCTATAAACTCTTCGTCTCCAATCGTGTGCGAATAAACAAAATCTTGACTCATCGGAAAACATAACCCTGGATCAATCTTCTTCTTTCCATCGGACGTGTTCTCGAGCAAACCGCAACCTGGCAACTCGATATTCTCTGAGCAATTTAGGGCTATTTGCTGGCCTATAAGGCTTTATATCAGCTTCCCGAAGTCGCCGCCGGATCGTATCAGAGCTTACATTGTTGTGGTGAATTTCTTGAAGGCTATTTCGGACCTGAACAGCCTGAAGAACTGAGATGTCGATTTCTTAACATAGTCTCACGATGAATCGGTCTTCTCGTGTAGTTGTACACCTTGGCCTGCCATTACCTGGTCTCCTTATGTTCATGCCGGTCTCTTGAAATCGCTGGAGTACTCTTTGGACCGTGGATAAAGATACACCTACTGTTCTAGCAGTACTCCGCTGACTCCTTCCTTCTTGTACCATGGTGATAATTCGTGTACATTCTTTAGTAGATAACGACATGTTGGTGCATGGTTGATGCATAAAATACTGCGACCAGCCAAAAAACCTGTTTATGATGACAGCTCGGTTTGAAACAAAAGCGAGAAAATTTTCTATTTCAAAAATTTGAACTTTAATATTTTTCAAAAATCGGAATTTCTTTTAGTCCGGTCAATTTAGACATAAAAATGAGAGCGAAGGTACATAAATTCGCATCAAGCTGAAAATTGGTAGAATCGTTAAAAATGTGATTATAAATAAAACTTAAAAGTTCCCCATCATTCCCGTGTATGGAAAAAATTTTACTCGAAGTCAAAGGTCAAAAAAATGAGTTTTTCGCGATTTTTAGCGAAACGGTAAGTCTTATTAGAAAAATATCTTAGACAAAAATTGTAGGTCATCATATTATCTATCAAAAATGTATCAGTGCTTTTTTTTCTTCGAGCCACCCTTTCTGGGATATAACGATTCAAAAAGATGTTCAAGTTGTTATGGGCATAATATGCATCAGTGCGCCACGTATATACATCTCTTATCTAGAGTTGTTATATATGTTGAAATATTTTTCTATCGGTGATTTTATATTTTAAGTATAAACTTAAAATATAAAATATACATAACTATAAGAATATCAGGTCAAATGGTCAATGGACAATACATTGGAGCCAGTTCAAACTTTACTCCCACCTGCACCGGAAATACTGCTAAACACCATTTTTTGCAACTGCAAAAAGGGATGCAGTGCTAAATGTGGTTGCAAAAAAGTCGGACTGTTCTGCTCTTTGGCATGTACAAACTGTCAAGGCCGGTCGTGCTCCAATGTTGAATCACTAACAGAAGAGGATTCGTTTGATTCCAACGAGGATACATTACTATTGACGCAATTTACTTGCACGCAGAATGAAGATGAAGAAGAACAAGAACAAGAAGAAGAAGAAGAAGAAGAACGAGAACAAGAACAAGAAGAACGAGAAGAGTTTGACGGTTACAATTCAGACGAATAAAATTCACCACTTTTTTAATTTACAACGCTTTTTATCTTTTACAATATTTACAAATTTCCGTAATTTTGCAATAGTTTTAAATTAAACAGGATCACAACTGACCCGTGGAGTAGGCCTACTGGGGAAACCACGTTTAAAAAAACGCGCTAAGTACACTACCTCATAGGTGGCGTGGAAACGTGTGCATATTATGCCCATAACAACTTGAACAACTTTTTGAATCGTTAAATCCCAGAAAGGGTGGCTCGTAGAAAAAAAAGCACTGATACATTTTTGATAGATAATATGATGACCTACAATTTTTGTCTTATATATTTTTATGATAAGACTTACCGTTTCGCTAAAAATCGCGAAAAACTCATTTTTTTGACCTTTGACCTCGAGTAAAATTTTTTCCATACACGGGAATGATGGGGAACTTTAAGGTTTTATTTATAATCACATTTTTAACAATTCTACCAATTTTCAGCTTGATGCGAATTTATGTACCTTTGAATGTCTAGATTGACCGGACTATTTTTTGAAGCTTTAACTTGTTCAAATGCAACCTCTTTTGATATGTATAATAAGCGTCACAAATCTGCCTATAACATATTATTTATACGAGGGATCTATGTAAATAACTTTGGGAGATATCGCGGTTTTTCCAAATGACCCGTTATTTTTGCTGTCCAGTGTATTATTATACACCTTTAATTAGGACTATGTTACTTTGGCTTTAGGACTAACAATGATTATTCATTATGTGTCCTTATCGCCCAACTTTTTTTTTTAAAATAGACTTCTTTTTTTGTTTGCGGAATTGACCCTTTGTAATATTGTAGCTTTGAAGGGTCTTGATATTTTTCTTTTTAATGTTTGTTATATTTAGCTAGTTAAACAAAAACACTACTCTACAATTTTTATAGTGTTAACATAAATAGATGCTAAGAAAATAAAAAAAACGTTAGTATGAAAAATAAAATTTAAAAAAAAATCTTCATACAAATCTCTAATTTCATAGGTAAAGACCTATTATATACCAGAAGAAAGTGTGAGGAACTGTAAATAGTCATTAATATTTAAAAAATTATTCCCATGTTTTTGTTGGTGTTTTCCATATTCGTGCACATCCATGATCACAGTTATACTGGAGTGACACGTTTACACATTTTTGCACGTTACTCATTGTATAACATCATCATCATCATCATCATCATCATCATTTTCAGCCTGTATCTACCCAATGCAGGGCATAGGCCCCCTCCATGTTACCCCAATCACTTCTGTATAACATACTGACTAGATACTTCATGTGCTACATTTATGGGCTTTTGCACGTATAATGACAAGGAGTGACAAACCCTCATGCTAGCACATCATAATGTAATAATCATAAATCACGATATTACGAAACTACCTTAGTTTTCGCGATCATGACCAGAACGCGCGAGCCGATGTGATATAAAATAAGTTATTTTTTTCAAAAACAAAGAAAAAGAAATACAAATCACTTACCTTATCAAACGGTTATCACATAGTTTTCAGGCATAGCAAAGCTAAAGTGCCGCCTAGAAACCTTTACTCGAGTACATAACTCAAAGTGGCTTACACGCGCTCTACGAGAGAAAAATGTATATCGTAATAAAGACTCTTGGGTAGCGTTGGACAGAGCGCGATTGCGGATTTATAACGTTCATTACCGGCCAACAAAGTGAAATTTGTTCAACAGAATTTTCATTTAGTACCTATTTGTAGTTTCTAGCAGTTTGCAGCTGTTCGAACGAAATTAAGTTATATAGATTTTACAACTAAAAACAAAATAGAGCATTGTGTTTTAGACTAGTATTTTGCCGTTTTTAATCTTACTAGAAACAGAAATACTGAAAGGTTGCCAATAGATTTACGAAACAAAAGATTAAAGATGATACCTGGATGACCGAGCTTTGCTCAGTATTTTTTTTGGTAATTTTCTAACAATTAAACCTTGCTAGATCGATTTATCGCCCTCGAAACCCCATGCATACTAAATTTCATGAAAATCGCTGGAGCCGTTTCCGAGATTCTGATTGTATGTATATACATATATACAAAAATTGCTCGTTCGTATTAGATAAACGTGTAACAATGGGACACAATTTCATTACCTACGTTCTTTGTTTTTTCTTTTAGTATGATTCCTCCATAGCGGACGCTTTGAGTCTTCTTGTGTCGTCGTTGAAACAGTATTAGAACTTTAAAAATATGTGTTTTCCATAACCCGTTCTAGAACCCGAAATCAAAATTGCCACGGTACGCTTATCGCATGGTTACGTATCAACCAAGCAGTTCGTACACTAAAAGTGGTCCAAGATATAATTTATATGCTTGCTATTTACAACTAAAAACCAGTACAGTAGACCAAGCTGGCCACCAACGGTGCTAGCAGAGACCGTTGCAATAACTACTACTGGTCGCGACCGCCTGCACTATTAAAAGCACACGGTAGCGGTTCTATCGGTAGTTACTATCGCGAGCCAATTTTAGCTGGTCTCTTAACCCCCTCTCGGAACCAACTAGGCGAGGCTTAGTAGACGTTAGTATGAGTATTAGAGCAGATCTTTGATTGTTGGTCGGTGAAGACATTAAAGAATCTTCGGAATCGCTATGCGACCTTGATGTTATGCTATCTGTGGTCGAAGCACAACTCTGTGATAACGGATAAAAGAAAATTTCTGTATGTAATGTTAAATTGTTCGAAGTTGTAAGCATTTGGGTACATTGAGATTTCAACGTATTTCAAAGATACAAATCTTCACGATATTGTCGAAAAGATTTTGGAACTCACGTATGTCTTTGACGTAATGCGTGTCTACAGCGTGACGTACAAGTTCCAACTCCGCAGCACTAACATAAATTTACACTGACAGTAGGTACTCGCTAGCGACAGCGACGTGTTGTTTTGTATACCAAAATGAACCGCGCTCTAGAAATCAGTACAAGACAGACGTGTCGCGTGTCAGAGTAAAATTTGTTTACCGTAAAAACGAGATGCACTCTTTGATTGTAAATGGAAGATAGCTGGTGGTAGAGCCAAACGAGCATAAGGCCTGTCTAATTAAAGCGGCCACCGCAGCCCATGGGCGCTTGCGACATCAAGGGTACCACGCGCGCTTTGCAGACACTGATGTTTCAGTTTTTATGTTCAATCCATTTGGATAGATATCACCCTAACTCCAGTTTCTGCCGCCAATACACATTGTCTTCATGTTTTAAAAATTTTACCCATGCAATTTCTAGACATGGACGCATTACAAGAACTAAATGCAACATATGAGTGGTACCCAAGGTGATATCAGAATTCTAAGCTGTTATAACTGACTTATATACAGCCTTTAGTGTAATAAAGGTATTCTTGTACAGCTTAGTTGAATATAAAGAGTAAACGCATGATACGGATTTGCATAATGTTTTACCTAGTCACAGCAAATTCACCGGAACATTTCCTATTCCTTATTCGATCGCAACGTTGAGCGAATGTCACGTACTTTTTTTGCCCAATCCCCTTGACAGTAAGCAGATATATTCTTTTACGAGCAGAAAGCACGTGTGGTGTGTATAAACGGGATTAGCATTCAATATAAGCTTATTTTTCGTACGAAAATAGGTACAATATTGGAAATTTAATCTGCCAAAATTCTGCTATCATCATCACCATTGCTAGACATACTCGTAAGTCTCTCCCAAGGCGTGCCAATGAGCCCGATCTTTAACCCTCCACATCCTATATCTGGCAGCCGCCCTGCTATAAACTTTATAAATTACTAGGTACTAAAAGTATGAATTAATATGAAATGTGCTTAATCTATCTTATGACGCATTACGTTTGGAAGCCTTATTTAAATTTAATTACATGGTGGCCGGAGGGCACTGGATGAGGCTCGCACGAGACCGGTTAAGTTGGTGGTATTTGTTTATGGGCTGAAATGATAATGATGACGATGATATATATATACTGAAAAAACGAAGCCCAGGAATAATAAGAAAATCCTGGCTTAATAACTTAAGCCAGTGATATAATAAGAGTACCAGGTCCCTATTCAGAGCAAGTGTGTCGAGAGTTAATCTAGTTACTGCTGCAATTCTTTGTCATCATACTAATATTATAAAGAGGAAAGCTTTGTATTCTTGTATTTTTGTATGTTTGCAACGAATAAACTCAAAAACTACTGGACCGATTGAAAAAAAAATCACCATTAGAATGCTTCATTAGTGCTGAGTAACATAGGCTATAATAAAAAAGAAATGTCCACCCGTGCGAAGCCGGGACGGGCCGCTAGTACTAATATTATAAAGAGGAAAGCTTTGTATTTTTGTATGTTCGCAACGAATAAACTCAAAAACGAATGGACCGATTAGAAAAATTCTTTCACCATTAGAATGCTACATTAGCGCTAAGTAACATAGGCTATATTAAAAAGAAATGTCCATCCGTGCGAAGCTGGGGCGGGCCGCTAGTATGACATAAAATAGAAGTTTTCATTTCACCAAGCTAACTGACACGTCACGGATACATTTCAATTAAAGCTATTGTATTGTTGATACTAAACCGTAAATTAAATGTACACATAAATAACACAAAAGACACACAAAGATTTATCGAACAGTAAAATAAGGCTTGAAACGCTCTTAAACCCATACTCAACGGGCTTAAGCTCCGTAACGATTCAAAGAGCTTTGGGAGAAGAAAATGACAATGGCATAACAACAGCCTATAGATCGCATACGGATACATCTAATACAGTTGATGTTACGGGAAAGTATATATATATATAAATGAGGCTTTGCTTGCTTTGTAGTAGTCGTAGTTCTTATATGTATGTCATTAAAAATACAGAGTAATACTACGAGTAGTAGTGTCTAAAATATCGATACAAAATAGTTATACGGATTAACTCGCGTTTGTTTAACAATTATTGGTTTATAGCCTGTCGTTTAGTAACCTTTGTGAACAAAGAATTTAAACGGGGATTAACGCAAACTAATTAGTAAAGAGGTATCGTACTATTGGTATAAGATATTGTTTAAATACTAAAACGCGAAAGTTTAAAAGTGTGTATAACCTTTGTGAAGTCTGTGGCCAGTCCTTTCTGTGACCGCACAGCCCAGAGCTTGCACAAATAGACCCTATAAAGTGTTTTATTTCAATACTAAAAACGGCCCGGTCCACTTAATGTTAGTGACCACCACAGCTTATATATGCTTACAGCTCGCTCGTAACCGACCCTGAGCCCTAGTTATTTGTTCTCTTTCTAATTGGAACACAGCAATGCATGACACTACGCTGCTTGGTAAAAAATATTCATACATTGAAATGAAACAACTCTTAAATAATATTTATCCTGACGTTTTTAGAAAACAATATTGATACAGTTGAATCTCTTAAGAACACTTTTGTATCTTATCAAAGTAACTTCTGCCAATTTATACTCTATGGCAACCATTGACATCTACAATCTACAATAGAGAAACATGGTCCTATACCGGTGAGATATTGTTGTATTCGACTGTATATACGTGCTAGCCAAAGCTGTCTCACTGAGTTTGAGCATGATTTGATTAAAAGCACTACGCTACATTAGGTCAAATCAAAATAAAATTTGATTATTAACTACTATAACAATATCACCTAACACATTATTTTAGATGTCAACGTTCATAGCTGGTCTATCATTCGATTTCAAACCGAACTCAAGTGCGCTCTAGTCACTTGCCCTAATGGAATAAGCACTGGCATCCTTTGTATCGGTCACCGAACTTCGTTTCGAAGGATTGAGTGTCCTAAAAATAGATGGCGTATATACGTACAAACCTAAATATTTTTTTCATTTCATCGAATTTGATTCCAATCCAATGTCATCTTTGAAACTTATCAGTACCATTAATAAAAGGTAATAGACATTTGAATTGTTCGAGATTGAATAACATGTGCGCAAACAAATCGAGTTTATTTCTTATTTGCAACACATGTGTAACATCTCTGCTAGATACTTTTTTTTTTTATGTTAAAAGGAGGCAAACGAGCAGGCGGGTCACCTGATGGAAAGCAATCACCGCCGCCCATGGACACCCGCAAAACCAAAGTAATCGCGGATGCGTTGCCGACCTTGAGGAAGGAGTTGGATCTTGAGGAGGGAGTAGGAATTGGGAGGGGGGAGGGGTGAGAGATGGGCCTCCGGTACTTTCACTCACCGGACGAAACACAACAGCAACGAGCGCCGTTGTTTCACGCCGATATTCTGTGAGAGGGTGGTATTACGCCGGGCGAGCCGGCCCATTTCATGCTGCAACGCAGCGTGGCTCTAGCACTCAAAACTTTAGAACATTTGCAGTTGGTTGGCTAAATAGCTAAGATAGAAGAAAATCATATAAACGTTTTATAATTATTCTAAGGGCACCCGAGCGCGCGGTAGATCGCCGATGAGATGGACGGACCAAATAAAGGAAGCAGTCGAGAACCCCTTATACGCGTGCACAAAGATGGCATCGGTCAGGGGAGAATGGCGTCGGCTGGTCAGGCGGCTCACTGCGACCGAAGTAAAGACCACGATCACTCTGCCAAGAGTGTAAAACGACTAAGAAGTAGAATTATTCTAAAATATTTATCAATGGCAACTAATTAGTGTTCTACTAATATTTTTTTTAAAAAGAATCGAGCAACAGATTAGAATAGAAAAATAGAAATATTATATAAACGAAAACAATTTTATCAATAACAGAATAAAACTGATAGTGATCAATAATAAATGTGACATACATATGTGTACACCTACACATTAAATCGAACTACAATCATCATTAAAGAAAAATTAAATACAAGTTTCGAAGTTTCATGAAAGGCCTACTACTACTTATGAGCCTGAGGCATCATTAAATTTATCAGTCAATTCTATCGGGACGTCACGCCATTAGACACAATCGTATTGGTTACAACGGGAGTAATGATTTTGGGCTCGCGATCCTCGGACCCTCACTTTTCATCGGCCGGGTCAATTGATTGAGACCAAATAGGGCTGCTAGTTGTAGCTTTACCTCTATATTATTTCTAAGATGTGTTGTAACCAGCTATTTGCTCTTAACTTAATAATAGTGGTAAGTAGAATGTGTGTGTAGGATGAAAAAGTTTTGAACCGTGAAGGTTTGTATAGTGTCCGGGCATGAACTAGGGATCTCTTGTACATCTAATTTTAAGAACACTAAAGGTGTTGTAACCTTATTCTCGATAAATAGTTAAATCACGAAAGCGATATGGTAGGTGCTAGCTTTGTCAGGAATGTTAGAATGTGCGAGTACAAATAGCGCTAATGAAAAGAATAAACCTTGTCTTCTTTTTCAACATTGTATGTCTTGAGATCGTTTCTTAGTTATCGATTCTACTAAAAGATGAAGTTATAAACGTATAAGGATTATTCTAAAATATAGCTACTTCAATTAATCTATAGCTATCAAGCCATTACCTATTAGTAGTAGTGATGATTTCATTTTAATGATGGAGGCCTTTGCCCAGCAGTGGTAAAGGCTATTTACTTACTTACTATAGTACTTACTATAGTACTTTAAAAAAAAAGGGCTATTACAATGTAAATGATTATGTTCATGATAAGAATGCATGGAACTGACATTCCTCCAATTCTCGCACACTGTATAGGTATAAAGCGTCATTCTATAGTTTTGAATTAATACATGTACCTATATATTAATTCAACGTAGTTTAAGTACGTTTTTTTAGAATAAAATGTAATATTAAGAAAATGTATAAGGGTAAGTATTATTTGTATAAGCAGGCTCTTAAAAATTTTTAATTGTAAATATTAAATGATTTGGTAACAACATACTTTTTTTTGTAAATGTCGTTACTTCTATTAAAGCTGTGGAGTTTCTTGCGCCCTTTCTTCTCCACAGGTAAAAAATAGACGTCCTGAATGGGCAGTAGGTAAAAAATGTATGGACGATTCAAAAGCACTTTTCGTAAGTTTATTTAAACAAAAAAAAAATTACTTTAACTTTGACTTTGACTATGCACACACGGTACATAAAAAATACCTCAAATTTTTGAACCTTTTTAATATTTTGAAAAGACTACAGGCTCACCTGTTCCACGTTCGTTGGGAGCTAGCATTTTTTTGTTAGTATGATGATATTCCGTACAACTTTAGTCGTTTTTACCTTACCCAAACCGCGACTCTACTTAAGGAAGATGTGTATTATTTTGAGTGTTGAGGGATACGTATTCGTGTATACATGAATCATTTTTAAATGTAATTGTATAATTTAAATTCATGTTGACAGCCCTGGGTAACGATAACGGTGCGTCACAATAGCTAAATTAATGACTGAAAGAAATGACGGCGACCAACCTTTATTGAAAAAATGTTTGATGGTATTTTTGCGCACGTTCCGTTTTTTTTTTGAAAAATACACTTACTCTTTGGTTCCACGAGTGCTCCAGATCTGTAGAAGAAAAAACATATTTAGTTATTGAACCTTTGGATAACAAGGAAAAATAAAGTTCTAAGGTCAGTTTCTAAAATTATTGATGCTATTGATGATTGAAGAAGTTTACGTTGTCCCAACTTTGTCATTCGGCCATTAATATTACATTAGTACTTGATGA
Organism: Eudonia lacustrata; assembly: GCA_947562085.1. Classification (NCBI taxonomy): domain Eukaryota; kingdom Metazoa; phylum Arthropoda; class Insecta; order Lepidoptera; family Crambidae; genus Eudonia; species Eudonia lacustrata. The sequence continues at coordinate 9,603,251 of OX387318.1, forward strand.
TAGCCTATAACAAGATGGTGATGAAACTTGTCATTCATTAATTTGTCGTTTGCCGTGAATAAAGACACAATAGAATTTTAATTGTTTGACAGCGCTGATCAGCGCTAGCGCATATCAGCGCTAGCGCATATCAAAGGTTAAAGCTTCACAAAACGTATCACATCATGAACAAGATCGAGCTTTTATAATGTCAATAATATATGATATTGTGTTTGCATTAAAATTTAAATCATTTCTATGATCTGGTACATCAAATACGATCTGTTTCCTAACCCTACAGATTACAAAAACGAAATTCAATTAAAGTACGTGAGCCAGCTTAACCCTACCTCGGCCAGGCCGAAAATCATAGAGCGAAGAATGATCTCACAAGTACTCTTGATACATACAACTCGTATTAGGACTTGGCATTGCGTCCCGATCGGCGGGGATTCAAGAGTGCTTTAGAGCTTCGTTATGCTACGGAACTAGGCGCGTAAGTGAATTGGCGGCTGTGTTGTATCGATCAAGTAGAAATTTTCAGGTAAGGTAAAAATCAATAAAATTGTATAGTTGTAACATTAGATTTTCTTGAGTGTTTTGTTATTTAACAGATGCACTTCTTTTGTTAACCTCAAATTTCGACAACATACAACTTTGTTATTTCACAAAATAAACTATATAATCGCCACTGTGGTCTAGTTTACAGATCACTACTCTCCGATCCACAGGGAAGAGTCGCTTCAATTATTACTTCAAAGTATTTTTTAATTTTAGTAAAATTATCGATACAACAAATAGTTGCGTTTACGTAGGTACACACAACACTAACAGGGGCTCATTAGCCTAGAAGCGTAAACCACGATGCGATTTTGAGTTTCCACGTCGTCGCGCCTTACATTTTACGTCGTCGCCCGTACTTTTTCTGATTGCTTACGACTCACTCATACTTTGTAGTGGTTTCCCAAATTGGGTGTATTTTTACCAAAAATCTCACAACTTACTGTAGGTAATTCGCTGAATTTCACAATTTCCTAGTTTCATACCATACTTTTGAAGATGTCGTTTGCGCTGCGGCTTACGTGTTCCGGTGGACATTACGCAAATTAAGCCAACGTTTGCAAGGCCTTATCTGCGGATTGGTGACCAAAATGTAATAAAAAGAAAAAGAAAAAGTGGCTTCTTTAAAATGCTTATTATGGAGCTTACTTAAATACTTTTTCTCTTTAAGTTGACGACCTCCGTAGTCGAGTGGCTTGCACGCCGGACTTTGGGCGGCTGAGGTCCCGGGTTCGATTCATTGACCCGCCATGTCGAATAAGAACTTTTCGATATTGCGTCGGGTCTAGGTGGTTGTGGTACGTTGTTGTACCTGATTTCCATAAAACGAGTGCTTTAGCTACTAACCTTGGGATCAGAACAATGTATGTGATGTTGTCTTGTCAAAGTTATTGCTCCAAAACTAATAAAATATGTAATAGCCATCATCATCATAACATTAACTTATATTCATCCCACAGCTATGCCTTACATCATGAAATGGGAGAGTACGCTATAACCCATCATCCTTGCCCAATACGAGTTGTGGATCTTTTAACAACTTCCATTTTTTCAACAACAACCTTGTTCAACTTTTTAAAGTGCCATCCGAAGCACGGAGCTTCAGATATTTTAATTCGGTCACCCATCTCGTTCCAATCATCTGGAATTGCGAGAATTGCTCGACATGCAAGATCATAACCCGCACGCTGCGTGCTGTAGCGCTATAAATCATGTCGCACCTCAACGCAACAGCGTTTTGTTTATAATGTAGGTACCACGCAAGATCGCCACCCGCATGCAGATCCCGCTCCTTATCTTGCGACAGTGTTTTGTTTGTAATATGCCACGCTACTCTTTTGCGTCACCTTAAGTACGAGCTCCTACTACGGTACAAGTGAATTTTGCAATATGACGATCGATAACCACACCTAATAGGGTTCTATTAGACCAAGGGGCGCCAACCGCGATGAGATTTGTGTTTCCAAGCCGTCGCTCTTATTTCCGCGCGTACCCCACCTATATCCGCCCTTAATCAGGGCCTCCGACTCGACGCGACGCTTAATTGACTTAACGTTGGATTAATAACGGTTTAGGACTGAAATATGTTTACCGATGAATATTAAGAGGGTTTGTTTTTAGGCCTTTTTGATTTACTTGCCAGATAGAAAATTGTTTATTTCAATTAACGTGCTGATGCGACTTCTATGTACTTACTGAGTTCTTAAAAGCCTATATATCTTACAAATATCATTGTTGGTGCGAATCGATCCATTCAATAAAGGTTTTTACAATTCACACCGTGGTGCAGACAGCTTGTTGTGTTAATCACACAACGGCTTCAAAGACTTTGCCAAACTTATAGCATCCATCTTTACAGGAAAGAAGAGTGAAAGGATGGTGTTGTAAAAAGACCCCGATAAGTCGAAGTGCTACTGGCAGATTGAAACCTCAACAGGCCCCACTGAAATAAGATAATATAAGAACCTATGTACGTATCAAAAGAGTGTAAAGTAAATTGTTCTTTTGTCATTTTTTCCTTAGTCTTATCGTAATCTTGTACAGTTCTTTTCAACTCTGCTTCGTCATACCTAAGTTACGTTAAATCAGGTTTAGCAAACAAATAAAATAATTTTTTCGTAGTTTTAAATTTTTCTGTGGGTCTGCATATGTAAAAAAATTACCACTGAGACATTGTGAACGTTTTAAATCAAAAATAGCAGCATTGAAGCCCTTATTAATAACAATTAGTTACACAAAACGATAAAAATCTACCCACCGGTGAGTGAAGACTTAAATACGGTGAATTTATCACGTCGCAAACTAGAGCTAGATATATCTGGAGCTGTTGGCGTTCCGGCCGGCGTTCTGAAGTTTTAATTGAGCGTCGACTTTCGAACTATTGAACAATAGTCGATGACACCAAAATATTTCATTTGAGATATAAGTAACTCTGTTTTTGTATGTTCAATAAAGATGTTGGATTTTGTACTTATTTTATTTTGTACAGTATATTTTATGTTACTATCTTAATAACATTGACGACGTCATTGTCTGAAGAATATTTTGTTACAAATACTATTTTATAACTAGCTAAAAAATATTTTTTTTAGAAGTTTGAAGAAGTTTTAAATTTTGTTTTATTCTATACTAGTTTTTGCCTTCTCCTTCGGATATTTGATTTTTTTATAGACATTCGTATCAGACAAAATATCATGTGTATAAACACATGATATTTTGTCTGATACGAATGTGTTAATATCATAATACTGGAGCTACTTACCTTAATACATTGTGTATTAAGGTAAGTAGCTTACTATTGGTGAAAGCATTTTTATGAATTGATTTTGAAAGGTACAGACATAAGCCTCTTCATATAACAAGCAAAAGAAAGTATTTTTAAATGACAATACTACACCAAGGCTTCGCGAATCTTACGACGGAGAATTTTTTACCAAGAAAAAGCCACAAGAAACTCGGTAAGGGCTTATTTCCTTGTTTAAAAATACCTTTAACAATTTATAGAAAATTGTAGAAACAAGATAATATAAATTTCAAAAAGTTATCGTAATATTTACACACTTGCAAAGTCACGTCGATGTCAGACTGATAAATGATCACTTCATTAAGATTCAGTGAGGGCAGGCAGTAATGGAAAACTAAGTAGATCAACTATAATCACCTCATTAATTAAAAGAACTGAAGGTTGGGGAAACTCTAGAACTTTCCACCTCTTAGTTTTTGCTGAGCATCGCTTATCGAACTTGCATAGTTTGGAGAGATGCACTCTGTAATAGTTTTAACGAAGCACAAATTAGGATTTGATTTTCTAAAGAGTGAATTGACTTCAGAGTGAAAATAGAATTAAGCAATTACGAATCTATAAATAAATCAATTTATAATAAGTTTCAAACATTATTTTATATATAATACCTCGTTATATTGTGCAACAAACATTTTATTTAAATCAATTTATATACACATATTAACAAACTCTAGCAATCATTATAATAATAATGACTCCAAATACTTGTTTCCTCATGTTTTCATAAATAAGTAAAAAACTACTAAATATTGTCATTACACAACTATTATGCGTAGGTACAACCATGATATACACTTCTTTAAAGTTTATACTGACACCCCCTACCAACCTTCCGGTAACAAAGTAGGGCGTAAGTAGTTGTATGCGTAGGTACAGTAGAATATAACAAAACATAAAGATTAAATTATAAGTCCTGTCAAAAAAAAATTAAATAGGTTGTCGTGACATCATAGCATACCTACGCTAAGAGTTCCCTAGAAACACTTGCGAATTAAACCTTCGTATAGGTAGGTACGTTAATTTAACTTTGCAAAGTTGCCATGCTCTAATTCATATGTTACCAAATATTCTGAACAATTTCAGCGTCGTCGGTGCTGCCACTGGTGAAAATTAACGTACGAACTCAGGCACTTTAGGAAAAAGCTCCTTTTGCGGAGTACCTAGTTAGTATTAAACACTAAACTTCAGTTACCGCCTATGTTGTTATAATGCTTAATATTGTATAATTTGTATATTCAAACACTTTAGTTGGTACGGTTAGCAACGGAAGTCACTGATCAATTTATTAACATGTCATAATAGTTATAAAAGAAGTTGTTTACACACGTTAAATTATTTATTTAGTTTGCTTAAGTGTATAGCAATTCTTAACTCATTTTCTTTCGATGAAACGTGTGTTTAAGTAAAGATATAAACAAATAGTTATAAATATTATTTGTATCTCACTTAAACATGTATATTAAAGCTACTGAGCTCACTAGTCCTAAGGATTGATTTCTCATGTTAATACCAAACGTCCATATACTGCCTCATATTATTAGAACATAATATATTTTCACTACTTTTATGTTCAAGTGAATGGATGAATAGAGCACCGGTCTTCTTGATGTTCAATTCACAGCAGTGGTATGTCATGTTGTTCTAGGTGGGTTTTTAAGTCGGCCTGGCTAGCTTCTACCATTTTTATCAAAATTCTTCGCCATACCAACAATGTTAATATAATTGTTGCGGTCTGACACTTACTCCCAGATTTGATAGTGCCAAAACATCTGACTTCAAATATATTACTATATTCACCACATATCTTCACATACGAAGCCTTCAACGGTTTCAGGGTTATGCACCCGTAACAAACGGTTTACGGGTAATCCTGTAACCCCCCCCCTCACGTCACCCCTCCTTGTCCCACCCAAACATCCACTTCTGAATTCATCAATTAAAACTTTTACGCTTTTAACGAAATAACTTGAATTTATCTTGGCAACGCTCGGCACCAAAACTTTTATCCGACCTGGATTTAATATTTTCGGGGACTCACCGAATCGAAAAGTGAAAAAAAACCCGTCCTAAACCCCAATAATGTTTCCAGACCTTTTCCTCTTCCCTTCTGTCTGAAGTCGGAAAGCGCGGAAAAGCCATCTCGTTTGTTAAATGTAGACAGACAGTGTACATTTTCATCAGAACATCTTTTAACTTTCAATACAACCTGTTTTTAACAAGCTAGATGTGAGAAATAGTGGTTCGAACTCTACAGCTTCGTTTGACTACTGACGTTAACCCATTTCTAATAAAAGCATATTAGCTGTTTGGATGGGTTAGCAGGATAATCGATCAAAAATATGAAATTTAGCTAGGGAAGATACAGATACTACATAGATATAGATACTACAAATCTTATTTCTGTTGGACGTTCAATTAAACACTCGGATAAAGAATAAATAAATGAAAAATTATATCGAGAGCGCACCTAATACATAAAAAAATAAGTTTTGTTCTTGTAAAAATCAAACCAATTCGCAGTAGGTAACATGTTTGTATGCAATGAACACATAAAAGCAGATCTATAAAATTAGATCAGTCAATGAATTGAAACTTGTTACTTGTTACACACGATTAACATTAAATTATCACAAAAATAGTTTACACTACTTATGTTATTTTTTATTATATTTTAATTTTTTGCATTCACAATGCTAATATACTAGTTACAAAATAAAGATTAATATTTTTTTCTATTTTTTTCAATCTTGTACTTATGATAAATTATTAACACCCCAAATGTCATCATGGCTGTTTATTAAATATCGACATTTCGCTCCAAGGATACCCCTTAGTTTCCTCCGCAACTTCGCCGTATGTGCATTTTATTATTCTTTCTTCTTCGTCTTCACTTATGATGCGCGCGATTAGAGCGATATGGTTGGTTGGGGCACTGATGGTTTATTCAAATTGCACGTACATCTTCATGGAGCGATGCAACGCGATTCGATTCATTACAGTACCTAGTCGACTGGATGATTTTATTCCTAATTTTATCTAATCTGTATTTGCTTTTGTATGTAGGTATCTATATATTAATACGTGAAGCAAAAACTTTGTACGTACCCCTTTTTACGAAAATTGCGCGGACGGAGGAGTTTCGCACACTTATAGCTTAAATACAGAAAGAGTACATAATGTTAATTTTTTTTTTAATTATGCATAAAAAATACATTAAATCAATAAAACAAACATTACACACACTACCATGTATTTAACATACACGCATATGTATTTGACACACACGCATATATATACTCTTTTCAAAAATTTCAAAAATGGAAGAGGAGCGGCCGAAATCTGTGAATACCAACCCAAACTCACATTCTATCTTTTTTAATCTTTCATTGCTTAGGATTAGTGATGGGTCGCAAGAAAATTCTCCAAGTGAGAATATTCTCCAATCGGGAATATTCTAGAATTTTCCTTTTAATTGAGAATATTCTCAGATCAAGGAGAATTTAAGAGAATTTAAAATTGGATGAAGATTTTCGTATTTTTAGAAAAAACACGTATTCTTTTAGAGGTTTTAAACTACGATGGCAGTATTGTATAAAATAAGTAGGTATCTCAGTTTATTTAGCTAATAATTATCACAGTACCATCGTTTATTTCCACCGCAATATTTTTTATGTACAAACGTTTTGTTTAGTCGCGCTAGTAGCGTAGCATGTATGCGCCTCTCCCCGCGCCCCGGCTCGCCAGCCACGCACCGCCGCCATTTTGTTTACATCAGTTAAGTCCCTGCCGTCTATCAGCGAAAAAAAATTGTCTGATCTCTCATAATTGGAAAATATTTAATAAGTTACAAACTTTTGCCAAGAAAACCGAGGAACCTAATCCAGGTTTGGGTACCTCCGCCATAAGAGGGACAGAACAGCATTTAAACTCTTCGTAGTTTCGTTCACACTGTGTATCGTAAAGTAACCCACTTCGAGTAGAAGTTTTCGTATTTCAGATTACATGTTATTAAATTTTCTTGTCACGATTAGTCATTATCATTAAGATTTTTTCATGTTGATTTTGAAGAATTTGAATTATTTAGAGTTGTTATATCTTGAGAACTTTATTAAAGGTGATTGTTTGAAAATACTGATGTGTCTATTTTATCGCCAAAATGAATTATTAAATTTTGCAGGAAATTTAAAAAAACTTACGAGAATTTTCTTCGAAATATTCTCGAGAATATTCTCGCTTAGAAGAATTTAACCTCAGGAAAGACAATAATTTAAATTTTCCGTGTGAAATATTTGTAAATAAAGCAGAAATGCAATCGCAGTTCCATTAATTTAATCAGATTATTGAGATAGTCATCCAATTTATAAATTCTCTTAAATTCTCTTCCACAAGAATATTCTCGAGAACTTAACAGCAAAGTTCTCACTGAAAGAACATTCTCGGGAATTTCCCATCACTACTTAGGATACAATCCGTGCAGCCTTAATAAAATAACGCTCTAATTGCGACCACTGGGCGACCACTAGTTAACCTATTAGATAACACAACCGGGAAGCAGAGAGCTTTGGCCTTTATCTCATCTGATCTTAAATGAGGATAAGACAGAACGAAATGGTCTACAGTTAATATGGTAATAGCTAGCCAGGCGGCCTTAAAACAGGCCCTACCACCAACCAAACCGAAATCAACATTTTGTACCCTCGTTTTGTACATAATGTCGATTTCGCCATTCGAACCATTCGAACTATATCTGATCGTAATTAAACACTCACAAGGACTGGTGTTATTTGCCTTATTGTAAATGAGATACCAATTCTGGCTGTTAATAAATAACGCGCTGCAAAAGTTCCCTGGACGCCCAATGATATAATGAATGATAGAATTCGGATCAGGAATCTTAAATTTGAACTTAAAACAATTGTAATAATTTCACAAACAAGTTCATCTTCACGTATCAATGTTTACTTTGACACCGATTACGAACATTTTTATTGTTATCAATATAGATATTTTGAACGTAATTTCAAAAAATATTTCCTCTTGATATTAAAAAATTAAAATTACAATTTTTATTTGGAAAATTGAAAAAATGTTTACAATTTTGTTACACGGTAGGTGCCTTAAAAGTTTATTATTCAGAATGGACAAAAACTCACATACTTGCTAACCTCATTCAACTAACCGTAATAAAATAATACCTACCCATTAAAGTTATAGTTAAAGTTCGTTAAAACTCAATACCGATACACGGAAAAAATACATTATTTAATACTAACGGCCGCTCGCGGTCTCTCCCGCGTAGTTCTCGTTCCCGTGGGATATCGGGATAAAAAGTATCCTATGTTTTAATTCAGGTTATAAACTATCTGTATGTCGAATTTCATCCAAATCCATCCATTCGTTGTAGCGTTAAGAAGCAACAAATATACACACATACACACAAACTTTCGCATTTATAATACTAGTGTGATTTAATTTGAAACATCGAATCAAATGCCACGTAGCGCGTTACAAGAGTGGCAGAATTTATTTCACCCCTTGCTAAGGGTAAAATAATATCTTCCGCAACATTTAACATTTGTACGTAGGCAGGTGGGAAAATAATTTCATTGGTATTGACCGTAAAATTTGCGCCTACGTTTGAAAACGTACAAACAATTCGGTTATTTTTTAAACTATGATTTCTACAAATGTTGCCATAGTGATTATATTTTTGATTAAAAAAATGTTAAATCATTTCGAGATGATGTCACTGTTTTTGGAAATATGTGTGTGGTGGCTTTCGAATTATTATTATACTCTTTTTATTTATACATTTAATATGTATGTACTTTTAAGCACATTTAAATAAAAGTCCTGAAAAGTAAAATAAACGTATTAGTATCTTAATACACTTTTGAAAGTGTTTGATATAATATTTGACGAATGTAAGGTCTTGCTTACAATATTTTTAATAAAAAATTTGCTATAAACTACTACGTTTTTCATATACTTAGATCCAGCCCTTTCAAACTTCGATAGGACCTTTAAAACGAGCACTCTTGTTACACAAAACTTTAACTACAAGTATTAAGCACAGTTTGTTCTAAAAATTAACTTAAGTATCTACAGGAGGATCATTTTCCTATAAGTCGCATGAATTCCTGCCGTCTCCGTTTCGCCAAGTCAGCTAGCAGCGCCGCCGTGAAATATTTAGGTCATTCCAGAGGCGGGCACACGTACGGAACGTTGTAATTTTTAAAATGAAATGAAAGAATAAAAAGTGTGGAAATGTTCATTTGCGCTCCAGTGCCTGCGAGCACTTGGTACGAGACGCTGAGAATTTTCTTCTGATAATTTGATGTTAAATGTGATCTAGTGTAGGTATATTAGTGAATGTTAGTATAATATTGCGATTTCTCTGATAACAATTGATGTTATAAATGTGATCTAAGCGTATATTAGTGCATGTTAGTATTTTATTAGAGTGGCAGATAGTTATTTAAGTAGCTACACAACATACAAACTACTTAATCATTAAACTTTATGTTACATCCAATCACCATCACATCATCATAATTACAAGCTCCTTTTTATATCCACACAACTGGGACACGAGCTTTCCCTATGGATGGATAGGGAGAACGAGCCACAAACCACCACACGACCATTGCGGATTAGTAGTTGTTAACAACTGCTAACGCAGCCGGAACCAACGGCTTAACGTGCTTTCCGAAGCACGGATACTTCCGATCTACTGTCTCAAATGGATGCAGTTGTTGACTGTTGTCGCAGTAATTTATTATTTCATTAGAATTTCGTCTGGAACATTAAAAGTTACTGGAATTAAGCACTTGTTTTCAGTATACTTGTTTTTATTTTGATTATTATTTTGTTCTGAAGTTTCGAACCTTGTCAAGGTCCGTGATAAGTACCTACCAGGAAAAGTTGTTAAATGAAATAAATCGATACATAAGCTCAGGCCTCGTATAGGTACTACAGTACCTACGATCATGACGACACAATCTTAACAATTTATCCAACTTAAATATCTTCCTATGTCATGCTATCTACCTCAGCATGCTATGAAGAAATCAGCTTGAACTTTAAAAAACAATTCATTTTAGCAGTTGACTATAGAGTTACAGCTATGTAGACAGCGGAAAGTTATACGGCGCCTTAGTTAAATAAAAACTCTTTTTGGCGCCTTTAAAACATCGTAAGATGTGCGCGCGGCGTTTTTAATTTCCATAAAGAGTGGGGGTCTTTAAGACTTCGGAGTCTTTTATATTCACGTACGAGTATAAATGAGAGGGAGGCGGCGGATACGTTTCTTTAAACGTTAAGTAGGTGAAGGTTTATACTGTTAGAATACACTAGGTGTGCTCGCGACTCCTCCAATTGAATTTATCATCCATCATTAATCTTTCATTGTTTGTCACTTTTGATAGTGTGTGTATATGAACAATAAGAAAAAGTGATGTCTACCTATGGGAGACAGATGTGACTGACTGTATGTTTGTATGTATATAGGTATGTACGAGTACTGTATATATGACTTCTTTTTTATTGAATCACCCACTTAATTGCAATTAGGATATCTTCCGCAGAGCGAGACATTAATCAACTTGAACTCCGGGCATGAATATCCAGTTTACAGGAATCTCATCTTTGTTAGTGAGCATTCTCTTAAACTTTCATTTATTAATTCTACACGAATGAAGAATAAACAAATTAAGAGAAAATGTTGAAGAAACCATTTCAATAAAACAAAAAAAATAATGATTCTGTGTTGACGCGATGACAATATCCGTATCTCTCCACGGACAGCGATTAGGGCTGTAACTAACCTATGGTCTAATGTTTGTGTGGTGAGCATACGACCTTGCATCTCAGTAATAATGTAAATGTGATTGTTGAATAATAGTGATACAACAAAAACTGCCTAAATTTAAATTTGATTCGCAGAGACAAAATATTTGTGCGAAACAAACACGAGCTAATATAAAAAACATATTTAAAAAAAATCTTTACGAGATGTTTTAAGTGCTAGATTATTTATCTCACCTATTGGACTGCAACGGGCAGTTGAAAGCGGCGAGCTTTCGTACCGGAGGGCGAGATTCACCTTGGGTGCCTGGGCCAATGGAATAAGTAAGTAAGTAAAAAATAATCCAAAATTAATTTCGAATAGTCCTCCTACCCCGCCACCGGCCGTCGTCAGCTCTTTTCCATTTCAATAAAAGGGAGGACTATTTCCAGCGGGCGAGCCTTATATCCACCGAGACGCGTCGCCGATAAATCAGCGGGGGCGCTGTAAGCACTTCCGTCTTTTGACTGGACTCCGCGATGCGACTTTGTGTCCGCAAGATATCGCGCTCTTGAATTCTGATTTAGTGAAAAAAAACTACGTAGCGTAGCGAAAAATCTGAACGATTATTACCTAGATTATTTATTATACTGGTGATAATAACATGGAATGAGTTTAGAAGATAAACTTTAAAAAAATATGTGTAGTGTAGTGGCGCCAGTGTTTGACACTTTAAGGCGATTATCACACTGCCACGCACCACGCTGCATGTTGCGTGTCGACGCACCTACGCGCGACGCATGTAGATGCATTTTCTGTGTGTTGGACTGTGCGTGTTTTCTATGCAAACGGAGATACTTACAAGCAACGTTAGAACACGCATTCACGCGCTACGCTGCGTGGTGCGTTGCAGTGTGTAAACTGCTTATGACCAGTGTTTGACACAGTTTTCATCGCCAAAAAGTAGCATTGGTCTTCATTAAACATTTACAGGCAGATGGTCTGTATTTAATTATTGCCAAAGACTATAATCAGTTGCTGACAGCTATTTTTTATGATTTGAAAAAAATAATTAATCACTGGGTCCTGATGGACACAGGCGCATTGGCGCCTAGGGTATTGACCCCAGCTCATTATTTAAAATATATCACATAATAAATTAGCACTAGTCTGAAGCTCCTAATTTGTAACAGTGAAAGGTTAACGAAACTATTTTTTCTGGAGCGAAGCGTTTAAACCTACGTAACAGCCAATCAAAAACAAGCATCAAGCAAAGTGAGAATATAACGTGTAAATAACACAAAACCGAACTAAATGAACAACTGAACGTCAATTTCAGTAAGTGATTGACATAGTTACTAGAATATTAAGAAAACGATATAGATTTAAGGTGCATTACTAGTAATCCCACTATAATTATCCCGTGACGATACCACTGTGATATTTATCCCAGTAATATTAATACGTGAAGCAAAAACTTTGTACCCCTTTTTACGAAAATTGCGCGGACGAAGGAGTATAAAATTTCGCATACTTATAGTTCATATAGAAAAGGAGTGCGGAATGCTAATATTTTTTTTAAATTATGCATAAAAATACATTAAATTTAATCTTTTTTATTTTTTCATTGCTTAGGTAGGATACAATCCGTGCAGCCTTAATAAAATAATGATTAGTAAACAGCTTTTTATAAAAATTACGGTCGAATTTCGACCACTGGGTGACCACTAATTCCAGTAATCCCAGTAATTCCACAAACACGTATCACTATAATAACAACCAGGGTTTGCTTTAAAATATTTTATTTATACTGAGCTACCGAGAACCTTAGCTTTTTTTCAGCAGTCAGAGCATTGGACCGGGTACCAAGGATCGCGAGTTCGTTTCCTTTGGGAGCTTTGTGTGACTGGTTGTTTTACTTTAGTAACATCTCATCTTCTTATTACATATAGCATTGTGAATGCTAAATATTTAAAAAAAAAATGTTACGTTGAACATGCTATACTAATTGAAACGCTTTATTTGAAAATGCGGTTTACATTGTAACAAATCGAGAATTATCACGGTCTCCGCAAATTAAAACGCTTACCCGGCCTTTACGAATAATCACAATTTCGGTTGTGGTTATAGTTTGTGAGTCCATATTTTGTATAACGGTATTTGAGTAATAACCGTCAAATAATACCCAATTAAACACAAATTTTATAATGTTTTGCGTTTATAATTTTTGGCGTGTTATCAATAGAAGTAAGAAAGGCAATATTTTATGAGATTGAAATAAGATTTTGTACCTATATCAATTTACCTATATTATGTAATATAAGCATTTAAGTATGCGTCTGTGAATCACCTGAAAAATTCATGGGACTATTGTGATTTTTTTCCCGGTAATCCTGTTAATGGATCCTCTGGGAAGACAAGTCCCAGTAGTCCTATCACGGGATAACTTTAGCGGGATTAATAGAAATACAAACAAAAATTGAGACAGAGATTGCCGTCAAAGTTAAGGCTCTTAGGCATTCTATTTATCGTATAACCGCATCCTCACTAACCACTGAAAAAAACAAAGCGCTACATTCCGCAGGAAACTTAAAAAAGCTTTTCAACTCAACTCAAGTACTGCTAGAAGCACTAAATTTGAAAAGAAAATAATACAAGCGAAATGCTCTAAGTTTCAGGGCATTCATTATAATTAGCTGTCATAAAAATACCGTTGCTCAAGCACCAACTTTCCCCAAAGACAATGAACTTTTGTTTGACATAAATCCTTCTCTTTATCATTACAAAAAAAACAACAGCAAAACGCTTAAAACACTTCGGTAACTGATACACAAAGTTTTGGCATCCTTCAAAGAGTTCGTTTCCGATATTTTTGCTTTTGCTGCGGGCTATCAGAGTTCCCCACAACCTTCGCGTACAAAATATTGACGCGACCTAACAAGTTACCTTATAGATTTACTTCTTGCCTAAGTTTGTGTAAGCACCAATAAATCCGCCCTGTCGTTCAGTAAATCAGGAGACGCCCAGCAGTACACTGAGGGTTTTTACGATCCAAACAAGACCGTAAATGTTTGCCTACGTCAAATTTGTTTAGGGGGGTGAACTTCAAAGCTAGATATTATGTTGATAAGGTGGTGTACCTATATTTGATCTGGTAAACCTAACTAATATTCTGAATGCCCAAGTATGTTTGTTTATTTATCTTTTCTTCTATTTAAAACCGAGCAACGGAAGGTATACAATGCTACTCTTTAGACGTCAAATACAATGTTAGTTCAGTTTTAAACCAACATTGTATTCCGGTAAGTTATTTAAAGTAAATTAAACAGAATGATGTTTTAAAGTGGTTAATGCAATCCGTTCTAAAGTAACAAGATTCATTTTATTTTCCATAAACGTCTGTCTATTTATTACCTATTGTTAGTTATTCGCAACGGTTACACAAGTGTGTGTTTGATGGAAATATCTAGACAATAAACTGTCGATTAGGATCTTTGTACCAATTTCGGAGTTTTTTTAAAGTGGCTGTACCTAACAATGACCAGTTTTAAAGTACCTGGATCTACTGAATCAGAGCATCAGAGCAGAGATTCCAATGTCGTTGACTATAACATTAGTTTTTAAATGTAAAGTAAATAAATATAACATTTTCGTAACTTTATAACAGATAGGAAAATACCTATAATTCAAGTATTAAAAGGAAGCATTAGCAATTATATTACGATCGTTTAAAATGTAGTATCTGTTTCAAAATAAATGTCGTTTGAAGTGTCGTTTTTTTAACACGAAATCATTTACCATTAAAAAAATCATTGGTACTATTTTAATGTCACTAAAGTCTAAACAAACTCAATATATTTTATATACCCACACTCATTAACAAATACTCGTAAAGTTTTGTCATAGAGTACGCCTTACTAACAATCGTCACGCTATCACTGGAGACAATAATTTATCTAAATGGCCGATCGTTTTACGTATTTCCGTTTGCCTAATTCAGACATTACTTACCTACTGACGTCCCTAAACACAGAATTAAGACGAAACAAAATGGGGACATGAAAAAGGCAGACATTTTCGTTTCTGATTACGTTAATTCCACCCTCTACGTCTCGAAAGAATTTGTAAATGCGACCGTGGTGGAGGAGTTGCTCTCAGAAAATGTAGGTAATCCGACCTTATATTAGCATTCCGTTAGAGTTAGAATCTAATAATCACTGGGTGGTTCTAGGGTCAGGGGTGGCCGATGGATTGAGACAGTGAAAAAGGCCACCGGAACAAACATACGAAGGGCAATACACATATGGATCAGGATAGAACAGCCTGGAGAGTGTGGCTATTATAGTTGTCTATAGCCTATTCACGCACTTCAGAACTGACGAAATTACAAAAAAACGGAGTTAGAGTATGTTGCTATGAAAAACTAGTCAACCATTGATTTTTATAAGCGGCTTTAACCGTCAAATGTTAAATGTAGATTAAACGATAAACAAAAATCTACTTGAACAAACATGTTGTTTCTGTTGTTGTTTTAAGATAATGAAGCAGAATTAAGTTTAATCCTTGTTAATGAAGTTAAGTTAATGATGTTATTTCCTTTAGAAAATAAACAAAAAATTATGAAAAGCAAAATGATAATTCGCTCAGCAACAAGACACTAAGTACCTATGTTTGATGGAAATAGTTAAAACATAAATTTGGCGATTAACATATTTTGCACCACTTTCAAGGGTTTTGTTTAGTTGACGCACTTTGAACAGCCAAATACTTGGTACTTTACCCGATCTCTGAGGCCAAGAGCCAGGATACGATCTCCACTGAGAGATTTATTGGTCTACCCGATAGTGTTCTATTAAAAATTCGATTTGGATTCAGATCAACGGTATACGTGTATCGGAAACTTGCCGAGAAGGTAATTTAGAGTTGCGACCCGCGTATTGAATATGGATTGAGCATTTTTCTTCAAATGTTCGACATTTCTGGAAATTGCAACCACATTGGTACTCTTTCATCTACAAGAGAGCTTCTTTAAAATAAAATTAATATCAAAAATTATTCAATATTATATTCTTTTTAATATACTTACCCATTATTACCCTGGATAGCACCAAACATTTAATAACAACTTTATTTATATTTCGAATCTACCAGCTAAACAGTTAAAATAACACTACCCATTAACTCAAATGGATTTAATATATACCTATAATGATTTCTGCCAGATATAATCATTCATCTACCTTTTCACAATTACTTAATCTCAATAAAATTTAAATTATTCAAGATGATTGATTTTTGCTACAAACACCAGGCAACAAATCACACAAAAGTAACATGTAAACCCAAAAATTATATCCAATCCAATTTAAAACATGGTTCAAATGAAAGCCTGCTCAGCTATCAATATTGGCATTCACATACCAAAACAGATTGGCATGAAAGTTTCGATCTAACTCTATCTTATCATCGTGACTGAACTTTAACCAGTCTGAAACAGTTCAATTGACACAGCTAAATAAAAAGCAATATCATTGTGCGTCTTGTCGACCTCATAGGGTAAAGAAGCCACCAAAAGGCACGCACTACCAAAGAGTTCTAATTGATAAATATTAAATGTTTATATAATTTTTAACGCAAATTTTGTTGCGAATCAACATTTGTGTTTTTGATAAATATTAATCGTTTAGCAACATCACTTGCCGTTCAGTTGCACGTAGCTTCGAATGTGCATGGAATCAATATTGTTGTTCGTGGTACTTTTTAAACGCTTATTATTAATGCGCTTAACCCATTAATAAAGAAGAAGATTGAAGCAGAAATGGGTACACGTTAATAGTCTAACGGAGCTATGGGAATTATGCAAACATTCCGCATTCAATAAGAGCATAATAACAATATATTATATCCGTTCGGCTTCGGAACTCTTTCCTCCTCCAACCTTTTTAACTCCATGAATACTATTTGTATGCCAGTCCTTTACATGCTATTTGGTAGTGCGTACATTTAAGTGGCTTTACCCTGCTGGTGTATCAACAATGTTCTGTCTCAGTCGACAGTATGTAACTGTTCCTATGCCGACAATATTGGCACGACGGCTACGCGGCTGTCAGGCCGGTTGCGATTTGCAATGGCCACCCTTGAACTTTGCCGAGGTTTCTAGGCCTAGTGTACCGGTTTTCTGTAGCGCTCCGCTTTTGTCTTTTTAAGGTGGTATCTGAGACAAAGAGCGTTCATAAAAAAATATATAAGTACAAAATATACGGTATAAACAAGAGACATTATCAAATGCTACGCACCACTTAAAACTGTTGAAGACGGCCTTTATATGATTTGCCAAACCAAGTCAGGCCCATCATTAACTGTAGGAACCTTTTATTAAATATTGACATGTAATTGTTTTTGTAAATTTTATGTTCTTTTCATTTTTGTCAAATCACAATTATGTTGTCAGTCATACATGTACAATTTGAAATTAAAAAGACAGTGTTGCAAAATATCCACGAGCGGGATTCGAACCCGCACCCCATGACATACCGGTGCAGTGCACCTGATCCGGCATGTCATTGGTTGCGAGTTCCAATTCCGCTCGTGGAATTATTTCAACACTTTGACTTTATAATTTCAAATTGTAATTTGTCCGCAACAAAATTTGCGTAAAATTATCACATACCTGTACAAATTACTAGCACTAAATATAATAACCTACAAGAACTGGAGTGTAAATAACATTTACAACTTTAATTGACCTATGCTCAGAAGTCACTAGTTGTGACCATTGCTAATACGGAGGGTACAATCGTTAGGTACAAACTAAAGATTAATATTATTTAATAATCATCATATAGACGTCCCCCTACTGGGCTCAGTTTCCCTTTTAAACTATGACATAAAGAGAGATTTGGTGTTATTATACATTTCTTTGTATATATTCTGCAAGCTTAAGCAACGCAATTCAAATTGCTGAGGCTCTCTGACTTAATAAATAAATTCAAATGGATGAAGATATATAAAATTATATTTGGTGCTTAATTTTATGATGTTCTAGTATTTATACGATGGAACTGGCAGATGGTATGACAGTTTGAAATATGTCATGCCACATGCCAGATTAGCGGACAGAAATGGGATATTGTCTATCCTATGGGAAATAGATTGGAAATGTATGTAAAAATATTTATGATCATCCAAATTATTACTATTTAGATAATGTGGTTGTAGCTAGCCAGATGGACAAACAAGCCCCACCAACTGGGAATCGAACCCGGGAACTCTGGGTCTGAGACCGACGGTCTTAACTACTAGACCACATAGGCGGTTAGATAGACTTCAGCGCCGCGTCATAATAGCTTTACTAGAAGTCAAACTCACTGATTGCTTTGACAAAGTCCTAAGTGTTAATGGACATTCAATGCTGACTTTCCGCTTGTTTCCCAACTCTATAAATTAAAAAAAAAACTTTAACATCCGTACAAATGGTTGGAGCACCATCAAGCGAAGCGGCACTCTCAAAACTATCCTTACTTTAAATAGCGCAATAGCTTAAATCCTTATTACAGCACCAACCACTGCCAACTGCGGACGTCCCAGACGGGCGAGCTAATGAAACATTATAGCTGCAGTTATTGCAGTTTTGTACTTGCCCAACGATGCCACAACTAGCGGCAGTCAGTCCCTACCCAAATTTATAATCACACGGTACGACCGGGCATACATTATCATTTAGTCGTTTAGGTGGCTTAATGTACCAAGTTTCAATTAAAAAGCTATCGGTGTAGCGTGCGCGGTCCATTACGCTTGATGTTATGGTCCGCGTGTATGATCAAAATACTGAATAATCAGATCAGAAACGATTGGAAGCAAAACTTTTATTAATAAGTACGTAACTTATACAATAAGTGACGTTATTTAAAAAAAAAACACTGTATAATTTAATGAGCTTTTACGCACACTCGTTAATCTTTTTATTTACACAAAAACAGGAACTTATTCAAAAAGTAGAGCGGAAATACCTATAAGAAGTCTCTTAATTTAAAAACAAAAAAAGGAATAATGGATGTAATAAAAAAAATCTGCGTTCTTCACATTAGTACCAATTCATTTACTACCCTAACGTCGTCGTTGCCTCGTGTGCATACAAAAACAAAACAATACCCAAAGTTTTCCGCCAAAATTATTTCGATTACTTTAGAGTCCTACTCTATAAGATTCAAATAATAAAACAAAAGACTGCTCACGACTTCAAAGACCAATCGTGAGAGTCGACGACGACGCCAGTTCACAAGAACACCAGCTCACCTCTCTTTTCAACTTAGTATTTCAGAGGGAGACATTGAAGGTTTGTTGATCATCGATTGAACAGGGTAATATTTTTGCGGATCTATATCTTGTTGCGACCGACGCGGCGGCCACTCGATAGCTTACACAATAATCCATTTGATGTCATCCGCCTGATGTCATTGTAATCGGTAACTACCTACTATCGCGTCAATGTGACATGGGGCCAAAGTATCCACACATGTCGCATACCAAACCAGACTCCTCCCCATGCTCCAAGGCACAAGAGACAATCAGGCCTCCTACCATCGAAAAATCAGTTTACGTTATTCTCTAATCGTTCCAAAGTTCACGTAAGTATGTTTGCGGTGTTGTCAGCTCTGGAAAACTACATGAATGTAATTCAAACACAAAGTTTTAAATAATGATTTAAAACTATAACATTTACTGTGTCGTCATTATGCATAAATTCTATATGTAATGATTACATTAATTTAATTTACAACTTGATACTGGTATGGCGTAAAAATATTGAATGTAATATTGCCACGGTTACATGTAACCGTTTTATATATGGAGAGGTTAATTTGAACAAATTGATCGTAAGTTATTTATTGCAAAAACTTTTTAATAAAATAAGATGACATTATTTACGACAATGTTCTTTAATTCTTTGTGAAGTATCAACAACAGCAGCATTGCATAGCGTAGCGTAACATAGTAAAACAGTGAATTAAATCAAATAAAACAATCGAAAAAACGTTAAAGGATACAAAAAAAAGCGAAATATTCGCGGCCGCAGATCATAAATCATCGTGCAACATATCCCACTCGTCGACAAACACAGTTTCGGATATATTTCATTGTTGGCTTAGCGATTACGAAAGTTACGGAAAAAAGGGCGAAACATGAAACGACTTTCCTACGCCGCTGTTGCCAATATTCGAGCCACTAACAGAGGAGAGCTTTATTTGATGAAGGGGTTTTGCGTTGAAGTAAATCAGAAATGGATTTACTTTACTTAATTACCCTGCGTGTTTGCTTAGAGGTTTTTATAAAGAGGTTGGCAAAAGACTCCGGTCTATCTAATGTTGAGCAAAAACAGAGACCAGGGGCCCGACCGCCTAACCGATCGCTTTGACTTCGTGTGTGGTTTATGACGTCATCTTGTTGATTCGAGCCGCCTATGAAAGCAATATCGAAATCATAGCCTTTAGCTTTTGACATTGCTTTCATAGGCGGTGCGAGGTGGCAAGATGACGTCATAAACTATACGCGTAGTCAAAGCCATCGGTTAGGCGGTCGGGGGGCAGAATATGCAAGGACAGCTTATGGAGTAAGATTGTGCCTCACTAGCCGTCCTAACTTTGCCGACCCGAATGAAAGTAGCAACAGTGAACTAAAATCAGAAACACTAACAACTTCATAATAAAATGCCAGAGCTGATATTGTTGTTGGTTTTCAACATATTATACTTGTAGGTGATCTATTTAAAGCCATTAACGATTCGGATTGTAAAAGTAGCAGTACCTTTCTTAACACAGGCCGTCCCACCATCTGCATCCCACGTACGTCCCACATATGCACATGAGGTGTTGTACTGTTACCATGCTATTTCAATGCATCTGCATAACCAAACGGTATATTGTTATCAAATCACCATACAATTCTTAAACTGGACCAAAAGTAATTGCACAATTGGTCATGATTTAATTATAATTCATATAACAAACCGTTGTAAAATTAACTTGAATGATCATTACTAAGAAACGCTAACTGCGTAATCTTTATTTTGTTAATGAGCCATTTGTATTCTAAAAGTAATACAGCCGTTCCCAACAACAATAAGCACTTAGAGAAAATAAAAATGTCTTTTAAACTTCGCCTGCGAACTACTTTGTAATAACATTAAGACAAACTTAATAATAAAAATGGAAACGCGAAATGCCCCGGCTTCGTTTGTTCCTTGTTTATACTATGTAGGTCCCGACTGGGGAACTTTGAAACAACAAGACCTGAATAATGCAATAGAAGAGTTTAAATACAAAGAAATCATAGGAGAAAAAGCTAATATTCGCAAGAATAGCCGGCGCCGTACCTTGGTCGCTACAAGTTAGGACGGTATTGTGGCAATTTTACTGGAGGCTTTTATGGCAACATCGGCTAATGAAAGTAGACAAAAACAAAAGTTCTCGTGTTATTTCCACGTCATAAGAACAGTAACTACCTACAATGTTATTGAAGGGATGTATCTTATGATTTCTTCTCCCTAATGATCGTGCCTAAGATATGTATCTAAGCTCTTTGTTAAGCAATAAATAAAAGTAATTTCTTGCTTGTTTTGTTTATAATATATATACGCATTTAGTAGTAGTATATAAACACCTTAAAATAAAAGCAATTACATTTTATCAAATAAAACTTTCACATTTAGGCAATATTCATTAAAAAAATATGAATCAATCAATAATTTTTGTAAAGTAAAAGTAAGAAAGTAAGTAAACCGCCTATAACTGTCCCACTGCTGGGCAAAGGCCTCCATCATTGAAATCAAGTCATCACTACAATTGATGGGTATTGGCTTAATCACCACGCTTGCCAAATGCGGGTTGGTGATCACAAACCCGGGCTATGCATCGAAAAGTCCGAAATACATTTCGCCCGACCTAGGAACTGAACCCGGGACCTTCGGGTATCGGACCGAGCACTCTGCTACTCGGCCACCGAGGCGTCTAATAGTCGCAATGCGATAAATGCCTTTGATAGAAATATACATAAAATATTTGACACATCAATTGTAAGTACTAAATAACAAAGACATCAATACAATGGACTTCAATACAACGACAAAGGAAAAAATATTACAGTTGTAAACTTTCCGCAATAACTTGCAAGTTTGATAGAACTTTCTGTCTGGTCGAACCGAATTAACACCCGCGAGAATTAACTACCTCTAACAGTTTATATTACATTAGGGCCTCTATTAATAATATTAATAAGTCCAATCATATACCTCAGCGTTCGCTATCTTCATACGGCTTTTGTTTTTATGGATATTTGTTTTTAATGCAAAATAGAAAATACAAGGTGTATTTTATAACGCATCATAGCTCCATTGGGTAATAATTAATTTAAACCTCTTTTCTTTTTGTGTATGTTCTATGTTATGCTGTACTACAATTTGGGATTGTCTGAGTTTAAAAGTGAGCCATTTATAAACTGATAATGGACAAGAAAGTGATTATCCACACATGCACATCCATGATGCACAGCTCACATAAGAAGTAACTAAAAAGTATTAAACAAAAATAAATGTCATTTAACAAAAAATAAAGCTTTATAAAGGAATACTGATGTTTATATTGCAAAACAGACAAAGCTTCTTAAAACACCTGTTTCAAGGGGATCTCCTAAATGAATCCTAACATCTAAATCGCGGAAGCGACGGACGCCGCCGGCGCGTAAGAATCATTTGTTGAGTTCTTTGTGAATTAACCTGTTAAATAGTTGTGTGTAGTGTTCAAGCATATAGGTAGAAATAGGATTTTTTTTTAAATGGTTTATAAATAAAACTCTTTGTTACAATTTTTAGCTATGCTCTTATACGATTCAAAACAATAAATAAAAAGAAAAAAAATACATCAATAGATTTATTTTTGGATAATAAATAAAAAAGTCTTCGTTGTGTTATCTTTAAATTGGGTCCAAAATTTCAAATAAATTTAATGATGAAACCGAAATCTTAAACATGAAAATTCATTTTTGTATAAATGAATTAAAAAACGCTGTGAAATGTGTTAGCCACAAAGCTAAATAAAAGCAAATTATTGCTATTATATGTTGCAACCGGCAGCGACAGCTACTTACCAACGCACCTGTTTTCACGGGAGCTCGTAAATAAGGTTGAACAGCTAAAGTTGCGGAAACAAAGGAAGATCCACTTTTGAGCACGCTACCTGATGGAATGGATTTAGCGTTACGAGTGTAAGTAAACAAGGAAAAAGGTCTACGATGTAAAGGATTATTAAATAACACATTCCTTTTTACTTATTTTCCCCTGCAGTATCTGGATAAATTGTGGTAAATTTGTCAAAAAAGATGTTTCTTTACGGTATGTAAGATTTTATTTAACATCCAAATAATGTTTAACTATACGTTTACATCCACATATACGAAATACATAAATTCAAAACCCAAAGAGTAACAAAAAAAAGGAGTTCCGTATCGCAAACAGATACTGCCTATTTCAGTTTAAAGGACTACATTTTTAAAAGCAAAATCTCGATTACTCTAATTTTTAACAGCAAAGAGCATTAACAGAAATCAATTGCACGATCGTCATTACACGAATGTTTCAAATTGATTTGGAGCATTATAATAGAGTTTAAAAATGTTTTCTTAATCACTGCAGACCAAAGGCCAAATTTTAATACCTAAGATCGCAGGGTTGGGGCATGGATTCGCAAGAGTCAATTTTTAATCGAATATTGAAAATCATTTGTAAAACTTTTAACAACTTTCAAATACACACCTTTAGTTTAAGAACTGGCAAGTAAACACATGGGCCGCCTCTTGGTAAGTTATATAACTACTGCTTAATGATTCATGGTAAATAAATTATAACCGCAGCCCATAGATAACTTCATTACAATGAGTAAAACCTATGTGGACACTGAGGTCTAGTTATTTAGATTTGCTTGTATGTCCTACAATTTTATTGATCTTATTATAAAGATAGTAACTATCAAGACAAGGTTTGCTACCGCCAGCTACAATCAAAACATGTCAAAACATAATAAAGTTATCAACAATGTTAAAACACCAATTACTTAGGTATGCTTATAATACTTATATTACATAGGTATTATAAACATACCCTTTTATACCCCACATTTGGACGACGTAAAATAGAAAAAGAAAATTTAAAAGTGTACCTACGTAATACAAATAATAACTTTAATGTAGTTTTTGATGGTCATCGTGAATCAGCAAATAAAACTATTTTCACATCCGTCCTACGCGGAAAGAATATCTCAATAGAAAATAGTTACAAAAACTATAACAAAAGCCATTTACACAAAGCCTACACGTAATACCCGAACTACAAATATAAACCTTCAGAAGTTCCCCTCCAAATATTGAATTCAATAGTTGTTTACTCAGCCACAATGCCTTGGGACTCCCAAACGCGCTTGACGCAGTAGAAGTTAATCTTTTCCACACAGTCACCTTTTTTGTACTGAATAGCTTGCCGACCTTCCTAACATATTGGAGGTGTGTTCTTGCTTTAGAACCTCTGCAAAATAGATTAGGAATCCTGAAAGACTTTCGCGTCATAAAACTTATCAAATAGCACAAACGAATCCTGAACTATTGTCATGATTAAATAAAACTCTTGAATTAGCAAAACGTAATTCTTAAAACACTTATATCATTACAATATTTACAGATTACAAAATTATGCTTTCTTAAATGTGTAAGAAAGGGTAAATGTATATAAATAAATTTCTATGATTAATAGATAACGCAATTGAACTTCAACAAAAAATGTGATGGTACCCATCATAGTTATATTGCTTCAAAAAACTATAAACTAAAAAGCCCCAATAAAAACCTTAGAAGCTCAATTCGAAAATATCCGTCGAACCGAGCGATCGCTATCGCCCAAAACTGCGCGACAATTTTTCACTAAAAACCAAACTGCCATTTCCATCGCCAGCCGGCGACGGCGCGCTGCCTTGGGCGCCGTTTAAACGCTGCGGTGGATGTTAATCTCTTCCATCCGATCGCTCCCTTCGTGCTTAATGGCGCGCGAGTTTGCACTCAGTCACGATTACGACGCGCCGCACGTCCGACGCCTCTGTCCTGCAAGTTACGTCTTTACTTCGGGCTCTCTCTTGATTGGAGAAGTATGTTACCTTTTTCTCGGCTACTTCTTTTAATGATTCCTTTGTTTATCGTAATACTGAAGTTTTTGCGGGTTTGTTTAATATACCCTTTGAAGGACAGGCCTCAATATTCAAAAAGACTTTTTGTCTAAATATAAATTTCAAATATTTTACTTACACATTAAAAGGGGTTATATTAACTTTCATAGCAATTATATGTAAATTCTAACACAAATCAGCACAGGGCATATTTATGCCCTACATTTACATTTGTAAACAACAACTTTTTATTTAAAAAAATAATTATTATTGGTCTCACAATAGGTCATTTTTAATTCCATAATTTAGAGTTTGTAAGCTTTACCGGAAACAAGGTTTTTGTAATAAGTCAATCGGGCTAATAAGCCAGTACAGTAGTACATTGGGTATAATTTTTAAGACTTAAATTGATTGACGGTAAAAATTTAAGTCTTTAGATATCTACACAGACAGATACTGACAGAGTCAGAAAAAAACCTATGCAAATCACAGCACCTACTTAAACTTGGCATAAAACAAATGCACAAAAACAACATGAATATGCAACGAACCTGTACAATTGTGTTAGAAAAGTATTCAAGACACTAAAGAACATTGCTATCTCAGCTGCGTTCAATCGTCCTTAAAATAAGACAAAGAAACGGTGAACACAAGAAATAACAAGTGAACTTATGCGGATATTACGTTCCTGGAGCGAGCGAGCCGCAGTGACCGCAAGCGGTGGCAAGTGACAAATTAGATAAATTTACAGCCCGCAACGAAGTGAGACTTTGTTAGATGAAAGAACACAATATTGGTGTTTTTAGAAACAGAGTAAGCGCAATGCCAACTTTTGTATTAATTGTAGTGTTTGGGTATACAATAGAGGGTTTTCGTAATCGCTATTACGTTTCAAATCTGTGCTTAAGCTGTTGATCATCAATAACCGGTCCACTGTTCCGCAGATCACATAATAATGGTACAAAATAATTGCTTGATTATTATATTTTAGGACAGTTAACTTGTTAGCACTCAAACATAGACAACAACAAATGCAATATGGCATTCGTTAAAATAGCTAGTAATTTGAATTGTAATGATTATGCTTTATTACTGATTAAATGCCATATTGTCATCTCATCGATACGTCTCTTCGAAGAAATACTTTTATATTTAGGAATTTTCTTGGCTTACCAAAGAATATTGGGTGATAAATATTCCGTTTCCACAGACGTGGTAGAAAGGCAAATTCACCATGCGCCAAGACATATATCAGCTGAGTGACACTTCACGGATGTTGCTCGCGACGCTCTTTTGAAATACAGACCACACGTTCAATATGTAAAATCAAACATTATTTTCGAGATATAAAGATAACTTTATATTTGCAACATTTTTTACAGTTTTATTTTACAACGGCAAACACTTCCCTTTCTCTCAACACAAAAAGTCTCGAAACACCTGCTAACATTTACCATCCCTTTCGTAAGGGCGACAGATTTAGACAACTTGGTGGTAGCTAGCCAGTTGGACTTAGAACAAGCCCAACCAAAACGAGTACAGTATGTACCTTCCGCTAGGAATTGAACATGTGTCCTCAAGCGCTGTTCCTCGCTCGTGGTTTAAGAGGAAATACTAAGGTCGACTGAATTGAAAAACATGTATGAAAAGTAGACAAAATCAACGTTTCGTAGTCCCCTGATTCCTCCTCCAAAACCCGACCGTGGACCGATTTAATTGCTTTTTTCATTAAAAATCAAAGAAAAGCTGGCTATCTATGGCACGAGGATACGCACTAGTGCGTGATGCCGTTCCCTCTAGAAAACCTCCGAAAGTGATTTATTTCAAACGGCTTGAGGAACCCATTAAGTTTCTTGCCGCCCCCAAACAAGCCCGGTGAAGCTGAAAATGCCGTTTGAGGCAATCAGCAATCTCTCTCCAAAAAAAAGCGGTTTCTATTCAAGAACTCATTTACCCCATCGGTTATCGGTTCTACGGCTAATATGGCCGGCCCACTGCCACTTCAGCTTGCTAATCCTGTGGGCTATGACAACGACTTTGGTTCTTCTGTCGGATCACCTCGTTCTGGATCCGATCCCTGAGAGAAACTGCAAGCATAGCCCTTTCCATAGCTCGCTGAGCGACTTTAAGTTTGTGGACCAGGCCTACCGTGAGTGTCCACGTTTCGGCTCCGTATGTCATATCGGGTATCGATGTATCGATGTATCGATTCTTATTTATATAAGTGCATACCTACGTCTTGGTCCCAAGCCAATTTACTTATTAAACTAAATTGCCCAAGATCCATATTATTCAAATTGGCTATATAAGGCACAGTGCTGATTTAGAAAAGTGACAGGCAACCCACCTCAAAATTTTAAAGATAAGTCAATCGGCTGGTTTTAAATATAGGGGTGCCGTTTCCAGAAGCTTTCCTTACTATATTTTGAACAGTTCATTATTCTTATTTCAAACGTACTGTTGTACAATCGAACCAACTGAATCCTGACCCACCATAAGCTTATTTTGCTAAACCCCTTAAATGCAAGTAGGTCGAAATTCGCTTGAAGAATTATTTCCTTGGTAACGAACTTGTTATCATTTGATTAGACACTGACATTTACTGAGTGCACTGTTAAATAAATCGGACAATATCGACTAAGCTCGTATATGAAAAAGAAGAGATGATGTTACTGTCTTTATCTGTATTACGTAGGTAAGTATAGGAAGTTTTCTACGAACGTAATGGTGCCACTTTACTTGGCCGTATTAAATTTGCTCAACTATTAGACGCATTTATTTCTCTAGAATATAAAATCAAAAATAATGCAGTCATGTTTGGGCAAATACGGCCAAGTGAAGTGCCAGCATAAACTTTAGATTACAGGTTTCAATCACGTCATTCCTATAAGTATTTTAAGGACAGAAACATGCCATTCTTGGTCTTTCAAGCTATATAAGTAAAAAGAGTAATAAAATTTGTGAAATGAAAAAAAACTTTATTTAATCTTTAACAAAACTAATTTAAATTATAAGATTCAGTATCTAAAACCTAGTGTGTGCACCATGGTTATCGATAACGGCTTGTAATCGGTCACGCATTGACCCTATTAGACGACTGCAAATGTCGCTGTCTCTCAAGTAATCCCAAATTTCGTTACAATGTTGCTCAATTGCTTCCTTTGTTCTCTCGTTTCTGTTATCCCACATTTGGACCATCAAACCCCACAAATTTTCTATTGGGTTGAGGTCTGGGGATCTACTCGGCCATGGAATCAAAGTAACTTCATCATTATGCAGATCAAACCAATTTGAGACTACCCTGGCAGTATGCACTCGACAGTTGTCATGAACGTAGGAAAATACTGGCACATCTTCACGCGGGTAAACTGTTCGCACTGTCGGTAACATAGATTCTTCTAATAGATCGACATACTTCATTGCGTTTTGCCGAGAAGAAATATGGACAAGCTCACCTACTCCTCCGATACCCATCCACGCCCACATATTCGCTGAAATTCGACCGGATAACTGATTAGGCACGACGTGATCTTCTGTGTACCGCGTGTTATCGTAACGCCACAAAGTTAAGCGACCGTGTTGAGAAGATCGAAATGTTTTTTCGTCTGTAAATATAGTGTTAGTCCAGTCGTAGTCTAAATAAGCGTTTGCAAAATTCCTTCTCGCTGTTTTATGATCATCCGTTAAGGCTACTTTCTCAGCATAATGTCTGTAATGCAGTCCAGTGCCGTGCAAATAATTTCTAATAGTTTGTAGACAGACGTCATGTTGTGCCGCAAAATATCGGGTGGGAGTAAAAGGATGTTCTTCGTAATGGTGTTGCATGTCCACTCTTTGTTCGTTCGTGAGTCGGCGAACGCCGTGGTTATGACGTCGTCTGTCCTCGATGATGCCCTCTTCGGCGTGCCGTCTGATCCAGGTCCTCACTGTATTCCGAGAAATATTCAATTCGCGGGATATTTCCCGTATGCCATAGCCTTCCTCACTTAAGACTACAATCCGAGCTCTTTGTTCTTCTAAATTAGCCATTATTAAAAATTATTAAGCATTTTACTATTTAATTTCTATTTTTTCACATTGACTGACAACTTGACATAATATGACACACTTGTAGAACACCCCATTTTTTAAATTTATTTTTTCCATCATCAAAAAGTTTAGGTTAAATAAGCGAGAACCAGCTCGATATTCAAACAATGACTGTATATGTGTGAAATGTGGTTTTATGGCAATGATAACAAAGGTTAAAATTGCATAGGTCTGCGACCTGTATTGACGTAATTTTATTAGTACCTAAAACGTCGTAAGTGCATTATACGCGATAGATCTTACAAGTTTGAAAGTTTCAAACGAATTATCAGGCAAGTGGGTCATGATTCAGTTGGTTCGATTGTACTTCAGTAAATTTAAATATAATTGTAGAACTTATATGAAAGGAATAATGACGTCCAAAGTCATAAATAGTGACTTTTATTATGAGACAGCCCTGGCGAGTTCCCTCCGCCTTTACTAAGCAAGTCCTAATCAACGAGCTATGAGAATCCGAAAAGAGCATCAAGGTGATTAACTGTGAATGGTCTGATTGAAAGGAAATGATTAACCTTAGAATTTACGTTGTGGAAAACGTCCCTCGCAGGCGATTAGTGCCCCCTCTGTTTTGCCTTTTTGTGTTTGATCTCTTGAGAGTCAAAAATGTTAGTTCAGCCGAAATCCGCTAACTAAGGAGCCGTCAGCAATATTAACGGACTCTTTGTGATTTTCTTTTTAAATGACATCAGGATCTTCTAGCTAAATTTAGCTAAAATCGTACTGTCTCTATTACCTTCTAACAACTGAGAGAGTATAATTAAGTATCTTACATCCAAAAGTACAAGTATAATGTAGCTAGCATACCTATTGACAATCATTTCAAGTTTGTAGGTAAGTACATGAAAGTTCAATACCTTATTGGAATACATTTTTAAAATCTACACTTTTTTCTGCTTCATTAAAACACGCCTTACGAACGTGTTTAATTTTTTAACACCCCCAGCTTAAGCCATTGTTATCCAAAATTGCATCGACTCATGCAATTTCGCGAGAAAAATCATGAAGCATACTTGCAAAATACGTATAAATGGAAATCCAATATAACACTATCGCAGCACATGTGGGGGACAATCTATAGGTAGGTATTTCCCGATTCGCACAACGGAAAATGGGGGGAAAAAAATACAAACCGCCACCGAACTTCATTGGCAAACAATTCAGCCGTACAGTTGGATCTAGGGCGTTACGGACACCCCGCGTTACACATATCCGATTCAGAAAAAAGAGATAGGTGTACAGGCTAGCCAACAGTGCACGTAGGGACACCGGCACACAGTTTGGTAGTGAAACAAAGCTGTTTTTGCTCGTACATATTTTTACGCTTTTCAATACCAAAAATGGGAAGCTGGAACCGTGTCACCGCAATGTAACGACAAACTAGAAACATTTGATTGAATCAAACTTTTCACGTCGACTGTTTTTGTTTGGGGTGAAACAAAATATTTCTAATATTCTATATGCGAAAGTTTGTGTGTATATTTGTTGCTTCTTCACGCTGCAACGGATGGATGGATTTGGATGGAATTCGGTATACAGATAATTTATAACCTGAATTAAAACATAGGATACTCTTTATCCTGATGTTCCCACG
This sequence comes from Eudonia lacustrata, assembly GCA_947562085.1. Lineage (NCBI taxonomy): Eukaryota > Metazoa > Arthropoda > Insecta > Lepidoptera > Crambidae > Eudonia > Eudonia lacustrata. The sequence goes on from OX387318.1 coordinate 9,634,261, forward strand.
GGAACGGAAACCACGCGGGTGAAACCGCGAGCGGCTGCTAGTTATTTATATAGCGCTATTCATTGAATTATGTTCAGGCATACCTATGTAATAATTTGTATTCATATTTTTTGTCAATATGTTTAATTAACAAAATTAACAAAACGTCCATCGTTTTGGCGATAACGTGATAAAATCACATGTTACGCAGCTTGAATATAAGTAAATACATTAATTAACTACAAACATTTTGTCCTAGTTACTGTTTCTATATAACATACACACTTAGGAAAACACCTTTTGTCAAAATTCCATTGACGAAATAAGGATCGTTATCATCTTCATCATTATCAGAATATAAACGTCCCACTGTTGGGCTTTGGGTTTTCCACATAAACAATATCGGGTCATTCATTACAATGGTTTGATGCGGATTGGTGGGTTTTGACGACTGGCATCTTACAACAACCGGGGCGAAACGGCTAAAGTGCCTTCCGAAGCATGGAGGCCTTATAGATGTTTTATATGATGATCCATCCAGCGATCTGGGTAGCAAAAGTTGCTACGCTTGCAAAATCGCAACCTGGATGCGCAAACCTCTGTGCCTTCGAGCTCAAAAATCAAGAGCACTGATGGATTACTTCACAACTTTAAACTAATTGAAGCTTATTTTCATAGACGATAATTAAATTTAATATTTCTAACTACAATGTAGTCTGGTTTCAGCTTTTACAGTGCGAAGCGCCAGATGTTAACGTTATAGGAGAGAATTATGAGGGGCTTTATAACTTCTCTGCGTTGGTATTTTCAATACAATATACTTGTAGTACCTATAATCGTAGAATATCTAATGACTATTAGTTCTTTAATAGCCAAATCTTATTACTTTTTAATCTATAGACTCTAGTATATAAATGATTTCCAAGGTAGTGCTTAACAGTGCCTAACAGTGCCTAACAGTGCTTAACAGTAACACTAGTTTACAACTAATTAGTTTATGTGTCGCAAACTGAATTAGCCTGTCCTTTTTAAAAATCCCTAATAGACTGGGGATATACCTATTCCCTTTCGACCTAAAGACTTTGGTCAAAGACAAAGCTCAAAGGGCAACCGATAAAGGTTTTAGAGTCAGTCCGAAATCACAAAGCGTGATGCCTAAGCTAGAAGATATATAAAAATAAAACTTTCTTAAGCTAAACTCAGATACAAATGGAGCAGCAATCTTCATTGCTGCCTTTCGCCTTCAAGTTTGGTACCTGTCTTGAATACCAGAAGTGGCATGCGGGTACGAATTGAGTACAAAAGTTTACAAAGTTGAAACAGTTGGCTGAGAAAAGTCACTCAACAAGAGATCGAAATGTGAAAGCCTTACTGCGGCCTTATCTTATTTGTTCCTGGGAAATAGAATTTTAAATCCACTTAAGTCCAACCTTTATACGAAGTGGGATGTATATTTTCATCATATTTTGAACTTTGCTTGATTGAGATAAGGTTGAAAGCCAATAAATATCTAAACACGTTCTGCTTTATTATGGGTTTAAAATTAAAATTAAACTATGAAAATATGTTAAATAATTATATTAAAAGAAGTTTTTTCTACGGACTAGGAAATCTATCTATCTGATGACAAGTTATATTGCCCGTTGTGGAAGCGCACTTTGCCTGAAATCCTTAATTACTGAGCAATCTTAATTTAATATCTGAAAAATAACAATGTTGCAAACTCTCGCTGTGAATCAAACCCGGGGGACCTATGAATCTGAGTCTAAGCCTGACCCTCTAATTATGTATATTAAAATTAAAACAGACCAGATTTAAATGCTTTTGATTCTTTAAAACCTTTAAATCAGTAAGATAATTAGCAGTTGCTCCTTTCAACCGTTTCTGTTTCTGTTGAACCGTGTCTTTCAACACTATGCTTACCGGACCATATTGTTGAAAGACTACCTATTACCCTCGTATCAGCAATTTTAAAGTCACTACCAACTAATGACAACTCTAGGGGTTATATATATATGCCTCTAAAATTAAGGGATCATTGTGTGAAAAGGGTGATTTTAGAGCCATGATTAATATGGGGTTCTAAGAACCAAAACAATAATATGCATAAACCCAATTCTTCTGCTGAAGTAAACCTAAAATGAGTTGCAAATCCCATTTTATATATGGCTATTATTTTTTACAGGGTTACCTGTCGCAGGCATTTTAGGCGTTACTGGCGATAATGACAGTAATGATTGAGTAGTGATATCATATTAGCAGCTTAAAGTCAGTATATCAAAGCCCCTTATAACTAAAGCTATTCTTTTTTGCAGAGTTACCTTTATCCAGCCGCAAACGTCAATTTACTGACAGGTGTGTAGTGTGTAGTGTATTTGACACGACAACAAAAGTGTTCAACGATCTTCGTTACCGAGTACCGAATTACCGACGGACCATATGTGGGCGTCGTCTGTTTTTGATAACTTTACACACGCCTCGGGCTATACACAGGGCCCTGTTTACTCCAAGTGGGAAGCAGGCGCTGCGTTTTATGGCCCCATGTATCAAACTTTTGGACCTGCCGCGCTGGGAGTATCAGCAGGAGCTGGGAGGTAGAACAATGAGGTTTTGTGTCTGCGTACTAACTATCACTGCGACGCTATTATTTAAAGCTGCGCCCAATTAAAATGTTCCTTCAGCCATTTTGGAATTGAGTCCACCAAAAATATTGAGTTTATAAAGAGAATTAAGCTTTTGTTTGACACTCTTCAATGTCAACACTTTATGACTACAATAATATTGAAGTGATTTCAGACAAATTCTGTTTGAAAAGCATAGTTTGTTATCTTTAAAAGTGTTCAACACATAATATTGTGTCTTGCTTGAAATTGGTTATCATATTAATATGACACTTTGTGTTTGTGTCAGGCTTAAGCTAAAAGTCCATAACATAATACTTTGTTCACTGGCAATGTTTGAAGAGATTACAATATATCAGATATAAGCTGTTATGTTTGTATTAAGTTTTAAGCAAACATCGATTTAATTTACATGAAATTTTCACACTAACCGTTCATAAATTATTAATCTCGCCTTTTATTTGGTAAGCTAATTCTTTTTTTGGATTTTAAATCATCATTAACTTGATCTTCTTATGAAAGCTTTTCTTGGAGCTAGATAATTGGTGTGAGTGTAGGAAAACATTAATTTATTCATTTATTTATATTTATCTATAATTATTATCAACATTTACAAACATTAATTGATTGTAAAATTTTACTTTAAGCCGTTTGATTTATTGTTGTGACATATTGCTTAAGTAGTCACTACTTTGCGAACTAATAAGAACAATGACGGAATAAATAGGCATAACTGTCCCACTGCTGGGCAAAGGCCACCATCATTGAAATCAAGTCATCGCTACAATTGATGGTTAATGGCTTAATCACAACACTTGCCAAATTGGTAATCATAAATCCGGGTTATGCATTTCAAAATCCGAAACATATTTTGCCTGACGTGGGAATTGAACCTGGTTTCTTCGGGTATCGGGCCAAGTGCTTTGCCACTCGGCCACCGAGGCAATAAAACAGATATTTATGCATCATCATTCTATTATTACGGTTTAAGCGATTACAACTTTTAAGCACATAATGTGTAGAAAATATTTTCAAGTCAGACGCTTAGGTATTTCCCTGCGAGTCAAAACGGCTCCATATGCCAGCGAAATTAATAAGACAACGTGCCAAAGTTCACGAGATTGTCGGAAGATTCTATTTTAGACTGGGGAGCTCAACTTTATCGCGAAAATTTGAAAACTTTATTTTAGTTAGAAATTAGTTTTGTCTTCGTTCGTTTGTTAAACCGTAAGGTATACCATATATGCCGTATACCTTAACATAATAAAATAAATAAAAAAAACAATGTTAAAATCTTAATTCATGGTATAATCGCGAACACTTTCAAACTTCCACGTCAACAAGAAAACTTAAGGAGGATTAACTCAAACTAATTAGGTAGTACGCGTAAGATACCTATAGGTACTAATTAGTTTGCGTTAATACCCGTTAACTTCTTTGTGTTTAAGTATTTGACCTTCCTTCGCGTCATAACGGGGGAGCGAATAGATTTTTTTTGCATAGAAACAATTAAAGAACTTGTAAGTTCCGTTCCGTTTCCTAACGTTAACAAAACGCGTAAATTATCCCAGTCTGTTAATAAAAAATAAAAATATAGCGGGCTGATAAAGTTAAAGTAGTTTTTAGGGTTCCGTACCTCAAAAGGAAAAAACGGAACCCTTATGGGATCACTTTGTTGTCCGTCCGTCCGTCTGTTCATCTGTCTGCCAAGACTCTTTATCTAGAGAACGCGTTGAGGTATCGAATTGAAATTAAAACCATATACTCAGGTCTGCAGTCCCTTGAAGCTGTGAATAAATCAAACTTCTAAGTTAACGAAAAACAAAGATACGGCCGTTTATGTCACAAAAACGTATATTTTGACACTCAAAAGAATCAAAATTCATAGGGTACTTGTCGTTGACCTAGAACTATGAAGTTTGGCAAGTAGTCTTATAGGTACTACAAGTACAGGGTAAAGTCCGAAAACTATACATATTTAATTAAATCACAAAAAAACAGGGTCTTTTTGCAAGGAACAGGGGTTCAAATATTGAAGTAAGTTAACCGTGTCATGTTGGGTATCGTATAAAAGAGCTTTATTTGCACAAGCTTAAACAGATTTTTAATTATTTTAATGATGTATAGTTTTTGATTTATGACGAAGAATGAAAAAGAAATACTTAAAAACTGAATTTCGGGAAAAGTTTGTGACTCGATTTCTGAATATGTACCCATATATTTGCACAAAACCCTCGGTGGGCGAGTCCAACTCGAACTTGTCCAGTTTTTTAAATTTAATTTATGTATGCTCAGTGATCACTCCCAGTAGAATTTTAAATAGTAGTGTGGGTATTGTTTAGGTAGTTAAGTGACGCAAACAAAAATGACTAGAACGTTCAGGATTCACTCATCATTGAGTTCTGCTTTCAAAACCCAAAACATTGCATCTTGAATACAAATTTCATAGAATGATTTCCACAAAACACACAATCCTACCGCGAAGTGAGATTGCCAAACGTTTCACGTGCGCTTACGTTCCAACGTTGAACATAAACACGGTCAGTTTTACAACCGCCGCAAAACGAAAACTTAAATCACAACACGCGTATTTTCCACCTAACAACATAGGTAACAAGGTCGGACTTCGCTCAACCCGATCAAAATTAGCACCATCACTAAACTTACACATTCAAATCACCATAAAAGTCCTGGAGTTGTTTAAATAAAAACGTACATAAATATAGGAAAATAAAATGGTTCTCAACTCAAATCAACCAAGCAATCGCATGATTGGAATAATAAAAATGAAATTGACATAAGGTTATTAAATACTCCAATAATACAGCCATAATGTAGGTATACCTTTCTGATGGTGGAAATCATACAATGCCGTACATACCAAGATTAAACTATAAAAATTTCATAGCACACAGTTTTGTACAATACGAAATAAACAACCTCAGACCTAGAGGTCACCTGGTCTATTCCCAGTTGAGGTTAAATTAAATTGTGCTAGGTTTGAGAGAACTTATTTTATGTCCGCCTGATTATCGCTACCACCATCTTATCTAACTCTATCGTCTTTACAACAAAGTTTGGCATTATGTTTTTTTTTTTTTATATATTAGAAGGAGGCAAACGAGCAGGCGGGTCACCTGATGGAAAGCAATCACCGCCGCCTATGGACACCCGCAAAACCAGAGGAATCACAGGCGTTGCCGGCCTTTAAGGAAGGAATAGGCTCATTTCTTGAAGATTCCTAAGTCGTATTTATCCGGGAATGACGCCGCTGAGAGCTGGTTCCACAGCACTGTAGTTCCAGCAGTTAAAGTAAAGATCAAAAAATAAAAAATCTTCTACCTTCGGCCTTATCATGACTAAACATAATGGTAAGATGAGGGCCAAATGCAAAAAACATCATCAGGTGCCAACATATTTTAAATGCTGTGCGAGTCTAGCTACTCGAAGCAGCTCAGAACAGTCACCATCATAACTATTCACATATCAACAAAACGCGTTAAGTTTACCGCACATTTTCTAATGTAGGTAAGACTAATAAAATCCGTGAGAACTCCTTTCATAATAAACTTGGACAGATGTTGGAGCCCCTCAATGCGGATCGCGGCGTGCCCTCTTTGTGTTCCTAATCGGTTCAGGGCGAAAGGTATTCTTTGATCCCAGTACAGCGGGCGGACGGTGGCAACAATATCCCAACTATTCTCATAAAAGGGTTGAACTGAAAGATACAAAACATACTATTATTGATTCTCGATTTTCTTAGTACGTAGCAAATGATGGATTTGCTGCTAAAAATAAGAGTTCGGGTCACAATAAAGGTGGCTAAACGATTCGATATTTTCTAAAAACCAAATCAGAGATACTTCAAATAATGCCTAAGCTCTTTATCTCCCTAGTCTATGAGAATCTCATTTGTGAAATAAAGAATGAGTAATCAAATTTTCCTGATCCGTCCTATTATTGTTGAATAATGGGATGGTAATAGGAGGTTTGTATACCCACCCCCCAACTTCCGTCTAGCACTTGTGCTGAGTGGGAGGATGAAGAGAAGAGTTTCACAGAATCCGCGGGTATTTGTTTTTGGCAAGAGATTACTGATTGCTTCTGGCGGCATTTGTTTCACGCGGCATTTTCAGCGTCACTGGACTTTGGCCTCAGGTTACCATGGACTAAACGATGTATACGTTTCACATTTTCACCAGTAAAAATAATGTTTGCCAGGTAGAAGATGCTTCTTCTAAATCGACGAAGCTATGTACCAGTTCCTCAGAAGTAGAGGATTTAGGGTGGAATGTGCTTCCACGAGGAGCTCGATGGTGGTTAACGCGTCCGGTCTACGATTGCTAACGTTTAGCAATTTTCACAAATGCCGGTGATCGGATGAGTGATCAAAAATATATCATTTCAAACTCCTCCATGCTTCAGAAGGCACGTAAAGCCGTCGGTCCTGGCTGCATCAGCTGTCGTTAACAACCACCAAACCGCACTGGACCCGAGTGGTGGTTTAGGACCCGTACATGAAAATGAGCTGGTGTGCGACCATGATCATGATGATGTGCTTCCACCTTCGGCGATACCGTAACATCTTGTCAAATTAATGTATTGCCAATCGCTTCTTCGTTTTGAATTAAAAATAACACAGGCAACAGACTCCTACACCTCAAATTTCGCGCTACCCAAACTACCTAAAATCTTGTTAAAGCACACCGCTCACTACGTTTAATACCTAGATTGGAAAACTAAACTTTGAACAGTTCTCCAAAATTGGAGCTGACTAGTTTTCGAAATAGGTAGACTGATTTAGGTATTAGGTAGTTAGGATATCTGATTTTAACAGGACATTTTAAAGTTGTTTACCAATTTAAATTACATAATTGAAGTTTACGAACGTTCCAAGTGCTACACAATTAGCTTGCTAGTTTAATAGTAGATAGCTTGATATAGGAGATAAAGGAGTTTTTAGTGAATCAGGGTTAGACTCTAACTTTATTAACTTATTGTGTAAGTACTAATATAGCTTTGTAATTGGTAGGTACTTACTAACCCATATAGACATATCAATATAAACATATTTTCCTTTAATTCTGAAAGTAGTCCCTTTATGTGAGTTGCTGATACTGATGGATTGTTTTATCGTCTTCCGGCATTTTACATCCATTTATCGAATACAATTTATAATTACTAGGTACTATTGGTAAATTAAAATTATCATCGGAGGTGAATTTAAAAATAATGTTTTATGAACTCACTAACAAAAAAACATAAAGGATGATATAAACATCCACGATTCTCACAAAACATATACGAGTACCGCTTGCCTCAAAATTCAAATTACTAAACCACCTATAAAGTTTTATGATTTACATTAGTCCCCGTTTTATCTTTGACCCTAAATAGCATACACTATGCTCGTACCCGTGTTGTTATTTGTTCCGTAATTAACTCATGTCACAATAAGACCGGATTTTATGCCTGCTTCCGTTTTGTTAAGCCGCGTCCTCGACGTGAGCGAGGCGGGTGCGGTGGTGGCGGGATCGTTGGCGAGGCCCCCAGTGACGCTTTACGCAACAACTACTCGTGTTGCTAAGTTTTTTTTAAATCTTCAAGCAATTTTTTTAAAAAGAACATGTAAAAAACACAAAAAAAGAAAAAAATAAAAATATTTAAGTTTGTAAAAACATGATTTACCAGTTAAATTTTTAACAATGTCATACAGTCCTAGAAAAAGTCAAAACCTGTCTAAGAAAAAACAAAGTTAAACTAAAGACAAGATAAGACAAGTACGCAAGAGCAGACCAGCCTCCACAGGCGGCACCCGTTCACGAGTTTGACATATGAATCAGCCAAGCTGTACCGTGATCCGTGTCTATGCAAGGGGTCTATGTGTGAGTTGCTCGAGCGCGGTATGTATTCCGATCCGATCCGAACCCTTCGGAGAATCTAGAGGGCACGGGGACACGCACTTTGGGACGGCGTCCCAAAAGTATCATCAACGCGAATCCGCCGGCAGCGGATTCGCGTTGATGATACTTTTTCCACTTGGGGCGAAATAACTGCTGGGGTGCCGCAGGGTGGCGTCTTATCTCCTTTGCTTTTCGCTATTTTTATAAATTCCATTTCCTCTCATTTAATTTCATCCTACCACCTTTATGCAGATGACTTGCAAATATATACTCAAGCGCCTGTTGACCAACTTTCTCAAGCTGTCAATATCATAAACACTGACTTAGCAATGATTAGCCATTGGAGCGGGTCATATGGTCTAATAGTTAATCCTTCCAAGACTCAACTCATCGTCATCGGCAGCTCTACGTTTACAAATAGAATTGACTGGTCCCATTTACCTGCTATTTCGTTTGATGGTGTTGCCTTGACTCCCAGTGAAACGGTGAAAAATTTGGGCGTGCTTTTTGATAAAAATCTCAATTGGGGGCCTCAACTACAACAAGTGAGTCGGAAAATGTTTGCTGCAGCCGGATCCATGAAAAGGTTACGCAATTTCCTTCCTATTGCCACTAAGACTGCGCTGGCTCAATCCCTTCTGCTGCCCATCCTGGACTATGCCGATGTCAGCTATCTAGATCTTACTGAGGAGCAACTGAATAAACTTGAGCGTCTTCAAAATTTTAGTATAAGATTTATATTTGGATTACGTAAATATGATCGCGTATCTGAATTCCGTGCTAAGATCAAGTGGTTGCCTATTCGCCTTCGCCGGAATGCACACATTGTTTCCCTTCTTTACAATATTTTGTTTCATCCTCTCTCACCGCCTTATCTTAAGGAACGTTTCCAATTCCTTCATGAGACGCACTCTCGAGTTTTGAGGTCATCGGAGAGCCTGAACTTGGCGATACCAGTGCATTCCACAAAATTCCTTGACAAATCCTTTTCGGTTCACGCTGTCCGTCTGTGGAATGTATTGCCTGAAAAAGTTAAGTGTGCAAAATCCTCGGATACTTTTAAGCAACGAGTTAAAGAGCACTATCTATCTTTGTCGCTATAATGTTATTATAATTAATTACTTTGTCCATGTCATATATATTTAGTTTATATGTATGTATTCAATTTATATAGTAGTATTATGTATGTAGATATATTCATTGTATGTATGATAATTAAGTATATTTATATTGTCTGTAAATAAACTTATAATTTGGAAAGCACCATAAACCACCCACTTCTTAGTTTTTTTTTTGTCCAGTTCAACACATGGTTGCCTGGAAGAAATTGCTTTTTAGCGATAAGGCCGCCATTTGTACTTTTTCTTGTATTGTCCTCTTTTTGTATTTTGTATGGTGTACAATAAAGTGTATTTTCATTTTCATTTCATTTCATTTTCATTTCACTTTTAAGTGTGCGATGCCGTCCCCTCTCGAAAACCTCCGAAGGTGATTTGTTTCACACGGCTCGAGTTACCCTTTACGTACCTCACCGCCCCCAAAAAAGCCCGGTGACGCTGAAAATGCCGTTTGAGGCAATCAGCAATCTCTCTAAAAAAAGCAGTATATATATCCTTCCGAACATTCTGGAACTCATTGTTTTGTGATTACGGTCATTCCGAGCGATGTGTCCACCCGCTGCTGTCGAGGACAGGCATTTCCGCTCTCCATCCCGCTACTGCTCCCGCCCCGCTCACCGCAGACGTGGGGGGTGCGGCTTTACGTCGTCAAATATACGAGTGATAAGCCGCGGCGCCGGCGTCCTTGTTCCATTCAGCCGGGCAACGAGCAATATCTGGGTAACGCTGTTAACACGCTTTTAGCAACCGGGTGATATTTTATTTAACGTTTAATTTTAACTCGAATACTCTTTTTTTTTAATTTCCGCGACATACCGTTGCTGTCCCACGAGTAATTGAAGCCTGCAAATTGCCTTGTGTTACTTAAATGCTTTCGATAATAATTGGCAGTCGGATTTTGTTAAAGATTTTATCGTGTTAAGTTTTATTTTATATTAACAACAGAATTTGTAATATTTTTATTAAGAATTATAATTTATACGTTTAAGTCAAAACAGCAGATTCTATAACAAATCAGTAAGAGATGATGGAAATCAACTTTCAGGTCTTTCAAAAAAGTAAAATCTAAGCTAACGCGGAAGAGTTAACAGAGATAAGACAAGAAATACATATATTACTCACTTTTACTTTTTGTTTTTAAGTGCTAATTGCTGCACTGAAGCTAAATTAAATCTTTCAATAGCTGCTGCTGAATTTAAAAAAAAACAATCCTTACGTCAGTTTTCCCTAGCTGTAGCATAATGGTCAGTGCAGCCGCCTGGATTGCGGAAGACCCAGGTTCGATTCCTGGCTGGGTCGGATAGGCATTTAATTTAATTCACTGTTTTTATAAATATTTATTTAACTCACTGGTTGAAAGACTGTCCCAAGACCTTACCTGAAACAAAACAAGTGTTGATTAGCTTCCTTTACCTTTAGGGACGATTTGGTGGCCCTGTGTATTTTAGGCTCTGTGTATACTTGCATTTTTTCTGACAAATTTTATGATAAATTTTCATTTTATGACACACTGACATTAATTCTACGATTTTTGAAATTTTTGTCTGTCTGTCTGTATGTTCACTTTTAACTCAAGAACGGCTTGACCGATCTTAATGAAAATTTGTAGTGTAGTAAGAACATGCGATTGTGCAAATGATAGGCTATTATGATGTTGGTAAACCTTTCGGCAATCATAATTTTTTTGAAATGCGTAAGTAGAATAGTCATTTGTTTCATTACTATATGGCCGATTTGTGAAAAATATGGTCAAAACTTGCCCATGCGCGATCTATACTACTATATAAATCTGTAGGCTCTGTCTGAACATGCAATTTTTCTGACAATCTATCTATCTATATCTATAAATAGGTATACTACTACCTACCTATACAAATCTGTAGGCTCTGTCTGTGCATTCAATTTCTTTGACAAATTTTGGGATAAATATTCGTTTTATGACACTAATTCTACGATTTTTTAAATTTTTGTCTGTCAGTCTGTCTGTCTGTTTGTCTGTATGTCCTCTTATAACTTGATGATATGTAGTAAGAACATGCGATTGTGCAAATGATAGGCAGACATGATGTTTGTAAACCTAATAATTATTTTGATAAGCATTCATTGATCCATTATATTCGCACAGCGAAGCGGGTGGGTGACGGCTAGTACGAGTATATATATCGCACTACCAATACAATACTGGTGCAAGTCAAAATATACTGATATTTGAAATTGAACTGTACTGTTCTTCAATACGACAAAATTTCCAATGTCAGTATGTTTTGACTTGCACCAGTATTGTATTGGTAGTGCGATATATAAATTGAATCTCCGAAACGGCTCCAACGATTTTCATGAAATTTAGTATGCAGATGGTTTCGGGGGCAATAAATCGATCTAGCTAGGTTTCATTTTCAGAAAACATTATAAAAAAAATAAAGAGTAAAGCTCGGTCATCCAGGTACTTTTTATTTAACACACGACACGCAATGACGTAGGCGACGCATGACAAGCTTGTTGCGATGTATGTATATAAAGTGCAATCAAATGACGTACCTGCCAGCAAAATATGCATGTCACAGTGACATTGTGAAATTATACTGATTTTAGGAAAATTCGGTTGTTCCCATCAGATCCCTTAAACGGATTCCTTGCTATATATTTTTACTATCAAGGGGATGGGTTTATTGGATCAGGTGGGAATAACTCAAAACTTCTAAACTATGGGGCAATAATGTGGCACTAACATGATGCTTGTCGCCCAACGTATAGATCTTTAACCTAACAACATAACTTTTCTTCTTGAGCTTAACTCTTCGATTTCATTATAATACGTTTTAAGTTTTATGCTCCTTTCTCCTACTTTTCATATTTTATTCACAATAATATCAGCTTTCATATCAGTTTTGTTATCAGCCACTACAATACTGTATCACTTAGTAAAAATCTAGATAATATTTTGCGTTAAAACTAAGTTATAAAAAATCTTATTAAAAATAACTACGATTTTCGAGTCTTAAGTTAAGGATCCCATCCCTTATTTTAAAAGTCATAAAGACTTCTTGTTTAATGTTTACAGACTAAATTCCTAGTGTACTAAGCTTTTGTCTTCGCATCTGAATTCCGCTTCCTCTTAACATCAGCTGGAGCGAAGTCGAAGATATATTCGAAATAAAAAAACGGTAAATTCTATGTAAACTTCGGCTTACCAAATAAATTGACTGTTACGCGCTACCGTTTAATAATAAAATGTTACATTTTAGTAATTTTGATTTTTTTTTCATCGCTAAATAAGCAGTAAAGTTGACAGACATCACATAAGGAATAACGTTTTTCATAAATAATCATATTATGGTAATCCTATGCATAGTCACCTACTTACACATTCAGTGAATATTTCCATCCAATATAAATTTTTACGAGCCACCGTTTTGGTCGATCGTTTCGTATGCCCATACCGAATCGGTAATATCTAAACATGAAGGTGCATCTGAAAAAGAATTAAGCGCACCTGATCCTACGTATACCTACTGACATAAACATTTATGATTATACGTTGCCATGCACATAAAAGTTCTGGTTTAATTGATATAGGGATATAAATCTAAAGTTTATTGGTTGCTTTTATATTTTGATCGCGTGAAATCTTTTAGATTCACTCAAGACTGTAAATGAAGATAAATATGATAAGGATGTCGAAATTACATTGAGAAAAAGCTATATCGTTTTTTAGTTTTATATACGGAACGGAATGATTGCATTATACAATACCGGCACCGTTATCTAAAAATGTAACAAAAAAATAAACTACCTATTATTATCTACGATATTACAAATTTTGAAAGATCGACGACCTCAGTTGTGGCTTAAACCTACGCAATACCTGTACGATTACCTACGATTGCTCTTCACAAAACAATATCGTATATATATCGCTATAAATTTTCAATACTCGATATAAATTTAAACAAAGTGGTAATATAATAATTTACAATATTTAAACACAACTCATTCATCATAAACTTGCACAGAAAAGAATGACACAAAGCTAACACACAACAGCTCACACACTTGCCATATCCGTAGAAAAGAATAATTGTAAACAAAATAAATCGACTAGAAAGGCGATGCGGCCAACGGCACACATAGTCTTATCAATAACCTCAGTCCCAAAACAAGGCCAACCGCAGATGAGACGACAAAGCCTCCTACCTCTATTATGCAAAACAGAATAACGGTGAGATATCGGTTCGGTCAGCTCGAACGAAATCCGTTCCATTTTCAGCTTTATTACGTATGCAGTAAAAGTCAGCCGGCAAGTCTGCAGTCATATCCGTGATGGGATGAGTCCAGTTTACGAGCGGTCGTGTACTGTGTATTCTTTCCACGCACCTAACAAGATGCTGTTTTGTTTTCCTGTTGATCGATGCTGTTTTGTTACGTTATTAGTTTTCCACCAAGCTTGTGCTTACCTACAAAAGGTTTACGTCTTTTTTATGTAGGTGATTGTCGGTGCTTTAACGCTGAAGGTCGCACGTTGAAGCTACACATAAAATCAAATGTTTGTGATGATTGTTACAAAATATATTTAATTATACATGCCCTCGTGCCCCAACAGTGGGGACTTAAAAATGAGCTGATGATGATGATGATACATATTCAGGGTTCAGTTTTAACCGAAAAACAGTTTTGATAAAGAAACATAAGAAATGAAACATTAAAATGCTCTGCTTAAACACTTCAAATACTAATTACTAATATCCTTTTAGACATTGTCACTAAGGTTTCAATTTCAGCGGCAGAAATTCGCTTCAGTCGAACGTAACCGATCCGTGCTACAGTGTTGAGCCCTCTGCGAAAATGGGAAAATCAATTCCGCCGAACAGTCCAGCACACTGATATCTAATTGATGTAATTGACAAACAAGCAATACCCATCATGGTTACCATGTTATAGTTAGCAAACAGTTGGATTAGATTTTTACCATAATAGCATTTTGATTGTGTACAACAAGCAGAATAGGCTTGCAAATAAACACTTGATTGACTTGGAAAGAAAATAAATGAATACAGCATTGCAAGACACGATGTTAATAATTAACGGTACAGTTAAGTACACTCACGACTTTGTGTTATAAGATAGAATAGACCAAAAATGCAAGATATCCTATTTGTTACAATCCACTATTCGCTCCCTTTACATTAATTTCATAGTATCAGGTTAAACATAAAGAAAAGTAAATATTGAAAAACTCAAGAATCAAATAAAAACTTGACTTCAGTAAAGCAATGAAAGAGCAAGCCTAAATTAAGGAGTTAATTTTTTTAGTAGTAGACAGCGTCTTAAAGTAAAATAAATCCAACATGCAAATTGTCTACGGGATTTTTAAAAAACCTACTATCGCACAAGTTAAATATTTTTAGTATTCATTACTTAATTCTTGTAGGCAGAATAATTAATTTTACAACAATAAGTTCTTGTTATTTTTTGGTTTTTCAGTGTACAAGGGGTACATAAAGGTTCCTATTACTTAAGTGTTTATACGTAATAAATTGGTATAATATATATAATTGGTATAATAAATTGGTAATTGGTTGTGTTGACAAAAAATGCTGTTCTTGTTGTTGAAATACATTGGTAGAAATAATAATGGATATCCCAACTTTGGCTGTCATTGTTCAGTAGGCAGCAATTTAGTTACGAAACTTCAAATCCTAGTATTGCAACGTAGGAACAACTGCTCGGCTACAGTGAATACTGGCAACAAGGTTTAAACTGAAACTACCGCCTCAGTGAAAGACACGGGGAGCCAGAAACAAATGGGCATCAGAATTCTGTGGCTGCCGTTTCAGGTGAACGGCAATTAAATTACGTGCACGGTCGCCGGCCCAGCAGATATTACCGGTGTACCGGTATCGTCCCCGACCTGTGCCGTCTACCCAGCAGCACTTAATGCTATTTTTGCTAACTCGATTCCGTTTCCACGTCAGCTCATCCAGTCTGCTCCGTTTCTTTGTCGCTTTGTATTAGTGTTTCCAGATTGATTCATCAACAAGAGCATAATAGCACTTGAAGAGATAAGAGCTAACCCACCGCGCCAGCTCATTTATTGATGTAGCATTCAGTAGGCAGCAATTTAGTTACGAACTTTAAATCCTATAGCATTGCAACGTAGGAACAACTGCTCGGCTACAGTGAACACTAGGAACAAGGTTTAAACTGAAACTACCGCCACCAGTGAAAGCCACGGCGAGTCAGAAACAAATGGGCATCAGAATTCTGTGGCTGCCAGTTCAGGTGAACGGCAATTAAGTTACGTGTACGGTCGCCGGCCCGGCAGACATTACCGGTGTACATGCGTTCGTCCCCGACCTGCGCCGTCTACCCACCAACACTTAAGTTTCTTTGTAGCTTTGTATTAGTGTTTCCAGCTTGATTCATCAACATGAAAATAATAACACTTGGAGAGATAAGAGCGTAACCCGCCGCGCCGGCTTATTTATTGATGTAGCATTCGGAAGCAGCAATTTAGCTAAGAAACTTCAAAGCCTAGTAGGTATAACAACGTTGAAACAACTGCCCGGCTACAGTGAACACAGGGAACAATGTTCAAACTGAAACTATCGCCTCAGTGAAAGCCACGGCGAGCCAGAAACAAATGGGCATCAGAATTCTGTGGCTGCCAGTTCAGGTGAACGGCAATTAAGTTACGTGCACGGTCGCCGGCCCGGCGGACATTACCGGTGTACATGCGTTCGTCCCCGACTTGTGCCGTGTACCAACCGGCACTTAATGCTATTTTTGCTAACTCGATTCCGTTTCCACATCGGCTCATCCAGTTTTCTCCGTTTCATTGTCACTTTGTATCAGTATTTCCAGCTTGACATTGACAATAGCACTTACAAGGATCAGAAAATAACCCGCCGTGCCGGCTTATTGAATGAAAGTAAAAAAAATATTTAACAAAATCCTACTTTTTATAGTATTATGAAACTTACTAACACTATCTAGTTATGTGTGTTATTAATTTATTTGTTTCGAATACCACTAAGTTGACAATGAAAAACGTACCATCAGGGTGCCTAGGTGAGTTACTATCCGTATTCATTCGATTACGCTAACGTAAATGAAAATTAGTATGGCATTGAAGCAGCGCCTCCTGGCGGCATACGAGAAGAGTTAACGTTTTGCCATACAAATTCTCGTCTTCGTTAACCCTTAACCACCTACCAGCGGTCACTGTGACCGCAACGAATTTTTGAATTGAAATTCTTCGGAGTGTGCGTGTCGTACGGGAGTGTGCGTCTAGGTACCTTTTCTACGAGTCAATCAGTATCGTTTTTGCACTCGGGAAGTTTGTAGGTGCGCGCGTTTGGTCTTGGTAAATAAAAATATTAAGTCAGCGGTCTCCATGATCGCACGTATGACTTTTTTGTATTTAAGAAGTTTCGTTGGTTTGGTGTCCAAATGAATAAAAACGACGATAACATTCAAGGATGGCTGCAGCATAAAGTCTCGGATGAGGATGATTTACCGGATGAGGACTGTAGCAATGTGGAAGCTGTTATCTATACTAATATTATAAAGAGGAAAGCTTTGTATTTTTGTATGTATATTTGTAACAAATAAACTCAAAAACTACTAAACCGATTTAAAAAAAATATTTCACCATTAGAATGCTACATTAGCGCTGAGTAACATAGGCTGTATTTAAAAAAATGTTCACCCGTGCGAAGCAGGGCGGGCAGCTAGTATGTTATATTTTGAGTTCAAAGATCAAAAAAGATTTGCCACCTAATGAAGAAAAACTTTAAGTTTGCAAAAAATGAAATCATAGCAGTAAAAGATTCAGTGCTTACGTCAGCCTTCCCGGTAGCAAATTTTGGTTCTAATACAAAAGTTAAGATTATAAACAAGTATTTTATTTAGTCTGTTGTTTTATTATTACTATAGAATCCAAATAAAAAGCTTTTAACTATCAGCGGTAACCATGACAGCACATAGGTGGTTCAGGGACTGAAATAGGTGGTAGGCGGTTAAGGGTTAACGCGATCGAATGGCGAATGAAACTCGCACTTGGCACCTAGATGGAAAACGGTTACTATACAACCTATGAATGTTTTTTTTTAAATATTAACGCAATTTTTTTTTAATTTATACCAAAGGAATCGCAGATGCGTTGCCGGCCTTCAACGTTTGAGTCCATCATCATCGAGGCTATAACTCGCGCGTTGACTACTCGTTAAAATTATTTCAATGTTGATCACAAATTGCTTCGCTATTTTGTTGTACATTGCTGAAAAACATGACATTCCCCTTGACTCTTGAATGGTTTGGGCAATTGAAATTTCTTTCATAGTTTTAACTACGTACTCTAAACCTTTTTGATCAAACAAAACATGTAGGTACCTATATGTGTAAGTAGTATAACAGATCCGTGTGTGTTCCGCAATCGGGTCCCGTTTTGTGTGAAAATGTCATATGTATTTCCAAACACGTCCTTTTGATTGACGGGCAGTTCCGTGAAATAATTGTAACAGTATCGATGGATTTCAATCACTTTCATGTCATATAATCGATTTAATACTATGTAGAAATTTATGTCATCTTATCGGGCTACATTATATCGCGGGATAACATTTACATACAGGTAGTGCAATATATATTCGCATTTAGATAGCGTCTTCATGCTGAAGTATAATTTTATTGTACTTCCGAGACCATAACACCAGCATAAGCATAGAAACTTTCCCAAAAGTCGCGCATAACATGTAAGAGATAGCGCAGTAGGTTTTTCGCCGCAGACCTTTGTGGTAAGATGAGGGAAAGACATAATAAGGCAACGAGCTTTAACACTACGCAAACCGCAAAATCTTCTCCGACACTTATGAGTTCGGAAACTTGTAAGTTACGTACATATTTGAGGAACAAACAGCCAACAAGCCGCACCGCATGTTCCACTCAATATTGCTCTGTAAAGTTACCAAAACTGAGGGCTCAGGGAATAATACGGTAAACCGTTATGAATTTATTACATGCCGTGTGGCATACGGCATATATTTCATATAGGGCGTTTCTATTTAATATACACATGAGAAAAACGTAATATGAAAAGTTACGAAAAATTATTCGCAAACTCGTTCTGGTTGTGAACACAAAATTGCCATATTTTTTCCTTATGTCGAGGATACTGCGTACCGGAGTTCCAAGAAGTGAATTACAGACGACGCGGCGTAGCCTCAATATTATTTTATCACGTTTATTAAGCTAAATAGCTTCTCAAAATTTAAAATAAATCGTGTTACTACTGACACAGCTCGCAAGGTCACACGTTTGAGTGCTCATTTCCGATAGTTTTAAGTGCAACGTAATTGTCTATGTAGCTAATGGATCATGAGAAAAAACGTGATGAAACAACCTTGAACCACTCAACCCATCACTGGCATATCTTTTAAATTAATCAGTATCACCGCATCACGTCACTCTAACAATAATTTATGCCGGTGTTTGATAAGCTACTCGAACTGAACTGTCAGTGTAACTCGAAACATATATACCCAGTTAGTTTCCATTGATTTGACCTAAATTTCGTTGGTGCGATACAGCGTGCTCATTATTTATGTAGGATAGTTTGCACCGCCAAATGAACTGTTTAACAAATTCTATTGAAACCAACAGTCAACCTTGTGATGTGCGTTAATTAATGTATATTAAAAAAACCGAAATTAGCGCTTGCTCATGCAGAATTTAGGAACTGTACAAATAAGCAGGTTGAAGGATTCTCTCGCAGAGCCATTGTAACAAAGTATTGCTCTGTATTGCTGAATTATTATAAAAAAGTAAGTGATCCATTAAAATTATTTCAAGTAATACGCATAAACTGAATTATATTCTGGTCAAAGATAGAACGCTGCTTTGGTAAACATATAAAACCAGCGTCGTGTGGCATCGCCACTGCGTTATATTGCTGAGTGGTGGCCGTTTTGGCACTTACTATGTTTGTATGTAACTTTTGATTATGTTTAATGTATTTATTATTATTAAAGACAATGTTTCCGTAGGCATGTAATAACGGATTGATATTCAAGCGACTAGCCAGTGTTACATAACCTCCAAAATATTACTCTCCACACTGTCATATACCCAGAAAACATTCGTTCAGTACTCAATCCAAGGAATTACCTGAAAGGACAAAAAGCAATATCCGTAACCACTCCACACGCCAGCCACTACATTCACATAGTTAAGTCCAAACTCCTTGACCCACAAACACTTGGGCAGTACAGTGCGGGTGGCACCCCATTTACGTGACAATACGGCGGCTATGATCCTACATAATACATAGGTACGACTTGTGGATGTCAACCGTCTGAGTTTACATTGTAAATATGGAGCTGGTATTAATGACTTTAATGCTCCACTGAACATTGAGGAAGGGATATTGTATAAGGTAACGTGAGCCCTTAGCGTGGATATATTATGTGTGTAGATATATTATTATTATTATACCAATATTTTGTGTTGTTTTCTATCAACTGTTGTAGAATATTCGTCAGTGTCATCATCATTTTCCTTTCTCGGTTCACTGCTAGGCATCTTTTTCTCAAAGCCATTCGACTCAGTCCTATGCGAGCCCGGGCCACGTGTCCCACGGTCACCCAAGGTCTTTACAATATCATACAAATATCTGTTGTTTTTTTTTTTGATTTGTCTATTTAAGTTATGTTAACTAAAAAAAAACATTGCTGATTCAATAGCATCAGACTTTTATAACATACCTATTATTTCAAGTTGCTAAGACGGCAAACAAGCAAACGAGCCGCCCGATGGTAATAATAGGTCATCGCCGTCCATAGCAATCTGCAGCATGCATGACACAGGCACGTTAACGAAAACAAGAATATGTATCGAAAAATTCTCTTCTTTTGTCACCAGCTGAGTGCGAGTTCCGTTCGGTTGCGATGCGTGTTTTCCTTGGGCTTTTCCAAACATGGAAAATTCGTAATATGAAAATATATCGTTCCACATACAATTTGAGAACACTCCGGCACGTGCAAACATGTTTTATAGCGAATAACTTATGCCTACGTTTGTTTTACGCAACACAGTCATTTACGCGTCTCGCACTAAACAGCACAATGCGTTGGCAACACAGATTTGTTGTGGGGCGAAGTTAAATAGCGATAGTAAAAAATCTCTTAAACGCTTGCTTGCATGTTGGAGCGTCTTCGGGCATTCCCATGCTCGGTTTCGTAATACTCTTATTAAATAATATACAGTAGTAGTACGGCAATATTGAAGGAGCTCGGTGGCGCTATGGCTAGTAAAATGTTCGTGTTGTTGTACGGCTCTTGGTCGTAAAAATGTACGGCTTGCGGTCATGAACGTTAAGTAAAATTGTAATTAAGTACTTTTGCGTTATAATCTCGGGATTTTTTTTTATTCCAAAAATAATGGGTGGTGGAACATAACATGGTATACATGAAGCTGTGACTAATATCATAAATACGGTGGAAGCGCACTTATCCCGGGACCCTACTGTCTACTAAGGAACTGTCATACTTATCCCGTTTCCTGACTGTCAAAACATAAAAACGCTTGCACTTGTCACGAAGACAGACTTATAAATCTAGCCAGGCAGGTAGATACCACCTAGCAAACCCATTACATTAAAGGTCTACGCTGATGGGAATCGAATTCGGTCCAATGGGTCTGAAGGACAGGTGTGGTCTTCCCATCCATAGGGAAGGCTCATGCCTCCTCCAGCAGTAGGGACTTATTTTGAGCGGCGAGAAATTTATAGGGTTCCCTCAATCCGGGTACTCGAAACATCATCTGAGGGTTTCAAGTCGGGATCACATCACGCAAGCGTATCCCCTTCCCTGCTAGATTCTCCGTGGCGTTAGGATCAGATAGAGCGTGGAACAACCTGAGGCCGCCTCTAAAACTAGGGTCTAGGTTTGGGTTGACTGGAGACCGTAGCTGTGGTCTACACAAGACCACACAGATGCAGTTTTTTACAATAGCTACTGTCTACGACACGCCAGTTTCACACCTTGCGCGAATACATGAATAGCGTGAGAGTGTGTTATCGTTGTTAATCAATCGGTAACTCAAGCGCATAGTTTACAAAGTACGAGTAGAATGCGGTTACTTAACAGACGTACGTACAATGGAGACGTGTGGGAGAACAATCGTGCGATTCACGCGATGCGACTGCGCCTACGTCTCTTATCATTCAATGATACGTAATCGCTTTCTAAATCAATGCAGGAACTGTCATTGTGATATAATCTGATGAGAGAATGTGCACGATTGATTGTTGCATCGTTAACGACATTACCATTATCAGTATAGCAATAATTAAAAAATACACGACAAAAAATTATAGCTGATTACTTTTTGGAAATTCTTCAACTGAAAGAAACAAATAAATAAACATGCCACTGGTTACATTGAAAAAGAACGAAATGAAACATATTAAAACACAATTTATCTGCAAAATAAAAAAATATAAAATGTGTCATGTTAACGATTAAAAACGAATCAGTTATGAATTCGCAATCTTATCTCTAACAGTAAAAATAATAATTGGGCGATAGACTTAGATAAGATGGCGGGAGCTCGCCAAATGGACTTAAAACAATTTCTACCACCAATAAAACCAGGTACACCAGATTCTGAGACTGTTAAACACTAACCTCAGAAGTGGTTAACTTTATTCATCATCATCACCATCATCATCATCATCACCAGCTCAATGATATGTTCCCACTGCTGGGGCACGAGCCTGCTTTGGATAGATGGTGAGGACGGCCATAAATCACGCGGGTCCATTGCGGATTGGTTTTAGTATTATCTTTGTTACCAAGCAATAAATGTTATTCTATCCTGCCACATAAGAGCTGTTATTATGTTATATTACAGGTATTCTTTTGTCACCAACCTTCACTAGCGATTTGAAGAAAATGACCACCGGTGTTATCCGCACAAATCGCAGATTACTATCGAGCGGACGATTTTTCGTCCATTTCACCAACAATAATGGCAGTACGTTTACATAAATAAAGATTTTACGATAGGCCCTCGCCGAATGAATTGCGCAGACGGATGTTGCAATGGCAATTACACACAAATTGCTCTGATTAATACCAATTTATTGTATGCGTTTTTTATGCATTCAATGTGTTGTTTATACAGTTGATGCTGATCTAGAGTAGAAAGCAAGAGTGTGTCGGAGTAAATAATAAGCCTTTACACTGTCCTACTGCTGGACTTCTTGTTCTTCTTTGTCAGTCACTCTTGACAGAGTGGTCGTGGTCAATGAAGGGTTGCCCTTAGTGCTCACAGCAATTGCTGCTCTTGCAAGCCTTCTCCACCGGTCTTTGTTGGCCGCATGGCGAACGCACTTCGTCATAAGAGGCCCAGTGACGGACTTTATAGTGTCCGTGTCAGTCCATCTCGTTGGCGATCGGCCGCGGGATCTTTTGCCCTCGACTCTGCCCTGAATTACAAGCCGCTCCATTGAGTACTGCTGGACCAATGCCTCTATAATTACAATCAAGTCATCGCTGGGTATTGACTTAACCACTAACCTTACCAAAGGCGGCTTGGTAATCACAAACTCGAGCTGTCCATGAAAAATCTGAAACAAACTTAACCCGACCTAGAAATTGACCCTGAAACGTTTTACGTTCCCTAAAATATGGTTGAGCGAAGCGATGGCTGATTCATATGTCATGCTCGTGAACGGGTGCCGCCTGTGGAGGCTGGTCTGCTCTTGCATACTTATCTTACTTTTAGTATTATTAATTATAGTTTGACTTTGTTTTACCTAAACAATTTTTGACTTTTACTAGAGTACTGTAGTGGTGCTGTAAGACATTGTGGAAATTGAAACCTAATTTTACATAATTATCTGATGTAAATTTGTTAACTTACATTTTTTATTTTGTTTTTTTTACATGTTGTGGTTGTCTTATATATATTTTTTGTGTTTATTTGTAATGGAAAGTGTTCTGCTATGATAGGGCATTTTCCAATATTTTTGACGCTGTAAGGGAGAAAAGAGCTGGACACTTGCAGAGTTTCTTGCCGGTTCTTCTCAGTACAAGATCTCCCGCCCAGAGTAGACTTACGAACCGATGGCATAGTGACATTCACAAGAGCTACTTGTAGCCTAAACTGAATAAATGATTTTGAATTTTGAATTTTGAATTTTGAAAACCAGAACCTCCTCAAAGCGAGCGGTTTGCCACAAAGTCACTGAGGTGACACGATATAAAAGACGAGTCAGGTCGGACAATGACTCAGTATTAGGACCATATCTGAGATATAACAATACCGCTGATTATTGATATGCCTAAAGAAGTATGAGTTGCGTTTTAGGTATCTACTGATATGGTAATGGTATTATCTGTAACAACTAGTCTCAAACGAATTTGCGCAACAAATTTATACCCAGAGGAGACTAAGTCAGAGAACCTGAGATCCTAAAGATAGATCTGCCTACACTTGTTATGTTAAACAAAATTTCTGATTGAAATTAAACACCTTTTAAAAACCTAGTCGCATCATTTTGTAAATAGTGACTTATTTATTCATGAACTTTAGAACGCAATTTATGATAATAACATCAGGATGCCCAGTTTGAGTTTGAATGTGCCATTCGATCACGTTAACAAAATGTAGAGGAGCTTGATGGCACATCGGTAAACGCACTAAGTTTGCGATTGCTGAAGTTAAGCAACTTTCGTAAAGGCCGGTCATCGGATGGGTGACCAAAAATTATTATCTCGAGCTCGGAAGGCACATAAAGCCGTTGGTCCCGTCTGTAGGGCTGTTGGGGTTAGTGGTAGGGCTTGTTTGTCCACCTGGCTAGCTACCACCATCTTATCTAAATATGTCGCCATAACATCAATGTTTGTAGCATTGTTGTGTTCCGGCAGCTAGAGATAAGATAGCCAGTGCCCTCACTAGATGAGGATCCCGGGTGAAGTGCGCTCCCATCATTGACCTTATCATCACTTAACATCAGGTGAGATCAAGGGACTGTGCTTACCCGTAAAATGTTTTAAAAAAAATGTTTTTTTTTACCAATCTGAATCTGAACTGACCCACCAGCCTGCGTGGGTGGTTTATGGCTCGTCCTCCCTGTGATGTTTCCATCTGTAAGGAAGGCTCGTGCCCCAGCAGTGAGAGTATAAAATGAGTTGGTGATGAACCAGAAAAAAGTCTGTATAGCAAAATTTTTGATGTTTAAATCGGCAACGTGGAATGACAAGTCAACAATCAATTCCCGTAGTATTATGTAGGTACATCACATATTTTATGTAATAAAGAGCCTTTAAAAAGGAGGTTTGTATAATGTATTTCACGCTGTGTTTCCGTAGACAATGGATATTTTTCCGTGCTCCACTCCTACACACGTCCGCTACGGCTGGATGTCACACAAAAGAGTTTAAGAAACCATTCGAGTGCTAACATAATGAAGGTTCTCCTAAATATATATTTTTTAATAAAGTGGCTGCTACAAGTGGGGCTCGAACCTTCCTCTTAGGGTTTGAACCATACTAAAGGCAGTCGCTTTTTCAAGTGTTATTTTTTAAACAAAATACAATAATATATTAAACTTTTTGTTACTCGGTCTCGCCAAACAGCTAGATCGGTCATCATCACATCGAATCGACAGACCTTAATTAAAAATACATTGAAAATTCTTTCCATGCGATAATTATCAAGTAATAGAAATAAGCTAACTATATGACAGACAATATTTTGAATAATTCATTTTTCTATTTTTTATATTATATTTTATTTCGAATATTAAATTAACACAAAATTTTACACAAAATTTTACACAAACTTTATTTATCAGACCTTTCCTCATTCTAGCTAAACATAATATTGCGTACGTAGACTCGACATCACAAAAGTAACGTCAGGTAAAGCAATCCCCTGGCAGAATAATATTCATACGAATTTGCCAACATTCAAGTTTGGTTCTGCTAAATGATTCCAAGTGCGGGGAAACACAAATAGCCTGACATTAATAACAACGATCATAGTTGATCGTGGCTTATTAATTATTAATGCGTCTCATGTGGACGAACAAATACGGCACATTAAACAGGCCGCCGGCCGCTGATTTTCATTTCATACCTGCTCCTCTGTATTTATACATTAACAACTAATAATTAATAAGGTTAAGTATTTATTTAACTTTAATTTAAGTATTTTATACGGTTGGATATTGTACAGCCATAGATTAAAAAGAATAAACTACATCACATACATGGTTCTGATCCCAAGGTAAGTAGCTAAAGTACTCGTTCCTATAGAATTCAGAATCAACGACAGTACCATAACCACCCAGACCCGACACAATATCGAAAAGTTCGTTTTCAACATTGACCCGACTGGGAATCCGGCGTGCAAGCCACTCGGCTACGGAGGTCATCGTATACAGATAAAACTAATGCTCTTAGCGAAACATTATGTTAAGATTAACATAAAGTTATTTAAAATTACAGTATACTTGTATCACCAAATTCAAAACACTTCCAAACACAATCACACACCGACTATAACATATTCAAGAAACGTGTCCGCCTTAAATATCCTACAATAACATAATTCCCGGCCATCGATAATGGCGGATGGCACAAATGGCATATATTCCTTGCCGAATGGCATAATTACGGGTCCGACGCATTGGTCGCCCGCCAAACGCCTCCAGGGAATCCGTTGCACGGTTCCATACCAAATTTATCGGATAGCAAATGCTTTGTTGTGTCGAATTTCGACATAATTGTAACTGTGTTTTATTGGATGGTGCTAATGCACCACAATCACATTGTACGGATTACCGTACAATGTGACTTTGGGTCAACTATATAATATATGCAAATAAACCTATTTGTGTTCCACGCACTATGTGGACAATGGTGACCTATTTTTTTTATAGGATGTTAGGCAAAATAATATTGTCTGCCTGATGTTAAGCATACAGTGTCCAGATGCGAGGACAACTGCTAGTACAGCCAGATAAATGGATTAAAACAAACGTTTCAAGAAACGTTTGTCTAATTATTTTAACAAAATATTGCACATCAAGATGTGCAATATTTTGTTAAAATAATTAGATACCTGTTGCTTTGATAATAGAATAACGCAACTGTTAATGTCGCAGCTTCAAGTCACGGATAGTCAGACAGAAAGAAGTGTTAACTTGCTACATAGTAAAATAACAATATTTGACATTAGTCATTCGCTTATTTGAATATGTATCTTTATATATTTGTCTTGCGAACATGCAATACATAGACACATAAATTTGTGGTTAACCAATCAAACTATCCCAAATGAAAACATATAGTTCTATTCGTATTCACGCAAAAAAAATTGCACAAAATGTTATTTATACATCGGTATACTTTTTATGTTCTCAATCTTTTCGGGTGTATTTGTCCCACAAAAAGCCAGTCAGCTAAAAGTATATGTTGCCATCTTTCAATGGAAACACAAATAAATTCATCTTCAGACAACTCCAAGCAAGGCGTTCTTATATGCTTGTATCGTGGTAACAGATATAAGGGACTGCTTGTATTTGGGTCAAAGCAATAACTTGGTGAATCTTGACTGCCATTTACTAGTATAAGACCAAGGGTCGACAGTTCGCGTCGTGAGACGTGTAATACGAGGATAGGTCTACATAGCTAGAAAACTAGGTACATATATGTCTAAACCACCTTCTATACTAATGCTCAATGTTTATTTATGAAGCGATTACCTTGAAAGTCAAAACTACTGACTCGATATTCATCTTAACTAACACTTTTCTGTTACAAATGGTATTAAAGGTAAACAAACATTTGAAGATACATAACATGAAAAATGATGGGTGTAATTTTTAAGTATTTGTTGTCAATTTCGTCTTTTTTAAGCACAACCTCAGGAGGTAATTTTAAATTTTAGACAAGTCCACTTTTTTACAAATCGTGTCGAAACAATGGCTTATGTGTATTATGATTATTAGTAGAGACATCTGGTAAAATTTGTATGAAACCAATGATTGAAAATAACCATTTTTGAAAATTTCCTTCTGTACTATGAAATTTATATACCTACCTACTTTTTTATTTTAGTCATACAAAACGATCTGATGTTTTAAAGAAACAATGATTTTTTTGGAATAATTCTTAACAGGAGATGGTTTGTATGCCTAGCCGTAGGTACAAGTCAATGTGACATCGTCTTATGTAGAGCAGTAGGCTGCCTGCGTTGACCGAATGCCCTGTCGATCCCTTTCAACCGAGACACGAGACGAGACTGGCAGTGAAATGTCATCTTACTTAAATCAATTTCAT
Source organism: Eudonia lacustrata (assembly GCA_947562085.1). Taxonomy (NCBI): domain Eukaryota; kingdom Metazoa; phylum Arthropoda; class Insecta; order Lepidoptera; family Crambidae; genus Eudonia; species Eudonia lacustrata. The sequence goes on from OX387318.1 coordinate 9,662,232, forward strand.
AGTTTGTTTGTAAAACACGTTCAAAGACGAAGGTATAAGAAGCATAGTTAAATATTTACTAGATACAAACGAAAGTCGGTTAGTCTCAATACTTCACTACACAAAGGTTCTCTATTGACTAAACCTAATTATAGTAACTAAACTGTATTGTAGCATTCTTCGTAGTGTTATAACTAAGCTAAACAAAGATTTAAGCACAATTTGTGTTTTTTTCTTGTAAGGAGCATTCAACTATGGAGTTTTTAACCCTTAAATGCATAGCGTAACAAAAACGAAACTGTAACTTTAAGCCTTTTTATTAATTATATAATATTATATTTATATTAAAATAAATATTTCGAATATACTCTGTAATTAAAACATGTTTCTTTTAAATATTTCATTATATTTAATTTTTCTTAAATTTAACATCATAGACAAGGAAGTGTTGACGGATACGAGAATGCAACCTTTTTTTGAAAAAAATAATAAAAATAATTTTATACGTTCTATTTTAATGATGTAAATTGAAATAGATTCGTAATTATTAAAATTATTATAAAGTGAAAAAAAATGAAATAAACAAAATGAAAATAAATTATTAAGGAGAGCATTTTACCAAGATTTTTCGTACTTTTTTTATTAAAAAAATGCAGTACCAAAAAAAAAAAATTTTTTTTTCTAAGTGTTGGAAACACATAGTATCCATTAGAAAAGTTTTTTATGATAAACAAAAAATCATGCATTTAAATGCATGATTTTTATGCTTGGGTTAAGCCCGGTGATGCTGAAAAGGCCGTCAAAGGCCATCAGCAAACTCAAAACATGTGGAGTTTATTGCCAACCTCTGCTTGATAGATACGTTCTGAACCAGGTGGTGATGGTAGAATATATAAAAATGTTACTGAGAATGAGCTTCCTTTCTGCTTCTATTTGCCTACTGAATATTTGCATTATTTTCTCGCCAAGCGGGAAGCGCTTGGCCTTCGTCATACCTAATGTTAATTGACGATAAGGCCTACGATTATTACGAGAGCGCACTTTAAGCGGAATTCATCTTACCACTTGTTTTTACAATTAATAACTAAAGTGTTCTTGTTTTGTACATATAATTTTTAACGCAAATTTTGTTGCGAACAAATTACAAAAACACAAATGTTGAAAAAATTTCCACGAGCAGGATTTGAACATGCACCCTTCTGACATACCGGGTAAGGTGCTCTCCCAATTGAGCTATCGTGGTTCTAACCAGCCCGCCGAAATTATTCAACACTATTTACTTTTTTTACTTTGAAAGCCATAGGCGCCCATTCAATGTCAACAACTACCGTCATTAACATCCGATCATAATATTTTTACAAATACAACAGGTAACAATCATGCCAGATGTGCTTATAACAAGTGGTACCTACCAAAAACTAAACGAAAATAAAGAAACAAAGTGTTGAACAAGTTCTACGAGCGGAATTCGAACTCGCACCCCATGTCAAATTGTAATTTGTTCGCAACAATATTTGCGTAAAATTATATGCAAGTAATCGAAAATAAAGAGCAAAATAATAATTATGTGAACTTACAACCGTAACTAATATTATTATCATATTAATATTATTGCTTTGCTCTAAGTGCCTAACTCTAATTATGATAGGTCAGAACTAGGTATTTTTATGATAACAACCTTGCTATCTCATATATAATGACGGGCACCAATCAATACTGCTTTAGAAGATCACGAAATGAAACTAAAATATAATTTTTCAAAGCAGTTTATCTGCTCAATTAAGGCTACGTATTTTTATTAGTTTCGAGGACTGATTATGAAAACATATAAGCGATAGGTACATGAAAAAGCAAACAAATCACTTATTGCAATCATAAGAAAGATTCTCTAAATTAAATAAGAGTAATCTAAATCAAATACCGAAAATACACAAACGTGTCCCAACAAAACACGATCCAGATCATTATAGAACCCAATCAGGTTATTCTTGAGCGCACTAAACAATACTGATAGTTCCGCGCCTTACTCTGAATCAATTCAAGGCTCAATTAAGAAGCGTAGATAAATCGTACAATAATATCCCACGTACGCCGGTGATTTGTCGGTTTTTTATCCGCTATTGCAATTGTTAACATCTTCCAACGCGAACAATTAGCCAGCTAGTTGATTCATTGAGCTAGTTCAGGAAGTGGTTGTAAAAAACAGTTAGGATTTATTATTGGGGTTATTTCGAACGTTCAAAATTATTTAAGAATGCTTAGCTAATATAAGATACTTATGCCCATTTTTACCATTGACCCCTACGTTTTAGGTGACGATTTTGCTCCAAAAAACTGTCACCTAACATGGCTTAGGGGTCACCTAAAACTTAGGGGTCAATGGTGAAATCAGGCATTAGAATAATAATAACAAATAAATTTATTTCAGTTATTTTTTTTACAATCCATATTTTACATAATTATTTTTAAATTGAAAACATTATTAAAAAAAAGAACACCGTTGGCGTTATTGGCAAATGGGAGTGTCCGATGCTGTAGAGGCTACTTGGCTGCGTGCAGACGCACCCAACTATGCCCCTTGTCACCGAGTTCCCCTCAGATTTAGGTAATTCTAAGTCATGTTAGGTGACAGATTCCGTAGCTAGAACGTCACCTAACAACTCCCAACTGTTTTAGGTAAAATTTTAGGTGACCCTCTAACTAAACTTTAAAATGTCACCTAAACTTAGAAGTGGTCGGTAAAAATGGACATTATAAAAATCAAATAATTTTCGCAGCATCATTTACCTTTATTTGCAATGTTTAATTAGTAACACCAAACAGCAGTAATACCTGTAACAACACCAGAGAAAAAAATATTAATATTATATTCTTAAAATGCTAGTTTATGTCATTCAAAATGTATGAAGTTATAAACTTAGTATATTTTGATTAATATAATAACAGTTGCATCGCGATATATTTACGAGAACCTAATGTATGTTTATAAAAATATTGAAACTTTTGCTAAAAACAGTGATATTCACAATATAAACACTAGAAATAAAAACAAACTAACAGTACCTTATACTAGGCTCCACAAAGTAAATATTTAGAGGCCTGTTTGTACGATTTTACAATAAAGTTCCAAGTAATATTCAAAAACTTGATATTAATAAATTTAAAATCACCATTAAAGAAAAGCTTTATAAAAAAGCTTATTATAAAGTGTCTGATTACATTGAAAACAAAACAGCATGGGTTTAAAATGCTCCAATCACTCCAACAGGTATTTCTAATTTAAAATATTGTTAAGTTATTTTAAACTTGTATAACTTGGTAACGGCATATAATTTTGTAAATGTCGTTACTTATATTAAAGCTGTGGAGTTTATTGCGCCCATTCTTCTCAAAATAGACGTCCTAAATGGGTATTAGGTAAAAAAATGTTAGGACGATTCAAAAGCACTTTTCTAAAGTTTATTTGAATAAAAATATTTTACTTTGACTTTGGATCCGTTATTAGCAGTGATCGGATTAGCTTGAGTATAAATGCTTATAGTTGGTAAGAAGACAATACTAAAACTGCTCTACTTTTTCAACTACCTTCTCGGCTAAAGGTTGCCAAACAAGACTACTTTTCGACAGGGTAATTATATTCAACAATCCCTGGTTCACAAACTGTACTGAATTAAACCGAAGTTTATCATTTCAACCCAACTAGGTTTTGAGAGAGAAAAATACTAGGAGCTGTTGAACAAATGGGTGATAACTGATAAATGAACGGATGCCGTTTTGTATTATCAGTAAACAAATGTTAAAAATGCGAACAACAGTTATCATAATACAAAACTTCATAACCTAATTACATAATTTAAAAGATACAAAATAATTACAATAATAATTATGGCAATAAAAAACCTAATAACAACACATCAAGGTGACGCTAAAATAAATACTGAGACTCAATATAAATAAACGTTAATAATGTGGAATAGTATTCTGTTGGTTTTGTTCTGTGAAATCACTTTACCAACAATACCTATATTTTATCAATCAATACACTTTTGTTATTTAACAATAACCCTTTGTTCAGAATCACTTTCAATATAAAAGTTTTCAATTTTGATATGTATGTTACTGTCGCTGTTATAAATGTATTTAATAAGAGGCATACAAAATTTGATTATGATGATGATATAAAATTTGATAGGTAGTTAGCTTTTTGTAAGACTGTGAATTGGTACAGCCTCACAACGAAATATTAAAATTATTAGAAAATAATCTAACAAATTTTCTCGTTTGAAAAGGAGCTTGGTGGCGCAATGGTAACTGCGCCCGGTCTGCGATTGCTAAAGTTAAGCAACTTTCGCAAAGGCCGGTCATTGGGTGGGTGACCAAAAATTTATCATCTCGAGCTCCTCCTCTTCGGGCACGTAAAACCGGTGGTCTCAGCTGCATTAGCAGTCGTTTACAATCACCATTCCGCACTGGACTCGCGTGGTGCTTTATGGCTAGTTCTCCCTATCCATTCATTGAGAAGGTTCGTGTCCCAGCAGCGGAGACATAAAATGAGCTTGTGAAGATGACTGAGAAGAACAAGAACATATAAAACACTGTTTATAGATATATATTCCATATTCTTTTATTCCTATGATTGTCATCACACTTTAGTAGCCATTTAGCTCCATTGCCATTGCAAAATTGTCAAATAGCTCGTAAACGGTTTCAAATCGAATGTCAATCAAAACACTCGATCCTAAACTCAAACTCAAACTCGGAACTGTCAAAGCCCCTGCTAATGCAGAATTATAACACAATCAATCGGATTATCCACAGTTCGGAACGGTCCGAATGGACACGAACGTGATATCGCAACGGATTACCGTTCAGGCATCAATCACACGGAATCAATGCTAAACTCCTTACTCAGTGTCTGAGTCACCGGCAGTGGACGTATATCTCTTAGGGTAGATAGTAGGCACTGGAAGCACCTTGGCTATATGCCCGTCAAGAAAATTACTTTGACTTTAAATAATACATTTTGAAATTAAATATTAATGAAGCGAAAATATATTGAAAGAAGCTTACTATTTTGAGAAACGTTAAATAAGAATATAATCTTTATATATAATTCTCCATTTATTACATGCCATTTCAAAAATTCAATTATAATAAAAACGTATATTAAGTAGCTCTATGGCAACGATTAATTCAATTATTCTTTTGTATTCATAAGAGTTTATCTTACGTATTGGATAAGGTTAAGATATAAAGCCAATGTTACAAAGCCTTACCCAAACTTATCAGTGTATTTCTTTCCTATATCAAAATATTGGTCATGCTTCCAAGGATTTCGTTTATCTCAACCTTTTGGCACTTTTAGTAGAGTTACGTTCTAAGGCGACTCCGGAACAGCTTTATCTGTGGCATATAATATGGTTGTATATACAACATATACGTAGAGCGCTCTGACAGGAATCGCCTCGTGTTATTGTATGTGTAATCTGTAACGCTGTTTCGTAACATCCAGGGAAACGACCAGCGCTTGGCGTCCGTAGCATCCCTGAGATGTTATCAATTTTCTAGCATGTTCCAAACAAAGGAACGCAGACAGACATGTAAAGATAATCTAAGGAAGAACAGGAATACCCACCTACGTACCTACTGAACAGTACTGTACAGGAATATTTGTACTGATAAGTCAAACTTGTAACAAATATGTTTGAACATTGAAGTATCTAAGAAATGTGAGAAGGTAATTTAGAAAGGCAAACTTTATGATAAAGTCAGACTGCGGAAATGTGTTAAATTATGACACTTTAATAGTTCTAACCTGTAAGGATTGTCATCATCATCATCATGGTTATCTCAGCCAAACGACGTCCACTGCTGGACAAAGGCCTCCCCCAAGGATTTCCACAACGACCGGTTATGAAGAGAGTAAAGAGTGTAAGGCAATATTATAATCACAATAATAATAATTAAAACAAAACACGAACAATTTGAGACATCTACTCCCAACCCTAACAAACAAACACAGACGATGACACAAACAAAGCCGGCAACACAAAAATAAACATAGACAGGTGCAGCTTCATGTGTCGTATAATGGAGTCGTGACAGCAGGCAGTGCTACACGGAAGACCATTACAATCATTCATAATGTGCACTCTTATTGAATACTTAGCTAGGGCTGGCAAACCAAATAAATTGTAACACTTAATAACACTTTGCCAAATTACAATTTGAAAGACTTTGTATCAGTATCAATCAAGAAAAATCAGACTCAAGATCAAATTCAAAGTATATCAAAGATGTGTGATGTGTTCTAAAAGTAAAAAAGATGTTGGTAAACATGATAACGGCTGAGACTAATACTCGTAAAAGAGAGATAATTATACCAAAATTTATAAATGTTATTCTATTCAGTGATGACGTTACTCTATTCAAGAAACTACATTGCAATGGAAACTAAAATATGTAACGTTATACAGTAGGTATCAACAAAACCGACATTGTGAGTCCCGCAGAGAAGAAAATGTAAACCGTAAATAAATTTCTAGAATGGAGTTGTCTGAAATTCTACATTGTGACTCAACTTGAAGATGTCTTTGCATGATTTATGGTACACAAAACTGTCAAAAAGAAAAGTTTACAATGTGTTCCCCTGATAGCGGTCGATTATGGTGGACAGGTTTGGTTTTTTGCTTTAAGATTGGGATCAATGCTAATGATATTATGGGACAACTTTGTTTTGGTTCTGTAATTGTGTACATATCATTTTTGTAGTTCTCTAGTAAATCAAAAGCCCTTATAGTTTCAATCTTTCATCTTTACCCCTGTAAATTTTAAATGGTGACATAAGAAAAGGAACTTCAAAAAACTTTGCATTTTAAACTCAGAAATATTTAGAATTAAGGTTTATATGCTTACTTGAAGGCCACAAAGCAAGCAACCCATTAAAGCATTTCAAACATTTAAAAAATATAACTTATGATACATAAATCTTCGTGTCAATACAAACAAAATATGTAAGAGACAATGAATCGTTTTTCATTTATTTTAAATGGTTACTTTAGTATTCACAACGCTACGAGTTTATATCATCGTAGAACAGTTGAAAGAGCAGTCGCCTGGATTACGCAAAGTAGTAAATTCGAATTATACCTTGAAGTGGTAATACTGATTCAGGTAGAACTACAATTACAGAAATGTCTTCTATTTTCACTTTTAATATTTCATGCACTACCAGTAGTTATCTTGACTTTCCAAAGAGACTTAATACCAGAGATCTAACTACCACGAACATTAAAGGTTAACTACGAAGCGTGCACAGATTTGACAAAGCTCAAGCTTTGGAGAGGTAAGACTTCACTTAAACTATATTGACAATTTCGTGGCACCGTCGAAACTGTTGGCTGGAATATTAATACAGCTACTAGTTAATCCAACCTCGTTACCTAAGTATGTTGCTATATTTGAACATATCGACGTAAGGAATGCCTACTGTCACCGAATATCTGGCAAGTGTACTGTTACGCGTGTTATCAATTATGGATAATTTGAATTCAAAGTTCGAAACGTTGAGTTGTTCATCAAATACGACTTGGAAGTTAGGATGTTCTCGTTGAATATTTGTAATTCATATTCTCACGTACAGATGTGACAATCAAGAGCAAGGAGTAGTCTTCCTTATTCCTAGAAAAGTTAAGTAATTTGTTTTGTTTTGAATAGTTTTGTAACATCGAAAGTCGATATTTGTTTATTAATAAATTATATTGTAATTGGTAGAATTCAAACATAAAACACGCCCCAATGGCTACCACGATGTTCCTACTAATTTTGTCGCCTAGCAACAAACGTGTTCTAATTTGATTGGATGAGATCAAGTTTAATTTGTGAGTTAATTATCTTAAATGTGATATGAGCAATTATAAGAGAATTTCATATTTAAAAGATAATTGCCTGCTAATACGTTTTAGCAAAATACTTACTGAAAGCTTACAATAAATTTGAAATCAGCTAACTTTTCAGTTCATATTAATATGTTTTCCAAAATATCACGTCACCAATTCGTTAGTTGTGCTAAAACAAAGTGTACCCAACGCCCCAAAGTTAACAATAATAAAATAACAAATTAAAAAAACTAGATCAGTATCACCTCTCGTAATTTCAATCAAGCAAGAACGTTGTATCAATAAGCCAAGCAGATTGACATTGATATAACAAAAGGCCCTTCACGGGAGAAATGAGATAACCTATCTGTCACAAACCTCATAAAGTAAAGGGCCGTGAAAGCCAACAAAAAATCTATTAGAGGCGCGCACTCAATGCCAATACGAATATCAATACTGGCGTTATCGCAGCGGCCGTAACAAGCCGGCTCGCTGACAAAACAAATTTACATAAATCCTGGGGAATCCGTAAAAATGACGCGCGACAGGCGAGCCGATAAGCTTCACCATCATTAGCCGGGCGGAACAGTCGGATGGCTGAACAACGAAAAACAAGTTATGCCCTATTTAGCCTTTTTTTGGAACAAGAACAGTTTAACAAAGAAGGGAAGTCATTACAAAAATACTGTGCTCGGAATATTTTTAATTATTTATATTTAGATAATACATTTAAACTGTAGTAAATAATAAATAAATCAAATTACGATCGAAGTGAGGCGCACTATCCAGAATCTTCAATACTTTGTGTATTACTTATTTACTAGCTGACCGGCGGACTTCGTACCGCTTTGACAGTTTCCATGACAACAAAACAAACAAAACGTTGACAGTTTCCATGACAACAAAACAAACAAATTCGGCCGCTTAAGAACACCCGTATCCCATGATGGACTACTATAGCAGCGCCACCTACCGGGTCCAATTGTAAATCTAAACCATTCTGGAATCCACTTGAACACACACAAAATTTCATCCAAATCGATCCAGCCGTTTAGAAGGAGTTCAATAACATACACACGCACAGAAGATTTATATATATAAAGATTTAATTACGACTTGTATCAAATGTCTCGTTTTTCAATGTAAAGTACAAAACGAAATAAATCCAAACAATACACTCAAATGATTTGCAATGAGACATCTTTTCGAAGTTCAAAACTTCTTACATGCATGTCGCAAGAGCGAAGGATCGGAGAAAATTTTTAAACTCTACCACTCTAGTAATATAATTCCAATCGTGTCTGCTAGAAGTTGGGAAGCTGCACAACTGACCTGAAGTTCAGAAATGGCGGCACTCTCGTCGCATTCTTTTATTTCGCCCCGCGAGACACAATCAGACTGGATTCCTCATAGGGGATTTTCTAAAAATCCCCATTTGCGCCACGCTCTTGGAAAGGGTATATATCGGAAAGAATTTTCTTTGCACATATTGCGGAGTCCGATCTCGTCCGCTGTTATTAGATTATCAATGATTCACGTCATTAGAAAGTTCATGTTACTATCTTCATTTTGTTCGATGAAACTTTATAGTGTAACTTATACGAAGAAGAATATTAGAACGATGCAAATAACTGTAATCTTTAATGATTTGGTAATGATAATTGTAAAATGTTTAAGAACACTATAAAATATTATAACATTAGTACTACTCCAAACTTTATTATTATTGCCATGGACTTCAAAAATATTAGTAACTGCAACTTTTAATATACCTATTACCAAAAGAAATAACATCTTGCCTTTTGATCACCAGTGGAACAATATTGATTAAATAAAAATAAAAAGAGTCACTGTTTGGCCTAACCGTATTGAAACATCAAATTGTGCACAGTTCAAAATGACATTTACAACAAGACCATGCCATTATAATTTCAAATTTAATTTTTACGATTCATACCTTAAATTAAAATTTAAACTACTCAACATTATCATCGCAATAGCTTGTATGATTTTGAATTGCATGTGTGTGTATTTGTATGTTTGTCTATATGTCTGTATACGCATTTAAATAGGGAATGTGTTTGTTTGTGTAATAATCTATACTCGTATAGTCAATATAAATTTCGATAAGAAATCCTACTTAGACTACGTATTTGACCTTTAACAGATTTGACCTCCGTGTCAAGCTCCACGTCGCTAGTAGTAAAAATTTGCATCCTCTTTTGAATTTCTGAGATTGCTTCGGAAAACATCAGCTTCGCTTTCACCAAAACTTTACATTCCGGTTACTTTGAAGTACGAAAAGTAAATTTTACGCAAGTGTTGTTGGCATAGATTTCTATAAGGTAAAAATATATTTTTCATGTCAATAGCTGACCCCGCTCTGCTATTTTGTCTTGTTTAGTTTTTCCTTTAAAAGTCAACTTGTATGTAAATCGATTACCTGTTAAAATAGCCTATATACTGTCCCACTGCTGGGGATAGGCGTCCATCATTGAAATCAACTCACCGTTACAATTGATGGGTATTGGCTTAGTTACCGTGCTTGTCTAATGCGGGTTGGTAATCACAAACCATGGGCTATCGAAAAAAGCTTTTTTGCTAAAACCATATTTTTTACATTTCAATCTGTAATTAGCTTAAAAATAAGTCGATAGAAGCCGACTTGTCACTGTAAAATATTCACTCCGAAGGTGATGCGATAAGCTAAAAACGTTTTAAACACCAAATAACATAAAACCAGTGAATGTTCTAAGGAGTTAACAACGCGTGGACAACTGTTTCAACGTTATCTTAACTTTAACTTGGCATGAAAGGTGCATTTACAAGAATTAACGCGGCGTTTTATTTATAACTCGGGTACCTCGTTAAGACCATTTAAACATTTGTTGAAATAACTCAAAAGGAACTATATGATGAAAGATATCTTTTTCATCTTCACATAAATCTGCGTTCATCTAGTTTAATTTAATTAAGCTCCAACAAAAATACTTGAAACTTGTTTGATGTCACTAAAAGCTTAAAGAAAAAAATGTATTAACAAAACTGAAAAAAATTCTATAAGTATTTATTCTTATTAAAACATTGAGATAGATCACATTCTTATTACAACATCATTAATAACGATTGATAACAAAAATAGTATATTAATGATGTCCTACATGCCATGCAACAATTACGCAATAAAAATAATGCAAAGCATTTCTTGAAGACTAATTAGAAATGCGGAACTAAAGTGCCATCCATTGCACTCACACTGACAAGAAATCAGTCAGAACCGTGTTATCTAACCGAGAACTGGTATCAGTGAGAACATCTACTGCGCTCCTGTTACGTGTCTAGTGCATTTACCGACCTTTCCAATTCTCAACTTGCCCGCATAAATATACGTTCAGGTAGTAAATAGTAATTAACTATATTCCTACAACACTCATTTTATAAATAGCACTCTCAAGAGCCAGTCTTGGTAATTTAAAGTACTAACACATTTTGTTCAAGTATGATTCTTAATTACTGCATTTAAAGAAAATTGAAAAATATTTTCTCTTATTCTTGTAAAAAGGTTTGTTAATTAAAATGGTTTGTAGTGCCACCTACATAAATCATCTACGATAGCAACATCCATACCAAACTCTTCAATGGCAATTTAATTGCGTTAACAAGCTGTCTCTCAACCACTGGCTATAATCAAGCGAATCCACATAATAGACAGAAGCAATTTGGCCAACCAAAATTAGAAGCATTAATGCACATATTTGATGGTTACAGCAACTACGCCTTCATAAATCACTCATTGTTAGTTTTACGCATGTACCATTGTAAAGTGAGCTTAAAACGTTGCGTAGTAGGATTTAAATTAGCCTGATTGTTAGTAAGTGCACATGCCCACAATAGGACCCAAATGGGGTAATCGCCTTACGGTACATGACAAGTGGATGACCGGTGCCGAGTCGATTCAAAGAGGTCAAAGGTTCGAGAGGCGTTCGTAAACTGTCTTGAGAGGTAGACGCTCGTCTTTTATGACTACGTATCCATTTATAGTTCTGGTTTAAGTGAAGTGATTTTTGTTAGCGGCCATTTTATTAAATTTAATTCTTTAAAAGTATTTGTAACGATTGTATGTCCAAATCTAGAACTTTAGAAAAGAATCCAAATCTACATCTTTAACGTTTTTTTATCACAATTGTTGTTTCTAAATGTCGGTTATATTCAAATTGAAGTATAATACTCGTAATACGATACTACTTATAAATAGTTTAACTTCTTACATTTAATTTAGTGACTGTAAAACTAAGAAACTATTTCTATAATGTGAGTGTGCTTGTAATTAGTGACATAATGTTTCTGTTTTTTTTAATATTATCAATGTTGAATCAACTTGTAATACAATTAAAATAATAACGTTTCTTAACTTTAAGTTCTTTCTCTACATTATAAACCGTGTTCTTGGATAAAAGTAAAATTTAAAAATAGTGAGATTGCATTCCACATTCAAGTTGTATTTCTAAATAAAATTGATGCTGTTATAGAAGAGAGAAAATAGGAAAACTATCTTGGTAGTAGTGTAATACAGATGAAACAGCGAAGACAGCGAGAAAAGCAATTCAATTATACACAATTTAATCTACTTTACTTATCCGTTTTGATACTTGCTTATTTGCTTATACCATTTTGCAATATTTTTTTCTCCGACAATGTTCATTTATAAATATTAGAAATGGCAGAGTTTACAAAAACAACTTAAGCCATTTTATTGCGATTTTATATTACCTATAATGACTATCATCGCCAGGTCATTCAATGTCGCTACTGTTGGGGCACAAGCCTTCCATATGGATGGATGGAGAGAACAGGCCATAAACCACCACGCGGGCCCAGTGCAGATTGGTATTCGATGGTTGTGGTAATTTCTGTCAAATTGTATTAATATATATTACTTTTTTATTTTTAAGTGCTAATTGGTGCACTGAAGTTGAATTAAATATTTCTAAAATACATTCAAATTTAAAAAAAAAACAGAAAAGCTGTGTAAATATTCAGTGCTTAGGTCAGCCTTCCCGGTAGCATAATGGTCAGTGCAGCCGCCCGGATTGCGGAAGACCCAGGTTCGATTCTTGGCTGGGTCGGGTAGGCATTTAATTTATCACTGTATTAATTTGTTTTAACCGTTTCCGTTTTTAACAACCTTTAATTTAATTTTCAATTTGATTATGAATACTTCATTCATTATGACGAAAGGTTACGTGGGAAAACTACAAAATACCTATATCGTAATTCAATACGATTGTAATGATTAATATTTTTTCAACTTCAACATTAATTTCTACAATTCATTCAGAGGCATAGATTCTGTTACCGTAATCGGAATTTAAATTGAGAAGTCTCAAAGCGATTTTATACCAAAACTTTTCTTATGAATTTATTTGTTTCTGTAATTAGCTGTATCTAGCAATAACACTTTTGTCAGCTGACGATAAGAAGGCTAAGAATAACCAAATTGTTTAAATATGAACACACAAACAACACAGAAACGCCTGCATCATCAACATCGAAACGTAAAGGCCAAATATCCATAATTTTTAAGAACCATAATTAACGAAAGAGCGCATTTAAATAAACCTGCTGCAGACAATTTAGTAAGAGTCGAGAGGTCGCCACATTCAATGGTCGGGGAAGATCGCAACCCAGCATTCCGGTGTGCCAACCGGCTAGATGACCTTTCCACTCCCTAGCAGTGACTCGGCGAGGTCGCCTCTCGACTGTGCATCGAACTAGCTAATGCCTTTTACTGGAAATAGATGGTCATTACCCGTGCGTAATGTCGTTATCTACAAATTGGCTGTTTTCAGAATGCGTGTCGCTGTTTTCATTGTGCATTATGCGATTCATTAACTCGTTTTTTTGTTAATTAAACAGCCATTGTACTCTGTGGTGTATTTAAAAATAAGTAGTTTTTTTGCTTAGTCTTAAAATTATATGAGAAATTTGGATAAGGAACTCCAAAATAAAATGTTTGATTCCTGTAGAAATTTTAACCCGTTTCATTTAATTTTGTGACAGTATACACAATTATTGTTTATGACGTATATAGGTATAGGTACACAAAATTATAGAATATTTCGTTTGTATTAATTTAAAAAGTGTCCTCTGCTACATGTTTAATAAGCATAGTAAAATTTATTGATGATAATTTTTCTTGAAATTATTTTCGTTTCTATTAAACTAAAAAATCCTTCTTCACTACAAAAAAGAGGTAGAAACTCTATGTATAAGAAACTCAATTACGTTACTTAATAGCGACGATATAGTTTACTATCCCGACATGGCATCCGGCACAAAGGGGGACGGAAATAAGGAAATCCTATCATGAATTGATCTATTGCAATACTCGTCTGTCTAATAGATTGGGAATTCGAGATGACCAAATTGCTATCATCTCACATAGTTTAGATTTTGATATTATGGCAATTGGAAGAAAGAAGGAAAGAAACGATTGCTAATTTCTACCTTCCCTCTACGTTTAAATTGCCTATATTAAACACATGTTAGTTAATCTTGTTGTTACTTATAGAAATTAGGGTAGATTATTAGATATTTGGGTACAACTTATCAACTTGAATAAAGTGACACCAGTAACATAAGGGACATAAAATGACAACACATTTTCAAAGTGGTTGTAAATTAGGTATGTTAACAGACCCTTTTGACGTTTAGGGACCAGTTCTTAATTTGTCTTTTTCTGCTTAATGACCAACATGTCATAAGCAGAAAAAGAAGAAAGAAAATTCAGAAATGGTCTTTAAAAGAACTACTAGCCTTATCAAGAAGTGGTCGAATACGTTCTGAGAGACCAATGAGATTTATTTGGGGATTGAAAAAACAGCTTGAAAGAACACATAAAATCTTATATGTAGTAAGGGCCGTTTTTTTAATAAACGAGTAAAGCCTTGCATATTACAGATATTTATATTGTATTATTGACAACACCTCTTATGTTTTATGTCTAAATAATGTCCATCCGTATTGCTGTCTGGAAAATTACACTTTAAAGTAATAAAACCACCAACTTCTAACTTTGCTTTCGTGCGTTTTGGTTCAGTGTACCTACATTTGTGTGGTGTTTAGAATTATTTATGTTGAGTGTCTCTATGCTTCGGTAGCTTTGTGAGGCCGTTGGTCCCGTCTGTGGTCGTAAGCTAAGAGTTGCTTACACCATTCATCCCTATACGGTCAGCGACGTTATTTACGGCCTTGTCTCTCCATGTGCAGTGGAATTACCACAAGCTATTAACAATGATCCAACAATCATCAAAGAGATATTTCTGTCCGTTTGTCAGGACGCAGTTTAAATGCGGACGACATAACTAATCTAATTTCACTTCGAATTCACATGCTGGAAATTCCATTGTAAGAATGGAGTACGAATGGACTATGCAACTCAAACAAAGCTTTATTTCCAGAGTTTGAATGAAAATCAAAGCTTTAAAACCCTTAATTTTGTTTGAATTCAAACGTGTGTTTTTTCTATGTTGGTTGGATCGACTTGGCTTTTTATACAGAAAAAATTGCATGGATCCAATAAAATCAAAAACTATTCTTTCGTGAGAATGCTTTGGATGTTTGAAGAGCTGCTAGTAGTAAAGCATGTATTTAGCCAATACTTTCAATAAATCATTTTGAATTTAAGAAATATTCTAGCGATTGCCAGCTTTCCCCTCCGCACGTACCTTCGAACTCAGTAATAATAACAAGGAAATTTATCGTCCATTAAAATAAACCCTTACATCGAGAATGATTATACCAAAGCAAGTCCTATCTGTTTAATTTCAAATTTGTAGTCCCCAGGTATTAATAATTCTATGATACTTTGGTGATATAGATTTCATGTAAGTCAGGCGATGTGTGTAATTTAGCGTCTATGCATTTTTAATTGGACCTTATATGATTTTTATCTATATTAAATTTATCGATAAAAGTCAAACGAAGATACATTAGAACACACACGTTGTAAACCAAAATGTTAATTAACAAAATATATTTATAGGTAAGGTAAGATATAAATATATAATTTTTTCAATACAATATTCAACACGTTTGGATAACGATCTTACAATTACAAAACCAGCAAAGAGGTACAAACAACCATAGAGACAATTTTACATGCCTGAACTTGTTAAATGTAACGGTGGTCACTTCGAACACCTACTAAAATAAATTAAATGTGAAAACAATGCATTTTATTCATTTTAGACATCATGTTTCAAAGAGCCATTTACTACTTAAGACCTACACAATCGATATCTAAATAGAAATAGTGTAAGTTTATTGTTTTCAAAACAACCGGGTTCGATTCCTGAGCTGAGTACAGGTTTTTTTAAATGTATGAATGCAGTTTTTCTTCTTATTAAAATCGATGACATGTTTCCTAAGAACAGATCCTCGTATGTCTTATAGTTTCAGACTTTTTTAAATGAGACATCCGTTACATCGTTCTTATTAATAATTTAAAGGTATATTATTAATAAGAAGGATGTAAGATACAAACAGCTACGAACAAAATAGCTACACTCGAAGAGTAATTTAAAAATATTTTGTACATTAATATTAGGAATAATATAAACATTATAGAATTTACATAAAAAATATTCAAAGTAACTGAATTGCGAGACTTCCCATGACTAATACTACGAATGAACTTTTACTCCATACTTGATTCACCGCTATGACCGCTGAATAGAACCATCATTATTATCGTATTGTGCATTACTAAAGGATGAAAGCTTAATAGACTTAGGTCTATAATCTCAAAATTTCTTAATCAGCCTACAGCCTTGTATCGTGTACAATTTCAGCGTAATGCTTCCTCCCATTTACCGGGCTAAGTAGAGGTTTCTAAGAGAGCGTAGACATCTAATCCCATAAACTATGGGTCGTATGACTAGATGGCCGGATGGCAAGTCATATTTCACTACCCATGCTAAGGCTAACGGATTATCAACACAACGCAACGCAGGCAAGCAACATACTGTGCTTTTTCTTTATTTTTATTTATTATTTTTTTTATTTTTATATTGAAACGAAACAACAGTCGATATTACCAAAACTTTTGTACAATTAGAAGTGTACATAAACCAATAAGGGTTTCTACCGATAAAAAAATACAAAGATAGAACTAAATAAATAATTATAAATGAGCACAAAATTAAAGTAATTAAAAAATATAAAACAAAAGGAAGAAGTTTATTTTATAACAAAACGTAACGGAAATTAGAAATCAGATAACATCTATTATTTATCTTTTGTTTCTTACAAATAAATCAGTGGGTCTAAAAAGGTCACATTAAACAATTCTTCTTAGCTTCAACGGCTATGCAGATTCTTCCAGAAATTCCAGTAATTTTCTTGAAATGGTCATTCATTATAGTGAATCGTATTCAAATCCATTCATATAATGATTCAAATTTTGTATTGATATTGCCGCAAGATAATATTTGAATAATAATGAGAAAATTATGTGAATCATCCAAAGTACAAAATTAGTAATGTGCATTCCAAGTTTATGCGTAAGCTTCAAGTCTGTTTTTGTTTGAACCAAAAATGGTGTCAACGTTAGACAAAATCCTATTAACGGTAAGGTGTAAAGCGCAGTGCGGTAAGGGCCTTTATCATTTTAATCGTCATCGCTAAAATTTATGGCTATATCTTTAATTAAATCCTCACGCTTTCCAATGCAAAATCCGAAAAACAACAATTTGCCTGACCAGGGAATTAACTTAGGAGCCTGGAATACTAGACGAGTCGTCGACTAGAAATACAGGTAAAGTAATCATAAACTGCTTGCGCACTTGGAAGTCACATAACTAAGCAGTTACGAAGACACATTGAAATGCAGTTTGACCTCAAGATCCACAGCTGCATCCGGGTTAAACCTTTTCTTTATACATATAAATGAAATCCTCGTGAAATTTCACCAGCAGTTAAAGAAAAATTACGAAACCAACTAAGCGTCACCGTGTGCATTGTTTTAACTTAACAGAAGTAAGCATTTTGTAATATTAACCTGTAGTCTTAGATCAATATAAACCATGTTTGGTTTTACTTTTTTATTTTTAAGTGCTAATTGCTGCACTGAAGCTGAATTAAATATTTATAAAATACAGTGAAAAAATTAAATGCCTACCCGACCTAGCCAGGAATCGAACCTGGGTCTTCCGCAATCGCAATCGCGCCGTTTGGTTTATTAAAAGTAGGTATACTTTGTAGTAGCTACTGGGCATAGCGGTTCACGTGATCGCATTGCGATTTTGCGAGATCGCGAAAATATGGTATTTGCGATATGGATGATATGAAATGAAATAAAATAAAATGAAAAATCAAATGAAATGAAATATATTTATTAGAACACACAGTGACAATATAAAAATATATCTCTACCACCTAATAGTGCTTCGGAAAGCATGTTAAGCCGTTGGTCCCGATTGAAAAGCAGCCGTTGAAACCCACAATTACGTATTGGACCACCATGACGGTGATATTAGGATGCTAATAGACTGATATTATTAATGAAGAGTCTTATCATACATAAATTAATTACTTTTAAGTTCATTGATATACCTACCTATTCTTTGTCGTAATTATATACTCTTTGCCGTAATTAATAAGTTACTATTATAATAAGGTTCAATCGTCAAATTAGCAAAACGTTTTATTAATGATTCTCTGCAACCATTCACCCACCGACCGATAATCTTCGAATTTGATGATTCACGATGCGGACCGCGTGAGAGAATATTTATTTAGAAAGTCTACCACCTTAGTGTGAATGTAGGCATATCGGCGTATACTTTGGTAAGGTAGAGATAGCAGATACGCACATCTTAACGGTGTATGTGCCTTTAAAGTTTCATAACTTTTACAAGCAAATAAATTTCTATTGCAAATATAGGTCTATAAAGTTGAGAATCTTATAAACTTCTGCTCAAAATACATTGAGACTGCTATATAACAATGGCTATGGTTGGTAATAGTGCTTGTTTTAGGTCCATCTGGCTAGCTACCACCATCTTATTAAAATATATCGCAACAACATTGTTCATTTCCTGGTAAGAATCGATTCGAGGTAATAATTGGATAATGCAAAGTGCTTACTCATAAAAAACTTAACGTACAAATTAGAATAAAAACTATCTGTGCTCATAAAAAAACAAAAATAAAATATTTTCATACTTATCATACCATCTTCGCTTAGCTTACCATATAACTAGTGCCATAGCATACACTAGTCGACCAGTTAGGCATTTAATCATGCTAATTAATTATCGCTCAATAAGCGAAATACTAATTCAATGGAGCTATTTAGCGTAACGGTTAGAGATCCAATAAAACGAAAGTTCGCGGGTTCGAGTACCAGCAGTAGGAATGTTTATTTATTGGGAAACAAACAGCACTTTATAGTACAGAGGTAATAACTTAATCTATGTTTCTCATTTGCCAAAAAGTTTCCACTTATCTATATTTATATAAAAATCAATTGCTGTTCGTTTGTATCGCTAAAACTCAAGAATGGCTGGATCGATTTGGCTAATTTTGATTTTGAAATATTTGTTGAAGTTCAGGGAAGGTTTAAACGGGCTGCTGCTGCTTTCGGCAAGCTAAACCAACGAGTCTGGAAATCGCACGATCTGCAGCTTAAGACCAAGATAGCTGTATACAAGGCCACTGTTTTGCCAATATTATTATACGCATCTGAGACCTGGTGCTTGTATAAAATAGATATCAAGCGTCTTGACTCTTTCCATCTAAATGTTTACGGGCAGTACTACGTGTTAAGTGGCAGGATAAAATTTCAAACTCTGAAGTTCTACGGAGAGCGAATGTAAACGGTATGGAGTCTTTGCTTATGAAAGGTCAACTAAGGTGGTGTGGACACTTGGTACGCATGGATGACGCCAGACTTCCAAAAGCAGTATTTTATTCGGAACTCCGTAATGGCAAACGTAAGGCTGGTGGTCAATTCCTACGTTTTAAAGACGTCCTGAAACGACACCTGATATCGAGCAGCATATCTGTGGAAAATTGGGATCATTTTGCTTTAAACAGGCCAGGATGGCGAAATAGAATCCACAAAAACGTAGACGAGTTTGAAACGATGCGTTAAGAAGATCTTGACGCAAAACGACAAATACGAAAGACCCGGCCAAAACTATCTTATGACTATACTTACAATGACCGTGGTCAGTTGTACTGTGCGACCTGTAACCGAACCTTCAAGACCAAGTTCGGCTTTGCAAGTCACATCAGGGCGCACACCAGGAGATGACGCCAGAGTGTCGCCATCGGCGGATACGTCGTGGAGGACATCATCATACTATAAAACTACAAAACCAAGCTTTTCTTATATCTGATTTAAAGTAAGATGTTTTTAGATTGAAGAACAGTCATCATCTCAGCCAAAAGACGTCCACTTCTGGTCAAAGGCCTCCCCCAGGGATCTCCACAACGACCGGTTTTGTGGTGCTCGCATCCAGCGACTTCCTACGACTTTCACCAGATCGTCGGTCCACCTTGTTGGAGGCCCGCCCACACTGCGATTTCGCGCGATCACCACTCACGGCAGCAGTGAACAGTTTCGGAGATACCACATCTCCCTGTCTCACTCCTCGCTGCAACTGGATAGGTTTCGAGCTCTGGTCCTGAAGACGGACTGACATAGTGGCGCTTTCATACAAACACTTCAACACTTCGATGTACCGGTAGTCAATTTGGCACCGCTGGAGAGACTGTAGCACGGCCCATGTTTCAATCGAATCGAAGACTTTTTCATAGTCCACAAACGCTAAGCAAAGAGGCTGGTTATACTCTTCGGTCTTCTGTATAACCTGCCGCAGCGTATGTGTGTGGTCTATGGTATTGAAGCCTTTTCGGAAACTGGCTTGTTCGATAGGCTGGAAGTCATCAAACCTGCGTGCGAGACGATTCGTTATGACAACACGTGTTCACAACAGCTTGTAGACGTGGCTTAGAAGTGAGATGGGCCTGTCGTTCTTCAGCAGGGTTTTGTCGCCTTTTTTGAAGAACAGTACCACCATACCTTCGTGTCACGTCTCTGGCGTTTTTCCCCCTAGTACGACGGAATCAAATAGCTTCTGAATAGCTACGAGTACCGGTCTTCCGCCTCGGCCGTTAGTATTAAATCGGCGCGTGTCGCGAGTCATAGACTTCGAGATCTGCCTATATAGCCGCCGAAACTGAGACGCATCACCTGAAGAAAGCAGAACCATTACGCGCCGCTCTTCCATTAGTTTTAGGGTATGGTCTGAGAACTTTTTGGGTCCTTTTGCACGGTGGGTTATAAAGAACTTGGACCCAACTGACCAACGTTTGAACAGTTTCCACAAACCTGTTGCTGTTGTATTCGTCCACATTTTCGCAATCACTTAGGCACTCGAAGCGATTCTGCAATTCGAGCTAAAAGCTTTCGGGGTTTTGGATTTGGATGGGTGCAGGACGAAGCGTAGACCTTAGAAATCGACGTCTTTCCAGCTTAACGTTGATATTCAATGTGCCTCTTACCAACCGGTAATCGCTGCCAGTTTTAAACGCATTGATCACAGTGACATAATTGAGTATTTGCTTCCTCGTCGACATAATAAAGTCAATCTCGTTTTTTGTTGCACCATCGGTACTCATCCAGGTCCACTTGCGGTGTTCTACCTTCCTGAAAAAGGAATTCATCATAAAGAGTCCCTCCCTTTCCAGAAAGTCCGCCAGCAGTTGGCCCCGGGAGTACCGATTACTAACCCCAAATCATCCCACTCTCATCTCATCGCCGCTTCGTTTGCCTAGTTTTGCGTTAAAATCTCCCAGAAGATTAGTCAGCATCAAAAATATGTACGTAGGTAATACACTTTTGTCAGTTTCTTGTACGATCTGGCTATTGCCCTGCAATACATTATTTGTAATTTCGGGCTCTTGAAAGTTTTAAATTGTAAATGTAATAAACTAAATATTGTATGATTTGGTAACGACATATTTTTTTTCTAAATGTCTTTACTTCTTAGCTGTGGAGTTTCTTCTCCTTCTCTTCTCTTCTCCACAGCTAAAAAATAGACGTCCTGAATGGGTAGTAGGTAAAAAATGTATGGGCGATTCAAAAGCACTTTTCGTAAGTTTATTTGAATAAAACAATTTTACTTTGACTTTTGACTTTGACTATCCCGAGAACTACACTATCACACAGGAACAATATGTTACTGGTATAAAAAGTATAATTGTCCTAGTCCGGGTCATGGTCTGTCTGTTTCATCTAAATCCATTCAGACTTTCTCAAGTGATGCGCTAACCAAATAACAGTACCTATTCGTATTCCCCATAGTCCAAACATCAACAACAGGCCACTGTAACACAAACGTATACATTTTGAAATAGAGGAATATAGGTATAAAACCGCCTCTGCGGTCTAGTGGTTAAGACCACCCGTTTTGAACTGTTTTGTCCTGGGTTCGATTCTCAGTGGGGGTACATGTTTGTGTACTTGGTTTGGTTGGTGGTAGGACTTGTTTGTCCGCCTGGCCAGCTACCACCATCTTATCTAAACAACCATCTTATCTAATAACTAGCTGTGCTCGCGACTTCGTCCGCGTGGAAAAGTGACTTTCGGCAGCATTTTTAATTTTTTAGGCTCTTGTTCCCGCTTTTGCTACATTTTTCACTGATGCTTCGCTTTTATTGGTCGCAGCGTGATGTTATATAGCTTAAAGTCTATCTTAATAAATGGACTATTCAACACAAAAATAATTTTTCAATTCGAATTAGTAGTTCCTGAGATTTGCGCGTTCAAACAAACAAACTCTTCAGCTTTATAATATTATATATAATAATAATATAGATATGTCGCCATAACATCCATGTTTGTAGCATTGTTATGTTCCGGCAGCTAGAGATAAGTGAGTCAATGCCTCAGTAGTTGAGGATCCCGGGTGAAGAGCGCTTCCACAATTGGTCTTTATCATCATCATCATTAACATCAGGTGAGATTAAGGCACTGTGCTTACCCGTATGATATAAAAAAGAAAAAAAATGTACTTGGTTTGGGAAGTCGAAGGTGCAGAAGATCGCTGGGCGTCTACGCATAGCAACTAAGGTCTCAGGGTCAACCACGCGCAAGTATTTCCACGGTGTGGCAAATGTCAATGGGTTGCGGTGACCGCCTCCCATCAGACGGGATGTATGTTAGTTTCCTCGCATTGTTTGACTGTACGTTTGTATACTTAACACAATGTGTACCTACTTGGTTCTGAAGTAAACAACTTGTGAAAGAATCAACAGGTGATTCACAATATTTACTGATTACAAAGTAATGTTACACAACTTACTTACGTAGGTATTCCTTTAATTCTCCACTTTTTGATGTGTAACATCTTTCCGCTCGCCTCTATATACAGGATGGAATTTTGTAATGCCACCTGAAGGGAAAGTACTCATGATAAAACATTTTACTCAAGAAAACATTCCTTTTTTTTACAGAAAGAAAACTGCATGTAAAGATTTTCGAAAATTTGCTTGCCACACCCGGGAAATGAACCGACTAAAATCTGTAAAAATTACACCCTGTATTTATTTATTGCATCAATCATTAGGGTCAATTATAAGGATGAAATCTCTCTAACAAACTTGATAAATCAAATGAAAGGAAACCATGACATCTGGACTTATAAATTCAATGGGTCAAAGTTAAAGCACTTTTACTCAAAGATCCATCTGTTTACTTAAGTTCGTAATTAATAATTATCATAGACGTCATTTATCCATTTTTGTGGGATCGTGATTTTGTGAAATGTGACGGAAGTTGGACGTAACAGTGTGATAGGAATTAGTGGAAGCGCCATTTTGTAAATTTAAAATCAATATTATGAACAAGACATTATAATTATATGTGACATATTGTGTTATTTGTCAAATGTCTTCTAATTAGTATTTACTGCATTCTCTCTATGATTTGTAAAAAAATATACGTAATTGTTAATTTTATATTGTATTTTCCATTGTAATATTGATTTCAACCATTTACTACTAAGTGCACTTTTTAAACTATCATATTGTTTTGGTTTGCGTAAACTTAAAATCAAAGTTAAAGTTACTTTTTTTATTCAAATAAACTTTAAAAAAGTGCTTTTGAATCGTCTAAACATTTTAATACCTACCATTCAGGACGTCTATTTTTTAGCTGTGGAGAGGACTGTGCGCAAGAATCTCCACACTTAAGAAAACAGAACACAATTAGGTTCCGTAATTATCATCAAAACATCACGAAGACGTCGAAAATAAATTATCGTATTTACAATGTCAGTACAACAGCCCCATTGCTCATTAACACGTAGGTGTTGCCACACTCAATCCAATACACGATGTTCAAGTTAATCAGACAAGTTATTACAAAATCTGTTCTACGACTAGATAACAAGCGTTACGTTGCGCTAGAAAAAGTCTTAGCATTCGTAAATAGCTGGCTAGTCAATACAAGAGAACGGGGACTCGATTCTACTATTTTTATTGCTGATGATATAAAATCGTTTCTGTCAACATGTTACTTCAAACAAAATGTGTAAAATTATATATATATAAATATGTAATTTTTTGTTTATATTTACTTGTTTGTTTTTATTTAATTTGTATTTAATTCCAATATTATAAAATATTATAAACTATTTTTATAAAATGTCTAATTATAATGATGATTCCATCATTTGATTTTATTAATGTAATGATTTTGAATATTTTACTGTTACAATTAAGGTTTTTGTTCATAATTATAAAATTGGTAATGATCCTGTATAATTATTAAAATAAATCCTACTAATATTATAAACGCGAAAGTTTATATGGATGTTTGTTACTCTTTCACGTAAAAACTACTAAATAGATTTGGATGAAATTCAGCATACAGATAGTTTATAACCGGGAATAACACATAGGATACTTTTATCCCGATATTCCCACGGGAACGGGAACCGGGAACCACGCGGGTGAAACCGCGAACGGCAACTAGTAATAAATAAATTCAAAGCTTCCACAATCGTGTGTCAGTGATATAAAAGTGAAGATATCAACAATTTTCCTATAGCGCTAATGTCAAACTAATTACTGAAACGTTTTTGAATTCCTAATTCAAAACTTGAACGTGACTTGAAGCATTGAACAATAGAGATTTAATCATCATCGTTTGCCTACAAATGTGCCTCTACTGAGCCCAGGTTTTAAAATTAGTACACCACACTATCTTAAACCCTCACCTAACTCTAAAACCTACGCGGACACCAGTCATATTGAGATGAAAATTGATTGACAATAAGTCTAATTAAAACTGTGTTGTTTTATTTACTCTCAGGAAAAACAACAATACTCGTACATAATGTTTGTTGTTCCAATCTGTTTTATAATGTTCTTTTAAAACATTTTACATATTTCAACCAAAATAGGTAGCAGTAATAAGCCATCACTCAAAGTAAAATAATTTTAATTACAATTAGTAAGAGAAGACTAGTAAGGCTTTGTTTGCCGGAACGAAGCCTCCAACTGAGATCACCTCATTTCGAATAAATAACAAGATTCTTAATCAATAACAAAGAAGTATTTTTCAATTCAAATACTACTTGGCAGCGCTCGGGCTTAGCCTAATCGAATATCTCACTCTGTTATCTCGTTTCGTCTGTTGTTTCGTAATTACTCCTTAACAGCAATTTACGATGAAAAACAAATGTGTAAAATGATCCCAATTATGTAAACATACGTTTATGCTTCGCCAAACAAGCGAAGTAACAGATTGAAATTTAATTAGATTTCGTTAATTAGAACCAAACAATCCGTAGTGGTTCAGAAAATTGTTCGCCATCTAGACCTAAATATTACTAAAGAAGCCGTGAAATGTCAATATACCTAATCTGCTCTTAGGCTATTAACAACACCTCAAAAGTTGGAGACTCGAAATGTAGGCAAAAATTATTTAAGAATCATGTGGGCTATTTCGATGCTTAAAAAATAATATAAGTCAGCCATATAAAATGACTTCGGAAAAGGTTTTTAAACCGTTGTCCACAATCGTGACTATTGAGCACAGGCTTTATGGTCTGTACTATTGAGTGAAAGTAGGAATGCCATAAAAAACTGCATATAAAATAACAATTATGACGTTACTGATAAATCATCACGAAACGAGTAAGCTAACTGTGTTTTTAATCATTCCTACAATGAATAGCCCATAAAGCGGATGTACTTATAATCCACAACGCTGAAAACATGCGAGCTGGTGGTGGAAACCATGGTTTCCACCAACCAGCCCGCATACTACCACCTTCAACAGTTGACCAGAATTAAAGTGAAAACTCACACACATACTTAGGCCTTCACTTATATACATTATCATCATCTCAACCAAAAGACGTCTACTGCTGGACAAAGGTACCTAGGATCTCCACAACGACCGGTTTTGTGCTGCTCGCATCCAACGGCTACCCGCAACCTTCCCCAGATCATCGGTCCACCTTATTGGACTTATATTTTTAAAATAACAATGGCCTAAAATTTTGATCAACAAGATGTGCCGTCCAAAACTGAAACGTTGGTCACCACCCCAAACCAGCGGGCATTGCGAAACCAACTCCACTTTTCCGATTGTAATTTGAACGCAATAGCGATTGTATGTTGCTTCAAAATTGTTGCGAATATAATGAATATAATGATAATACAGATGATTCGTCGATTCTGGAATGTAATATTGCAAATTTTAGATGTCACACAGACGTGTGAGTCACGGACAATCACTTTTCAATGCAGGTAAATAGCTGCGCAGCTTATTTATATTCAAGGGTGATGTAGTAAATGCGCAGGAGCTTTTGTGTAGGCTACATATTGCGTACCATGTGATAGACTGTCAATCATTAGCTAGGGCTATAACTGTTTTTCAAACTATGTCTTCTGAAATGAATCATATAGATTGAGTTGATAAGCCTTATTAATAAATAATAATAATAACGCTATTTACATGCTTGTCACGTCGCTGTTCTAATAACTAAAATGTTGACTAAGACGAGTTTCTGTGAATCAAACTTCTGAACACATCTGTCTGAAACTGAAATATTTCTTTGAATGAAAATCTTTGCCTGTTTTTTGTACCATACAAATTAATGTGGTAGGTAGACAACGTTTTGACCTACAGCTATACCAATTACATTTTTGATAGTAAAATATTGTAAACAATAATAGAACTAATACTAATAATCCACTATAAAAGAAATCATCATTACCATGCAAGGTAAGTAAATCGTATTTCTAATATTAACATTAAAACAATACTGCAAAATAGGTTCTATTTTTCTCATTAAAAGAATACAAAATTACAATTAATGAAAAAACTATCTAATTTAAATAGATAGAGATAGATAGATAGAGATAGATAGAGATAGATATATAAATACTTTAATGCTCACACAAATGAAAACAAAAAAAAACAGGTACGCATCATCTCAAAGCTAGCAAGAGCAAAGGCAGTCTTGTCGCTTTAAATGATCTCTTCTAGACAACCTTTGGCTTAGGAAGGAACCCAAGAAGGAGATAGAGAAAATAAAAAGACGTATTATATACATTATGTAATAAAAACCCTGTCCGATCCGTAAAAGTGTTATTAGGTATCGAGATTCAGTTCTATTTAAGTAATTATTTTAAAGTAATAAGTGTAAAAAAAAATGACAAAACTTACATGGCAGTACTTTTGTCGGCACTTCGGTAGGTAGGACATAAAATTAGCATATTTTTGGGGTAATTTGAGCAATTCTAGTACAAAAAACTTGCGTTTTAAATTACGATAACTCTTTTATTTTCATGAATAATATATATATATATATATTTTTGGTATAGTTATATATATATATATCGGACAGGGTTTTTTTTACAAATTGTATATCAATTCCTATATACACACATAAATACACTTACTACTAATACTAATAACTTTTACTTACTGTTTACTTACTAATTTTTTATTAATAGATAAGTACTTACACATTATTATAATGGTACATATTAACTCTCTCTCTCTCTGTATCGATATACAAAAACGATAAAACATGTATCGGCTTATCTCAGAACATGTAGCATCTACAAAGAATGCTTCAAAAACAAAGTTAACGTTCGATTTAGAAGTTCAGCATACTTTTTACGTGTTCGAATGCACATAAACTTTATTATAGAGAGCTTGCGCATTCTACATTCGAACATCTGTGAGTGACTGTAAAATAACTTTGTATTTTAGTGTAGGTAAGTCGTAATACTGTTTCACTCGACTTTAATATGAATACTAATTTATGAGATTCTATAAAAAGCCCTATTGTTTTGTAATAGTGCCTATAAATAACTGATGCGACATTGTAAGACACTTAAGTCACTGACCTGGTCTTAAGTCTGCTAATTCAATAACATCCTAATTGGGTCGGTAGCCTGACTGAATTCAAAAAAAGTTTTTTTGGTAAAAAAATACAGAATCACACCTCTAAGACATTGGACGTTTTAACATAGAGGATCGAGGCTCTGAATGCCAACTAGACTGGCTGCTATCAAATTACTTTCGTTTACGCATAATATACTTTTATAAAATATTTTATGATTTAAGCCATTTTGGCCTTGAATAGCTATACGACTAGTATGAGAGTTTATATTTTCAATCTTGTCCAGTTATTTAATTTACTCTTACTTAATTAATTATAATTTATAATGACATTGAAACCCCAGTTTCAGTGTCATTATAAATTATTACATAACAATCTCTTAGTCGCTTCGGAAGGCACGTTAAGTCGTTGGTCTTGATTGTTAACTTATATTGGTAGGTGTTATCATCCAACAATCCGTCAATACGGATGCTTGTCCAATGACAAGCATGGTTAAATATGGCCCAAACTCCGCCATGCGCCACTGCCTAAAGCGAAAAGTTATATAAAGATCCCAAAAAATCTTTTATGCGCGTTTATGAACTTCTCACATTAACTAGGATAAAAATTATGAAACCAAATTTTAATGGCTTTATTACGAACGGACAAAGTGAAACCGCCAAAATGTATTTTCCATCTGGTCGCACCAACTCGTAAATTATTATTCCAGAATTCGTTTTCATAATAAATGTTAGCATTGAAAACGAAAACAGCTCTGCTTTAGCTAAAAGCAATCACGTTTTTGATTTAATGTTTTACCACAATGTGATATTCCATATCGGGATCATGGCTTTTACGCAATTAATTGCGCGGCACTGCATTTTTTATGCACTGTCATTTTAAGTTTTGGTATATTATTGAATTAAAGCTTAGTGCTGCTTTTTTTAAGGGTCAGGTTTTTTTGTTTTATTTTTCCACCAGCACAAAAAAACTATATTTATTATAATGAATGACATAGCTTAAAATATAAACGTACTAGGTACTTTTTTACCAGATAAAATATACATTTGTTGAGTGTAGAAAAAGCAATGACACCGAAGTCTTTCATGAATTGAAAGACTCGAGATTCTTTCAAAAGTCTCAAGAGAGAAAATATCTCGTTTTGGAGGCCTTTTCAATAAAACAACTGTCATAAAATCAACCCATCCGTTTGGGAGCTACGATGCAACAGCCACATAGAAGCAGGCTCCAAACTCGTAACAACCTTCTTTTTGCGGCGAAGGTTTTAATAGGCACGCGATCTATGACTTCAGCAGACCGCATGAAAATGAAAAAGAATTTGCAAGACAAAATGGCCGTCAATTCAAATTGAATTTCGAACTCAACGGTTACCTACATTGTAACGTAAACGAAACACAAAGTAGCTAATTAATTCCTTCAGCTCATCTCAGGGGAACTTCTGCAATCAATCCCGCTCCTTTTCCGAATGTGGTGGACGTTAAAAATAATTATAGAACTCGAGGGGCCGAGCGATTTACGAGATTTCCAAATTGTTCACTTTACATAATTATGATTTCAGAAATACAACCGTTTTTATATAATGTATATGTTTTTCTTGTACCTATAATATTAACTTTACAAGTTTTTAATAAAATCAACTATTGGTTACAACCGTTAGAATAGCGAGAAACTATGACAAACCATGCTGAGTATTAAATCATGTATGTAATACTTCTTGCAAGTGCAAGTGTTGAAACCATTTGCTATGAGGGAATTCAAAGCCGCATTCAACCTAACCACTATCTAAGGCCTAGATAAAACCATTAACCACGATAAGCTAGATTCAAGGCTATCGTAAGTTTTGCCAACTTTAACAATACTAATCGCCCAGTGGTCGAAATTCGACCGAAATTTTTATAAAAAGCTGTTTTAAAATAACTATTATTAAGGCTGCACGGATTGTATCCTAAGCAATGAAAAATTAAAAAAGATAGAATGTGAGTTTGGACTGACATTGACCGATTTGGGCCGCTCCTTTTCCATTTTTGATTTTTTTTAAGTTTATTTAATTTAATGTATTTTTTATGCATAATTTAAAAAAACATTAGCATTCTGCACTCCTTCTCTATATAAACTATAAGCGTACGAAATTTCATACTCCTCTTTCCACGCATTTTCGAAAAAAGGGGTACAAAACAAAGTTTTTGCTTCACGTATTAATATATAGATAATACTAGCTGACCCGGTGGACTTCGTATCGCTTTGACAGTTTCTATGTCAACAATACAATCAAATTGTTTCTATGACAACGAAATAAACAAATTGTGGAAAATTTTGTATTGGAAAAAAAAAGGGAAAAAAAAAGCTTATCACTTGGGGGTATAAAAATAAATTACGACCGATTGTCAGACCTACCGAATTTACATAACATTTTATAAAAATCGATCGAGCCGTTTCGGAGGAGTATGGCAACTAACATGTGACACGAGAATTTATATATTACGAGAATTTTATATATTTCTTGCCAAAAAAATTAAAGTTTTTAATTAACAAATAAAAAATAGGGGTTGATCGTAGAGGAGTGAAAATTAAGGGTTGTATGTATTTTTGTATGCTGTATCATAAAAAAATAAAAACAATTTTTTTTGTCTAAAAACACTAAATAAAATTTAGGGGTGTACCACTCTTAACATTTAGGGGGGGGGGGGTGAAAATAGATGTCTGATTCGCAGACCTCATCGTTGATGTATCATATCTTATGCATTATAACTATGCAGTTTTTCGATAGATTATAACTATTATAAAAAGCTCTATCACGAACAAACTTGTATGACCTGTAAAAGTAAAAGCGAAAGCTATCAACTAACCTCCGCTCTAGGTACTCGACGAAAGTGCAACCTTACACTGACTAGGTGTAAAATTACCAACCTGCAACAAAATAAATTTCATTATTAAATATTAAACATAATTATGATTGCAATAAAAACAACTTTCATACTAATCTTATATCTCTGTCGAGCAATTTGAATGTCTTTCTATATATTTCTTAATTCCCTGTGTAACACTAATTTGAATTAAATCTCAATTCAATGTACCTACATAATCGCATAACGATGCGATACTTAAATTCTTATCATCTGTTTAAACGCGTGATAAAGTACATCGTAATTGGTCGTTACATTACGTGTGACAGAGTTGCAAATTACCTTTTCCGTGTGTGTACGCTTATCATAATTACGAAAAACCTGTAAACGAAGGAAGCGGACGCAAGTGAAAGTGTGACGTATGACTTAAAACATGAACACTGTATCTGATAAATTTTTGCTTGCAGACCGGTCAAGCGGCAAGGCTTTTAAACTTTGAACTTTATTTTGTTGAAACTACAGGTGTTTATGGATTGTATGTATCGAGTAGCGCGACCCATAGACTAGACCCCTCTTCAGTCAAAGGTTGCGGTGGTGAAAGTAGTTGTGCTTTCGCTAGGCGGTCCGTTGTCCTCGGCTTAATGTCACGGATAGTAGAACACGATTACAGAGTGTTTGAATTGAATGTGATTACAGCTTATACATTAAACCCTCCCTGGTAATTATATTGATAATCATTGATGTCTCTTTGTGAATATTATAGGATATTTATACACCATAGGCTTTAATATACATAGAAATTTCAGCAATTTCAATACTTAATTTTTTTAATTAGAACCTTAATTACGGTCAATGCTCACAAGAAACCTGCGAAGTTCAAAAGGTCAAAATAAAAAAATATATACTGAGAACTGTGATACAAATAACTACAATAATAAATACACCTAATAATGCATTTGTGTTTTGGTAACTGTAATATCTTCCGACTAGGTACCTACTTAATTTTTCCTAAGGCCATAATTTCCAAACCACAAGAAATAAAAAAGATAATGTCATATTTTAAGATTTCACTTCGTGCATCGTGCATCAATGCAGATAGCAGAGAGCGTGGATCAGCTGAGCCGATCACTTCACGCCGCAGCCACTAGAGAACGCATAAAGCAAAGGTCACTGAGACTGACTAAGCGAGAGTTATGAAAATCCAAATAGTTGCATGCTTTTGTGGAACATAATGCAACACGATAACATTTACTAACATACTTAAACTTTTGTGACCGTTTGTTGCTATTTGTTGAATGTTGCTCATCACATCCATACCAGCAAAAACATAAATTAACAAAATATAACAAAGTGCAACTTTGCAACAAGCTAGTTGGACAGCACACAATCTTCTGCAGGCAACGGACGTGTATCGTAATGTTATCATAAATTGTTCATTGTCATGTTGACTGTTTTCAAAAGTTAGGCAACGTTATTTAATACAGCAACATACACTAACAACAAATTACTTATTGTTATACGGTGTTGCCCACTAACATTTGGCAACGATGCTCCAGAAAAAGTAACTGCGGTATGGATGCACAAGTATGTAATGCTTCCATCTTTAACCCAGCGTTATTAAGTGATTGGCCTTCATTGAGATGAAGGTTAATCGCTTCCTTCTTGTAAAAAAAGGTAATCAACAAGAGTTGCAAGATAGCCAGTACCTCAGAGTTTCAGGATTTCAGCTGACGTGCGCTTCAATATTAAACCAAGTGTTCGCGCTTGACCTTCATTTAGATTAAGGTCAACCACTTTGTTGTTGTAAAAAAAGGTATAAGTAATCAACCTGTGCTGCAAACATAAGCATATAGGCAAATCTTAAAACACATATCGCCACTAGGAATTCGCTTATCGACTTCCCTTTATTCACTGTCGGTAATGTTGGGTTAAATATAGAACAGCTGCACGATTGTGTAACGAAAACGTACATGAACATCGACTTTATTCGACTGAGCAGTATACATTGCGTGCCATCTACGATGCCCAAAAAATAATGTTTTTACCTTTACAACGTTGTTTAATACGATGCTCTTGTTCAAGTATAAGTAACACAATTTGCTTGGGGGCTTCTAATTTTTTATAGTAATGTTTTGAACTTAATACTCGTACAGATACATGGATGACAACAAGAGCGCTTATTAGCTCCCCTGCTTATTTTACAGAGATATATCTAATCCTTGTAACAAAACAATAATTGCACTACAGAAATTATAAAACATTAGTTAGGGTAACCTACCTGTTTAATTATTCTATTAGCAGCAAAATTAATAATTAAGGAAAAATCATCTTACAGCGACGTTATTATACTGCTTTAGAACAGTGATAATTTAATGACGTATATTTAAAAGAAAATAAAATATGTGTATGTTGCAGGACACTGAGGACACCAAGGATTTCGTGAAATCCCCTCCAATATAAAAGATAAAAATAGAATTTCAATATTTATGTAAGAAATTGTTAACACTATCAACATCATCAAACATTTAATTGGTGCAATATTTTAAAATCATTACCTAAATTTTAAAATTAAAGTATCACTTTTAATAACAAAAAGGAAAAGACAGGCGTGATATTTTATAGCACAATCCCTCCTGACCTCCAGTCGTGGCAGGTGGTTTATAATTGGCCCATCCTTTAGGGATTTTGTTGATCCAACTTTGTCGCATAACAAGGATGATATAATTTCATAGACCTTCACCGGCCACAGTAACGAAGTTAACCCACGATAATTTTAATGACAGGGATTCATTGTAGATTCACACTTAATTACGCGTTAAAATAAAATATTATATAAGTATTTATAGAATGTTTTTGTTTTGTTTATATAATTTTTAACGCAAATTTTGTTGCGAACAAATTATAAAAACACAAATGTTGAAAAAAATTCCACGAGCAGGGTTTGAACCTGCACCCTTCTGACATACCGGGTCAGGTGCTCTTCCAATTGAGCTATCGTGGTTCTAACCAGCCCGCCGAAATTATTCAACACTATTTACTTTTTTACTTTGAAAGCCAAAGGCGCCCATTCAGGGCGCCTTTAGGGCTGGTTAGAACCACGATAGCTCAATTGGAAGAGCACCTGACCCGGTATGTCAGAAGGGTGCAGGTTCAAACCCTGCTCGTGGAAATTTTTTCAACATTTGTGTTTTTTTTTTATTATATAAGTATCACGGTTTTAAAATTTTGCTTTTTTTATTATCTATTACTTGTTGTGGTATAAAATATTTCACGAGAAAACTAGCGACCTCTACGTAAGCGTAAATACCCGCATCCCATGATCCCGATAGAATTTCAGAAAATCCCCTCTTATCATGAAACATTATCATGCTTATGAAATGGCTTATAACTAGAAATGGACCTGCCTGCAAAATACCAACGTGCAAGGTCTAGCAAGATAAGATTCTAATTAATAAATTAACAAAGTCTATTAACTTATTCTAATTTTAATGAATAAATTAAATTTATATATTATCATCGCACAACCCAAATTTTTGAATATGTGACAGTAAGATAATGCAAATTTATGCGCAGCTATGTAGGTAGGTGCGTTCACAAAAGATCGACGCTTATAGCGGAAAGCAATACGTTGCGTGTCTTGGTCGATCCAAGATTCTAATCCTATTAATATCCTACTAATATTATAAATGCGGAAGTTTGTGTGTATGTTCGTATATTTGTTGGATGAAATTCGGCACACAGATAGTTTATAACCAGGATTAACACATAGGATACTTTTTATCCCGATATTCCCACGGGAACGGGAACCCCGCGGGTGAAACTGCGAGCGACCGCTAGTATAACATACTATGTAACTACAATTTTTTTTAAGATTTTGGAGTTGGTCTTGTATAACAAGTTTCTATTACACGAGTACTATCACCTGCTTAAGAGAAAACAACTGCTAAAAATAAACGGTGTACACTATAGTACTAGCTGTACTCACAACTTCGCCCGCGTGGAATAGTGACTTTCGGCAGCATTATTAATTTTTTAGGCTCTTGTTCCCGTTTTTGCAACATTTTTCACTGATGCTTCGCTCCTATTGGTCGCAGCGTGATGTTATATAGCCTAAAGCCTTCCTCGATAAATGGACTATCCAACACAAAAATAATTTTTCAATTCGAACAAGTAGTTCCTGAGATTAGCGCGTTCAAACAAACAAACTCTTCAGCTTTATAATATTAATAAAATATAGATTTTAGCTATTAATAATAATAATTTCCTGTCTCTGGAGCCCTAATCACCGGTATTTTGGACCCTGGTCCTGATGCCGGTGGACCCCTATTTTTTAAAATGTTTGTTTTGTTTTTAGAAAATCTTTATAAATGTAAATTAATATGTAAAAAATTAAATAAAGGGAATAATAATAATAATAAACTTTACTACGCTCACACCAATTATCTGGCCCAAGAGAAGCTTCGTTATGAAACTCGTTTATTCGTTATTAGTTGTTTCATATAAAATATTTTTTTACATTAGCCTACTTTGTGTCCTACTGCTAGGCAGAGGCCTCCCCTCTGGGGCTCTACTTTTCTCTATCATTGGTCACCTTATGCCATTCCATAATAATTATATAACAAAGAATTTTAAACGGGTATTAACGCAATCTAATTAGTAAAATGTATCATACCTCCTTTATACCCGACGTTTCGACCGAGTGTAAAAATGTAAATAATTATATAGCAGTTATCTATGTCAAGCCTAAGCCTATTGAGGCCAAAAAAAACATTGGTAACTTACCGTTCCGTATATTGTTTGTTTGCCGGAAATATTTTTTTTATATATTCTATTCTGTATTCCTGAATATCTACAGCAAGCGTTGCCCCACTATTTCATAAATTAAAAGAACTTACGCCCGTAGCTTCGCTTGCGTGAATTTCACTCTGTATTATTGTTCTGTTACAAAAGTGTTTATCATGCGCCCAGAGTTAAAGTATTTGACTGACACAAAAACGGTATATGACACACTCAGGCCCTTCACCTTTCTCTCTCCAAAAATTCATGTAAATCCATTGCAAAGTAAACATACTTTAACATTCGATATTTTATAGGAATCTCTACAACAGCGTTTATAAATAATATTAAATATCGCTCAACTAAAAGCACTGATAAAGAAGCAAAACAATAAGAAAATTGTAATTTTGAAGCGTCGATATCCGAACGGGGAGAAATTGAAGAAGCTCGGGTTGAACGCGCGAAATCGTGGTTCAATCACCCACGGCCTCGTTTGACTACTGATGAAAATTTACTCCTACCACAAGCGTATTAGCTTTCCGGAGAGGGAAACAGGACTATATATTATAATGAATTTTTAGAAGCACAATAAATAAAACAGTAATTAAATATTTTAAAAAGGGCAAACACGAAAATTTGTATACCCGACGATGTATATATTTGTTTAGAATGGGACGCGAAATTTAGAAAGTAATTAAAAGTCTAACTAGGAATCTTAAATACTTATTTGTTTAAATATTTACAGTGTCTGCGTCTAGTTCATCTGCTTTATTTATACTGAGATTTAGGAAGCTTCTAGCTTTACAACAGAGGAAGTGAAGCTCCACGCGATAGCAGACAGGCTAGCTATTTCTGGATGATCGTCACCTTAATCTCCCTCAACACTACTAAGTGTTTTATGTTTACACCATCCAACTCAATAGAAAGATGGTGGTTTGTTATTCTTGAGTTAATGACACCGGCATAAAAGCTTACTGTACAATAATTCATTAAGTGACTTAAAGATATACTTGATTGAATAGACGTAAAATTCAATATTGCACAACTACCAGTCAACACAAGTTATTTCATAAAGAAACTTTTTGGCACATGTTAAAACAACATTATTTCATAGAAGTTGTAAAGAAATAGTGAATTATGACATAACAATTATATTACATCAATTGAGTGGTTAACCACTTTTAAGATTATTAGAAATTCGTGTAAAGGTCAAATCAAATTGGTAAACGTCATTATTTTGTAATTTTAATGTTTTCAAATTAATTGTTGCTGTTTTCAACATCGCTATTTTGTTCGTTGTCATACCTATAATTAGTATACATATACTCGTAGGTAAATATAAAAGGTATAATCATTTATACCTATTACACGATGACCCAAAAAGTAATATCTGTGTCTTGAATGAATAAATTATATTATTAACAGGTTGACCGCCGCCGGGCCCATCCATACACAATAGAAATTCAATTGTTTGACGGTCAAATGGCGTTTAAGGTGTTAAAAGCGTTTAACAGTCATCATCATTATTGTAACCACTTATACTGAAAATTATATCCTGACAGTCCCCTAGTTTTGTAGTATTACAAAACTTAAGCCTATAATTGGAAAATGTATTTCAACATTCAAACGAAACGACGAATGAAATACCATAAGTCCCAAACGAAAAAAAAACAACCAATAAAGCATAGAAGTGCCAAGCTGATTAACAAAACTAAAACAACCTAAAACTAGAGCAACACGGGATGGTCTTACATGAATTTTAAGACAGCCCATGAAACTAATATCACTGACTGATAGATATAAGCAAAAAGAAACAGGCTGTCAACTTAAAGTTAAATAACGAACTAAGGCTAAATACAAGTTAGTGCAAGCAGAAATTAAAGAAAAAGTAAAAAACTTAATATTAGGTTGCATTAAATGAATTAACATCACCTTAATGAGGTTCTACGTGAAATTATTCTCAAGAGCTGCGACGACAATAGTAATTGGAATGCAGGCAACAATCAGAGTTACCTAACTCATCTGAAAGTGTTATGTTACGGTTATGACACTGTTAGAACGGGATGGGAGAACAATTAAGCACCACTGACGTACGAATGTGATACCTCTCCGAAATCGTTTTCCGCGTATAACTTTGTGTCGCGTGGGAATGAGTACTAGTTCTTGGCCATTTTAGTAGCATTCTGAGTGCTGACAACGAGCGAGAGTGCAAAATTGTACTGCACTTATTTACGATGCCATGATCTTCCAAGATGTAGGATTGGTCCGTATCGTCAATGTATGAAATTTTTTATTACTAGTATCTTAACTTTACAATTTGAACAAAGACAAAGTGTTGAAAAAATCCACGAGCGGGGTTCAAACCCGCACCTCATGACATGCCGGGTCAGGGTCACTGCCAACTATGCTATCGTGGTTGTTTTTCTCATAGATTTAGCGAATAGTCAAAGAGAAAGAATGTTTAATAGTATTTACATGTAGCAACATGCAATACCAGTTTGTTGAGTTAATGCTGATATTAATAGAACATTGACTGTGCGAATCAGATGAATCATCAGCAGATGAAAGTAAGTACATTCAAAAGGATCGTGGCAACATTTCGAAAGATGACGATGAATTAAATGAAGAAATTCCTTCTGCCGTAGAATAACAGTACTAATATTTCGGAATTGACATACATATTCCAGAATATTTATCACATTTAGCCTAAAACCTAAAACCTAATATAATATTTAAAACAAAAACTCGTAAACTACAGCGTAATTTAAAGGTAGAATTACAAAATTACATATTAATGCCTAAAATTAAACCATGATGCTCCACTTCCAATCATCATCATCATCATTCACTGCCATTTCATACTGAAGTTTGGAGATCAGTATACAAAATTTTCTGCGATCCCATATAGTTTATTTTTACTGGCGATAGCTAACTCCACTTCCTATCTCAGAAGGAAATTATGAGTCGTGCACATTATTGGGAAGTTGAACAAGATGTCGTATTTGAAATAATAGGCATATAAAATTCACGTTTATATCGAAACTTTAGCAGAATTACAATATTAAAGAGAAACAGTATCATATTTTAGGTTTAACGAAGACGTTGCTTTTGAGACGATTATCATCATTAAATTAACTCACGCAATATCTATTAAAATACCATATTGGTTCGACATTAGGTCGCCAATAACGAACTTATTACAGTTTAATGATACAAAGATATAAAAATTTAAGAAATATTCAAATTTCGATAATGATAATGGTTCGGGTCCACCAGCTGGCTGGGATCCAGGTTCCCATTCCTGATACCACATTGCAAGACCAATTAATGTTACTTTAAGTCAATTTTGAAACGCATTCGGAAAAATAGTAAACAAAGAACATTAGACAACTAAATTAAGAGACGGATTTCCTTTCTGTGTCCACGAAACCTGCAAAGTCAGGATAAATATATATATAGCACAACACATCATTCTTAAAATTACAATTTATAGAGATAAATAACCACAACCCCATATGTCGGCGCGTGGTGATGTCCAATAATTAAAATTGGATTTTATTTCTCTCTATAAATTAGCTAAAGTTATTTAGGGCTGATTTTTCAATCGTCAGTTAAAATTTTAAAATTACAATTTATAGTTTAATAAAAATGTAGATAAATCAGTCTATAACTATTTGCTTAGATCTAGAAATAGAGAAGTAAGCACGTTGTTACGAGTATGTTTAGAATACTGTTTATTGTTACACAAGAAATCAATTTCAACAACAAAACCCATCCAAACTAAATTACAATTTAGACGGCCAAACGAATATGAAATCGAGAAGAACCACTTTCTTATAACGTTGCCATATTTGGAAGTGTCAATACAAGGTGCTAATTTAAACTCACATAACTAAAGTGTAATATACTACTTAAAATTGAAAGAATGTCCAAGATGACTTAGACACATGAAACATCGAAGTGTTTTCTTAGCAATTTATTTTTAGGCATCAGAAGATTTCCAATACAACTTATATTGAATCGAATCCAATCTGAACCTCTTGTAGATATATTGCAATTCAATACTTATAACTTCGTATGCGAACCTTTGTTGTGGTTTTACATAATAGTTCAAAGTTTCACTTTTGGAAAGAAGCGAGCA
Organism: Eudonia lacustrata; assembly: GCA_947562085.1. NCBI lineage: Eukaryota > Metazoa > Arthropoda > Insecta > Lepidoptera > Crambidae > Eudonia > Eudonia lacustrata. The sequence goes on from OX387318.1 coordinate 9,702,286, forward strand.
CTGAGATCACAGCATGCATTTTAGATGAACACGAGTTCAGTTATATTACTTTCCAAAGTCAAAGGGTCGATATCGATACAACAAAATCGACAGCAGTGTATTCGGACGCTTGCTGAAGCAACTTGTGTAACATGCTAGATTGTTTTTTTTTCTTAGTTTATGGCATCGTGCGGTTAGCACATTTAGCCAGTGTCAAAAAAAACATCTTTAAAGGTGTATAAATAAACAAGATTTCCTTTGTTAATATTAAATATGATGATGAATGATAATAGTAATAAGTTGTGATAAATGATAATTATACAACACTTAACAGTTAATATAATCCACCATTATTTCACATTGACATTTGTATTCGACTAAACACAAATTTTAGAAAATAAAACAAAGCCGCAAACATGGCTCTTCGCTTTCCCGCCAAGAGTTCTCTAGATTGTTAGTTATTTGCTGGATTCTTCAACATCAACCGCCTCTCTGCTTTTGTGCTTAAGACCATCTGTCTCAAGTCCAGAGGTCCCGGGTTTGGTGACCCAGCTGTTTGAGAATCGGTTTGGTTGGTGGTAGGGCTTGATTGTCCACCTGGCTACTACCGAGATGATAATACTTGTATTATAATATGTTCCTTATTTTGTCCCGTATCCGTTCCTGTACCATTCACCTTTGAACTTTAAGCTGAAGAGCGTGCACCCGCGGAATGTTTTCCGAGTGGATAGATAAAAAACCACAACAAGAGCGCCGCTACTTAGGCACAAACGTCAGCTACTAGCCGGTATTAGCGGCACATTTTTTCGAATCAGTCCACACGAGCTTGAGTCAACGGCCGTCCGGCTTAATCCAATAAAGCCCGAAGTCACAAAATAAAGACACCCCAGAAGGTATGCTTAAGAGGAAATACTAAGGTAAACTGAATTGAAAAATATGTATGAAAAGTAGACAAAATCAATGTTCAACGTTCAACTGGACCGATTTAATTACTTTTTCATTAAAAATTAAAGAAAGACTTTGGCTGTTTCCCTATGTTTTGCTTTTTTATGTATAATCTCGTCAAATTTGGGAAACAACGGAAAATCTGTAATATTTTTAAGGTTTTTAAGTGTTCATATCTTTTTTAATAATTAATTTAAGAAAAAAAGGAAACAAAGGTTTTTCTCACCCAAAGCACCTTTCTTTAATTTTTAATGAAAAAAGTAATGAAATCTGTCCAGTTTTAGAGGAGGAATCAGGGAACTACGAAACGTTGATTTTGTCTACTTTTCATACAATATCTTTCTATTCAGTCGACCTTAGTGTTTCCTCTTACAGACATAGAATCTAGAATCATCTCAAACCATACCGAGCGCAACTGTTGCAAGATCCCGTGTCCGTGAGAGATCGTGTATGTGTGCGTTGCGCGAGCGCATGTGTACGAAGTTTACCTTCTACAGTCACCTTATTTTGTGACGCAGTGGAGACGCCACCGTTGACGGACGAGTAGCGGTATAATATACCCATAATATATTAAACAGGTTTCCTAATACGGCTGATAGCCAATGAAACGGACGAGTCTAAGGTCTTTGCCCACTTGACCGTATCATACAACGACCGTGCTAGGAATGTGTCAGGCGAAAAAATATTCTTTGTATTGAAAAGTATGAGACCATCTATGCCCAATAGACCGTGCCGTCACCGACCAACACCGTCACGTACCATGCACGCAGCGACATTATTGGCGAGTATATTGCCAGTACCGATACGATATGCACGGGTATGATACGCTGTTGATACGTTGTAGTGGGCATTGTAGTCCGTGTCGTGTTACTTTACGTGGCTGATACGTTCTTAGCACGGTCATGGTAATATTATACGGTTTAGTAGGCAGAGACCTTTATTCGGTATTCGCTTGGGTAGGTGGTGATAGTGAATTTATGTTGGAGCCAAAAAGTTGTCGCATGAAAATGTTTCTCGCGCGAGTTCAAAATATTTAACTAAAATAAAACTATAAAATTAGAGAAAGATGGGTGATCTGTATTATTTGATGACGTTGTTTTTGGCGAAGCGACTAGCGTGCTTGGATTACAATCGTGCCAAATAATTGATAAATACTCAGTGCTAAAATGTGTGACCAGTGTGTCTTGGTGCTAGTTATATTTTCCATTCGGTCACATTACCGAAAACAAAAATTCTCCTCGTTCCTCGCTTCAATTTTATACAAACTCTATCCGCAACATGTGTGTATGTATGTATGACAATGAAATACGCTCCATGCGATATAAATAACAATCTAGATACTTTTTGACGGGAAAGTGAAGAGTCATGTCTGCAGTTTTGTTTTATTTTTTAAATTTGTTAAGTATGTCAAATATTAACGTGAAATAATGGTGGACAATTAACTGCAAAGAATTACTACAAAGGAAATATATTAACATTAACCTTAAAACTAGTTAATACCATTTATGCTTTATGTAGATAGATAGATACTTAAGCCACGTGTTATCAATTTCAACATCGCGCTCTCCGCATTCAAACATCTGAATAATTCATTAGATTTCTTAAATAACTCACCGGTTCAAGTATACGTTGCTTGGTATGAATGGGAAATCTTTATTAATGAGTCCCATTGGTACCGTAAGCACGGTCAATGGCAATGGCAAATAACTCGATCGCACTGCGTATAAAGTGGCTCTTATAATGACGGTGTTAAAGTTAAAAATTGAACCTAAGTAATTATAATGAGGTGAGTGGCTCGCGTTTGGTGTATTTGTTATTACGATATAATTATGATAAGCAAACGTTTTTTGACGGCGATAGCACATTATTAACGGCTGGATATCAAACCTTTTGTTGTCAATTATTATTACGCTTTTGTTATTATAACATCTAACAAAAACGAAAGTATGGTTAGGTGCACATGCTTTGGGTTGGATCAGGATGCAGGGATTCCCGCGGTTCAATTCCCTAGAAAAGACCCCGCGGCCTTCACCTGTTTTCGGTGTGTGGTCCCCCAGAGGTTTAGTGAGTATCCCCCGCCCTTCCTTGCTTTGGGCTTCGCCCTTGGCAGCCGACTGGAGATAATGGCGTCTCAATGATAGTCGGTGGGTTGTGGAAAGGCGTACGGGTGAGTCTCACATAACCTGGGGCCTCTTCAAGGTCCCGGTATGCATAATGCATTCCTCTGAGTTAACAAAAAAGGGTGCGGGGATAGAGCCCAACATATTAAATTTGTATGCAATCTTATGCATTTTAAGCAGAACACAACATAAAAAGTCACATGTTATTCAGAACGCCTCGGTGGCCGAGTGGCAAAACGCTCGGCCCGATACCCGAAGGTCCCGGGTTCGATTCCAGGTCGGGAAAAGTGTGTTTCCGATTTTTCGATGCACAACCCGGGTTTGTGATCACCAACCCGTATTTAGGAAGCGTGGTGATTAAGCTTTTACCCATCAGTTGTATTGATGACTTAATTTCAATGACGGGGGTCTTTGCCCAGCGGTGAGTCAGTTATAGGCTATTTACTTTTCTTTTATTATTCAGATGTCTCAAGGTATCCGCATTAACCACTGCGCCATCGAGCTCCTCGAATAATATTAGAGTATTAATCGTATTATAGTTAATCGTATCATGGGTAGTTTGGTGCACGTAATAGTAACAAGCGTAAAGTCTTTGGCAGATGTGTGTTTACGTAAAAACTATATAACAGTGCCTGCAATCAATGATTTTAAAAAACGTTACTTCTTAATAATATGGTATTGTAATTTTAAAATATAAAACGACGTAAGCGTATTTTGTGTCTTCTATACTAATATTATAAAGAGGAAAGCTTTGTATTTTTGTATGTATGTTTGTTACGAATAAACTCAAAAACTACTGTACCGATTTAAAAAATATATTTTACCATTAGAATGCTACATTAGCGTTGAGTAACATAGGCTATATAAAAAAAAATGTCCCCCCCCCGTGCGAAGCAGGGACGGGCCGCTAGTATTGAATAAAAATGTAATGAAGCTATTAGTTGTTGTTTTATTTATTCCGAACGAAGGGCACTTGCTTGATCTTCATTTCACCTGATGTTAAGCAATGATAAAGCTGAAGATGAAAGCCCACTTCACTCGGAATCCTCAATCACTGAAGTACTGGCTAACATACCTTTAATGGTACTGACAAAACACAACAATGCTTGATAAGGACACACAGTCTTATACAAAACTGTGGAAGGTTAATATAAAACAAACCGCGCCTTCAACAAAACAAAGTACAGTCACGTGTATAAATATATACTCTTGTATGAAACGGATCATCATCATCATCATTTGACGACCTCCTTGGTCGAGTGGTCGGGTCAATTTACCGACCGTATCGACCGACCTGCTCGTTTGCCTCCTTCTGGTGTCGCCATCTCTGAGGTCCCGGGTTCGATTCCCGGTCGGGTCAATTTAGAAATTATTGTTTTTCTAAATTGTCTCGGGTCTGGGTGTTTTCTATGTATAATAAGTATATAGGTATTTAAATATTTTAAGTATGTTTATCAGTTTTCTAGTAATCATTTAACGAGTTTCATAACGAAGCTTCTTTTGGGCTAGATAATTGGTGTGAGTATAGGAAAGTTTATTATTATACTCTTTATTTATTTTCTTTCTTAAAACTAGATTTTTACTATTATTATCTCTCTATTTATTTTTTACATATTAATTTACATTTTTAAATATTTTCTAAAAAACAAAACAAACATTTAAAAATATAAAAAATAGGGGTCCACCGGCATCGGGACCAGGGTCCAAACTACCGGTGATTAGGGCTCCAGAGACAGGAACCTCCTCACAATGCGTGCCGTATCGAGGAGAACTGCCTTGTGAATCAGGCCCTTGATCCAGCCGCCTAACGAGAGCCTCATGAGATGTTGATCGAGGCTCTTGGCCATCAGGCCGTTGGCCGTAACAACAATCGGCACGATGACAGCCGAGTCCACATTCCACATGTCGACAACCTCATGTGCTAAGTCGAGATATTTGATTTGTTTCTCTTTCTCAGCTTTCACGAGGTTCTCGTCATGGGGAATGGTGATATCGACAATCATCGTGCGGCGCGCTAATCGATCTATCACCACAATGTCTGGCTTATTAGCTACAATAGTCCTGTCGGTGATGATAGATCGATCCCAGTACAACGTGACATGATCATTTTCGAGAACTGGGTCGGGCACATACTTGTAGTACGGTACCTCAGAATCCACAAGTTTGTATTTCAAAGCAAGTTGCTGGTGTATAATCCTGGCCACTTGATTATGCCTGTGCAAGTACTCGCCGTTAGCCAGACGAGAACAGCCAGAAATAATATGTCTGATAGACTCACCCGGACGGTGACATGCCCGACATATGTCAACCGTCCCGTCCTTCATAATAAATTTCCGGTAGTTATTCGTTAGCATAACTTCGTCCATAATTGCACAGACAAAACCTTCAGTTTCCCCGAAGAGGTCACCGAAACGCAGCCAGGATACGGACGCTAAAAAGTCCACATCGGGTCCGTGGAGGGCCCGATAAAAGCGCCCGTGGAGCTCCTTGCCTTGCCATACCTCCCTGCGGTCATTGGCACTAAGTACTACGGGTTTGTGCCAGTTCTCTTTAGCCAAGGACAGCGGGGTGAGTCCCTTGTCCACTGATACCACATCTCGGTGCATACCCACATCGGCTTTTAGGAAATATTCCCTGAGACTGCACACCTCACGGTTGTGGAGGGTCTTAGCATTTAAAAAACCTCGACCCCCGCACTTCCGCGGGATGTACAGCCTCATTACCGACGATCGTGGGTGATGCATCCGATTTGCGGTCAGCAATGTACGGACTCGCCTATCCAGGGCATCCAGTTCTGTCTGAGTCCACTTGAGTACGCCGAAGGAGTACATCAGGACTGGCATGACCCAACCGTTGAAGGCGCGCACCTTATTGCCGCCTGATAAGGAGCTTATGAGCGCCTTTTTCAGGCGACCAAAGAAACGCTCCAGCAACGATTGCTTCATGTCAGCCACACTTATTCCTAACCCCTCTGACATACCCAGGTATTTATATGTATCATTTGCGGAGAGCGATTTCAGGTTTATAGAATCTGAGAGTTGTAATCCCTCAGATTCTACAATCCTGCCTCGCTTTACATGCATGACTGCACATAAATTAATTAATTAATTTATATTAAACGGCTTGTATTTCTTCCGTAAAAAATATGTAACAACTTGAGCGTAAAACATTGTTCATGATAAACATATTATGATCGCCATTGAAACAATAATTAAAGTACATGTGCAGTAGGAACATGAAATGCAATAATCTAATCTAATAATAATTTGTTGAAAACGTCGTTTTCAAAACAAAAGAATTGAGTAGGTACTTTAGGTATAAATAGCCTTATTCTATCATCAATGTTTAAAATAAAATAAAATAAAATAAATGAAAAATGTATAAAAATATGAAAACGGTTTTTTTTCTATATTTTTTTAGGGACTTTGAGCATGCCATGTCAGTCCCAACATAACTTATACATAATACATCAAACTTATTTACTAGTATTTAAATAACTTAAATTATGTTTAACACCAACACCATATCGCAGACAAGTCTGGCTGCTTCTGATGTAGGGTTTGCTAAAATAGTTTGATATGTATACACCTACATCAGAAGTTTTGAGGTTTAGTTGATTCAAAACGGTATTTAAACGCACGTCTTTGCTATTTGATTAATTTGAATTTTAAGTTATATGCTCAGTCATGCGTTTTATGGTCTGTTGTGCGTAACGTAAGCATGAAACTACACTCTTGCGGCTGTGTTGCTAACAAGTTCGAATGTAATGGTATGGTTGATGGGTGTTCTAATAATATTTCTTATATTCCATATTTCCTATTATTTTAATATCTTACGAATAATGGCCGAAAACAACATGTGAGTGAACTCATGTACAGATGCTTGCACATCCACTTATACAAAAATTACAAATTTTTTCGATAAAAGTTCAACCGTATGCCTTTAAACACAAAGTTCAAAGTTTATTGAGTAAATTAGACAGTTTGAGATAGTCTAATGCGCAGGTGTATGTTCCTATAAAACCTAATCAAAGTTTTAAAAAAAGAACCGCCTCAATAGCCAGCTCAGCTCAGCCTCTAGTGTTAATTTACCCGGCTACGTTTACCAGTTACAGTAATCATATAGAAATAGAAAAGTCCTAAGTCACACACTGACTGACTCATCAACACTAATCCCAAACCCTTTGAAATAGAAAGCTAGAATTTTACAGGCAAGAGATATAACGGGATTTTCTTAAACTCCCTCGGGATCACGGGATACGGGTATTTACGCGGATGAAGTCGCTAACGGGCGCTAGTGTCATATAATATACGTAAGTGAATTTTGTATTTATCGAGAATACATTTTCTTTAAACCAAAAATATGGCTGAAAATAAATAGATACATTATTTGTCATTCCCTTCTTTTCTTTGTCTCGACCCATACATACTTCTTTTGCTACAGCTACTCTCATTAACATCTTCATTCATGCGTGTGGAACTCTTGACCTAGCGTTTCTTTAAAATGTCCTCGATTTCGTCAAAAAGTCATCCGCCTAGCTCATTCCCATCCCTCATCCACATTCACATCCGTTTCATATACCTTCTACCTACCTATGGTCAAGTCTTAGGATAATGATGGATCAATCATCAACCTTACAAATCCTAAGAAAACGACGTGGAACATAAAACAGAGATGAACAGGAAAACAAATATAGTACTTACTCAGCCGTCCGTTTACGAGTGTTTTATAACTCAATTCTGTGCGACAATAAGGCAGCTTCGCAATAGCTATCTATTGTAATGCTGTTTTCATGTAGCGTTATTTGTCCCCACATAATAATACACATATTGCGTATAATAAAATGATACAAATCGTTTATTCTATTTATAACAAAGGATATTCTATTCGTTTTGTATCAATCTATAAATAAGTATTTATATAGCGATTAGGAATACGATTTTGGGGGTTAAAGTTACTCGCGACCGTAGGTTTTACCCTTGAGACCCTACACGTGACCCCTGGGTGGTGGTAGAGCCACGCTGCGCGTTGCAGCACGAAATGGGCCGGCTCGCCCAGCGAAATACCACCCTCTCACAGAATATCGGCGTGAAACAACGGCACTCGTTGCTGTTGTGTTTCGTCTGGTGAGTGAAAGTACCGGAGGCCCATCTCTCACCCCTCCCCCCTCCCAACTCCTACTCCCTCCTCAAGATCCAACTCCTTCCTCAAGGTCGGCAACGCATCCGCGATTACTTTGGTTTTGCGAGTGTCCATGGGCGGCGGTGATTGCTTTCCATCAGGTGACCCGCCTGCTCGTTTGCCTCCTTTTAACATTAAAAAAAAAATCTAAATCGTCATTATAATGATAAATACGTAGGTATTTATTATTATAATGACGATTTCGTTTTTTTTCAATAAATCTTTAATAAAGATTTCATCAAAAATACAGCACAGAAAAAAAAGGTGACAAATGAAAGTGGATAAGTGTGTTGAAGCCCACCTCCAAAATAAATTTAAAAAGAATCACAACTGATGTTTATCCTTATAATGACGTTGCCAGATTTATGGCATCTATCTTTACAGAGGAGGAAGAGTGAAAGGATGGGGTTGCACAAAAGATCCCAATGGGTCGAAGTGTTACTGGGAGGTGGAAACCTCGGCAGGCCCCACTAAGATAAAATAAGACAAGATCCTTAATAATATTAACCTAATAATGTGCGTGTGCCTGCTTGACCCTACTTTTTGGGATCGGTTCAGTAATACTATAATATTTATTGTTTTGTCAAAGCGAAGACCTCTTATTAGCTATCAGTGTTAGGTAATAATGTTAAAGTATGTATATAAATTCATAAAACTGTTGGTTTTCCAAATAAAATAAAATAAATAAATAGATTCTATTATGCTGAACAATGCAAAACAAATTTGGTTATATGTATATGCTCAGTAAAACTATTTGAAGTTCTTGCGCAGAAGTTAAAAATTTATCTTTTTTTAATCAAATATTATTTATCTACACGTATAACATTAACCTCGACAAAGGCTGGACCGTGGGATACATCAAATTACATGTTTAGACAATAAGACAATAATGTTGACACAAGGTTCCGCAGTTCTACAAGTTCTTGGTGACACTGAGTTTGTAAATATAAATGTTTTTTCGCTTCAAACTTTGTTTCGAACATTGTACCTACTCATAATTCGGAAAAAGTGTTGAAATATGTTTTTTTTCCACTAGTTGTTTTTTAATAAAACTTTTTCAGAACACATAGTTTACTGCGCGTGTAAACTATGTGTGTAAAACCATATTGGTAACCAATAGTTTGAACAGATAGATTAATAAGCAGCTAAATGTTTTCCTCCCTTTTCCTTTAATAAAAATAAACAATGAAATAATCTTTATGTAAAACAACTACTTGTTTATTAATTATAAAAACAAAAGAATAAAGGATGTATACAAGAAAAACATCTAAAGACTGTCTAACGACTATCTAGCAAGGTTAGTGCGGTGAAAATTGGAACATCAGAAAAACTCATTGTTCGGATAAAAACAAGGGTAACCTTATTATTTTCTATGATCACAGAACGAAACATTTTTTATAATCCAATTGTCATGACTTTTATGTTATTAGTAGAGTCAGAACGACGGACGTACGCTCTTAAATCGAGATTGAAAACTGTAATTATAAATGTACATCTTTATTTCATACTACCTAAGAATCAAAATATCACAGGAACCGCCTTGTATGAGTAAACAATTATGTTTATACCTCAATTTTATAATAATATTGTTGTACAATCTGTAAAGCGGGTCAGCACTTTCATTAGTAATGTTATTTTTAACTTCATACTACGTCAATTTGGTTAAAACAATTCTGAAGTTCATTTTGCTATTGTGCTAAATTATAAATACGTATGTACTTGCCTTTTTTATACTTAAGTTAGGTAGGGTAAGACACCGTATAATCAAATAGGTATATAAAAATAATTAGAATAAGTAAATTATTTATTATATAATGAGCTCGATGGTGCAGTGGTTAACACTGAGTCTGTGAGTGCTGAGGTTAAGCAACTTTCGCAAAGGCTGGTCATCGGATGGGTGCCCAAAAATTTATCATCTCGAGCTCCTCCGTGCTTCGGAAGGCGCGTAAAGCCGTTGGTCCCGGCTGCATTAGTAATCGTTAACAACCACCAATCGGCACTGGGCCCGCGTGGTGGTTTATGGCCCGTTCTCCCTATCCATCCATAGGGAAGGCTCGTGCCCCAACATTGGGGACATATGAGCTTATGATGATGATGATGATGATAATAAAACAAATAAAAAATAAAATACCATAAAATGTTACTATAAAAATGTTATCAAAATATCATTTATTAATGTTTAAGTGAGTTTACTTTCAGCAACATTTCCGAATAGTCAAGCTTATTGAAACCCCAACCAATATGTTATTGTAGGCAAGCCTCCGCCTAACTCACTATATCTCAATGTTAGATTAATGGCCCAATCTCTCCATGCGATTAGACCATTGTGCAAAAACATAGGGAAAGACCCGAATTTGTTTCTGACGAAAAGGAGTCATCTAAATGATTAAGGAAGGCACGTAAAACCGTTGGCCTCAGCTGTTGTCGTAAGATTGCAGTTGTTGCGGAAATATCTCTAACAAGTTACACTGATGAAAATAAAATTAATTGAGTTAATTATTGCCTATTTATTATGTAATGTGTCTGCGGCAAACGAGCATACCTAATTTTACTGTTCCATATCACATGACAGTCACATAACAGTGTTTTTAAAACAGAAAATGAAAACCTAACTTAGGTATCTAAGATCAACTGCTTAGAAGCTGCATATTAAATATCTTACTGATGCAACATAGCAATGCTGTCGACACTGCTGTCACGGCGATAGATTGGTTTAAAATCGTGATCAGTCTGAGCATAAGTAACCTAATTGGAAACCGAACCTTGGTACTCTGAATGTAAAACTGCCAGCCTTACCCCTAGAGAATCGGTTGTATTTACGGTTATTTGTTACAAATTAATTAAAGGTAACATTAGGTGCAATATAAAATTAAAACTTAAAATGTGACACGCAAAGCTATTTGGTGCAACCCGTCGCATGTATAGTCAAAAATAACTCTTAGTGACATACAAACCGAAGGGCCCGAGATCAACAGCGAGACATCTACAGTAATTTAAATGAATAATGAACAATACCCAATGAGTAGGTAGGTACGCATAATAAATAATATAAGTTCAACGAACGCAAACACATTATAATTCAACAATCACATCAATATTCTAACGCCTTTCACAAAGTACAGCGTAATAACTACATACAACATACATTGATTATCCGTAAATGTACATGGATTCCATTTTGTTAGCACTTCTTCAAGCTAGAAAATGAAAAAAGTGAACGTTTTTCTTTTTTAACGTCTTGGTGTGAATAGCACATGGGTGTGCACATGGGTGTGTACATGGGTGTGTACATGGGTGTGTGTATATGATAATATAATTAATGATAATAGAAATGTGATATGAATACTCCCCCAAACCCTTTGGGTCTTACAAATAAACAAAGAATAAGCTCCGAATAGTTATTCCGTGTTTTGTCTCTTTTACTCTCATTCGAAATGATGTTTACATGACAGGAACAAAACACGGAATTCAGAGCTTATTCTTTGTTTATTTGTAAGGCACTTTGAGATCACAATTTACAGTAAGTATACGAAATTTTACTAAGATCTAACGCGGACTTTACTAATATTATAAATGCGAAAGTTTGTGTGTATGTATGTTCGTACATTTGTTGCTTCTTCACGCTGCAACGGATGGATGGTTTCGGATGAAATTCGGGATACAGATAGTTTATAACCTGGAATAACACATAGGATACTTTTTATCCAGATATTCACACGGGAACGGGAACCACGTGGGCGAAACCGCAAGCGGCCGCTTGTTTAAAATATGACGTTGTTGCACTGTTTGGTTTCATTCGCAAACGCGCGTGCACGTTCACGATAACTTAGCGGTCAGCTATAATAACCCACCATAATTCTTCATTAATATTCGGGAAAATACAAATTGTAGAAACTAAATAAAGAATGCGTTTTGTTTCATCATTTTTCCGCCACAAAACCAATAAGTAAACTTGTATCTGTGTCTTGGAGTCGTCATATTATAATAAGGTTCTATGCTTGCTTATACAATTGTTATCTATAATCACAGAAAAACTGGACAAAATATACGAGTTGATTCAAGTACCGCAAATCGAAATATAAATATCAAGCGTTCCCGCAAAACATAAAATACTTCAAACTGAAAATCATTTGGGAAAGCAACTTATAAAATCGGCAACTGCCAAGATTGTGTGCCCAAACCTCATCTCACCCCAATTCGCTCATCGATTCCGAAATATATCTATGGCGTAATAGTAGCAGTGTTGCCAGCTTTGGTGTTTGCTGAAGCCGCGGTTGAAACAACATCTGGCAAGCCGGCGGGGTTATTGAAAATCTTATTTTAGCCGCTACGCTACCACGTTTCGGTTGCCTTTACCATCGTGAACTTTTAAGTGCAAAGAAAACGTAGGTAATAATTTGTTGCTTTTTATTATTCTTGGCTATGCGGCCGTTTTTGTAGCAGTCTATACTTTTTAAACACTTTTGTTAGCATGTTTTATTTAATTTAAAAATACATACTTCTAAGTTCCTACTTATTGCGTTTGAAGATTGGGGGGTCCCTCATTTTTATGTTTAGTTATTTACGATTCCATATTATCTTCTGCGCATTACTTACTTTAAAGCAATCAATTATTATTTTTTATATTGTTTGCTACTGGAATTAAATCCACATAAAATACCTTAAAGCGCAAACAATGAGGTTATTAAGGGAACGACGTAAAGGTTCTTGAAAAAACGTAATGCTCTTTTTGTACTTAGTTCCTATTCATTTCTCCAATGCGTTTATAATACGAAAGCAAACTGACGTATTGCATGGCAAAGGAAATTGTGGTACAAGAACTAAAGCGTACTACTTAAGTACGCTTTAGTTCTACGCTAGTAAACATATGAATTGAGTTCTTAATAAAAACAGGAAAGCACACAAGTCGTATAGCTTGTTTCTAGTCCTTTTAGCTAGACTCACCAATTACCATCATACCTAATTCTGCCGATATAATATAATAAGAGATAATAATGTAGTGTTATAGATCAGTTAAAGATATAACATAAAGCTTTTTTTTTATTTGACTGTATCGTTAATGGCAAACATTAGACGAAAAATAACACTTGCTAATATTTAAGGCGCTAAACACTCCGAAACGCGCTCCATATGCATATTTTCTTTAAAAAGTATACAAAACATAACACCACGAAAAAAATATGATAAAAAAGACTATATTTTGCTACAATGTTATTGTTTCCAAAATGCAGAATATGAAATTTCCTCGATACAAAAACAAACTAAAGTCGCCTCTAAACAGTATTTATTTACATGATTTACATGATAAATTACTAAAGTACATCGATGAAATTAAGTATAGGCACATATAGTTATTACAAAAACACTATTCTTTTAATTTTTTAATATGTCATAAAGATTTTAAATAAATAGTTTTTTGTGGACCACGCACTATTTGCATCCCTTTTGCTTGTATGCAGATCGACAGAGAGCGCTGTTTCAAGGTTGCCAGCGCTTTAACTGAGAACATAGGCAAAGACAACCAGTAAAGCAGGATTGTACCCTACGCAATAGGCAGTTACTTCTTCGTACCACGATTAAAAAGGACGCCATATTGTAAAATTACAATCACTCAAATTTAACGTCGCTCATCGCTTACACCAACTTTTAATGTAAGCACACGACTGAAGAACAATACAATCTGAATGGTCGAGCGGTAACGGTCCGCGCCGGTCAAAGCTAAAGATTCTACATATTTATGTGGAGGCCATAACGGTTTGCGCGTTTCTTTTTTATTTATTAACAGTACTCGGACGACGGACACATGTTATTGACGGCCAATGAAGTAGTTTCGTATTGTACTTAAAATGTTGAGTAGGTCCGAAATGTGTTTTTTTTTTAATTTACGTTATCGTATTCAAAACAGAATGCTATAAGCTATTAACCTCAACTTTAATTAGCTGTATCTGTAGTTTTTAGTACGAGTAGGTACATATCCCTCCGGCCGCCTATGAAACCACGGCTATATACGTAACCAGTGTCGTACAAGGAATAATTCTTATTGCAATCGTTTTGGTTAGTGGTAAAGCTGGTTTAAGTCTGCCTAGCTACCATCATCATGCCTAAGTTAATCACTATAGATATAAGATAGCCAGTCGCGCGTTCGTTAGAGATTGCAGGTGAAGTGCGTTTCCACGTTCACCCTTATCATCACTTAACATGAAGCTTTATGAAGTGTTACCATTTCCGCGCTGTAAAGGGTTTTTTTAAATAAAGTATTTCTTTCAACTTGTAGTTTTATATTTTTATATAAAAAACTAATCTTTTATTCTTAGAATATTTGACTTCTGACGTCTCTAACACCAAGGATAGAATTAATCAGTAATTTAGCAGATTTGAGCAGTCTGTATGCATATCGTTTGATATCGCAAAGTGTCAGTTCTTCTTTAAATGTCTAAGAGCATAAAGTTTACATTTACTGTACTGTCAAGAAAAAGAATAAACGTAATAATATATATATAATGCGTTTGCATAACTTGATACACTGGCGATGATTCATAGTCATAATAATGCTGTGTGTGATGCTACATTTGACAATGATGCTCATCCGAGATAATTATAAAAGCCATGTCAAACAAGTCTTAAGTCATATGGAACTCACAAGTGACACCGTTATCGCGCTGCGATGATTTACTACGTTAGATACACACACCGTTTGGGCACAAAATAAGAACTGTAGAAGGCAATATTGCGAGATTCCGTGCCCGTGAGACGGTCTCACTGTGCGTTGCTCGTACGCGTCAAATATACTCGTAAAACTTAACTTCTGCAGCCTTCTTGTTTTGTGGTTAGTGTTTGTACAAACCACGACTTGCATACAACAGAAATATCACAGTTGAAGTCAGCCACTTAAGAAAACAGAGGTTTACGCTTGTTATCATACTAATTGAAGTACTAACAAATTATCTCGCTTTGATAAAACTTATCATAGCAGATAAATATTGTGAAGCGTCAGTACCGTACATACCAATGACCTAATAATTATTGCATGCGATGTGTTATTTAGTGCTCGTTTGAATGATAAAGTGCTAAGTATAAACCATTCAATGTAATAACATGACTTATTACAAGCTCACTAAAGCGTACCTTTGTTTAACCATAAATTGTCGGAATGTACAGCAATTCTATTAACATTGTTGTTCATTGTTGTTGTGAAAGACTTAGATAATAATTATGACAGAAGGTAGCCAGATATTCGATGGCGCAGTGGTTAACGCGCCCGGTCTGCGAGTGCTGAGGTTAACCAACTTTCGCCAAGGCGGGTCATCGGATGGGTGTCTCGAGCTCCGAAGGCACGTAAAGCCGTTGGTCCCGGCTGCATTAGCAGTCGTTAACAACCACTTATCCACACTGGGCTCGCGTGATGGTTCATGGCCCATTCTCCCTATCCATCCATAGAGAAGGCTCGTGCCCCAGCAGTAGGAACATAAAATTGAGCTGATGATGATGATGATTCAGCCGCGAAACTGGGATACTTTCGTCTAAGATTGATGGTATAACCACTAAGGCACAGAAACTGTGAAAAACGCAAATAACAATAAGGAGTTTGACCTATCAATTTCATATCCGACCCCCAACCTACTTAGATAGATAGAGACACAAAACAATTAACCACCATTCACAATTTGAACACATACGGACCTTCGTTCAATTCTGACGATTAGGAGCAACCATAGGCATTGAAGCAATAAAATTAAATCGAATGACACCGCATTAAGGCGTTACAATCGATTCAAGACGCTCGGTGTACAGATCCCTTCACATCAGAATATCCAAAACTGTCAAATTTCTTCAATAAATATCTAACTTTATGCCTACGATTTAAAGTTCAAAATCTATTGAAGAAATTTGACAGATGTGTTAGTCTGAATATGTGCAGGCATGTGTACATTACTTAAATGTACGTCGAGATGATAAGACAGTCCGCACGAGTCAACTCAATAAGACAGGGGCCCACGGTGAACGAAATTTTGCAATTAATAGGACTGACTCATTATTTCCAAACACAATCTTTGACAACATGTGCCGAAACAATGGAGATGGTACATACAGACAAGTCTAAACAATGAATAATTGGCCGGGTGGAAGCGACGAAGGCGGCTGACCTTTCACACTTCCGCGTAACAATCGCTGGTTTGGAAAGTCTTCGTGACAACCCGAAAATATTATCATCTGCCGATTGTATGGGTGGTCCTATACTTGAGGTAGGTTATAACTATAATAATTTTGATTGAAAAACATTGGAGACTATTACTAATACGATCCACAGACAGAGCAACATTACATGAAGAAACTATTAAATTAGTTAGAAGCTATCAACTTTTTTAAAGTTTTCGCTAAGATATAAGTTAAATAAGACGTTACAGCTAAAAACGGCCACTTTTAACTATAACGCCGTATTTAACTAAACCATAACATGTCAGATGTTCATTAGGTGACGTAAAAATGCTAAATTACTTCATTCAAATAGTTTTTTTTCATTGGCGGCGCTAGTGTGCGACGTAAACGCTCTTATACGCTATCACTTGGAGCAATAGTTTATGGTTGCCGCAATGCTAAATATTTTTTTTCTAATCGATAGTCAAAAATCAGTGTATGGCAGGTGGGGGCACTAGTAACTTGACTACCCACAACAAGTACAAAGGAGATGTTCGTTTTTGGGCCCTTATTTTATCACAGTTTTGAAGTGATGCTTTTCTGATAGATATGCCTTCTGAGATGATGTTTCCAAAAAGAAAAAATATATAAAAACCCCCCCAACATAATTTAAAAAATATTTAAAAACTTGAAATCTTGTTTTCTTCATCAAGCTTTTCTTAATATTTTTGGGTCCTAATGAAAGTTTTAAGTGTTTATTATATATTGCTTAACTTATTTATACATTCCAAAAGGTATTTTA
Organism: Eudonia lacustrata; assembly: GCA_947562085.1. Lineage (NCBI taxonomy): Eukaryota > Metazoa > Arthropoda > Insecta > Lepidoptera > Crambidae > Eudonia > Eudonia lacustrata. The sequence continues at coordinate 9,719,449 of OX387318.1, forward strand.
AGGTTTTAATGCAATTTTCTGAAAATAAAACCAAGCGGTTGCTGGCTGTAATGATAGTACCTTTGCATTACTAATTTAAAAAATAAGTTATATTTTTTAAATACATACATTTACATTAGAAAAGCAAAGTTGCCAAGGTAGAAAAAGTTTAGGGTTGCTATTTTAAGAGTTTTTATTATTGACCTTTTTTATTAATTAATACAATTGTTTGGGTATGTTTAAAAGATATATTAATACATGGAAAAGTTCCTTATTTTTTGCTCTTTTCATAAAATATAATTTCATCACTGTAAGAATTAGGGGGCCCAGCCTCCATACAAAAATGGAACATCTCCTTTAACAGATGCTAGATGCAGCAACTGAAATCTGTTGCCATCCATCGAAACTCAACTGGAGTTGCTATGTCTGCGCAGTTTTTTTTGGTTATTGGTTTTATGATAACAGCTAGTTGCGAGTTGCCCCAAGAGAAGAGACTTCAAAATGACTTTGTCTGTGGAGTGTCTGTCATAATTCGTGTCAGTTTCTGAGATTTACTTACAGCCTAACATCATCTTACGAAATTTAAAGCACCGGCTCGAGATACTTGATTTTAGCCGCTTATCCCAGGACCATCCATAATATCAGACTACTCATGCTTTTCTTTTTAAGTTCAACTATTAAATAAGTTAAGATATATTATTACATAATATGATTTCCGCGGATTGGAACACCACTGGCGCACGTGATACGTACACACGTATCACGTGCGCCAGTGCGAAAAATACTTTTCAAAAACCTATTTAAGAGACCTGCCTGTCTCACATTACAGAGTCATAAATTCAATAGTTTGTGTACACTAGGACCTTAAGGATTCGATGGGAGGAGATAGTAATGAATGCATTTAGTGTTATTTTTTTATTTACAGCGAAAAACAAACAAGATTTTTCTTCCAAGTTTCGATAATAATAATAGTTATACAATGTTTTTAGTAAAACAAAATAAGCCGAAGCCATCGTTTGTGTGTGTGTGTGAAATTGGCATTAGTTTTATTGCTTTCCTATATTTATATTTGAGCAATCATTGTAATTTACAATTAACACACTTTCTTCTTTATCGTGTACAGAAAATGGAAGTTGTGCGAACGAGTAACCATTAAACGACGATTTTGTTGATGGAAAGATTATAGAGTATATAGGCTATTTACTTTACAACTTACTTATTACTTAAACAAAAAAATAAAAAGTTAATAGTTTTTTAATCTTTCCTATTAGCTATTACGCTTTTAAAAGAAATAAGTTCACGTCAGTAGTCTAATACAGCAATCGGTGTTCAATCACGATTTCTCACATTCAACCCGAGCGACACCTTGTTCGACAACCCGACGTTTCAAATCGAATTAGCTAGATAAACTTTAATCGTCTCATCCTATAGAGGCTATACAGAACTCGTTAGCAAACTGTTTAATTTTACCGCTTCCAAAACTAGTAACGCGACATCAGCTGCAATATTAACGGTTTCAATTAAATGTGGTTTAATGTTACTGTCTGTGCAATGGTTCGACGGGTGCCTCTTAATCGCAACTTCATATCCTCAAACGGTCAAATATGGCTTATCGACGTCTGAGCCGGGTCACTAATGGGCTTTTAAGGTCAATATTTCAGGGCCCGGCCCATGGTCGCGTCGTAACGCGCTCAGTAATTGGTCCCAGAACCCGACGGGGCAGAATCCACAACTTTGCTTAGGGTTGGCCCTCCTATATAGTGATTTAACAAGAGGTACCAACGAGCTGATATAACGAAAGTTTGAATAATCATAATAAATTATTTTACTTTAACGGCAAAGCTACATATTTTGATTAAGGTGTTGAGTTGGTGTTGTAGAGTTAGGGCGTGTAGAATTAGAAACTTAGCTCTACACGAGCTCTGATAACTTTTTGACAGTGAGAGCCATATGGTCTAGTTTTGGCAACATTTTACTTACATGAAAATGTTATTGGTGGGTTACATAAAATGGTAATTTTTTAATTAATATTTAGAAGGGATTGTCACAAGACGTTTGTTTGTCACAAGAATCACAAGGGTTTGTATCTATTTTTGGTATGTTAATCATATCTAGGTACTTAAATATAAAAGTATCTATCTATATCGTTTTATTATTATCGTCTTATTAAGAACCGACGATTAAAAATAAAAATAGTTTAAGAGCGCAATAAAACTCGACTGGCGTATGTTTATTTGACAAAGAAATAAGTTGAAAATGAATCAACTTTTACGAATCTACTCGTGTTTATTTTTAGATGTCTGATTTAAATGTATAGTGTTCGCATAAAGTTTAGCAGTAAATTGAAAAATATTAATCAGTGATTATTTTTACGGTGTTTACTTACTATTGCGGATAAAGTAAAAGTACTTAGAGTAAAGAATTCGGTGATCTTTGCGTTGCCCGCTTAACATTAGGCTGTAGACTTGTTTGCCCACAAATAAAAACTATGTACAGTTAGGTCCTGTAATTAATCTATATACTAAACGTGAAGCAAAAACTTTGTTCCCTTTTTTAAGAAAATTGCGCGGACGGAGGAGCCTGAAATTTCGTACCCTTAGTTTATAATAGAGAAGGTTATCTGAATGTAAAAATAGCCTAAAAATACATTAAATCAATAAAACAAACATTACACACACTACCATATATTTGACACGGCACACGCATATATACTCTTTTCAAAAATTTCAAAAATGGAATAGAAGCGGCCGAAATCTGTCAATGCCAATCCACTCACATTCTATCTTTTTTAATTTTTAATTAAACTTTTTAATTTTTATTTTTTTTATTTAATTAAATTATTATTAAAACAATCCGTGCAGCTTTAATAAAATTACGGTCGAATTTTGACCACTGGGCGACCACTAGTTTAGATAAATAAGCAAAATATTATTTTTTGTGTAAAAGTTTATAAACTTCACACATTGATTGGAATTTTTTTAACCACCAGATAAACAGTTAAAAAATTAAATTAAATATTAGTTTATTGATTGCTTTTTAAATTGATTACACCAACATTCGTTTACATTAAGCGAAATGTAACAAACACTTAAATAGTAAAGAAAAGGTAGAGCGGCGACATTTGGCAACAATTCTATAAAAAAAACAGTAAAATATTATTTGTTTGCATGTTTTTTTTTACTTTTTTTGCTTCATCAACACTCAACATTGTTAGGTGATTCAGTGTGAATGTCAATAATACATTCATGCACCATCCTACTCTTGATTCAAACGTTTTTGATCTCCAAATATTTCTTAATATCTCGAAATTATAATTATCGACAGCCCTAAGAGACTGGCGTTCACAACTGGCGCTTAGGTAAGTTATATTGTTAAGACTCAGCCTTCAGTAAGTCAGGGTTACAGGGTCCTGACTGAAATGTCTAATTAGTCCCGTTTATATTTAACCGTGATTTAGTTAAATCAACTTTGGACCGTTTGACCTTGGTCGGCTATTACGCATCGGCTACTTTAATTAAATCATTTAGTCCTGACATTTTAATTAATAATTAAATTTCTCACTTTAGTATCGGAGTAACACCTGTAACACCTGCCTTAATTTGCCTTAATAGTTTGAAATGTAAAGCCCGTCACAGACGCAGCTATGATATATATTATAGCGAGACATATTACGATATATTATCCATAGCAATCTTCGAGCAACCACAGACGGAGCTATAATATATATTTCTATTACGTCACCAAAATATGTGGACAGATATATCAAGAAATATTAATATTATATTATGGTATACAGCCGCGGACTTAATGAGGGCAAAAATATATATTATAGTATAGCTACCGTGTGTGGTGGATTGCTATAATGTAATATAGCACATCATATTAATATATATTATAGCTAAGTCTGTGACGGGCTTAACTCCTAATACGAATCTACTTATATTTGTATATAATTTTAGCCTGACGTTTGCTCATTTACGAAAGACTGAATGCCTAGCGCGAGTTTTATTTACTATTCGAATTCATTGGATCACGTTAACAAAAACAAGAATTCGTATGATATTAGAGCAGCGTCTACTTGTGGCAATCGAGAAGTTACATGCAAATTATCATTTTCGCTAACGTAATCGAGTGGCAGATAAAACTCGCACTTATACTTTAATTAAAAAAGAATATTTGGAAAATAGAAATGTCAAACCGCTAGTGGTAAAATAAGAAATAAAATTATTCTGCCGCTAGTTATTAGGTATTACAATTTGTTCCATAATGCAAACAAACAAAGTTTAATTTTAGATACATATCAAAGTAGCGTAGTTTCTATAGCGTTCGGTCGTAAAGTCTGTTGGTTAGGTTAATTTTTTTTTCCTGAGCGAAGCGTGGCGTATCGAGGGCCAATCACGGAAGGATATACTAAGAATATACTTTTATTATTTAATAATAAAAGTATATTTTAATTATGATATTCTAATTTTAAATATGACACTCTTAAGTGTGGCTAATAAGTGTGTACTAATAAGTTGTGGCAGAATAGCTTTTCATGATAGTTTGCCGCTATAGGAACTATTTCACTACGCTACTTTGATGTGTATTTAAAATTAAACTTTATTAGTTTGCAATATGGAACAAATTGTAATACCAATAACTAGCGGCACAATAATTTTTATTCATATTTTACCACTAGCGGATTGATATTTTTATTTACCAAATAGCCACTGGTGGCAACCTAGACACTTCCATTAAAAAAAAACGAAAATTTCTGCTAAATATAGTTTTATAATAACTTATAAATTTTCATCATAACTGATTTGGGTCCAGAGATATTGATTATCCTATCTGACATCTGGTTAACCAATAACCACAGGCTTGACAACGGATATAGTACTACGTGAGTAACAAAGCTGCTACTGAAAGATGCTATACAGGCATACAAATAAATATAGCTTTGATTAAATAAACGTATTTTCGAAAAAATATAGGTTCACGAATAGGGGATTAATGCTTGTATAAAAAATTGTATGAAAGATGTGTAAGATGTTGTTATGTTTAAAAACCGGCCAAGTACGAGTCGGACTCGCGCACGAAGGGTTCCGTACCATTATTTATAAAAACAGCAAAAAAATCATGTCTCTTTGTTGTATGAGAGCTCCATTTAAATACTAATTTTATTTTTAATTTATTATTTTACTTTAAAGTGACTAATATAACTCAACATTCCGTGAATATTTCAAGCGTCTACCTGTTGCCGTTACCAATATCGAGCAAAAAAACACGTTTGTTGTATGGGAGCCCCCTTAAATATTTATTTCATTCTGGTTTTTAGTATTTGTTGTTATAGCGGCAGCATAAATACATCATTTGAGAAAATTTAAAATGTCTAACTGTCACGGTTCATGAAATACAGCCTGGTGACAGACGGACAGCATCGAATGGAAAGAGCAGCCAGGTATGAAAAACTCCAAATCCTTCCTAGGCGAAAACGCCTTAGCACGGAGTAAGTTCATATGCGGAGGCATCAGAAGGCAGGCCCAATTAACTATCGGTGCCTTGACAGGGCACTATGCCACAAAACAAATGCTTCACAGAATGCACCTTTCAACAAATAGTTTGTGTAGGGCATGTGGAGAGGAAACGGAGTCAATGCAGCATCTACTGTGTGACTGCGACTCTCTGGCTAGGAAAAGAATGGGACTCCTGGGGTCGGCCTATCCGAAACCGGAGCACTTCAGGCTCTTCGCTCTTAAGGACGTTGCCAAACTTATGGCATCTATCTTTACAGAGGAGGAAGAGTGAATGGATGGGGTTGCACAAAAGATCCCGATGGGTCGAAATGTAGGGAAACCTCAGCAGGCCCTACTAAGATAAGATAAGATAAGACAGATGGACAGACAGATGGACAGACAGACGGACGGACAGCGGAGTCTTAGTAATAGGGTCCCGTATTACCCTTTGGGTACGGAACCCTAAAAATTAAGTTAGAATCAAATAAATGTTTAAAGTTACTCTACAACTCTACATCACTAAAGCTTGAAATAGTGTTTACTTGTATTTATAACAACTTACTCAGAATCTCTTCTCCTCCTCCTCCTATTGATCCTCTAAATAAAGTAACTTAAGTTTTTATGATATTCACTGAATTGGTGTTACCAAAGAATAAGTGAAAAAGTAAATATTAAATTAATTTAAACTAAAAAATCAATTTACAAATGAGACAGTAATGCCTGATTTCACCATGGACCCTTAAGTTTTAGGTGACCCCTAAGCCATGTTAGGTGACAGTTGTTGGAGCAAAACCGTCACCTAAAATGGCTTAAGGGTCACCTAAAACTTAGGGATCAATGGTGAAAATGGGCATAAGAGACAGAGAAAGTACAATAAATAAAGACAAGACAAGACTATAAATTATTAACCAAGATACAGAAACATAACCATACTCAACACTCAAAAGAAAACTAACAAATTTAAATTAAATACCTAGCTTATAAAACATGTCCTCCAACTGTGAAATTAAGATATTTTATACAATTAGACACGAGCTTTAAAATTATCAAATTGAAATCTTATCTGTATCTTGAATCCTTAAAGTAAAATTACAACGATTTACTGTGCTACCAGCGGAAAACGGTGGTCGCATCTGAATTTAAATTGTCAGCTTGCTCGGCTTTAAGGAATGCCATTTTAGAATAAAAATACATTTAAAAAAAACTTTTTTTTATCTCTACGGTGTATCTCTTTGCTTTCATTTCACCTCATGGTTAGTGAGGTCAAGGCCACGCACAACATCCAAGATATGCACCTACTGAGGAACTGGCTGTCCTATGACTAACAGTCGAACACAACAATGCTAGCATTGTTGCTATTGCGACGGACTTTGTAGGTATGATGTTTAAACCACCTCTGTGGTCTAGTGGTCAAGGCCACTGGTCTTAGACCCAGAGGTCCTGGGTTCTGTTCCCAGAGGGGAGCACATATTGTGTGCTCGATTTGGTTGGTGGTAGGGCACGTTTAAGTCCGCCTGACTAGCTACCACCATCTTATATGTGGCCTTAATATAACTGTTAGTAACATTGTTGTGTTCCGACAGTTAGAGATAACAAAAACACAAATGTTGAAAAAATTTCCACAAGCAGAATTTGAACCTGCACCCTTTTGACATACATTTTATAAATAGCTTGCCTACTTCTTAACTAATCATCAGTATTTGTAAAAATATTATGATCGGATGTTAATGACGGTAGTTGTTGACATTGAGTAGGCGCCTTTAGTGCCTTTGGCTTTCAAAGTAAAAAAGTAAATAGTGTTGAATAATTTCGCCGGGCTGGTTAGAACCAAGATAACTCAATGAGAGAGCACCTGACCCGGTATGTCAGAAGGGTGCAGGTTCAAATCCTGCTCATGGATTTTTTTCAACATTTGTGTTTTTGTAATTTGTTCGCAACAAACCAAAAACATTTTAGTTAGAGATAAGATAGCCAGTTTCTCAGTAGTTGAGGGTTACGGGTAAAGTGAGCTTCCACTTTCGGTCTTATCATTACTTAACAACTGGTGAGATAAGGCCAGCTGTTTACCCATACAATATTAAAAAAATTAGGAAGCAAGTACTTATAATGTCCCTACGCTGCGTCTGACCAGTGGCTTATAGCCACTAGACCATAGAGAAAATGTGTTTTCTTTGTAGTTGCGTGTATCAAAAGAAGTTGCATTAGATTGCGACCTGTTTGAAATAACAACCTGTTCAAATAAAACCTGTTTAGAATTACCTGTGTTCATTAGTCTACAATCATTGCTTATAGAATCGGAATTAATTACTAAGATAGTTACTACTATGACTCGTTTTATTAAATAAGTGAGTAATTTTCCGTTATAGTTTTTAATAAGTTGATATTATTATTAGGTCCTTACCTATGAAATTGACGTTATGTATGAAGATTTTTTCTAAAATTATATTTTTCATACTAACGTTTTTTTTTTTTAATTTCCTTAGCATCTATTTATGTTAACACTATAAAAATTGTAGAGAAGCGTGTTTGTTTCACTAGCTAAATATAGCATACATTAAAAAAAAATCAAGACCCCTTTTTTAACTTTAGTTTAGTAGTTTAGCTTCGTGCGATTAGCACATTTAGCCAGTATTAATGAAATTTTTCTTACAAGTAATACATAAATACACAATTCCTTCTAGTACATAATGATGATGAATGATAATACAAATTAGAATGATAATGGATAATAGATAATAGAAAAACCCCTCGAGTATCTCAGTAAAGATGTGGGGCTTTACTAAGTCCTCGGGCAGACTTCTTGAGAGAATATGAAAAGTGAAGTTACACTGTTTTGTTTCATTTGCCAACACTCATACACGCTCACGAACACTTAACGGTTAATAATCCACCATTATTTCACATTAATATTCGACATACACAAAATTTTGAAAATAAAACAAAACCGCAGATACAACTCTTCACTTTCCAAGAAGTCCCAAGACCCTTCAAAGCTACAATTAAACAAAAGGTCAATTCCGTAAAAAAAAAATTTAAAAAAAATAACAAAATGAATAATCATTGTTAGTCCTGTAGCCTAAGTAACATAGTCCTAATTAAAGGTGTATAATAATATTAACATCCGGTAATGACTTTTAGAAGTAATACACCTAATAATAAGTGAAAAAAAACGTCTATTTCATAGCATTACCTATATACCTATTATTATTCTCTTTATTAAATACATCATAAGATTTTGTTTTACAATATTTTATATAAAAACATATTTACAATATAAAATATTATAAAAAACTTAACCTAGGTTGCCACCGGCAGCGGGGATAGACCCAAGCTATCGGTGGTTAGGGCTGCAGAGTGAGGAACCTCCTAACAATAAGTGCCGTGTCAAGGAGTACTGCCTTTTGCATCTGACCCTTGACCCAATCTTTCAGCGAGAGCCTCTCTAGGTGTTGATCGAGGCTCTTGGCTAAAACACCGTTTGCCGAAACGACTATCGGTACAATAATGGTTGGATCCACATCCCACATGGCGGTAACCTAGTGAGCCAAATCAAGGTACTTAGATACTGAGCTTGTCTTGTCCTTCTCGGCTTTCACGAGGTTCTCATCATGAGGTATGGTGATATCAACCAGTATTGCCCGGCGCTGGGACCGGTCGACCACCACGATATCAGGCTTATTAGCGACAATAGTCCTGTCCGTAATGATAATATAGCGTTCCCAGTAGAGCGTTGCATGACCATTTTTGAGTACTGGCGCAGGTGCGTATCATTATTATTTTATTTATTTAATAAGTATTAATCATTTTTATCCAAGTGACCATGAGAGTTTTAAATATTATTAATCTTATCTCCTAAAGAATTAACATTAGCAGTACATTTAACTTCTAGTGGCCGAAAGGAAAGTGCTGAGGAAGATTTTGGGCCGAAAAGAGCAGATGATGGCAGATGATGGAGAGTTAGAAAGAACAAGGAGTTGGAAGAGTTGGTGACTATCCCCAATATTATTGGATGAGACTAAAGGCACACCAGACTGCGGTTGCTCGGACACGTTGAGCAATAGGGGAGGATCGGGCAACAAAGCGTGCTTACTTGGGAGTCCCTAGGGGACGACGACCAGTTGGACGCCCAAAGTACCACTGTATGGACGAAGGACCTACATGAGCTCCTGGAAACCAGCGACTGGCAAGGGATCGCGCAAAATAGAGAGCAGTGACGTCACCTTGTGTCGGTGGCCAAGACTCACTTTGGGTCGCTGAGCCATCGGAGTAAGTAAGTACATTTACATATATTTTAAGCTTACGTCAAGATTGTAGCTGGTGCACAGGCATTACCTGAAAAGCAAACAAAAGAGGATTTATTACGACACTGCTTTCTAAATATGCCTAATAGTAATGCTCTTAAAAATCAGTTACATAATATTAAATAACCTTGTTTTTATCATAAATTTTATGGTAAACCGAATGTGCATCCTAAAAACAGTTGACAAAACCTAATTAATACTATAAAGAATAAAAGAGGACACAATAATTCATAGTTCTTATATTTTGATAAGTCTAACCTGGTTTCTTTTTGGAATTCACTACATCACAATGGCGTTAAATTGATACACGTACCTACACATAATAATATCACAAAAGTACAAACACGGTATGTGTTTGTACTAAACTATATTTATGCTGAAATTACTAGCGAAGTAATTTTGCTGATTTGGTACATTACCCCGCTAAAGACCAGCATCGTTACTAATAGCCGAGTTTCTTTATATTTACGGTCATCTTGATTGACTAGGCAATCAAAGGGTTCCGTACGTCCTATGGAAAACATAACAAAATATTAAAGAAAAAAGGACTGATATAAAAGTTAAAGGCGGGTTGGCGATCGCAGTATGGCCTACTGTTTGAGGGAGGCTCTGCTGCCCGTCTCCTGAAGGCGGTTTTCCCTTTGTCGCCTTCTACGACTCCTACGAGAAGATAGGGGGTAATGCTATTCTAAGCCGGCATCACACGGCATAGCCGGCATCACACGGCATAAAGAACGAAGGAACGAACGAAGAATATTAAATCGGTAGATTTCTTCGGTTGGGTTAGATCGTTTAAAGTATATTTTTCTTACTGTCGAAACCGATTTCATAGTAATTGATAAAAATACGAACTATGCAATGTAACACTCATGAGCCATTTTCGACAGATTTGTTTAACAGTGATACTTCTTTACAATATGAAACACAAAATAAAATCAAGAACAATTTTTAAGCAGATGTTACTTTTAACACTGACCTAGAACATTACTAAGCCGGAACAAACGTGGGTCTATAATTAACGATAATTACGCGATTCTAAACTTAAACATACTTTTCAAGTTCATTGTTAAAAGAAATAAGTCTTAGTATGATTCATAATTTCCTAGAATGAATGTAAGTGTTGATGAACGGAGGGGGAGATAGAGTTCAAAGAGTGATGGATGGATCAGGTGACTGGTGATGGCTGATAGAAGAAGAGTGGAAGAAACGGAAATTTTGTGCCGTCTCCAAGCAACATGGGACCAGGGGCAGGAATATTATTTCCTAGAAGACTCTTAAGAATATGAATGCCTAAAAGGTATTTTGACACTTATCTACCATTACAAGCATGGTGTACTACGCTTAGATGCTCACAAAAAATAAAATAACTGATCCCAATCTAGGGTAAAAACGTTATACGAACAAACTAGAATAAACACATTTTTCACGGAGTGTAGATAATATTGTACGCTCGCTTAACTATCTGGTTTATATGCAAACGATTTAAAGATACATCGCTTCAATAGTTCCGTGGTACTGAACAACAGTTTATTAACGGGTCGCAAATATATTTTGTGTTCATATTAAAATTATAATCTTACAAAAATTTACGTAAGGTATTTTAATTCTGCGTAATAAAAATCCGTATTTAAGACTCACAGGAAGATAAACATTAAAATGAAAGAGTATTATTTCAACTTAAAGTTTATTAATTCTTAATACGGTGTGCCTACAAGGTACAAGGTATGTATCATATGCTGCTAACTTCATATTGAACAGTCATCATTGGATATTTTTGATTCATGACCACGAATAGGCAATATGCTGACCTCATATGTTTTGTTTCAATATCTAGCTTCTCGCGGCGTCGACTGCAAATTATATGTTTATCTCCGTTCCAGAATGTCTAGATAATGGCTAGAAAGCCTGATAGCCGCTCATAATATCACGTACACCAAATTGCTGTTGAAAGCTACCATAATACAATTCATGGTTGCATTACTCTCCGAGTCCGAGTGTATCAGCTGCGTTATGCGGACCGTTGTAATCGAAAACTGGCAAGTAGGTACCATGCTCACCACACCGGAGTACACATTAGGTACACCTTACTCGATTGTAATATGACCTATTTCTGCATGTCTGACATGTCAACGAGCGGTTGTGAGTTTTGATAAGGACGTTATTGTTGTACCAAACGCATTGGCAGAACGATAACCATGTTGCGGATAAACGGCTGATTTAACTACTTGTTTTGAAATAGGAAAATTTTAAGTTATGCGTACCTACTTTTTTTTATTATATTTGAATGCCGATTACACAACTCACTGTTGTAGTGTTTATGGCTGCAGTAAAAATATAATCATGTTAAGTTTATAACGGCACGGAAATTGCTAGCTTAAAAATATTTGTTTAAAAGACGTGGTGTTTTGACGAGTACCTGAATGTGCCAATAGTTATGTGGAACTATAGTACTGTGAAATGAAATGAAATTTATTATAACTTTACACACACCAATCAAACAATGTTTAACAAAAAAGAATATAAGTAAACAATATATACCCAAGTAAAAATGTAGTTGTAACCAATTAATGGAATCAGGCGTTATTTTGCGGAATTATATTTTTTTTTAGTTGTAACCAAGTAAATTAACTAATTATTAACCTAACTTACGAGTACACTTAATATCCGCGCCTTACATAAACTAACAATACAAGTATAATCTACTTTACCTATATCAATTAGAATGCACGTGCTACGTTAAAACCCGAAGATACATTATAATTTTTGCAACTTAAACTTACCAATAATACGAGTAATACGAGTGTGATGACGTTGTGTATGAACATTAAATGCTTAGCTGTCTGTATATCTCTGTCTCAAAGCTGTTAGCCTGTCTATCTGTTCTCTTGTCTACGCATCACATGGAAACTATTGCATGAATTTCAATGAAACTTACATAGTTATAGCTGATTATATTGCAACGTTAAAAATATTTTTTATTCTGAAAAAAGAAGGGAGTTTCCATGCAATTAAATTACAGGTTATATTAAGTTTGGTTACTTTCACGAAAGCAATGGTTAATTTATTTTAAAAATAACAAAATAAGAGATTTCTTCCTAACATTATAATACGGGCACAAACGTCCAACCCTGCGCAACATTAACACCTTTTCTTACACGAGCATTAACAAAAAAACAATTTGATGATTTCCAGCCAGGTATTGTTTTTACTGAAGCAAAACTCTACGCGAAAAGAGTTGCGGTCACGGTTAGTAGCCATACAAATCAACATCGCACAAAAGTTAAATAACTGAAGGCACGTTTGTACAATGATCGATTCAATTACCATCTATCAAAGCAAAGTAGTGACATCATACGTACTAGCAATCGAGCGGCCTATTCTAACCACCTAAACGGTATAGCGATAATCGAATTAATCAAACAGCTTTGAGAAAATGACTTTCTCACGACTATTAAAGTCTGGTTGGTACAGCAATGTACATTGCGTTTTATCACCTGCCAGTGAGTCGTTAGCGCAAACTGCCTTATGCGGTTCAGCGTGTACAGTACATGGCTATACTTGACCGAGGAATGGCCTCAGGTGACACCGCACTCAGCCGACCTCTACCAAGCAACTTGACCGGCGAACGATTACTCGATTGTGTGGGTGCCGCGAACGCGATCGGACCCACATCGACGCATCGACGGATCGCGTGGTGAATGCCGGCGGAACCTGTTCGTAACTCAAGCTGCTGATGCACTCATTTCTCACTTGACAACTTGTATGCGATTGCGATCTCGGAATGAATGCAAATATTAATATTTTAATGGAAACTTCGTTTTAACCTTTATTGAAGGTTAAATTTTCTATAAGCATTTTAGTATTAAATATAAAGTTCAAGGAGTCGTTACATAAATAGCCACTTGTACACAAATACTTTCATAACAATAATCATTTTGCAAAATGTTTATTAATTTTAAGCTAATATTATTCAGAGCAATTCTAAATTATAATAAGATATTATTACGGTAACAAAGGTAGCAAAATGAGGCAACTTTTGTATAGAAATAATATTGATAGTAGTTATTAAATTTTTGTTACGTCTCTACTAAAAAGGTTCATATATCTCACCATGACTTTACAAATAAGTCTAGATTCTAGATTATATCTGCCAGTTTGTGAGATTTTTAGAACTTACGAGATTATAATAGGCACTTCTTTAAATCTTATTCTTGCCATCAGAATAATATCTTACTCTTGCGACATATTATTCTGATGACTATGTACTACTCGATGGTTATAAATTGTTACGGCTCAAATACTCGAGCACATAGCTAGCTGTTCTAGATTTTTCTAATTTCATTCACACGGTTTTGCTTCACCGTACACAATTAAAATTTAATGAGCACATTTTGTTCGCTTGGATGTAAAGTATCAAATCTTACGAAACAAAAGCCGGCTTCGACTTAATTAAAATTGCTAAGTATCGTGATTTACCGAATAATCTTGTGACATGATTTTTTGATTGTCATTATGTTAGTGTAATCAGCTATATCGTATCAATAAACAGTTTGTATAGCTAGTTATTGTTCATTCAACGTAAAAGATATACTAAACAAGCCACTTAGCACCAGCTGCTTACAGCGTTTTTTGCTTTATCAACTTACAGAAGTAATATATAACTAACAGAGTGTAAAATAACTTTTTTATTATTAAGAAAAATCAATCAGCCGCTGAGCTACCGAGGCCCGCTATAGCTCAGCGGTCAGAGCATTGGACCGGATATCCAAAGGTCGTGGGTTCGATTTCCACTCGAGCTTCCTGAGGCTGGTTGATTTTGTTTAGTAATTTTTATTTATCTTGTAGATATATTTAACATTGTGAATGGAAAATTCAAAAATAATTACAGTGTAATGAAGTCCAAGACAAAACCAGCAATGAATCATGATTTAAAATTGCTGTGAAAGGCAGAAGCACATTACATTTGACGACCTCCTTGGTTGAGTGCTTTGTACACCGGTTTTCATGGTGTCGCTATCTCTGAGGTCCCGGGTTCGATCTCCGACCGGGTCAATTTAGAAATTATTGTTTTTCGAAATTGTCTCGGGTCTGGGTGTTTTCTATGTATAATAAGTATGTATTTAAGTATTTTAAGTATGTTTATCCGTTGTCTAGTAATCATTTAACGAGTTTCATAACGAAGCTTCTCTTGGGCTAGATAATTGGTGTGAGTGTAGGAAAGTTTTTTTTTTTTATTACATATAAATTAATGTAATAGAAATAGTTTACGTACGTTTATTAGTCAATAAAAAACTATATTAAAGACAGAGAGCCTAGTGAGAGTTTTTTTCGCCGAATTCACGCTAACAAAAAGGAGATATGGCAAAACTCACCCCGTTTTCGTTAAAGTGATCAAATGGTTAACGAAACACGCACTAAGCACTCTTTTTGTACCTATATTTTATTACATCTATATAAAAAAATCAATTGCTGTTCGTTTGTCTCGCTAAAACTCGAGAATGGCTGGACCGATTTGGCTCATTTTGATTTTGAAATATTTGTGGAAGTTCAGGGAAGATTTAAACGGTGAGAAACATAAATAATAAGTAACGGAAAATACTAAAAACGACAATTTAATTTTCCAATACAAAATGATTTGTTTGTTTTGTTGTCATGGAAACTGTCAAAGCGGTACGAAGTCCGCCGGGTCAGCTAATGTATATAAGCTGACTCGCGGTGACAAGATCTTGTCACTGTTTAATATATGCATTGCTATAAATGAGAAAAAACATACATACATACCTAGGTACGTCGTGCATTCTTATTCGTAGTATTTTGACCCTACTTGTGCGGTTGTGTTCGGAGTTAATTTAATTTATTTAAGACGTGTGATGCCCTTTCGTGCTGACACCAAAACATTTACTGGACAATCGTTTACGATTATATTTACACCAAAGACATTACTAGTGTTGTAAAAGACGAACTCACACATAACTATAAAAACTCGACATTTCAAGACTAAGGTTAACATTTAAAATGGCAACGCGATAAGACTCTTTGGCTTTTAGTGTTGGACATTTGACAGATCTTAAATTCTTAATGCCACAAAAACTAAAGTGTTTTGACAAGCATTTTGGCCGGTTAAAAGGTGGCTTAAAAGGGTTTAATAATCGACAAGGCACTGAGCTTCAGCTTTGGTACATAACTGAACTGATATCATAAATTATTCTAAGGTTGGATTGTGGGTAAAAAAATATACAAAAGCACTTATACTTAATTTTATGAATATTTTTTTTTTACTTTTACTTTGCCTTTGTTATCAGATTTTTCTAATTAGTTCGAACAAAACTCTATCAAGTTGGTATGTTGGTTGATAAGTCGTGTGTTACAGTAAATATTTGTGTTATATAACAGAGGAGGCACTACAAACATTTAGTCTCTAGAGAATGGCCCGTCAACCGTATAAGTATTATAACTAGGCCCAACAAATTTGGTACGTACGTCATTCACCCTTATTCGTATAGTCTTAAAGCATACAATAAACCAAATGTTGGAATGTCTAGAGATTATATGCCTTATGCAAATAAGGTCAAACATATCATCAATTAGGGTTCCGAGCCCAACTTAATTGGATCATCTGAAATACTTTAAGCTTGCACGGTGACACCTTATATCCGATTTCAAAAATCAATACTAACCCTCTTTCTATGTCGACCGAAACACATACTATTATGGGTATCGTACTTACGTAGTAGTTACGTCTGTTACGTAAAGTAGGAAATATTATAAATGTAATATATTAAATCAGATAGTGTCATACAAAATTCATTTTTAAAACAGCTCCTAGGTACTAGTTATATGCCTAGCACAGTCGTTTATCGTTTAATTTTTTTTTTGGGAAGCTTTCGTTCATAGATAAATAGTAAATTCAAAGTGATATTAGTTTTTCTAGGCAGATATGTTAGTTGTTAACAACTAAATACCAATCCGCACTGGGCCCGCGTGGTGGTTTACGGCCCGTTCTCCCTATCCAATAGGGAAGGCTCGTGCCCCAGCGGTGGGGACATAAAAATGAGCTGATGATGATGATGATGTTAGCCTGTAAGGTATATTTTATATAGGCCTACTATGTTATTTACCATTTTTTGTTGTATAAATTCAATTTATTATTATTATTAAATCTGCTTAGAATAACACTAATATGACAAAATTATTATTTATTTTTTAATCCTTCCGTGTATTAACGGGATTGTGTTTGGCATAGACACAAAACATGCCATAAATAAGAAAAGAAGACGATGATATTATTAGAATAATGTTGTCGGACCATTATGTGTTTAGCAACAACCAATAGGAAGTGGGTATAGTGACCTGAGGCAACGATTTTGTAATAGTTTTTTGAGAATTTCAAATATTACAATATTATGCTGCTTACGATTTTTGGTAAAAACTTTCCTTATTTGTAATATTATTTTCTATAATTTTATTAAATGTGAATATTGTTAACTTGTTTCCTATATAAAAATGAGATGAAACACAGTTTCGTTTTTATATTCTATTCGTTCAACAAGAATGCTGTCGCTACGGCCGTTGAACCCAGTAATTGAACGTTCAAAAAGTTGATGACGACGATTATAATGGTAGAAATTTAAAACTCAAGGACAACTCGTACGCACAGCTCACTTAGCAAACTTTCACCTGAATTTCGCAATTTGTTTCGATAACTGCACCGGGCCTAACCACGTATATGCGGGCAAATTCCCTTTCGTTTAAATCGCTCAGTTGGAAGCGCTCCCTAACCGAGCACATCCGTAAGGCGACAATAGTGGAACTACAATTGCATAGTGATTATCTGTGTAGCACAGATACGTAACTCTAACGATTATCATGTTTAGCGTTATTATTAGTGTTTATATGTACCTCTAGGTTGCGTAGAGTGGCATGGAAAGAGCGATTGCTTGGGGTCTCCCTTCGAGACCGGAAACGCAATGACTGGATCCGAAATAAGACCAAAGTCAATGACGTCATGGCTGTCATAGCAAAAAAAGAGTGGACATGGGCAGGACACATCGCGAGAATGGACAAGAGTCGCTGGACAAGGCGAGTCCTTGAATGGAGACCAAGAGCTGATACAAGAGGGCGCGGCAGACCACCGCAGCGCTGGATGGACGACATTCGACGACATGGAGGCTGGGACTGGATGAGCCGGGCATAGAATCGGCAGAAATTGAAGAAGAGGGAAGAGGTCTACATCCAGGATTGGATCTCGAAGGGGCCACCATAATGATGACGATGATATGTACTCTTAAACGTATGCATTCCATTATAAGCAATGATTTAATGGGGTTTAACGCAACGCAGCAACGTATAGATTGCACCCCGTCTGCAGATGTCAATGGGCAGCAACGCCCACTTCCTATCAGGTGGCTTGCCTGTTCGTTTGCTGTCTTACAAAAGAATAAAATGAAATAAACACCTACCTACAATAATAGATATTTTTTGAACATTCAGCGAATTTACAAAAAAAAAGAAGGCTATCAATTCGGTTGATATAGGTATTTTTGTTACGGAACGTGTTCTTCCATGATATTGGGAGAATTTTCCATTATTTGACGTTGCAAATGATAGGAAGAAAGAAATACCCTTGCTGGGTTTCTAGCTGGTTCTTCTCAGTACAAGGTTCCCCGCCCTGTTGAGTTATGAACCGTAATAACTATTCATAAGAGCTCAATAATATAAAACATAGTAATTCCATGTTTGTCTCTTTTAGTCTAATTTGAAATCACGTTTACATGGCAGGAACAAAACACGGAATAACTATTCGGAACTTATAATATTTGGTTTTTTTGTAAGGTACTAATTCGTTGAATAAAATTTTACATTTTGGCCCATCACCACAGCCGTTGCGGATCCACTCGAATCGTTAAGTACTTTAAAAGTTATGCCTAGTGTATGCCTAACTAAGTATATAGTTCGCATTAGACTCCGTCAAATATTTCGTCGAAAGTTTCTATGTACCTACTTCTTTCTTTTAAAACCGTAGCTTTTTTGACAAGTCTATAGTAGGAAGGAAGGCACGTATGCGCCATGGGCTCCTTTTTATCCCGGTCAAACGCAATGTTCCCAGGGGAACAGGATAAACTCCTTTATTACAGGCTGAATTACGCGCGTGCGTAGCCAGCAGCGAAAATAGGTACCTAGGAGATAACTGCTTACATTGCTCTATAAGACTGCGATTCCAGAGTTATGTGCGAGGTAGCTAATAGGTGTGCGAGGAAAAAATCCACCAATAGGACTAGGTAATACTCCATTTTACACCGCAGGAAAAAGGAAGCAATCCTATTGGCGCTTAGCTACCTCACACAGCTTTGATGGAAAAGCAGACTTAAGAGGGATTTTGTTTTATATTTAAATAAAAAACCCGCTAACTTAAGAAGGTTTATTCTTTATTTCTTGATTTCTTGCTAAACATTTTTTTTTAATATGAATGCCGCCCCTAAATCGTCTAAGATTACAATTATAATTAATTGATATATATCCTACAATTTATTCATAAGTATAATTTAAAATATAATTAATTTATGCTAACAAATTTTTATTGAAATGGTGCCAAATAATATTTTGTTTCCTTATCACTTGCGCATGCAAAAAACATTGTGTTATGATGAGGTACCTTTGCATTTTGTAAACTTCTAGTTAAGCTATTATGATCATGGTAACAAAGTGGTCTGCGAATTCCAATGTTGATTGTAATTTTTTTTAAAGTATTTGTTCGAGCCTTCCATGAAGATGGCAACACCACAGGGACTACGGGACATAAACCACCACGCGGGACCGCCTGATTGGTTGTTGTCAACGACTGCTCATGCAGCCAGGACTAACGGCTTTATATGCCTTCCAAAGCACGGATTTTGTAATAATATAGTCTGGTAATAATGATAATAATTAACGGCACGCATTGTGAGGAGGTTCCTGTCTCTGGAGCCTTAACCACCGGTAGCTTGGACCCTGGTCCCGATGCCGGCGGACCCCTATTTTTTATATTTCTTTAAATGTTTTGTCTGTTTGGTTTTTAGAAAATATTTAAAAATGAAAAGTAATATGTGAAAAAATAAATAAAGGAAATAATAATTAAAATGTATTGAGTGACATTTACTGCGATGAACAATTGTACAATCAACGTACAATTTATTAGGTATTTACTTAGACTAGACTAGACTAGACTAGACTAGACTAGCGGTCGCCCAGTGGTCGAAATTCGACCGTAATTTTTATTAAGGCTGCACGGATTGTACCCTAAGCAATGAAAAATTAAAAGAGATAGAGTGTGAGTTTGGATTGGCCTTCACAGATTTCGGGCGCTCCGAGAGTTTATATGCGTGTGTGTCAAATAAATGGTAGTGTGTGTAATGTTTGTTTTATTGATTTAAGGTTTTTTTATGCATAATTTTAAAAATATATTAACATTCTGTACTTCTTCTCTATATAAACTATAATTGTGCGAAATTTCATACTCCTCCGTCCGCGCAATTTTCGTAAAAAGGGGTACAAAGTTTTTGCTTCACGTTTTAATATATAGATTTTTCAAAACATGTTTTGGTATTTCCTGTCATAAGTATATATAGACGTGATAAACACTTGGATTATAAATGTTTTCGTTATCTATTCAACGAGATAGCACACTACTTAAATTCTGTTACATAACTAACAGCATTTAGACACCGCTGTGGTGGTAAGTGGTAAGACCTCCACTCCCATAAGTCCTGGGTTCGATTCCTAGCGAGATTAAATGATGTACTCGGTAAATTCCCAGATCTGATCTGATGTGATACGTGTTGGTGACGCCAACTGCTCGGATTGTGTCTGTTGGACTTACGGAAATGCTTGCTAACGCCTTCAGGGATGTGATTCTGTCAATAAGACATCTGCCATGCAGGTCTACACAATGAGTTGGTGTACCTTTTTTATCGGATTCACTTCGGAGAGTGTGCAATGGAATTGTTTAATTTGATTCCTCCATCACCTTTCTATAGTTACACAGTAGAGATTCCACCCATGCGTACCTACGAAGCGTTTTGCGTCCACGTTTTTCTTACGTACCGCAAAGCTGTGGAACTCCTTGCCTCAGTCTGTTTCCTACAGGTGTCTTTCCAATTTTTGATGCATTCTCCGAGTGGTTTTTGGCCCGTTCATAGGGAAGTCTAGTGCCCCAGCAGTGAGGACATAAAATGAACTGGGTGCCTAGTGCGAGGTTCTATTGCCATTCGATCACGTTACAATTGAATTGAAGCAGTGCCTCCTGGCGACATACTATATAACTATATCGCTATATAACTCTTCTCGAGTTAAAATTTTGTCATACAAATTTTCGTTTTCGTAAACATAATCGATTGAATACGACTGACGACCTCCTTGGTCGAGTTGTTTGTACACCGGTTTTCATGGTGTCGCCATCTCTGAGGTCCCGGGTTCGATCCCCGTTCGGGTCAATTTAGAAATTATTGTTTTTCTAAATTGTCTCGGGTCTGGGTGTTTTCTATGTATAATAAGTATGTATTTAAGTATTTTAAGTATGTTTATCCGTTGTCTAGTAATCATTTAACGAGTTTCATAACAAAGCTCACACTAAGCACTCTGGTGATGATAGTAAAAATATGGCTCGTGCGTATATTATTCAACTCTAATGATCCATAATTAGCCGACCAGAGGTAGTAATAATAATTAAGCCGTGGCAATGTTGGATAACAGAGATTTGATTTGCGTTCCGAATGTTTGAACCCACTCCGAATCGCAGCGAATTGATTGCTCGCTAATTTGTCACATAAAAGAGTTAATGAATGCATTTAAGAGTGTTTTTAGATCAAGTTATACCATACATTTTTATAATTAGATTTTTGCATTTACCTATAATGCTAATGTAGTTTCATTATAAAATTTTATGTTTCAGGAAGCTCGAGTGGGACTCGAACCCACGACCCTTGGATTACCGAGATCCCGGGGACTCGGTAGCTCAGCGGTCAGAGCATTGGATCTGTACCATACCTACATGTTTCGAAATTCTATTTTTTCCAACCAATAAGTCAATTTTGATGAAACTTTTTATGCTTAAGAAAAAAACATAATACTAAGATGTGCCAAAATGGTTTGTAGTCACTTCATATATAAGCTAATTATGATTACCTAGGAGTAGGTATACAAATAGTAATAAAATATTATTGGTGACTACTTTTTAACCGTATTTAGATAATACTTTTTGATTCCTATGGTTGCTTGGTAACTTACTACTTTAAAATCAGACAAGCGAAATGTAGTATTTTGTCTGTGACCGGTGACCGCCATACCGACGACTTCAAGATAATTTACGAGTAATTCGATAAAATAAGTATTGCTTAAATTCCTAGTATTCTGTACCTACTATTTCTAGTATCTGGTTTTTATTAATTATTGATAAGATATTTTTTCATAGCAGACTTATTAATGGCATTAAGTACTTTGCAGTCGATATCTCTTGTTACTTCCTTTACAACAGTTGTAATGTAATTCTACTTATCGACTAATAAATTTAATGCCGTCACAAGGATGATTGTTTTATTGAAAGCTAGTTAGTTTAATACTCCATTTATCATCATCAGCTCATTTTATGTCCACGCTGCTGGGGCACGAGCCTTCCCTATGGATGGATAGGGAGAATGGTCCATAAACCACCACGCGGGCCCAGTGCGGATTGATGGTTGTTAACGACTGCTAATGCAGCCGGGACCAACGGCTTTACATGCCTTCCGAAGCACGAAGGAGCTCGTGTTGCTACATTTTTTGGTCACCCATCCGATGACCGGCCTTGGAGGAAGTTGCTTAATCTCAGCACTCGCAGACCGGGCGCGTTAACCATTGCGCCATCGAGCTCCTCTAAAAGTACTCCATATCCATTACTAGCTGTGCTCGCGACTTCGTCCGCGTGGAATAGTGACTTTCGGCAGCATTTTTAATTTTTTAGGCTCTTTTCCCGTTTTTGCAACATTTTTCACTGATGCTTCGCTCCTATTGGTCGGAGCGTGATGTTATATAGCCTAAAGCCTTCCTCGATAAATGGACTATCCAACACAAAAAGAATTATTCAATTCGAACCAGTAGTTCCTGAGATTAGCGCGTTCAAACAAACAAACAAACAAACAAACAAACAAACAAACAAACAAACAAACTCTTCAGCTTTATAATATTAGTATAGACTATTCGTTATTTTAAAATCTAAGTACTAATAAGTAGGTAAATACGTGTGTACTGTTTAAAACATCAAAGATAACGTTTAAACATTTTAACGTGAATATCAAATTTACGCTCCTGTAAAGGCAAACTTGACTTATCGGTAACAAAAGTCAAAGTAATTATTCCAAGTAAAAACAAACTCAAAAAATAAGTAAGAATATATTGTTTGTATTAAAATAAATATTTCCCCGATAACAAAGCAATAAATTGCCAATTCCACGCTTGAACCAATTCTTATGGTGTGTTGTCAATTCATTTCGTCGCGGAATGACCATTGTGACGTAAAGGATAAAACATTATCGATGTTTCACGTGTACGTTTACGTATCGATAAATTATGAACAATTTTGATCGCGATTACGAATAGACAGGTACGCGTAAGGCGAAAGGGATATGGTATATTTTTACAACGGGCAAGAGGTGAAATTAAAGGAAATTAATTGAATTTGAATTTCAATCAACTTACTAAAAAACACTTTTAAATCGACACTAAAATATTGATCATGAGATTAATCATTGATCATCACGTCCTGATGGCAAGTGCTAACCAACTAAATCGAGCACCACAGTAACCATCAGTATGGTCATTGAATCTGAAATTCATGTTAAAGAGTGAACAAGCATGAGAAACTGCATACATATACCTATTGGTCAGGCTAAATTTAAGATTTCGGAGTTCCTATCATGATAATAACGTTAACAACTATTGATGTAATTAAGCTATAGTGTATTAGTAATCTGTAATCATGTTCTATATCATCATCAGCTCATTTTTATGGTCCCACTGCTGGGGCACGATTCCTCCCTATGGATGGATAGGGAGAGCGGGCCGTATACCACCACGCGGCCCCAGTGTGGATTGGTGGTTGTTAACGACTGCTAATGCAGTCGGGACCAACAGCTTTACTTGCCTTCCGAAGCACGGAGGAGCTCGAGTGGATACATTTTTGGTCACCCATCCGATTGGCCTTTGCGAAAGTTGCTTAACCTCAACACTCGCAAACTCGGAGCGTTAACCACTACGCAATCGAGCTTTTCATGATCATACTTTAGGAAATATAATAAATGTAATGCTAATAATATGAACACACAAATGAACAAACGAGGACGTCTTACAAAACTGTCGCTTTTAAGTTTCTCAAGCCAACATCCTATCCATACTTAACGATACGACTAGAATGTCATAGCAGTTAGATTTAATAACGAAAACAGTAAAAGTGCGATCGCATTAGAAGCAAGCTTAATCCAAGCTGAAGGGGTAAAATGAATTATAATATATTTCGCAAACGATAGTAAAAATCCAATTTGAACAGCATAAAACAAAAACCGCGGAATAAAGTGGAAAAACGGTGCCGACCGCAAATCGGGTTCACGTCGATACCCGCGCTGCATTGTGGAGAATGTTTAGAAAAAAAATGTAAAAGTGTTAATCGAAAGGTGAATTTCAATTAAACATAATTTTGTTTAATCATATTAAATGAAATGGGAGTCAGTGTTCCCGAAACCTATACCGTGAACCTGCAAAGAGTCTAAAGCGATAGCATATAATAGTTTTTTCACACCACCTGCTCGACAATGCCTCATTATATATCATGCAAACCTTACTCAAAGTAAATCATTATAGCTCTTGTATTTTGCCGGGGTGTAATGTTGTACTGAATTTCATTATAACCCGCCGGGCAGTAATGTGATTCTCACTTCTCTTAGTTCTTATTGTTATGCATTTAAAATCTAATTTCGTCAAAATCGCGCGGCGCGCGGTTTTGCAGCTGCTGGTGGCCGACGGCGAGGAGGTGGACGGCGGCGCGCGCCGCGCCTCATTTATTTGAAAATCGAACTTATTCGAAAATCGAGCTGGCCACGCCACGGCAAGCCGAACGAAAAAAAATCAATACATAAAACAAAAGCCGCGAGTATTTCAATACGGTACAATCAGTAACAGACAAAACTGCAAAAGAAATTAGAATAAAACATTAAGAAAATGTCGAGTGACGAAAGTGATTTAACTCCGGAGTCCATTAAATTAGACGCCTTAGGTATTGTTAATAACCTACTACCAGAGAAGTCGAAGGAAAAATACTTGAAAGCTTACGACGATTTCCACAAATGGAAAACTGCAAAAGGCGCAAAGTCTGTGTCGGAGTCAGTGCTTCTTGTTTATTTCGAGTATTTATCGTGTACAAAGAAGTCCAGCAGCCTGTGGTGTATCTATTCGATGCTCAGGTTAACAATAAGCATCAAACACGACATTAAGATAAATACATATAGCAAGTTATTGGCATTTTTAAAGAGGAAATCAGATGGTCATCGAGCAAAGAAGTCAAAAGTATTGACAGCGCAACATGTGGAAACTTTTCTGAATGAGGCTCCTGATCACAGCTTTCTGGCCATGAAAGTAAGTATGAGTACTGCCTACTTTTTAGTTACGTTTCTAGTACCTAACTATAATAGCTCTATAAAATAGTTAATGAATAAAAGGGTATTTAAATGGCACACATTTAAAAAATACACATTCTAATGTTTTGTCGCAAGCTTTTTTTATAATATAAAGGTCAAAAAATGTAGTAGTGTATCTATCTATTTACTCACAATCCTATTTTTTGTTACAGGTAGCCTTGATTTTTGGAGTGAATGGCGCATGTCGTGGAAATAAACTCGTAAACATAAAAGTCAATGATATCAAAAAACATGCAGATTTATTGCTGATTAACTTACCAGATACCAAAACAAATAGAGAACGTTCGTTCATAGTTCGTGAAGATTATGCAAGAATTGTTGAAAAGTACCAAGCTCTGCGCCCCTCTAATATAAACACCAACAGATTTTTTATCGGTTACAGTAATGGCAAATTCACCAGGCAAGTCATTGGCAAGAATAAAATCAGCGCCATGCCAAAAGAAATTGCAAAATACCTCAAATTGCAAAATCCCGAGCTCTATACGGGTCATTGTTTGAGGAGAACATCGGCAAGTCTGTTGGCAGATTCAGGAGCAGATATGGCCCAGATAAAACGTCATGGTGGCTGGAAATCCGATGCAGTAGCGGAGAGCTACATAGAGAATTCCATAAAAAAACAAAAATAAGATAAGCTGTCGTATTGGTGACAACATTCATCTGAAAACTACGTCCATTATTGATGATCCTTGGAAACCTTTGCCACCACAGCCATCTAGCTCAAAATATATCCCGTCAAGCCTACTGCCTCAAGCACCACCTTCCCCAACCTTTACTGTGCCAAACGACCCTCACACGCAAGGTTCTGATGTATTGGGTGCTGCTACTCAAATAAATTCCACCTCAACTAACATAAGCGTACCAAAAAATATAACCATATCTTTACATAACTGGACTAATGTATCAAACATCAATATTAATTTTTAATTTACTTTTTATTGTTATTTACTGTGCTAATTATATATAATTAGTAATGAAAATAGTATTTTAATAAATAAAATACTTTTTCTAGTAGCCTTGGTTTTTATTGTCTCGCAAAAGGTGAGAAAAGTAGAGTATACTCCTCAGGGATAAAACTGATTTTGCCTTGGGTGCGCTTAAATCCTTCACTGCTCTCAGGACTCCATATTAATTCCCTCGCTTCGCTCGGGAATCAAATCAAAACCCCCTCGCTACGCTCGGGAGTTAAATCTGGAGTCCTTCGTTACGCTCAGGATTCAAATATCGCGCCCGTGACATAATGCAGTGCTTTATCCCCTTGGTGTACAACCTACTATTAAAACAAACGCAAGTACTATACAAAGTGTACTACATAAAGTGTTTTATTAATCATGCAAATCTAATTAATTACTGTTTACGTAAGAAAACAAAAGTATCCCTCTTTTGCTGTTAATACCTCTGCTCTAGTGCACGTTTATTATAAATTACTATATGCTTTTTATATACCTAATTAAATTTTTAAATCACAGTTTTCATAATCTGAATAGAGCATACCTATATAGCTTTAAGTCTTCTTCTGTATATACGCATAAGTTCTACAATGATTACATTATTACCACCTTCTCTTTGACGAACATCGACCATCTCTTGAATATCGCTTCAAAATCTCCATACTGATAAAATCAATTTCATAAAATTAATACGAAATCCACCTAAAAACCGGCAAAAACGTTCAATATCCCAGATGTTCCCACGGCAGCGTTCAAGCACTCTGTACAAGCTTCGGAAGCTCGGAATAATCGCTCGCGGGTCGCGCGATGTGTTGCACTGGATATTGCACTTTTATTAAACTTAATAAGTTTATACCTATTAATAGTATTATTTATTGATTTATATTTAAATAAGGAAGTGTTTGTGTATGTTTGAACATTAATCATAGATGAAATATGGCATTAAAAAGCCTTAAGAAAGGTTTGAGTTCTCAATTAATACGTTGAGCTGACAAAAATTACTTGTAATTTCTCTGTTTCACGTCTTAGAGGTGAAGAAAGCATTTTGCGTCTCACTACTAGCTCTTACCAAGAAAACTCATCGTTGCGTCACTTACCCAATTAGAGTCGACTTAGCGTAACTCGATTCGACGTATAATAGTCGCGCGACGTGTGCACGCTACAAAAATAAGGTAACATTCAGAGTTACGCGATAACGAATAGTAACACACATGTTACAAAGCAACGCGTTACGGATTTAATTTCACGTTAATGACGTATGACTCTCTCAATTGGTATAGATGTTTAATGCCAATTTATACCTACTAAAGTTTACAATAAAAGATAAGTAAGTAAGTAAGTAAACAGCCTATCACTATCCCACTGCTGGGCAAAGGCCTCCATCATTGAAATCAAGTCATCGCTACAATTGATGGGTAATGGCTTAATCACCACGCTGGCCAAGTGCGGGTTGGTCATCACAAACCCGGGCTATGCACCGAATAAATCCGAAACACATTTTGCCCGACCTGGGAATTGAACCCGGGACCTTCGGGTATCGGGCCGAGCGCTCTGCCACTCGGCCACCGAGGCGTTAAAGGATAAGTATAAATAATTAAATACACATACCTATTTCTTTTGTTTATTTTATAAAGAATCTCGGAAATTATAGGTAATCGTCAAACAACAAGGCAGTAGCAAGCGAACGCAAAATTTTAGCATGCTCTATATTTTAAATAGGTCTTCTCTTAAAGCTTTTTATTTTGGAGTCAAATAGTGAACAAAACACATAGGTAAATCAACCAAATTAGAATGATTTTGATTTAATAAAAGTATTTAATAAACTTATTTTTATTTTTTAATAATTATAATCCAAAAAGTGTGACATTCCCTGTTCTTTGCCTGTACTCTTCAATTGAATAAGACCTAAGTCTTATTCTAATATTTAACATTTTACTAACTTGATTGTCTTGAAAGCTATTTTATTTGTACGTTGTTCTTGTTAAGATTACTAATGTAACTTAAATTTTACATTTAAGTATAAACCATAAGGTTTATATAACGATATTGCCACATTAAAATTTATCTATAAGAACATGGTTAGTTGTGTGTATTCTTGGTTATCCTTAACAAAAAAAAAAACTTTAAATTGAATTTCACCATTCGTGCACGTGTGAATCTATCTTTAAAGGTAACGCCTGCACACAAAGCGCGTGAGACGTTATACCTATTCTGGTATAATTAAACGTACGCATTCATTAGAGAAACAATACTCAACAATATGACGCCCAAGCTGCCGATATATGCCGTCCGGAATACGTAATACTTGCAAAGTTTAAACATTAAACATTTCTGATTTTACAGCTGCGACACGAGTTGCTTCCAGTAATGAGGAACAGGTAGGTATTTAAGCCGAAATAATAATGGAATTATAATTAAATTTAGTTCGGCACAAATTTTCAGTTAATTAGCTTTATTAACGTTTCAAAGGCAGCTTCTGATATTTACATTAGGAAATGGTATTGACAGACGTTTCTTACCGTTGATGGGATAGGACTTTATATAATTAAAAAATATTACAAAGTCGAAAGTAAACTATTTACTTTCGTTTCAAAAACTAATAAAAATACGATAACACTAAACATATGTTTAATATCATGTTTAATAGAGTACTGTAGTGGTACTGTATGACATTGTGGAAATTGAAACTTATACCGGATGTAAATTTGATATATTAGATTTGTTTATTTTTTTTGTTTTTTTACATGTTGTGGTTGTCTTCTATATTTTTTGTGTTTATTTGTAATGGCCCTGCTATGATAGGGCATTTTCCAATTTTTATTTTTTTGACGCTGTAAGGGAGAAAAGAGCTGGACACTTGCTGAGTTTCTTGTCGGTTCTTCTCAGTGCAAGATCTCCCGCCCAGAGTAGACTTACGAACCGATGGCATAGCGACATTCATAAGAGCTACTTGTAGCCTAAACTGAATAAATGATTTTTGAATTTGAATTTTGAATTTGAATAATTAATAATTTTTGTTTGCTCTACCTCCGACTAATTTTTGTCACACAAATTGTTAGCACGTTTTTTAGGATTACAATAATGAAATTAATTAGGGAAAAGTCGAATACGTCTAGCGGCAAAGTTTTAATGTCTCCCATATTATATTACGGGCGGGCGTCTTGTCGAGGCTTTATAATTTGGTGAACACATGGGTTTAACACCAAAACGGTGGCTGTGCAAAATTTACGAGCACTGTTTAAGGCATTTACATCCCGTCGGTAATATTGCCGTAGCATTTGGCTGTGGGAGAAGGTAGGAGGGAACCTTAAACAAAGCTGTTGACGGCCAAATATATCAATTCAATAGTTTAAAAAAGAAAAAAGAAAAGAAAATATTTGTTTGTAAGATATTTATCAATATTTTATGAAATACCTCCATTAATATTGTGTAGGTACATAAAAGGCAGTAGTAATATAATTAGCTGGTGCTGTATATGAAAACATATTTTCTGTACTTCGGGTAAAATTTATAATTGTTAACTTCTTGAAAACTTACACTTATTCTTGGTCTATTTATTAAGTCGTAAGTTACTTTTACTTAAAACTGCGCTTATTCAATGCCATTTAACAGAGAGTGCCGCACAGAGTTGATTGAGCTAAAAAGTTCGTATTTGGACCTAAAACGTTCGTATTTGGACCTAAAACATTGGAATTGATGCGAAGACAAAGTAAAGTCAATAATAGACTGTCCCACTGCTAGACCCCCAAATCAAGTCATCTCTACAAAGAATTGGTATTGTTGGCTTAATTACCAGGCTTGCCAAATGTGAGTTGGTAATGACAAACCCGAATGTCACAATGCCGGACCTGGGAATCCCAACCTAGGACACCGCACACCGAGCCGACCGCTTTGTCAAAGTGTAAAACTTTACAAAAATAGCTATTAGTAAATTAAGCCCGAGAGAACGGAACGCCTCAAGAGCCGCATAAATGTTTACGCAGCTAATGAGCTTTTAGATAGTTACCAAAAAAACTAATTGTCCGTCGTTGGTCGTAATAGGACACCGTGTGATCATAACGCTGCCTTATAATATGAGAGTGAAAGTTAAAATGATTACGTGGGCAAGACAGAATTATATTTTTTCTAAATATGATCACAAACTTTTACAACCTTGGTAAATTAATACAGATAATTTTCTGCTTAAAATTGGTGACTAATGTCACCGAATACTTAAATGTATCATTAGGACTGATATCATTATAGTCAGTGAAGTTGCCAATAATAATTGAAGATAACATTAATCATTAACTTCTTTACGATTGACTTTATCATCACTCCAGTTGTAAAGACATTAGTCTAAGTCTAACTAATGAGATATATTGGAAAAGTAGACGCGAACAAAAATCACGTTTACTTGTATTCATAAAATCAAAAAAATGTTTATTGAGATCAACATAGCGTGTGTACTCTTTTCGGGTTGCTCCGCATTCATCCCACGAGAAATAGTCACACGAATA
Organism: Eudonia lacustrata; assembly: GCA_947562085.1. Taxonomy (NCBI): domain Eukaryota; kingdom Metazoa; phylum Arthropoda; class Insecta; order Lepidoptera; family Crambidae; genus Eudonia; species Eudonia lacustrata. The sequence goes on from OX387318.1 coordinate 9,750,371, forward strand.
AATTTTTCCTTACTCATCCCATTTCTATTCCTTACTCAACCCACAGCAATGTTTTGATTATTTATTCCTTAATCATCCCATAGGTATTCCTTATCCAACCCACGTCGAAATTAAAAAGGAAAACCCTAGTTTTGTACGGTCTGACCAAAAAAACTAATAGTTTCTATTACTATTTTGTTATTAATACATACATTTTATGGTTCATAAAAGAGATCATGTAGGTATATTATAATAGGTCCTTACCTATGAAATTGACGTTTTTTTCTCACTTATTAATATGTGTATTACTTCTAAAAGTCAATACCGGTTGTTAATATTATTATACACCTTTAATTAGGACTATGTTACTTAGGCTTTAGTTATAACAATGATTATTCATTTTGTGTATTTATCACCCAATGTTTTTTTTAAATTGACTTCTTTTTTTGCTCGCGGAATTGACCTTTTGTTTTATTGTAGCTTTGAAGGGTCTTAATTTTTTTTCTTTTTAATGTCTGCTGTATTTAGCTAGTAAAACAAACACACTACTCTATAATTTTTATAAAGAAAATGCAACGTGCAGAGTAACGGTCGATGTCATTATGGGTGAGATTAACTCCTAATCCTACATATTTATGAAATCGTAACTAATAAGGTGACTGTAGGCCTCTAAGTAAGATAAGATGGCCGTTTTTGCCAATATCCACTATAATGGTTTTTTTTAATACGAAGTATATTTTTTGCTGTGCGTATAAATAAACCTATACTTGTCAAAGGTGAAATAAATACATAGGTAGTTTTGTAAACTTTACGCGAATACTAAACATTCAAATTTCACACTACCTTGGTACTTAATACAGAACTACTTGCTTTTATTTCATCCTGATGTTTCACTGGAACTATGATGGTCACTCGCATTAGAGTAATTATTAACGTGATTCTTACCATGACTATTATTTGTGAGTGTCTGATTTGTTGTTCCGTGATCATGGCGTATGCAACTCTGCCGTAATATCGGATACTCACAAAGAATAAACACGGTACCTAAGAATTCCGTTAATAATAAATTACTCTTCTAATTAGTTCTAACCAGCCCGCCGAAATTATTCAACACTATTTACTTTTTACTTTGAAAGCCAAAGGCGCCCATTCAATGTCAACAACTACCGTCATTAACATCTGATCATAATATTTTTACAAATACTAAAGATCAGCTAAGAAGTAAGCAAGCTATTTATAAAATGTTTATATAATTTTTAACGCAAATTTTGTTGCGAACAAATTACAAAAACACAAATGTTGAAAAAATTTCCACGAGCAGGATTTGAACCCGCACCCTTCTGACATAATCTAATCTATAATTCTAATGACGGTAGTTGTTGACATTGAATGGGCGCCTTTTTTTTGTTTTTGTAATTTGTTCGTAACAAAATTTGCGTTAAAAATTATATAAACATTTTACTCTAATGAAAATTATAGGTACAAGAAAGGTGATGAGTATGATATCTTCAGCTATGTATGAAAAGGAAAAGTAAAGAAAAGATGTCAAAAATGATATGGATTAGAAAGGAGTTAATGTTAAAATGACTTCGAATGAAGAAGAACGAAAGAAGAAAACATTATTTCGAATAAGATTGAGAATTACAGGGCAGGCAAATAGTGATGTTTTGCAGGGAGACTGTGATTGAGGTGAAGATGACGATAATAAAGTATTAAATGTTGAGATGGCGAATGACCGAAAGAAAGTACGAAGAAAACAAATAACTTCTCAGAGTGAACTACAGGAAAGAACTCTACTTATCAAATTTGGGTATTAATAAAATTAATAACTATACAGAGTTTTCAACGAGGTATAACGCAAAATACTTAGTTGCATTAAACATTCTTAATCTATTCAACAAAATTAAAACGCAAATATAAGAGTCTATCAAGTTAAACTAAAACGGTAGTGCCGCGATGTTCAAGGAAGCCTTACTTTTATCTAGTGTGTCCATAAATTGCAAGCGCCACAATGCAGCGTATCTATTATGTAGCTATTACGTAGTTCCCTTGGCACGGATGATACATTGTATCTCCGAAACATACATTATGAATGGATCCAACAAGCATATAATCGGCATAATAATAACAGTCACAGCATTAGAGTCGAATTTGAAGGACATGCATAAACAATGACACCGAACTGTGATTAGCTCACGCTACGAAGAGATTATTAGATATTATAATATGGACGGACGTAGCCATTAAATATTGTAGCGGAATTATTATCGTAAATGCTATATAAATGATTTTTGATAACAAAGTATAGAAACACATTAGAAACTGAATGATCGAAAATATTGACCAAGAATAAAATGAATAACAAACTATTTCTCGTAAGAAGTTACTTAAAGAAATAATTACCTTCTTCACAAGGTCCTAACTTTAATGAAAGATATTAACATAAATAAAAATTACATTCTCAAGGAGGAAGGAACTCATAAAAACCCTTACAAAGGCTAATTAACTTACCGCGTCATAAAACAGAGCCTACTTAGGATAATAAGGATTTACCTACGACAGAAAATGAATGTACAAAATGAATGGCCTACTTCTATGCTTTCCAAATTTAACTGATTTACTGAGTTACCGATAAAAAATAAAATTAAACTTTAATACAACAAATTGATGGGTAAGAATGATTGAATGCGCGCAGAAACCTCCCACTCTACGCACCGGTCAAGCAAGAAAAACAAAAAACAATCAACCAAGGCCGCGTGTCAGTGAACCCGTCGGGCACAATTTTAAAAATTCCTCAACTTACACCATCTTTACATTACTCTAACCACATCAAGACCCGCCGAGTGACATTCCGAGTGCATCCAATCGCATTATTATTCGCAAAGCATATAGCACACCAACCTTGTTGTAAAGCGAACAACCGGCTAAATTCACAGTTGTTTCAGGTTCAGGTCCAGGTCCAATCCAGAGCACACATTCGCAAAGTTCCTCATATACTACACATGTCACTGACAATCCACAGGTAAAATTCGAAAGCTCGCGATATGTTTTCGCGTCGTCACCGCGTACGTCCGCACGCTGCCTACACAAAAGTCAGACTGAGGGAGGATAGAGCGAGGTCCGATCGTCGGAGGTCGAAGGCGATTGGAGGACGGCACGAAACGGGATGCGGCGAGATGTGCGCATCGCCCGCCTAGCTTCCGTTCGACACGTTTGATAAAATTTGCGGCGGAAAAACATAAAATATTCGTCGTGTAGGTACCGTACCGCACATTTTTAATGGCGACTCGATGCCGTCCAGCGGCATCGTCGACCTTATCTTTTTATTAACACAGGCGCTGATAAATAATTACATGAAACGAATCAGGCTTGTCGATGATAATAACGGAATGGGTGAAAGATAAAACAACACTGAAATGCGAGATAAAATTGATGATAATTATCGTAATCATTCAGATAGTGTTGGAAAATTTTACGATCGGATTTTGAAACGGATTAGTAATTTTGACTTATAATTGGTTTCCTAAAATTTATTTGTATTCATTTAAAATATATATTAACGATTCTTAGCTAATAGTTAATATTAATAAAAATGTCGATGAACGACTTAGTTATTGACATTGAATAAGGCTAATTAAAATTAAATAAATAAATATAGTTAATCGTACCGCATTACAGCTCGAAACCATAAAGATGATGTAACATTATTTAATGAGAGCCCCCTGCTTCCTATTATGAATAAAAACTTAAACAAATGTGAACAGTTTTGTTCATATGAATATCTACAAACAATGGAATAGTATTTTTAAATATTGACTGATTGATGTCACCATGTTTACCTGTTTTAAGTTCCCATCGGTAAAACGGTCCATTATGAAACGCCAATATAATACTTGTAGAACTTATTCAATATAACGTCAGTTATAAAACAAGTTTTAATATAAGTAGGATAAAGACACAGACGGTAGGTCAGTTAGTGACGAGCTGGAATACAGTGGTTAACGTTTCTGGCCTACTATTTCATAAGTTAAGAGCAACTTCCGCAAAGGTCATTGGTGGGTGACCAGCATTTTATCATCTCGAGATTCTCCGTGATTCGGAAGGAACGTAAAGCCGTTGCTCCCGGCTGCATCAAGCAGTCTTCATCCACCACCAATCCGCACTGGCCCATGTGGTGGATTTTTTTTTGTAGTAGGTTAGGCAAATAACTGTTCTCTGCCTAATGTTAAGAGACCTATCACAAAATGGGCGCGCTCGCGCTTTCTCAGTACTACGAGCGGCCGACCCATCGCAAAAGTAGCATTTTATGCAGTTGTAATTACATTTATTTGAAGTTTAATAATTTTTTATCGTTCAAAAAAAGTATATAATTTGAAATCTTAAAAACTAACGTTAATTCTGGTGAACGTTTTACTTAATAATATTAATGGAGTAAGGAGATATTTACAGCTAATGCTGGACTTTTTATGGCTTTGAATGGGGTTATTTATATATTATTATACCCTTATCCAATTTAATGTCAATTATAAACATAATATACACTGCACAGCTTATACATTAAAAAATCTTTATTTACAAATTTTAATATTTTTTTACAACACGGTCAAGACTACGCTCATGGGCACTTTACTGATAATTGTTACGGGCACCGTTGTGTGGTCACTCCTGGTTGTTGCTGAAAATCAGCGATTCACTAGCTATGCGAGTGAATACCACGCTGAGCAACGACCCTTTTGAGATGCTGCGGCACACACACATTTTTGTATTTTTAATACTTGTGTTATAATAATAATAATAATAAGTATATATTTCAGAATAATTCCATAGATTATTAGTAATTACAATAGACCTTATACCTTACCTTTTGAAATTATGTTTAGTGTAATTGTTGTTTTTTTTTATTTACGATTGTAGGTATATTGTGTGTGTCTATAGTGTCCAAATAAAGACGTTATCTATCTATCTATCTATCTATTTTTGTAGAAATTCCATTCATATTTCGAAATTCCGAGGCTGCTACGAACTAAACCACTAATTAAGAGATATTATTGTATATTTTTCATTTCGTTTGCTTAGTAAAGTAGTTCAATCCATGAGCTTGAAAATTGCCGTCAGCGGAATTAATTGAAAACTAGCTTAGGAATTTTGGCTTTATATAAATAGATAAGGGAAAATTGCAGAAAGCGAGGCCGCTACGAATTAAACTAATAACTATTCTCCACCATACATTAAGTTAAAATTGGCTAAGGGTTTCAGTTTTTTTGAACAAGAACGCCGAATTTGGGCATTTTATGCAAAAATCACGGTCAAAATGTAATAGGCCTCTTAAGCAGAAGCAGCGTCCAGATGCGAGGACAGCTGATAAAGCAAGATGGCAGAATCCTGCCACTAGCCGTACTCACTCCGCCTACCCACAAGTTGCTTGTTCACACCTCGTTAAGAGGACCCCATATTGTAGGAAGGAGTAGGATACAGCTTACGTAACCTGGGACGGAATTCCATTTTTTCGTTCGCCCTACCATCAATTAAACCGAGTACACAAACATGTACCCCCCGCTGGGAATCAAACCCGGGACCTCTGGATCTAAACCTGTGGTCTTAGCCACTAGACCACGAGGCGGGTTATCATGATGATGATGATGATGACGATGTTAGTATAATAAGGCACGGCACGCATGCTTTGGGTTATACGCGCATATATATGTTTTAAATGTTTGACTAAAGAACAATAAATAAATAAATTCATTAACATATTGCAACTAACGTGACAAATTCACTTGTCAAATGAGTACTTCCCCTATCTGTGTTATGTTTTAGTACGAACGCGTTAAGTGATTTTCACAAGCTATAACACATATCATGATCAATTGGTTTATTAATTAGAGCTATGTTTATAGAACATTACTGTTCGACCATTGTTATAATTTTTTGTTTGATATATACCTACCTCTGCTAATTTTTTGTTTGATATATACCTACCCGAGGTACCTCTGTAGTGGTTAGAGCACCGCTGCCAGACCCAGATGTCCCGAGTTCATATCCCAGGGGTAGAAAGTATTGCACTCGGTTGGGCTCGTTTCAAACCTGGCCACTATTCTGTCTAAGTCTATCATCATAGTATTGAAGTTATCAAAGAATATGAACGCGCCCGGTCTGCGAGTAAAGTTATGCAACTTTCGCAAAGGCCGAATCAAAATCAAAAATTTATCGTCTCGAGCTCCTCCGTGCTTCGGAAGGCATGTAAAGCAATTAATTGGTCCCGGCTGCATTAGCAGTCGTTAACAACCACCAATATGCACTGGGGCTGCATGGTGGTTTATGGCCCGTTTTCCTTACCCATTCGTAGGGAAGGCTTGTGCCCCAGCAGTGGGGACATAAAATGCTGATGATGATGACACCGGCCGTGGTCACGGGCTGACTCAATCCCCGTTTAAATTCTTTGATAACTATGGGACGTGAAAGTTTAAAAGATTTCTAGTATTTTTATGTGTCTAACAGATGATTATCCCTATATCTACTGACCCTGATAGGTAGGGTATAGTAGCTGGAACTACGGGTCCGGCTGTCTTTTCAAGGGTACCACGGGAGTTCCGGATCCTAGGCCCCCTGCCGGTTATGCCTTCGCGGGCGTCTCCGGCAGGCCCCGGACATGGGTTGGACTCGTGGTGGCATGTGGTTAGCTATATAAGTGAGAATGTTCGTCTGCCTGGTTGGTCTGGCCAGGCTTCCATTTCGTGCATAGCGAGCAGGTCTTAGTAGCGGTCCGGTGGGGGCCTGAAGCGAAAAGATCTGCGGGGTACGTGAGTTACCCTTAGTTGGTGTGCTGCTCGGTGGTTTTCATTGAGTTGTTACTCCAACATCTCCGGCACTAGTCTGGATAACTAGTAGAGGTGCCCGCTAGATGCAAAGGCCTCCGGTTCAATCAGCCGTGTAGGAATTTGAATTGATCAGATGTCTGGATGGGTACCGAGAAGTGAGTGAGCTTACAACTCCGCCACCAAAGAGGACATTTGGTAATCGACTTTAGAGTTGACGGCCCGAGCAGTGGTACACTGCGAGTTGTGCTTTTAGTGCAACGAGAAGTGAGCGCGCTCACAGCTCCGGATACCTATCTGGATATAAGGTAGTGGACTATACATGTCCACGGGGCAACTAGCTCGAGACACTAGTCTTAAAAGTACTGGATGAAGAATGCGTACCGGGTGTTCTGATCTGGCGTTATGACCTGACGTAGATGGCCCCTTGCGCTTGCGTAAGGATGTCTGACACCTACTTTGTAACCGGAAGGTTGGTAGGGGGTGTCAGTAAAAACTTTAAAGTAGTGTGTAGCAGGGTATGTCTAACAGATGTTCATAAATTAAATTAAGTGGGGACCTTGAAAGTTCTCCTACTGAGTAGCTCACTATTTGGTAACCTGACAACTTCTTTGTGCATAAGCATTGAAGCTCTCATCAAAAACAATCTGCGGACACTCAAGACTTGGACTTCTCTATAAACATCCGATGTTGAGTATCGCCTTGGTCTACGCAGTGCCACCTTCAAAACCGCTCTTTGTGTTCTTTCTAGTACTATCAAAACGGAAGGGGCAATGCCACCCCATGCAAGTACACAATAATTAATCACGGACTGGCACAACGCCAGATACACTGACTTGAGAACATTTCCATCAGTGACCTCCCTTAACTGTTTCATTATGTGTATTATTTTGCGTACCCTGGCTGAAGTAGCTGAAATATGCTTTTTAAAGTTAAAGTTCTCATCAAGTATTTAGCAAGATATTTCAAGAAAGGGGCTCTCTCTATCTGACTGCAATTACAATTGGGGTTTACGGATATAAGATAGCCAGGTTCTTATAGTGATTGAAGATTCCGGATGCGATTCCATCTATAGACTTATTATCAGTAATCGTGAGGCAATATAGAAATTGTAAGAAATAATATGCGGGGTAGGTTTTAAAATTATTTTTTTACTCTACCTCTTACTGTTACTTACAAACATCAAACATGCATAGTAGATATAGAGTAAAAAATATTATTAATCTGAAATGTAAACCTTTACATACACTTTATCATCATCATCATCACCATCAGCCTATTGACGTCAAAACAAAATTAAATTCCATTTTCCCATTACTTGGGCACGAGCTTTCCCTATGGATGGATAGGGAGAAAGGGCCATAAACCAACACGCGGGCCCAGTTGGTGGTTGTTTACCACTGCTAATGCAGTCGAAACCAACGGCTTTACGTGCTTTCCGAAGCACGGAGGTGCTTGAGATGATAATTTTTGGTCACCCATCTGATGACCGGCTTTTGCAAGAGTTGCTTAATTTTAGCAATCGCAGACCGTGCACGATAACCACAGCACCGCCGAGCTCCTCAAAATTCCAGTTACACCAAATAAAACAAAATCGAAGCAAAACGAAGATAATACATACATTAACTTGAGGAAAATCACAACTCAAGCCTCTTATTCCAACATAATACCTAATTGTTTCACCTAATAACGTAACACAATAAGAAAAGATAGAAAGAAGCACACTTCACCGGGATGCTTCAACCATTGAGAAACGGACTATCTTACCACTGACTGCCACAATCAAGTCCTTCCAAAGTCAAAAGAAGTTCAAACACCATTCTTCGATAAACTTATATATCAATAAAGTCGGTTCATTCAGTTTGTAAAGGCTAAAGAAAACATTTCATTTGTTTGGCGATACTGGTGTAGGTACCTACTAGAAAAGTTATATCGAAATATTTGTTACTTTCGATGTGAAAGACAATTTGAAAAGTCACTGATCTGACTTTTGGGTTTCCCTCCAAACTTTTCGTGTTTTTGCAGGATCTTAGCTGTTGGACGCAGAGAATGTTTACAGCGTAACTATATTAGTGAACGACAAATGTTGAAATGACCCGCTAAAAGATGAAGCCTAAGTAGCAACCATGGAGCTTTAGTAGTGTAATATGTGCAGTCATAGGAACTAGGAACCCCCTGGCAAAGGACAACAAGCGTAAACGAATAATTCGGAGACGACTGTTTGGGCAGGATTGCACCCATCCTGGCCAACGCGGGGGTAAAGGTCACCACCTTCCTCTAACTCCCCTCCTCTAACTCCCCACGAAAATCTCCAAGGAGTACAGACTACCCTTCCACATCCGTAGGGTTAGCGACGTTAAAGACTCTTGGAGTGCTTGGAGTCCCACCCGGCGGTTGACGGGTGTCGAGCAATTTAGAGGGTCAGTCACATCCCATTCGTTAAAAATTTTAACAAAAAAAAACCGACTCCAAAATATTTGGCTGATAAAATTGCACTAAAACGTAAAAAATAATTGCGTAGTTTAGTTTGTTCAATTTACTTGCAATTAAACTTTATTATACTTAATCTTATATTGTTAAAAACTATGCGACTGCACATCTTCACATCTAACAGAACACATATTATGACAAACAAGCAAATACAAAATATTTACTTTCAATCCACTTAAAGAAACAAAAAAATATTTTTAGACTGCTTATTATAGATAATGATTTTATTAAGAAAATATAAGCACAACTATTGTTATTTTTGGAGCCGGTGCCAGCCAACAAAGTTTTTTGTCCGCGTTAGTAGTCAAAATTTCTTGCATAACATTGAATGTACATTTATGATTTTAAATAGTATGTCGTTAAATGTTTATGTTAAAGTTACCTTGGCTGGCACCGACTTCAAAAATAACAATAATTATACCTATATATTTTTCCTAATAAAATTATATAAGCAGTCCAAAAATATATTTTTTATTTGTTTCTATAAGAGGATTGCAAGTAAATATTTGTTATTTGCTAATATTATGTTCTGTTAGATGTGAAGTTAAGTATAAGGCAGTCGCATAGTTTTAAAAAATATAAGATTGAGTATAATAAAGTTTAATTTCAAGTAAATTGAACAAACTAAACTACGCAATTATTTGAAATTTTTAGTGCAATTTTATTGAGTAATTTTTTGGAGTCGGTTTTTTTTTTGATAAAATTTTTGTTTATTTCTCGCTTTTTAGTGGTTTATTTCGATCTATTTATCAAAAGCGAATATGGGTAGAGCTACTAAACGCGCTGCTCTTATGAGACAGCGCCGTTTAAATGAAACAAGCGAAGAATACGAGAAACGCCTATCTCAAAGTAGGAAATAAAAAACTGAGTTCCGGTGCCTGCCTTCTTTTGCTTCGTCATAGTCGCTTAACTATCTTAATCAAGATATCATATCGCCAATCGTGAAATACTTATCATTGAGTAGCTCCAGAGGCAATATGTGGTCTTTTTCATCACTTTCACTTCATCAAATTTTACTTTCTGAATGCAAATGCTTGACTTGATTCCATCATCAGAACTGGATTTTGATAAAAATGAGACCAATATAGAAGTATATCCTTCCAAATGAAAAAAGAATTTTCCAAATCGGTGTATATATGACAGAGTTGAGAGGTAACAAACATTAAAAAAAAACATACAACCGAATTGAGAACCTCCTCCTTTTTTTGAAGTTGGTTAAAAAAAAAAAGTGTTGTCGTAGGAATGTACTACAGTCTAAAACAAAGTCAGAGTCAAATCATTTATTCAATATAAGCCTTGACGACTGACTGACGGCAAAACTATAGAATCAATTTATATATAAAAACTAAAAAAAATGTTTAGACTAAACTACTGAATTTATTACCAGTTCGGATTGTGAAAGATCCTTCGACCGAGAAGAGCTGACAAGAAACTTAAGAGGCAACAGGAGGCTCCAGAATGCCAATATGAATTACTAATAATATTTGAATGGATCAAATTTTGATAAAATTTTGATCGGCAAAAGATTTATTAATTTGTGCGTACTTCACGATGTTGGAACAAATATTATTAACTAGTGGACCCGGCGGACTTCGTACCGCTTTGACAGTTTCCATCAAGTAATTAAATTCTCTTTAGTTTCCATGACAACAAAAGAAACAAATCATTTTGTATTGGAAAATTAAATTGTCATTTTTAGTATATTTATAGTGTGATTCACGTGGGAATATCAGGATAAAAAGTATCCTATGTGTTATTCCAGGTTATAAACAATCAGTATGTTGAATTTCATCCAAATCCATCCATCCATCCAAATATACGAACATACACACAAATTTTCGCATTTATAATATTAGTAGGATAAGAATTATGTTATCAAAACTACGAAGTTAATATTTTATATCATTCACAATGGTTGGTTGTGCACATTTTACACCCATATTAATTTTAAAATATATTTATATCATACTTAGTTATTGCTATTTTTTGAACCTACAATTTCATGTGATTTTATGAAGACACAGTTTTGTGTGCTTAGTGCTTATTTCATAGTCTACGAGTAAACACAAAAAATTCCAATCGCCTAACAAATCGTATACATGCCAGTGTCTGCTATCAAGTTGCTAGGCACTTCTCTTATCGCTACACTCTTTACTTGATCGAAACGAGTAGGGGCGAGAAACTAGAAGCCATTTATTTCGAGAAGTTTTATGTATTTTGTTTTAATCCAATAAGGTTATGTAACTGCATACTAAAAATCATATTCTCAAAATTGATGGTTTTGTAGTAATTCTGTAAAAGGCTTTACTTTTTAATCATGTAGGTAAAGTTAGTGGTACTTAGGTAAAAGTTTACCTAATTTACTATATTATTTAGTATTAGTATTTAGTAAAAGTTTACCTAAGTACCACTAACTTTATCTTTTTAACTTTACTAACTTTACATTTGAGGTACCTACTTACCTCAAACGTTTGATACGTCATAATTTAAAGGAACGCCCATATACAAGCGTCGCTGCACTACCAGTAAAAATGTAACTGTAATATATTTAAATCCTACTGTTTTAAATATTTATAAAATTTATAAAATACAGTGAAAAATTAAACGCCCACCCGACCCAGCCAGGAATTGAACCTGGGTCTTCCGCAATCCGGGCGGCTGCCCTGACCGCTACGCTACCAGGAAGCCTTCCCGGTAGCCTATGCTACCGGGAAGGCTTCCTGGTAGTGTAGCGTAGCGGTTAATAAATTAATAAATTTTATAAATATTTAATTTAGCTTCAGTGCAGCAATTAGCACTTGAAAATAAAAAGTTTTTCGGATGGGTGACCAAAAAATTTATCATTTCGTGCTTCGGAAGGCACGTTAAATCGTTGGTCCCGGCTGCATTAGCAGTCGTTAACAACCACCAATCCGCACTGGGCCCGCGCTGTGGTTTATGGCCCATTCTCCCTATCCATCCGTAGGAATGGCTCGTGCCCCAGCAGTGGGGAAATGAGCTGATGATTATGATGATGATGATGATGTTGTCAGTTCTTAAATAACAAAAACACAAATGTTGAAAAAATTTCCACGAGCAGGATTAGAACTTGCACCCTTCTCACATACCGGGTCAGCTGCTCTCTCAATTGAGCTATCGTGGTTCTAACCAGCCCGCCGAAAATATTTAACACTATTTACTTTTTTACTTTGAAAGCCAAAGGCGCCCCATTCAATGTCAACAATTACTATCGTCATTACCATCCGATCATAATAATTTTTATAAATATTAAAGATCAGTTAAGAAGTAGGCAAGCTATTTGTAAAATGTTTTTGTTTTATTTATATAATTTTTAACGCATTTTTTTTTACATTTGTGTTTTTATAACTTGTTCGCAACAAAATTTGCGTTAAAAATAATATAAACAAAACAAAAACAGTTCTTAAATAAATCAGTCAGGACATGTCTTTTATTACCGACTAGCTTACCTGGCCTCGCGTTGCTACTCTTGTCATAAAATATATTGATACAGAAAATTCCTAAAGTCAAACAGTGTCTTGTCAAATCTTGCTGAGAATTTTGGTAAAATTCCTACTATTTAGAAAGATTTTTGATATCTTTTTGTGTAGAAAGTAATGTACATTAACAATCGTGGGAACGAGAGGGAGGACATAAAAAACAGTCTAAAAATTGCTTGATAGTTAAAGGAGTTATACAAGTCCAACAGACAAAAAGATACAACATTTTTATATATTCCATTGTTATGGAAAAAAAATTAAATAAGCCAATATTCTTGATTTGTTTTGTCTTTTACCAATCAGTGTTTAAAAACAAAAACACGGCATAAATAAAAAGGTTAAGAACAATTATGCGCTTCCCTTATGTAAGTGAAATGTTAAGATTCACTATCAGAAACCTACCGCACGGCAGTTCATTACCATCTTTTAATTACTTACCAACTTGTTTATTTGATAAGAATGTTAAATACAAAATACTGAGCAACAAGAGCTGAGAAGTTAACATTTCCTAGTTTATATTAAAAGAGGCAATGTTTATTATATTAGCGGACCTAGCAGTTTTCCCTTTTTAAGCTTCTATCAGATATTTTTTTCGTTTTCGACCAAGGAAAACATAAGATGGGGCCTACTAAAGAACCTAGGTCTATAAGCAAGTCTTACCAAAAGAACTATTCAAAGAAAGCAAACGAAACCTTACCTTACAGTTTTGCTCTTTAAATTCCTAGCGGAGGTAAAATTTGATATTTACCAAAAAAACAAATACAAGATATTATTACTATTTAAGAAAATGTGGTCTTTATCTCTCGTTAATAGAACATATCTTTTAAAATAGTTAAATATGTTGAAATACTTCTTGTTTGCATCACAAATTAATTTTCATCAAAAGTTATCGCGTTTCATCATAATGAAGACACAGCAGTCGGCCATGACACATCGTGACCAATAATTTTGGTGCAATCTAAAGGACACCGTCAAGTTTAAAGTAGTTTTTTAAGCAGATGCAACATTTTTTTTAAATTATTAATATAGGTAATTTAGGCAGGCAGTTGGAACATCTGGTAGTTGCCTGTATCCAATGTTAACTAAAATTATTTGTTTCTTATTTCATTTTGTTGTAGTATAGGTCTAGTCTATTTTTAAACTAGTTGACACTCTGTGCTGTTCAAATTTCTTCGGTCAGTTTATGCCAGGCATCAACAACTCTGTTGCTCAAAAAGTGCTTATGTGGGTTGTTGTGGGAAATTATGGGTGAGTTTACGACTGTATCCTCTTAAATGCGGGTTTTTTGTGTTTGTCTTCAAATCTCTGTATATCATAGTGACCAGTAAGAATTTTAAAGGTTTCTATCATATCTCCCCGTTCTCTTCTAACCTTTAGGTATAGGTTATGATAAGGACTATAATTATTTAGGTCTTTTAACAAAGATGAGTCGTGTAAAATCACCAAAATACAAATCGTCGAGAATAGTTATATTGGAATCACTAATTTGTAAATTAGGATTAAAGATTAAGAAGCATTATTTTTAACTCAGGGCTCTTGAAAGTTTTTTAATTGTAAATATACCAATTGAATTCTAATATTGTTGATTTGGTAACAAGATACTTTTTTTTTGTAAATTTCCTTACTTCTGGCGAGTGACCGCAGCGCATCATCGTAACGTAACCGTAACGTACACGCCTGCACATCAACCTACCACAAACTGTCAAATTTTATCATTAGACTTTTTTTTTTATAGATAGCTCGGCAAATGACTCCATCCCACCTGATGTTAGGTGGAAATGGAGTCAAGACGCGAAGACAACTGGTGCAGCGTGAAAACAAACGTAGCATCAGGTAACCTCACTCTGCCGGCTCACAAGGTGTTTCTTCACGCCTCTTTTGAGGAAAGAGTGAGGATCATAGGAAGGAGAGAAAACGTGTGCTGGTAGACTATGCCTTCTTTTGGAGGTGCGACAAAGAAAGGAATCACCAAATTTCTTTGTGCGCAATGGGATATTTGAGACAGTGAAGCCGTGACTCCGAAGAATAGTACGTGTACTCCTATGAAGGAAGGGAGAAAGTGGGATGAAGACAAAGAGCTCTTCAGAACACTTGCCATGGTATAGGCGGTAAAACACGCTGAGTAATGCAACATCTCTATGCAATTAAAGAGATTCGAGAGTATTTGCGACTTCTGCATTGCCGATAATGCGTACAGCGCGACGCTGTAATCTGTCCAAGGCATCGAGAAGGTACTTTGCGGATCCGTCCCAGATGTGCGAGCAATACTCCACGCAAGACTGTATCTGTGTCTTGTACAAAAGGCACAACTGGTCAGGCGTAAAGAATCGCCGCACTCTGTTCAGAATACCGAGTTTTCGTGAGGCTGTTTTGATCACGGTTTCGATGTAGTCCCTTTGGTTCAGATCGCAGCGTATCGTCACACCGATCATGTTGATATTGCTCTGCAGGCTCAGAGATGTACCTTAAAGAGTTGGAAGGGGAAGGAATGGTGACTTTTTTGCCGTGAACGCACATACCTGTTTCCTTGGCATTAAACTCAACCAGATTATTGGAGCCCCAATTAGATATGAGGTCCAAAACCCGATTGAGCTCAATGACAAAATTCACTTGATTCACTTCAGTTTCGACCCGGCCTGCCGCTGGGTGACCGTTATATCCTCCATGCACCGTGCTATCATCTGCATAGCAATGAATATTTCCAAGTGGAAGCTATCATTGATATGCAGAAGGAACAGCGTGAGGGACAGAACGGAACCTTGAGGGACACCAGCGTACACTGACATGAGCCGCGAAGCGCATCCATCAGACTTTAAAATTTATGCGTTAAGCTTAAGTTTGGAAATGTATTGAAGGCATTTGACAATTCTGGATAGGTTGATGTGAAGGTGTCGTTCTGTACCATTCGCGGTGAGCTTGATATGTTTCGGCATTGCTGGCTGACCGACACACCGATGCAGGCGAGCAGCGAGCGGCTCAACTATACGATACTGTACATACGAATGTGTTCGCATCGAACATGTTACGTAAACAACGTTCAGAAATTCTCGGAACAAATTCCGAATTATTTATAATATTTAATGCTACTGCATAATGCCGAAACAGAAAGTTGAGGGTACAAACTTCGCCGCGGGCCGCTTCACACACTATGGTCGGCTAAGGCTGCTTTTCCACCAAAGCTGTGCCAGGTAGCTAAGTGGTGCGCAAAGAAAAAATCCACCAATAGGATTACTCAATTTTACACCGCAAGGAAAAGAAAGCAATCCTATTGGCGGCAATAAGTAAAAAATGTATTTAAACTAGCGCCCCGAGAAGACACTGACTGTCCCAATCCAATCCGAACCCCTTTGGAGAATCTAGTAGAGAACGGGGACATACACTTGTGTGTGATGCCATTCTCTCTAGTAAACCTCTGAAGGTGTTTCGATCACAAGCCTTGAGGAACCCTTTAAGTTTTTTTGCTGCCCCAAAAAAGGCCGCCGGTGACGCTAAAAGTGCCGTCTGAGGAAACCAGCAAACTCTCTAAACTTACTCATTGATGAGACAGTCAACCGAGTCAATTTACATTTCCGGTTACAAAATCCCATATGAATATTTAGTTTTTGTTTAAAAAAATGCCAAAATACAAACAATAGCTGTCTTTTTAACTTTTTATTCGAACCATTTTTGCGGATATTTTGTATGCTTAAAACGTATCTACCTTTATAATATCATTGATTGGTGGAGTTTTTTCTCGCACGCCGATCAGCTACATCGCACAGATCTGGTGGAAAAGCAGGCTAATTATTAAAAAAAAATCTTAATTTTTGCTTGAAACAGTCTTACCACACAGTGAGTTTATTTCTGCGCCATACCTACACACCAGTTAGCTTGTGCTAATTGAAAGAACTTTGCTAAGGGCCACCGCCGACTTTTTAACTTGACCGGCATCGATTTGGCATCTGCGGAACACGACAGTGTTGAGTGTGTCAGTCAGTTATGCGCTAGATTTTGACGAAGATACAACCTTAACATGGATTCTAATGAAGCTGAACTGCTGCTTGCTTCATTGATAAAACGAAAATTTCAATCACGCCGAACGTGACAACAACCAATAACCAGTTCACGTCTTACTTTTGGAGAGCATCATTCATTATTTCATAATCAGACCCTGGTTACCATCTAGTACCAAAGTACCCGTCAAGACTTAAACTATAAATAAAATTATTTATTTATTTATTTTTAACTTTATACTCGTCAAAATCCGTTCATCTCTTCGTAATATATTATATTATAATATAAGTCTTGACGAGTACTTTGGTACTAGATGGTAACCAGAGTCTGATGATGGAACCGGAAGGTGGCCATAGGAACTCGGTAGTTAAACGACACAACCCCATCGAGTTTGGACTCGTATGATTCGTCTTGATGAGTACTTTGGTGCTAGATGGTAACCAGGGTCTGATGATGGAGCTAGAAGATGGCCATAGGAACTTGGTAATTAAACAACACCACCCCGTAGTCAATCTAGCATCAAAAATACTAAAAACTTAAAAAGAAAATTAAAACAAAACAAAACTTTAAAAAAAACCGACAGCTAAAAAAATTATATAAATAATAACTGCAAAGAGAAAAAACCGAAAAGAAAAAAACAAGCTCTACCATCCCAGAATTCAATTTGAGCAATGTTGAATGCAACGTGAAATATTTCTAAATACATTGAATATTGATAGTTGTCGCATAGGTACAGCAATGTTTTATGGTGCTTTGTTTTCGGAAATATTAGCAGATTTTATTCCCATGTTTAAAAAAACTCAAAGAACTTGTCAGTCAAAAGTACTAGACGTCAAGAGTTTCGTTTTTACGCCTTAATCAGATTATTGACAATTGGTGTATGCGCTATGACTTTGCTATTTAAAAAAGTAACGCGTTTTAATATAATTATTATTTTTATTAAACCCTTACACCTTGTATTAAATCTTTGCTTTTTCTATCACAGACTCAATTTTTTATAAATAAAAGCGTGTTACATTGTGATTACAACAGAAAAACAATGAAGATGTAACTAATATGCTAAATTATAGAATAATGTTCCATGAAAATGTATTGGTAATTTGGTAGATCGTTTGCTTTAGACGCTTGTGTAGGGATGAAATACCCAGCGTTAGCGCAAGCTCAACCACAGCCACCCGCACTCCCCTTCCTTTTCCCTTTCCCTCTCCGCAAGCCGAGAGTTCCCGATCCAGCATCGGAGCAGTCGCTAAAACGCGCGATTCCTATACCGCGTCCGAACCGAACGCATGAAGTCGCGAAATCGCGATGCGGCATCGATAAGAATCTCACGATTTTACTGCGATCAAACTCAGAGAGTCGCCAAAACGTGATTCAGCATCGATACAGTCGCAAACTCACTGATCGCCGATGGTAAAAGTAGCATGTCTGCGATGGCCCTAATATCAAACAGTGTTAAAACATTTCAGGACTGATTTCTATTACCACCAACTGCCCTTAGGTTACTCCATAGACATATAAGTGATTAAATCTGTCACCTAACATGGCTTAGGAGTCACCTAAAACTTAATGTAAACGTAATGTTAGAATTTTAGAGTTAGCAAAGTTTTAGATTAGATCAATCGGCTCTTAATTGTTTTATTATTTCAATATTAGACCTAAAGTTCTTTGTTTACGATGCGACTGTCAGCATGAATTTACGAACGCGGCGGGCGGCGGTGGATCATAACCACAATTACAATTAAATATTACGTTTGTTTGAGCTTTTTCAAGTTTTTTTAACTAAACTTCACATGCATTCAATGGTTTATTTATATAAGAAGGTGTTTTATAGAAGCGACCTATATATCATATCATACTAATATTATAAAGAGCAAAGCTTTATATTTTTGTATTTTTGTATGTTTGCAACGAATAAACTCAAAAACTACTGGACCGATTTAAAAAATTCTTTCATCATTAGAATGCTACAATAGCGTTGAGTAACATAGGCTATATTAACCCTTAATTGCTCGCGTTGGGTATATTTTACCCCACGGAGATTTTAAAGTGTTGTAACTCCGCCTTTTTTAAAGCAATCGTCACAGCGTTTTTAGTAGCTTCCTGAATATCTCCTCTTATCCCGATTCAGTTACAAACTCCACTTTTTACCGTTTTGTTATGTCAAGAGGTCACGTTTGGGGTATATATTGCCCCACGCGAGTGTGTTAGTGTTACTTTTTTGACAAGTTAATATAGTTATTTTTAATTTGTTGAATGTATAATTAGGTCCAAAATGCTGTGCTTAAAGTTATCACAAATTAAATTTAAGTGTACATTAAATTTTTCGCAAATTATGTTGCGTAAAAGTTTTTGAAAAACACTTTTTCAAAAACCAAAATAATTATTTTTTTAGTCAAAACTCTCAAATGACAACTCGACTAACGACCAAATACGTTATAATTACAACGTCGGAAGTCGCCATAAAAGATGGCCGTTGGTTATATTTTACTGCATTCTCAACGTTGTTGGTATAAATGCATAGGTTATTTATAAACGCAAATTCGACCACAAAATATCGAGAAGGCCGATTCTCTTGCAGTTGATTTAACAAATACTCACCAAGAAACTCGATTAACAATACTGTAACTGCCAAGAGTCATACAAAAACGTCCCAAGAGAAGGGGTGAAGTTCAAGATGCTGGCTTCACGCTCAGAGGCAGTCCATCTTCAATTTATAAATGATGCCCGATGAACAATCAAAGTAGATAAGTCTAAAACTAAATCCAGTGATTGGGCCACAGCTGGCATCTACAGGAGTAGAAATAGATTGTATCAATTATATGATATAAAGGCAAACTCTAAGGATCCAAGTGTAATTGAATATGTTAAAAATTATTCAAAAATGTTCAAAAAAGTTTGTTCCATAGCAAAGGCCAACTACATTCGGGCAAAGATTGTGAATTCAAAAAATAAAATAAAAGCCACTTGGAACGTCATTAATAAAGAAACTTGTAAAGTAAGGTCTCGTGATCGTATACTTGAACTCAAAGTCGATAATGCTTACATCAATGGTGATACGGAAGTGGCAGGCGCGTTTGAAACATTTTTCTCAAAAATTCCACTCATTACATCAAATAAATTA
Organism: Eudonia lacustrata; assembly: GCA_947562085.1. Classification (NCBI taxonomy): domain Eukaryota; kingdom Metazoa; phylum Arthropoda; class Insecta; order Lepidoptera; family Crambidae; genus Eudonia; species Eudonia lacustrata. Next base: position 9,770,266 of record OX387318.1, read on the forward strand.
AATTCTTGTAAACATCTTCCCCAGTCTCTTCTTGTATCGAGTGTAAAAATATGTAATATTCGATTCAATTTTCACTATATTGATTCTGATATAATAATAAAAGCTTTTAGACAACTTAATATAAAAAAGACTGAGGATCTTTGGGGTATCTCCACTGATATTTTAAAATCTATAATATCTTCTATCGCGTCTAATTTAGCAATAATATTTATTAAATGCGTTGATGAATGTGTATTTCCAGATTTAATGAAGTACAGTAAAATTATACCGTTATTTAAAACAGGCGATAAAAGTGACCCATCTAATTTTCGGCCTATATCCATACTACCGGCTCTTAGTAAAATTTTTGAAAAAGTTATTTTTAATCAATTGCTGTCACATTTTACAGATAACCAGTTACTTCATAACAAACAATTCGGTTTCACTAAAGGTAGAAATACAACCGACGCGGGAGTTGCATTCATTAAGCATATTTTCGATGCATGGGAGCAGAAACAGGATGCGATAGGTATCTTTTGTGATTTATCGAAAGCTTTCGACTGTGTCGATCACGATACTTTATTATTAAAAATGGAACATTATGGTGTCTCAGACAACTCACTTACCTTATTGAAATCATACCTCACTGGCAGAGTTCAAAAAGTTAATATTAACGGTACTGATTCTTCTGGCGCCCCATTACTTATGGGGGTGCCCCAGGGTTCAATATTAGGACCTCTTTTATTTCTCATTTATGTAAATGATGTACCTTACTACACCGAAGATCTTTGTGAGATAGTATTATTTGCTGATGACACCTCATTGATTTTTAAAGTTGATAGACATAGAGCAATATTTGACGACGTAAGTAATACTCTCTCTCAAATATTACATTCGTTTACCACTAATAACCTGCTGCTTAATGCAAAAAAACTAAATGTGTGAAATTCACGATGCCCAATGTGAAGCAGGTTAATAGCAGTATCACTATGAACGATGAAATAGTTGAAATAGTTAACTCGACAGTTTTTCTGGGTATTACCTTAGATCATAAATTACAATGGGGTTCTCATATTGCTGCCCTGGCAGGAAGACTTAGCTCAGCTGCCTATGCGGTTAGAAAAATGAGGTCACTTACTGATGTAGAAACGGCAAGATTGGTTTACTTTAGTTACTTTCACAGCGTCATGTCGTATGGTATTTTATTGTGGGGCTCAGCGGCTGACATTGAAACCATTTTTGTTTTACAGAAAAGAGCCATTCGAGCTATTTATAGCCTTAAGCCCCGTGATACGCTGAGAGAGTTATTTAAGCAGATTAATATTTTAACTGTAGCTTCACAGTATATTTATGAAAATATAATTTATGTTTATAAAAACTTAGATAAATTCGAAAAAAAAAGTATAATTTTAACACAAGAAATAAAAACAAACTTGCTGTTCCAAAACTTAGACTCAATAAAGTTGGTAATTCATCTGTTGGGAAATGTATAAAAATATACAATAAAGTGCCTTTCACTCTAACAGAATTGCCACTACACAAGTTTAAGACAGAAATAAAACAAGGTCTAATGAAAAAAGGTTACTATAAAATTGATGATTATTTTAATGATAAGAATGTGTGGTCATCTTAGTCTGCTCGCCTGCACATGTTTTTCACATTGTAAGTAGTTACACTTTTTTATAAAAGGTTATTATTAAAGTCAAAGAATAATTAGATGATAAAACAGCCTGGTTGCAATAAAAAACACATTATACTCTATTTGTATCAATATACATAATAAAATTAATTTATATAATTTTTATACTGATATGATAGTTTTGAACAGTGTCCTACAGATAACAAACAGCGTTGCGTTAAATAGATCATTAAGTTTTTATTTAAAGTATCTTGAGTGTGTCATGCTCTCTTTATTGTCTCTGCGGTGGTGGCGTGTGCGTCGGGTCGTTACGTTCCCTAAAATATGGTTGAGCGAAGCGATGGCTAATTCATATGTCATACTCGTTAACGGGTGCCGCCTGTGGAGGCTGGTCTGCTCTTGCATACTTATCTTATTGTTAGTATTAATTACTATAGTTTGACTTTATTTTTCTTAAACAATTTTTCACTTTTATTAGAGTACTGTAGTGGTACTGTATGACATTGTGGAAATTGAAACTTATACCAGATGTAAATTTGATATATTAGATTTGTTTATTTTTTTTGTTTTTTTTTTTTTTTTTTTTTACATGTTGCGGTTGTCTTCTATTTTTTTTTGTGTTTATTTGTAATGGAAAGTGTCCTGCTATGATAGGGCATTTTTCAATTTTTATTTTTTTTGACGCTGTAAGGGAGAAAAGAGCTGGACACTTGCTGAGTTTCTTGCCGGTTCTTCTCAGTGCAAGATCTCCCGCCCAGAGTAGACTTACGAACCGATGGCATAGCGACATTCATAAGAGCTACTTGTAGCCTAAACTGAATAAATGATTTTTGAATTTGAATTTGAATTTGAATTTGCCATATATGTCTAAGGTCGAAGGATAAAAAAATAACTTTTCTGTGTGCTAAATGCCACCAGCAGGTCTGTCGTGGCCACTCTATCATGACATGTGATTAATGTACTGATTCAAAAGTGCCTAGATGTATGGATTTATCTATTTATTAGTTAAACATAAATGTTGATAATTAGGTAATACTCTTTTCTTTTAGCATAAAGTGGCTACTGTCTAATTGTTATCAAAAACTTTAAGAAAAGTGATAAAAAGTGTCTTTATTTTACAATTGAAATTGGGGTTATATATACCCCACGTGAGTATTAGTGTAACTTTATTCACGCAAGCCATTAATGGTTAAAAAAGAAATGTCCACCCGTGCGAGCCGGGACGGGCTGCTAGTATTTTTATATTTTGAGACGTGACAAGACGTCAAATCTTTACTTAATTTTGTGTGCTGAAAAGCAAAATTCAAATAGTTTTCTTGTTTATTAAGACGTTTTTAAGCTGTAAATGATGATACAGAATAAATATTTTAATCTTGAAATAAGTACCAAATAGCATGGCAGATAGCAACAGTTTTATATTACGAGCATCTACTGGATAATAAAACACGGCGTGTGTTTTATATGCTTCAAGTATTCTATTGTAGGTATATAGCGTACGTAGGTAGCTCACGAAAAGAAATTTTGTGGCGTAACCTGCCGCTACCATCACAAACAAAATCGCAATAAGAACCATCTACATGCCAATGAATGGCGTTACAAATTCTATTTTTAAATTACAGTGCGGAATCATAAGCCTCAGGCAGACAACAACCCCTAGAAAAACGACTAGCCGCAGTCCCGGGCAAGTACATAAGCCCGAAGATCTTCCCTTTGTTATGACACTCTCGCTTCTTACACATTACATGTTACGTCAAAAATTACATTAGGTACATAAGTAAAAATAAAAGGAAAAAAAACAACAGTACGTAGGTACCGATTTCTTTGTAATGTACGCATTAATTCGTGTCAGACGTATTTTCTTTTGATAAAAAACTTAAGTCAATGTAGGTAAAGTGATTCCATAAATAGCCGAACGATAATTCCGCTTCGCTTCCAAAAGTATTTTTGACGATACAAAGCTCACGATATTTATATAGTGTTATAAATAGAATGAAGTGTACAGTTTATTAATTATTGAATATCGAGTTGTTTAATCTTTTTTCAAATAAATTATTCACTAATTGTTTATTTATTTTTAATTCACCCTTTTTCTTGGTTTTTGACTATAAAGAGCTTGTAACTACATAAAATATTTCGTTGTACAGAACATGAAAGATAACCTTTTTGAGCTGAGAAAATATACCGACTGAAGAGACAATAAACGCTACCAATTTTCTAAACAGAGAAAAATAAGAGTCCGATATCAATCCAATAAAGAGCAGGAAGGAAACAACCTTCGGGTAGGCAATCATAGGTTGGAGGGGGATAGAAGATAACGTTACCCCAAGGGTGAATGAAACAGCAAAACAATCATGAGGAGTTCCCAAAGAGAACGGTGTAAACAATAAAAGTTTTGGAAGTTCGCGCTTATTCAGCAAAAGGGTTCTAGAGTAATGAATAATACAGATAAATTATTCACAACGCGATCGCATTATATTCCTGTCGGCTGTGAAATTTTATGGTCGCCTGCTCGGAAGTTTCTTGAAGCACTCGACTGAGCCGTTACTGTTTTGTTTGGGAGAGCGATGGAATATCAGCAGGTCAACACGCCAGATGAACTAGGAGCAACCAGTCAACATGCCAGATGAATGAGGAGCAGCCAGTAAACACTGAAGCAATTATATCAATTATACGAATTAAACATTGAAAATACGCAGTTGACAGAGAAGGTAGCGCACTCATTTAAAGTCAACAAGCTCTACTCTTATTTATTTATTTTAATAGATTTACCAACAGTTGTTTACATAATACTATTATAAACTTTTATTACAGTTAAACACAGCATGCTTAGAAATAAAGACAATTAAACACTAAGAAACTAATTAGACTAATTTAGACCAGAAATATAAACAAAAATAATTCACACGTTAATTGAGAAAAAAGAAAACTCAGAAATCAGTTATTAAAAGAGATATCAGGGTCAGAAAGATGCATCCAGATCGATTTGCGGAATGAATTTAAGGAGTCATTGTGTGTAAATCAATCATATGACTGACACTATTAAGCAGTTTACAAATCCTGGGTACAGCAGAGCTACCACCCAGTACAGTTCTCCTAAACGGTAGACACAACGGGGTAATTGGGGTTCTAGGAATTCGGAAAGGAACGCGAAGTTTAAATAAGCTTATCAATTGTGGACAATCAATTTTGTTGTTAAACATTTTGTAAACCAACATTGCATCAATTAGATCCCTACGTTTTTCTAAACAGAGTAAATTAAAATGTTGAAGTCTTTTTTTGTAGGAGACCGATGTCTTTGTTTTACCTCCTTCCTTTACTTTGAAAGATAAATCATGTGTATTGATTACATCATCATCACCAGCTCATTTTATGTCCCCACTGCTGGGGCACGAGCTTTCCCTATGGATGGATAGAAAAAACTGGACCATAAACCACGTCGCAGGCCAAGTGCGGTGCGGTGGTTGTTAACGACTGCTAATACAGCCGGGACCAACAGCTTTACGTGCCTTCCGAAGCACGGAGGAGCTCGACATAATAAATTGTTAGTCACCCATCCGATGACCGGCCTTTACGTAAGCTAATTAACCTTAACAATAGCAGACCAGACGCGTTTACCACTGCGCCAACGAGCTCCTCATAGCGTACAGCGGGCATACATAGCGCCTCGTAATTTTTTAATGGCAAATGCGAGTTCAAGTTTAAGTAGTAGCATTTGTATTACAGAATTGAAAGTGATGTTAGCTGCCAATAGCTTTACATCGTAACCGAGACACTTAAAGTTGCTAAAGTCGTATTGGTCAAACAACCTTCGGAGATTTTCAAGGGTCTGTCATTAAGCAAGCATATTGCCGTTGGTTCTCCAAGAGCTAGTGTTTCTATGGCTCCGCAGCTAAGTACTGCTTCCTATAAGTCTTTCGTTTCATTCATGGCGGTCGGGAGTAGGAAAATGTTCTTAAATTAATTAAATGATTTTAACAGAGTAACATATTTGATTATTCGCAAAAGCGACTACCAAGAATTTCCTTACTGTAATTTTCCAAAGATGTCATGAATGTGTTAAGGCAAAATGGCTTACATTAGGTAGGTATTTGGTTTAGTTAAACTAGAAAGAAACATAAATTGATCTGATAACTATGACGTTACATATCCAATTTAAAAATCGCAAAGTTTTTATTATGGATTGTTTATAAATACATAACTGTGACGGTGGCTGTGTATTCAACAAAGCGATCAGCATGTGGCAAAACAAAGTTTAATCGCAAAGTGCATAATTAGAAGTTCAATTTTAATTTATTATAAAGCTGAAACATTTGAATGGAGTTAAGAGGTGTTAGGGGTTCAATTTAAATTTTAAACTTTATTTACAAACTCGCATTGGTTTAACGTGGTCAAACTCTGGCCCTATACGCTAGATGATAGCAAACAAATAAATAATTATATTGTTCGTGTAGGAACACCTGATCACAGCAGTGGAAGATCTAAAGACGTTGCATAACGATGGCGATGACGATAATGATAATGTTGATGATAATAATAATGAAAATTTATACACATTTACAAAAGTCTATAAAGCAATTCAAATTGTGATTAAAAAATATAATCATTAAATGAAAATGAAAATGAAAATGAAATGAAATACATTTATTGGCACACACTACAAAATCGCACGATACTCACAATAACAATACAAAACAAAGACAGACGAAGTGTGGCCAACTAGGCCCCAGCCTCAGCACATGCTACAGCGACATAGAGCCGCTGCAACGCTGGTATTCTGGAGGGGCCTAAATTGGTGACGTGTCCACAAAACAAAGAGGAACCAACATAGACAATAAAAAACATATACAATAATAACAGAAAAAAAAAAAACAATAAATAGCACCATCCTGGCCGCCCGCTTGCCTTCCCGTGCTTAAAACAGAAAAAAATAATAAAAAAAAAAAAAAAAAAAAAACAATTTCAAAATTGAAAAAAGATCAATCATGTTTCATTTGTTTTGGTCAACTTAGATTATTTGAAATAGCTGATTTCTTTTCGGAGTTGTTTGTTGTTTCGTTACCACGAGCTAATGCAAACCTGAATAAATTTAAACAAAATTTGCCATTCAAATTCGCGTTGCATTTGCACGGTTAGTGGACTTTGGTAATTATTTGGTATACGAGTATCATAACGAGTTATTATTCTGCGGGGACACATAATATAAACATAATATAAAATATTATTCTGGTCTCTAAAATTTTTGGTCTTCACCCAATGGCACCTACCATTATGTTATCTCTGCACCACCTTATGGTTGACTGGTAGAGAATGCACAGGCATTGAGTCCGTTATGTAATTTATGTTACAAAAGTTTTTAAATAAATAAATAAAATAATAATCCGTAGTAAGTAGTACGTAAAATCGATTGGTGAAACGATAAATGGATGCCAATTTAAATGGACAGTAAGCTTCAATTTGGTGACAATATCATCGATCGTGGTCAAATATATTTAAGAATTTAAGCAATAAAGTTTCTTTTTTAATGAGTTCTGAGTTCGTTTTTGACTAGATATTTTGGTTTCAAGTAAAATGAGACGCAAATTCTCTCAAATAAATTGACAAAGAATAAGGCGGGACTTTTTAAAATTCATCATTCATTAACAGGATAACCAAAATACGGGTTGAAAACTACACTATTGTATGTATGTAAAAGATTCTCATTTAATTCATGAACACACGCCTGCACATAAACCTACCACAAACTTTCAAATTTCCTCAATAGACCTTGAACTTTATTACTAAGTTATATGGTTGAAAATGTATTTGAAGAAATCTAAAAGTTTTGGATGGGTTGATCTGCAGGCCTGTACATAACTTTATGATATAAAACGGTGACAAAAACTTGTCACCGCGATTCAACTAATAAGGCAGCGCCATCTCTTGGCGTAAGAACCAACTAACGATTTGTATGAAAAAAAAAACAAGTAATAACATACATTTTAAGTACGTTAATTATGGAATATATACGGGTGTTCACGTGGACGAAGTCGCGGACAGTCGCTAGTACCTACCAAGTCCAAAAAGCAACTCAGTTAAAAAAACAGGTCGCAATATCGTGAGAAATGTTTATCCATTAATTGTATTATTGTGTTATATTTCTTACGCTTATCTACCACAATGTAACAATGATAAGGTCTTGCAATAATCACATAATTGTCCGTGCAAGGACCTCGATACGGTACCTATGACGACAAATTGTGTGAAAGGCATAAAAATCGAACAACATTCTCTTGTCAAAGTGCGAATAGAACCAACCGCCTCAAATGTCTAGTGGTAAAACCACCGGGTGAAAGGGGAGAACGGAAATAAGATCGCTACCCGACCCAATTGTCAACATCACCTGCACCGCCGTGGTTCTCCCTGCTAGACAACGAACGAGGCTCTGGCGACCGAGCAATGGCGGTATAACCATACGCCCGGTCAGAGACCCGTATCCGGATGGAAGAGACTTCAGTAACCTTGGCGTTTAAATGACTCCAAAAACACCTGGTGCAGATGGCAAGTGGAAACCACTGCACTATTTTCCCAAGAAAGTCGTTATGGACCGAAGTAACCACCACGACCACTCTGCCAAGACTGTAACGACTAAGAAAAAGAAAACCACCGGTGTCAGGCCTGGAGGGTTCGGGTTCGATTCCCAGCGAGACATACATTACTCGATTTGGTTGGTGGTAGGGCTGGTGATATCATAATCTCCCCTTACAGAGGTATTAGAGTTCAAGTGGGAAAATCTTGATCCCAACAGAGAAGTTAATTAAGCTAATAATCATGATTTAACATAACAATAATGACTTTTCTAACTTAACGTGATAACAACGGCACTCGTTGCTGTTGTGTTTCGTCCGGTGAGTGAAAGTACCGGAGGCCCATCTCTCACCCCTCCCCCTCCCAATTCCTACTCCCTCCTCAAGATCCAACTCCTTCCTCAGGGTTGGCAACGCATCTGCGATAACTTTGGTTTTGCGGGTGTCCATGGGCGGCGGTGATTGCTTTCCATCAGGTTACCCGCTTGCTCGTTTGCCTACTTTTACCATAAAAAAAAAAAAAAGATTTCATGTTTTTATCTTAGTCTGTAAGTATGTATATGTAACATTCAACATTAAAGTAAAAGTAATGTACTGTAAACAGATTCTACGTTTCATTTCATGTTGTCGTGGAAAAAAGTAAGAGGATTAAGTGGATTACCTAATAATTATAATACAGCAAGTAAAGTCATACCAACATATTATTATGTGATAAACGCAAAGGGATCTGTATTAAACTTGCCTTGCAACACAGCTATTCACTGTCACAAGTCAGTTAAACTCTAACTAATTTCTTCTTACGATGTTTGTCATCATTCAATAACAGAAAAATTTAAGACATTTAATAAAGCGTCGATAACCGAACGTATATAATTCTCAGGCGAGAAATCATGGTTCAATTCCCATAACTCCTTTAGACTACTAATTTGAACCCATGCTTAACATCAGCTTTCTATGGAGCTTATTAATAAACAAAGTGTAAGCTTGGAGTGGTTACTCCGTGTTTTGTCTCTTTTACTCTAATATGAAATGAAGTTTACATGACGGGAACAAAACAAGAAGTAACTACTTCAAGCTTTCACTTTGTTTATTAATACGGGGGTTAATGTATTAACAAGACTAATACTAGGGCAAATAGCGCTTTCATCACCAGCTAATTTTTATATCCCCACTGCAGGGGTACGAGCCTTCCCAATGGTTGAAAAGAACGGGCTATAAACCACCACGTAGGCTTGGTGCGGATTGGTGGTTAACGACTGCTTATGCAGCAAAAGCCAAGGCACGTAAGGCCCGTTGACTTTCCGAAGCACGGAGAAGCTTGAATTGATAAGTTTTAGCCTTAAACTCTCAGAGCCCGGCGACCCAGACACATGAGAATTTAATTGTTCAGCGACCTACGAGTGGGTCGCTGAGCTCTGTTTTTTTTTTATTAGAAGGAGGCAAACGAGCAGACGGGTCACCTGATGGGAAGCAATCACCGCCGCTCATAGACACCCGCAAAACCAGAGGAATCGCAGATGCGTTGCCGGCCTTTGAGAGGTTAATTTGCAAAATTTACTTAACCTTAGCAATCCCAGACCGGGAGAGTAAACCACTGCGCCATCAAGCTCCTTGATATAGCTCATAGTTTTAATAAAAAACAAAAGAAACGTCCTGTTGTCTGCATATGGGGCTGATTCGCGTCTAACACACTATAGAGCTGATAAGTGGGTGTAAACGAGTCCTCTTCAACACAACTACAGAATACACCTTCCGAAATTCCCCTACGAGACGGTCAACCCCAGCAGTCGTTATTTTGTCTGCTCGCGTCAACCAATTCGAACGCTTCAAAGAATCTAGTAGAGGACGAACAAGCACCTCCAGTTAAAAAAATGCCTTTTTTAAATTATATTTGGCAGAAACTAGGCGGACTTAAATCACCAACCTATTCGCGTACATACATGTACAGCTGTAAATCGAACCGGTGGTCTTACCACTAAACCACAGAGGCGGTTAAAAATAAAAAAGCGGCCAAGTGCGAGTCGGATTCGCCCATGAAGGGTTCCGTAGCAGCAAGTAACATAATATAAAAGTTCTTGTAGATCGTCGTAACTTTGATCGATGTTTTAATAATAGTGTATTTTTTTTAATTAAGTAATTTTTTTTTATTTCAGTTGATTGAATGAAAGGTAAATTGCGGTTTACGATTTATGACGTACTAAAAAAACTACTTACTGATCTAGTAAGTAGTTTTTTTAGTTCGTACAAACCAATTTTCGGTGGAAGTTTGCATGGTAACGTACATCCTATATTTTTTTTAGTTTTATCATTCTCTTATTTTAGAAGTTACAGGGACACATTTTACCACTTTGGAAGTGTCTCTCGCGCAAACTATTCAGTTTTGAAAAAAAATATAATAGAAACCTCAATATTATTTTTGAAGACCTATCCATAGATAACCCACAATACGTGTGGGTTTAATGAAAAAACATTTTTGATTTTCAGTTCTAAGTATGGGGAACCCCCAAAATTTATTGTTTTTTTTTCAATTTTTGTGTGAAAATCTTAATGCGGTTCTCAGAATACATCTACTTACCAAGTTTCAACAGTATAGTTCTTATAGTCTATACATAGTTATTATATAGTTAAGCACTAGTTCACAAACAAAAACTTAATTTGTTTAAAAAAAATCTTAAGTATGTCCACAAACACGTCAAAGTTCGGGTAAGCCACAAGGAGTGCGTTAAGTGCCTGATGCATGCGACACAGCGGTGATTGCGCACGCGCCACTGTGCGACACGGCGGCAGCGCAAACAGTCGATGCCTACGACCGGATCAAATACGCAGATAGTTATGAGGCACAAACAGGCGAGACAACTGCTCCACACATTCGGGCCAGTCCACACCCCCACGCAAAATCGCCACAGCAGTTGACAGCTCCATTCCAGCTTTCCTACCCTCTAGAGAGTTCATCCCCAACATTCCCAGCAAGGACTTCGTTGGGTACATTAAGGGATAAAACCATAGTAAGTAGTACCTAGTAGTAGTAAACAGCCTATAACTGTCCCACTGCTGGGCAAAGGCCTCCAACATTGAAATCAAGCTATCGCTACAATTGATGGGTGATGGCTTAATCACCACGCTTGCCAAATGCGGGTTGGTGATCACAAACCCGGGCTATGCATCGAAAAATCCGAAACACATTTTGCCCGACCTGGGAATTGAACCCGGGACCTTCGGGTATCGGGCCGAGCGCTTTGCAACTCGGCCACCGAGGCGTACTCGGCCACCGAGGCGATAAAACCATATACCCGCTTAAAATAGCAGCGAAGAAAAGCTTTCTGGACCTTCTCTAACATAAGTATAAATTTGGCCTCGTGCAGATTCCAAATACATGCACTCGATTCCAATGAGCTTCGAACAAGGCTGTTAAAAAGGATTTTGATGACGTCAGGATTATGAAAGTCGATCGAGTTACGTAAAACAACCCCCAAACAACTGAAACAGCTACGAGTGAGAGCGGAAACGTGTTCGTTAAAAGTCAAAGATGGATCAAATGTGACCCCCAGGTCTTACCTTAAATACTAACATACATATTAATACTGTCTTCGCTACGTGTTCAATATCATAGAGAACAATAAAATAGCTTAACTACTCATTTAAAAAACTACAGTATGTATATAAGTTTATCTAATGAACAATTTGCAATTTCAACACAAATTGGTTACTAAATCAAGCTATTCATTCATACAGTAACATTTTATAATACCACAATAATCATTGAAATCTGTCCACGGCACGAAACGCACTTTGTTTTAATAGCGAAGTTGACACACAAATACCCTAAGATTTCGCATCACATCCTAAAGCTTTGCAAATTAATTTACAGATGACGGGCAAAGTTCTGAAGCGTAATTTTCACTATAATCCCTAAGCCCATACATATTTATGAGGCCACGATAGCTGGGCAAAATTCATTTAGATAGTGAATAGCCGCTGTAACTTTCAAAATTGAGACAATGAATGTTTACGGCTCAATCCATTACAAGTTAGGTAGACCAATAGCAAGAAACAAAGCGGTACATGGTAACAAACATTGTAAATTACACATGCACATGAGATTACGTAACTTCATTAAGTTCGAACTGCGCTTGTACGAAAATTGTGATAGTTGGACAAGAGGGTTGTTACCTGCTCTATAGAAGGAGATTGCGTCTACACACTATACTAGAATTTAAAGATTTATTAATTCCCCAACCTGAAGAATTGGGATGAACTAGCTCAGGGAGACATATGGAAGGAGGTTGGGGAGGCCTTTTCCCTGCAGTGGGAAAGTAATGGCTGATAATAATAACAATCATAATAAATTATCTCTCAAAATTAGTTACAAAACAAAAATTTTATCAAAAAAAAACCGACTCCAAAAAATTAGACTGATAAAATTGCACTAAAAAGTAAAAAATAAGCGTTAGACTTATAAAGAAAATCATTTTATTAGGAAAATATATAGGTACAATTATTGTTATTTTGGAGCCGATGCCAGCCAACGAAGTTTTTGGAGCCGGTGCCAGTACGCGTTTGTAGTCAAAATTTCATGCATAAGATTGAATGTAGGTACTATTATGATTTTAATATAATAGTATATCGTTAAATGTTTATGTTAAAGTTACTTTGGCTGGCACCGACTCCAAAATAACAATAATTGTACCTATATATTTTCCTAATAAAATGATTTTCTTTATAAGTCTAACGCTTATTTTTTACTTTTTAGTGCAATTTTATCAGTCTACTTTTTTGGAGTCGGTATATTTTTGTTAAAATTTTTGTTTATTTCTCTCTTTTTAGTGATTCGTTTCGATCTATTTATCAAAAGCAAATATGGGTAGACCTACTAAACACGCTGCTCGTATGAGACAGCGCCGTTTAAATGAGACAAGCGAAGAAAACGAGAAACGCTTATCTCAAAGTAGGAAATCAAAAACTGAGTTCCGGTGCCCGCCTTCTTTTGCTTCGTCATAGTCGTTTAACTATCTTAATCGAGATATTTTATCGCCACCCGTGAAATACTTTTCATTGAGGAGTTCCGATGGCAATCTGTGGTCTTTTTCATAAGTTACACTTCATCAAATAATATTTTATGAATGCAAATGCTTGACTTACTTCTGAAAATACTAAAATCGCTATAGGTATGCCTACAATATTTGAGGAGTTCCCTCAATTCCTTGAGGATTCCATCATCAGAACTGGACCAAATTAAAATGGGACCGCACAGGAAGCACCAGCTTTCAAATAAAGAAAGAATCATAAAAATCGGTTCACCCAGTCGAAAGTTCTGAGGTAACAAACATAAAAAAAAAAAATACAGTCGAATTGATAACCTCCTCCTTTTTTTGAAGTCGGTTAAAAAGGACACCATTACACCCACGACATGAAATAAATAAAACAAACAAGCTAAAAAAACATGCATAAACAGTTCTAAGAGATAACAGCTATATGATTTGACTTATTTATTAAAACAAAATCAATTCACAAGCACTTCAGAAAGGAGATGTTTAATTTTGTATGGAGAAAATGCCAACAACTTGTGCACAATACCGATAACCGAGACAAGATAGCTAATGTATGAAATAAGCTTATTCGAATTGATTTTATTCAAATGAATTAATAGTTTTCATGCCACAATAATATCTGAAACACTAAAATAAATCAACTTTCGTAATGGCAGCGGTATTCTGCCAATGTCAAGTAGCTGTCAAAACAACATATGCCTTTCGGTTTCTATTTACATTTTAACTTAAGGGTGCGCCGTCCGTAAGTGACAAGTGTCATATGTTTTATTTGAAATGTCGTCGTCCATATTTATTTGATGCCGCGCGGCCATACTAATTTTGTATGGGGAATTTAAGGTGCTTAATAAAAAAATATTATTTAAATAACCACTTGATGAATCAAAAATGTAGTCTAGCAATTTGTAGTTTATCCATTGATGATTGTTTAGACAAAATCAGAGGTACAATAATTTAGATAAACTATAAGAAATCTACTAAACGCCGCCACTCGTTTACATGATCTTTGCCCAACTTTAAATGATATTGTAGAAAAAAACAGCGTGTTATGAATTTATGGTTCTGACAAATTGTAATCACGTTCCCTATGATACTAAATATATATTTTGTTCATTTAATACGATAGTATTTTCAATTATATTTACTTAACCGTAACTGCATTTTTGGCATTTTTTGGTCGGCCCACCCTTAAAAAACGATAAATCGTATAAAAGATTAAAATGTTTATATAATTTTTAACGCAAATTTTGTTGCGAACAAATTACAAAAACACAAATGTTGAAAAAATTTCCACGAGCAGGATTTGAACCTGCACCCTTCTGACATACCGGGTCAGGTGCTCTTCCAATTGAGCTATCGTGGTTCTAACCAGCCCGCCGAAATTATTCAACACTATTTACTTTTTACTTTGAAAGCCAAAGGCGCCCATTCAATGTCAACAACTACCGTCATTAACATCTGATCATAATATTTTTACAAATACTAAAGATCAGTTAAGAAGTAGGCAAGCTATTTATAAAATGTTTATATAATTTTTAACGCAAATTTTGTTGCGAACAAATTACAAAA